>OZ026612.1:134298762-136698762 GCA_964020975.1 Hermodice carunculata | reverse complement strand
TGTGACATCAAAGAACTTGTGATGTGTCTATTCATACAGTCGAAATGGTGTGATATTGTTGAAAATGTTATGAATTTCATCTGTGAAGTAAAGGACAAGGCTTAACTGTATAATTTGAAACATGCTCTCGAAACTGACTTGAATAATTAATTGCTATGCATATGGAAACTTGATTTCATAAAACACACATACATGTACATATACATGCATATGTATATGGTCAACAAAAATTTGCATTCACGTACATGTATA
Organism: Hermodice carunculata; assembly: GCA_964020975.1. Classification (NCBI taxonomy): domain Eukaryota; kingdom Metazoa; phylum Annelida; class Polychaeta; order Eunicida; family Amphinomidae; genus Hermodice; species Hermodice carunculata. The sequence continues at coordinate 136,698,510 of OZ026612.1, read as the reverse complement.
CGGGAATAATTGATGCCTGTAAGAATCCCAAATGTGCACACTTCAACATTGAAGCATAATAAATAGAACTAGAAAAGAAGATTTTGTTCAACAGCAATTCCTGTCATTTTGTCTAAAACGTACAAGCTACAAGTTAGAGTGGAATTATCTGTATCGATTATACATTTTTAGGATATCTAAAATTTACCGTGACTTGCATTTGTGCAACATGCATTGGGTGTTGACAGACAACATATACATGGTTGCACAAATGACATTACAGTCTATTTTTAGGGCCCGACATCATAGTGCAGGAGCCCCATAGTAATCAACTGGTCCGTCTGTCTGTCCGTCCATCCATTTTTGTTTCTGGACAATAACTTTACACATCATTGTTCAATTGCCTTCAAAGCTAGGTGGTCAAAGTATGCATCTAGGACAAAACTAGGCTGGGATTGTTTATGGGTGACCTTGACCTCAAGATCAAGCTCACGCTGGGCTTACAATTACAAGGGAGTTTTATCCAATTTTTCTCTTGCCTGGGATCTGAAAGGAAAAAATGAGAAATTTGGCACTGTGCCAGTTGTTGAGGTAGGTGGGTCAAGATCAGTAAAATGTGTTATACTTTTTGCTCCAATAATTGAAACAGAAAATTCATTCAGAAAAATTGAAAGAGTTCCAAGCGAAAGGTCTGGTATTGACTGAGAGAAATCAAGGAAACAAATTGTCAGATGGTGTATTTGCACTCCTAATGGCCTGGAAAAAATAATGCACCATTAAAACTTGGTTGCGTTAATTGTAGAAACAAACCCTACAACCCCGAGAAGTATAACAGGAATGAAAATTAGGAGTGTTGATGATTTAGACACATTTTTGGTGTCACAGACAGAATGTATGAATAAAATCTGTTTAGTGTATCTCATGCATAACCTTTCCAGAAACACTTGAGATTGGACATTGATATTCACACTGTATAGCCATTGATCTTAAAAAACCAGATGTCGCGCAACATTTATATATCATCAATGCCAGACATCATGTAGCCAACCTCTACACTCTCCATGTCTGCTCTTGTCACGACCGACTTTTAAAATACACAGAAACATTGAAGAATTCCTTTTTAGGTGGGGCTCCGTAAGGAGACCCCCTCTCATGTACATTGTACATAGTAGACCTAAAAAGTTCAATATTTGAAAACCAGGAACTATTCCTGTCGTGTTAATAGTCCTGATTTGTGACAAGACTTTATTCTTAACATTTGATATCGGCAAAATAAACAAGACTGATACCTGAAGGGTTTAATAAGAGAAAATACTCTGTCACCACTGGTCACAATTGCTGAAAATGCCTAACTGTTAGCTGAAAAAGCCTAACTGTGAGAATATGTCATCCGGCGAACGTATGTATTCTGGTGCAAACAAGAAACAGATTTTAAAAAGGTGCAAGTTATTTTCTTTCATTTGTGCTCTTAATGGTAACACTGGTATTACTGCTCATTGCTGATGTAAAATGTAGATATTCTTTATCGATCTATGCACATTATCAGGACCTTTCTGTTAAAAGAAGTTCCGTATCTTGCTTGTATTCGTGGGTGAATGTGACCTCAATTCTGTGAACACCGAACTTTTGTCAGCTCAATGAGGCTCTCCATAGGTTTTTGCATATCCAGACAGTTACCAGTCTGAACACGTCCAAAGATGCATCAGACGGAAAAAATCCATTGAGCATTTGTTACAGTGATCTAAAAAGTCCACGAGAAAATGTAATCAAGTTATCACTTCCCCTTACAAGTCTTGTGCAAGTATGCTGTTTTGGCGCAATAACAATATGTAAGTGCTTTAAAGTTGCATTCCGCCATATTTCATACACGTACCTATCCACGTAATTCATCACTAATCATGCGTCGAAGGACCGTTGTGCCTTCGTTTTGGTCAATAAACATGATATTTTGGCGGCAAGAGAGAGTTTTTACATTCGACCATGCAAGTGTTGTTTGTAACGGCATTCGGCCATGCACAACGGTTCTAGGGCAATTCCTCGCTGATGAGAGATATATTTAGAACCAGTTGGCTCTCGCCGGTCACGTGGCGTACGCTATAATGCGAGAGCAAAGCACAATTGCATGCAATCTCCACGTGCTTGCAGAGCCGTCTGCGGAGACAGAGTGAAACTGTGAAATACCACTATTTTTTGGGTCGTCAACGAGAATAGAATTTTTCATGTCATTAACTGTGCTTGATCATATTTTAATCATGCATGTTCGTATCGCAAGACTCAATGATAAATGGACGAGTTTGTACGCTCATCGGTGCCTATGTTGTTTGTTCAAGCCTACGGCCTTCGCATCGAACTTGAAGACGACGGCATGCAGTCTTACATAATGTTCCGGTGTCAATGACAATGTTTGACACATTTATTGACGAAAAACAGCAAATAAAGCTTTTATGTATGGTGTTCATTTTGACGCTAAACTTGTGCATGTTTTTATAAATTCAAGTCGCGATCGTTTGCTATGGATTGTGTTTGTGTTCAATTGGTATATATTTTGATAGACATATTTGTTTGCGTTAGATTACATAAGTGTGGAAAACGAGCAAATGAGAACACACATGGTCGCAAACAATAACACATGATTGTCATCTTCACCGTTCACTGCAAATACAGATTCAACTTGGAACATATTGACCTCAAATCTCAGGAAACTAAATTTTTATGCAGTGAAACAAATGTCGTTTCCAATTTCAAGATTTGTCTATAATTTGGTACCAGCAGTTCTAGGATGCAGGTACCTCCGTTCCATTGGTTATTAATGTTACAGCAAAGATGGTAGAAAAAGCCGTCCTTGAGGGTCGGTAAGGGGTTTCTCGTACTGGCGTACTGTTTTTTTTTTTTTATTTATTTCCCGTACTGGAAGCCGTCTTGTTTTACGTACTTCGTACTATCCAAAATTTTGAAAGATTTTTATTTTCCGTACTGCGTACTCTAGAAGAATAATTACCTGTACCAGCGTACCGAACCCCCCCCCCCTTCTCCTTGGTTACAGTGAGCAAAACACTATCTTCATGCTTATCTGCAGAGAGAGAGAGAGAGAGAGAGAGAGAGAGAGAGAGAGAGAGAGAGAGAGAGAGAGAGAGAGAGAGAGAGAGAGAGAGAGAGAGAGAGAGAGAGAGAGAGAGAGAGAGAGAGAGAGAGAGAGAGAGAGAGAGAGAGAGAGAGAGAGAGAGAGAGAGAGAGAGAGAGAGAGAGAGAGAGAGAGAGAGATTCCTACCAAAAATTTTGTTTTAGGATGTTTGTTTTATTGACGATGCACTGCATTCGTAACAAATCAAAATCTGTATTTCATTTTTTCTCTCTTTCTCTTCTTAGATCTTGTCAATATTATCGTCTGAATAATTTTCCTCGCGGTGTTCCTACCAACTCTACACTATAGTAGATTGTTCCAATGCAATTAAGCAATCATATATTTTGAGTTTGCATCATGGTATGATACATTTGAAATCCTCAGTATTTTTTTTTTTTCATCGCAAATTACCAAAATAAAAATGCGAGATAAAAAACAAACAAAACAAACAAACAAAACAAAAGAAAAACAAAAAAAACAACAAAACAAAACAAAACAAAACAAAAACAAAACAAACAAAAAACAAAACAAAAAACAAGAAAAAAAAAACAAAAACAAAACAAAACAAACAAACAACAACAAAAAAAACAAACAAACAAAACACACACACACACACACACACACAAAACCCACAGCAGATCTAGAAAGGACCAGATGAAATTCTGAATTACTTGACTAAAATGTTTTGTTTGGAAAAAATTGTTGATACCTTAAGTTTATGTACATCAACTTTTGTTCTGCATATGACTTACAAGAAAGAACGATAGATAATTCTGTGCTGGAAGCATGTGCAGAAAAATGGGATGTTATTTAGTTGGACTTGTGTGTGCGTGTTTTCGGAGAATGTATACGGTCGCGACCGATAATAGCAGATAGATATGGCTGAAGCAGTGACCGAAAGAGTGAGAGAATGAGGCTTCTTTGTATAATAAATTTTATGTTTCGAAACGTACAGTTCCTCATCAAATTTTCATGTCGCATGTGCCATTATACCGAACACAGTGTGACACCCGAGGACCCGTTCAGACCGTTGTGCAGTATACCGTTCTGTCAATGGTGACAACGTTCAAAGCTTGTTCTAATCCATTGCAAATGCATTTGGCTAGTGTGGTACACAGCAATGTGAAATTACAAGTACAATTCTTTCTAATTTTTCAAAATAAATTCGTTATATTGTCGTCGAGAAATGTTGGTAAAATTCTCTGTCGGACGAGGCTCTGAACAACGTATTGCAACTTCCCACACAAGTGGCATGCAGACAAATGTCTTAAGAAAGAAACTCACACATTATACCTTGCACAATCTTATAGAAATACAGAACTGATAAAGTCAAGTTCATGAGAAAATTTTATGGTGCCCCTAGGAAAATTGATGACGAATAGAATAACATAAATCTTTGACATCGTAGACAATAACAGCTTGATAAGTAGCGGAGGTCGCGGGCACGTCTTCCTCGCAATATGTGCAGTCAAGAGCTGCCGATGCAGACAAAATTTTATCTCGAAGTTAGCGGGAAACGTAGATAATATGCCCATTTGTTTGTTGTTTTTTCTCTCTCTTAGTCACTGAAGTTGCCGTCGTCTTTACTGATCTTAATTAAAGGCACTTTTGTCCCATGAATTTGATTACCTAGACACTCTTACCCCCCCCCCCCCAAAAAAGAAAAAGAAAAGAAAACTTCATCAAGCTGGAGCGGTTATAATATGATAATGATATTCGGATTCAATCTCAATTGATTACAAACACGACTGATCAAGTATCCATGACGACTTGAATATAACGACTTCAAAGAAATGGGCGGCTCCTGTGATCTTTGATTTTTTTTTTTTCCGGCACGTGCGACAATTGGGAACAGCTCTGAACGTCAGACCTGTTCAGAATGAATGTAGCTACATCATCATCACTTGCTCGCCCAAGGCTGACCTTGCCCTTCTTTTACAACCCGCTATCGCTCCATATTTTCAACACCGATGGAAACTGTGTGTGTCTGTCTTATTTTGTCACGCGCGGCTGGGGCACGTTTCTTTTCGCTGTGAGTAGCGTAATTTAAATTTTCTTGGTCGCACAAGCAGACGAAAAGCCGGCTCAGACGGAAAACATAAGATGTACGCATGCGCGAGATCTGTATGTAAATGACCCAAATGACATTGTCCAGGAATTCCCTGCCGCACTCTGTTTGAATATTCAAGTTCCATCGGTGGAACCAGAAGAAGACTTGAGGATTACTCGGTAGTTTCACAAGTAAGAGTGTGTTTTTACCTCAGCTGACTTGTCAGTCAGCTGAGGTTTTGTGAGTGTCCATCGTCCGTCCGTCGTCCGTCCGTCCGTCGTCCACAATTCACATTTTCGACTTCTTCTCAAAAACCGTCAGCCAGATCCACGTCAAACTTGGTGCAGGTGTGCCTTGGGTGGGTCTCTACCAAGTTTCTACAAATGGTCACGGTCTAGTGATTTTTGGATTTTTTATGAATTTTTTTGTTCTTTTTTGGGTAAATCTTAAAAAATCTTCTTCTCCGAAACCGCTCACCCAATTCCTTTGATATCACACAGGAACACTCCCTGGGACTTGTAGTTCTTAATTTGTTCACTAGGTGGCGCTGCAATTTTTTTCTTATTTTTTATGAATTTTTGTGTGTTATAGCTATTTACGACTTCTTCTCCAGAACCATCACTCAGATTAAGCTGAAACATGGTGGATATGTTCCTTGTAGAAGACTCAAACAAAGTTGTTCACTATGTGGGAATGCTGCAGATTCCTGATTTTATATGATTTTTTCAATTCGGGTACTTATCGGTAAATGCAGCTTTCCTATGGATTACTATGGAAGTCAATGGGCATTCTAATGCTAATTCACATTTTCGCCTTCTTCTCCAAAACTGTCATCCAGATTAACTTCAAACTTGGTGGCAATGTACCTTGGGTGGGTCTCTACCAAGTTTGTTCAAATGGTCACGGTCTAGTGATTTTTGGATTTTTTATGAATTTTTTTGTTCATTTTTGGGTGAAATCTTAAAAAATCTTCTTCTCTGAAACCGCTCACCCAATTGCTTTGATATCACACAGGAACACTCCCTGGGACTTGTAGTTCTTAATTTGTTCACCAGGTGGCGCTGCAGTTTTTTTCTATTTTTTTTATGAATTTTTGTGTGATATAGCTATTTTCAACTTCTTCTCCAGCGCTGTCTCTCAGATTAAGCTGAAACATGGCGGATATGTTCCTTGTAGAAGGGTCAAACAAAATTGTTCACTATGTGGGAATGCTGTGGATTCCTGATTTTTAAGGATTTTTTCAATTCTGGTACTTGTCGGTCAATGCAGCTTTCCTATTGATTACTATGGAAGTCATTGGGCATTCTAATGCTAATTCACTTTTTCGCCTTCTTCTCCAAAACCGTCATCCAGATAAACTTCAAACTTGGTGGCAATATATGTTGGGTGGGTTTCTACCAATTTTGTTCAAATGTTCATGCTCCAGTGATTTTTTTATTTTTAATGAATTTTTTTGTTCTTTTTTTTGGACAAATCTTAAAAAACCTTGTAAGTCAATGGGCATTCTAATGCTAATCCACAGGACAACTGACACGAAATTTACTGTTTACTTGATAACTTGAGATCTGTTTTGAGTTAGCTAAACATGTTAATTATTCTGTATGAAGGTCATGCTGAGACAGTACATAAATGACCTTGACCTCGTTTGTATGGTCACAGTGCAACGTACATGAATTTTACTCTTCATTATAACTTGAGAACTACTTGAACTTCGATGTTGCACATGTAAGTGTTCTTCTATAAAGTTCAGACTTACTCAGCGCATGGTGTCCTTGATCCTTTCCCAAGTTCATAGAGCTGCAAGTGTGATGAATGTCAAGATCAGCTGAGGCACGGGCTGTTCACACAGCCCTCTTGTTCATATTTCGTTGTTTTATATTGTGTATTTTACACGAGCGAAGATGTGTTTGTATAAAATTTGACAGGTTCCCTGCCACTTGCGGTGTCATCGCATCAATGTGGTATCCATGTGGTCATTGCCATGTTGACCATCACATGAACATTATGGCAATGTCGCTCATCACGAGCACATGCTTATGAATATCAATGCATTGCTCACAAATTAAACTTGATGTGTGTTTTGAAGTCTTATACTGAGTTGTTATTGTATGTCACTTGGTCTGCTTTATTGATTGCGTTCAATTGATTGTGGGATTCTGAGATGAATCAAGATCTAGGTCATGGATCCGAGCGAGAAGTGGATGTTTGTAAACATTGCCATGCTGAGACTGTCGACATTTTCAGTTCACGTTTTGAATGACCTATCACTCAGTGCTGTACTCACTCAACCTTGCGCTCGATAAGGCTACTTTGTTTGATGCTAAAACTTTTTTTTCTTCGATTGATATACTGTATAGGGAAACTGTGCGCCAGAACAGTCACGGAGAGATGGGAAAAGTTGTGTTTTAATGGGAGGGAAAATGGCGTCAGTGAAAACTATTATTACAGCAAAGCAAAACTTATATAATTTAAAAGTTGGTTTGATTCATTTACATGTTGAGCTTTAGATTTGTCACATCGTAATCATACATAACTTGCCTTTTTTGAACGATCTGAATAGAGGTTGGCAATGAAATGTATGTATGTATGTATATATATGTATGTATGTATATATATATATATATATATATATATATATATATATATATATATATATATATATATATATATATATATTTGCATATTTTAAGTGTGATTAAAACCCCATCTTCTGCTGGGATTTTGGTGTGATTTTTACCTCAGCTGACTTGTCAGTCAGCTGAGGTTTTTTGAGGGTCCATCGTCCGTCCGTCGTCCACAATTCACATTTTCGACTTCTTCTCAAAAACCGTCAGCCAGATTCACTTCAAACTTGGTGGAGATGTGCCTTGGGTGGGTCTCTACCAAGTTTGTTAGAATGGTCACGGTCCAGTGATTTTTGGATTTTTAATGAATTTTTTTTGTCCTTTTTTGGGTAAATCTTAAAAAATCTTCTTCTCCGAAACCACTCACTCAATTGCTTTGATATCACACAGGAACACTCTCTGGGACACTTAGTTCTTAATTTGTTCACCAGGTGGCACTGCAATTTTTTTCCTAATTTTTTATGAATTTTTGAGTGTTATAGCTATTTACGACTTCTTCTCCAGAACCATCACTCAGATTAAGCTGAAACATGGTGGATATGTTCCTTGTAGAAGACTCAAACAAAGTTGTTCACTATGTGGGAATGCTGCAGATTCCTGATTTTATATGATTTTTTCAATTCGGGTACTTATCGGTAAATGCAGCTTTCCTATGGATTACTATGGAAGTCAATGGGCATTCTAATGCTAATTCACATTTTCGCCTTCTTCTCCAAAACTGTCATCCAGATTAACTTCAAACTTGGTGGCAATGTACCTTGGGTGGGTCTCTACCAAGTTTGTTCAAATGGTCACGGTCTAGTGATTTTTGGATTTTTTATGAATTTTTTTGTTCATTTTTGGGTGAAATCTTAAAAAATCTTCTTCTCTGAAACCGCTCACCCAATTGCTTTGATATCACACAGGAACACTCCCTGGGACTTGTAGTTCTTAATTTGTTCACCAGGTGGCGCTGCAGTTTTTTTCTATTTTTTTTATGAATTTTTGTGTGATATAGCTATTTTCAACTTCTTCTCCAGCGCTGTCTCTCAGATTAAGCTGAAACATGGCGGATATGTTCCTTGTAGAAGGGTCAAACAAAATTGTTCACTATGTGGGAATGCTGTGGATTCCTGATTTTTAAGGATTTTTTCAATTCTGGTACTTGTCGGTCAATGCAGCTTTCCTATTGATTACTATGGAAGTCATTGGGCATTCTAATGCTAATTCACTTTTTCGCCTTCTTCTCCAAAACCGTCATCCAGATAAACTTCAAACTTGGTGGCAATATATGTTGGGTGGGTTTCTACCAATTTTGTTCAAATGTTCATGCTCCAGTGATTTTTTTATTTTTAATGAATTTTTTTGTTCTTTTTTTTGGACAAATCTTAAAATTTGGACAAATCTTAAAAAACCTTGTAAGTCAATGGGCATTCTAATGCTAATCCACAGGACAACTGACACGAAATTTACTGTTTACTTGATAACTTGAGATCTGTTTTGAGTTAGCTAAACATGTTAATTATTCTGTATGAAGGTCATGCTGAGACAGTACATAAATGACCTTGACCTCGTTTGTATGGTCACAGTGCAACGTACATGAATTTTACTCTTCATTATAACTTGAGAACTACTTGAACTTCGATGTTGCACATGTAAGTGTTCTTCTATAAAGTTCAGACTTACTCAGCGCATGGTGTCCTTGATCCTTTCCCAAGTTCATAGAGCTGCAAGTGTGATGAATGTCAAGATCAGCTGAGGCACGGGCTGTTCACACAGCCCTCTTGTTCATATTTCGTTGTTTTATATTGTGTATTTTACACGAGCGAAGATGTGTTTGTATAAAATTTGACAGGTTCCCTGCCACTTGCGGTGTCATCGCATCAATGTGGTATCCATGTGGTCATTGCCATGTTGACCATCACATGAACATTATGGCAATGTCGCTCATCACGAGCACATGCTTATGAATATCAATGCATTGCTCACAAATTAAACTTGATGTGTGTTTTGAAGTCTTATACTGAGTTGTTATTGTATGTCACTTGGTCTGCTTTATTGATTGCGTTCAATTGATTGTGGGATTCTGAGATGAATCAAGATCTAGGTCATGGATCCGAGCGAGAAGTGGATGTTTGTAAACATTGCCATGCTGAGACTGTCGACATTTTCAGTTCACGTTTTGAATGACCTATCACTCAGTGCTGTACTCACTCAACCTTGCGCTCGATAAGGCTACTTTGTTTGATGCTAAAACTTTTTTTTCTTCGATTGATATACTGTATAGGGAAACTGTGCGCCAGAACAGTCACGGAGAGATGGGAAAAGTTGTGTTTTAATGGGAGGGAAAATGGCGTCAGTGAAAACTATTATTACAGCAAAGCAAAACTTATATAATTTAAAAGTTGGTTTGATTCATTTACATGTTGAGCTTTAGATTTGTCACATCGTAATCATACATAACTTGCCTTTTTTGAACGATCTGAATAGAGGTTGGCAATGAAATGTATGTATGTATGTATATATATGTATGTATGTATATATATATATATATATATATATATATATATATATATATATATATATATATATATATATATATATATATATATATTTGCATATTTTAAGTGTGATTAAAACCCCATCTTCTGCTGGGATTTTGGTGTGATTTTTACCTCAGCTGACTTGTCAGTCAGCTGAGGTTTTTTGAGGGTCCATCGTCCGTCCGTCGTCCACAATTCACATTTTCGACTTCTTCTCAAAAACCGTCATCCAGATTAACTTCAAACTTGGTGGCAATGTACCTTGGGTGGGTTTCTACCAATTATGTTCACGTGGTCATGCTCCAGTGATTTTTGGATTTTTAATGATTTTTTTTTTTTTTTTTTTGGACAAATCTTAAAAAATCTTCTCTGAAACTGCTTACCTTAATGCTTTGACGTCACACAGGAAGACATCTAGGGACTCCTTGTTGTTAATTTGTTCACCAGGTGGCGCTGCAGTTTTTTTCTATTTTTTTTATGAATTTTTGTGTGCTATAGTTATTTTCGACTTCTCCAGAACCGTCGCTCAGATTAAGCTTACACTTGGTGGATATGTTCCTAATGGAAGGGCCAAACAAAGTTGTTCACTGTGTGGGAATGCTGCGGATTCCTGATTTTTAATGATTTTTTCAAGTCAGCTCCTTTGGGGTAAATGCACCTTTCCTATTGATTATCATGTAAGTCAATGGTCATTCTAATGCTAATTTACATTTTAGACTTCTTCTCCAAATCCATCATCCAGATTAACTTCAAACTTGGTGGCAATGTACCTTGGGTGGGTGTCTTCCAGGTTTGTTCCAATGGTCATGTTCCAATGAATTTTGATTTTTTTGTGATTTTTTTTCAAAAATCACTACAAAAGTTTTAATAGGAAAACTTAACATAGGAATTTCTTGTAATGGTCATAAGTTTAATAATATTGACCAGATTTACTTCAAACTTGATGGGGATGTGCCTTGGGTGGATCTTTACCAAGTGTGTTCAAATGGTCAAGCTCTATTGATTTTTGGATTTTTTATGAATTTTGTTGTTTTTGGGGGGGGGGGCAAACCTTCAAAATTCTTCTCTGAAACCGCTCACCCAATTGCTTTGATATCGTTCATGGACACTCCCGGGAACACTTAGTTCCCAATTTGTTCACCAGGTGGCGCTGCAATTTTTTTAAATTAATTTTTTGTATGGATTTGCTATTTTTCACTTGTTCTCAGAACCATCCCTCAGATTAAGCTGAAATGTGATGGATATATTGTTGTGGAAGGGTCAAACAGTTGTTTACTAGGTGGCACTGCTTTGGATTCCTGATTTTTAAGGATTTTCAATTCGGGTACTTATCGTTCAATGCAGCTTTCCTATTGATTACTATGTAAGTCAATGGGCATTCTAATGCTAATTCACAGGACAACTGACACAAAATTTACTGTTTACTTGATGTCTTGAGATCTGTTTTGAGTTAGCTACACATGTTAATTATTGTGTATGAAGGTCATACTGAGGCAGTACATGAATGACCTTGACCTCGTTTGTGGGGTCACAGTGCAACATACATGAATTTTACTCTTCATTATAACTTGAGAATTACTTGAACTTTGATTCTGCACGTGTGGGTGTTCTTCTATAAAGGTCAGACTTACTCAGAACATGGTGTCCTTGATCCTTTCCCAAGTTCATAGAGCTGCAAGTGTGATGAATGTCAAGATCAGCTGAGGCACGGGCTGTTCACACAGCCCTCTTGTTTAAGGTCCATCTTCCTGCATACCCTTGGAATGGAAAATGACAACCTGTATGTATTAAATGTACAGAGTGGCCTTTTACAGATCAAGGGTAGAAACTAAACCAGAGTAGAAGCACTTCCAGTGATGAGGGGGCTAACAATTCTGTTTCTATTTTGCACCACCTGATTAAAGTGTACTGGAGCTCAAATGAAATAATACAGTGAAAACTCAAAGTGACACTCAGTTATCTGACATATTCATTATAATGACACAAATTTGAAGGGACTGAAGTTGTTGTTCCTTTGTTTTTTGACTCATTAATCTGAAATATTCAGATATCTGACTCATTTTCTTGGAAAAAAATAGTGTCATTCTTACAAGTTTTCATTGTGCCTGCTATGTGTTGACCCTGACAAACATTAAAAATGTAGCAATCAATAAAGCAGACTTAGTGACATACAATAACAACTCAGTATAAGACTTCAAAACACACATCAAGTTTAATTTGTGAGCAATGCGCCGATATTCAAAAGCGTGTGCTGATGGTGAATGACATCGCCATAATGTTCATGTGATGGTCAACATGGCAATGACCGCGTAGATACCACATTGATGCGATGACACCGCAAGTGGCAGGGAACCTGTCAAATTTTATACAAACACATCTTCGCTCGTGTAATATGTACAAGGTAAAACAACGAAATATGAAAAACACGCACTTACTTGTGAAACTACTGAGTAATCCTCAGGTATTCTTCTAGTTCCACCTCTTCGCAGTGGCTTCAGCAACAGGTCTTTTCATACGTCACTGTGGCTGCTTTACATATGTCATAACACATTATGCGTGCGCATAAACGATCTCCAAAATACGCTCACTCCCACCCTAGAAATAAATTTTTGTTTGATCATACACAAACCTACATGTATTGAAATGTTAACAAAATATTCATATTAAGCCCGGTAAATTAAGGTCTTACAGATATTACTATCATAGCCATGAATATTAACTCGCAAATGTACCCAAATTTCATATACATGTATATGTATATTATACATGTAAACATATGTTCATGCCCTAATGAAAACAAAGGAAAAACAACAAAAAGCCCCACCTCCAGGCTTTAAGCCTTGTTCTAATCCCCACCCTCAAAGTGGGGGATATGATAATGGGTTTCATCCTGGTGTCCATCCGTCCTTTTTCAGTCTGTCCAAAACGGTTGTCCATCCCTCCTTTTGTCAGTCTGTCCAAAACAGTTTTGTCCACCAGACCATATCAGCAACTATAACAGTTACCCTTTTCAAATTGTCAGCATTGATAGATGTACTAGGTGTAAATGGGCATAGTTTTTTTGTGGCCTATTACCTACCTTTAGAATGACTAGAGGAGGTGGCCCTGTGAAGTTTTCAGGGTTGGCAGGTCTTACATTTGAATGTTTTATGTGTGCATAAACACTTTATGTGTGTAATGACTTTCCTTCTTTTATTCATCAATGAAGATTGTTAATTTGTACGTTGTTTTATTTTAGACACATCATACAGCAAACAGTATAAGGTCCATAGTAAAAAAAAGTGAACATAAAAGGTATACATGCAGGAGAAACCTGTTTAAGTCTGCGAAAATTTTGTCCAGACCATATCTAAGGAACTATAAGAGCTAGCTCTGCCAATTTTTCTTGGTTTGTAAATTTTATGTTATGAATGTGCGTTGGCATACATTTTTATTTATACGTTATTACCTTCCTTCTTTAATTAAGGAAGTTCATTAAGTCTGCAACAATTTTGTCCAGACCACATCTTAGGAACTATAATTGCTGAACCTTTGAAAGTTTCATGGTTGAGAGACCTTATGTAGTAGATCTCATCCCTGCCACTGTTACCTCAGCTAACTGGTCAGTCAGATGAGCTTATCTGATGGGTCTTGATTCTTTGTCTGTCTCTCAGTCTGTAGGCATCTGCAATTTGCATTTTTTCTTTTTCACCAAAACTGTCGAACTTCTTGGAAATCTACCTTTGGTGACTTTCTACTGTTTGTTTTTAAATGGTCATGCTCCAGTGATTTTTGGACTTTTTAATGAATTTTTTGTTCATTTTTTTGTAAAAAATACTCTTCTCTGAAACTGCTTAGCCAATTGCTTCGAAATTGCATAGGAATATTAGGGACCCCTAAACCTTTATTTGGTCAACAAATGGTGCTATCATTAGTTTTAAGGGTCTGCCCGATGGGGGTACCCTTTCTGTTTTCAGGTTGTCCATCCATCTGTCCGGATGTGCACATTCTTGTTACCCCGATATCTACAGAATGCCTCCACGTATTTTCCTCAAATTTGACCTTTCATTCAAGTACCAGCATGCCTCTAGTTCCAGAGAAAAGCTGTTGACTCAGTCCAAAATTTGTCACTTAAAGAGTTAATATTTTACTTGAACATGGTCAAAGAGGGTCACCTGCCATGGAAGATGTGTCAGGTCACATATAATACTAGTGGTACAGATGTATACATAGCACAGTCAATTTCCTGTCTCTGTCTGTTCAAGAAGTGGTTGTATCTAATATTTTTGCCTAGCTGGTGTACAAGTAGGGTTTGACTGTGCTTATTTGCCCTGGTGAGCAAACAAGTTTCAACAGGGCTTCATTCCCAGCTGTTGTACCAAGTGGATTTCACCATGTTTATTTGCCCAGCTGCTGTGCAGACAGCTAGGGTTTGGCCATGTTTATTTGCCCAGATGAGCAAATAAGGTTCAGCAGTGCTCCAGTCCCCAGCTGTTGTGCCAGTAAGGTTCTGCCATGTTTTATTTGCCCAGTTGCTGTGCAACTAAGGTTTGACTGGGCTAAATCTCCCCAGCCTTTGTACCAATAGTATTTTGGTCACAGCATCTATCTGCCCGGCTGTTGTACCAATAGGGTGCAGTGCCATGCATATTCACCCAGCTGTGGTGAAAACAGGTTTCAACTATGCTTACTTTGCCCAACTGTTGTATCAATGGGGCTTAGCCTTGCTTATTTGCCCAGGTGTTGTTCCAATAGGATTTGACCATGATTACTTTGCTCAGAGTTAGTGCCAGTAGGATTAAGTCACAGCATCTATCCAGCCTTCTGTCATGCCAATAAGGTTTGCCACTCATGGGTAATACCCAGTTGTTGGGCATATAGCTAGCCCCCCCCCCCCCCCCCCCAAAAAAAAAAGCTCCATAATGTGAAACAACATCTCTGTGCAAGTAAATATTATGTTGTGATGGCAATGTATATTATGTTGTGAGGATGTATATGGATGGTTAATTATGGGGCCACCAAAGGCAAGTCCCCTGTGGTGATTGCAGATTCCGTCTGTCTGCCCATCTGGATCATTTCCGCATGATCACTTGAGAAGTTTTTGAGCTAGGGCTTTCATATGGCACAGGAATTTAGTCCTCTATCAGGGCTACGTAAACTTTTAAGATGGGTGACCTTGATCTAATTGCCAAGGTCACAACCACATTAATGAAAGTGGTGTCCACATGATAATTTGAGAAGTTTTGGAGCTAGGGCTTTCATGTTGCACAGGATTATTGTCCTCTGTAGGAGCTAAGTCAGGTTAAAAATGACCCTCTTTCCAAGGTCAGAGGGCTGCATTAGTCAATTGGGAGTCATTTCAGCATGATAATTTGACAAGTTTTTGAGTTATGGCTTTCCTATTGCACATGATTTTATTCATATATAAGAGATACCTTAAGTTATAAGATGGGTGACCTTGACTCGATTCAGAAGGTCACAGAGCTATGCATCTGTCTGGATAATTTCCTTGTGTTAACTTGCGAAGTTTAAAAGCTAGGGCTTTTATATTTCACAGGATGTTAGTCCTCTATAAGGGCTACCTTCAGTTTTAAGATGGGTGACCTTGACTCAATTCCCAAGGTCACAGAGCCACATTAATGAATTTGGTGTTTGCATATTAACTTGAGAAGGGTTGGAGCTAGGGCTTTCATATTGCACAGAGTTATTGTCTAAGTCAGGTTTAAAAATGGGTGACCATAACTCGATTTCCAAGGTCACAGGGCCACATTAGTCAATTGGATGTCCGCAGGATAACTTGAGAAGCTTTTGAATTAATGCTTTCATATTGCCCTAGATTATAGTCCCCTGTAAGGGCTATATAAAGTTCAAAGATGGGTAATCTTGAGACAATTTCCAAGGTCACAGAGCCACATTAGCGAATTTGGTGTCTGCATGATAACTTGAGAAGTTTTTAAACTAGGGCTTTCATATTGCACAGGGTCATTGTCTTCTGTAAGGGCTAGGTCAAGTTTGAAGATGGGTGACCTTGACACAATTCCCAAGGTCACTGCCGCATCAGTTAATTTGTGTTGGCATGATAGCGTGGGAAGTGTTCAAGCTATAGGGATTTCATATTGCACATCATCATAGTTTTCTATCAGGGGAAGGTGAACTTCAAACATGAGTGACCTTTACCCAATTTCCAATGTCACACAGCCACTTTTGTGAAGTTCAGTGTCCGCACAATGATTTATAAACTTTCTCATGTATGGGTTTGAGATTGTACAGGATTATAGTCCTCTATAGGGCCAAGATTAAGTTCGAACATGAGTGACCTTGACCCACTTCTCAAGGTCACACAGCCACTCAGTTGCTTCTGGACGCTGGATTTAATGTTCAGCAATTTATTACTATATGTAGCCGACTTTGAAATGGTATCCAAGGTCAGTTTAACAAGGTGAGATATATTTGCTGCCCTAAACTGTCCCATATTTGTATGTGACGGTCCTCTCAGTGGTGCTAGCACAACTATTATATCTAGTTATCAATAAATTTGTATGGGTCTCCTCTGAATTGTAACCAAGACCTCCTGCAACTTTGCCTGTAGCTACATGTAGTACTACAAAGTCCAGTGTGCTGACATAGTAGCTGCATGTGTTAATACAAAGTCCAGTTTGTTGACTTGGTAGCTACATGTACATGTGTTAATACATTAACAACAGTGACCTACACCTGAAGCACCATGATATACACTTCACAAAGCACCCAAACAACTGCTGAATAAGATATGTGATCAATCCAAACAATCAAGCACCAATCTCTGTCTCAGGAGGGAACCCCCTTGCCACCCCTCCACATTGGATTTAACGACAAGTCGCCCAGGAGCTTAACAGTGGCTGAAACTGATGAATGCCTCACCTGTACTGTAGGGAACATACGTGGCACAAGCCATAAACTGAGCGCCATTTCAGTACAACAATACTTATTTAAAAGTGATATTGTAATATTGGTAGAAACAATGAAACCTGTAGGTTTTTCAATTAATATCCCGACCCATGTGTTCCTTCATGTGTTTCACTGGTGCGTACAAATAAAATCATATAGCATGTCACATGCTGTATCTGAGGACAATCTTTCACAGTAAGCTTGTTGCTTGCTCCTGTCCCATTTGCATGTGAACCCCTTTGCTCTGCAAATTGTGGGACATTATACAATTTCTTTTGTGTTATTTTGTATGACGAATGAGTCTAATGAGACTCCCTTCAGTCAATAAAAATATACTACTACTACAAAGTCCAGTTTGTTGACTTGGTAGCTACATGTACATGTGTTAATACAAAGTCCAGTGTACTGACGTGGTAGCTATATGTATTCATATAAAGTCCACTGTGCTGATCTGTTGGATAAATTGTAAAGTAAACTTGGAAAAAGTTTGCTGACTGATAAATGGTACATATATACATGCCTGGTTCAAATCATTGCAGTAACAGCAAGACAAAAACAAAACCAAAAAAAGCAGTCAGAAATCTGCAGGCCACCAGAAGAATCTTGAAAGAGTATCCAGAGCTGCAGAGCTGATAGATGACAAGATACCAAAATTTCACATCAAATAGTGCATGTCAATGTTCAAATTACTTCATTAGTTAACACAAATGATCAAAAAGTCTTTAACTAGGATCATTTGTATGCAACTGTAAAAACGTCTCTTAGTTTTGACAAACTACTGCTTAAAGTTTACAATTCACCTGAAAGTTTATGCTATTTGATCAAAATGTTGTACCAGTAGGATTAAGTCACAACATCTATCTAGCCTTGTGTCATGTCAATAAGGTCTGCCACCCTTTTTCATTACAAAAAGAAAATTTGCTGTGGTACTTTGCATATTTTGTTTTTATTTAAAAAAATTGAAATTTGGCAAAATATGTGAAATAAGTTATGGTGTGAGTCAACATATGCCCTTAATAGTGTGCCCAGAGAACTTCGCTGTGAGCACAGAGATGAGAGATGTTGACTCCATATTGCTATAAGCACACAGCCAAGAACTATTGACCCCATAAGCACTCAGCCAAGAGCTGTTGACTCCATATTGCTGAAAGCACACAGACAAGAGCTGTTGACTCCATATTGCTGAAAGCACACAGACAAGAGCTGTTGACTCCATATTGCTGAAAGCACACAGATAAGAGCTGTTGACTCCATATTGCTGAAAGCACACAGATAAGAGCTGTTGACTCCATATTGCTGAAAGCACACAGACCAGAGCTGTTGACTCCATATTGCTGAAAGCACACAGACCAGAGCTGTTGACTCCATATTGCTGAAAGCACACAGCCAAGAGCTGTTGACTCCATATTGCTGAAAGCACACAGACAAGAGCTGTTGACTCCATATTGCTGTAAGCAGGAATGGTTAAAGAAGAGGGAATAGCCCTGTTGACATAGAGATAGAGACAAGAGCTGTTGACTCCATATTGCTGTAAGCAGGCATGGTCAAAGAAGAGGGAATGGCCCTGTTGACATAGAGATAGAGACGACAGCAGTTGACTCCATATTGCTGTAAGCAGGGATGGTTAAAGAAGAGGGAATGGCGTCGTTGACATAGAGATAGAGACAAGAGCTGTTAACTCCATATTGCTGTAAGCAGGAATGGTTAAAGAAGAGGGAATAGCCCTGTTGACATAGAGATAGAGACGAGAGCTGTTGACTCCATATTGCTTTAAGCAGGGATGGTTAAAGAAGAGGGAATGGCGTTGTTGACATAGAGATGCCTGGATACCATTGCTGATGATAAGTCAGGATGTTATGGCTGCGAGGCAGGTATGGATTGCCGTCACTTCTTACTCATTCACACAAGGCCTGGCAGCTCAGGCTGCAGCTTGGATCAATAGCCAGTGCCCAACACTAAGTATTGTGTCAGCACAGGGATATTTGCCATCACCTCTATCATTGGCCTGCTCTCTTTCACAACATCAATTATTGATGTGTCATGCTCACCAATCTATTAAACTGTAAGTGGATGCATAGAATCTGAAGAGTTCCCCGAGGATGTTAAATCACATCAATAAGACAAACAGGACATGAGCCTGGTATGGACACATGGCTGCAGCACCAGTCTCTGGGCTGTACCACATGGCAGGGCTATAACAGTACCAGGTCTCAGCTTCTCCTGGTCTCTGTCCTTGGCACAGGTACAGCACCGGGTCTCAGCTTCTCCTGGTCTCTGTCTCTGGCAGAGGTAACAGCACCAGGTCTCAGCTTCTCATGGTCTCTGTCCCAGGCAGAGGTACAGCCCCAGGTATCAGGTTCTCCTAGTCTCTGTCCCTGGTAGAGGTACAGCTCCAAGTCCCAGTTTCTCCTGGTCTCTGTCCCTGGTAGAGGTACAGCACCAGGTCTCAGGTTCTCCTGGTCTCTGTCCCTGGCAGAGGTATAGCACCAGGTCTCAGCTTCTCCTGGTCTCTAGCTGTCCCAGGCAGAGGTACAGCACCAGGTTTCAGGTTCTCCTGGTCTCTGCCCCTGGCAGAGGTGCACAGCACCAGGTCTCCGATTCCCGTGGTCTCTGTCCCTGGCAGAGGTACAGCACCAGGTCTCAGTTTTCCCTGGTCTCTGCCCCTGGCAGAAGTACAGCACCAGGTATCAGGTTCTCCTGGTCTCTGTCCCAGGTAGAGGTGCAAGGCAGACAGATGTCTGCAGAGTTGTCCTTCTTGTGTGACACTTCTGACATGATGGTTCCAGCATGCTTAAAAATTAAAGATTGTACAGGACTTATCCTCTCACTTCAAATGCCAACTAAGGTGCAGGAACCATCTTTGCACTTTTCTCCTGTGTATACATGCCTCATATATTGGTTTTTAATTATTTATCAGTAATAGGAGCGTTTCACAGAACAAGGTAGACTGCAAAAGGTTCCCAGCAGAATTTGTGTTTTTCAAGCACGTGTCTTTCCAAATGTTCTCATGGACAAAAACATCTGGTTTCATTCAAACATTGAAATGTTATACTGGATTGTTTATGAGCACACATTTTATTCTCATGAAGAAACCCAAATATTCAAACACAATTTTGATGAAAATTTATTCATATCAAAATTTAGAAACATGTTTTGTAAAATAAAACAAAACATTTATGGGCCTTATACATATACGTTCCACCATTACACACTTGCCAAAATCATACAAGATTTACACCAGGTACATGACAAGAGTTTAGCTTGTTGCCAAATAGAGGTGACTAATTTGAATGCAAGAATTTTGGTTTGACCTAAGTTCCTATCTTTAAGGCATTTATTAAATGTCCCCTAACCTGTGTCAAGCCATTTTAGCATTTATTCCATTATTACACATATGTGAAAAGCTGTTTCACACGAGTAATTAATTTCACATATGTGAAATAGTTTTACATATACATGTATGTATAATTGCAATATAATTTTTACGTGCATGTATGTGTAAATCTTTTTACATATGTGAAATAAGTGATTATTTCACATGTTTATAATCATAGAATAAATTCTAAAATGGCTTGCCATATTGACCAGGTCTATAAACTGTGATGTACGGTTGATTTTGTAATTATAGTTACACTTGAGGAGATAAACTTTGCCAGTGGATGGGCCAAACTAGCCAGAAAGGCGAGGCTTGCCCCCAGCAGGATGATGATTGATTGCTATACGGTGCAGTCTTGCATACCACCACTTAGCCCTTCATGTACGATATAGCTTTGGCCTAGGTTCATGTATCACACCCACCAGACCACACATAAATATGGTGAAGCTGCACGTAGCAGACAAAGCTATGTTTGAGGAGGCCTGGTAGGTAGGATCAGCCAACATTGTGACTAGCCATACCAACTAAACCAGTGCAAATTTAGCCACACAGGTAGCAATTGTTGCTGGGTACTAATAAAATTCATTAAAACAACACTATAACAATGATTGACAGGTAAACTTCAGCCAACATATAGACCAAGATGTAAACTTAAAAAGAAGCGCTTCTGAAATTTTGAAACAGGGATGCAAAGGACTTAACGACCAAGAAATAAGATATCTTGCATAGCCTTGTCTGATCAATGCACCTTGGCCTGAGAAAGTGATGACAAATCTCCAGATGCATGAAAAGTTTGATCCATTAATAGCATAATATATTTGCACAAATTATGCCAGTCATGCATGATACTGACACCCCCTTAAAATAACCTAACTGTAGCTGGGAACACATCAAAGGCCAACTCAGGTCAACAGTTACCTTTGATCAACTCTCTGATACTTGTTTTTGTGCCAATTAGCTTGATATGGGCTTCCAGACACCATGTCAAAGTCCTTTTGATTATGGAATATATTTAATCAGAATCAAAAGAAATTAAGTCATTACCATGATTCAGTTGATAATTTTCATCAAATGCCTTTTAATTTAATTGTTTAGGAGAGATAAGAAAGTATTAAAGGGAATTTGTACATTGAACAGAATTTTCCCTGATATTCAAGGGAACCTCCTCATCCTGTGTTAGCAGCAGAGGAGAATAAAAGCACTGGGAATGCAATGTTACTCAGTGTAAACAGCTGAATGATATGAAGTGAACAAGTTAAGCATACAGATATCATATGCCTTATTTACCGATACCATATGGTGACACAGGACTGCCTTATTTACCTCTGCTGCAAGCACATGATTATGCTTGCTTCACTGTATACCAAGTCCTACTACATGACAGTGTTTATGATATGTTCTGCTGGCACCAGGTGGGGAGCATTGCCAATTCAGTATTACGCTGGTACAGGGCTTCTGTGCCGCATTATTTCAGTACATGCCCAAGCATAATTGCTTACAGTGGTGAATTGTATGTAGTTGCTTTGCAACATTTAATAAGCATAGGCTGAAATCCGGGCCAGCCTTGTCAAAGTTTTTAGCCAGCTGACTTTTCAGTCAAGTAATTAAGTTTTTGTGATTGGTCATCATCTGTCATCCGTCATCTGTCCGTCTACCTGTCTGTCCATCTGTCCATCCGCATCCATAATTTACATATTTGACTTCTCTAAAACTGTTAGCCTGATGCTTGACCAATTGCTTCAAACTTGCACAGGCACACCCCTGGGGACCCCCTGGACCTGAATTTGTCCAAGAGGTGGTACTGCAAATTTTTTAGGTTTTTTTTGGCAAGTTTTGTCATTTATTTCTTTTTCAATAGTCACTTAGATTGTTCCGAAACTTGGTGGAAATGTAGCTTGTGGGATGGTAACACAAAGGTGTTCACTAGGTGGCCATATTCCAGATACCTGATTTTATTTTATTTTTTCTACTCAGGCACTTGGCTGTGAATGCATGCATGTATTCAGTTGATTACTATGTAAGTCAATGGAGATTGCAATATGGTAATTCACATTTTATGTTTCACCAAAGCCATGTTCACATCAAACTTGAAAGGGACATACCTTGGGTGGGTATGTACCCAAAATTTGTTAAAGTAGTCATGCTTCAGTGATTTTTAGATTTGTAATTTTTTTGTTTTTTTCTTATCAGTTTTATTTTAAATCGTGAAAAAGCTGCAAAGCTGCCGGGCCAATTGCTTTGAAATTCCATATGGACACTTTGGGGTACCTTGATATCTTAATATATTCAGAAGGTTGTGCTGGGATTCTGTTTCAATTTTTCACAAATTTTTGTGCATTTTTTGCTGCCTCCTAATTTGGTACAGATAATCTATGGGCCTGGGAAATTTTCGCATATAATAATATATAACGTTGGGGTCAAAAGTCAAGGTCAGATCCTTGTTGCATTTTTGTGCACACTCAGCAGTTTTCACGTTGGCTTATACCTTCTTTAATGGTGCATCGTAGGCCCAAGGTTACTATTAAACATTAATAGGAGAGTACCTATGGGCTTCCAATTTGTATGGTTTATTTCAAACCTGAGTGACCTTGAAAGGTCAAACTGCATACATTCCAGCTGATTACCACACTGTGGGGATTGCAATGCTTATTCACGTTTTCAACTTCTCCGTAACAATAGGCCAGATTCACTTCAAACTTGGTGGGGATGTTCATCAGGTAGATATCTACCAACTTTGTTTAAAAGGTCATGTTTCAATGTTTTTTTTGAACTGAAATGGGGGTTTTTTTTGAGGGGGGGGCGTAGTTTTTGCAGTCCTATGGATGTACATGGGTTCTGCCATGGTAGTTCAAATTTTGACTTCAAAACCATATGCCAGATTCACTTTAAACTTTTGATACAGATACTTGTAGATTTGGGGCATTTTTTCTGCGCCTGAGGGTGCACACTTTGTTTTTGGATGGACTTCCGCCTGAGGCAGCACGCATGTGTTCAAGACTATCATTGGGTGTTTAAGTTTTGCGCATGCTTACAGAGATGAAATGCTGGCATATGAAGGCATTATTGCTCAAGTCATGTTCAGTCGCATGTTGGAATCGCTATCACGCACAATATGTAAACATCAGCAGTAACTGGTTTATAATTCCATTTATGTGCAAACTTACTTATTACCAAAAATCCTGTAAAATAAAAATTTAGTACTTCAGTTCAATTGACCGATTAACGCAAAAAGAGCTATTCATGCATGTGGTTCATGTTTCCAGCAACTGGTGAAACTGTCATCTGACAACCTGTGTGTTGTATTTTGCAGAAGATAAAAAAGCAACCTTGCACACACACTTGTTTTTAAAAGAACACTTGTTTCATATGATGGTGGATGACTTTTGGGTCAAATATCAACTTGAAGGTAACAATGTCTTGCAAACGAGGGTTTCCCTGTCACATCTTCAAATGGGTATGATTGAAGTCCATCAAACTTGGTCATTACTTACCCAGGTGAAACTTCCGTTAAGTTTGCTAAGAGGTGACCTTGAGGTCAAAGGTCAAGGTCAAACTATCAACAGAAGAATGGTGGCCCTCTTAGAAGGGTGGCCTCTGGTAAGAGGTACCTGCTCGAGGGGATGCACAATGGTTTTTTACAAAAAACTCACTTCTTGTTTTATGTTACATTCTGGCAAATGTAGCTGATTACATTTATACACAAATTGGCATAAAATGTAAAATTTGTGTTGTTTTGTTGATAGTCTGGGTGTGGGGGAAAAAGGAAACCATATCAGACATAGCCATACCAGCACATGTATGTCAGACATAGCCATACCAGCACATGTATGTCAGACATAGCCATACCAGCACATGTATGTCTGGAATAAATTAAGCTCATCAAAAGGACCTAATGTGGCCAGATATGGTCAATGTTGGCACACTTGAATTCTTATGATTGTCTTCAGCATGTGCAGAGTGTGTATGTGAGAGATGTGCACATGTGGGCAGCCTTCATCGTCGAAGAGGCAGCAGACAGCCTGAGGACACAGTGCTAGTAGGCAGGACTAGACAGCCTCAGGACACAGTGCTGGTAGGCAGGACTAGATAGCCTCAGGACACAGTGCTAGTAGGCAGGACTAGACAGCCTCAGGACACAGTGCTGGTAGGCAGGACTAGATAGCCTGAGGACACAGTGCTGGTAGGCAGGACTAGATAGCCTGAGGACACAGTGCTGGTAGGCAGGACTAGACAGCCTGAGGACACAGTGCTGGTAGGCAGGACTAGACAGCCTGAGGACACAGTGCTGGTAGGCAGGACTAGATAGCCTCAGGACACAGTGCTGGTAGGCAGGACTAGATAGCCTCAGGACACAGTGCTGGTAGGCAGGACTAACATTAATGTCTGGGTTTCCATATTGACAGTTGTATTCCACATGGAGAAGGGACAGTCTGGACTATATCATTATTAATGCAACTTCTGTAGAAATTAATGCCAAACCATGTGTAATTGACTATTCCATGACTGTGTTGTATTACCTTTTATTGTTTTGCCTTTATTTTATTTTATTTTATTTTATTTTATTTTACTCCTTTTCCTATGGTTCAATTTGTGCATAATTATGAGTTGTGGATTATAGCACGCTGTCATTGTGCCATTTAATATTGGTTCTATCTGTGTCTTGTTTTCTCTGCTTTCACACATGTGTTAATTTATTTGACCATAATTATCATGCGTAACTTTTGAATTAAAGTGGTCATTCATTGATTATTATCAGTAGCATTAATAGTAATAATGTTTTTACAAAGTTTTATAGTACTACTATGTCATATTTATCTTATATCAATGTACAATATACTTACTTGTACTGGCAATGTTGTTATGGGTTGAAAAGGGTTAATGCACTATTAATGTTGACTTGTTGGTAATCTTGTTATTGATGGGAAAGGATTCATACACTTTCAATGTTCACATAGTGACAGTCTTATTATGGATAGGAAAAGGATAAAATTCCTTAAGTGTTGACTTTTTGACAGTCATGTTATGGGTTAAAAGGGTAAATACACTGTCAGTGTTGACATATTGACAGTGTTAATTATCATGGGTTGAACAGGGTTAATACACCATCAGTGTTGACTCACTGACAATCCTGTGATGGGTTGAAAAGGGTTAATGTGCTGTCAATATTGACTTAGTGATAGTCTTGTTATGTGTGAGACTGAAATCACTGTTATATGGGCAAAATGCTTTAGGTATGCGAGAAATAACATTTTTGTAATGTGCTGACATATGAAAGAATACTTTACACATTATGCTGCGTGGCAAAACCTAGTCCCTACACTGTGTTGCTGGGAATGGGGATTGTGCTGTTTGTATTTCTATTTATGCTTGTGCTAACTTGTTAGTCATCTGATGAGGCTATATAGTATGGGTAGTGACCCCTCAGCTGTCATGCATCCATTCACATTTTTAACTTCCTCTCCAAAACGGTAAGCCAGATTCACTTCAGACTTGTGTGGGACCTACTTGGTAGGATGAACCTTGTGTGGGTCTCTACCAAATGGTAATGCCACAATGATTTTTGGATTTTTTCTGGTTTTTGTTGTTTATTTTTTGGTAAAATCTTCAAAAATAAACCTTTTTGAAACGACTCAGTCAATTGCTTCACAATTGCATAGGGACACTTCTAGGGACCCCCAGATCTTAATTTGTTTAACAGGTTGCACTGCAATATTTTAGCTCAGCTGACTTCTCAGTCAGCTGAGCTTATGTGGTGGTCAGGCATCCGTTGTCCGTCTGTCTGTCATCCGTCATCCGTGTTATAATTCAAATTTGTTACTTCTCCAAAAACCACTGTGCAGATCACTTTAAACTTGGTGGCAATATACCTTGGGGGGTCTCTACTAGTTAATATAAGCTAGTTCAAATGGTCATGCTCTACTGATTTGGGGGGGGTTTGTTCTTTTTGCGGCAAATCTTAAAAAATCTTCTCCAAAACTCCAATTGCTTTGATATCACACAGGAACACTTCTGGGGACTCCTAGTGCTTAATTTGCTCACAAGGTGGTGCTGCAATTTGTAGCTCTGCTGACCAAAGGTCACAGAGCTTATGCGACCACCGCTCATGTCTTTTCGTCCGTCGATTTCATACTGTATAACAGTGATTCAATCACTTAACTTATCAATTAGATAATATTCCAGATTCATAGATATCACATAAACTATATAGGCCTACTTTCTACTTTTGCTATAAACTCAGCTGATGAAGTAGTCAGAAGAACCAAAATAGTGATAGGCCTACCAATTCAACTTTATCTTTTGCAAAAGTAATAAAATTTGGATTTTGAATGGTTGGGCCTGTACATATTGGAAACACTATAGTCTGTATATAATGAAGAATATATATTTCAAAGGTTGAGAGGACCAGTTTAAAACCACCAGTTGCCTTTTGTGGGTGACTGCCTGTCTCAAGTCAGGAGTGAAATTTGTTTCTTCACATTGGTATTGGAAGATGAATATCGATGCTTTGGTAACTCTGGAATCTCTTTGCTGGCATTGTTGGATTTGATATTTATGAATATGGGTCATGTTTTCCTACATAAGTGTATCATAGTAGAGACGTCCATCTGTAGAACTTCAATTATTTAGTGAGGGACTTGTAGAAGTCTACTGCTTACATTTGATACTCTATAACAGTGATTCAATCACTTAACTTATTAATTAGATAATATTCCAGACTCATAGATATCACATAAACTATATAGGCCTACTTTCTACTTTTGCTGTAAACTCAGCTGAAGAACTAGTCAGAAGAACCAAAGTAGTGATAGGCCTACCAATTCTACTTTATTTTTTGCAAAAGTAATAAAATTTGGATTTTGAATGGTTGGGCCTGTACATATTGGAAACACTATAGTCTGTATATAATGAAGAATATATATTTCAAAGGTTGAGAGGACCAGTTTAAAACCACCAGTTGCCTTTTGTGGGTGACTGCCTGTCTCAAGTCAGGAGTGAAATTTGTTTCTTCACATTGGTATTGGAAGATGAATATCGATGCTTTGGTATCTCTGGAATCTCTTTGCTGTCATTGCTGGGTTTGATATTTATGAATATGGGTCATGTTTTCCTACATAAGTGTATCATTGTAGAGACGTCCGCCCTTAAACTTTTGCTCGATTGCACAATACCCTCCACAGTTTTTCAAGTTAGCCCAATATAACTTCCAGGACTTACAGGGTGTATGAAAATCTAAGCCTCTTTCGATATTGGTGGTGCCACCTACATTATTATATGATATAGGGGTCAAAATGTGAAAATCTTGTGAACACTCTAGCATCTTTAATTTTTGGCGGGTTTTCACCAAATTTTGGTGTGATGGTAGGTGAGGTCAAAGTCAAAGTTACTTATGATACTAGTGGCGCCTCCTATAATTTGAAAGAAATTATGAGCCAAAATGTGTTTTAAGATGTAAAATTCCATATTTGGAAAAGTAATTGGATTAAACTTGCCAAATTTATATGATATGCATGTATAGACCATGGCCAAAGGTAAAATGGTATGCAATATCAGTAACCCTGACCTATTTTTGTGAGGTCACCTTACCTGTAAAATTGAAAAGGTGATTTTGTAATGGCCAGGTGTACCTTAGACATCAATGGGAAAGAGAATTGAGCCTCCAGATCAAAATTGCACTTGATTACATAATACATAAAACTATACTTGGTGACCTGCTGTTTGGGTCACTGTGACTCAGTAATTATGGAGTTTGGTGCTTGTCCAAGTCATTGTTTTTCTTCAATAACTGGAGAAGTTATTACCTGATTTGAACAAATGGACTATGTATGGAAAGCTAAATGTGGGGCACATATTTTGAACACTAATAATATTCAGGTTGAAATGTGAAAATCTTGTGACCGAAGTATTGTCCACAGTTTTCAAGTTAGCTCAATATAACTCTCAGGACTTATAGGGGGTATAAAAATCTAGGTTCTCTTTGATGGTTCGTGGTACCACTTACAATATTATGCAATATAGGGGTCAAAATATGAAAATCTTGTGAACACTCTAGCATCTTTAATCTGTGGCAGATCTTCACCAATTTTGATTGGATTGTGGGGGAGGTCAAAGTCTAAGTCGGTAGTAATATAAGTGGTGCCACCTATAATTTGATGGAAATTATGAGCCAAAATGTGTTTTAAGATATAAAATTTCATATCTTGAAAAGTAATTGGATTAGACTTGCTAAATTTATAGGACATATAGACAATGTCCAAAGCTAGAATTGTATGTATCAGTGACCTTGACCTATTTTTTTGAGGTCACCATGCCTGTAAAGTTGAAAGAGGTGATTTTGTAATGGCAGGGTGAGTCAATGGGCATCTTAATGCTTATTACATTTTCAACTTCTTCTCTGAAACCGTCAACCAGATTCTCTTCAAACTTGGTGGCAATGTACCTTGGGTAGGTCTCTACCAAGTTTGTTCACATGGTCATGCTCCAGTGATTTTTATTATGTCTCCCCGTGCAACAGCGGGACATATTGTTTTTGTGTCTGTTTCTTCTTCTTCTTCTTCTTCAACACATCGTTGTGTGCGTTGCGGATGCGATAATTGGAGAAAGATTTGACTTGGGAAGTTGATATTTTTCGTGAAGATGTTCCTATATAAAACCTTGCTGCTAATTGCAGATGTATGACTTCGACCTATTTTTCAAGGTCATGTGGGCATATCATATAAAATTGACACAGACGCAATAACTCCACAAGGATTTGACTTAATAGGTTGAAATTTTGCATGATTATGTACCATAATATGAACAATGTTGGGATTGCAGATGGGTGACCTTGACCTATTTTTAAAGGTCACATGGGCATGTCATGTAAAATTGACGCGAACGCAGTAACTCCGCAAGGATGTGACTTAAGAGGTTGAAATTTTGCATGATTATGTACCATAACATGAACTAGGTTGGGATCGCAGATGGGTGACCTTGACCTATTTTCAAGGTCACTTAGCCACTTTTTAAAAATCATTGCAGATGCACTCGTGAAAGATTTGACTCTTTCTTTTTTTTTTGAAGAGGTTGACGTTTTGTGTGATTATGTTTCTATGTAGACTTTTGTAAGACCTTGCTTGTTGCTTGCAGTAACTGCAGATGTATGACCTTGACCTATTTTACAAGGTCACATGGGCATTTCATTTAAAATCAATGTGGACATGATAACTCAAGGAAGATTTGACTTGGGAAGTTGAAATTTTATGTGAAGATGTTCCTATATATGATCTTGCTTGGGATCGCAGATGGGTGACCTTGACATATTTTTCAAGGTCACGTGGGCATGTCATCTAAAATTGACAAGTATGCAGCAACTCTGCAAGGATTTGACATAGGAGGTTGGAATTTTGCTTTTTTATGTTCCATAATGCCAACTAGGTTGGGATTGTAGATGGGTGACCTTGACGTATTTTCAAGGTCACGTGGCCACTTTTTAAAAATCATTGCAGATTCACTCGAGAAAGATTTGTCTTAAAGAGGTTGACATTTTGTGTGATTATGTTTCTATGTAAGACCTTGCCTGTAACTGCAAATGTATGACCATGACCTATTTTTCAAGGTTACGTGGGCATTTCGTCAAAAATCAACCTTTTGAAATGTCAATAAAGTGTGTACCTTCATATCTGTAGATCATTGGAATCGGTATGCCTATTTATAAAAATAAGGCTGACAATAGTAAGGGCGCACAGGCAGACATTTGATTTTCTGTTGGAAAATCAGCCTGTTCTAGTTTCTTATGATTTTTTTGTTGTTTTCGGGACTCTTAAAAAAATCTTCTCTGAAACCGCTCACCCAATTGCTTGATATCACACTGGAACATTCCAGGGACTCCCAATTCTTAATTTGTTCTTGATACCTGATTTTTAACAATTTTTTTCAGTTCGGGTGCTTGCTGGTTCATGGATGCATTCTATAATGTAAGTGAATGGGGATTGCAACTGAAATTAACATTTTTAATTTTTCTCCAAAATCATCAAGAAGATTCGCTTGAAATTTGGGTGAGTCTCTACCAGGTTTGTTCAGATGGTCACAGTCCACTGAATTTTAGATTTTGAATTAATGAATTTTGTTAATTTTTGGCAAAACATTAAAAGATCTCAGAACCACCTAGCCAGTTGCTTCAAATTGCATAGGGAAACTTGTGGAGACCCCTGTACCTTAATTTGTTGAACAGGTGGTGCTGCTATTTTACTGTATTTTTTTTTATGATTGACAAGGGGATATGTACATGTCAACACCAGTTATCATGGTCTGAAATAGAGGTTACCTTGATATCGTAGTTCTCTGACATTACCGCTTCAGTCTGTACATGTAGGGTCAGCTGAGCAAAGGACTGTCACAGTCCTCTCATTTCTGTTTTCATTCAAATTTGCGTATGTTTTCCCCATTTTTGACTTCTTCCCCAAAACCATCACTCAGATTGCTGTGAATCTTGGTGGAAATGTAGCTTATTGGAGGATGAACCAAAATTGTTCACCAGGTGATGAAATGTTCCTGTTGATTTACAATGTGAGTAAAAGGAGATTGTGATAGAAAATCACCAAAATATTCACCCGCAAGACCAGGGTGGGACTTATGATCAGTTCAATGTCAAGTTCAGCTGAGGAGAGGCTGTTCACACAGCTCTCTTCTTTGACAAAATCCTGGGAAGGTCTTGTTCTGCAAAACCCCTTGCCCAGTAGCTTCAAAATTGTAAAGGAGCAATTTCTGGGTATCACCAGACCAGAGTGAGAATTATTAAAAGTTGAATGTCAAGGTCAGCTGAGGATGGGCTGTTCATGCTGCTCTCTTTTTTTTTCTCCTTTTTATTCAAATAAATAAGGCCCAGTGTTCTTGAAAATAAATAATGGGTTGAAAAAGTTGCATTATAAACCAATGTAATTCAAATATTTTGACTATTTTTGCTACCAAAAGTGAAATAAATAATTCATCAGAACAAAAAAAATCCATAAAAAAAGACATTTGATTTAATGCCTTGATAAAGAATAAGCAGAATAATGCCAAATGTACCACAAATGTGTACCATGTGGAAGTTTGATATTGCATAATGGGATGACCTTGATTAAATTTTCAAGGTGAAGGAGGAACACATTTCAGGAAATAATTTTTGATGATGGTGGTCAGCAGAGTATTAGGCCCAGGGACCTTTTGTTTACAACTTTACCATCACAAATGTTTTACTTGTAAAGCATCAAACTGGGAAAAAGCAAATGTAGGAGCAAGACTTAGGCTGAGCAATGGAAATTTTTTATGTGAATTTTGTTCTCCAGGGCTTGAATCAAAGCTCTCTTTAAATATTTAAATGATATTGCCACTGTATTGAGAACATTGACATGATTCTCTGCCTTGCATAATGGAAGACAGAACTAAATATCACAAGGGTCTGAGACCACAGCCCCTATCTGGAGGTCAATAGTGTAGACCTACACTGGATCATTTTACAAACAAACAAAAAATCAGATCAACCAGATGAATTTAAATGACCCTACATTCCTAAGAGGGGTAGGCCAGGCCCATTTTACATGGAGAAAAATGTCGTCTACATGCCCGGTGTTGCCATCATCCACAGGATCAAAGATGACACTTGTGTACGTCCCCTAGCAATTTTCCCTGCACAAATCGCTGAACTAGTGTCCTCGAGATACAAAGTGATAGGTGTATGGACAGACATTGATAGAGAGTTTGCAACATATGCTTTGCCCATTAATCCACAGAGCTGACAGTTGACTGGTAATGCTTCATTACACATGTAGGATTACAGCTTGTATTGTATCGTATTGAATTTATTAACTGAAAATCATATGTACAAAAGCAGGAAAGTCCATAGTTACAGAGAAATAATATATCAATTACGTTTAACTGGTGAATGCTTCATCATAGGATTATAATTTGACCAGTCAAACCTGCTTCCGATATGGTTTGTTAAGCTTACAGTGTGCTGCGCTTGAGCTGTGACCAGCAATTTTTGTAAATATAGTGTTACATGTATA
Source organism: Hermodice carunculata (assembly GCA_964020975.1). Lineage (NCBI taxonomy): Eukaryota > Metazoa > Annelida > Polychaeta > Eunicida > Amphinomidae > Hermodice > Hermodice carunculata. The sequence continues at coordinate 136,665,906 of OZ026612.1, read as the reverse complement.
TTTAATTGCATTTCCGTGAAAAAATGGTTATAAAATTATGAACAATCTGTAGTTGGTTAATAAATGAAAAATTCAGAAATATCAGACAGAATTTACGGTAAATTAAATATTATATTGGTGTACATGTAGTAAATTTTGTTAGATAAATAGGTTGATATGTTTTTGTATGATGTAGAGTAGAGAACAAGATGATGTTCGTAGAAGTATTGCGCGAGTGTGTGGGAGTCTGCAGGTGTCCGAACATAGTCGCCATAGTTATCCCAATAACTCAGGCCTGATCTATATGACTGAGTGTTTGCCTTCAATCTCAACAATTGAAAGCAAAGCAATTTCTCCTTGTAAAACCCAACAGGAAATAATCATTGATTGTACATTTGTTTCATGCTGGCAGAGTATGTACCACATCAAAGTAGTACAAAGCAATTCATTTTCAACAAAAGTAGGACTCCCTGATGATTCTGGTCTTCAGTGTTGTACAGTATTGTCAGAGCAATCTTGAGCACACCAGACACTCACCCATGTGCAACATTATGAGGATTAGACACAGTTCTCTTCAAGTTTAATTTCTATCTGCCAAGGTGGTTAGTTTACTTTGTGTCAATAACATCCTGCTTTTGCCAACTCTAATATTTGCTGAATAATTTTGAAACAATAGCTTGAGGATACCTGGGTGGGTGTCACACCATTATGGCAGACTACATGCACGGGTAGAGTAGATCAGCAATTAATCCACGGGGCTTCTGTCACTTTTCAGGGCAGAGGGCAGTACACAGATGGAGTCCTGGCACAACCATAAGACAGACTTCCACCTACAGGACAAGGAAGCAGAAGGTGCCCTGTCCCTGGAGCCACAGGCAGCTGGAAGCGTCGTGGGCAGCCGAGAGGAACAGGAAACTGTGTTTAGCAACCGAAATAACGCTGTGAGTGAATTAAACGATGAAAATAGTTGTAGTGAGCCACTGTATGATGACCATCCTGAGGATGTAGGTTGTAATTTCACAGTTACTGACATGGAGAACAGTGCTGATTGGCCGCCCCAAACCCAAGCTCTGGACCAAGGACAGGCCACTGAAAGGACACGATTGTCTCCAAACCTTCAGCAGGAGGTGACCGTCACCTCTACTCTTAATGATGTCAGTGATACTCTAAACAGGAAAAAGGATTTCACTCAATTTGATTCTTTTGATGATGAAAGAATTGCTGTCAGTACTTATGGTACGCATCTTCCAGAAATGTTAAACACTACAGAAAGAAACGAATTGCTTTCATGTGATAGTCTAAACGAAAGTGACAGTCTGATGCAAGATCAGCAGACATCGCCAGAAAAAAATATGCAAATTTTTCATCTGGATTTCACCAGAAAAGCCAAAAATTGGATAAAAGGAAACAATAAGGATGAAGATTCTCATTCCTTTGATACAATAATGGAGTGGGACAAACACTACTATGACAGTAGGCCTGAGACTCCAGTATCCCAGGTGTCGGACATAACCACTGTATTTACACTGGGTGTGGAGGATGTGAGCACTGATTCTTCGTCTGCCTCAGAAGAATACAGAATCACAGAAATGGCAACCAAGAGTGAAAGTGTTAATTCATGTAAACAACAAAGTTGTGATTCCCAGGTACCAACAGGGTCTGCACACAAAGTTTCTGTGGGGACAATTGTTGGACAGCCATATGATGGGACAATTATGCCCAGCAGTGTGAAGCATTTTGAAGCCCACACAGAGTCAGGTGTTAGTGATAATTGTAAAAATGACAGCAAACATCAAATTGGAGAAACCACATCAATACATGATAATTGTGTAAGTGGCCAGACAGCTTCCGATGCTAAACTCACTTTGTCAGCAGAATGCAGTTCACATGATGGCAGTTTCCATCAAAATGCAATCAAAACAAATGACAATGTTGTCATAACAGGTGACCAAGCTCAAGAGGCCCTCTCCCAGCAAGGCCCGTGTGGGGCCAATAAATTGGATATTAGGCCGACTACCAATGAGTGGGACAAAAACATTCAAAATTCCAAGGAAATACAGCTCAATGTATTGGCCCTTGATCCAGTGCCCCGGAAATTAGCAGGAACCTCGTCAATGTTACTTAACTACCCATCCCCGGGCCCCGTTTCCGCAGCTGTAATCAGTAGACCCCGTGTTCACTGCTGCAAGTGTTGTGGTTGTCACAACACCTCACAATGGAACCAGATTTCTACCTTACATGACTCAATGTATGGCACTGCCCTGCCTGTAGCGTCAGATCTGTCTACCGACGTGGCAGCACATTGTGAGTACACAGCGGGGACCCCCCTGGCAGGCTCCAGTGCTGCGGACGTGGAGGCTCTGTCAACAAGCATGGACCCAACAGGACAGATTGACAGTACACTCAAGATGCAGAATCAGGATCAAGCGTTACCTGATCTGCCGGTGATCGCAGATCATCACGCCCTGCTGATGGACCCCCAGACCTGCCATGCCGTGGCCCGCAGGAAAGGCGTGTTGTCCAATGTGATGAAGATGGGAGCTCAAAGCAAAAGGCAGAGTAACCTGGGTGTAACTTTACAGGTAAGCTGCTCAATATTATATAAGTACACACAATTAGAAGTTGTTTTAGTAGTCATATTGAACCATTGCCCACACAGCTTGACATTCAGACATGCAGTGGTCACACCTGTGCATGGATACCGGCAACTGTTATGTTGCTGTCTGTTGCTACCAAACAATGATCAGGTTGATCATGTCTTTTTTTACTGTACACTGCGCCATATTGTTTGTTTATGATAGCTCAGTAAATCAAGAGCAAGCATCTCGCTATTTGTTTATCATATACAGCATGAAAAAAGCCTTTGAAATTTCAGCCAATCATGACCTGAACACAGCTAGGTGACTTGGTGGGACAAATATAAACACATTCTCTTGCATGTCTGCTATTTTAAAGTTGCTCGGGACAGATATAGCTAGAAACATAAACTATGTTATTAGCATGGCCAGACCTGGACATGATTGTGTTAACATTTTGTATCTCGTATACACATGGGAAGTGTAAGAATATGAGGCAGACACAAAGTATTTATGGTGGGCAACCCCAGGACAGAACCAATATGCGTGGGACAATGGTCAATTGATATTGTAGCAGACAGCACTGGCTGTATACACTGACAATGGTCAATTGATATTGTAACAGACAGCACTGGCTGAATACACTGACAATGGTCAATTGATATTGTAACAGACAGCACTGGCTGAATACACTGACAATGGTCAATTGATATTGTAACAGACAGCACTGGCTGAATACACTGACAATGGTCAATTGATATTGTAACAGACAGCACTGGCTGAATACACTGACAATGGTCAATTGATATTGTAGCAGACAGCACTGGCTGTATACACTGACAATGGTCAATTGATATTGTAGCAGACAGCACTGGCTGTATACACTGACAATGGTCAATTGATATTGTAGCAGACAGCACTGGCTGTATACACTGACAATGGTCAATTGATATTGTAGCAGACAGCACTGGCTGTATACTGGCTGTATACACTGACAATGGTCAATTGATATTGTAACAGACAGCACTGGCTGTATACACTGACAATGGTCAATTGATATTGTAGCAGACTGCACTGGCTGTATACACTGACAATGGTCAATTGATATTGTAGCAGACAGCACTGGCTGTATACACTGACAATGGTCAATTGATATTGTAGCAGACAGCACTGGCTGTATACTGGCTGTATACACTGACAATGGTCAATTGATATTGTAACAGACAGCACTGGCTGAATACACTGACAATGGTCAATTGATATTGTAGCAGACAGCACTGGCTGTATACACTGACAATGGTCAATTGATATTGTAGCAGACAGCACTGGCTGTATACTGGCTGTATACACTGACAATGGTCAATTGATATTGTAGCAGACAGCACTGGCTGAATACACTGACAATGGTCAATTGATATTGTAGCAGACAGCACTGGCTGTATACACTGACAATGGTCAATTGATATTGTAGCAGACAGCACTGGCTGTATACTGGCTGTATACACTGACAATGGTCAATTGATATTGTAACAGACAGCACTGGCTGAATACACTGACAATGGTCAATTGATATTGTAGCAGACTGCACTGGCTGTATACACTGACAATGGTCAATTGATATTGTAGCAGACTGCACTGGCTGTATACACTGACAATGGTCAATTGATATTGTAGCAGACAGCACTGGCTGTATACACTGACAATGGTCAATTGATACTGTAGCAGACAGTACTGGCTGTATACACTGACAATGAGTTCAGCACATATCAAAAGGCAATAAATTGAATGCATACCAGTTTCATCAGGGCACTTAATGTGAGAGCAAATGATTTTTGCCTCTGAATCCACGTGTGTATCTGATGGACAGGAAGCTGTTTGTGCATTCACAAATGTACCCAACCAGTTGAGACTCCTGAGAATGTAAGATTGATGGGAAATTGACTTATGTGATTGAGATGATGAGTGTAGTTATGAGCATTGCCAATATCTTCACTGGCTTATTTTTCTCCTTGCAATATGTTGTGTGCATCCATGTCTGACAAGAGGGATACCTATATATCTGGACCACTTGATTCCCAGGAAAGCAGCAGCGTATTTAGCAAGTGTATTGCATCATTGTCTACACAAAACAAGAGAACAATCAGGTAGCAAATTACCAGTGGGAAGTCAGTCTCAGGAATAAGAAATAAAATGCTAGAAACAATAGGACTGTGACAGTCCTGTGCACAGCTGACATTGCATGCACGGACTGTAAATTGCTAGTTGGAATATATTTTTGTATGTGAATGTGCACACGTATATAGTAAAATAACATAGACCTTGACCATTTGGGGCATAATTTTATCAGTGCCATAAAAAATGATCTTGCGTGTAGGATATGTAATGGGATAGAAGCAGATTGATTTTATTCATTAACTTGCCCTGTAACCTAGCTTGCATGTATATCATTTTCATGTAATTGTAACTTGACCTTGAGAGAAAACTGTCATCAAGTACAATAATATATGTCCTGGCTCAAATAGGTTTTCAGTTCAAGTCCAAGTACAAAACTCAATAGGTGTCCAATGACTAAGATGTGCATCAATGTCACTCAAATTAAAACACAACCAAAGCTTGGTCCTTCCAGACCATCATCACCTTGTTTAATATCAAGGACATGCCTTAAATGGCTCTATACACAACTTTTCGAAACCCCTGGCGCCACCAGTGGCAGAGTGCGAAACTTCAATGCGGGGCGAGGGTCGTCAAAAGCACCCGCAGATTGCATGGCCAGCAATGCTGAATGCACTTATGAATGTGGAATCAAGTTGATTGATTTATGTGGAAAAATGGGAACTATTCCTATTATTCTTGTGGTTATGTGCCCCTTGTAAGTTTGCCTTAATGTGTGTAAAATTTTTAGAAGATACAAAGTGAACTAATTATGAAATTTTACAGTTTACTTTCACATGCATTCCTGTGGGATGTTTGTTTATATGAGTTCATAGCAAGCTGCAAATGCCCATACTTCGCTACTTTATTTTGGCCCGAGTTAGGGATAGCATGTCTTCTAACTTGATGGTCTGAGTGTTTCCAATAAAGGAAGCATCAGCAAAGCTGAAAGCTATGATGTATTTCTGAGGTAAAGTTGACGATGGTTCGCTTGACATGCACAATCAGCTGACGGTTGGGGCAGGGAACAAAAAGGTCACGCAACAGGTCTATAGGGATTATTGCTTGCAGTTAGGGACTGCACAATGATTGTTACTTTTACTCTGTAATTGGAATGGAAATTATTTTTAATATTGATCAATCAAAAAGAATAACAAAGAATATCAAAATGCTATGCCTGTCATTCCTCTAGGAAAAGCCATCAAGTGTTGTCGCTGTCAACACTATGTAGTCATTTAGCCGTTTATCAATGTAGCGAGACCTACGAAACTAGATGGATAGAAACTTTGTAAATGTAACAGCTGCTATTGCGATTTTGCTCACAAGTTCCTAAGTTTCTTTTTATCTGACTTTCAGAATTAAGATGCCAGTGCAACTAATAAATTCTTTCACCTTGAATTTAATGTACACTCGATCATTACGAATGTCAACATAAAGTGGGAAAAGCCTGAGCCTTAGAGGCGGGGATAGGGTGTGAGAGGGATGGATTTTTTTTTTTTTTTTCTGGGCCACCTGTGTCACAGAGTGACACAGGACCGCGGCAGACAAGCGGAGAGCCACCGTATTATTATTATTATTATTATTAACACCGGCTACAGCCACCATGTTTATTCAATGTGTTGTACCACTACCAGGCCAGCTCGTCTAACAAGCAAACGCCTCTCCCAAAAGACACCAAATTACTGCTAATTGCACTTTATTTCAGACACAATAAGTTTATTGATATTCATGGTCACTATTCAAACAAAAAGGTAGTAAATGCCATATTCATAGTTGTTGCAATGTCTTTTCTGCCTCCCCATTCATGGGTTATAGTCCTAAACTTGTATAGAATTTGGTGTGAGTGTGAAGGCTTTGCCCACATTCATTTAGTACAACAGTGTGACCGACAGGTTGAGCTACATCATGAAAGTTGTTTATAGTAGTCAATAAACAACAGAATTCAATTAACTGGGCCTATGTCCTTGGAAAATAAAGTGCTAAAAACCCACTTCAGTATGCAGGTAGCCCCAAAACTCCTTTTAGCTTACCTTGTAAATTTTTTTTCAACTGACAGCTCAAAACTATTTTGACAAGTTGTGCCTTGTATGGACAGTAATATGGTGCAGTTCACCTTTTATTTTGACGTGAATGTATATATTAATTTACGCTAATAATGATCCTTGATAAAATAGTATACTTAAGTAAACTCTGCCATCTGCGGATGGTAACAGTGTAAATTTTCATTTAAGTGTAACATGTTAGGGTGGCCTGCATGGCAGCAACTCATTGCAATCTAAATGCAGTGTTTTTCTGGTTTCTAGAAACCAATAGATCAATCTGTGTCTTGACTGTAACATGAGACCAAATAAATTTCATTAATTCCTTCATTTTAGTGGTATTTGGCCACTGACTGTTTACATCACTGGAATTAGGCCGTCACCCATGTGCAGTAGCAAACTATCCCCTCTGTACAATCAGCATCATTAAAATTGCCCTGTGACCTTTGGAACTAAGTTTAGGTTACTCCTAGGAACAAATTAACTAGTAGATTAAGGTCACTCATAGGAACAAATTAGGAAGTTCTTGAACAAACTTGGTAACTATCCCTCCAAGATACATTCCCACTATACATGTATATGTTGGAAGAAAATCCAGCCAATGGTTTTGGAGAAAATTATGATTATACATATGCATTTATGCAAGTATCCTTGTATATAGTGTCAAAACTTAAAGAAACCGTAAAATCAGTCAACACCAAGTAGAGTGTATTGGACATTACACCAAGTGATGGCTGTACCAAATGTAAAGAGAATCCAGCCAGTTGTTTTTCAGAGCTTAAAAATTACAAATCAACCCCAAAATTATATTTGAGAAATATGAAAAAATAGTATTACCTTTAAACAAATGAAGTTGTAGGAGCACCTGCACATGCATGAAAGTTCAAAGAAATTGACCAAGCATTTTGGAGAAAGAGCATTACAAATACTTTTGAAAGACCACAGAAAATCTCCAGAGCATGACAAATTGAAGAAACTTTGCAGCGATCCCCAGGATGTAGCCACATTGAAATTCAACAGGATGTGCTCATGGGTTTGGGACAACTCAAAATTGTCAATTGTTGATGGGCAATGATTGACAGATGAAGAGTAACTAATCATTGTTTAGACACTTATCTGATGGACTAGTCATCTTATGGAAAAATAGAAAATAGTCACTGTGCCATCTTTTGAAAAGTGAAGGGCTTTGGCACCGTTCATATGTGACATCAGAGCAATTGGCCATGGGCTTTCCTAGAACCTTTGTGATTGCCTGTTATCTAATCATCCATCCAATTTCATATTTTTTACTTCTGTGGTACAATCAGCCAGATTTACTTCAAACTTGGTGGGGATATACCTTGAATGGGTCTCAACCAAGAATGTTGAAATGGTCACACTCTACTGATTTTGGGATTCTCTGAATTTGTCCACTTTTTGGCAAAACCTTAAAAAATCCTCTTCTCAGTTGCTTTGAAACTCAACAGGAACACTTCTGTTGACCCCTAGACTTTAATTTGTCAACAGGTGGCACTGTAACTTTTTTTTTTTTTTTTAAACTTTTTTTTTGGGGGGGGGGGCTTTTTTGACTTCGTCTCCATAACTGTTACTAAGATTGTTCTGAACCTTTGTAGAAATATAGCTTATGGGAGGGTTAAACAATGCTGGGTATTTGGTGGTAATATTCTGAATCCCTCACTTTTGATGAATTCCTTAATTCGGGTACCTGTCACTGAATGCATGCATTCCTGTTGATTGCCATGTAAGTTAACTGAGATTGTAATAGAAAGTCACGTCTTTGACTTCTACTCAAAAACTGTCAACCAGATTAACTTCAAACTTGATGAGGATTTACCTTTTCGGGTTCATTTCTTGGCAAAATGTTAAGAAGTCTTCTTCAAAACCACCTGACCAATTTATTCAAAATTACATAGAGACACTGTAGGGGACCCTAAAACCTGAAATTATTCAACAGGTGTTGCTGCAAAATTTTGTTGATGATTTTGTGTGTGAATTTGCTATTTTTGACTTTTTCCCAAAAACTAGAAATGCCAAATATCCCTCATCATAAGGGACAGTCCCTGAAATTAGGTGAAATTTTGACCACTTTACAGCGTTTGTATGACATTGAGACTGATTAAATCATAATATAGTCTTTGTGAAATATCCCTGTCCCTAATGTTCTCACTTAAATGTCCCTGAAATGGCATTTTGAATGTGGGCATCTCAAAAACACGACACAGATTGTTCTGAAACTAGGTGGAAATGTAGCTTGTTGGAGGGTTAAACAAACTTGTTAACCATTATGGTGATACTCGGGATCCTTGATTTTGAACATAGCTTTCAACTGAGGAACATATACCCACATGCAATTGTATCAATTACTAAGTCTGTGGGGATTGCAATGGAAAGTCCCAGTCTATGCATGTAAGGTCAGCTTGGTACAGGACTGTCACAATCCTTATGCTTATGAATGTTTCAATTTGGCTACCTGTTGATTTATGCATACATTCTTATGGAATATAAGTCAATGAGGATTGCATTGGAAGTTCTCATTTTTGAATTCTCCAAAATCGTGAACCACATTGACCGCAAACTTGGTGGGGATGTACCTTGGGTGGATCTCTATCAATTTTATACAAGTGGTCATGCTCAGGTGATTTTCAGATATTTTACAAATTTCCTTGTTCAACCTCCAATAAAGTCTTCAAAAACTTTTATGTCCAGAACTGCCAGGGCCAATTGCTTTGGAAATACACAGGGACACTTCCTGGGGTCTGTAGACCTTACTTTGCTCAACAGATGGCACTGTGATTATTTTTTGCTTTTATTAGAATGCTGTTGAACTTGATCTCCACCAATTTTTTTCACTACCTGGTGACGCTATCATTTTCTGGTTTCTAGCAAATTATCAAAATTAAGAAAAATTGGTAGGGGATATGTTCATATCAACAACACAACAGCGATGATGCTTTTAAACAAAGTTGACCTTGATATCATTCGGAAGTTGACAGGACCACTTCAGTCTGTGCATGTAAGGTCAGCTGAGCACAGGACTGTCACTATTTAACCCCCCCCCCAAAAAAAAGACTGAAAGAAAAAATCATAAAAAAGAAACAAATTCACTGGAACATAGCCAAATTAGGTCGACTCACCTGAGCTATATCCATGCCAAGTTTAATTAGAATCTGATGAATGATTTTTTTCAGCTGTGTATAATGTGCAGACATGCTTGCAAATCATCAAACCATATATACTACATTGAATACATTTAAAAAGCTGAAATGAGCCATGTACAGTGCCCAAGATTGGCTGTCAAACAGCCATATGTCATTTACATCCACCAACGTAATTTAAAATGTTGAGTTCAGGGACCTGTTTCTGTAAATGTTGCTTGAATGTATAATTTAATGGCTTTGCATGTTGAAATGTTAAGAACATGTTTAGAAGCATATTGAACAGGATGATAAGGGAGCACACTGATCCTGCAGCTAAGCTGGCAGTGCAGAGCTGGACTGCATTTAACTGCTTCGTAAGCTTGTCCTCCTGCCAGGTTTTTAATCATTATTCCCCAAAGAAGTTGCAATCAGCATCATTTCTTCTTGTGACTGAGCCATGTTTAGCACCTGCTACATGCAGCACCAAAAGAGATTAACTGTGCCATATAGTCAAACCTTAAAGTGATGATTATATCAATCAAAGTCCACAGCTGGTGTTACACATGAAGAAAGCTACCAAAATCATATGCTATATTGAAACAACTGAAAGTTGCAAAGTTCGGGTTGGTCATTGCCCTTGTATTTAGTCAGAGCTTATATTATATGTCTAGTAGCCATACATCATTTTGCTGTCAGTCACAGATGGAATTTTCATAATTGTGTAGATGAATTTGTACAACTGAAGCAGAGGCAGTCACAGCTGCTATTATAAGATGTCTGAGTCATTTGGAACTGAGGTTGCAGTGTCTATGCAAAGCATCAACAATCTTGCTTATTTTCTGAAGCATTTTAGAAAAATAGATGTATATCCAGGGGACAGGTATACAAGTATCATCAAAATATGTATCGTAAGCAAAACACCTGTATGACTAGGAGGCAGCTGTATTAGTGGCCCATCATATATACCAAAGACTGAGTTGTTTACTGTGCCTTAATGCAAGAACTTTGTGAGCAACAAGGGAATGAACAGTTTGAATAAATATGTGATGTACATACATACGTGTGTGTAAGTCAAAGGAACTATAAACAGTAAAGAGTGTCACATATCATTAATTATTAATGTTGATTGCTACCATACCAGGTGAGAGAAAAAAATATGTTAAAATTTAATTAGGACAGCAAAGCATTAAGTCTATCCAGCCTAAAGACAGGAAGCCACACTGTCTTCCTGTATCAGCGCTTATGGGAAGAAATAGTCTGATTTCTTACATGTCTATAAGTTTGCTGCTGTCTGTCATGTTTAGCTCATGTAGATTAGAAGCCCGAAAGATGCCCATATTCCTTGCATTAAGAAGAAGTTGCACTACTACAGGTACACTTGATTAAAGCATTTCAAAAGTGACTATTAAGTGCACAGTAAACTATAATGATGCTTTAAGCAGATGTACTTCAAATAAAACGGAATGCAGGTACAATTGCAATGTATCTTATCCGTGGAGTTGCTGGAGAGAGGATGTCATTGATGTAGGAGCAGTGGATGAAGAGTCCATACAGGAAGCTAATAACTTCATTGAGATGATCATATCAATAAATCTGTCTAACAAATAATGAATGCATTTATCCAGGTTTCAGTCTGTCACGTCATCGTCCTGCAGAGGATGTGGATGCAGTGTGGGCTGGAAGACCTGACTGCTGTATTACACACACAGTTTCAATTACATGCCTGGTCAGCGTGATTCCCGTGGGTCATCAGAGCCTGTGGCCAGGTGCCCCTCCCTGGACCATTGTGTGCCATAATGACTGATCAGTACCTCCAGGAGGTTGTCAGCATTGGACTCAAGCAACCCTAATGTGGTAGCTATTGGCTTCAAGTGGCAGATAATTATCTGTGGTCAAGACTAGCTGATGAATTATTGTGTAACTTACGTTGTATCCCACAGGTTATTGTGCAATGCTCTTTCTGTATTCACGAACCACAAATTAAATCATGTGAAGGAATTGGTGTTTCAATTGTTATAAAGCGCATCTGAGGTATGGTCATTCTGTAAAACAAATGAGGTATTATACTTAATTTGTGTTTCTCATGAGAAGAGGGAATGAAATAGTTGGCAGGTTGCCATCAATCTTATTTATTGTCAGTGGCCTGATAACTGTACATGTCTCTCCAGTTTGCAGGATATCTTGATCATGACAATGTGGATCTTGATGATAGTGGCTATGTCCATACATGCATGTGTTCCATGGCGTTAATGGCATCCAGTGATACCTGTGCATTTGACACATCACATGTGATACCTATCTGACCTGACTGTAGAAGATTTTGGTGCCCGGTTAAGTGTGATGTACATGTATATCCTATTTAATGCTTAATTGGCCTCATGGGATGCCTACCACTAAGTGTTCAATTACCACTGCAATTGCTTATTCTGCATTCCCTGTAAAGGAATGCATATATAATTTTTAGCAGATTGACGATCTGCCACTGCCACTTCCATAAATCTTATTTTTGCTGTAACTCTCCTACATTTCACCTTTTTCTTAAATTTTTGGTACACATAATCTATAGGCCTGTGAATTTTTTCTCTTATACAGTAAAGCCCACGTTAAACATAAAAGTCACCAAACGCATCAACCTTTTGCAACCTTTTTCCAACCATTTGAGTGAAAGGCAAACCTTTTTCAAACCCTTTCCAAACCCTTTCCTCTTATTGCATTAAAACCCTTTTAAACACTTTTAAACCTTTTTCTAATGGTTAACAACCATTTCACACACTTTCTCAACCTTATTGATGAAAATGTTGAAATGTTTTGCAACCGTTTCAACCATTTGAAACACCTTTGTCAGCCTTTTGCAAACCTTTTTACAACCTTAACAAACCCCAGTACAACACTTTGCAACACAAAAGATGTATTTGGCTGTTTAATATTAGACGGGCTTAACTGTAAGTATTGTCATTCTTCATTGATTTTCAGCTTTTCATACTTTTCTGGATTTCTTTTTGGCATTTTGCTGACTCAGCAAGTCTGACATACTGGCTAATATCTTCTTAATGGTGGACCCTAAGCAGATGGTTACTGTTAAACCTAAATAGGAAAGAATGTATGAACTTTCGTTTCATGTAGCTAATCTTGACCTTGAGAGATCTTGAAAGGTCAAACTGGAGATCAGACTAATATCTTGGCTTATATCTTAGTAATATTAGATCCCAGACCCACAGCTTCTATTAAACTAATTTGAAAGTACCCATGGACTTTTTTGTAGTTAAGCTTCACTTGGGTGACCTTGATAGGTCAATCTCAAGGTCAGACTGACATATTGGTGGTTGCACTAAGTGTCAGGGCTCATATTTTATTGACCTTTGACTTGCAATTATGAAGCTTTACACAAACGTGTCTGAGGACAACGGGTGTTATTCATCAAAAGTAGGTTACTATCTGGGTCACAGTGATATATCATAATAAAATAGTCTGCACTGTAATTCCTTTAATATTTAAGTTTGCTTTATGGAACTTCATACACACATGTTAGCTGAGCTAAAGGTCTGTCATGTAACAAAAGTAGGTCACCAGGTCAATTATCTGGCTCACAATTGTGTAAAGGGCCATATAACTCTAATGCCATTTGACTTTGAATCATAAAACTTTACACATATGTGTATTTGGTGGTAGGGGTACGTCATGCAAAAAAGTAGGACACCAGGTCCAGTATCTGGATCAGAGTGATGTATCCTTTTAAATTAGTGTTTGGGCTTTGATTTCTTCAGCCTAATTTCAAAAAATATCATACACACATATAAACCTTGGCCTAAAGATGTGGCTTATATAACACAATTAGGTCACTAGGTCAAGGAAGGCACCTATGGGTTTTAATTGGTGTTAATAATTTGGACCTAGAGTGACTGGCCCTTTGAGGAAGTCCATAGAACTCTGCAAATTTGTTTCCCCATGTTAGTTGACAGACATATAGAGGGCAGGGATGCATAATGGGTTTTGCCCCTGGGCCAAAAACCGGGTCTGATCTTACCAGTGTATAGTGATCATACAGAAACAAACACTGATTCAAAAATAACAGCATGTAGCCATGACATGGTAAAGAACTCTTAGCCACAGTCCAGTCAATTACCTTAATCTCACTGGTACCTTTTTTTATTGTTTAAAAATGCCTTTGGCTGTGCCCTGGTAACAAATTAAACTGCATGACCTCAAAGGAGGTAAAGTGTTAAAGTGGTAGGAATATCCATTTAAACATGTTTCAACAAATGTCCAAGTTACCTAAGGCCTAACAAAAGTGCATATGTGGTTTTGATAACCCAACCACGCCCTCTGAAAAGGTACGAGTCCTGACTGTAAATAATTTTTATGAAACATAAGATTTTTTAAGAAAAGTTTCAAGGTTCTGGTTTAGTCCCAATTCGATAGTTTGAAGACGTAGTATACAAAATATATGTGTCATTATTGTCACTGAAAGGTTAATTTGTGGAAGGAATGTAATGTAAAATATAAAATGGGACTTTTCAGTTAGAGCATTACCTAAAAATGTAAATACAAGGGCTTGCAATCGGCAGTTCTTGGCAGCGGTGGGCCCCAGAATAGGGATATTGTATCAGACACTGAAGTTGCCCCCAGGCAGATACAGGTCCAAAAGTACCGGCAGGTTCTTGTATTTTATATAAGTGGAAACAGGTTTTATGCAGTACGTGTTCCCAACCCGCCCATGTTAGCTGGGAGACTCCTGTGTATCTGAGCTTTTGTATTGTCATTTCCCATTTTTCAATTTTTTGCTGTCCATGCAACAGCTTCTCCTTTGTTTTGAAATATCATCAATGCAAAGTTGAAATATATGATTTTGTTTGTTTGTTTGTCGTTTGCTCATAATTGACAGTAAAGTAGAGTTTTTTAAAGGTGCATGTACATGTGACTCCACCATGCGTCCAAACCACTCACGATTGGCTGCCTGCATGGCATGTGATCTTCTCCGAAAGCCAATAGCACATCTTTTATAATTTAGTGACAAAAATATTAACAAGTCACTGGCTTCAGATAACTGCAGTGTGGAAAAATTGAGCAGGAGTTTCAAAACAACTATCATGGGAAATTAAATATAAAAAAGAAACCAAAGACCAAATACTACCCCAAAACAACTGAGAGTGTATGTGGGTGATGACGAGCTTGCTGGCTGATGTAGGGAAGGTAAGCTCCATACTCTGTGGACTGGGCCATGAGGCGTATGTTCCTATAATGGCTGACCCAAAAGTCTTGGTATGACCTAAAACACACAACACGACATGCTCCATTTGAACATTCTGCCAGCAGGGCATTCACCTTGACTTCCACAACAAGGCATTATGCCCCCAGACCTCCATGGCAAGGCATCATGCCCCCAGACCTCCATGGCAAGGCATCATCCCCCTGACCTCCAGGGCAAAGCATCATGCCCTCCCCCCCACCCCCGAGCTCCAGTGTAAGGCATCATGCCCCCAGACCTCCAGAGCAAGGCATCATACCCCCAGACCTCCAGGGAAGGCATCATACCCCCAGACCTCCAGAGCAAGGCATCATACCCCCAGACCTCCAGGGCAAGGCATCATGCCCCCAGACCTCCAGGGCAAGGCATCATGCCCCCAGACCTCCAGAGCAAGGCATCATACCCCCAGACCTCCAGGGAAGGCATCATACCCCCAGACCCAGGCATCATACCCCCAGACCTCCAGGGCAAGGCATCATGCCCCCAGACCTCCAGGGCAAGGCATCATATGCCTTTACAGCTCACAAACAGCCCGTGTTTTGGTGAGCTCCATGTAGACAACTTTTTCGCACTTGAAGAGCTCTCTAAGTCAGCCACTTATGATTGAGTGCATTTGTAAATTATAAGAATTTGAAGTTATTTGGTTTGAGTCAGTCAAATATCAAAGCCAAAACAAAGAAACTCAGAAACTTGGTGGTACTGTAAATTGCACAATTTTCATGCTTTGTCAAAGGCTGACAAATTCACAATCTTAAGTTTGAAACTTTAAGCTAAAGATTGAGGATTTACAAAAAATTCCAGAATATTCCATCATGCCCTTGTAGCGTGTTTTATGAAGTTACAGAGCTCCCAGAACTTTGAAAATTAATGTTGAGAGGATTGTTACAGATCAGAACTTTCCAACATTGCAGTGGTAAATTCAGGAGACCAAGATGCCATGAGCAATTAACTGTAACCTTGGTGGATATACCATTGTTTGTGATGTGTTTAATTGCACATGTTCATCTACAACAAACCATACCATTAGTCAGGTATGACCATTATTCCTTCAAACTTGACAATACTGTTGTCACCTGGCCTGTCCAGTGTAATCTGGTCTTAGCCTATGTTGACAATTTACCAGCTATTGATATACTCATACAGCTCTCTCTCCCACTGGAACCCTTACACATCAACACATTTCTGATGACTTATGGCAGGGAGCACATACTGTGACCACGTGTAAGGCTGTGGGCAATAAAGGCGCCCACATAATACAAGGGAATAATGTAAACACTGTGGGCAATAAAGGTGCCCACATAATACAAGGAATTAATGTAAACACTCTGTAGGCAATAAAGCGGCCCACATAATACAAGGAAATAATGTAAACACTCTCTAGGCAATAAAGCGGCCCACATAGTACAAGGAAATAAAGCAAACACTCTGTGGGCAATAAAGGCACCCACATAATACAAGGAAATAATGTAAACACTGAGGGCAATAAAGGCACCCACATAATACAAGGAAATAATGTAAACACTGTGGGCAATAAAGGTGCCCACATAATACAAGGAAATAATGTAAACACTGTGGGCAATAAAGGCACCCACATAATACAAGGAAATAATGTAAACACTGTGGGCAATAAAGGTGCCCACATTATACAAGGAAATAATGTAAACACTGTGGGCAATAAAGGTGCCCACATAATACAAGGAATTAATCCAAACACTCTGACAGCATGCAGAAAAAGTTGATTCCCCACATATCACACAAGTTGCCAGTGGTTTACCGTTGCCAGTAGTTTACCATTGCCAGTGGTTTACCATTGCCAGTGGTTTGCCATCGGGGTTAATGTTTACTGCCTGGAATATTTATAGCATTCTACCTAAAAGTTATCAACTTTCACCGATGCTTATAGTAACCCTAAGGAATCAGCTATTATAGGATTTGTTGAGACTTGGACAAACAGCACAATAGCAAACAGTTCAATAGCTCTGTCTGGGTATACATTAGCAGCACAAGGACAGGGAACAAAACTCTGATGAGAGAGTTTATACACATGGCAAAGATCCTATTCCCTGTGAGGAGCACACAGACCTGTGTACGTAGAGTGTTGACGTAGTGTGGGTGGAAATTAGCTTCCCAAAATGACTGCGCTTCTAGTAGCTATCGTATTTTACCAGTTAATTCTGCAGCTACTTGCTATGACCATTTCTTAAACGTGCAAAAAAGCACATGCAGACATGAAAGAAATGATAATTACAGGTGATTTAAACCTGGACTTTCAAAACCCAGATGCTGTTTGCACCAGATGGGAAAATATTATGGACTTTTTCAGTTTGACTCAAATTATTAGATGAGCTCATATGTCACTGACCCAAGCAGAGCATATATTGACCATCTTGATATAACACACAATGAACATGTACCTGCTACAGAGGTTACAAAAACAGCACTATCTGACCACTTCCAAGTAAGTTTCACCAGGGAAAACTACTTTTCGTAGAAAAATGTTCATCATTCAACAATACAAAATCAAGCATACACAGATTTTAATAGAACTGCATTTTTTCGAGACCTAGAAAGTGTTCCTTGAAACAATTGTGAGATCTTTTATGACTTTAATGATGTCTTAGAGTGCTGGAGAAAATTGTGTCTAGAAAATTGTAGACAAACAGGCATTCCCAAAAGAATGACACGTGAAACAGCCCAACTGGCTATCATATTACATAACAGAGGCTACACAACAAAGGAATAAATATGCAAGGCCTAATGACACTTGAAACAAGAAAATGTGGAGAAGTAAAGCAAATGAACAAGTAATAAATGCAAAAACAACTAGTTATAGAGAAGTGACTGGCCTTTTGCCAATATTGTTACCTTGTTGACAAAAAAAAATGCCATCTTACAACAAAAACTGAATTGCATGACTTAGTAAACACTGACATTGAGAGTGAAACATTTTTTTGATATTCCTTAAATCAAAATGGACTTTGTTGAGAAGCAATCGTTACAATTTGAGGACGGCCAAGCCACCAGTCATGACTGAATACACCCCCAAGCTGCTCTGGAGCTTCAGCTATAGCGCCATCTATTACAGGCATACCCAGCCTTGCAATATCTGCAGGACAATTTCCTGATGAATGGAAGGTAGCAAACTTTGTCCCCCATACACAAGAAAGGGAGTACCTAACAAATTGAAAATTTTAGACCAATATCAATTTTATGTTCTTTGTCGTAACATACATGATGGGTTCAGTCCCTTATTGATAGTCGTGACTCTTCAGCCAGGGATCAAGGCAAACCCAGGGTAGAGTTGCAGACTTTGATGTGCTGTCTTCCCGTGCATATGCTAATTAATCAGATGAGCCGGGCTACTCCCAGCAGGATGCCAGCTAGAGGCCTTGTTCTTGTCAGGAAGAGAAAGTAGTTTTAGTTTTTATCAAAGTTATTGAGGCATCTGAGCATATCTATTAAGTCATTTTTAGTAATACTACTACTGAACAGGATTAGGAAGTCCTATATGATAATAACCTCCATACCTTATAATTAAGATGAGTTCCTTTTCAGGTTCTTAGTTTTCAGCATGTTGTGTACAGCTTGTAACTCTTTCTACAAAATCCTAACAATATATCACCTACTCCATGATGCTCAGTCTGGCTTCAGAAACTTATTCTCCTGCAAAACAGCACTTGTAAACATGATATATATACCTGGACACATGCAATGAAATTTATCCTGGTTAATGGAATTATTCTCTTAGACCTGTGCAAAGCTTTTCACCTGATTTATCCTGAATTCATTTAAACAACCTTGCAATCTACAATGTGCACGAAAAACACCTTTCTTCAAATTATAGCTGACAGACTGGAGCCAGTGCACTATTTTAAAGATAGAATTGTCCAAAATGTCTATAGTCAAATCTGGAGTCCCCCAGGGGTCCATACTATGACCCCTTTTGCTCAGATTGTTCATAAATGGTCTGTCAATGGCAGCGGAAAACCATGATCTGCACATGTTCATGCATGCATAGGGATGACTTGACCATAATGACAACCAGAAAAACTGTCACCAAACTCAACACTTAAAGCTCAATAAGGATATGGTACACCTTGATAAACAGGGTTCTGAAATCACATGGTAGCAAATGCTACTAAGAGCAGAGACAGGTTGATTGATTATCACTAGACAAAAAGGAGAATTAAAGGAAGAAGAAAATCAACTTAAAGTATTTATGACTTGGGAAGAACTAGAGCATGTTGAAAGTGACAAACTTCTTTATGTCACACCAAACCAAAACTTCACCTGGGATGAACACATAAAAAATTCTACATCCAAAGTTAATTCCAAACTAGTTCTGCTGAGATATAGCAAAAGGTACATACCTTTTTATGAATGCTAATCGGTTATCAATATGCACATATTTCCTTATACATGTATACAGACTACTCCTCAGTAATCGGGAGTAACTCACCCACTGTTCACAATCTGCAGCTAGCTCAAGAAAAGGGCAGCGCGGATTATCCTAGTCATAACTGATTTACTACATCCAAGTAAAGATATTTTCAAAAGGCTAAAGTGGGTGCTAGTTAAGCAGAAGATTGAATTTACTGCATCTTTAGGTAAAAATGTGTGAACAACCTTAGACTTAAATATATGTCTTAAATATATGTTTGATGTGTTCAAGTTTGTTCAAGAATGGCATTCACAAGTAACATATTCTTCTGCCAGAAATGATCTATGTTTCCCTCCATATGTGTAGCATGTATTAAGTTGGAAATGCTGAGGACCATGCAGATTAAAATTTCTTGACATTTTTATGCCCCCAGCAGGGGGGCACATAGATTTGTCCTTGTCCATCTGTGCGTTCGTCCTTCCAACATTAAAATTGTCACATTTGTGTTGCCCATATCTCCAAAAGTATTTGAGGTACAACCATAAAACTCTATGGAAACATCTATCAATATATGAAGGCATGTATCTGGGTTTTTGTTTGTCTCTTAGGTTAATTATACAGTCTTAATTAATCATTAACTAACTTAGGGAAAATGTTGATTCGATGTAAGACATGTCACGTTTGTGTCACATATATCTCAAAAAGCATTTGAGCTTCAACCATGAAAGTTTGCGGAAACATCTATCAATATATGAAAGTGTGCACCTGGGGTTTTGTTTCTCTCTTGGATTAATTATGTTGTGTTAATTAATCATTAATTAGCTTAGGAAAAATCTTGGTTCGACATTAGACTTGTCACATTTGTGTCACATGTATCTCAAAAAGTATTTGAGGTTCAACCATTAAACTTTGTGGAAACATCTATCAATATACACTGTATGAAGGTGCATGTACACCTGGGGTTTTGTTTGTCTCTTGGATTAATTATTCTGCAGTAATTAATCATTAATCAACTTAGGGAAAATGTTGATTGGACATTCGACTTGTCCAATTTGTGTTGCATGTATCCCATAAAGGATTTGAGGTACACCTATAGATGAAACATGGTGGGAACATTAAGCAACACATGAAGATGTGCACCTGGGGTTTCATTTGTCTCTTGGGTGAATTATCCTCTTATAATAAATCATTAATTAGTGAAAATGTTGAGTGGATGTTGGACTAGTCAGATTTGTGTTGTGCATATCTCAAGAAGTTTCTTATATATGGCCATGAAATGTAATAGATTAATTTATCAAGGTGTGAAGATGTGCACCTGGGGTTTTACTTGTCTCATGGGTTAATTAACCAGACGAGTGTTTATTTTTCATTAATTGACTTAGTGAAGATGTCTGTTTAGTGAAAACGCTGGCTGATGTCAAACTTGTGTCGTGTATTTCACAAAGTGTTTGAGGTACAGCCATGAAACTTGATACAAAATTAAGCAATTTGTGAAGATGTACCCCGGGTATTTTGTTTCTTAGGTTAATCATCCTTTGTTGATAATCATTAAAATGACAATTCCAGGAAAATGAATATGGGTTCTTGTCAGACGTGTTTAATACAAAGAGAAACATAACAAACCTAGTTCTGTAAGCCCATGTACCGTTTGAACACTATCAAGTCCGATATTCTAAGAGCAAAGTCCTATTCCGTACCATTCACTGAAAAACTGCATTGTACTAAATTATGAAAGGAACAAATCATATTCATAAAATTTGAAATTTAGAAGAAAGTTTTAGGCATTATTAGCCTTTATGAAATCGGGTCATCAGCGGGAAACCAGCGCAAGACTTGTTTTGGTGCCATTAATCCCCGGACAAGTCATTTTGCTAACTGGCGGCACCATGTTTGCATTTCCAATACAAACATACGAGCTGATGAGTGATGTATTTTGGAATAAAGTGAATATGATGTTCCTTTGTTAATAGGCCTACTTAAAAATGTAGCCCACATGACATAAATATAATGAGACTGCACCTAACACTCATGATTAGGCCTACCAAAATTGAATAAGAAAATAATAAATCCCACACTTACCTGCAGCTCTTGGTCTTACAACAGACCCGACTAGGCCTACCTGACGGAGTGATCAGATCAAATAGAAATAACCAGTTCTTCAACTTCAAGTAAACATAAATGTAACGATGTGACGTAAAAGAGTCATTATTATTAATTGCGTCACACCTGAAAACTGGTCAGATCTACGTTTTTCTGTTTCAGTTATAAAATAAGCCTATTTATTATAAACTCTCTGTATTTCACAGCCAGTGCAATCACTATTAATGAGTAGTTCTGTATTAATAACAAGTCAATTACATCATATTTAATAAAAATGTTTTGAAAATTCTAGGTTTAAAGAGCCAAATGAATTTAATAAACGGGTCATCGGTGGGAAACCTTCAACTGAAATCTCCGTCATAAGGCATGTTAACTCTCACTCAGTTTCGAATCCTCTAAGTTGCATTACAGGTGGGGTTGGGTTGGACGGTGGGGGGTACTCTACTTTTTGGAGCAACTATTCATGTATTCATGTACCTTTTTCTTTCACATTTTAACTAAAACCTTACCATTTTAACTAAAACCTTACTCATTATATCTGAAATCTAAACAAATGAGTAGTGCTATGCAGATATCTAAATTGCTAAGACAAGCTAGGAAAAAATAAAAAATAGTTACAACAGAATACACACGTCTGATTTGTGCCATATGTAGCTCATGAAGTATGTCAGGTACAGTCAGGAAATGTGATAGGATATCAATCAATGAAAATTTATGCTTGTATAATTATTACCCATGTGTAGATTTCACAATATGATTGAAGTCTTACACCAGTTACATGCTACTCTTTCCAATGCTGATGGGGGCAATGGCAGGTGGCGGCATCCATGTCCTTTGGACACTTTTCTAGTTACATGCCATATTGTTACAAATAAAATCTTTGACAGGTAGTATGTTTCAGTTATTGTTATATATTAGTAAGGAAACACTTCACAAAAACAAGTACTGTAAGGAGAAGAGACTGTGATAATTCTGTGTGTCTACTCAGTATACTTAAACTTCTTATTCTACACATCTTCTGATATCCCTTGTTTGAGCCCTGCTGCTTAAGTTTACAGGTTGGGATGAAAATTGGATTTACCATGCACGTATTTGGTCTGAAGAATAATGTAAGAAGTGCATTATACTTGTGGTTATTTACTTGGTTCTTGTGTCATTTTCATATCAGTATTGTAAAGTTTTTTCTTCATTCAATTCCAAAAGAGTATGTTTTATCTGCATACTGGTGACCATTGTTGTCAAACCCGAAAGGTAGAGTTTATTTGATATATTAGAAATGAAGGAAAAGTACATGGGTCAAAAGACATCTTGTGATTTAATCTTACTTTCAGTAGGAAGTTCTTAGAAATAGTTGGGTTTAATAATGATATTGACTTTCATAGACAAACTGTCATGATTAGTGTTTTTGGTCAAAATGATATCATTTTTGGTGGTAGAAGCCATGAGCCGCTGGCAGCGGGCAGCTTCTGCCACCAAGAATGATTAAGTTTTTACCATAAACACATGCAAATAATTCTTTCTCATGTATCCTATAATATTTCATTGACAAAGCATGTTTTCTAGGGTGAAAGAACAACAAAAGAAACATTTTTAAGTGCAAAAGGGGCCATGTAATGTTGCACACATTGTGGTCAACTTAAAGGTAGATGAATATTGAATCAAGAACAGGATACACAGTTACTTGATCTGTGCACTGCAAGTGATAACAGTAATGATATCATTGAGGTGATGTCTTGCTTACAACAGACCACGCCTGTAAATGATCCTTGTAGTTTCATCTGAAAACCTTCATTATGCGATAAAAGAGTTAACAGATGTGTCAGTTGCCTGCCAAACAGACCACACTCTAGGTATTTTCCACTGTCTGCCCAGTGTCTCTTCATGGATGGTGTTTAGTTCTGTAAAATGAATTCGGTGACCGATTGGTTATCCTTGGTTCCCATGGTAACTATCAGCAGTATAAACTTGGGACTAATGATTACCACTTGTCAAGATGACAATCATTAATTTCCTGGTTGGTGCACTGCCCTACGGGAAAACTTCTATAGCAGTTTGATTAACCCCAGGCCATACTTGGCCAAAAGTTATTGTTGTTACAATGCCCTCTGTCTGTCTACAATGTCAATGCAATCAATTTATAGAGGAAGAAGCAGTCCCACCCGAATTTGGTGTATGAGCCCATCTTTGATATGAAGTGCCCGGGCAGGAATGCTTATGAATAACCTTGACCTTGTTTTAAGGTCACATCAACTTTGTCAATACCTTGCCGTGCTCTATGTCACCTCAGTAACTTTACAATAGGCTGCTGGAAGGAGCTGTGGCTGTGGGGTTTTAAGGACATTTTTGTATTATTTTTGCCGTGACTGTAAATACCCTCTTTTAGAAACTGGACAAACTGTGGTCTCAGCCAGTATTCTTCTTTCAGGTCCATAAAACTAAACTGTGATCTCAGCAAAAGTCCATAATTGTATATTATCTCATTAAGGCAAATATGCAGAGAACAGCCAATCTCTCTATGAAGGCCATAAGAGACTCTATACTCTATGCCCATTTCCCTAAACATGGGCAAAAACTGGACTATGCCCTTTGCCCCATACATGGGAAAAGCTATGCTCTATGCTTTGAATTCAATGGAAGGGACCCAGGTGTATTAATTACAATCTGCTCTCATGACAATACTGAATTTCCTCTTTAATAGAAATGACCTTACTGGAGAACTTGCAGATGTGTCTGGACAGAGGGTATGCCTGGAGTCAACAGCTTTGCCTTGATGCAGGTCAGGCTCTTAGCAATCAAGCCCTGCCAGGGAAACTTGTAGGTACATGTGTATTTAAAAAAGACGTGTCTAATGTGTCCATTTGGGACTGGGTTTATGCGAAGATTGCTTCATCTTGACACAGTGTTTATTGAAAATATCTTCAATGTTCGACGGAGAATTAACCAAATGATGGTGAGGGTAACTAGATAAATATATTGAAATCATTGAAATATCAATTGAGTTGCAAGACTGTGGAAGTAGAAAACATATGTTTTACAAAAGCTGTTACCTGAATATGCGTATGTAGTTTGGTATGGCTGTGGCCAGTCAGATGATGTGAGATTACAAAAGATTCAGCTTGCTGCTGCACCTTTAGTGATAGGTGCAATGATATCAGCTACAGTCAAACTTTATGAAGGAGTTGGTTGGGAAACTTCAGCCAGACGTCAGGAGAAAGGAAAGTTGGTTCATATCTACAAGCAAGAGTGTCCCTAAGCCAGTTCCTGTTTACCTACATGTATACAATGTCTTCCATTTCATTCCAGGTTTAGATGTGCATTCACATTATAATACCCACCAAAAGGTGTGATATTCCTCATTTCCAAGCCCAAACACACTTGTACAAAGATCTTTCTTTCCTTCCTCGACCAGGTTGTGGAACTCAATTCCTCTTGATACCTGCAATGCTATATCAAAAACTGACTTCATAATTCAAATTAATCAAGATATTCTATGCCCATGCAGTCATACATAATTCTTTATATTGCGTTGGGGACGGGAAATTATCTGTACTTTATGCCAGACTTTAATGGGCAGCATCCAGCTGAATGACCATCTACATAAAATAGCTTGATTCTCCTTTATGTTATGTAACTATGGTCCAGTGGTCAAAGATGTGTGGCACTGCTTTTTACATCTCTGCAATACAGAATATTTCAAAATATTTTACACTCTTCTGTAATACCTGTTGCTCCATTTATTTGAGATTGTGACTTGATCTACTGTAAACAAAGATATTTTGCTATTTGTCCAGCAATATATCCTTAAGACTAAACATTTGGGTACTGGTGCCTTTTTGAGTACGTTGTGATGTGTGATTTTTTGCACTTTTCTCCTCTGTGAGACACATTTGTGTGGGACATTGCCCTTTTTCCTTATTGCAAATAAATGTCTAAAACAACAGGAAAATGTTAACGCTAAGAATGCTTCATGGTGCAGTAGTATTTATGCCTCATCCATGCTCACCTACACACATTCCTAATATGCCACTGCATGTGTGAGCTCAGTTACAATCAGAACCAAACACAGAGATGCATTGTCAAGGGGCTGACTGTAGCCCAACTGAATTTATTACGATACACCAGAGATTAAGGAGTAACTTCAGCACTTAATTAGAACAAGTCCACAAAAATATTGCAAGGTGAGGGGCACCTCGGCCCTGCAAGTAACACCAATAACATAGCATATTTTGAGACTCCACCAAAGAGACATGAATGTTCGATGCAGGAGAAAGGCCTGCATGGGACTGGGGTGGGTGGGGGGTGGGAGTTCGGAGTTGGAAAACTCTGCCGAGAAAACACCTACACCTTGGTTCGGCTTGAACTCTGCTCATGAATGAATTGTGGCCCGCAAAATTAACTGAAGGGACGCCACACATGAGCAGAGCATGAGCAGGCCGCTATGGTAATCAGCTGACTCAGCTGACCCCAGCATGCACAGAATGGTGCATAAATATCGCTATTTGCATAGCTTTGTATTTAATAAAAAGAAATATCTAGAATGTCCAACTGGGAAAATTGTTAACCCAAAGACTGCTTCATGGTGTCACAGTGTTTATTAAAATATGTTGAATGTTCAACAGGGAAAGTGTTAACTCAAAGATTGCTTCGTGTAACTGTTGTGTGATCATCAGAAGCATCCATTGGTACCTTGATGATCCGTCATATCTTATTTGGTATGTGATATATTTTATGAGATATTTTCTGTGTCATAAAATCTATACACATGTAAAATTTATAACCATACCTCACTGCCCATATGAATATAGCATTGTTGTGTTAATATATATGTATAAGAAATCTAAAGATTTATCAATTTTGTGGGCCATCAGGCCCACCTCCACATTCAATAAAATGTTGAAGAGGTAGTTTGGAGCACACAAATGCTAATTAAGAGACTGGAATGCTTGTAAAGCTCCACAATGTACATCATTGTATGTGGTGTGATGGGGGCTGTTATGATGTTAAATCTGCCAAGGCAAAAAAAAAATTTGTTTTTTTCATAAATTGGAAAAAGTAGGGTTTGCCCAGTCTGTCCACTCATGCATTTTATCATTCAAGGAAAACCAATTTTACTCACATCATATGTAACAAAACTATAGTTTCAGCATTTATGATCAGTATTTTTGGCAAGTGCAAATAAATGTGGGAAGGGGTTAAAACTCTTTTTGCCATGTAAATAGTCTGAATGTATTCGTTGCATGGCGGAAAGGGGGGGCACATTGTTGAATATAAAATGAGTTGTTACATTGACACAAAATAATTTAGACTGTAATCATGAATTATATATGATATCAAGTCAGATTCATATGTTGAAGTATTTTATGGAACAATCATCACTCAATACCCAGAATCACCATGCAAAGCCTGTTAAGGGAAATGCATGCTTGGGTTCAGTGTGGCTACAAAATAGTTCTGCCCACTGCTGATTGACTGTAGATAAGGTTTTAGTCAGGGTCTACTGAATATGCAAGCCTGCCTCACAGAGCTCAACCGAGGCTGGTGGAATGAAGTGGTGCAGAGGTAGACAACCCACATGGGATCACTGCTTCAGCACTGGACATGCATCCTTACACAGCTGTGTGTATATGGGGAGAGGCTTACAGAATTCTACAAGTGACACTGGTCACAGCAGCATTTTCCTGCTTCAGTAACTGTCAGGCCATTTTTGTGTGTGGCTGGTGGCTCAGGGTCCTTGCCCAATTGTCAAGGGCTCTAGATCTGCCAAACAGACAACAGCATCACCTTGAACAGGGAGCTATATATGATGAATTATTCTGCTATAAAAATTTTAAAAACAGTGTCTCTCTCTCTCTCTCTCTCTCTCTCTCTCTCTCTCTCTCTCCCTCTCTCTCTCCCTCTCTCCCTCCCTCCCTCCCTCCCTCCACCTTCCCCTCTTTCTTTCTGATGTTTATATGTACAAAATATAAAGATTGTGATAGTTTTAGCCTGGGGAACAATTTATGAAAAGCAAATGTCATCATTGTTTATCTCTAAGATATGATTATAGCAAATATTCTGGTGCATTGATCCTTTAACCTTGACCTTCAGCACAAACTCTGACATATTCTGTATATTGACTTCATTCAGCTGTTGTGCTACTTGTTTTTTCACTTGTTTCTATTATGAAACAAATCTGTAAAAAGAAAACCACTATGACAATAATTTTGACTGAGGTAAAATAGATCTTTTTCTTTAAAAAAATGAATTTAAAACTTGAGAGAAAGACCTCAAATAAAAAAAACTGTGATGTTTATACACATGAAAATAAGGTAAAAATTTAGAGTATATTCATATAAGAAAAATGGCCCGCCTCTGGGGCCTTGCCCTTGTTCTAATCATATACTTTTTTTTTTCATGCATAACGAATTACAGGCAGTGGGCTGATAACAGGTATAGGATCCAACATGCAGCTATTGCCAGATTGTCAGAGGGTCAGAAAATATTCCCAGCCTAACTACATGGGTGTGGGAGGACTGGTAGGACAGACCTCCAGACTAACCTTTACAATGATGTTATTGAGAGGTCACAGTGGGGGTGTCTGCATTAGGACTGAGATAGCAGCAGCTTTGATGCTGACCACAACAATCTTCAACCAACAAACTGCATGAAAGCTGTATCAAAGCTTTTTGAAAAGGTGATTGCCAGTTCATGTTGGCGGCAGTGTAACATGGCACACTACAGGGCCACAGAGCTAATAGCCATGAGGACATACGCAGCCAAGGCTTGTCCAGGGGCTGCAGTTATAACTCTACACTGTACATATATGTTGTAACATCTGCATCCACCACAATCAGTTTTGCAGCACAAAATACAAGAAAACTGGGGGGGGGGGGGAGGGGGGGGCAAGGACCACAAATTGGGAAACTAAAATGTATTTGCTGTATCTAAGGCACTGCAAGGTTTAATATAACAATATCTTTTGGGAACAAACTTCATGTCCCATCATCTTTGAAGAGACCAAAGTAATGGTATTTTCTTTTGAGAGCAGATTGCTGTATCCCATAATTTGCCAGGTATAATTACATGTACTGATTAAAAGTTTGCGTGTTCAATATAGTCTCATGATACTGTCCTGTTGCAAAGACTATGAGGTGTACAGTGGTCCCTGTCTTGAAAGACCACTCCTAGGGCAGGTGAAATGTGGTCTCTCAAAACAGGTGGTCTTTCATTAGAGGCACAATAACATGGAAAAGATAGCATAGTGTTCTGAGAGAGCAGTCTTAAAAAGATATGCTGTCTCTCATTGGAGGGGTCTCTCAAGACAGGTACCACTGTATAGTCTGTTTTCATCCAGTGTGAGTCTGCAGCCTGCTCTCGTTGGTTATGTGTGTAGCCTGTCTGTGCATAGTGCCCAGCCCATGCCCAGGAAGGCAACATGTTGACCCCAGACAAGCTACTTTGATACAATCCCTCTACACTTCTCATTCAAACCAGGCAGGGACATGTGTATGTTTAAATACACTTCCCTCTTCCAACTGTTTTTCATGGGTACTGAAATTAGTCAAAACATTAAAGCATACAACATTTGACCAGCAGCCAGTTTTAGCTAGTTTAAGGGGGACAGGGTTAATTTAATTGACCTGTCTTTTGTGTCGATGGTCCTAAACACCATATGAGTATGGATGTAAAGGCATGTACACCATGTATAGTGCAAAAAAAATGGACCAGGTACCAGTGGTAGCATTACTATATGCACTTTATGACAACAAGGGAGGAATATGAGATGGAAATTCTATGTCTGCTATAACTCTCCTGACTGATGTAAGAGTTACAAAGTAACAGGTTTATCTGTTCACAAGGTACATGGAGGCATGTGCAAGATCATTGACCTTTCCCAGGCATTCTATCCACGTCCGTTGGTGAGTAATGCTGTAGCACCTGCCTGTGTTAAGGGTTGATGCCTTTACAATACGATGTCGTCCAACGTTGCTTGCAGACGTGTGTGCATGCTGTGTGCTCAATATAAACATGAAGCAAGTTCTGCAGATATTCATGGAAACAAGACGAAAATAAGATTATTGAATTAAAGAAAGATGATCATTGTTTTGGCAACTCATTCCAATAGATGGCACTGTGCCAACTGATCAATGACCTTTTATTGTCATTTAATATAGCATTACCAATTGCATGCAGGTAGAATTAGACCAAAATTGAAGACCTAGATGATTTTGTCCCTAAGCAGTATGAGGACAGCAAAGAGTCGGGATGTGTTAGCATGTGTACGGAAATGTATTCAAAGGAGAAAGTGATTGCTACATACAGACAGCAGGCAAACTAACTGACATGTCCACTTAAGGAGCAGCAAATTTGGTTAACTGTGCCCAGTAAAGTCTGATGTTTCTTTTTTTTTGACAAACCTTGCACGGATGTGACAGGGTAATTGCCAAGGATACTGCTTTGTTTTACGCAGATTATAGACAGGTGCCTTTTATCTGTTGGCTACAGGTGGAGACTCCTGCCTAGGAAACAGGCGGAGACTCTTGCCCAGGAAACAGGCGGAGACTCTTGCCCAGGAAACAGGCGGAGACTCCTGCCCAGGAAACAGGGTTGAAAGAACAGGCAACAAAAACTGCCAGTATTTGTCCATTCACCAGGTCTCACTTGGTTTATAAAAAATAAGGTCAACAGTTTGCCGGAAGAAACCCTGTAGTCTGTCAATACAGATTTCTGCTAAATGTTGCCTCAATCCTTTTTTTTTGAAACATTAGAAAAATTAAAGCGTCTTGATAAGTCAGGATGACAAGGAAATTCTACAGTGTATTGATATACAAGAATTCTGGAATAATCTAAGTGGAGATTTTCCACACATACTGTCTTCGAACTATGACAAATACTGCATTCCCTATACAAAACGAGATGGAGAATGTGTTATAATGGTACTGGCAGAAATAGCCGGCACAAGTTGCACTCATATTGGAAGTTAAAAGACAGCTTTGAGATGGAGTCATATCGTAACAGAGATACAACCATTAAGCAGCGACAAAACTTCACAAAACTGAGATTCAGTGCCCATGCATACTCTAGCTGGTGAATCCGGCCATTACAGAAAAAAGAAAACACTGATTGAGTTGAGAGATTGTTTACTGTGTGGAACGGGAACTATTGAGGACGATTGTTTACTGTGTGGAACGGGAACTATTGAGGACGATTGTTTAATGTGTGGAACGGGAACTATTGATGACGAATTTCATGTTATAGTAAACTGCAGTAAATATATACGGTAGAGATGACTTGTATGTCAATTTGATGACAATCGATAAGAATTTTCAGAGTTTAAATGACCAAGATAAGTTTGTATATGTTATGAGATTGGGCAATACCCGTGATGACATACTCCAATATACAAATTATATATTTGAAACATGGAATTAACAACTTGGATATTGACCTGGCTGTCTCACTGGACACATCTGTAAAACTAATCAATGATACTGTGTATTTATGTAGGATATTGATAACTGGATGCACCCTTTTGTATGTAATGTATAGTTAATGTGCTTTTGTCTTTTTCTCATTGATATGTTTGTGACCATACCGTGTAATTTGGTGTATGTCAATAAAGTCTCTTCCATGAAGTTGTTCCAAGTACAAGGTAGAATGCAGTGTGCCTGGATGTAGCCTCGGCAGTCAGAAAATGGTCCACAGAGCCCTGCCGACTGTGGCATATTTAGTGCGCAGATACTGGTATCTCCTGTTGGTTTGGCTCAGTTATAGCAGTTGAGAAACACAAAGCAGAAGCCGCATAATGTGTGTTGCTTTTGGAATAATAAATACAGAAAGAAAGAACCAACTAACACAAGAGGTAGAGTTTTTAATGAGTGGAGCCCCCCCCCCCCCCCCCCCCCCCCCCGTTTCGGCTCTCTGTGGAGCCTTCATCAGGATCAGGGTATGGGGGCTCAACAAATATCAAATTTTTATTTGGTATATTAATAATGAGGTTTCCCGTTAACATGATTTAGTAATGACGACATAGTGTAGTCTTGACGTTACGTTGCTTTTGGAAACAGTTTACTTGTTGTGCATGTTTTGCTGAGTTAATTTTCAGAATGGGGCAATGTACTTACACTAAATTCCAGTAGCAATTTCCAGTGTTGTTTTGGTGAGTCATTCTCTCAAAAATAAAGTTGATAGTATGACTTTTGCACATTGAGCTAAATACATTCTGTTGAAATCACTGCAGCTCTAATTGCAGGGTTTGCCGTATGGCACATATTGGAGTCTGACAAAGACTGCTTATTGCAGTTGGGACAGGCTTGGAGACTGAGGAGCATGAGCTCAAAGACAGTGAGACCAGGTGTGTGGTCATTGATGCATGGGTGGCATTGTGAAGACAGGCGTGCCATATGGCAACATTGATGCCACGGGGCCCTTATGTTGAAGTCACAACACCTTGCACGCCATGTCTGAACACACAGCTTTTTAGCTTTTGTGTGTTTTTATACAGTCAAAAGAATTTGTTTACTTAGACATCAATCTCCAAGAGTGACAAAATGCTATTTTAAATGGGGTGATGGTCTTTGTACATGTGAAGGCATTAATACGAAATGTTGACTGTATATCTGATCTGTAGCTAGCTGACTGCACCAGCCTGTCACAGCTACTGCTCCTGTCTGATGACTATACAGCTTTAATTGTACATAGCTTGAACTACAATTAATATTTAGATGTGGATGGAGACATCTTCGCATGTTGTTGTCTCCTCCTCCTCCTCCTCCTCCTCCTCCTCCTCCTCCTCCTCCTCCTCTTCCTTCTGTTTCTATACAATAAATCTTTTTAAAAAAAAAGGAAAATTTGTGAAACTTGTGTGGTTACATATCATAGGAAGAGATAGATTGTAATAACATGTACATATGTTTTAGGGACAATAACCACATTTTCAACATGACATACAGGTATTTACCATACTGATCTAGAGACTTGTTTAACAAGTGAGTCCCTTTGTCACACCCTCCCAGCATGCAACTGCTTCACAGACAAAATCTTCCATGTGGAAACAGTAGATTTTGTCATGCAAAATCAGCAAATTCTAGTTTAGACAATTATAAATATCCCTATTATCTGGACTTAATCCTAGGAATTAAGTATGCATGGAGAACAGCAATTAATTTGTACATAATAGATCCCTTATAGCAAAGTGAATCAAACAGAGCAATTTTAAGAAAAAATGGATAAAATAAAGATACATGCATTGGCAGTGAGCTTTCATTAACTATAAGGCTTGCTGCTGATTCTAATATTTTTCCACATGAATGCCATAAGAGTCCTGTATATTATTAACCCTTTTGAAACAAGAAATGTCAATTTTTCTCTGGCATATACACAAGTAGGTGTGATGGTACACACTATATACGTGTTGTTTTCCCTGCGTATGGATCAAGGCTGGTTTCTTCACCATCGCTGTCTGTAGCAGTGCTACCATTTACCTTTATGGCTCTTCACTCTTTGTGTGCAGTTGTAAAGTCCTTAGTCAGTGGTTTTTGCATTGCCAGGCAGATATGCTTCACCTGCCTATACAGCAACTGGCAATGCAGACATGGAAGGGTTCGTGTGTTTACATATAGGTATGTTTGTATTTGTATGTGAAAGCACTACCTGTGAAACATTTCAATCAGCACTGATAACTATGGCCAGGGATCTGTATCACATGGGATGAAAGAGTTAAATGAAAGTGTCAGCAAATTGGTGTGTGTGAGTGAGTGGTGTATTAGGTCACCCAATGACGCCTGTGCCTACAGCCGCAAATTGCTGTCATTACAGAAGACGCAACTGAAGGAGACAGCCAGAAACAGCCCCCTACATGTTGCTGTCCAAACTCTTATTATCCTTGCCACTGCCACAATTAAGGTCTCAATCCTAAACCTGAATCTCAATACCCACCAGCAGTCAATGAAATTAGACTGACAAACTCAAGTGCATCACAATTAAACAAAATGTGACTTTGAGGGAAAGTGGATGCATTCATGAGCTTGTTTTTACTGACTGACCAAAAAAAAGAGCAGAGAGGCCTGTCATGGCAACCAGTGTGCATTTTGTGTTGTGTGAGTGGTGCAGTGGTGATAAGATCCCAGGATGAACACACCTAATTTGTAGCAATTTTTTTTAACTCATTCCATACCAGTCGCTGATTTCTACGCATATATTTACCTAGATTTAAGACGACAATTGCATGTTTAAATTCTTCATGAAAAGGACTTCCATTCAAGTACCAACATGCCTATAGTCTTAAGTCTTAAGTTAGTGGTTCTGGCAATGTCTGGCAAGTCATGCTGCAGCTGCTGCAAAGGCAGCTGCAGCAGCATGACTGGCCAGGCAGTACCAGAACCACTGACCAAGGCCTGTCACCATAGTATGGAATGAGTTAAGGCGAAATACACGGTTGTCAGTCAGATTTTTTCTGAGTTACTAGATCATGTGCTCTCTTCTGATATTGCTGGATTTGGTTGCTTTCTGTTTGAAGACAAAAGTCTAAGGTTTGTGCTGTAAAGGCAGTCTACATGGAATTCCAGTGCAGCGTACGGTACCTACATGATGCAGACACAACAGGAATACAGCATGGTTTGTCCGTGGATGTGGCATTTAATATCCTCCTTTGGATTGGGAAAGCCTGCGTTTTTATTGCAGTCTTAATGTACATGGCAAACAGACACTTTGAGGAAGATCCCCATGGTTTTTATACATAGACAGTCATTAGGGTCTTGATACCCATGTACAGACTGCAGGCAATGCCCACATGTCTTTGACGACCAGTATATCCCTGCGAAGATGCCGGTGCTCTGACATGTCAGCAGGGCACTGGGCTGCTATACATGTCACAAATGCAACAAGTCTGTATAGGTTGAGCTGAGACCTGAGACACTTAGACACTGAGAAGATCCTTTTATGATATCCTATGCTTGTACAAAATCACCGCATTATCACATTTCTTGTACAGAGATGGTGACCCCATGGGAATTAATAGTCATGTATGGGAAAACAATGACATTTAGGCACAAGATTGTAGGGTGAAGGAATTCGTGCATCTTTACTTTGTAATTCTGAAGCGATATGCTGAAAGGGCTAATGGCTGAAATCTTTCATGTTGCTGATCTGTTTCATTAATGGAAGTTGATTGATCTGTTCATTATGCACATCACACAATGCATGTGAATCTGATTTTTATCCGGCATGTCTTTGGTGGATAAATCTAATCAAAATGATTTTGATATAATCCAAAACAAATGATGACAAGATCGACTTGCAAATGTACAGTTAGACAGCAGAATAAGAGTAAAGTGTGCGCTAATAAATGTAGCATGTCTGATGTTGTGTTGCCTAAAATAATGATTAATAGTTGATTCAGAATCACTGCATGATTTTTATGACTGTATATTGTATGGATTAAAATAAAGAGCTCTTGAATGGAAGGAGCATAATTCTTGTAATCTTACAGGAGTATAAGGAAGAAATTTAGCTTAAAAAGGAAATAAATGGTCAAGATCCCTATATTTTATGTAAGTTTTTGCTCCAGAAAATATTGGGACACCAATGATCATGAGAAAGAAATAAATTATTTCATATCTGTGTAATAAATGACCATTACACATATACATTTATGTGCCGTTCTTGTCTTTGTCATATGACGATGGTAAAAACAGCATACAATGGTAAAATTCTGAGTCCGTCCAGGCAGGATGGGTGTGTTCATAGCAGACATCATAGAGGGTGCCCAGCCATATCGTGTAGCCATCAGTCTTGCTGCTAGTAATGTTCATACTCAATAGCCCAGAAATTCTTCAAAGTCCAGTAAAGGCATGAGATCAGGTAAGGTTTATGAGAATTATGCATAACAAAGCTCAGCCTCATTTAGAAGTAAAAGAACGGCTCATGTCGTGATAGAATGTTACTTTCATAAGAATATTGTGATGTTAAAGAGGAAGCTGGTACAGCGGAATGCTTTTATATGTGCTTTGTGTCTTCCGCTATATATTAACTGTCAGCCAGTAGTCAACAGGGGGTAGTGGGAGACCTGAGACATGAAGAGATATACTATGAGGAGAAAAGATTGAGATATTGCCACATCCACCTGTACAAATCTGGGTTTGATTTAGTGATACTGCTGTCAATACTCACTTTTCTGAGCAATTTAGGACATTCAGTGTACTATTATTGACTGCCATGTGCCATAAAGTGGCCTGTTTTATTGTTGTAACTTGCTATGTTATACTCTATTTACAGTTTTTGTCTCCCTAAGTGCCTGGGCAATTCCAAATTACAATGTAAAGAGCATTCAAGTTACAACCCTACTGTCAAATAAGATAAAAGTAAAACACTGTGGAAAAAAAAATCATTAAATGTACAATATTTTGGTCTGGTGTTTGATCTCTAAGGAGTTGGGGGTAGGAGTGTATTAGAGCAGGGGTGACTACTAGGAGCCTATTAGAGAATGTGTAGGAACCTATTAGTGCAGGGTTAGGAGCCTATTAGAGGAGGGATTTGAGCCTATTAGAGCAGAGGCACTTATTGGGAGAAATATGACATTTTGGACTTTACAAAAAGTGGTTCACACAAAGGTGATTGTAGAGACTTCATTAATGTTACGTGAATTGGTCTGTACCATTAACCAGGGTGGCCTCAATTTAATTCTCAGCCAGGCATCATTAACCATGGTGGCCTAGATTGACTTATCACTCAGGCACCATTAACCAGGTTGGCCTGGATTGAACTCTCAGCCAGAGCAAATGTAGGGAGACTTTATTACATCTCAATTTTCTGATTATGGATGGGTTTGTTCTGAGGTCTGGCCAAAAGAGGTTAATTTTGACCTTGAGTGACCTTGAAAGTCAAACAAACACATTATCTTATATTTTGGTACTGGTGGCTCATAGACCTATATGGTTACTATTAAAGATAAATAGGAAAGTACACATGCAGTTTCTGTTGATGTGATTAATTTTGACTTTCAATGATGTTGAAACGCTTAACTGACATACTGTCATATATGTTGCCACTATAAAACTTTTGGTCAACTGTTGATAAGTAGTAATATACATATGTAGGACAAGTGGAGAGCAGTAAAGTCTGCACTTGCATAAGCATCAGATTCCAGTCAGCAGAGCACAGGATAATCATCATGCTCTTGTTCATGAAGTGATATTGCTTCAAAAAATTAAAGACTGTTGCTGTTGAGACCACTTTATATTTAGACTATAACCATTTCAAAGGAGTTGATTCATATTACCAGGGGGTGCTAGGGTATGCTAAACCTGGAGGATATCAGCCAAGGAGGTTTATCCGACAGAAAACATAATGGTAGTCCTGAACCCATTCGATGATCATTTTGCTGGACAACTTCCATTTATGAGGGCATGAAGAGGTGTGAAGCATCTTTGTGATGTAACTTAGAACCCCGTATCACACATACATGCTGAGTCTTTCCTGCTTTTGTTGCCGATGTGCCTAGCCATTATAAGGCCTGGATTAAAGACACAATCTCTTTGTGCCTTGTGTCCTGCCACAGCACATTGGTTGACTGCATGTGTCCCTGAGACCTGGGCAGCTATCCACCTTGCTTAATGGATGAGGTCTTGAATAGACATGAAGTACAAGCTGCTACATAATGGTTGTAGATAGTCACCCAGGCAAAGCAACCGTTACCTATTCACCTCTTGCTACAGTAGCAGCTATAACCCCTGACTAAGCCTCTGATGTGAATGGTACAGCATCCAGGGCCAGGGATATGTTTTATTGATAGGCAATGCAAGCACCATTCTCACAGGAAAGATTAAGTCCTTTTTTGCCACTGATCCAGTATGTCAGTGGATTGAGGAGTTTGATTCTATAGCAATCGATTTGTCCTCTGTTGCTGATGCCAGGTTTCTATTGGGTGATTCTTTCTCTCCCAGTGCCTTCAGGCTTGTGCATTCTGTTCTTGTGCGGTGCCAATTGTTTGTCATTGGGCCAATATCGCTTAAAGCCACCAGCTTAACACATTGCACTGCTGCAATTTTTCATGCAGAACCATAGACCACAGTTGGCCAGCACATCAAAACAGCACAAGAGTGCACTATTTGCGTGTATCATTACTGGCTTCTCCTGTTTTACATTCACAACATGATTTCAAGATTGGTGCTGCTTTTATGAGGAGGTCAAAACCAGGTAACAGGACTGCTGCCTGTAAAATTACTGTCTTTTGCCGTCAACTGCTCAGCAGATCCTAGATTCCCAGCTCTAAATGTTGACTTAAATGGTGATTAATATGGCTTTCTTGTTTACCATCCCCAGCCTTACAATGTACATTGGATACAATTTGAATTGTAGAGCAGGTAGGGTGGGAAGACTTACAGACAGGGTAAGTGGGGACATTATGCTGCTCCACTGGAAACTTGACCTTATGATTGTGTTGATTAATCTCTTAACTTTGACTACAATACTTTGAGAGCACATGGCAAACAATGCAAGTAGAGATATTATTGCCTGGCTTGAAATGTCACCTTGCTGAGTGGTTGTTTGGATAAATCTATTACCTTTGACGATAGTGTACATGTCTATAAATAAATGTTCCCACGGTTATTCTACACCATATAGGGATAGTTTATTGTAGACTGAATGACATAAGTCAGTTAATAAATGCAAAAGAATTCTATAATTTTAGATTTTTTATTATTTGACACTCAAAGGAGAAATTATCATGCAAAATGTTTTAAGTCTGTGACCTTAAGCAATGTTTCAAGGTCACATGCCTACTCAGATTTGTCTGATAATTCAATCATTTGCACAAACAGAATAATTCTTTATTAGAGTGAGTGACATATGACAATTTGTATTGATTTAAGTCTACATGTATCTACCTCGAAATTGACTTCGGGAAAAATTAGCGATCCTTG
Source organism: Hermodice carunculata (assembly GCA_964020975.1). NCBI lineage: Eukaryota > Metazoa > Annelida > Polychaeta > Eunicida > Amphinomidae > Hermodice > Hermodice carunculata. The sequence goes on along the minus strand of OZ026612.1, from coordinate 136,627,397 downwards.
AAAATGTTGACCTTGACCAAGGTCAAACACATGTACATATCTTAACAAAAAACAGAGATGGGCAACAGCTGAAGGTTGTGTCTCAGCTTCCGCTATGTATACATTTGTGGCTAACATTTTGTGCTTGGTGAACATTTGCTTGACAATACTGTCTGTTCATCTGTTATAATGTCATTTTGTAGTGACAATACTGTCTTTAATTCAGCTGTTATAATTCATTTTTTAACTGTTAGATGCATTAGTTCAGTCTTTTGATGAGGCATCTCCTGAAGATTGAGATGTTTTATGAAATATATTATCCACAGATACATTGAGGATGCTCTAAGTGCCAGGAGTAACTGGGACCTACTTGGAAGGTTCATAGACCTGTTTGAAATAGGATTTGACAAATTGTTGATGTGTTGTGATGGACATGTCACAATGAAGAGTCTATCAGTAGGCACCTCTCTGAATCTATATTGACCATATTGCTATGAATGTTGAGTGCATACATGTACATACACACATACATACATACATACATACATACACACATACATACATACATACATACATACATACATACATACATACATACATATATTTATTTTCAAGAAGAATAGATTTGTATACAAGTAAGGAGGCATATAATCATTGTTGAGGTCCTTTATCCTAATGTGTTAATTTCTTTACAGAAAGGAAAACCATATGCCGCGTGCGTGATGTATTTTGTGCATGGATGCTCACATCTCCCCCTACCCTTCCTTGGTTCCTTTTTAAAACTTGTTTGCCTCTGGACCCATCTCTGGGAGTTTTGGTTACGGGGCCTTAATGGGGACATCATGAGTGTCTGCCCAGTGGCCAGTGTGGTGGAAAACCTTCTATGTAACTGTGCTGGAAATGTTTTCAATCTGGGTGGCTATTGAAATTTGGGGTTCTGCTTTGGCCAATAAAAATATGGAATTTTTCACGAACAATGAGGCATTGGTGTTGGTCATCAACCACCAAACGTGCTAGCTATGCTATTTCATGCTTTTTTGCGCGATGGAGAAATGATTCCACAATCTGCGAAGCATAAATTAGAAATTATCCAATGGAGTGATCTGCACTGGCAAAACAAGAAATGACAGGTAGTGGTAGCTTTGCATAAATTTAAGAACGTTAACAAGCGTGGGCCACAGACCTTTACTTCAGAGTGAATGGGCAAAAAGGGGTACTGCTGTGTGCCATTAAAGCTCTCCGGTGATACTCAAAACTTTGAGGTTTTGCACCAGGCCCCTTATTCATTGCACAGGGTCAGCCATTTGTCAGGTGATACAAAAATTTTAGTTTGCGGCAAACTGGGCACTACTTTGTGTCTAGTTAGCCACAAGGAAAAAAAATTAGCAGCAAGACTAAGAATGACTGAGCAGCTAGTCGCTAAGCTGCTGCTAAGTAGGCACTCAGTAGCGACTGCTTAGCGACAGGATTTTGTTGCTGCCCACCCTAGTGGTAGCTTAGCTGCCAGAACTTTGTTTTTGACCAGCCTAGCGCCAGCTTGGTGGCATGGACTTTGTTTCTGACCAAGCTAGTGGCAAAGACTTTGTTTTCTACCAACCTAGCACCAGCTTAGCAAGAGGAACTTTGTTCCTGATGGAACTAGCAACAGCTTAGAAAGAAGAACTTTGTTTTTTACTGATCTAGCAGCAACTTAACAAGAAAGACTTTGTAGTTCTCCAGCTTTAACAAACATTAACAGTTTAAATGTTAAGATTAACAAACATTTACAATGCAATCTGTATTCTCATAATATGTATATGTATGTGAAATTTGAAATTTTCAATTAAGAATTCATAAGAAAGTATCAATTTAGATTTAACAGTAAATAATTTATTTATATTTTAGCCAAAAATGATGACAAATAATTGTTAATCATCTTTAAAGGGAATTAGTAGAGTATAAAATATTAACTCAAAACTAGAATTCAATTAGAATTAAAAATGAATTCATTGCCTTCCATCTGACTCACTCTTTCGTGAATCAGTAAAAACATAGATTTTATAAAACCATTTCATGGGAAATATGTGAAATTAGATAACCATAGCAATGCAAAATAATGGACAACAAAATTGCTCCAGCTTGTTGGTGAGTACAGAAGACCATCCAATGGAATATTACTTAGTGGCAGCTTATCAGCAAACTAGCGGCTAGTAGCAGAGCAACCAGTGGGAGAATCTAGCAGTTGCTTAGCGGTAAACCAGCCAATGGGATTTCTTCCTGGCAGAAAATCTACCAATAGGAGCACCTAGTGGCTACGTATCTGCAAACTAGCCACAACTTGACATGAAGCAGTAGCCTCCCATTGTTGATTGACTGTCCACCAATCATATCTCCTTTTCCTGCTACTTAGCCACAAGGTCATTTGCATGGTAAAATGTTAAGCAGCCACCACGTAATAGATAACCGCAGCACCACCACCATCACCGCAGATAACTATCCACTAAGTAGTGGGAACACTTAGCAACAAGGTCTTTTTTTTTCAAAAGGGAACTTTTGACAAACATTTGTCTTCACTGGTATGTTTCTGTGGGTACGATCCCAAATTGTGTAAAGGACACAGCCTGCGCATTGGCACAGCTACTGATGTGGCAGCACAAGGGATGTGCAGCTCCCAGATAAGGAATTTTGGTCGTTGGTGATAAGATGCCTTCAAGATAATATAAGGCTGCTTCGATTGCTCCAGTGACATTCGATTAAGCATGGATGTAGTACAGGCATGTAAGCTATAATCAACTAGCATATATTTGTGCAAATGCCCCATTCAATTCCTGGTATAGTAAACTTTTACAGCTAGCTTAGCTTAGCAACAGTTTATTATTCAACCAGCATAACTAAGCAGATGTTGTTTTACACTGTGTTGCTCAACGACAGTACCAATGTGATTTTGAAATCTAAGCAGATATGTGCAGGGCAAGATGTGTGCAAGTGAGAGGGTAAGTTAATGTAAGTAGTTGGGAGTTATAAACGATCAGACAAGGTCGGTCATTTTGTTGGGACTCACCCAGAGGCTAGCTTATCAACTTAGAAACAGGTTACGGAGGGTTAAACAATGCCTGTGTTGCAGATCTTACCAACTGTCAAATATTTGATTATCCACTTCTCATCCAGCCAATTACTCAAGTGCGAAAATTTTTTTAAACGGGGTGGCCAGAAAAGGGCCGTCAGCCTTATAATTGTCTCGCACTGTATGGGGAGTCTGACAAGGGCTGCTCCCGGGTATTACCATTTAAGGAATTCATTAAGGTCCAGTTACTTCTTGAGAGCCAAACCAGATGGTCAGACCAGGACTGTCATCCATATGATTGTTTTGCAGAACAGGGGGAGTCAGATAAGGACTGCTCCCTCCCCCCCCCCCCCAACTTACAGGTATGTCCAGTTAAATTAGTAATAATCAAGGTCCAATTACCCCTTAAGTGCCGAGGTTATTTTACACTGGATGGTCAGACAAGGGCTGTCATCCTTTTAATTGTATGGCACATCAGGGGGCGTCAGTCAAGGACAGCTTCCCCGCAACATTACACGTTTGTCACATTGCTCTTAAACTGCAGATATTATGTTACATGGGACGGTCAGACAAGGGCCGTCATCCTATCAGTGTCTCACACAGCAGGGGTATCCAGCCAAGGACTGCTTGCCTATAGCATTACAAGGATGTCCATTTAAGGTATTATGGGTGTTGATGTTGGTATTTCAATAGGGTGGGAAGTCAGACAAGGCCTCTTGCCCCATTGTCTTGTGCTAATTGTTGTACTTAAAACTATACAGTTAAGTTAGGTTCAAAGTATTCATTCCAATACCCACACAGGGGGAGTAAGACAAGGCCTGCTTCCCCGTTGTAAAGGAACTGAATGAATTTTTTAATTATCAGGAGGAAGGACAAGGACTGCTTCCTCAAGTTTGGTTGTCTTGTAACAGGTACAATGGGGAAGTCGAACAAGGCCAGCTTCCCTGGTTTCTTTCCTAACTTATTTTCTTAATAGCTTATGTAGACATGCAGTCGTCATGGTCAGTAGATCATTAGTTATCAATAAACTTCTCTCTTCTATAAGTAAAATTGTTTGAGTTTGGGGAGGGGGGCCTTCCAGCTGGTAGGTGAGTGTTGCGGGTGTCCCCACCAATTAAACTCTTCTAACGTGAGATTTAAGAAACTTTTTGTGCGGGACCACAACTGGCCACTGCTGTCTACCAATGTGTACCTCCAGCCACCACTGTCTACCAATTAATGTGTATACCTCCAGCTACCACTGTCTACCAATGTGTACCTCCAGCTACCACTGTCTACCAATGTGTACCTCCAGCCACCGCTGTCTACCAATGTGTACCTCCAGCTACCGCTGTCTACCAATGTGTACCTCCAGCTACCGCTGTCTACCAATGTGTACCTCCACCTACCGCTGTCTACCAATGTGTACCTCCAGCTATCAGTGCCTACTGCTACAATGAGACATTTACCGCCAAAATTGAGTAACTAGTGTATCTGAATATATCGCATGAATGAGTCAAAAGGCAAACAAATCTGATTTAAGATCCCTCAAAGCATATCATAAGTGACTATGTCAGATATCTGAGAGTCATTATATGGAGGTCTGACTAGAGTAACATGAGACTTGAGGCAGCAAGCTGATTCACACATAGACCCAGTCATTCTATGGAGGGCTATTATTTAAGTCCATTTCCATACATGGCGGGACTACATCACGCAGGACCTGCAGCAAGCCAGCGGGACACTAGTGGCAGGTGTATCAGGCCAGTCTAGCTATACAACTTGACAAGTATGAAGCCTTACAGGTAGCTCACATAACATGTTGGTTGAAGATTTCATACATAACAGATAATTGGGTTCACTGGGTGATGGTGGTAGTGTTATCAGTGATCAACAACAGAAGAGGGCAATGTGCAGGTCAAATGGTGGTCAATTGCACACGTTCTGCATCAGCCATATTCTCAGAAGTTGATGTGAAGTAGGGGTGGGAAGTACCTCTACATGTTCAGTATAAAATTTGAGTTTTAGTTGGAGTATATATTGCATTGGTGGATGTTGGAGAGACAGACTGAGGTTTTAGATGGACAGGTGTGCCAAGCAATTCCCACTATTGTGCTGCAGGATTGCAGTTTTGACAAGTTGTTTCAAGTGCTAGATATGGCAAAGGTCATGTAGAACATTAAAGTAATTAGACTATATGCTTAAGGGCCATAGATAGGGCATGTGCTCAAGACTAGGGTCTCAGCTTCCCATAATCAATACCAAGATTTGAAGGTTAGCACGGTCCTGCATATGATTATTCGTATGATATTATAATGTTCAAAAGTCCTGAACCATTTCTTTACAATTTGCTAATTTTTCTGGCAAAGTTACATCAAGTTACAAGTATGACATCTCACCTGGAGTGTTTATCTCAAGTTGAGATCATTGAGTGCAGCCTGACATAATCTACTGTACAGTTGTCAACATTCTTGTTCGCACATTATCCCCAGTTTGTCTTATTGTAGATTGTGTGAGTTGGCAATGACTGATCTTCACTCCCTTCTGCCTGCTACAAGGTAAAGTGTCATTGGTGCTAGTTATGAATCAGATGTGATATAGTGGGGTGGCTGTCACCTGTGCCATGAGCATGTAACACTGTGGTGACCTGGCGTAGTCACCAGGTAATAATAAATCAATGTTTAGGGTACAGGCACAAAACCAGAATCTTAAATGCACTGGAAAAATCATGAACGGGTCATCGGGGAAGAGTGCACATGATATTGAAATGGACATTTATAGCATTCATAAAGATGAAAAATAGATCGTCCTTTGACATTTTCTTGCTGTTTTCTTAACTGCATGCTGCCTCCAAAATGATAGTTGACCAGATCATAAAAAATTCTGGTGACAGATGTCCAATAAGTAATTTTGGTGTGCATGTTGAAGATATTAGAAATACAAAAAAATAAAAAATAAACAGAATTAAGTCATGAGCAATAGGAAAAATGTTAGCATAAAATATCATGGACCTTCAACTTGAGACAGAATACCAAATGTTTTAACAAACATCCCCAACACTCACTCCTTCAAAAGGAAATGTAAATGTTTTTTACTAGCATGTGAGAACTTTACACAATTTTAAAAAGTTGCACACAACATTAATTTATATGTACTGATAATAGACAAAAAGTCTCATAAATTCCATATTTGTTATTATGTAAAGGAATGTTTGATATTAGTATATTCTCTTAAACTTGTCATGCTGTTATGATTATGTTGCATTCTTTATTGTTGTAGGGACCCATAAGCCTGTATAGGTTTCTCATGTCCCTGCCACTAATCTAAATATTTAACCATTTACATATGAACTACAATCTGTAAATTGGCAATTTTTGTATTTAAAGTTCTTTCATTGTATTGTATATTTATGTGGTAGTAAACTTGACTTGACTTGAGGTCTCTTTAAGTATTCAAGTATACATATAGCTTTACTGAATGATCTGACTCTATGGCACTCCAAGCAATAAAATGTAATCTTGTACAGTCTTCCATTGGACACCTTTTGTTTCCTCACTTGTGACACAAGTCAAGTTCTGGCTGAAGAAAATGCTGACACTTTTCATTGGATCTGTTATGTAACAGAATAGATCAAAGTTTTAAGACTTGTATAAATTTTGTGTAGTTCATTCTTTACTCTCCCTAGTAACCTGTTTCGTTGTTAGTGGGTGTGCGTTTCGGCATTTCAGGGCGGTTCCCGGTGTTGCACAGCATTTGCCAGTGTGAGACAGCGTTAGCCAGCATTGCAAACACTGGGAAACACCGACTTACGCTGGGAAATGTCAAAATGCAAGGCGCTAGCCATCGTTGTTGGCATTTGCCAGCATTAGTCGGCGTTTTTCCCAGCGTTTCTAATGCCGGCTAACGGCTGCCTGACACTGGCAAACGCTGTGTAACGCCGGGAACCGCCCTGAAACGCCAAAACGCACCCACTAATGCAGAAACAAGTTACATTTTTTATGCTGCAACGGATCTGTTGCAGCAAAAAAAACGCAACATGCTAAACCATAACATGGACCCTTTAGTAACTACTTGATATTGCTGCCGTAACCTGCATTAAGCTTATGCATACAACATAGAGCTGCCTGTATGACTGATACCTGGCATTAAGCTCATGCGTACAACTTAGAGCTGCCTGTATGACTGATACCTGGCATTATAAGCTCATGTACATGTGTACAACATAGAGCTGCCTGTATGACTGATACCTGGCATTAAGCTTATGCATACAACATAGAGCTGCCTGTATGACTGATATCTGGCATTAAGCTCATGCATACAACATAGAGCTGCCTGTATGACTGATATCTGGCATTAAGCTTATGCATACAACATAGAGCTGCCTGTATGACTGATACCTGGCATTAAGCTCATGCGTACAACTTAGAGCTGCCTGTATGACTGATACCTGGCATTAAGCTCATGTACATGTGTACAACATAGAGCTGCCTGTATGACTGATATCTGGCATTAAGCTCATGCATACAACATAGAGCTGCCTGTATGACTGATATCTGGCATTAAGCTCATGTACATGTGTACAACATAGAGCTGCCTGTATGACTGATATCTGGCATTAAGCTCATGCATACAGCATGGTGCTTCGTAGGACCAAGATTACTATAAACGGCAATAGGAAAGTACCTATGAGCCTTCAGTTTGTGTGGTTAATTTCAAACCTGAGTAACCTTGAAAGTTCAAACTGCATATATTCCTGTTGATTATTATGTAAGTCAATGGGGATTGAAATGCTAAATCACATTTTAAACTTCTTCTCCAGAACAATTGGCCAGATTCACTTTGTACTTGGTGTGGGTGTATACATCCATTAGGTATGGACTAACTGTGTACCAATACTCATGCTCCAAGGATTTTGGATTTTTATTGGTTTGGGGTTTTTTTTGGGGGGGGGGTTCCCTTGATTATCATGTAAGTCAGTGGGGTCTGCAACAGTAGTTCACATTTTGACTTCTTCAAAACTGAAGGCAGATTCACTTGAAACTTTTAGTACATAGATACTCCATAGATTTCGGGAGCTCTTTTTATATGATTGTGGATAACCTTCAAGTGATAGGTCAAGGTCACAATGCCTTGCAAAATAAAATGGTTTCCTTGCCACATCTTCAAATGGACATAATTGAAATCCATCAAACTTGGTCATTATTTACTCAAGTAAAACTTCACTCAAACTTGCTAAGAGGTGACCTTGAGGTCATAGGTCAAGGTCAAATTTTCTGTAGAAGAATGGTGGCCCTCTTAGAGGGGTTGCCTCAGGTGAGAAGTGTCTGCTCAGGGGATGTTTTTCTCATGAAAAACTCACTTCTAGTTTATTTTCGTTTTGGAAAGATTTTTTGAGTGTGGGCATTTTTGAGGTGTACATGTATGACAGCATCCAACCACCAAATGGTTTGCGATCAAAGTTGAGCACAAGTTCATGTACTTCACTTTAAGCTCATTTTCAGAATATCAAATCATTATTCCTTATGTAAAACAATAAGATTCAAACACACTGGAAACCTGACACCCTGAAATTGAGGCTGTGGTGTATGTAATTCAATTTTGAACTGTAACGTATGCAAATATCAAAGGTCCACAGGGCCAGTGCTTTGACATTTTTTCTTGGCCCTGATCAAAATTCACAGATCCAGCCAAAACAACGCTATATGCAAATTTTCATATGTATTGAATTGAGAAGCACTTAAGGCGACTTTTTTAAAGTCCAGTCATATAATCAGTTTGGTTCACTGTTATACTGCTACTACAGCTGACTAGCATACTTGTATATGATCATGCTGCACACTTTTGTGATGTAACCTAATAATGTTGGCATTAGCCATTTTTCAATTGATTTCCATTATTTTTCTCTGTACGGCTCAAGTTTTACTTGTTCTCATTTGTTCATCATATTCTTACTTAATAAACTATCCTTAAATTGTGCTAAAAAGACTAGGGTGGTACAAAGTCATCTGTGTGGCCCATATCTAACAAAGCAATAATCATTTCCAGTGTAAACAGACAAGTAAATACAGTAACTGACTCAGAATACAAATAAATCATAGTTATATGTGTCCCATCGCAATATTGTTACTGGCCTGTCGGATCAACACTAAAACATAAAAAAATTTGTATTTTCAAGCTCAACTTTTTCTGTGGGTCTTGAACATCGGGATCAGCGATATTTTCAAACATTGTTGAGCTCCCCGTGTCCAATCTGTAGATATTGGAAAGATATAGAGCTCAGAAATTTATTTGTCATTTTTCTGTCATAATGTTTTATTTTTTGCTCTTATTGGAGTATGGTCACGAGGTGTATAAAAACACATTTTGACAGTGACAGTTATGAATAAAACTTTCACATGGATACAAGAAGTCTTCATACAAATATTAAGTTTTATAGTAAACATGATTGCAAACCAAAACTTTTATGTCACATGTCAGAGAACAGTGGAACAAATGACATGCAGATGCCCACTCAGATTTGAAATGTGGATTATTATTTTTAGGTGGGGCTCCGTAAGGAGACCCCCTCTCATGTACATTGTACATAGTAGACCTAAAAAGTTCAATATTTGAAAACCAGGAACTATTCCTGTCGTGTTAATAGTCCTGATTTGTGACAAGACTTTATTCTTAACATTTGATATCGGCAAAATAAACAAGACTGATACCTGAAGGGTTTAATAAGAGAAAATACTCTGTCACCACTGGTCACAATTGCTGAAAATGCCTAACTGTTAGCTGAAAAAGCCTAACTGTGAGAATATGTCATCCGGCGAACGTATGTATTCTGGTGCAAACAAGAAACAGATTTTAAAAAGGTGCAAGTTATTTTCTTTCATTTGTGCTCTTAATGGTAACACTGGTATTACTGCTCATTGCTGATGTAAAATGTAGATATTCTTTATCGATCTATGCACATTTTCAGGACATTTCTGTTAAAAGAAGTTCCGTATCTTGCTTGTATTCGTGGGTGAATGTGACCTCAATTCTGTGAACACCGAACTTTTGTCAGCTCAATGAGGCTCTCCGTAGGTTTTTGCATATCCAGACAGTTACCAGTCTGAACACGTCCAAAGATGCATCAGACGGAAAAAATCCATTGAGCATTTGTTACAGTGATCTAAAAAGTCCACGAGAAAATGTAATCAAGTTATCACTTCCCCTTACAAGTCTTGTGCAAGTACGCTGTTTTGGCGCAATAACAATATGTAAGTGCTTTAAAGTTGCATTCCGCGATATTTCATACACGTACCTATCCACGTAATTCATCACTAATCATGCGTCGAAGGACCGTTGTGCCTTCGTTTTGGTCAATAAACATGATATTTTGGCGGCAAGAAAGAGTTTTTACATTCGACCATGCAAGTGTTGTTTGTAACGGCATTCGGCCATGCACAACGGTTCTAGGGCAATTCCTCGCTGATGAGAGATATATTTAGAACCAGTTGGCTCTCGCCGGTCACGTGGCGTGCGCTATATTGCGAGAGCAAAGCACAATTGCATGCAATCTCCACGTGCTTGCAGAGCCGTCTGCGGAGACAGAGTGAAACTGTGAAATACCACTATTTTTTGGGTCGTCAACGAGAATAGAATTTTTCATGTCATTAACTGTGCTTGATCATATTTTAATCATGCATGTTCGTATCGCAAGACTCAATGATAAATGGACGAGTTTGTACGCTCATCGGTGCCTATGTTGTTTGTTCAAGCCTACGGCCTTCGCATCGTTCGAACTTGAAGACGACGGCATGCAGTCTTACATAATGTTCCGGTGTCAATGACAATGTTTGACACATTTATTGACGAAAAACAGCAAATAAAGCTTTTATGTATGGTGTTCATTTTGACGCTAAACTTGTGCATGTTTTTATAAATTCAAGTCGCGATCGTTTGCTATGGATTGTGTTTGTGTTCAATTGGTATATATTTTGATAGACATATTTGTTTGCGTTAGATTACATAAGTGTGGAAAACGAGCAAATGAGAACACACATGGTCGCAAACAATAACACATGATTGTCATCTTCACCGTTCACTGCAAATACAGATTCAACTTGGAACATATTGACCTCAAATCTCAGGAAACTAAATTTTTATGCAGTGAAACAAACGTCGTTTCCAATTTCAAGATTTGTCTATAATTTGGTACCAGCAGTTCTAGGATGCAGGTACCTCCGTTCCATTGGTTATTAATGTTACAGCAAAGATGGTAGAAAAAGCCGTCCTTGAGGGTCGGTAAAGGGTTTCTCGTACTGGCGTATTGTTTTTTTGTTTTTTTGTTTTTTTTAATTTATTTACCGTACTGGAAGCCTTCTTGTTTTACGTACTTCGTACTATCCAAAATTTTGAAAGATTTTTATTTTCCGTACTGCGTACTCTAGAAGAATAATTACCTGTACCAGCGTACTGAACCCCCCCCCCCCTTCTCCTTGGTTACAGTGAGCAAAACACTATCTTCATGCTTATCTGCAGAGAGAGAGAGAGAGAAAGAGAGAGAGAGAGAGAGAGAGAGAGAGAGAGAGAGAGAGAGAGAGAGAGAGAGAGAGAGAGAGAGAGAGAGAGAGAGAGAGAGAGAGAGAGAGAGAGAGAGAGAGAGAGAGAGAGAGAGAGAGAGAGAGAGAGAGAGAGAGAGAGAGAGAGAGAGAGAATTCGTCGTGTTTCCTACCAAAAATTTTGTTTTAGGATGTTTGTTTTATTGACGATGCACTGCATTCGTAACAAATCAAAATCTGTATTTCGTTTTTTCTCTCTTTCTCTTCTTAGATCTTGTCAATATTATCGTCTGAATAATTTTCCTCGCGGTGTTCCTACCAACTCTACACTAGAGTAGATTGCTCCAATGCAATTAAGCAATCATATATTTCGAGTTTGCATCATGGTATGATACATTTGAAATCCTCAGTATTTTTTTTTTCATCGCAAATTACCAAAATAAAAATGCGAGACAAAAAACAAACAAAACAAACAAACAAAACAAAAGAAAAACAAAAACAAAAAAAAACAAAACAAAACAAAACAAAAACAAAACAAACAAAAAACAAAAAAAACAAGAAAAAAAAAAACAAAAACAAAACAAAACAAACAAACAACAACAAAAAAAAACAAACAAACAAAACACACACACACACACACAAAACCCACAGCAGATCTAGAAAGGACCAGATGAAATTCTGAATTACTTGACTAAAATGTTTTGTTTGGAAAAAATTGTTGATACCTTAAGTTTATGTACATCAACTTTTGTTCTGCATATGACTTACAAGAAAGAACGATAGATAATTCTGTGCTGGAAGCATGTGCAGAAAAATGGGATGTTATTTAGTTGGACTTGTGTGTGCGTGTTTTCGGAGAATGTATACGGTCGCGACCGATAATAGCAGATAGATATGGCTGAAGCAGTGACCGAAAGAGTGAGAGAATGAGGCTTCTTTGTATAATAAATTTTATGTTTCGAAACGTACAGTTCCTCATCAAATTTTCATGTCGCATGTGCCATTATACCGAACACAGTGTGACACCCGAGGACCCGTTCAGACCGCTGTGCAGTATACCGTTCTGTCAATGGTGACAACGTTCAAAGCTTGTTCTAATCCATTGCAAATGCATTTGGCTAGTGTGGTACACAGCAATGTGAAATTACAAGTACAATTCTTTCTAATTTTTCAAAATAAATTCGTTATATTGTCGTCGAGAAATGTTGGTAAAATTCTCTGTCGGACGAACAACGTATTGCAACTTCCCACACAAGTGGCATGCAGACAAATGTCTTAAGAAAGAAACTCACACATTATACCTTGCACAATCTTATAGAAATACAAAACTGATAAAGTCAAGTTCATGAGAAAATTTTATGGTGCCCCTAGGAAAATTGATGACGAATAGAATAACATAAATCTTTGACATCGTAGACAATAACAGCTTGATAAGTAGCGGAGGTCGCGGGCACGTCTTCCTCGCAATATGTGCAGTCAAGAGCTGCCGATGCAGACAAAATTTTATCTCGAAGTTAGCGGGAAACGTAGATAATATGCCCATTTGTTTGTTGTTTTTTCTCTCTCTTTGTCTCTGAAGTTGCCGTCGTCTTTACTGATCTTAATTAACGGCACTTTTGTCCCATGAATTTGATTACCTAGCCACTCTTCCCCCCCCCCAAAAAAAAAAAAGAAAAAGAAAAGAAAACTTCATCAAGCTGGAGCGGTTATAATATGATAATGATATTAGGATTCAATCTCAATTGATTACAAACACGACTGATCAAGTATCCATGACGACTTGAATATAACGACTTCAAAGAAATGGGCGGCTCCTGTGATCTTTGATTTTTTTTTTTCCGGCACGTGCGACAATTGGGCACAGCTCTGAACGTCAGACCTGTTCAGAATGAATGTAGTGACATCATCATCACTTGCTCGCCCAAGGCTGACCTTGTCCTTCTTTTACAACCCGCTATCGCTCCATATTTTCAACACCGATGGAAACTGTGTGTGTCTGTCTTATTTTGTCACGCGCGGCTGGGGCACATTTCTTTTCGCTGTGAGTAGCGTAATTTAAATTTTCTTGGTCGCACAAGCAGACGAAAAGCCGGCTCAGACGGAAAACATAAGATGTACGCATGCGCGAGATCTGTATGTAAATGACCCAAATGACGTTGTCCAGGAATTCCCTGCCGCACTCTGTTTGAATATTCAAGTTCCATCGGTGGAACCAGAAGAAGACTTGAGGATTACTCGGTAGTTTCACCAGTAAGTGTGTGTTTTTACCTCAGCTGACTTGTCAGTCAGCTGAGGTTTTGTGAGGGTCCATCGTCCGTCCGTCCGTCGTCCACAATTCACATTTTCGACTTCTTCTCAAAAACCGTCTGCCAGATCCACGTCAAACTTGGTGCAGGTGTGCCTTGGGTGGGTCTCTACCAAGTTTCTTCAAATGGTCACGGTCTAGTGATTTTTGGATTTTTTATGAAGTTTTTTTGGTTCTTTTTTGGGTAAATCTTAAAAAATCTTCTTCTCCGAAACCGCTCACCCAATTCCTTTGATATCACACAGGAACACTTCCTGGGACTTGTAGTTCTTAATTATGTTCACTAGGTGGCGCTGCAATTTTTTTCTTATTTTTTATGAATTTTTGTGTGTTATAGCTATTTACGACTTCTTCTCCAGAACCATCACTCAGATTAAGCTGAAACATGGTGGATATGTTCCTTGTAGAAGACTCAAACAAAGTTGTTCACTATGTGGGAATGCTGCAGATTCCTGCTTTTATATGATTTTTTCAATTCGGGTACTTATCGGTCACTGCAGCTTTCCTATTGATTACTATGGAAGTCAATGGGCATTCTAATGCTAATTCACATTTTCGCCTTCTTCTCCAAAACTGTCATCCAGATTAACTTCAAACTTGGTGGCAATGTACCTTTGGTGGGTCTCTACCAAGTTTGTTCAAATGGTCACGGTCTAGTGATTTTTGGATTTTTTATGAATTTTTTTGTTCATTTTTGGGTGAAATCTTAAAAAATCGTCTTCTCTGAAACCGCTCACCCAATTGCTTTGATATCACACAGGAACACTCCCTGGGACTTGTAGTTCTTAATTTGTTCACCAGGTGGCGCTGCAGTTTTTTTCTATTTTTTTTATGAATTTTTGTGTGATATAGCTATTTTCAACTTCTTCTCCAGATCTGTCTCTCAGATTAAGCTGAAACATGGCGGATATGTTCCTTGTAGAAAGGTCAAACAAAATTGTTCACTATGTGGGAATGCTGTGGATTCCTGATTTTTAAGGATTTTTTCAATTCTGGTACTTGTCGGTCAATGCAGCTTTCCTATTGATTACTATGGAAGTCAATGGGCATTCTAATGCTAATTCACATTTTTGACTTCTTCTCCAAAACCATCATCCAGATTAACTTCAAACTTGGTGGCAATGTACCTTGGGTGGGTTTCTACCAATTATGTTCACGTGGTCATGCTCCAGTGATTTTTGGATTTTTAATGATTTTTTTTTTTTTTTTTTTTTTTGGACAAATCTTAAAAAATCTTCTTCCCTGAAACTGCTTACCTTAATGCTTTGACGTCACACAGGAAGACATCTAGGGACTCCTTGTTGTCAATTTGTTCACCAGGTGGCACTGCAGTTTTTTTCTAATTTTTTTGTGAATTTTTGTGTGCTATAGTTATTTTCGACTTCTTCTCCAGAACCGTCACTCAGATTAAGCTTACACTTGGTGGATATGTTCCTAATGGAAGGGCCAAACAAAGTTGTTCACTGTGTGGGAATGCTGCGGATTCCTGATTTTTAATGATTTTTTCAAGTCAGCTCCTTTGGGGTAAATGCACCTTTCCTATTGATTATCATGTAAGTCAATGGTCATTCTAATGCTAATTTACATTTTCGACTTCTTCTCCAAATCCATCATCCAGATTAACTTCAAACTTGGTGGCAATGTACCTTGGGTGGGTGTCTACCAGGTTTGTTCCAATGGTCATGTTCCAATGAATTTGGATTTTTTTGTGATTTTTTTTCAAAAATCACTACAAAAGTTTTAATAGGAAAACTTAACATAGGAATTTCTTGTAATGGTCATAACTTTAATAATATTGACCAGATTTACTTCAAACTTGGTGGGGATGTGCCTTGGGTGGATCTTTACCAAGTGTGTTCAAATGGTCAAGCTCTATTGATTTTTGGATTTTTTATGAATTTTGTTTTTTTTTTTGGGGGGGGGCAAACCTTCAAAATTCTTCTCTGAAACCGCTCACCCAATTGCTTTGATATCGTTCATGGACACTCCCGGGAACACCTAGTTCCCAATATGTTCACCAGTGGCGCTGCAATTTTTTTAAATTAATTTTTTGTATGGATTTGCTATTTTTCACTTGTTCTCAGAACCATCCCTCAGATTAAGCTGAAATGTGATGGATATATTTTTGTGGAAGGGTCAAACAGTTGTTTACTAGGTGGCACTGCTTTGGATTCCTGATTTTTAAGGATTTTCTATTCGGGTACTTATCGTTCAATGCAGCTTTCCTATTGATTACTATGTAAGTCAATCGGCATTCTAATGCTAATTCACAGGACAACTGACACGAAATTTACTGTTTACTTGATGTCTTGAGATCTGTTTTGATTTAGCTACACATGTTAATTATTGTGTATGAAGGTCATGCTGAGACAGTACATGAATGACCTTGACCTCGTTTGTGGGGTCACAGTGCAACATACATGAATTTTACTCTTCATTATAACTTGAGAATTACTTGAACTTTGATGCTGCACGTGTGGGTGTTCTTCTATAAAGGTCAGACTTACTCAGAACATGGTGTCCTTGATCCTTTCCCAAGTTCATAGAGCTGCAAGTGTGATGAATGTCAAGATCAGCTGAGGCACGGGCTGTTCACACAGCCCTCTTGTTTAAGGTCCAGCTTCCTGCATACCCTTGGAATGGAAAATGACAACCTGTATGTATTAAATGTACAGGGTGGCCTTTTACAGATCAAGGTTAGAAACTAAACCAGAGGAGAAGCACTTCCAGTGATGAGGGGGCTAACAATTCTGTTTCTATTTTGCACCACCTGATTAAAGTGTACTGGAGCTCAAATGAAATAATACAGTGAAAACTCAAAGTGACACTCAGTTATCTGACATATTCATTATAATGACACAAATTTGAAGGGACTGAAGTTGTTGTTCCTTTGTTTTTTGACTCATTAATCTGAAATATTCAGATATCTGACTCATTTTCTTGGAAAAAAATAGTGTCATTCTTACAAGTTTTCATTGTGCCTGCTATGTGTTGACCCTGACAAACATTAAAAATGTAGCAATCAATAAAGCAGACTTAGTGACATACAATAACAACTCAGTATAAGACTTCAAAACACACATCAAGTTTAATTTGTGAGCAATGCGCCGATATTCAAAAGCATGTGCTGATGGTGAATGACATCGCCATAATGTTCATGTGATGGTCAACATGGCAATGACCGCGTAGATACCACATTGATGCGATGACACCGCAAGTGGCAGGGAACCTGTCAAATTTTATACAAACACATCTTCGCTCGTGTAATATGTACAAGGTAAAACAATGAAATATGAAAAACACGCACTTACTTGTGAAACTACTGAGTAATCCTCAGGTATTCTTCTAGTTCCACCTCTTCGCAGTGGCTTCAGCAACAGGTCTTTTCATACGTCACTATGGCTGCTTTACATATGTCATAACACATTATGCGTGCGCATAAACGATCTCCAAAATACGCTTACTCCCACCCTAGAAATAAATTTTTGTTTGATCATACACAAACCTACATGCATTGAAATGTTAACAAAATATTCATATTAAGCCTGGTAAATTAAGGTCTTACAGATATTACTATCATAGCCATGAATATTAACTCGCAAATGTACCCAAATTTCATATACATGTATATGTATATTATACATGTAAACATATGTTCATGCCCTAATGAAAACAAAGGAAAAACAACAAAAAGCCCCACCTCCAGGCTTTAAGCCTTGTTTTTTTTTTTTAATTTTTTTTTTTTTAGTGTGTAATGGGCACACTGTTCAAACTGTTAATATTCTCTAAAACATTTACAGCTTGTATGGGATGTTCATTTCTGAGCACAGAAGGCAGTGTTAGCAAACTCGGTGTTATGGTCTGGAGAAAAAATCTTTTCCTGGGTTTTCAGGTAAACATGCATAAGCATGCTAAAAAAAATCACAAATGGCATCGAAATTGCAGTACGCCTCAGGCACATATGCCTCTTCAGTGATGGCACATCATGTGACTTTAGTGCTCTGACAGAGACCAATGCAAGAACAATGTTTATATGAAACTTGAAGTCAACAAAAACATTGCAACAGTTCTTGGCCCCCATCAGTGAAACATAGCACTGTAAATTGCTCATATTTCACTGTATTTCTATTCACAAGGAGACGACCCCTTGAGAATCTATAATTTGCAACGAGATTTCTTAATTCTTTAGTGTGTCTTACCCATGTGTTAATGAGCACATGTGGACAACATTTGCAGCAATATTCAGGCGCAAATAGCATCAGCTAAATGTCGCAAACACCGAAAAGGAATAAAACACAATTCATGGATAACAGGAGCAAAATTCGACACCAAAGTTAAATGTTACTGCTGTGCACATGACAATATCTAGCTTCTGACATGAAATTCTACCTGGCAAGCAACATATGGTTATGCGCACATGGGGAATCCGTTTGCATGTTTTCAGTTATGTGTATCAAACTAATCAGACTCCCAGAGATTGCACAGCTTGTATCAGTGTTGATAAAGTTCATCCATACATCAACATCATATTGGCTGGAATATGTTTTGGTATCATGTTTGTAGTGAATATTAACGACGTAAATTTACCGTGAAAAAAAATTGAGATGGCACAAACTGGCAACACATGGAGGCTGCTTCTGGTTTCATTTGTATTTATTTTTCAGAATAAAACTGATGCGGCAATGCACAAGAAACTCACAATTAATTTAATCTTTTGGCCTAGAGCTGAATTTGTTTTTTTGCACAAATCGATTTAAATCCAATGCAACATTCCACCAAAGGCCGCTTACTATTCCATGGTGCACTGACAAAAACATTAACAAGAGCTCAGGAGAAATGGAATCTTGTATCGTAAAAACACGTCTTTCTATACGACCCTAACCGTCATGTGACCAATCACCAAACTAACATGCGTTGATCCTGAAAAATACAAATCAAACCAAATCTAGGTAAATTTACGTCCTTAATATTCAGATTTTGGAGCTTAATTTCAAATTGGCTAATTTATTGTATTATGTGGAATGTGTATCATCACATCTCATAAGGTTTCTTTGTTATGTCAAACAAACTCAGGGTTGGCCAATGGAATGTAGTAGTTTATGAAAATGAAGGCATAAAACAATGTGGCACATTTGTAACCAATTTACTGTTATGCAAATGTCAAAGTGTTTAGTTGCAGTAGTTCATTATATTGTCTTTAACAATACTCAAATACTTTTTTCTATTCCATTAAATAAAGGTTTATGTTACAGTTTATTGTGAGAAGGAGATAGGTATCTATCTGAATATGAGAAAGTGCAAGGTTAATACACAAGACAGTGTGTGTGTGTACAGGTTAATAAATATATATGCAGCACTTATTTACCGTAGATTGTTGATTGGGTATCATGACATTGAATCGTGTGGATTACTGTTAGAGGGATAGACAACTGTCCGTGGGTTAGAATTCAAATAGCTCTTGTATATTTGGAAAGAAAACTGTTTTTGTCTGTGCATTAGTTAGTCAAAGAATCAGTATATACTTATTTTATATCCGTGTTTATTATATTTTGAAATTCATCTTTCATGGTATAATCTTGTGGTAATTGCCCAGTTCAGGTATGTAATTTTGGTTTTAAGACTTTCTAAATATGAACGATTCTGAAGTGTGAGCTTAAGTTGACAATTTTTGAACTGCCAGAAACATAAAGCAGTGATTTTGATCATAGTCATGCGTTTTTGTTGTCACGTTCAATGAAAAAATGGCATTTCCACGTAAATGTTAATTATATATGATCATTTAAGACCAAACTGAAGCAGTCCAACAAGTAGGTATGTATATGGTCTGAGTCAGTATTGTAATTTTAATAAACAAAAAACAAATCCAACAACACATTTAGGTTTTGTTGACAGTTTAGCACAGGATTTTAGAGTTGTGAGAAGGGTGAATCTTTGGCAATCAGAAGAGGATGACTGGTGTGAAAAGTGAAAATATATTTCAGAATTTCTTGCTTTAACTTTATTATCATGGCTGTAAATCTGGATATTTGTCTGTTTGAGTGATGTTAAATATACATCATGTGATTAGTGTTGACTTTGAGTGGCTCTGAAAGGTCAATCTGACATACCAGCTTACATCTTGGTAATATAAAACCTTCATTGTACAGTTGGTAAACACTGAAGTCCTCACTTGCAGATGCAGCAGATTGGAGTCAGCAGAGCACACAGTGATCGTGATCCTCTTTCTTTATGCATTTGCTTCTTGAATTGACCATATTATGCCATTGCATGTGTAGTTTTCAAGCTAAGATCGTGGTGCAAAGTCTACATCCAAATGGTTATATAGCTTTATTTATAATGGTACAATCAATATTTTCTCCTTTGGTAGTTTTGGCTTTTTGATATGTGTAATTTTATGTTCAAATGAAATTGACAACTGATTTAGACATTTAAATACTCACTCGATTTATAACCTTACAGATAAATAGCTATTTAGAAAGTAGAACAGTCTGAATGGTTTATTCTGTCTAGACATTAAGTGCTGTCAGCATCTAGACAAAGGATGTAGAGCTGTCAGTCCCAATACATTAACTCTTTCAATTCCAAGTACATCTAAAGTTGTATACTAAAGACAAACTTGCCTGAATTATCCTTAGTATCTCAGATTTGTATTCCTCGTGAAAAGACCTTTCATTGAAGTACCAGCATGCCTATAGTTCCAGAAACAATATTCCAGGTCAGCGGCTTTTCTCGGTGCATATTGGGCACATTGTGCCTAATGTGTGCCAAGAAAAGCTGTTTACTCAGTCCAAAATTTGGTACTAAAAGAGTTAAGCTGCTACAGTAGCCAATGTTATTGTCTTCATTCACAGAGAAATCATAATGGAAGCCAGGACTAAAATGACTTTTGGTTATTGTCTGAATTGGGATAGAGAGCACAAAGCAAGGATCAGAATGAGGCTTATTAATTACAGTGAAACCTGTCTTGAAAGACCATCTCTAGGGATGATCAAATTGTGGTCTCTCAAGACACGTGATCTTTCATATGAGGTATAAATAACAAGAAAAGTACTTAGCAAAGTTTTCTGCAAAACTGGTCTTTCAAGGCAGGTGGTCTCTTATTGGAGTAGTCTCTCAAGACAGGGACCACTGTATTGTCTTCCCTTCTTGAGGAAAGTATCTCCCAGTCGTATGGATGTCACTTTGAATGCAGAAAGAGCACTTGGTTCAATGCATGTTCTACTCAGTCATTTGTAAGGTGTGGAAGTGACAAACAAGAATAAACTTTGGTCCACATAGATATGCAGTGACTCCTTAGTATTACATGTTAGGATCAGGTAAAAGAAACTTCATGAAGGCTCTCTAACAAAATTAGATCTTTCCATGAAAACTGTATAAACTGACAGTCAGAGAGGAGAAATATAGATTCCTGTGTAGTGTGTGCCTGACTGAAGACACAGAGAGGAGAGGTGAAGATGCCCACTTAGTGTGTGCCTGACTGAAGACTGACAGGAGAGGTGAAGATTCCTTCTTATTGTGCATTTGACTGAAGACCCAGGAAGAAGAAGTCTTCATGTCAGGAGTAAACAGTAGATAGAAGATGAACCTGCCTTGGTGCTTGGACTCTGTTATTGTGCATCTCCCATGGGAGGGGATGCATATAGTGTTAAGTCAAGTCGTCCGCCTTCTCCTCCGCCATGTATCTTATTTTCCTTACATTTCTGTCCCTTCTTGACCTATTGCCCTAATTTTGGGATAGATAATCTAATTGTCTGGGATATAGTAATATATAACCTTGAGGTCAAAGGTCAATGTCAAATCCATGCTGCTGTATTTTTCTGCTGACACAGCAGTTTTCACATATTAGCATATACCTTCTTAATGGTGCATTGTAGGCCCAAGGTTACTATTAAATGTTAATAGAAAAGTACCTACATGTATGGGCTTTCAATTTGTATGGTTTATTTTAAACCTGAGTGACCTTGAAAAGTCAAACTGCATTCATTTCTGTTGATTACTACATTAATCAATAGGGATTGCAATGTTAATTCACATTTTCAGTGTGTTCTCCAAAACAGTTTGGCCAGATTCAGTTCAAACGTGGTGGGGATGTACATCAGGTGGGTATCATAAGCTCTATTCAAATAGTCATGCTGCAAAGATTTTTTGGATTTTTAATGTGGGTTGGTTTTTATGCCCCCCTTCGAAGAAGGTGGGGCATACAGCGTTGCACATGTCGGTCGGTCAGTCGGTCGGTCAGTTGGTAGACTGTGGTTTCTGCACAATAACTCAAGAAGTCGTTCAGCTATGACTTTAATACTGTACAGGTGTATTATTCTAGTCAAAAGCTGGGCAACGTTTGAAGATGGGTGGCCTTGACCTAATTTCCAAGGTCACATTGGTACCTGAGTCAACTTAGGTTTCCACACAATAACTGAAGAGGTTTTAAAGCCAGGACTTTTATATTGCACAGGATTATAGTCCATATTTGGGGCTAGGCGAAGTTTGAAGATGGGTGACCTTGACCTCATTTTAAAGGTCACAGAGCCACTTTACTGAATATGGTTTCATGCTTTCTGCATGATAACTTATACCTTGGAGCTAGAACTTTTATATTGCACAGCTTTATGGTTCTCTGTAAGGGCTAGGTTGAGTGTGAAGATGGATGACCTTGACCCAGTTTTCAGGGTCACAGAGAGATTGTAGAATTTCTGTGGTTTCCGCACAATAACTCGAGAAGTTTTTGAGCTGGGACTTTGATACTGTACAGATGCATCACTCTAGTCAACATCCTGTTTCTGCATGATAACTTGCATTTTAGAGGTAGCCCTTTAATATTGCACAGCTTTATGGTTGCCTATAAGGGCTAGTTTGAGTTTGTAGATGGGTGACCTTGACCCAGTTTTGAGGGTCACACACAAACAGTAGACTTCCTGTGGTTTTTGCACAACTGAAGAAGGTCAAGTGAAAATGAGTGACTTTGCCCTAATTTCCAAGGTCATAAAGCCACTTTGCTGAATATGGTTTCTAAATGATGACTAATTTTTCGGCTATAGCTTTTATATTGTCCAGGTTTTTAGTAGTTTTTTAAGGGCTAGGTTAAAGTTTAAAGATATGTGACATTTATGTATGATCAACCTTCACTAATTTTGTAAGGTCACGAGTGCCGCGTCTACCACTATCAATAGGGTAGGGAGGGCAAGGGTAATGAGGGCGGGAGGCATCTATGTTTTACAAACATATCTTGGGTTTTGTTTGTTTTTTTGTTTGTTTTTTTTTTACTTTTTGGATTAATTCTATGTTGTTGAGCCAGGCTGAGCACAAAAGAGTTAAGACACTGACCGTCTGATGTTTGATCTAAGCTTGTGGATTATATGTTGACAGGATGAACTCCATTCCACAATGAGATTGAAGCCCTGATGCCCCCAGAGTTGTGAGATTGCTGTGTGAATGTTTGGATCTTAACTTGATACCATGGAGGTGCCTGTGTTTAAAGTCATTGCCATTCTTTTTCTATGGCTTCTGGTGAAAGATGTGATATCCATGTGCTTGTAATTGGATTTCTATAATGGTTTTTATGCCAGGGAAACCAATTTGATACTTCAGCTCCAAACAGTATCACCGTCTGTGACACAGTATTGGCAGTGTGTGATACCCGAGGACATGTTTATGTGTAGATTTGTATGAAATGAAGCCTGCACCATATATACATCCACTCAATTTGCCTGCAGGCATGATAAAAATAAGTAGCAAAGATGAATTAAAATGACAGATGTTTGGACTTGAAGTCAGTGGCTGTATGAACAAACAGAAGCCCAACACATATCCTCAAAGCAAACTGTTTTACATCAATGCAATATAACAACATTAGCTGTATTTTAGAGCAAGTCAGGAAGAACCTGGGGACATGGCCGCCAGAGCTTCAACGTCGTCTTCATCTTTCAAATGTGTCCAAGGCACAACAGAAAAGAACTTGTTATTGGTAGCTACCAATGAAACACAGGAAGTTTAATATTGCTATCCCTGCAACAAATTTGGTGAGATATACTGGTTTCACCGTGTCCCTCCATCTGTCTGTCTGTCTGTACACATATAGTCTTGTCTGGACATGTACTAATTCCTTTGTTAATACTCACAGCTTCTTCAAACTTTGTGTGGTTGTTCTCTGTCTGTGAAGGATATTACATGAAGCAACAGTGACTCAACTATGTAGGTCAAGGTCACAGCAAAAATAATGTTTTGGTTTTTGTGCTAACATGCATCTCCTTGATAAATGCTCAGATAATATTCAGACTTTGTATGACCTTCTAACTTAGGGAAATTGAGCTTTTGCTACGTTTGGGATGATGAAGTACTTATCTTTATCAATGCCAAATATTTTCACTGTAACATGTTTACTTCTATGCAAAACTTTAAGATGAAAAAGTGTCTCTGCTTTGTGGAGTTAATCAGTTAATTGGTTGTTAGATGTGGTCACTAATGGTGATGTCTAGATAACTATTCACAGACAAAGCCTCACTGGATGTGTTTTTACAGGTGAGCGGATTGTTTCATGGTTGACTGATTAGAACCACCATACTGTTTTTAAGTGTGTAGGTCAAGGTCACGACAGAGTTTAAGAGATTAGCATTTGGTCATCCTTCTTAATGGCCAGAGCAGATTATTTGTGAGCAATTAAAGTCAGCAAATCTCTTTGGTTATCTTTGGTAGTGAATATCTCAGAACATGTTTTAAAAGACTTGATAATTTTGAGACAGCCTCACTCAAAACTGGATGGAAGGATCTTTGTAAAATTAACGACTATGTAAAGACAAGATTATAACTTAACTAAAAATTTTTTGTTTGTCAATATTCCAATTTTAAATGCTACTTTTGAGCTCCAAAGTGGAAAAAATATCAATTTTAATTGCAGATTCTTCAGAATTCAATAACATAAAAACCATTCCTTTTAATGGAAAACAAAAAAATGGTTACCTAAGTTACACCATTGTCTTTACATGATTGTTGATTTCAAGCTTTTTATGTGAAAAGTTTCGTTCTGATCCTTTCTCAAAGTGTAAATCAGAATGCTTCAATAAAATGTCCCTCAAATTTTACAAATTAATCATTGCATATTTATTGTTACATGCAAAGAAACTGCACATACTGAAAAAACTAAAAATGTGTACATCAATGGGCTTGTATCCAAAAACAGAGACAGAGTGGCAATTTTTGTGCCACTCTGTTATATGTAAGAGCAGGCACCTTAAAAGGCTACCTCTGGTTTGAGGAGGGAAACCTCATATCCTGCAACTCAAGTTTTGATTCACACAAGATGAAAACAGGGATAAATATTATGAGAATGGAGAGTGTATAGAACCTGCCTTGTGGATTCCAGGTCTAGATGCTGGAGACCAATGTTTAAAATCCTACGTGGGTACAATGGGGGGGGTGTCAGAGTAAGCCTTATCTATTCCATGATATATGTATTACACGTGATGCTGGTAAGAACAGCAGGGTGCCCACTTTCCCCATATTATTGACAAAAGAAAATAATTAACAGCCTCTGTTACCTGGTACTCCAGTCACTAATTAACATCATTCCATACCAGTCCCTGATATATACGTATATTTACCTAGATTTTGGATGACAATTGCATATTTAAATTTTTCATGAAAAGAGCTTTCACTCAAGTACCAACTTGTCTATCGTCTTAGGTCAGTGGTTATGGCACTGCCTGGCAAGTCATGCTGCAGCTGCCGCAAGGGCAGCTGTAGCATGACTTGCCAGGCAATGCCAGAACCACTGACCAAGGCCTGTGACCATAGTATGGAATGCCTCTACATTGAACTGTTTAGCCATGCTGAAGGGGACAGCTAAAGGGGACAGCTTGTAGGGTATAAACATACAGCTGGTGGTTCCCAGGTTTAATAGACCAGATCAAGCATGTGGAGATAGTGCAGAATATTTAACCCTTTGAGATAAATTTCTGTCATATACTCTACTTTAACCCTTTGAGATAAATATCTATTATATACTCCATCAGAAATTTTGCCTGGGACTAAATTTTGTGCTACTCTTCAGTGCACTACATGTAAATCAAAAAGTCTTGTTAAAAAACCAGGAAGTTTAGACAGTGTGTGGCTGGGCAACTGCTGAGGTTGACTTGACCGGCATTTTATAGCTTCATTTAATTTTAGTCACTTCAATGTGTGCACCTTTTGCGGGAATTGTTACAAAATGAGACATTTCCTGGTTGCTGGGCTGGACTTCAGAAAAATGCCTGGGGCCAAATACATACACGCAACTGCTTGCACTCGCCCTGCTGACCACATTCTCCCAAACATAATCAGATTGTTGGCTTTCTGAGGGCTGAAAGTGATGGAAAACTGCATTTTGTGGCAACACATACAAACCCAGTACATTTGGATGAGTCGTCACAACCTCCGACACACTGGCACGTGAAATGCTGGCAGGTTGCCATTTGTTCTCAGTGCTGTTCACTGTCTCTAGTCATGTGAAATTAAAACGCACAATAATGAGCATTTTCAAATTTTAGAAAAATTAAATTTGCACAAAATAAAATCTGTGTGATTTTTTTAAATTTAGAATTACAGCACTTGATATAAAACAAAATTATATTGTTTGCCTGAACATCAAAGATGGTAACCTCATTGTAATCTGAATTTTCATTCATGCTAAAGTTTGAACTCAGAGAAACCAATACTGATACATCTGTGTATGCAACATTCTGCAATTTACTGACCATCAGTGGTGCAGGACCAGTGCCAGGCGGTTTTTCATGAAGAATGACATACAGAACCCATCTTGCTTTGTCCGGTATTTTTGGCAACTGGGCATGCGAGCATGTTTTTGTGCCATGCCAGAAATCATGGTGTGCGAGAAATTGTGGTGCACATGCAAGAAATCAAGCATTTGTTGATGCTTGCATGTCAACAAAAAAAACGGCTGCTTGGTTTGAGTGGAAAATCTATATGTTTTTATTTTATACTATACCAGGGAAGAAATTGGTGTTCAGCATATGAACAGATTGGAAAATGTCAAGTGCCATTGGCCAGATTGGTGTGAAGTTCACACTGCACCACATGCAAAGTTGCCAATCAACAAATGTCAGCACGTATTTGCACATGCTGCATCCAGTTTTATTTCTCTTTGTTGATTTCCGTAGGCCTACACGGGCACCGAGCAAATCATTTTGCTGGTGAATGCATTGACACGATTTCTGTAATTACTAATTTCTCCCTTTTTTCTCTTAAATTTATGCCTACAAGTACAGTGGGGATGTGACTTTCTGTCTGGAGATCGTGCAGGCCAAGGCAGCATGTGGATGGTGTTGTCATTCAGGTACTGTTTACAGACTCTGGCAGTGTGGGTCTAGCATTATCTTGCTGGAAGATTAAATCTGGATGTTGCTGTGTCCATTGTACCACTAGTAAGGAGAATCTCCTCCACATAACACTGGCCAGTCAGGAGGTAAAACTCCATTTTACAGGTAGAACTCCTTGTAAAAAAGAGTTCCCATGACAATTAAGGGCAACATTCCTACCTTCTCCAAGATGTTT
Organism: Hermodice carunculata; assembly: GCA_964020975.1. Classification (NCBI taxonomy): domain Eukaryota; kingdom Metazoa; phylum Annelida; class Polychaeta; order Eunicida; family Amphinomidae; genus Hermodice; species Hermodice carunculata. The sequence goes on along the minus strand of OZ026612.1, from coordinate 136,600,018 downwards.
GTGCTACAGGTACATGTATATGATTAAATCCATAGCATCCTGGAAATGCCAAGTGCATTAATTGCACTGCAGACCCATTCTGCCAGAAAAGGGATTGATTGTTTTTTTTTTTTTCTTTAAATTGAGAAGACATGGGGAAGGAAGTTTCCATGTCAACATGACACTGTTCATGCTCTTAGCAATGAACTCGAAGTGCACGCTGCATCTTGTCAAGTATCTGGTGAGAAAAGGACATGCATAAATGCATCTTTGTCTGTGATTGGTTGTTCATCTGTGTATTCTTGTTTCTCACTGGATAAGGACATCTTGGCCGTCTTTACATAAATTTTTGTGCCCATATTTGGAGTATTTTTAGGAGTTGTTCCACCAAAATGGACTGTTACCCTGGGGGTGTCATTCGATCAGAACAGTTCTTCCTGCTGGGGTGATCACCACCCACATCACAACATGTATGTACCTCCATATCAATCATGCTCCATAATGCATCCTTCAGCAAATCTCTATGATGCCGTGTGGCAAAATTATTCATCTTCATTATGCATCCCCTACAGGGATGCATATAGTGTTTAGTCCTGTCATCCACCATCTCCACTGCATATCTTACTCTCCTTGTATCTCTGCCCCCTGTTGACCTATTGCCTCCTAATTTGGTACAGATAATCTATGGGTCCTGAAAATTTTTCCCATATTATAACATATAAGCTTAAGGTCAAAGGTCAAGGGTCAAATCCTTGCTTCATTTTCCTGCTGACTCAGCAATTTTCACATGTTGGCCTATTACCTTCTTAATGTTGCATCATAGGCCCAAGGTGTCGATTGAACGTTAATAGGAAAATACCTATGGGCTTTCAATTTGTATGGTTTATTTCAAACCTGAGTGACCTAATTTTAGGTCAAACTGCATTCACTGCTGTCTGTTACTGTATAAATCAATGGGGATTGCAATGCTAATTCACATTTTCAACTTCTCCAAAATGATTGGCCAGATTCACTTTAAATGTTGTGGGGATGTCATGGGTAGGTATCTACCAACATTGTTCAAATGGTCATGCGCCAAGGCTTTTGGACTTAATGTTCTTGGGGGGGGGGGGGGGAGTAATTTTTGCATTCCTATTGATTACCATGTAAGTCAATGGGGTCTGCAATGGTAGTTCACTTTTTGACTTCAATTTTCAAAACCGAAAGCCAGATTCACTTAAAACTTTCTGTACAGGTACTCCATAGATTTGCTGATTTTTTTTTTCATATGATTGTGAGTGACCTTCAGACCATAGGTCAAGGTCACAATGCCTTGAAAAGTAAAATGTTTCCTTTCCACATCTTCAAATGGGTATGATTGAAGTTCATCAAACTTGGTCATTATTTACCCAGGTGAGACTTCTGTTAAATTTGCTGAGAGGGGAAGTTGAGGTCACAAGTTGAGGTCATAGAGCCCTTCACTCAAAAACTTACCTTCTTTGTCACTATTCAGACAAGTTATAACCTCATCAACTACAGCCAAAGAAACTCTTGGATCATATCTATGGTTGGAATCTGCTGACTTGTTGGAGTGCTGGAGTATTTCCAGTGCAGAATATTTTTCATTTGAAATGTGAAAGAAAATAATGGTAAGTGCAGTGGTCCCCCTCTTATAATGCCAACTCCAAATGCAGACCAAAAGTGACTCCTAAGAGGGTTGGCCTCTCTGGAGGGGGACAATAGAATGGAAGTGTCAAACTTTCTACAGAAGAACCGTGGCTGTCTTAGAGGGATGGCCTCTGGTGAGAGGCGCCTCTCTGTAGATACATAATGTTTTTTACATCTTGGTGATTGGTGGGTGAAGAGGGCAGAGCAAGCAACTTGGTGCATTGTACCATGATGCTGGTGACAGCCAAGGTCAAGAGATCACTTCACCACAAACAAAACACACACAAATTTATTTTGGGACCAAATGCATGTTGCAAAATGGTATGTAACAAATGCCAGTGATGATTGTTGTAAAATGTTTGCACATCTGGCAACAAGAATTGTGTGCAAAATGTGCAAGCATTATGCCTGTCATTTTAGCTAGTGGCACAAATTTTCCTCATGCTAGCTTGGCAGACATGTTCTTTTGCGGGTGCACCACAAGGGCTATATGTATTGAGATGAGACCTGTCAGGGATCAGTCACCAGAAGTTGTCAGTGAACCCAGCACTCACTGCACTGATCATCATGCACCAAGGAAAGCTTGTGACACTGTGCCCATTAGGGTTAATGACTTCTGAGCACATGCAATATTGGTATATCTGGGGTGGTACATACATACATACATACATACATACATACATACATACATACATACATACATACATACATACATACATACATATATACAAATAATTGGCTTGATATGTTAACTTTCGTTGCATGTGTCTACACCCAGGATAACATCATGTTTTCATGCTGTACAACACATTCTCATACTTTTACCAAGATAAGGCTGTGCTCTGCAGTATAACTCTGTAAACCCTTGCCCTAAACTTACATAAAAAGGATTTAAAAGCTCAATGAAATGTTGCTGTATTAAAAAAAAAAATTTTTTTTACTTTTGGCAAAATAATAATTGACTTAAAACAAGCTTGACGTTCAGGCAGCTATTGCGCTCTGTTTGATCAAGTCGATCAATACTTACAGTAAACGCAGCCATACCATGTAGTAAAGTACTCTGATCTGACTATAGGATGTGATACCATTCATCTTCAGTCATCCATCTTGATATGAAAAGCTCAAATATTTTTAAACATCATGTACATTAAGATCAATTCAACGATTATTCATGTTATACACTTTTAATTATAAGGAATGGCTTAATAACTCCTACCTAATCTCCAAATATTATTCAGAATGATCGTATCAATTAAACTGAACATGCATGTATTAAATTAACATAAATTTTGATTATCCTGAATCTATAATGCAACAGTTTTAATGGGAAAAATCTGTGACAACCCTCTCTTTGCTATGCAGCAATTAAAGTATTTGTAGGTAGTGTATGTTAAGATGATTTGATCAGTTAAATTGGGAATACAGATGTTGGGGCTCAAAGCACATCTGTCAGGACTGAAGTTTTAATGACTTGTATAATGAAACAGGAGACTGATCACTATACTCTTATAAAGCAGTATTAGTAACATGCAGTGCCATTCATGTGGTTCCTGTGTGGTATCTGCCATGTCGCAAGGTGTATCTCTTAACTTAAGTTCCGTCTCAAAGGTCAAAATTTGCGTCAGTGATGCATATTTTCTTGGTTTATGTCTGTTGTATGGATTCTTTGGAAATATGGTATGAAATAATACCAGGTCTTAAAGAATATGGTTTCTATATATAGAAACAAGCATATGGTGTCATCAAGTTTATAATGTAAACATGTCTGTCATTTACATTTTTATTGCAGCATCCTTGTTGTCATTCTCTTCAAAATCAGCTCACTGTTTATTACTCTGGACACTCACATACAGTTCATGTCAGTTTCACACTGAATAAATTGGACACATTTTAATAGTTATGTGACTTGCAAGTGTATAAAGTTGAAATATAATATATGCTGTATTATGATAACCTGCCCAATAAAATATATGCTGTATTATGATAGCCTGCCTAATAAAATATATGCTATATTATGATAACCTGCCCAATAAAATATATATTTTCGGCATTTCTTTAATGCCGGTGGATTTAAGTCCCCGATTCTGGAAATATATGCCGACTCAGTAAATATACTGCATTACCGTGTTGATATGGCACTCGTACATAACTACCTCCATTGAACCATTCTTTTTTAGGAATGGGGATTTGGTCGAGTGGATATGTGCGTTTCCCATTTCAGCTAGGCGACTGGTGCCAAAGGTTGCAGGTTCGAGTCCCGCTCGTTCCGCACATGAAATATATGCTATATTATGATAACCTGCCCAATAAAATATATGCTATATTATGATAACCTGCCCAACAAAGTGGACAAGGATGAAAAATATATGCTGATGGGTTAATTAAGTCAGTTCACCAATCACAGCTAGTTTAATTGTCTTGCCTGTTTTTTGGAAACTCTATGGCTGCTGGAACCCTGTACATGCAGACTGCTGTGAACTCTCTGGCTGTTGTAAGCATGTAGACTTGCGCACTACATTGCTACTGTAAACATGTAGACTGTTGTGCACTCAATGGCTACTGTAAGCTTGTAGACTGTTGTGCACTCCATGGCTACTGTAAGCTTGTAGACTGTTGTGCACTCCATGGCTACTGTAAGCTTATAGACTGTTGTGCACTGCATTGCTACTGTAAGCTTGTAGACTGTCGTGCGCTCTATGGCTACTGTAAGCTTGTAGACTGTTGTGCACTCAATGGCTACTGTACGTAAGCTTGTAGACTGTTGTGCACTCCATGGCTACTGTAAGCTTGTAGACTGTTGTGCACTCCATGGCTACTGTAAGCTTGTAGACTGTTGTGCACTCCATGGCTACTGTAAGCTTGTAGACTGTTGTGCACTCCATGGCTACTGTAAGCTTGTAGACTGTTGTGCAGCAGCCATACACAGGGAACAGTACAGGTTTGAAGGGACATGCAGTTTTTTACTTAAATTAATATACTGACATTAGGTACACTAATAGCACTGTAAATCTTAATGGGAGACATAAATTAATTAACAGTTTGTAAATTTCCCAATGAAAGCCATTTTACACCATAAAAGAAGTTTTAAACCCTAAGAGCAAACGTGATGCAAATGATGTTTTATGGCATGCTTCACTTGTTTCATGTCTGTCCAATTTATTATGTTGGGGGGGGGGGGGGCGGTTCTTTTGTAATGTTGGATTTTTTTTACCCATTAAATGTTTAGATATGATTTATATTTGGCCATGGCCATTGTGCGTGCAATTTGAGGCTGCATAATGCATTGTTGATGAGTCCCAGGTTTGTTTACAAAATATTTCAATTTAGCTGACTTGTGAGACAGCTGAGCCAATGGGATGGTCAGCCTTCCCTCATCTGTCCATCTATCTATCTTGAGATGGAGTTAAAGATTAAGAAATCTATAACAAAAATATTTGATAAGAGAGATAAATTCAACTTTGAAATTATTTCTTATCTGGACTTGAGGGGGGAATTTAAAAAAAAAAAAAACAGCATGTGAAACTCATTCATAAAAGTTACAATAATGTCAAAATACAAAAATCTATACAAAAATGCTTTCAGAGGCACAAGTCGACCATACATATCACAAATATAGAAAGCTTCACAGGATCTAGACAGATTGTGCTTAAATGATGTATAATAGGTTTGGAATGATATCCTGCAAGTGCTGGTTTTGTTAAGGGCAAGAGTTTGGCCAAAAAATGTGCTTAAACCTCCCTGAAAAATTCATTAGTCTGTCTCAAGTCAGAACTCATAGGTTGCACTTCCTGATAACATTACATAATCCTATACTCGTCTAGTCCTCTCTAGTCATTGTCATAGGTGTGGTTGAAGAAGGAGCCTTCAGTTTTAACACCTTTAGTACACTTTTACCATAAGTAGGGTATATAGTATACATTTACGTTGGAAACGTCCAGTATCTGAGAGAGTCCATCAATCTGTCGATAATTGACATTTTCAACTTTTCCAAAACTGTCATCCAGATTCACTTGAAACCTGGTGGGGATGTACCTTGGGTGGGTCTCTACCAACTGTCTTTAAATGGTCATGGTCTCGGGAGTTTTGGATTTTTTACTCCAGATGGCACTGCAGGTTTTTTTTCTATTTTTTACAAATTTATTTCGGGTGTGTTAAAACTATTTTGTAGTTCTTCACCAAAACCTTCACTTAGATGCCTCTGAAACTTGGCAGAAAATCCAGCTTGTGAAAGAGTCAAATGTCTAAGAAATAAATCAGAATTATATACTAAAGAGGAGCAAGAGATGGTCCTCAGCCTAGTGTGTTGAGACCATCTGGTTCTAAAGTATTTAACTTATAGATCCAGTGTCATTCCCTTTTGTGTCGAAAGATGGTCGAGGATTCGAGCGACGGGTCCTTATTTATGACTTCCAGGATTTGGGTAAAAAGGATGTCCTTGGCCGAAAGGCCAGCTTCGACCCAGTTGGGTCGGTCTCTTAGTTATCGTCCGTTTGGCGACTTTTATGTCGCTGTAGAACTTCGTCCCTGTTGGCTATGTTGGTGTCTGTCGCCTGGATGGCTGTTTCAGCAGACGCTGTGGTGGCCAGGGATATATCAGACTGGATCGCGCTAGGCGCCGGGGTGTCCCGCTGCCTGGTCGCATTGACTGTGTCCCTATAGAGATTCAGCCGCTGTTGGAAGTTGGTGGTGAGGGAGTCAGTGCTGTTAGACGGGCCCGCCTGTTTTCCCGTTAAAGTAGTTCCCGGGTCAGATATAGACATATCAAAAGGAACAACGGAGAGCCGAAAACTACTACTGAGTAATGTCCTGAGCACTTTCGCAAAAGGTGTTGCCTCGTCAGAGGACTAGGTAGAACTGAATCAGGAGGGCTGGTGGGCCTTTATATACCCTAAGGTTCGGGATGCACTTGTGACTTGATTGGTCTTTCATTAAGTTCATTGTGACGTCACTGTGTGTGGGCCACTGCCATTGGAAGAGTCTATAATAGGTCGCTGATTGGTAGACTCATCTGTGGTTTTCATTGGAGAATGATAGTTCATAGTTGGGTTCAAAGGTTATGTGGGGGTGAGTGGGCATTGTGGATACGCCCATGCAAAATGTTTGTGTGAATTGGAATTACCAAATATGGTTTGGTAATATAATATTATCCTGTGGGTATCGCGTATGAACCACATCGTCATTTGAACGGTTCTGTGTCAACCATTGGTTATTTAAAAGGCGGTTCAGTATGTGAACCGTTTGTAGGCTGGTGACGATACGATTGTTTAGGAAGAGATGGGAGGCAGTTCATGGTGAACCATTGATGGGTCTTATGGGCGGTTCATCGTGAACTGTTGAGGTCGAACTGTAGGACGGTTCACTGTGAACCAGTAGTTGTATATCAGACGGTTCACTGTGAACCGTCTATGGGGCTCCGTAGGTGAGTGTATACAGAAAAAAGGTTCGTGGTAAAATACCAGGGGGTATAACCAGTGGTTTATTATGAAAGAATGGTATGTCTGTTGCCTATGGTTCCGGGAGATACGATGGATCTCGTGGTTGAATGTGATAAAAGATACCAACACAAAGAGATGGACCGTGTGTGGAAATTACAGTCAAGTGGACTCTGAGCTCATGGGAGTTGTGGTCGTTGTCCTGTGGACAATCAGGTTGTTCACACAGAACCGTTCAAATTACGATGTGGTTCATACGCGATACCCACTGTAAATATTCTGGTTCACAATGAACCATCACAAAGCACACAAAAAGAACTGTTCACTGAATCATCAGTTCAAATTTAGTGGAGACCACAACATCTCCTCACCAATAAAACCACAGGATAATATTATATTACCAAACCATATTTGGTAATTCCAATTCACACAAACATTTTGCGTGGGCATACCCATGACGCCCGCTCACCCCCACATAACCTTTGAACCCAACTATGAACTAGAATTATAGTTTTCAAAACATAGAATAGACTTTCTGGATGTAATGTCAATACTTGAAAGCATCAAAATTAAAACTGACCTCTACTCCAAGGAAAGTGAAAAACCTCTACATTCAAATGTAGAATATGAACACACTGCTTCAATCAAGAATTCCAATGTATGTGGACAGTAGATAAGAGTCAAAAGTGAATGCTATGACATAACACACTATGAACATCAAAAAATCAAGATTAGGAAGTATTTATAATGTCGCTGTTACAATGTGGGCAGAATTAATCAAGAACTGTGGAAAGTTGACAGTGTAAGTAGGCAGCAATTATTGGAATATTTGTCAAAGAAACCAGAAGGGAAAGGAGAAAAGTGTCATTGTGTGTTACTGGTGATTACGTATTCATGCGCACTTCCAAAAATCAAATAAATTTTGAAGTACCATGAAAAAAATATATATATGACAGGATGAGAATGATATTTCAAGAACCATATGTTGTTTCATATAAAAGTGATGATAGCATAGAATAAATACTGGTTCATAAAAGCACAGAAAATTATGGTGTCAGTCTCCAAATAAATACAAAAAGTGTGGCAATGATTGTGCTTTATGTTTCAGAATTATTGAAAATATTACATTCAGTGATGCAAATAACAAAAACTATACTGTCACAGGTTATATCAATTGCAAAACAGAAAACCTAATTTATGCTTCGTTTTGTATAAAAAAAAAAAAATTGTAAATAGGAGAAACACGTGGTGCTATTATTTTCTATATTGAGGATTACTGGAGTTGGTATGTGTGTTTTTAAACCAGGCACATGCTGTTACCTTTTAGATGTTTCAGCTAACATGTTACCAGTGTAATGTAACTTTTTGAGGCATTATCAGTGATTATGGGTGAAAATTATTGAGTATGATCGGCATACAAAGTTGAAAGTTACTGCGTGTCAGTGTTTCCACTTGATGCTCTTGGCAGGTACCCACTGGGTGGCGCCATATCCACTTGTCATGATGTAGATAGTTGCTCTGTCTATTGGAGAGTAGCCGTGCATTACAGTCTTCAATTGTTATAAGAAAATGGTTCGTGATATCTAGGCCAGGAAGCAATAACTTGAAGTCCTCTACTGTGATCATGCAGCAGTATATTATTTCTACAAACCATTCTCAACACCCAAGTGCAATCTGCGACACAGCCTATCGCCAGCCAGGGATACACTTTGTGTTCCTGCTGACTCTCAACGATGAGCTGGCTTCTTATGTGGTCTTCACTCTGTTAGATGTTGGTGACCCCCCCCCCCCTCCATGTCAGATGTTGGAGAACCTCTCCTGTCAGATGTTTGAGAACCTGCCCTATCAGATGCTGGATAACCTCCCCTGTCAGATGTTGGAGACCCCCCATGTCAGATGTTGGAGAACCTCCCCATGTCAGATGTTGGAGAACCTCCCCTGTCAGATGTTGGAGAACCCCCAATGTCAGATGTTGGAGAACCTTCCCATGTCAGATGTTGGAGAACCCCTTCCCCCATGTCAGATGTTGGAGAACCTGCCTTGTCAGATGAAGAGATGGCTGCTGTCCTTGGCAGGCTGTGGGTGCCATGTGCCCAAAGTGTACCAAGGCAAGCTGTTGACCCGGACCACTCTTATGGTCTGTGCCACTGTAGGCAGGCAAGGCAAGCTGTTGACCCGGACCACTCTTATGGTCTCTGCCACTGTAGGCAGGCAAGGCAAGCTGTTGACCTGGACCATTCTTATGGTCTGTGCCACTGTAGGCAGGCAAGGCAAGCTGTTGACCCGGACCACTCTTATAGTCTCTGCCACTGTAGGCAGGCAAGGCAAGCTGTTGACCCGGACCACTCTTATAGTCTCTGCCACTGTAGGCAGGCAAGGCAAGCTGTTGACCTGGACCATTCTTATGGTCTGTGCCACTGTAGGCAGGCAAGGCAAGCTGTTGACCCGGACCACTCTTATGGTGTGTGCCACTGTAGGCAGGCAAGGCAAGCTGTTGACCTGGACCATTCTTATGGTGTGTGCCACTGTAGGCAGGCAAGGCAAGCTGTTGACCTGGACCATTCTTATGGTGTGTGCCACTGTAGGCAGGCAAGGCAAGCTGTTGACCCGGACCACTCTTATAGTCTCTGCCACTGTAGGCAGGTTGACCAGTTCAGAGACCATAGGAATGCTCCGTGTCAACAGCTTTCGTTGGCCCGCTGGCACTTCAATGACATGTCGGTTAATGAAGCATATCAATGATAGTTATTTTGTGAGTTCATAGCATGTGAGCTTTTGACATTGGCCCTGACAGAGTGCAGCAGTGCTGTTGTCAAGCCTCTAGAGACGGACTGAGTTTGTAAGCTAATAGGGGCCATGCTGGGCATGGTTTCCTTGCCATTGGCTGTTTCAACATTAATAGTGAGAACATTATTATCTTCATCTTGCCAAAGAACAACTTTTCCTTTTTATCAGGGCAGTGACATTCTCAAATTTACAAAACTTGTCATTACTTATGCACAATTCATTGCTCTATTTACTAAAGCTATGGTGATTTGTGCAGCCAACCCCAGAAATATGGGACTTGTGTTGTTTATGTGACTGCAACTGATGCACTCAAATATTTGCTGAGCTTCTGCTTCTTGCGTCATCACAAAGAGAGGGACGTCCACATCTCCACTCTTATTGCTGGGGTGTAATTCACAGCTGCCGGATGTTTAAGTGTATATATAGTGACAGTTCTTGCCAAGGCTTGTAGTCAAACTTATTGTAACGTTGGAAATAATAACCATACAGCCTCAAGGTTTGAGATCCATACAATTTTTGTCGCTTTTTTCAATATTGAGAGCAGGTTTTACTGGTGACTTCGATCAATGCCTCATGGTCTTCACACAGACCTGGCTGCTCCAGTAAATGAACACACTCCCACTCAGTAATTGCTGTCAGCACATCTGACCTCTGGAATTTAATTGCTTGTCACAGAAGTGGTCTTAGATTGGTCCCTGTGTGCTGTGATATAAAGAGCAGCTGCAGTCAACCTGTTATTAATACATCACCGTCACAGTACTGCTGTCGGTAGTAAGAGACAACATCAGCGTGTAGCCAGCAAGAATATTCCGTAGCAACATTTTTGTTTGAACTATTAAATTGCCCTTAACTCAGTCAACAGTTGTAGGAATGAATCGATCATCATGGTTATGTTTTCAGACAATTTTCAGCATCTTGCTATAGTTACAGCTGTAAGCGTCCACAGTATCTTGATCTGGCCAGCACAGTATTTACCCTTCGTCACACAAATTGTCCCAAAGCTGCCAGATAAGATGTCATCTGCTTCAAGCCTTCACGTCAGCTGTGTGTTAATAGAAAACACTATTCCACATAAGACCTGTCAGGATGACATCAGTCCATGCCATCAGTCCAGGCCAGACAAAGTCCAATATTTTCAACATCTTTTCATCCTAAAGTTTTTCCAGTACCAGGTATAATTTTTGCTCTCAAAGACTTCAATTTAGCACCTGTCTAAAGAGGGAGTTTCTTTTGATTATTACATTTGCCAGACAGATCAAATATCATGGTGTTGTCAATTTCACTGAGGGTCATGTTCATGTGAGAGTATCAACTGTGCTACATCAAGAAATTTTTGTCAGTTTTTTTCATCAGAATAATACACTTCTGTGTATTTGCGTTTTAAAATGTAGAAATCTTGACTTAAGGGTCAAATAGATATATTCTGCTATATCTGGGGAGTAACGTCTTGGAAGTAAATGCTTTGCACACGACACTTTTACCTGTGGCTGAGCTGGAGAAATTTGTTTTTTTAGCAGTATGACATAGGGGTTTCAAACTTCCACTAAATATATGAGGGATTTTTCTTCGTAGAGAGTTAGTGATTGTGTACTCTCTGCCAGTTTGTCTTTGGTAACAGAAGAAAAATGCCTTTTTCTATTCAACAACCCAGATTCCTGTTGTTACCCCACTTTTCTTTTCTTTTCTTTTCTTTTTTTCCTTTTTTTTTTTTTGTTTCTTTTTTCTTTTTTCTTTTTTTTTTTGTTTTTTGTTTTGTTTTTTTGTTTTTGTTTTTTGTTTGTTTGTTTTTGTTCTGTTTTTTGTTTATTTTTAATCTTCACTTTTGTACAGGAGAATTTCAGATGTCATGTTGGGGATCGGTTCATTTGTTGTATTTTGAACATTTCTTTTGCCAGCTTTTTGTTGCATAATTTCCTTTTATGGCAGATGACTTTACCTGAACTGCTTTGAAGGTTCCAGTCACCATCAGCCTGTCCATTACAATGTTGTATCAGTGTCTCCTGTGGGTCTGTGCCAGTGTTACTGGCAGCACAGGGAAGTGCCTCCTCAGAATGGCAGATGATGCACTGGGAAAAATGTGCATAGAACTTTATACTTCGTGGAAGGACACAGTTTTAATGGACTTGTGTCAGGCCAAAGCTGTTGTCATTTTTGGCTTGAACTTTAGCCACGACTTGTTATGCATCCAGTAATAAAAATAAGAAAAAGACTTGATTTTCCTAATGTGTTCAATGAATATATAAGACTATAGTGTGTCCAACAATTCATCAACATCTGGGTCACTTACAGATCCAGCTTGTCGGGAATGCATGGTGACAGCGATATTCAAATGGCAGTCCCAACGCCGCTTCAATATACGTTTCTCGGCAAACTGACTTTACTTGGATAGACAAGGACCCCAAATGTATACCAACAGCTGAGGTAATGGGATAATATATAAGACCTGGTATCAGATTCAGTGAGTTATGGTTTTGGTGGAGATTACAGGCATTTATAGGTGTCTCTCGGAATTGTTGGACACACTATAATATGGTCATAATCTGTTTCCTGGATAGATTCAATGATATCTGCCTCCTCTGCATTTTTATGCAAAAGAAACCTTGGTGATGGATTTAGCCATGCATTTTCTGTGCAAAAATAGAATATTTACTGGCCATTTCTGCCACAGAACACTGACAATATACTGTCAGTCACAAAATTATACATGTTACTGTTTAAGATACTTTAGAATTTTAGAAGTTTCAACCAGTTTGATTATATTTACTTACTGTCAAAATGTTATTGTAACTTACGGGCACAATCCCCAGTAATTTACCACAAAACATCACAAGTTTGTTCACAGCTCTGTAAAAGAATTATTGAACTGCTTTTAAACCAGTTATCATAAGGGAGACACAAAGGATGAAGTCCAAATACCACGGTACATGTTGATATGAACTGTCAGTCTGGGGACTGACTGGATTCCTGTAGCCCTATAATAAAGGTAGCAGCAGGTAACAGGTGGGAAACATTGGCTTCCAGCACACAAACCAACATATAATAAAAGAATATGCTTTTCATATCATGGTTAATGAAATGAAAACATAGTTGCAGGCATTGGTTCTCATGATGACTGAGCTGAGTGTGTTCACCTGAGTGAAAATACATGTTATCATCTGCAATGCAATAGAGTGCCACCAGATGTCACTTGTGTACAGGATAATAAGTACATGCAGGTTTGTTGAGGAAGTAATGGATCATAATGACCAGATAAAGCTACAAATGTTTCTGTCTGCACTTGCATGTGCATGCTGATAAAGGCACATACCAGTCTTTATTAGATTTATTTCAGTTTCTCAGGGAAAATTTTGTATTTTACATTAATTTCTTACAATCATTTAAATCTTTACATTTAAATCTTTTTTTTTCTTGTTGTTGTTTGTTTTTGTTTCTGTGAAGGATGAAAAAATTTCATCAGCTCAGGCAGCGTATTATTAAAATGGTTGATGAATTGATTGGAGAGTACATCTGGCTGTGTGATAGAATAAGCATTCCCCATAGAGGGCACTGCACATGCAACGTACACTACAATTGTGTAAAAGAGGCAAGATGGCATAAACATACTGTGTGTGCCAATTATTCTTTTTGAACTAGCTGTAATCTTGCAATACCTATATACAGTGTCGCATGTGCACTTTATAATATTTAATTCAGGATATATGACATGTGCATGTAAAATGGTCAAAACTTAACTTTGATAAAATTTGCATGAAAAAGGTAAAGGCCCTACATTTCATGTAATACAAGATGCACATAAAGTTTGAGTGCAAATGGTGAATTTTGCACCAAGTTTTGATGTCTTCCTGTTTGTCTTGTAGAGTTTCTCATTTCCCGTTTGTCTGTATGGTTTCCTGTTTGTGTTAATTGTACAGTTTCCTGTTTATGTCGTTCAGTTTCCTGTTTATGTTGTACAGTTTCCTGTTTGTGTTGTACAGTTTCCTGTTTGTGTTGTACAGTTTATTGTTTGTGTTGTACAGTTTCCTGTTTGTCTGTATGGTTTGCTGTTTGTGTTAATTGTACAGTTTCCTGTTTGTGTTGTACAGTTTCTTGTTTGTGTTGTACAGTTTCCTGTTTGTGTTGTATGGTTTCCTGTTTGTGTTGTACAGTTTCCTGCTGCAGTCACTACAGCTGCTCAATGTTCCTGCTACAAAAACCTTGGGCCAGTCATGTCTCTTTCAGGAGACCAGCCCATCTTGTGTGGTCCAGTGCAGTTTGATATAATGATACAGAAAGAATGCTGTGCCAATAAGCACCTGTCACATTTCTTGTAACCAATCAGGATATAACATGCAAAAACCATCAACATGGCATGATGACATATTTTTGCCCCAACACAATCTAATGAAAAGATAAGATCTTTAACATTTGAGGTGCAGTTACACTTTACACATGCTCAGCCAGCAGAGAATGTTGCAGCTTAACCCTTAAAAAGGTCACTTTATTGGACTGAGTCAACAGCTTTCCTCAGGGCACGCTGAGTGCTTGGTGCCCACGGTGCCTGTGTAAAGCTGTTGACTGTTGGCAGGTTATCCAGTGTGATTAAGTCTTCCCTCAAATATTCATTGAAAATGTTTTGAGAAAGGATAGTACTTAATACAACTAGTGAAACAGATGACTTTTGAAGTGACCTGTGGCTGTGGGTGGGTTGGACTGGGGAAATGGTAAAGAGACACTGAGACACAGCTGCTGTACGCTAAGAGAGTCAAAATGCAGAGAAAGGAACACTGTCTGTGCTTTTGCTGAGAAATGCCAAGAAAATTTGTACAGAAATCCTTTTCTTGGCATCTCTAATTTTTGCGAGAAATGCTGAGGTCTAATGCAATGCTACTCTCCCCTCGGCGTTTCTTGCCAAATGGCAAGAAATGCCATTCAAAGCACCTTTCACCTGACCTCTGCATTTCTTGGCATTTTTGCCGAGAAATGCCGAGGTAATGTCTAGAGTGAAAAGCATCTCGGTATTCCTCTGCATTTTTGCCCAGAAGTGACTACATGTGGATTGGAGACTTACCTTGGTGTTTTCCAACATTCTAAGAAGATATTCATGAGAAGTATTGGTAGGCATTTTTTAAGGTAATGCAAAACAAGACAGACACCATTTATTGATTGTAGAACATGAACGATTGGACTTTACTATTTTTGAGAATCACTGATACCTGCTGGTAAGTGACATTTTAACCAAGTCAAGGAATATGAGAGATGCAAACCCTTCATTCAGATTCACTAAGGAACATTTCATACTCCCCATTATTAATAATAAATAGTAAAGTACAATCATTTATGTTGTACAATGAACAAATGGTCTCTGTCTTGTTGTGCATTACCCTAGAAAATGTCTACCAATACTCCTTATGTATATCTTTTTGTTAGAATGTTGGAAAACATGAAGGAATTTAAGTCTCCAATCCATACCTAGACATTTCTTGGCAAAAATGCCGAGGAACGCCAAGATGCCTTTCACTCTAGCCATATCGTTCATATCCTCGGCATTTTGCGCCAAAACTGCTGAGAAATGCCTAGCTAAGGTGTAGGGTGAAAGGTACCTCGGCGTTTCTTGGCATTTTTTTGCGGTAAGAATAAGGGAGAAAAGTACCTCGGCATTTCTCAGCATTTTTGCCGAGAAACGCCAAGGGGAGAGTAGCATTGCAGCAGACCTTGGGGGTTCTCAACAAAATTGCTGAGAGATGCCATGCAAAGGATTTTTGTACACATTTCCTGGGTATTTCTTGGCAAAAAGTGCTGAGAGTAGCCCTTTCTTATCGTTTTGGCTCTCCTAGCGTGTAAGTGGGTTTGACTGGGGAAATGTTAAAGAGACGCTGAGACACAGCTGCTGTAGATGGGTTTGACTGGGGAAATGTTAAAGAGATACTGAGACACAGTTGTAAATCATGTTAAAATTCACATTTTTCTTTAAGGGCCACACCCAAAATTATGATAGGGAGCTACTGGTGAAGCAGTTCAGCTTGAATCTTCTTGATTTTGCTCATAAAAGCTGGACTTAGGGGGAAATCCTTTGTCAAAATGTATGTAAAAAAAAGGGGGGGGGGCTCATATTGTTTGCCATATTTTTGTCAGGAGAGCAAGTAAATTAGTAAATAAAGCAATATCACCACTGAAACCTATTCAACACAAACATTGATCTACAAGTTGGGGGTTCATCTCCCACTTTCTACATATAGAGCCTGATAAATACAATCTGAAAAATCATGTGATCTCTTAATGGAGATAAAGATAAAATGCCAATGGCAGCTTCAGGGACCTGTAAAATGCAATCTTAAAGCCAGGTGGCCTATTAAGACAATCCTAAGCTTAAGCAAACTTTCTTTTTTATAAATGTATAAATCATGAACGATAGCCACATGATACATGACAAGTTAAATGACTGGTTGGTATCAACTTGATCAGTGTGGACTAGCCAGTTGCATTATCTGTGTGTATCTGTGGACTAGCCAGTTATATTGCACATGTGTGTCAATGTGGACTAGCCAGTTGTGTTACATGTGTGTATCAATGTGGACTAGGCAGTACATTGTATTACATGTGTGTATCAATGTGGACTAATTAGTACATTGTATTAGGTGTGTGTATCAGTATAGACTAGCCAGTTGTATTATATGTGTGTATCAGCATGGACTATAGCCAGTCGTATTATACCTGTGTATCAGGGTGGACAAGCAGTGTATTACATGTGTATATCAATGTAGGCTAGCCAGTTGTATTACATGTGTATCAGTGTGGATTAGCCAGGTGTATTACACGTGTATCAGTGTGGACTAGCGAGGTGTATTACACGTGTATAAATGTAGACTAGCCAGTTGCATTACACATGTATATCAGTGTGGACTGGCCAGTTGTATGACATGTGCATCAATGTGGACTATAATGTTGTATTACATGTGTTTATATAGTGTGGACTAGCCACTTGTACTACACATGTGTATCAATGTGGACAAGCCAGTTGTATTACACATGTGTATCAATGTGGACTGCCGGTACTGGTAGTTGCATGTTATGTGTTAATTAAGATGATGTTACATCTAAGTATTTACAATGACATATTGCCTTGTGTCAGTGAGCAATTAAAGGTTGAAAGAGTGGACAGCCTTTGCGAAGCAGATTGACATTGGAGGATCAGCCTCTCTTCTTTTGCAGACTCATTTATTGTAGAGTGCCCATGAAAAGGGAAGGGTGCACTGTGTAGACTGGCATCTACATTACCTGGTGCCAAGCAGCTACACAGATACACCCAGGGGTCACCCAGGGGTCACCATTATATGGTGATGGTGATTGATCAAAACTGTTCCATTACTTGTACACAGTGGCAGGGGCAGTCCATGGTTGGGCGGCAGCTATACATACAGCTATATGTGTATTAGTACAAGATAGGTCGTCCTCCACCGTGCTTAGGCGCCGCCATGCAGTTGAATGCCAATCAGGATCTCAGCTCTTGCAAAATGGATGCATGCAATATCCAATTTTCAAGATCGCAACTTAGTAACCTAGCTGACCCTCAATCAAAGAACTCCCAACAATGCAGTTATCTAATTGAGATAGACTGGAGCCACTGTCATATTAGTTTATGGAATCTAGGCGGGGCAGTTGGAGGGATATACGGCTGTGACAGCTTCACTTTGATGTGTGTTCATGCTGCTAGGATGCAGTAGGTCAGGTCTGATATTGGCAATAATTCAAATGTGCAGTTAACAATGAACTTTGCCACAGCTTTGAAGTTGGTGTGACTATAACTGGTGCAATTTGACTGTCTTGTAGGACGTGGCTGAGTAGTGAGATGGGCCATTTTCTACATGACAGCCACACAGAGTCAGATAAAGACAGATGCAACTACTTTCTCTTGACTGATTTGCAAGTACAGACCACTTCTCCCGGCATGGCTGCCATGCAGAGTCAGATAAAAAAACATTTTCATCGTAACTTCCACATGCAGAGAGTTTGATAAATTTTAAACCAGTTTCCCAATGAATACCCCACAGTCAGATACACACCACTTCCCCATGACAGCCCCACAGTCAGATCAAAACCACTTCCCTGTGAACGCCCCACAGTCAGATACAAACCACTTCCCTGTGACTGCCCCACAGTCAGATACAAACCACTTCCCCGTGACTGCCCCACAGTCAGATACAAACCACTTCCCTGTGAATGCCCACAGTCAGATACAAACCACTTCCCCGTGACTGCCCCACAGTCAGATACAAACCACTTCCCCGTGACTGCCCCACAGTCAGATACAAACCACTTCCCTGTGACTGCCCCACAGTTAGATACAAACCACTACCCCATGACGGCCCCACAGTCCAATACAATCCACTTCCCCATGGATACCCCATAGTCAGATATGAACCACTTCCCTGTGACTGCCCCACCTTCAGATACAAACCACTTCCCCGTGACTGCCCCACAGTCAGCTACCAACCACTTCCTCATACTACTGCACAAAGCCTGCAGATAAACGACTTTCCCCTAGTGCTTCACAGTCAGAAACAATCACTTTCCCTGTGACTGACACTGTCAGATACAGACTCATGACTGCCACAGAGATTCATACAAACTTCTTTTCCTATGACTGCCACAGTGTCACACAAACAACTCCCCTCTCACTGCCACACAGTCAGATACAGACCACTCCCCCCTCTCTGCCACACAGTCAGATACCAACCACTTCCTCCTTACTATCACACAGTCAGATACAAACCACTTCCTCCTTACTATCACACAGTCAGATACAAACCACTTCCTCCTTACTATCACACAGTCAGATACAAACCACTTCCTCCTTACTATCACAAAGTCAGATACAAACCACTTCCTCCTTACTATCACACAGTCAGATACAAACCACTCCCCCCTCACTGCCACACAGTCAGATACAAACCACTTCCTCCTTACTATCACACAGTCAGATACAAACCACTCCCCCCTCTCTGCCACAGTTAGATACAGACCACTCCCCCTCACTGCCACACAGTTAGATACAGACCACTCCCCCTCACTGCCACACAGTCAGATACAGACCACTCCCCCTCACTGTGACACAGTCAGATACAGACCACTCCCCCCTCACTGTGACACAGTCAGATACAGACCACTCCCCCCTCACTGTGACACAGTCAGATACAGACCACTCCCCCCTCACTGCGACACAGTCAGATACATACCACTCCCCCTTCACTGCCACATAGTCAGATACAAATTTTCCCATACTGCCATGCACACGCAGTCAGGTACAGACCACTTTCTCCATGACTACCACACAGAGTCCAATGCAAACCACACCAAGGTGGAAGCTGTGAAGCTAGTGCACAGTGAGACTGGCAACTTTGGATCAATATTACCCATATAATTTTTTCACAAGTACATTTAACCTATATGTTTTCTGATAAATACATAGCCATAGGTTTGTATCCATAGGTTTTTTTGCATGATTGGAATTTTTTGACATTTTATAGCATTCTTTCTGACTTGGTAGGATTTTCACATTTTTCATACAGAAGTTGCACAATTTTTTTTTTCAAGCTGAAATCAGAAGAAAATTAAAATATATAATCATGTCCAGGATCGAATTCAATGGGGAGTCCTGAAATAGCATTAGTAAAAAGTTTTAAATTATTTAATTCAGTCCTGACAGGTTGTTCATTTTCTTTCTATAAATGGCTCCAAAAGTCACTGAAGGGGTCGTCGGAAAAAAAATCCTGGGAACCGCTCCTAGATATAGTATTTTTCTTTTGATGTCCATTGATTTTAATGTAATAGGGCAATTCATACATTTGTGAGGCAAGATACAAATTGCAGAAGTTGAGCAAAAAACCAGTTCTAAGAAAATCGCATTGAAAGGAAAAGTTGCCAATTCTTACACATTTATGGCTGTAATATGACACCTACTCATTTCTTCTGTCCCGTGTTTTAATTATTGTGTGAAATAAACTTGTAGCTTTACATCTGTGATGTTGTCATTAAAAAAAGTATATTTTGTGGCTTAAATCTAGACTTTTTAAACTTGGGAACATCACACTTGGCTTGTTTGGATGTGGGTTCACATGCGGCTTTCCATATTTGGGGCCCAGTAAGTGGATTGTACTAATTTCTTTTTTACATCAATAGAGAATTTCAAAGTAATCAGAACAATGGTAGTGATTAGTCTGAACTGGCCCATTCTTCTCTCCACTGCTAATGGTTTCCTGTTCCCTTTGAGTGACCCTTGTCAATTGGTTTCCAGGGGTCATGGACTAATGACCGTGTAAACAATGACATGCTTCATTATCATGCCCATGCAAACAAACCCCATGTGCTCAACACTGCTTTAACTTTTCAGTGAAAACAAAAGTTTTGAGATAAATTTTCTTATATAAATTTTATGTTCACACATCTGAGTTTTTGGGAGCATGTAGTTCAAGTATCAAACTATCAAAAAATATAAAAAAGGGATTAGAGGTTAATATCCAAAGGTATTGACTTCAAATCTTCCACCTTAACTGCCACAGAGTCTCCTGCAATGTGCTGTGCTGGTCCTGGGGTCCTCTGTATGTGATTTATATTTTTCATTTCTTTGGCTGTCATACCTGCCTGAAAACTATACTGCTTCTGAAACTCTGCTGTTTATTTGCCCTTTTGGCCTGATGCAGTTAGAAATCAGCCATATATATATATATATATATGTATGTATGTATGTATGTATGTATGTATGTATGTATGTATGTATGTATGTATGTATGTATGTATGTATATATATATATATATATATATATATATATATATACACATATACATATACATATACGTATATATATATACGTATATACATACATATATATATATATATATATATATATATATATATATATATATATATATATATATATATATATATATATATATATATATATATATATATATATATATATATATATATATATATATATATATATATATATACAGAAGTACCTGCAATGGCCGACCACCAAGGTGGCCAGTCTCCTGGTGTTACGGGTCACATTTGGGATGTACGGAGCTTTTTGCAATGGTAAATGACCTGTGGAGGCCAGTCACCTGTCAAACGTGGTTAGCGGTCAGTAACAGTCAGTCAAAATCAAGCTTTTTTCAGTCCGTGGTCAGTCAAAACCAAGCTTTTTGCAGTCAGCAGTCAGTCAAAACCAAGCTTCTTGCAGTCAGCAGTCAGCAGTCATTACGAAAAACAAGAAAATCAGTGGTAACAGTGGTTAACAGCCCTTCTAAAAATTTGCAGTCACTTCAAATGGATTTAAAGCAAGACTTAACGATACCGGCGTGCAGACGTCCAATCAATTTTCTACGCTGGAAACATAAATTTACTTCACTTGGAAATGGCTATAAAATCAAATATAAACCTTGGTAATATCACTCACCATCTGGCATATGTTCTTAAAAGGTCTTTAGATTAATATTAGGAAGAAATTTGTGTGTTATCATGCTTCAAAGTGTTAATATTATTGCTCTAACTTTGCACGTGTTTACTCACAACAGCGAGGATGCGTCCATGTTGACCTAGTTGCATGATGCATCATGGGAGTTCTTTCCTTTTTTTTCTTTCCGACCGCGTACAGAAATTAAGGATGTTTGATGTTCGTAAACACGACAAAGTGGTTTTGTGAAGCAATCACAATGAAGCATGATCGTATTTTCAGGTATAAATAATGATGGAATCTGTTAATTTATATCACCAAAGCAGCTGGTTGTCGCCCCTTTTTACAGTGGTTTAAAATTTAAACCGCTAGCAACCAAATTGACTGCACTGATCATCATCATTTTTTTTTTTTTGGCAGTGACAATGCCGCAAGGCCATTTCACTGTGTGGCAGTGGTCAACGCAAGTGTTGACAAATGAACCACTCTCAAAAGTCTCATCTCAGTAAAATTTTATTACCATTTCCTGTTGCCTCATTCTCTATAGAGTTACCACAACATTTGTCCCCAGAAGTGTTTGTGTCAGACCTGTTTACTTCTACGATTTCTCTGTAGTTTCTGCGGAATTTGAATGCAAAATACGTTCCATGGATCAGCCATCATGGCATCAATTTCTACACCTACCTTGCGAGCAAAATTTTCGCTATAATTTTCAAAACATTCTGTTTTTGGGCCAGTATTTTCCAAAGAAGCATGGTGTTGTTCAGTCAGCCTGAGCACTGAGGATTTAACAAGCCCCGTGCCAGGCCAGCCAGTGATGATGCTTTAGAAGTTGTTGCAACTCATTGACAGCTGAACGGATTAGGGCTCTCTTTGAAGTCCAGTCAAATACAGGTCCCGGTTGGCCATACTTGCATACATGTTGTGACCGGTCACCTGGTGTATGCGGTCACTTACTTGGCAGAAGGGGGACCGCATACAGCATGTACTACTGTACATATACATGTATACATATATATATATATATATATATATATATATATATATATATATATATATATATATATATATACACACACATATATATATATACATATATATATATACATATATATATATATATATACATATATATACACTTATGCATATACATATATATACATATATATACACATACATATTCATATATATATATATATATATATATATATATATATATATATATATATATATATATATATATATATATATATATATACAGTAGTCCCACCTTTGAAAGACCACTCCTTTGGGAGACCACCTCCTTTGAGAGACCACAATAGTCAGGTCTCTCTGTAGTACTTTTCATGTTATTTATATCTCCTTTGAGGGACCACCTGCTTTATGTGACCACCTTTTGGATGGCACTAGGGGCGGTCTCTCAAAGGAGGTACTACTGTATATATATATATAAATATACATACATGTTACAGGGATGTGTTAATTAATGTTCACATCAAGACAAGGACCACTGGATTGAGTTTGGTATCGACAGGGTTTATTACTCGTATATATGAATTCAACCAAATAAATGCACAGCAATCAGTTTTGTCAAAACGTACAATTTTCTTTCCTGGGGTCTGGCTTTTGGATGTACCAAGCTAGAAAAAAAAATGCAATCTGTGTCAGTAAAATACACTAATACCTGACCATGCAATCAATTCAAATTATACTTCATGTCTCAGCAACATGCTCAATAATCTCTTCCTTATCTTTATACATTCCCACCAAAGAAAAGCTTGCAGCAATTTCAGTCACTGTGCCAAAATACTACAGACTGTATATCTATTGACAGTATTCCCATATACCATACACATGGTCCTTACTGCATAACACTCCCAAAATAAATATGTTGAGCACTCTGCCTAACATATGCCACTTTGCTACATCTACATATTTCATTTGTTTTCTATAGACAAATATACATTTGCCCATCTAAATGTTCATTTAAATTAATATAGATATGAATAGTGATTTTGAACAATGACCCAACTGTCCAATAATTTTTTTAAAGATAACTCACAATCACTTCATCTTTCTCCCTGCTCTGAAAACTACATCTGTCTGACATGCCAGGAAATTCTGATGTGAAGTGAAAACCATGGGAGAAATAAATCCCTACACGAAGAAACAGTGGACCTTGCCCGACTACGGCAGAAAGCTGCCTACAAGCTCAGGATACCCCCAAACACCCCAGAGAAGAAAAGATGCAGACACAACACATTGACACACTCATGCAATAACTGTAACTGTAACTGTGACTACAAATAAATGCTGTGTGCATTTCCTTACCAACCTGTAAGAAATATATAAAATATACAGAAGTAGATTCGTCATAACGTTAACCTTGTCACATACACACATATTCCTGTTGGTATGTCTCTGATGCACAAAAAATATTAAACAAACAAGGAAAGTGTCTCACCATAAAGTTTATCATGTTTATATTGTTGATGCATTATATAACACAGTTCCTCTGATCTTGTGTCCTCTCTTTTTCTTTCTACCATTTTCCCGTCTGTGAATTTTTTTTCTTTTCCAATTTTTAAGTTATTTAGTTCTTCTTCTGAAAATGCACATGGAAAAAAAGACAGCAAGACTGCATTTGATTGCATTTTATATAGGTTCATTATTTTATGCTGTTTCTGTAATCACATATCCTGACACATTGACAGCTGACAGGAATGCTATATTTAGCAAGCTCATCAACACCTTCCACTTAATGGAACCACAATCAATTTTTCATTTAGTTGATAATCAATGATACAGAACTCAATCTGATACAAATTGGTCACAAATTATCAGAGACACCTGGCACAAACCTGTGTGGGCTTATAGCTGGCCTTGCTGGTGTGGTTCGCCACTCCATTAGCTTATCAAATTAGACAGTCGATCAGATCACGTTTAATAAGCAGATGATTGAGATAATCAAGTCAGTTTGATTTGGTGTTGCTGTAACCCACTCTTATTGAATGCAGCCCTTGTAAGTCATCGGGCGTACCACCCGCCTCTGATGTACAGATCCATTTAAGCATCTGGATCTGCTGCCACAGCTATGCATTGATCTTCTTGGCTCATCCTTCAGAACAAAATCACAAGTGAATTTTTTTACATAAATGTTATGCATTGGGTTTTTTTCGTGGATCTGTACCTTTAATTCAATTTGTGGCAAGCAAGTACAGCATAAACTAAGTTGGAATAACCCGACTACACCTCATCTCAACCATATAGCAGGGAAAGATTGATCATGCACTGCAGCAATGTTATTTAGTTAATTCTTCTGAAGGCAGGGGGCAGCATATGCGCAATTCTTAATACTTGCAGTACTGTAAATATCGGGGCTTACATGTACATTGACTTTAAGTCAGTATCATCTGCATAATTAATAAATGGAAAATATAACAGTTCTGTGGGTGGTTCGTATGATAGCGGTCAACTATGACCTTAATACAAGCCTCCCAGATCATTATATGTATTAATGCAATTAGCAAATACTGTATTCTGCTGTACTGATTGATTGCATGCACATGTTGATTCAATAAAAGAATTCCTGATTCCTGAAAAGAGCTACTCCAAGCAATTTGGTGTGTGGGCTCTTCTTATACACAATTTTTGAAATATAGCGCCACCTATCAGTCACACTGTCATGCTAAATGAATGGGGGCAAGGCCTTCCTGCTCACACAAAAGTCCTATGCCAGTCTATGCCTATAGTCCGGGAATGAGAGTGCAGGAAAGATGCTGAAACAACTATAAATAAGGCATGTATTCCCTTTTTGTTTGAATAGAGTAACCATGAATATCAATCGATTATATCTGTGAAATACTTTTGTCTGAAATGAAGTGCAATATGCAGTAATTTGGGGCATTTTGGGATAGGAGTTTGTTTGCTAGACGAGCTGGCCTGGTAATGGTAAAACACACTGAATAAACATTGTGGCTCTAGCCTATGTTGATGTTTATAATGATTGATTGTATGAATAAATTCAAGGTGAAAGAAATAATTAGTTGCACTGGCTTCTTCTGAAGGTCAGATAATAAAGAAACCTGGGTTCTTGTGAGCAAAATCTCACGAGAAGAGTTCTTATTAGTTTATGAGGTTTTGATCTATCTAGTTTTGTAGGTGTCGCTACATTTATAAATGGCTAAATGACAGCGTAGTCTCGATAGCAGCAACAGTTGATGGCTTTTCCTGGAAGAAAGACAGACATAGCATTTCATTATTGTTTGTTTTTCTTTTTGATTTATCAATATTAAAAGTAATTTCCATTTCAATTACAGAGTAAAGGTAACAAGCAAGCTATTATTCCTTGAAGATCCATTGCATGACCTATTAGCTGCTTGCCTCTGGCCATCAAGTGATTGTGCAAGTGTCAAGCAAATCTGTCGTCAACTTTATCTCAGAAATACATTGTAGCTTTCATCATTGCTGATTTTCTCTTATTGGAAACACTCACACCATGAAGGAAGCTATGACCTCGTGTAAACAAACATCCCACAGGAATGCATGCGAAAATTGACCCTTAAATTCAATAACTTGTTCACTTTAAATCTTCTAAAAATTTTACAGACATTAAGGTAAACTTATAAAGGACACATAACTGCAAGAATAATAGGAGCAGCTCCCAGTTTCCCACATACATGGTTCCACATTGAAGAGCATATTCACTGTCACTGGCTATGCAATCGGCGGATACCATTGACGACCCTCGCTATGCATTTTAGTTTGCGCTCTGCTGCAGGTGGCGCCAGGGATTCCAAAAGTTGTGTATAATCTTGAGTAGACTGTAACTCCTTCATTAATGACCATAAATTTGTAAAAGCAGAAAATTAAACTAGTATTACAAAATTTTAAAAAAGTTCTTAGGCAGTAGATACCGTGTTTTGCTAAGCAACATGGGTATGCCTTTATATATTTACAATTTTTTCACATCCCCCCCCCCGATAGGGACTGAGTATACTGAATTCATGTTCTTCAATTGAATTGTTTTCCAAAAATTGATGAAACCACCAGATTTGTACTCTGTGCTGTTCTAGATATTTTGACTATTGAGAAAATATGTTGTTTGAAGTTGTTGTACGCTAAAAAGTAAAATAGCATGAGAGACTATCTAAGTAAGAATCTTCTGTTCTTAACTGTTTTCCCACTTCAAAAGATTAAAGGAAGAACCTGCAATAACAATGTTGCATGTGGCAAGCAGCATTGAGTTAGAAGTAAGCATGTCACAAGAATACTGCAAGCTGTTACATTGAATGGTTTTGATAATAAGGAAACAGCATGTTGTGTTTTGATTTGTTTAATCCTCTTAGTGTACATTTACTTAAAAGTAAACCTGTGTTTGTTATGCTGTAGGGATTAATATTGACAAAAAATCTTTTGATCATCTATTGGAAAAAAACTGTATTCAAATAATGTACAGCGAATAATAACATTATTTACTTAGCACATAGAGAAAATGAGATCAGATTTGATAGCAACTCTGTAACCGCTTAATGTGGAGAATTTCAATTATTCCTTTGAAATAATGTGACAGACTCAATTATTTCTTTGATGACAGACAATCACATTCAGTTAAATTCCCATTTTCTAATCAAAGTTTCATTATTTCTATTCGATTAAATGAGTGAGCAATTACATTTCAGCACATGCTTGACTAGGAACTAGTGAGTAATTATAAAATCCAGGGTGATTAAAGATTCGAATGGGATGTTAATCCTCTTAGGTAGTAAGTTTTGCTGTGTAGTTGTAACCAGATGTTCTTTCATTCTTGATGCATACAAATTTGATGGAGACTACATGCATGGCCTGCAACTGTGGCCATAGCTTGATTTACATGTCTCTTAATTCTTCAACCAGCAAATACGACTAGCAGGGCTTGTAACAGGCAGGCAGTTTGACAAGTTTCAAAGTAAACCGCTTCTTGTCAGGAACAACTATTAAAAACTGCTGGTTGAGCTTCTTATGTATACCCAAGGCTTAGCTCTGCTCCTTGCTTTGTTAAACACAGGCTTCTGTTTGCGGATGAATGTAGCGGGCAGTCAGTGACAGGATCACCAATAGGATTCCAAAATGATTTTTGAAGGGCGTGAGAGTCTCCAAATAATATGGATCAGCTGTTGCTAAAACTAGGTTTCGTTGAATCAGAACAGCTGGGAGGCTGTTCTGATGCCCTGGATAGGGACTGCAGTGAAAAGTGAGTTGTATAACTGCATATAAGATTTGCAGGGTTTTTTTTTAATTATTATTATTTGACCTTTATGTATCAAAAAATAGGTAATATCATGGGAAAGCAAGCCAAGACAACAAAATTTTAACATAAGACTAAGCAAAAAAGCTCATGTTGCCATGATATTGGGGCCAAATTGGGTCAACAGAGCATAGTTGCTGCATGCAGTATTTGTCAGTGACCAGTCAGTGATCTCTGCTGCATGCTAATCTGGGAGGAGTTTGGATGTACTCTAAAATGTGAACTTCAAGGTTCAGTTCACCATGATTTGCCTGGGAAAAATGTCTTCTTTAATTCTTGAAGCATACAATATTAAAGAAAAATTAAACACCACGCAGAAAATAAAATATTTGGGGAGTCCACCCTGCAAGTTCATCAAGTAAAAATACATTTGACTTATTCATGATTTGCCAGTCAGACCAGTCTACAGCCACCAGGAATTTCAAGGCTCATCTCTGTCATATAGTTCATTTAATATTGTCCTTTCTCCAAATGTTTTCAATTAAAATTTCATTGAAGACTTACCAGGATGCCAGGTGGGGTCAGCAGCTTTGCCCGATGTATGGTGGCACTGCCCCCCAGCCACGGCCTGCTCAGGCAACACGGAGGACGGCAACAGACTCAGCACAGTGTATGTGACCTAAAAAACATGAAGGGTTAATAGAGGTTGATGTAAAGATCTATATTATATTTAGCTTTTTTAAAACATAATCAGTTTCTGTTGATCTTGGGTATCATTTTTCCATTTCACAGGGGACAGGAACATTACAGAACCTAGAAGTAGCAGGGGGATCCTATCACAAAAAGGGGTGGTAGAGAAAGTCATAAAACTTTGGTCACCAGGGTTTTTACAGCCACCTTTTTCTGTTTCTGCAAAAAGACGGGGGCTAGAAGCCAGTGATAGATCTCTCTAGACTCAACATAACACTCTGCAAGGAGAATTTCAAAATGGGACACAATGACAGCTAGAAGTCGCCTTCTGCCCACAGGTGATATTTACATAGATGCTTCACTTCGAGAGTCTGGCCTCCTCAATACAGATTTTGTCCCATCGACTGGATGGAAGTAGAGGCAATTCGCCTGGTCTTAGAAAAATTACATCTGGATTTGTCACATAGACATGTCTTAGTCTGCTTGGACAATTGGACGGTGGTAGCATAAACAAATTGGGGGGGGGGGGGGCAGGTTGGCACTTCTGTTATGTTAAACCAAGACACTTCTGCACTTGTGTGGTCGGGAGCATAAAGTTCTGTTGCATGCATGTAGTTGGAGTCCTCGACGTGAAGGTCGATCAATTGTTGTGTTGGCACCAAGCAGTCAGCAGGGGTTGGGTGCTATACACCCGAAGATTGTCATGTCTTTATGGGACCTGTGGGGTACGTACCCCTCACATTGACCTCTTTGCCACGAGAGACAACCGCAAGTTACCGACTTTGATTGCTCCAGTAGAGGACAATCAAACTTGGGTGGTAGAGGCTCTGTCCCTTATAAGCTGGGAAAACGTGAGCTTACACCTACTCCCCTGACTCCCCTGAGTTTGCGAGTCTCGGAGAGAGTCAGGGTGGAAAAGGCAGAACTAATTTTGATAGCTCCTTGGTAGCCCAGAAGACTGTGGTTGGAAAATCCACCAAAGGTTGTCAATAGATAATGTGTTATGACACAAATCTGGGGTAATCGATAATGATTTCCATAGTTGTTAGTAATACTTAGCTATCCACAACAGAAAAGCCCACCCAGCCAACCCCACATCAGATAATTGCAAGGTCAGTCTGTCATGAAAAACTGAAGTGATTGGTTAATACTGAAGGCCATGTATGGGGCAAAGAGGTCGCCTGTTAGAGGGTGTCTTGGTCATGAAGGAGGTCACCTCTTGGAGGGTGTGTGGGTCAAGGAGGTCTCCTGTGAGAGGGTGTATGGGTCAAGGAGGTCACTTGTTAGAGGGTGTATGGGTCAAGGAGGTCACCTGTTAGAGGGTGTATTGGTCAAGGAGGTCACCTGTTAGAGGGTGTATGGGTCAAGGAGGTCACCTGTTAGAGGGTGTATGGGTCAAGGAGGTCACCTGTTAAAGGGTGTATCATAAGACTCCAGTCCAGAGGAACATATACAGAGAATGTTTTCTGATGGGATAAAAATTTGGAGTAGATATGATCTCAAACAGATCATACCAAATGTAGTGGATAGGTAGGTATTGTTAACAAATATGGAAATTATAATAAATTTCTCAGCTCCATCTATGATTTTCATTCATAATATTTACATTGACTCTGCCATTCATAAAAACAGTCATTAAAGTAGATGATATTTTAGCGCTGACAAGTATTTACCAGTTTTAGGGGAGAATTAAGAGTCCAGAGTGACAGCTGTGCCAACAGCTGAGGTATTAGGGAGTTGACAGTAGGTAGATGGAGGAAGCATAATGACCAGGGACTTCACCCCAGGAATAGGGTTAAACCCAGATTAAAATGGAGATGTCACTTGGTACAAATCAATCACACTGGTTTCAATAATTCAACTTATCAATAATTTTCAGTGTGTATACCCACATGTTCACATTAATTTTGCATGGCAACAAAGGTGATGCTTTCGAGAGTCATATTAGTGCAGTTATTTAAATATTCACGTGGTACATTGTATATAGTTGTGCTGAAGGACAGCATTGCAGACCCAGGAGGTTTAGCTCATCAATCAGTTGACAGTGTATTATTGTATGTCCCATGCTCTAGTGGTCACATTCTGTACCATCAGCCTATAGGCGTGTTACACTGTCACAACCTCCACCAGGCCATCAACCAGCTTTGCAAGCTAAAACTCTGTTTTCCTTATGACTCTGTTGACCTGTGAATACGTAAGGTACATGTATCAGGCAGCAAGTTAGGTGTATCTGAGACAGAAAAGTTATATATGAGACCTCATTGTGCACATAAGTCATGTCAGTTTAAGCTGGACCTGTGAAGCCATATGTATCTCTCACGTCATCTTGCTGTTTTGCCAGATTTTTCATCTGTTCGCCGCATCAGCCCCTTCCCCCTGGATAACTAAGTACACTTCACTGTGAAAGCTGGTAGGACAATTCTGAACTAGTAGGCAGATAGCTTAGAGGCCAGAGAATGAGCCATGGAACAGCACTGCATGACCTTAAACATGATGACTCAAACAGCGGCACTGATACACCTTCCTTCAAAGTCCATGTACTCAGTATGGTGGCTATGGTAAGATGGACCACAGGTTATCCAATTTGGACTTTAAAGCACTGGCCAGGCTAATGAATATAGATTTGGATAGGGAATATAGAAAGCTTAACGTTGCATTCAGCCTGGGAGGACCAGCTGAACTGCACCAGTTGCTTGTCTTCACCAATCTGTGTCACGGAGATGTGTCCTTTTTAACACTTTCAAGCCCAAGCTATACAGGACCTATGTACCCTGTGTCCAGTGATTAGTGACAAAATTAAAAACAGTTGGGTCCCAGATACTCTCTAAATTACTGCTCATTTCCAATCATAAAAAACTATCAATGGAACAAGGACTCTTGGGATCCTTATCTGTCACCATGATGATAACACCTGGTTGCCGTGGCAACCAAAGTAGTTTCCCATCCTGATTTTTTCAAAAAAAAGATGAGTTTGACAACCCAGAAGGTACCATGAAGGCCATATTAATATTAATGCTTTTGAATTGTTTTTTCAGTGTTGGATCTTGAAAAGGTAGATCCTAAATGCATTTATGACTCTTGTTTTAAAAAAAAGTGCAAAGGTAAGTACTTAGTTTGTGCTACATACCATTCAGTATGGTTACCATGGCAACCATTTTAAACAACTTCAAAGATGCCCATTTAGAACTTATACAAGGCGCTGCCTGTCATTGTCGTGTGAGATTAGCAATTGGACATTATCGAGACATTCAGGAGTGGTGAGTATACCCAAACAAGCCATGTGTTCTTTTATTATAAGAGGATAGTCGTAATAAGTATGTGTGCTTTGTCAAACATAAAGAGCAAACCTACCACCTCTTTGGATGTGAGTCATTGGCCCTTTTGAGGGGCCGTGATGTTGTTGTACACCCCAGTGATTTTGGCAAAATGAACAGTTGTCCGCGGTACCCGGAGAAATTCATTAAAACAGATGCCCAGCATCTTGGATTCACCCAGACTTTGACGGATAACCAATTTAGACCAAATTTATTGTTTTTACACATATTTGCTAACATTTTGTTCGATATAGTTGAGTTATTGATCAGAAACAGCAGGTCTATATACATGTGTAGTCCGCATACAGACCACAAGTTTACTTGCCAAAGGTCCGTGCGTACACAGACTTGGACATGAATGTGTTAATGATGGTTGGAGCTATAGTATGGAGTCATGTCTTCACATACAGGTGCCCGCATATTCAAGTCGTAACACGAGACAAACTGGGACTACTTTCTTCTGCAGTTTATACATGGCTGTCCTACAGTGGTAGCAATGAAGTCGTGACATTGGTACACCACGCTGTGTCAACTTCTTGAACTCTTACAGTGCCACACTTTGGACTGAGTCAACAGCTTTCCTCAGTGTGCTTTGGGCACAATGTGACTTAAGTGCACCAAGGAAAGCTGTTGACCTGGACTGCTATGTTCCATGTACCTACAGACATGCTGGCACTTGACTGAATGTCCTTTTAACAAGGAACCTGTTTCTAATATCCTTATTATAATTCGGAGCAGTTTGTTCTTAAGTCAAAGTTGGCACTGGAAGAGTTCGCAAAACCAAAAGTTATGTCAATAATTGCAATTGTCAGCTAGAATGGACATTTAACTTGCAAGCTGATACAAAATCATATAATGCCATATTTCTGGTGTGAAAGATGTGGTGATTGTCAGCAATTGTACATTTTTATTATGAACATGGGTACATGTATTGTAAATACTAAACCAGTGCCAGGTATTAAAGTGAAACACAACATATCTATGTTGTTTTTAATAATCGACAAAAATCTTTGATGCTGAATTTTACCTGGGAAAACAAAAGATGAAAAGCTAGATTTATACTGCTTTCAGGACTTGTAGTACATGTATATACCACTTTCTCAATGGTAGTAGTTGTTATACAGTAGGCTTTAAATAGTTTCTCAGGAACTAATTTGTCCAGGATCACACTGTGAATACTTTTTCTAATTAATACACTAGTGAAATGTACACAATGGGGCTTTAAAACTACATTGACTTTGAACATTTTTGTCATATCAGCTGGTTAAAAGTAAAAGGGATTTCTGATTCTGCTTTTTAATTAGCTAATTCCTTGGCTGAAAGGGCCAGTTGACTGATAGGTTTAGTGGAAGCACAGTTGCTCTCAGCCGACAGAAGCCTGCGTGGTTTCTGTAAGTTGTTTCTCCGACATTATTGCTGCTATATCCAGCACCCATCCAACAATTTTGTAATGATTTGTATGATACTGAGCCCACAGTTTGCAATACTCAGCCACATCGTAAAGTGAAGACCCCTGTCAAACAATTAAGCAACAGAGTGTCATAATGTGTCTACATCCATATATGGTATAGCTAGGCTGGGGTATAACAACCCAGAGTGAGCACAACAGAAACAATAATAGAATTATATGTCATATGTACAGTGCTAAAGTTAAATCAGATAGAACATTCACAACAAGGTTCAGATGGTCAAGGTGCCACACCTTGACAACACAGAATTCACATATACTCCAAGGCAATAGTGTCTAAAATTTTGACTGATTACAAGTCTGATTAGTATCAAGTTGATTAACAGGACAAGTGTGCAGTCAGCGTCCACCAGGCCATTTTGTTCCTGCTAGTGGTGAGTGGAAAGGAGAAGTGACAAAAAAGTCTGGCTCAGTAGCCTGAAGAAATGCCACTGTAATGTCTACTTCTTGGCGGCTGGCCCCCGGTGTGACAGACATAACCACTAATCAGCAGCATGAAGGAGTGTGTCTGTGGTATGGTCGTCTCTATGTCCAGACTGGTACCATTGAAGCTTCATGTGGTTTGTTGACAGTTTCCTGGGGATGAGGGGGATGAGGGTCTCTCTACCATACAGACATATGGAAGCTGTCTGCTGCTATGGAGACAGACATATCATTGCCAGCCAAGGAATTTATTGAAGTCCTTTCACAATGTGACTGTATAATGAATTCAAATCAAAGTTTGGAGTAATAAGGAACAAAACAAAACAAAAACAAAAAAAAAAACAAACAAAAAACCAACAACAAAAAAGCAAAGAAAAAAAATCAGTACCCTTAAAGTAAAATGGTTTTGCCATTGGTGATTGAAGGATTTTAAAATTCCAAGTGCGGTTAAAACTATCCTGTTAGCCTTAACTAGAGAACAGCAGACAAGAACTTGTAATATTTATGTAATTCATCAAAGTGACCATGACAAAAATATTAGATCTGGGTACCAGAACCAGATTTTATATTGGGACGATGCCAAAGTTGGCTACCTCTTACCAAAAACTCCTGTCAGGTACCTGATGAAAGAAACAACACGTTGTTTATTGGCCTTAATATTTAATGCAACATTTAGTAACATGCCATTCAGTTATTATTTTTTGGACACTTTAATACTTATTGTTTTGTAGACAAGCATTATGCATTACTGATTCCACATAGGGATTAATGAAGAAACACAAGCATTTCTGGTGTGTCAGGGTACAGTTTGACCCTTTTCTTGGTAATCGACCTGCCACATATAGAAAGCACACTTGCAGACTGAACCCCAAGAAATCTCTTGATAAGATTATGTAGCATAAGAAGCATATCCCCATAATATACCCACCACAATAATGGGCAACCCTTCATTTTGTTGGTTTGTACGTCAAGTATTTTGTCCAGCTCTTAATTAGTGTTTTTATATCCCCTTCCCCACCCCACCCACCCACTATGGAGGGGGGGCGGGGCATAAAGATGTGCCCTTGTCCATCCAACTTTCAACATGAAACTTGTGGCATACATACCTCTAAAACTATGTGTGACCTACAGTTGTGAAACTTGACAGGGTTATGAATCAGTATATGAAAATTTGCACCTGGGGTTTTCTTTGTCTGTGCCTGTGTCTGTGTGTTCACGTATGATTTGCTGAAAATGACTGTTGTGTGTCCCATGTCCACATGAAACTTGTGTCATACATATCTCCAAAACTATCTGACCAGTATATACTGTTCTGAAACTTTACGGGATTATTGATCAGTATATGAAGATGTGGACCTTGAGTTTTGTTCGTCTGTCTATGTGTCTGTACAATCCCCTTGATTTAGTGGAAATGACCAGTGTCTGCCCCACAGAGAGTTAAAGAAGTTACAGAAACAGAATCATCAGGTGACATCAAGAAAGCTAGCTTTAAATTGGACTTACCACAATGCACATGCAGCTGGACCCAGTCAAGGTCTGTTAAAGTTCTTGCAGTCACATGTACCTTGTATGATAGGATATTTTACTTTTGTTCATTTCAGGTATGTTTTGTCATGACATCCCTTACAGTTTCCAAGTTCCTTATAAATATATGTATGCAATGTATATATATATAAAACTTTATTTCATAAGGGTGACTTGGTTTGTGAATCCTCACTAATCTCCTGCGAGGCCCTCAAAAATACTGCAAGATGTTCCAAAACAATGTATATACAATTCCAAATAATAATAAATGATACTGTGTGGTTACTGCAATAGACAATACTACACAATCACAGGTGGCAATGTCTGTGTCCATATTTGCTGGCATATGAACTACGTGTAGTACTGGTCCAAAGAGCACACATTGTGTATATATTTCTCATTCTATTCTGGTTGCTGCTGATTGCTATTTTTCCCAGTGGTAGTCACTTTGTTCTGCGTGGACTGTGGTCAATGTGCTCCTGCACACTGCAGGGTTTATGTGCAATCAACTACTGTGTTATGAGCCTGCATAAAGAGCTGCTTACCATTAAGTACATGTATAGTGAGTGCCTTATATTATATCTTGTCAAAATAGCATGAAAAACAATTTCATTAATGCGTCTTGGTATGGCAAAATACAAAACATTTGCAATACACCATGGCCCAGCTACAATTGTTTTAACTGTGTCATCCTCCTAGTGAAGGAGAGGCACATAGTTAATGCTTGCTGTGTCCATCTGTCTGCATATCTGCATGCATCTTTTATAGCTGTGTGTCAGGGCTATATAGCTGTATTGTCCTTTGACTCAGATTCATCATGAGGAATTTTATATGCTTGAAACATTAACTGGGCTCCAACCCAAGATTTGAGGGAAAATTCAAGGTAGGGTATAATCTTAGGTGTATCCCTAAGTGTTTGTTTATGCTAATGTAACTGATAAAGCAAGTAATTAATTAATTAGCTTGATTGTTGCCATGTCTGGGCTATATCATAATTTTCATCATCCTTTGACTTCTATACATGGAACTTTACACATGCATGTATCTGACACAAGAAGGTGGTCAGGCTACAAAACTAAGTCACTAGATCAAGTACCTGATCGAGTCAACGTGATGGATACATTTATGAAAACCACAATATGTCAAGGTGACATGTTGACTTACATTGATCTTAATTGGTAATGGTGGATCCTGTCCAGAGCCCCATGTGGTAAAT
The DNA here is from genome assembly GCA_964020975.1 of Hermodice carunculata. Taxonomy (NCBI): domain Eukaryota; kingdom Metazoa; phylum Annelida; class Polychaeta; order Eunicida; family Amphinomidae; genus Hermodice; species Hermodice carunculata. The sequence continues at coordinate 136,563,880 of OZ026612.1, read as the reverse complement.
GTAATCATTAAACCCTAAAAGGAAAGTATTGTATTTTTGTCTTTTTGCCCAGAACCACTTCCTAGTAGTCATTACCCTATTGTGCAGTCCGAACTCTTTACTCTCCATAAGCTAACCTGTCCCTGTCTAACCTATATACATATGGAATTACTATTGTCCACATTGCACACGTTCCTCTGTAAAATTTTGACATAGGCTGTATCAGCCCAAATAAATTAAAGGGTCTTCAGCGGGTAACTACTCAACATGTTTCGGAGTCTATTACCCGTACATGTCTCTCTGAGGACCAGCTCCTTGTCTAAGCTTAATATTAAGCAAAGACAACCCACATAATATGAATAAATATGAACTAGCTGCTGGGTTTCTGTTTGTGTTGTTAGTTTGAACCTTGAGTGACCATCACAGAGGTCCAACTGCCTGACATGTATACTTTGGCAATGGTGGATCCTTAGTCCATGGTTTCAAATAAACATTAATGGAAACAGACCTGTTGGGCTTAAATTGGTGCATGTTATGTTAATTTTGATCTTAAGTGACCTCCATATAGAAACCAACAACAAGGTCAGGATTACAGATGGATGACTTTAACCCAATTCTCAAGGTCATAAGGTCACATAAATTCCAGAACCAAAAAAAATCACAATTGCTGTATACACAACTGTTGTAATCTATTTGTAGTTTTGTATAAAATATGTTTAAACCAACAAAACTTGTTTTTTTAGTATATGAAATGTATTAAAGAAAAAAATAAGATTGCATGCAGCTGAGGGTAATGTGTGCATTGGGTGGTGGCTTGACGCAAGCAGCAGACTGTCACTGTAGGGACAGTCTGTTGTAACACGTACTCTGTGCCTGTCTGAGGCTCCAGTATGTTTTTTTTTTTTAAAGAAAACTTAAAAGGCGTTGCATCTTTTGCCTGTAAAGCTAAGGACAGATTGTGTTCAGCGTTAAAACTTGTCACTTGTCTCATAAGGCCACTTGTTTTTGTGTCACTTCACAACACTATAGCTAAGATATGCTATAGTTACCAGCACCACACAGCAAGGAGGCAGACATCTTAGAATCTATGAATCGATTTTTTTTTTTTTGGGGGGGGGGGGTTATTTAAGCTCATTTTATTAATTTCTTAGAGAGAGCAAACTTTAAGTGGTATGTTCTCATTACATTGCAGGCAGATAAGAAGCTGTATCGGTCATTATCTTTGAGATCCAGTGGTTTAATTGTGATAAAAGTTGGGAATTATATGATTTGCTGTTCTGCATGAATATTGTGACAAAATTTCTTGTGGGAACTCTACCTGTACACCTGTAAAAGCAGATTGCTCGATACCACTTAACTATTTTTATAGTGTTGACAGGAAATCCTGCTGTGTTGGTCTGGTGTGATATATAGCTGACACCAGCTTGTGGTGCCCTATATACAGCTATCAGGCACTGACTTTCCTAGCAAGTGTTGTAATTACCAAGGGGAACATGGTTCCTCTTGTCCACTTGGCTACATGCTTTGTCCATCAAGTATCCCACAGAGCACTTCCTTAAAGGTCAAATGTCAAAGATGACGGTCATTTTCCACATTTTAGCATTAATGTGTACATCAGGACCACATTTTTCGAACCCGAAAGAATTTTTGTATGATTTTACCTCCGGGATACGAAAAAAACCGTCTTTTATCACCCTCACCACTGAAAACTTTATTGAGATTTTTGCCGTATTTTGGCCGCCAGATGGCGCTTTGTGACGTCATTCTTGTCAAAGCGTGTGGGAAAGAAGACGGCGGAATACATGTTTGACCGTATGTTCGGTTGCGAAGATGATGAAGAGAGTAGTTTTGGACCACAGGTTATATTCAGATCCGTTGTAAAACCGTACATGTACGAGCCCTTAGCAAAGAGGAGACGTATTGAGGAGGTGGCGGTGGTGCCGTGCGACTCCGAGAAGGGGGACCGGGGCCCAGAGCCGGAGGACCCAACAGATGTTTCATGGACATGGTAATTGGTATGTGGATTATGCTCAATTTGGCGAGAGGAACATACGACGCTCGGACAGAGTTTTGTAGATTTTTCTCGTGTCGTGTGGTCACAATAGCGTACACTAAAGTTATGTATCGAATTAAAGTTATACAGATCAACAAATTCCGCGTAGCTGGCAATGAAAGACGTGTGTATGCTGGGGCATTTCTCCATTCCCTTTCTCGGGAGTACCGTGCCCGTGGAAGACTTCAGTAAAGCCCCTTGTCTCGTTTGTAAACTCGAGTTTGTCTGTATTTTAGATGCCATTGGTATTGTGCATGTGATGATACTTGTAACAAACGAATGACATTTTTTAAAAGCCAAATCTGACCGAGCCGTCTGCACAGATCGTGAGTAGCTTGAAGTGGGGCAGTAATACACAAGGCCACGACTGGCTGCCGGGTCACGCTTTATCGCATTGCACAATCACTGATGCTAACAGTGATAATTAGTTTATGAGGGGCGGGAGGTAAACGGCAGCTACTGTTCTGGCTAAGTAGAATACACAGGCGTGCATACAAAGTCAAATACGGTGCTGAGGAACGACTAGGTAAAGGAAACGCTATGAATTGATTGCTATGAAAATTTTCCAGATTTATGAAAGGGTTTTTGAGTGAGAACAAGTATTTCCCACCCAAATACTGTCTTGATGGGTGAAAAGTTCGTAGCAATTTTCAACATAGTTGTTGCTTCTGTAACATAAAAAGTGCAAAGTGAAAAAGCAAAAAAAAAAAAAAAAAAAAAACAAACAAACAAACAAAAAAAGGGGGGGGGGGGGTGGCATTCTGACAATTTTGAAATCCAAGTCTTTCATTCAAAGCATAGCTAGGAGGCAGTGAGGCTTATTCAGACTATATGAGTATCCAAAAGCTTTCTTTCTTCTCTTCCTTCCTTTCTCTTTATTTTCTTTCTTTCTCTTACCTTTCTTGCTTGTTTGCTTGCTTTCTTTCTTTTTTTCTCACTTTCTTTATTTGACTTGCACCAAAAAAAAAAAAAAACACTGGGCATTGTGACAATTTGAACCATACACTAAAACTGTCAGAAGTTTCCTAAAACCTTTTTCCTGTTCATAGTATAAATAGTGGTGAACTGTGAATTTTGTCACTTGTAGGCAGGCTAGCACAAGTAAAGAAAGAAAAAATTGTCTTGGGTCTGACAGCCAACATTCTGAAAAACTGCTGGGACTTTCCAAGTATTGATTCATTATTGAATTTATCTAGTTTGTAATTCAAACATATAAAATATTACACTTTCCATTCCACTTTGTTGAAGAAGATAAATTTATGTTGCCAAATCTTTCTTTGTATGCCTAAAGTTGGTTAGTCACAGCCCATATAGATCATTTGAAACAAAAGCAAAATTAATCATGAATGTATAAATTCAGAAGTATTTTGTGTAGCATTACTTTTTTTGAACTATCAGTTATAAAATATTAGTTCAGTCTTGGATGTCATCTGTAATATAATCTCTCGTGGAAGCAAAGGAAACATACAGGGCAAGTAGGATGAGGGTGGGGCATATACTTGCCAAGATACTATTATTGGTGAATACAATATAAAATACATTTTATCAAATATCAACCATACTAAGACCTTTCCATAGGAAGGTTACTAATTGTGCACCAAGGTATTTGGAATAACAAACACATTTGTGTACAAAATCACATTTTATTCTAGTTATCTCATCAGATCTCTAACCAGTATGTACAATTTTCCAATATTTACACTTTTTTCTGCAGGTGCAAGTGTACACATTGTGTACCAATGAAGACAAAAGAGGAGAGGAAGTGCTGCTGGAACTATCTGCCAGTGAAAGCCCATATGGACATATTTGCTTTGTCAGGCCTCTCGTATTGGCTTGCAACAGGTGGGATTACGGGCTCGGACTGTTGAAGTTGAAGAACGATTTGCCTTGCAAGTCGGTAATTCGGGTACTGTGTCCTCAATCGCAGTACTTCTTCCGTGAGCTCTTGAACATATGCTGTAACAAAAACGATAATAAATTGACAATACTGCATGTGATGCACAAGTATCAGACAATGGACCCTCAACTTACCACAATATTACCAGTGAAAAACACAAGGACCTTTGCCTCCAAAATACTGATCAACATGTGCACTTTTTCCAGTAATTCATATTTGGAATAAATATTACTATATTTGGTTCACAATGCTTCATCCCCTAGATATATTTACACGTACCATATGTACATTTTCCTTTCATCGGCTGTATTGTTGGCGCTCCCTTCTTTGCCTTTGGGAAAGACACACTGTACTGAAGCTCTCCATCCTTGTTCCTTGCCTGTTGACGTCTGCTGTTCTCGTTGAAGTGAAGGCAAGCCAATAGCAACCTGTTATTACACCAGAAATATTCAGCTGGTGAATGGAATAAATGTATTTTCATCTGATTGTATTAATTAGAATTAATATTGACATCTACTGTAAATACGTATTGGTGCAATATTGTCTCGAATAAAATGTGTTCAAGTGAGTGTAATAAAGGTTTTCTCAAGATACCTGGTTTTGTTTCTGCCATTTTCTTTCTTTCTTTTCTTTTTTTATTATTTTGCTTTCTGCAGGCGTAAGTTGTTTAAAAAAAACATAACTATTTTATAATAAAAGGAGAGTACCATGGGACTGCAAAATGATGTACATGATATGAAATAATAATAATAATAATAATAATAATAATAATAATAATAAGGTGATTGTGCACCAAGACCCATTTTATTTCACATTTTTCCCTTTTTTTCGGCACTTACTTGCCTACTGTTGTTACTGAGTGAAAAATGTTATACCATTATGTAACTATCTGAAATCACTATATGTACATTTATCAAATAACTGTCTTGAAAGTAAAAACAGTATTTTCTGCAGTTCCTAGTAGAATAACCTTTTGATTATCCACAAATGAATAGTCATAAAAACAATACTTATTTCTGTACACTGAAACATGCTTATCTGGACTGGCATAATGTAAATTATAATAACCTTTGGTGTGTCCACATGGATAGGAGCAGATAGATGTGGGCCTGTCGCATTGGAACTATGTACAACTTGGTCTGTCCCTTGCAATTGAGTACCAGTTTGCTCTGTCTGATAGGCCTACCCCATTGAATTCAAATACAGCTTGCTGTGTCCCTTCAGTTACCTGTTCTTGTTATGGCCTGGTCGTGTTCTGCAATTAGCTAAACATAAAAATAAAAAAGTCAGTACTGTATGAACACATGATGAAACTGTCACTTCAATAATAACCACTACTCACGTGCACAAAACCCAACACACAAAATGTAACTAATAAACTATGGCCAAATAAACATATTTATTGTTCACTCTAATCGACAGTAAAAGAATTATGTTTTATATATATATATATATATACGTTTTTGGTGTTGTGCATAATCGATGTAGGCCACACGTTGGTCTTACTATTGCCACTGAACGTCGTCTCGTGTATATGCTGTTGCGGGAAACTCCGCACGGTAAACAGGCGAAATGCATGGATCTGACCAGGGAGGTGGAATGAGTCGTGCACGTTCAGATTGAGACCATCGACACAACAGACGACAATAACTAACCCGGTAATTCACTGTACATAATTTATACAACTACCATAACTTACTGCAATACTGAATACAGCCAAATTTACAAACGTTTGATGATGAATACACATGAGACGTTGTGAATTACAGGCGCCAATTGGCCATCACCGATAAGCGACCCCCCGGGACTCCATGAAAACACAAGCGCTACTGTGTGTCGCCTGTACTTACCGCGAGGTTCTGGCGTTTGGTGAGTGCGTTCGATCGCCGTCGCTTCGTCGGCGGACATTCTGAATCTGTGATATCTCCCTGTCTTTTCGGAGTGATCTGAATATGAAGAGTTGGAATTACATCCTTCTTCAGCCGCACTTGCATTCCAAGTTTGCGTGCTATCTCTGGGTTCTTGTCGAACGCATCTTGAGCAAAATGGTCACTGCACAGCACTGGTTGCGTGTGATGGTCTGGATTAAATCCGTCTCTTTTGATCGCTGCCGTCCATGCTTTCCGTAACTTTTTGTTTCTTGGAAACTTGTAGAAACTTCCACCGAAGTTTGTACCGTTGGTACAACCAACGGCAGTGCAATACACCATAACTGCCCGGGAACTATTGTAACAACCGGCAATCAATACAGTAATGGCCACCGGGTACTGGACCCCAATGACAAGAATGACGTCACAATTGTGCTGCGCTCCAGCGGGCCGTGTCCAAAATGTTCAGGAACAATGGCCATCTTTGAGGCTGCCAAAAACGCACTTTTTGACAGATTTGGTTAATATTTTTTACTTCAACTGGTAACTGTTGATTATTAGAGGGGCCTCGCATCGAAAAAACACAAATTTAATAGCAAATTTGAGCTTGTCATTTGACCTTTAAAGTAGAAGTGGGACAACTGGTGCAATGTCCCTGTCCCAGCTAGGTTCTTAAATTAATTAGTCTGTGGTCAGCTTGACCCTCACTTGTCAGCCAATATTTCATCACCTAGTGGACTTTGTGTGAACTAATTATGAATTAAAAACTGATGACATTGCATCTGTCCCATGGTGATATCTACCTATTGTTTTACTGAAGTGTACTGGAGGAATTCCAGCTTCCTGTAACATATGTAAATACATGTACATTATTCAGCAAATGTATTCATTTAACTTGCTGTGAGCCCTGACCCTTCTCAATATAATTAACTGGGATTCACCCAGAAATGTCTCAATGTTATTGTGAGGTTTGAGAACACACCAGGTGAACGTAATAATGATTTATCAATCACCGCAAAGACAGTCATGTGTATGGCTGTGACAGGTGGCAAGTCAAAGATGGAGACTGTTGTAGGTACCACATTATAGAAATTCTCTCTTAAAAAACTCTTTCATCAGCTCCAGTGTACGTGTAATGACACTGTTTGTAGGCCATATAGTCTTGCTGCAGGAGGAGTGTCATGCAGGCCAGTCTATGGTGACATTGCCAGTGAGTGAGTTCTGGGACTGCTGGCATGCACTGAACTGCTTGTTATCCACATCATCCGTATGGATTCTCAGTTAACCTTTGAAGAATGGACAAAGAGCCCAGTCATATATGTCCTTTATACAGGTGTCAGTCTTAAACAGGGCTACAAAAGTGGACCAGAAGTTTAGTATCGATCGTCATCATTATTACTACAGATCACTATGATGATCACAGCCAAGCATTGCAAATACAATAGATTATAAATAACAACTAATTATTTTTACTACAACTTGTTCTCCTATGAATGACAGTTGAATTCAGGATGCTAAAGTAAATTATTTTATTGACACAAAGTGCCTCTGCCTGTCACCATGCATGTAACAAATTAAACTGACATCAAAGGAGGTAATGTGTTGAAGAGGAAAAAACATGCCTTTTAAACATGTTTCTACAAATGTCGTAGTTACCTACGGCCTAACAAAAGTATATGTGTGGTTCTGGTAACCCAACAACCCTTCTTGATAAATTTCATGACGTATGAAAAAAAAAAAATTGAAGCTGCCCTTCCCTAATAGAAATTGATGAACCCTGAAAGATCTTATTGAGAAAGTGGCTGTTGTGGGCCATTATTTTGAAGGAAAGTTAACTCAAACACAACATTTTATTTCAACTTGTCTGGAGGGTCAACTTGTGCTGGGGAAACAGCACACCTGCATAGCCACAGATGTTCAGTGAAAAAGCATACCCATGGTTGTTCAGTGATCATTATCATAATATTTTGCTGGCTTCCAGGTGTCCGTTCTCTGAGTTACCAGGGAAAACAGTCCTTAAAGTATTTTCAGAACATGACTATTATCTTAACTTTAATCTGCGTGGTCAGTTGTGTCTGAAACAGTTATCATCATTAGTTGCAAATCCAAATGCAACACAATACCCTGCAGGCAAGTCATGCATATATTGATGAGCACCATTTTTAATATGGTTCAATGCATTGTGGGACATTTGCACAAACTTATATCACTGCCACATATTTTCAGCACTGTTTGCAAAGGCAGCATGGAAGAAAATAAATGAGGTGGACTGAGCATAATCAAAATGTACTCAAGTTTGCACACAATTGTATTCAATCTCAAAATACTTGACACGTGGTCTTACACTGTTTGTTGACCATCTTTGTTTATTCATGGTCCAGCTTATGAAATTTTCCTGGCTAGGATTGGTAGATAGCAAGAGGCCCCACAAATGATATACTCCAGAAAACAGCATATATCATATTATTGATGCTATGAAATATTTGTTAATTATATACTTTTGGTTTCATATATCATAACCCCCCCCCCCCCGATCATCCCATTACTGTCCTCATTTACAAACCATTGAATGCGGAATCAACAATTTTCAAAATGGCAGCCAAGTCCATGTGGGTTAGTCCCAGTTGGATATTTTGAAGATGTAATATCAAAAATATATGTGTGATTAGTTTTAAAGAAAGGTTAATTTGTCAGATGAATGTCATGCATATATATATATATATATATATATATATATATATATATATATATATATATATATATATATATATATATATATATATATATATATATATATATATATATATATATATATATATATATATATATATATATATATATATAAAACTGGACGTTTCCAATGTGAGCATTATATATAATTACCGGGTACCTTAAAATGTAAATAGAATGCCTTGAAGTTACCAGTTGTGGGTGACGATGGGCCCTAGAATAGAAATATTGAATCTTACCCTGAAGTTGAACCCGGGCTATGAATTAAGTAGCACCACTGGGCAGAGGGACCTATTAAGGGGCCTGCTGGGTCAAAGATGCAGCTTTGTGGGGAAGGTTGCCCCGATAGTGGATACAGGTCCAAAACTACTGGAGGGTATTTATATAATTGGTACTGAATGAGCAGGTCAATGCTGACTTACATGTCAGTCATACAAGAACATACAGCTCGAGCCCTTTGTGGTGCACCTAGACATCATGGACTTGGAACAGAACATAATGACTTACAGAGAATGTGAATAGAAAAATGTGACAGAGATCAATACATAAATATACTACAAGTATCTCACTATAGCTAGCTGCTGTGCCACCAGCTACAGACCTCCAGTCACTGTTCATGGACCACATTGCACAGGTACTGTATCTAATATTCAACACAGTTCATTGTGAAGTAAAGGCTGACAGATTGACTTACATGGTGACTGCCATAGGTGTCCATCCTAAAGAAATGTCCTTTACAACAAGGTTGACTTGATAATTAACTTTCGTCTCACATTGTGGGGTATTTTCTGCACCTGTACATGTGACACAAGCTTCTTTAGCACCAGAAGTATCAAAAATACTGATCCAACATGTAACTTTGCCTGTGGCTAGCATTGGTTTCTAACCTTGGTTTCTAAGGCAAACCCAGGCTGATGATCAGTGTTTGATGCTGTCTCTGGTGTTTATGTGCTAACTGATCAGATAAGTTAACACCATGGGTAGCTGCCAGTCACTTTGTGCATATGTGAAGAGAGAAATTACATACTCTCGGGACAGTTGTCACTATTTGTTAGGACCCCCCTGGGACCTGGCAGTACATCTTGTGTGTTATCACTGTTTACATAAAATTAGCATAGCATAAATGGAACACAAAAGTGGAGACAGCTCTTGGTCCTGGTTTAAAGCATGTCATTTTCTGCATGATAGTTGGAAATTTCTTTTCAGTGCAATAAGAAGGTAAGATCATTACAAAAATAAATATATAGGAATCCACAAACTTTGCAGCACTGCAGGGAAGGAAAAGGGGGGGGGGGTGTTGAGTGTTTTAAGTGTGTGATATAAGTTTCCCAGTTCAGACCCATGGCCCATAGACCTATTAATATGATTAATTAGAAGAAACCCACACTTCACATCACAGGAACCATGGTAGTCGCCCCCCTCAATAAACACAGTGGTGTGACACTTCAGTCTTCCAGCAGGGCCATAAAACTTGGCTTCCTCAAAATCACCACTGTTGATATCAAAACTGGCCCAATCTTCAGCAGGGCCACTGATTGGCTACTAGACTTAACGGAGTTATAGGAATACCCCTAGTGCAGACTGAAACAGGATTTGTCCTGCCAACTGAAACATCTGAGCAAGGTTGCTGTCGCCCAAACTTTGCAACACAAGTTAACCATTTCCAAACAAAATGTCAGGGTGTTTTTTTCATTAAAAAAAAAAAAAAGAAAAGAAAAAGGAAAGAAACAGTAACTGAATGAAACTTGCAACACATGAGAAGATGGCCGGAATTCAATTCGTGCATGCATTCTCCTGTACTTCAAATGATTTGGGGGCTTTTCCCTTACAGAAAGCATAAACCACTTCATAAAATGAGTGGAAGATGACCAGAATTCAAGTATCAGTTCCTGTAGCTTCTTAATAGGTCCATGGTGAAGCATGCTTCAGGAGCAGTATTTTGTACTTGTAAGGTGGTAGCAAGCCAGGTTTCAGCTTGCCGTGTCTTAAGTTATGCTTCCCATTGCATCCTTGGTTTTACCCAGCTCCAAACCTTGTAGGAAGTGATGTTTCACCATTTCCCCTATTAGTAAAGCATCAACATACACATGAACAGGTCAAATTTACATCAAGTACCACATGGATACAGCAAAATTAATGTAAACAGCAAAATTTTTCTTAAAATTCTGAGTCCGCCTATCAGCACCCACCCAAATTTGCTATTGCACCTCACCAATATAACCTTGAATGTTTTAAAAAACACATAGTTTTTCATATGGGTGTATATACTTTATTTGATAATTTTGGTCCTTAATTGACAGCGGTTTTGAGAGCTTGCAAAGGAAGTTGAAAATGGCAAAAATTCATAAAATTGGATGCCAGTTTTCCTATCTTCTTGGACTTTTACTGGCGGAAACCATTTAAAGAGCTTGACCCAGTAAACAGGAACATGCAGAGATAGGACCTTGGAGACAATTAATGTTACTGCTGTGCATGCCTGGAACCAGTGACGCGATGCATGCATGGGGTCCAACTTTGCCACCAGGGCAGCCAGGTCAATCTGCCATGAAGTGCGGCACTGAGCATAGCATCACAGGGCAAGCCGGGCAGATATGTGGGTTACCTGGCTCAATTGAAGAAGAAAGGCTTATTCTGCTGATTTAATTACATTTTAATTATGCAGTAAGAGGAATGTGCAAGTTAGGGATCCTTCTCATGAATAGGTCCATGCATGGATGTACAAAATTTTATTGTTAAATCAGCATTTTCAGAAAAATGATCAAATTCTATTTTTCCATATTCAGATCAAATCTAATCACATGTGCACTGAATTCATTCTGGTTTTATTCCATGCACTTAATCTCTTCTAGAAAGAAAAAGAATGACAACAATTACGATTTATCCATCAGGTTGATAAAGGTTTTTTTACTTCCATTATCATCATCATTTTAATACCTGAAACCACCACTATGAAAACTGCCATTATTGTCTATCCGGTCTTAAATATACATGTAATCCCCATTAAAATTCTGTCCCTGGATAAGAAAACATTGGAGTTGTTTGTCTGTGTGTTGCATACCCATGCAGGGTTTGTGCAAGGAAGTTGACAAAAGTCGTACACTTCTACCCTAATAGTTTTAGCACTGTCAATACTGCAACATTACATGGGCACGCCATTGCTATGACACAGTCTTCTGCCTTGACTGATCTCTCAGCCGTGCACTGAGAGGGCAGCTGCAATAAAACCTCAGTGTGAACAGAGCAAATACAAGTGTCTCCATGGGCACTCCTTTCCTCTTGATAGCACTTTATCGTCTGCAATTTCCTTTTGCTTTCCGATGATTTTGCACTTTGACTACACTTTTAAGGAGCACCAATAAATTCTAGACCACCGAACTTATTTTAATCAGTGGTTTGCCAATATCGACATGCCGTATTCTTCTGTCTTGCAAGTGTGTTTTTAAGTGGCATGCCACCAGTGATACAAACTCATTATCAAGCTTTCTTAATATTGCTCCCAGAATGCTATATTTTTCACAGTTTGGATCAATATGCCAGTAATAGTTGTCATAATATGAGATTAATTACGCATGGGAGGAGAAATTATCTCCATTTCTTCTGATCTTTGACTGAGCTGTCATAAGCAGTCACAGTGCTCTGACTGCTGACTCTTGTTTTAAAATTTTAATTTGCATTCATCTGTGAAGCATACAAGAGGCACAAGCAACCTCATGTCTTATGAATGTGCAATCAATATTTAACCTATTCAGTCCTGAGTTAAGTTTTGTTGTATCAATTACTGTCAAATAACTTTTTTGTGACTACAGAAAAAAAGAAAAGAAAAAAAACTTGGATGAGCTGTCTGAAGTAGTTTGCCCAATGAGTCAACATGGTAAAAATGTATTTTGAATTAATTCTGATCAGTGCAATACCTGTAGCAATTGGATCAAAGAATATTTGAATTTTAACTTAGGCATTTTTCATCTCAAGGAGAATTATAACATTTAAATTTATGACTCAAATATATTTCACAGTTTGGGTCATGATATTATGGAAGGGAGTCAATGTGATACCATGGCGGATATAGCGATAGAGAAAGCATGAGCAATAGCCATGCAGCAAATAAGCTGGATCTCAGTTTTAGCTGGTCCTTTTCTGAAGAAGACCTCACTGATTATAAGCGGGAAGATATAGGGTCAGGAAAGGAGAAGGACAGAGGAATTAAGCCTTACTGGAAGGAGCGACGACAAAGCCGGTCAAGGTTGCCGGTGCAACTGATGCAGAGTCTGTGCCCAGCGCTGACCATGCCGTACCATAACTGCCACGGAAGATCACCGAAGCTGGGGATTTGGAATTTTAGACTGGTATTGGTAAGAGGTGCTTTTCAAAAGTCATTGTGCAAAACTTCCCATATAAGTGACTAGTTGAAGTTTACAGCAGGCCATCTTGTGCAGTGCCAATAGCCAATACTGGTAGTGTATGCTTCATGCTAAGACAGTGTAAACATAAACTCGAAACCAGTTGAGTTTGAAATGATTGGCCTGCATGCAGCAGGCTTTTTGTTTTATTCTATTTAGTGACTTATAACAAGGCTTGGGATACATGAAAGTAAAGAGTAGCATGGAAAATCATCTGCGAGTCCAGTGCATGCCTAAATGGATTAATAATGACCAGTGTAGCATGCCACAAACTTCAAAAGAGGTGAATACACAAGCACTTGACCACAGCTTGAATACGCATAAGCCACACAGTGGGAGGTGCTGCTGTTTTGTCTGTCTTAGTGTGCAGGGTATACTGCTGGTATTGGCAACTGCGCAAGATGGTCTGCATTCTTGGTTGAAATATATTTTGTTGCTAAAAAAAAAGAAATGAGAGAGAGAGAAAAAAAAACAATCCATAACAAGAGTGTAGGCCTCCAATATATCCCTTTCACATAAAAAATAGGATGCAGTAAAGCACTGCACGGCAAAAAGAGGGTAAACATCCCTGACCTAAGACAATTACACACAAGACTGCAAATCACCGATAGAATAAATGGCCTGCCTTCTTATTACAGATCATAATCTGGCAGTACTCAGAGACTTAAACTTCAACCAGTCACTTATATAGTAATTTTCACACAATGACTTTGGAAAAGCATCCCTTACTAGTTTAAACTTCCCAAGCGCCAGCTTTGGCCATCCTCTGTGGCACTGCAGCTGCGACATGATCAATGTCGGCACAGACTGGATCAGTCCCAGTTGCACCGGCAAAGACCGGCTTTGTCGTAGTCCGTGGCCCCTTCCAACATCAGTTCACTATGGCAGTGATCTGATGTTCACTGTGGCAAATGAGTTCAGACTGGACAAGCGGGAACAGTTTCGCCATTTTAATCCAGTAAGAAATGAGCACACTGACATTCAATGCTGTGAGTCAATGTTTACAATCGTAGTTGGTGTAGAAGCTCCCTTCCGTGACGTCACAGACCTCAGTGGTCAAACTTTGATGAGAAGTTGCGATGTTTGACGAGTGCGGCCACCAAATGAGACACAATTCCACAAGATAAAATTGTGAATAAAGTATATATTGCATCAACACAAAGGCAAATTTTCTTCACAAAGGACTATAACAAGTCAACTTGTTCACTTTTCATAAAAAATAAAGTACTTGGCGAGGGAAACCTTTAATGAATGTAAAAATGGTAAATTCTAATTGCTCAAAATTTTTCAGTTTCTGTATAATATACTTAAGCTTACTATATATATATATATATATATATATATATATATATATATATATATATATATATATATACATATATATATATATACACATACATATATATATACACATACATACATACATACATATGTATATATATACTGTAGACTTAAGGAAGATAGTTTAAAAACTGGATACAATAGCTTTTCAAATGTGTCTTGTGTTCTGCACAGAATTGTTCTGTAAGATATAGAATCTGCAAGATGCCTGAAAAAAATAAGAGATGACAAAATGGCACGTGTATGAATGATTCTCATAATTACATTTGTAGTTTCAGTGATGTACCATAGACTTATGCCACTTGTACTTTACTTTGAAGTACAAAGACAGAGTAGGTAGATACAGGGTAAAGGCACACACTACAACCACCTTATAATGGACAGGTAATGGCTCTGCTGTTTTGTGGGCATCCAATTAATTGATATCATTCCTACACTGAATAACTAATCATGGAAGCTACATAAATAATGAAATGAATACAAGAGTTGGCCAGGAATGGTTGGCGAATTGTCTGTAGGAGATACATGTATCTCAAAGAATTATCAAAAGAAGCAATTTACTACCCCCTTTCTCCTTGATGGATCCCAAAATTAAAGCCCTTTTCTAATTTAAAAGAATATTTTTCCCCCCATTAATTATGATGAAAATTCTGACAAGAGATTATTGAAGGGTGTTGGTAATGTTGTAACCTGTTTAGCTCACTAATCATTCATATTTCCCTCAGAACCAAGCCCAAGTTAACAGTTTATGTAGAATAACTAATGTTTCATCAAAAAAGTTAAATAAGTACATTAGATGTAGATTTCAGTGCTACATGTGTATCTATCTCCTCCATAATTATCTCCTTAATTCACATACAACAAAAATCTAGGGATCTATGTCAAGGATTTTTCATTGTGTTTGAATTTGGATCAAAATCCCTGTTTGATGCAGCATAAAGACACAAGTGGCAGAGGTTTGATGGATGGCTTCACAGTTTGGTACAGCAAGTTGTTAATCAGTTTAAAGCTATCTTTTGCAATTTTTCCATATCAGCTAATTGGTGATGTGGAAGCAAGTGAATTTAGGTACAAAAAAATCAGATTGATGCAAACGCATCAAAGAAGTAGTGCCGGGAGGAGACAGTAAAGACAAGTGAATTGTGTCTAATGAATTGACAGGTGCCTATTTAGGCTCCACTAGTCCCTGTATAGCTTGATATGGAGTGTAATATAACCTTGAGGTAATCTCCTGCGCTCTATGTATCACATACCTTGTAGCTTTCGGAGTCGTTTCTCATGGCTGATTGGATCTTTCTATGTCAGACAGAATTTAAATTGCCAATTAAAGAGATGCTTGGCTAGATGGAGTCCAGCTTGGCAACTTTGAGACTTTCTTGGTGTGATGTTGTTAATATGGAGCAGTTTAGTTACAGGTAACAATTAAATCTGAATTGCTATCATATCAATTTGTGCTTGGAATAATTACAGAGGAATTGCAATGGAAATAAATATCCTGAGGGTGGTGGCTCAGGGAGTGTAGAAATCTCACTGGCTGCCAATGACACAGCTATCAGCCAAATGCTTTTATCTGTTGACCCAGTTGATGGGTCAGTGAGCAATATGACAACCAAGGAATCTATGGAGATTATATACACAGACATCTCCTTGTCACAGCCATAGTGTCAGACGTTGCATTTATGTACAATTCTCAGCCAATGGCTGACTTTAGTTAAGTAGATGCTGCAAAAGTCACGTTGGATCAAACTTATTTTGCTGCTTGTCAAACTGTAGATATTCATCTACCATTCCAGTCTATTTCAAGAGGGGTACAAATTGCAGGTTTGACTTGACAAATGTGACGGGTTCAAAGAGAAATTACATGGTTAGGTCAGTATTCTGTGATGCTGGCCCGATATTTCAACATGCTAATTTGTAGGCAATTGGGAAAGCACGTTGATTGGGGAGGTGTTTGTCTTGCGGCCACTGTGGGTTTAAATTGCATTCACAAAGGTGTTGGGAAGGAACTGGGCGGTTAGTGCAGGAAGGTGCTACTCACGGCTAAAATTACAGAGCATTTACATGGGTGATGACACAGACTGCAGCTGTAAGATGGCACAAGTTGAAGACACCAACAACTCTCCCAGTGGACTAGTTCTGGAGAACAAAGCAGCCTGTCTGCTGGAAATGCAGTTGGTATGTACGTGCTTAATGTCTGTTTGTTCTTCAGGCGACTGTTGACCTGCCCATAATGTTTCTTCACGTTGAAAGAATCTGATCTAAGATACACACCAAAGTTCATGGAGCCAGTTACACATGCAACTTTTTGTAGAAATATATTATTTTGCTGGGTTTTTCCATATTGGTATTAAATTGTACAAGAGTTTGGCCATTTCCCTTCAAGGACATGAAGTGGAGACAGTACACATCATGGCACTTTGATGAGTAAAAGAAAACAAGTACCAAATATATCCCAGATGTGACTATAAGCAAACAGAAACATCAATGATGTGGTCCTGTCTATATCCATTTTAGGGCTTTTCTATGGTAATTATTGTTTGATGCACAGAACATCTCTCGTCTGAGTGCTCCAAGTACAAACATAACTGTAATGAGGGTTTGGGGCATGTGCTAGAAAACATTTGTGTTTGTGTCTGCCTTTTTAGGGGGATTGTTTGGTGAATTAAACAAATTAAATAACAAGTACATTTTAAATTAAAGTGGGCCAATGTTTACAGCTTTTGGGACAATGCAATCCTGCTGTTCTAAAATGTTTATTGAGATTCCTATCCAGTCCTCCAGCAAGCTTTTGGTGTAAATATGTCTAACAATGCGGGGCCATTCACAGCAAGTCATTTCTGGTTTGAAAACAAGTTCAGAATTGCTTCATAAAGGCAATTGTAAATAATGAACTTACAAAGGAAGCCATATTTGCGGCCAGCATTATGCAATGTATGAGGCATGCCGCTGGCATCTTTATGACCAGAAATGTAGTTACCGCAAATTGAATTGCAAGTCTTGCTCTGGGTGCTAATATGGTAGCATAAGGCTGGGGCCAAATTAAGCCTCAGTGTCTTGCTGTGTGTATTGTAAATTACAAGCACAATACCCAAAGATTGTCCTGATTTAAACACAGTTAATTGACATTTACAACACTGCTGGTCAACATACAGCCAACAGTATCTAGAGTTTATCGCAGTAAATTAGAATCAGTGACCTCTGATTGGCCTCTATCAGCCACGGGCACAGACTCCGCTCTTGCTGTCAATTTGAACTTCCATCAGTATTTCTAGCATAGTGTAACATCTTAATTTTGGTACCAGTCATTTTATTTTTTAAGTACACCAGAAAGTTTAATATCATCTGCCGAATCAGTGTATTTTGCCAGTTGAAGCCCAAGCCGTATATTTGTTAAAACTCCAGGTCTGGATTAAATACATGTACATGTATGTGTTATTAATTTTGGCAAACTTTTCACCTTGTGAAGACTTTGATGTCATTCCAAGTCAATAAATGAAATCATCTGTATGGTACATGGGTTTGAGGGGCAATGTTGTCCATACAAAGCATTGACCATTATTGTAAGGTAATGAAGAGAATCAAACAACATTAAAGCACAGATTTCAACTCTTCTACAGATTCATGGAACACTCTGAAATATCTTAACAGTTCAATCGAGAAATATAAGATAAAATGTCTTTGTGCATTCACTTTTATAAAGCAATGCATTTGTGGACTGTGTAATTCTTTTGATTTCTAAGTTCAATTGAATTTTATTTTGCATAATACATGTACATTTACATAAAAAACATTGATGTACAAAAGAATGAAGGTTCCCAGAGAGTAAAAACTCATCAAGGTGGACACTCTTGAAAAAACATTTCATGTGTGTTACTGTGTGGCTGGTGTACACACCAAACTCACACACACACGAAACCCATACACCAGTCTTACTGTCATATACACCAAACCCACTGTCACCCACCTACACCAGATCTACTGTCACACAGACACACACCAAATGCACTCTTACAGTCAAACCAAACCCACTGTCACACACACCAAACCCATTGTCCCCCACACAACCTACTCTCACACATACATGTATACCAAACTTACTCACTGTCACGTGGCAATTCATGTAATAACGACACGTTGCGCCGGAAGATAGGAGGAGTCACAATATATAGACATGACAGCACTTGTACACACTTTTTCTTGACAATAAACATTTTTCCTTGATGAAACCATGAACTTTCATGTGGAATTTTAACCTCTTGACTGTACGTTTGGCGAGCGTAATCACGACATAACTGCAAATGTTAACCAACCATATATTTACCATTTCTTTAACACTTTTATAAACATTTCTCACAAATTATTACTCACAAAATATTGCTCACAAGAATATAAGGCGGGTGATTAATAATAATGAAAATATTAACAGAAACTATTCCGTGATGTGCATGAAAGCTTCATTAAAGCATGCATGGCTTTATTAAATATTTTTTTGAATGCACGTTTGAAGATTTTATCTTACCTATGCATGTGCGCAGCCTTAGTAAAATATATATATATAAATATATGCATCCTAATAAAAGTTTCGTTCACTAATGCAAAACCACACTTACCTGGAATTAATGGACCCCTATAACAGGCCATATATGGAAAGCCATATTCCGAGGAAATACATGGATAAACGCTCTGTATCTCGATACAAAGTACGCTCTCTCTTACAAACACGTTACACACACTTTTATATGAGAAGTGCATGCAAAAAAACATCACACACGCTTTTATATAAGAGCATGCATTAACCTGACAAAAGTCACCTTGCTGCCAAAAATTAAAACCAATCAGTGACCCGGATTAACAACACCATAAGAAGTTGAGAAAGTGGAAAATACAGACGAAACTGAATCACGATACAAAACTTCATAAAGAACAAAAGGGACCCTCACAGAGAAAGGAGAGAAACCACAACTCTAGCAAAATGGGAAGTGCCAATACAAAACTGGAACTTCTGCTTCAAACAAATTAATTCTGTACTCCACTACACCATTACTGCAACAAAATATCAGGCTATATAATCTATATTTATATATAGCATTTGACACTCACACACCAAACCCATATTGTCTCACACACCCACACACACACCAAACCCATATTGTCTCACACACTCACAACCCACTCTCACATACACAAAATCTACTCACACACACACCAAACCCTGTACTCACACATACTAACTAAAAAAAGAGAGAGAAATAAATTTGGCAAGTAATTACTATAATTATATCTCAACCTCTATACCATGGGAGGGACATGGGTTCATTTCATTCAGACTTAAACTATTATATACAGTACATGGAAACAAAAAGAATTCAGATAAAAGCAAAGCAGTGAAATCAACATCTGTGAAGAAACAGCTCTATCATGAAAGATGTGTCTGTACTGTCACTTTGGAATCATGGAATAAAGACAAATTGTTATACTGCCAGCCATTGTCTTGTGACCTCATGTATTTATGCTGGGAAATGTATGGAGTTGGGTGAGTGTGGTTTGTTAGAATTCTGTCTGGATCCTATTAGTATCATCTCTATCACTCTGCTTCTGGCAAGTTAGTTTTGTTATCTGAGTTTGACACATGAACTGAGTTTGGATCATTTCTAAGGCTTCAGATTTATCTTTAGATCTATAAAACACGCGTACAACAAAGTAAAAAAAATGCAAAAGTCTCAACTAAATTATAGCTGTACAAAAACCATGTTTTTTAATACTGTGAAGTATCTAGCAATATAAATAAACCCAGAGGGACAGATCTATATATAATGTGGTCAAGCTTAGGCCCATTAGAGTTAGTCAACTGCCCCTTTTCTGGCCCCTTCGAGTTTACAGTATTCACACATACTAATACTGAAGATAATAAAGACGGATTTCTTGATTTAGGTAATCCCATTTCTAATACTAGATTTGTTGTTAAAATTTGTCACAAAATGAATAATTTCAATATTGAAGCATTTACTTATCCCTTTTTGCATGTAATATATTAAAAGATATGGTTATAATACCTTCTTGCCTCAACTTTTACATTTTTGTTGCATTTTTAGAAGTTTGCTGATTTGCTGTCAGAGTAATACTTACATGCATCTATAATTACCTTAAATCAATAGTGTGTAATGAAGTGCACCTGATGAATAAATTCTGTTGCAAAAACCCTGATGTTGTGATAAATTACATTTGGATTGTTTAATATCATAGATTTCAGCATGGCTTTTTTTCTTCACTCAGAAATTTTAACATCCATTGTCTCGTAAATACCTATTTTATATCAAAAATATAATTTTTAATTATTTTTGCAAATTTGTTTCAAATTGTGATATTCACATGCCTGGTGCTCTGTGTATGGAGTAGAAACAAGCTGTAGGTTGGATGAATGCTTTGAGCTGGCACCCACCCACAAAGGCACCAGGCATGAATACACTCTTAAATTCAAAATTTTGCTTTCCCATATTCAGCTGTTATAATTTCTAAAATAAGGTATAATGCTATACGGACTGCTGTCTTCTTTAGATTGACATGGTCTGCATGTCAGCACTTCAAGTCAAGGGATGAAAAACACACACACACATACATAATACTCCAAAATGTCACAATTAAAACACGCCTTTACATCATTTATCACTGTTTGGATACATTCAGCATAGACAGAGGAAGGGTTTTGTTTGTGTTTCTGGTCTATGACTATGTTAGTTATGTAACATCATAGGGTTTCAATTTAAGCAGACAATCAATCTAAGAAAACTGTTTGATTGTTCTTTCCTTATCGCACACAGGGTCAGGTTGATTTGTGAAGCCTTTGTACAAGTTCAAATTCAAGGCGGTCATTCTGTGTTTGACCTCTCTGTTATGGGGTCTACTTGATTTCCCTCTCTGAGAAGGTACATGAATATTTATGGAATCGTTTTCTCAGGGTAAACGTAAATTTGAATTGTGCTATGTTTATGCATGTTTGTGCCTATACTACTTCATATAAATTCTCCGAGTCTTGCCTGGATTATAAACCAGTGGGTTGTCTGTACCAAATACCAGGTACAGGGAGGACATTGGCCATCACAAAAACTGTGTCCAGCAAATGAAGGCTGTGAAATATTCTTGATGGTTTAATTCCCACAGATGACACATTTATAAATTCCTTTGGCCATTGAAATCTTGAATTGTCAACAGTTTGAATTGAATGTGATGATATTTATTAATTAATGTATAGATTTAGACGGAGACAGGCTTAATTGGCTGTGGAGCATTTAGAGCCTTGGATTTTGCTTTTGTTTTGGAACTACATGGAAGATATGGCATCATTGGTCAGTCTCCTGTTTGTATAATAAAAATACATGGATACACAATGTATATTGGAAAATATATAATAAAAGCACTAACCTAAGTAGTTACCCTTTGATTAAAATTACAGCATAAATAACCATTTATTTCATGCAATATGAAAATGTGACATAAACTCAGGAAAACACTTGGGTTAGTTTCAACAAACTGCAAAATGTCTTTGCAGAATTACTAGGCTGAGAACATATGGATAGAAAAACATTCCACCAAGTTTGTGTATATGTGTTTTTGTTGCAGTTAAAATTGAATTGTTCAAAGTTTGGGCCACTATACAGAGTATGTTTGTAATGTTTAGCTTTCCCCAGTTTCAATTAGAGAACCGTGATGCAGCCTACAAGGTGATTGTAAGTACATTATAGACACTGTCATTCTGTGATGATGTTGCAAAATTTGGTTGAAGCAGCTTTCTATACTCATGTTGCATTGATATTTCTGACCAAAGAAGCAGTATACATTGTATATACATGTAGTTATTTTAATCAAATACAGGTAGTTATAATTTTGTACCTTTAAACATCTCTTGATCATGGCTTTTCTAAATATATATATATGTATATATATATATATATATATATATATATATATATATATATATATATATATATATATATATATATATATATATATATATATATATATATATATATGCCATGTGTCTCCATGTCACGTTTTTATTTGATCTAGGCAGGCAAGTGAAAGGTAACTGGTTTTGGTGGCGCATACACAGACTATAGTCTACATTAAGATTTACAGACTGTGACCTTTAAAGTTCCCAAACAAAGGCCAATGTTGTATGTAAATCCATGGTGTCTTTGCCAAGTGGATATAATTACAAGCTGACTAGGTAGAGCACAGGGTCCTGACATGTGAGCATTGGAGTTAGGGCAATCCCACATCACAACTGACAGGATTTCCTCTTAATGTTAGACAAATACAGGGCATCTTGTGATTGTGGCCTGGGCCAGGCAGTCAGATGGAGGTATAGGATAGACAATGATAGGACTGCATGACTGTCTGCAACAAAACACAATCCACTGTCTCTTATGATGACAAGTACAGTGGTACCTGCTGTATGCAGCCACTGCCCTGACAGGTTTCCTGCTCATTGTGGCCATTTTTTTGGGGTAAGAGTCGATTTTTTTGTTAATTTACCTGCAGTGACAGGTCACCTGCTGTGTGTGGCCAGTTTTTTTGTGGCAGAAGGGCTGGCCGCATACAGCAGGTACCTCTGTAATTGTATGCTCAGGTGGAAGCAAAAGAGCAGGTAAATGAGAGGGAAGGGCACAAGATGCGTACGTGAGCTTGAAAACTGGATTAAAATCATTGAATGTCCAAAACTGGCATGTGCTGGTCAACTTAAAGCAATTGCACTAATCCTGTGATTTGTTTCAAAGGTCCTCTAATTCTGACTAAAGCTGTTGCAGTTATATGTCTATTCTCCTCAAGATGTACACCTGTATACCAGTGTGCAAAATGTATAGGTACATGTATCTAAGTGTTTTAAATGGCTGCAGCTGTGTTACTTGAGTTTATCTGGTTTGTATTAAAAGCATGACACAAGTCGCCAGAAATCTGCACATTGTGAGAGACAGCACTGTAGTCATCATTCACATCAAATCCATGCAGTTCAGATTGGATGATATAAACATAATATACAGGCATCGTCTGTATGGCAGACAGGGGAGTCAAAGTTTAGATAAAATGCATCCAGCACAGAATAAGTGATTTACCATGGTTACAGGATAGAGTTATCTACCATGATTGCAGGATAGAGTAATTTACCATGGTTACAGGATAGAATCATTTACCATGGTTACAGGATAGAGTCATTTACCGTGGTTACCGGATAGTTATTTACCACGGTTACAGGATTGAGTCATTTACCATGGTTAAAGAATATAGTTATTTACCATGGTTACAGGATAGAGTGGTTCATCTGGAAGCAGGAAGAATAAAGACCCCTTTGATACATGTAGCTTTCCTCTTCACAGAACTAGAGCATTCAAATCAAGTAGGGCAAGTATCATGTAAGGATGTATTGAATTTAAGTCAATCTGATAGAAAATAGATAGGAGTTAAAAGAATTTATTCAGTCCATTAAATATTGAATTGTTGAGAAGTACAAGTTACTACATATGTATGGGGCCCAATGTCCTGGCCAGATGAGGGTACGTGTCTTGGACTTAAGCTCCCCTATGACTGTGGAGATGAACATGGCATTGTGTAACCACAGCCATGTTGATAGCCAGATAACATCTCTTGAATGCAGTCTTCAGGTGGTGGATGAAGCTGCTCAGTGCCCCAGTATCAGCATTTGGCTTTGTACATATATTTGCTATCTTGTACGTTAGGATCTGTGATGGGCGATCAGAGGTTACCTTGGTGTGAAATGATGTGTATGTATTGTTAATGTGGATTCACAGTAACATATTCAACTGTTCAACTTGATGAGCTTATAAGTGCTTGTAGTATCAAAATTTCTGAAGAGGACTCCTCTATTTCACTTTTGTTCTGGATACTCAAATTACATGAAAACCCTTTTAAATCTAGATTCATAGCCGGTGCTTCAAAATGTACAACAAAACAATTATCAAAAGAAGTAACATTGTGTTTGACTGCAATGAGAAATCATTTGCGTAAATAGTGTAATGAAATTTCTAGATACTGTTTTGTATTTGTGTCTTTTTGCCCAGAACCACTTCCTAGTAGTCAATATCCTATTCCGCAGTTCGAACTCTTTACTCTCCATAAGCTAACCTGTCCCTGTCTAACCTGTATACATATGGAATTACTATTGTCTATATTGCACACGTTCCTCTGTAAAATTTTGACATAGGCTGTATCAGCCCAAATAAATTAAAGGGTCTTCAGCGGGTAACTACTCAACATGTTTCGGAGCCTTTTACCCGTACATGTCTCTCTGAGTAGCAGCTCCTTGTCTAAGCTAAATATTCAGCAAAGACAACCCACATAAATAAAGAATAAATAACAGCGTGGCAAATGATGAATTAGCTAAATACGTGAAGTTTTGCTTATAAATGCAGAGCTTCGTTATGAAAGAAGAACCCCTGTCAAACAAAAATAAATTTTTTTTGGAGTATTAGCAATTCTTTCAAGTTTGTATCTAAAATCAAAGATGTAAAAGCAAAAAATATCAATTTTTTTTTATTTTTCTACACTGTACACAAATCTACCCATAGATGAAGTCAAAAGTTCACTTTCAGAATTAATAAACAAAATGTTTAAACATAATTGTAAACCATGCATAAATATAATTCATATACAAAGAAAGCATATTGGTCACAAAATAAATATTCAAAAAGTAGCGTTAAATCTTACACTGTTGAAACTTTGATAGATGCTGTAAAATTTCTTTTGGATAATACTTTTGTTCAATGCGGACCATTGGTGTTTCAACAAATAAAAGGCATTCCAATGGGTAGCAACTGCTCCCCTTTACTGGCAGATTTATATTTAACCTGGCTTGAATTTAAGTGTATGGATAAATTGATGAAAAAGGACTTTCAAATGGCTACAAAATTGTCTAACAATGCAAGATATATTGATGACATTGCTTGTGTAAATGTACAAAATTTCAGTGAAATTGCCAAAGAAATTTACCCCAAAGATATCCCTTTGGAGGGTAACAATTCAGATGGTTTCAGAGATGTGTTTTTGAACTTGGACATTCAGGTCACTAATGACAGCTTTTGTATTAAAGTCTATCACAAAATAGATAAGTTTAACTTTGAAGTAGTTAATTATCCTTTCCCTGACAGTAATATTTCAGAAACTTTTGGATATAATACGTTTTTGTCACAGATTTTGAGATTTGGTCATATTTATTCTAAATTTCAGGACTTTGCATCTATAATAAACTTGAGTCAAGAGGATTTAAAGATGTACTTTTGATCGAATATTTCTACAAATTTTGCTGTACATATCCCGAGATGGTTAGAAGGTTTGACTTCAATAATTTTAGAGATTTTAGACTTGCCTCTTTTGCTACTTAATTTTATCTTTTGGCATCATTCTGTTTTAAGGTTCACCTCTCAGACATTTTAGGCTAGCTTGTTTTCTGTTAGGTTTAACCCCTAGGGGCTGTCGATAGCAAGCAGCGGCCTACGACAGTTACAAGCTTGCCTAATTGTACTTGATATCTGGTTAAGAAATATAGTTTCATTGCATTCTCTTGACTTAAATACAAAAGACTTTCATTCTTTTCTGACTTGCCCTATAATTTTGCTGTTAATATCCAAAGATTATTAGAAAGTTTGGCTACAAAAATTTACAGTTTTTAGACTTGTCTGTTTTGCTACTTAACTCTATCTTTTGCCATCATTCTGTTTTACTATTCACTTTCTGACATTTTATGCTTACATGTTTTCTGTCAGGTTAAACCCTCCTGGGGCTATCAGTAGCAAGCAGGGGCCTACGACAGTTACCTGTTTGCCTAATTGTACTTAAAATACTGTTAAGAAAAAAATGGTTTTGATAACATGTTTCTGGCATAAATGGTAAAGACTTTCATTCTTTTCTGACATGCCTAAATGCACATTTACTCAATATTAAAAAATAACTCAAAATTGACTGTATTTTCTCAAATGTCACAATCCTGATACTTTACGTTGAGACATTGACTCAGGGTTGGCAGTGAAATAGAGCGTAATAGTTTGTAGACTTTCAAAGTGAGGAGTAGGTGTCATCATGGAGTTTGTTTTCCATTTCAAGTGCAGGATGTCCATTGTTGCAGTCCTTGTTAGGATTTCCCTTGGTTTGTACAGGTGGTCAAGCTTCAACTGTTTATTTTACAATCACTGGGACTGAATATAATGCCCCAGCTTGTTTCCACTTCAGTTATACACTGGCGGGTGGTTTAACTAGGATAAGCTGTCCAGCTAGAAAGGGTACATATTGGTTCAGGGGTAAGTCAAATTGTTCTTATCTGAACCTGTACTATACAAATTTGGTAATTATGGTTTGTTTGACAGGTATTTTTCTTTTATAATGAAGCTCTGTATTTATAAGTTAAACTTCACGTATTTAGCTAATTCATCATTTGCCACATTCATATTTATTCATTGTTATGTGGGTTGTCTTTGCTGAATATTTAGCTTAGACAAGGAGCCACTACTCAGAGAGGCATGTACGGGTAATAGGCTCTGAAACATGTTCTGAGTAGTTACCCGCTGAAGACCCTTAAATTCTTTTGGGCTAATACAGCCTATGTCAAAATTTCTCACAGGAACGTTTATGGAAGTTGTACTGTTCAATAATTCACAAAACCCTGAGTTCTGTTCACAAAACCGTGGGTTTTGCTTTTCAAAACGTATGGTTTTGTAGTAAAGCCCTGAGTTTTGCTTACAAAACCATAGGTTTTATCACAAAACCCTGGGTTTCGTTAGCAAAACCCAGGGTTTTGTTACAAAACCTTGCTCAGTTATTGAATTTTGATATCATTTTGGACAAAACCCTGGGTTTTGTGTACAAAGCCGTGGGTTTCATGAACAAAACCAGGGTTTCGGTACAAAACCATGGGTTTTGTAGCAAAACTTTGGGTTTTGAGCATGAAACCCACAGTTTAAGAGCAAAACTCGGAGTTTTGATCACAAAACCTTCAGTTTTGTTATTTTTTGAACAAAACCCACAGTTTTGTTCCTAAAACCCTCGGTTTAGCCAGAAAACTGTGGGTTTTCTAACACTTTGAAATAACAGAACAAAACTGTGGGTTTTGTGAGATTGCAAAACTCTGGGTTTTGTGACATCACGAATCCCAGGGTTTTGAAAAGGTGCATACCCAGGGTTTTGTAACCAACCTATCAGGACAGCTGTTACTTGGTACCGCAGGTCTTACTAGGCTACTCAACTTAAAAATATAGTGTCAAACTACAAGTGGCTCAGTTATTGTGATCAATAACATCATTATTGGTTACCATGTGCAAAGTCGACCTCTTTGCGACACGATGAGAATATAAGTTATGTATTAGTTGAAGGACGAGGTTGTGCATCCATGCAGTGTTCAAAAAAATCCACACGCCGGCACAAAGAGCCATGTGGACTATTGAATGCACAGCCTTGAGCTTTTTAATTTGCGTACAACATTCAATCTGTTGCAAATAATTAATTTATCGCATGATATATATGATGCAGCCCAGGAAATTTTGATCTAAATAGCGTTTTTGGTCCCATTCTTCCACCATTATTGTCTGAAATATTCAGCAGTTATTGGTTGCGGTCATCTTGGCTTTGACTGGTGTGACCTAGATGTTAAGGAGTTAACAAAGCCACGTGGTCCGACCACCATCGAATACGAGACAGAAGCCTGACTGCATCTCTACAAGCTCTAAATGTGGCCACAGGCTTAGTGTGTCAGATTGCGGTCAAGGGGTGGCCGAAGCGATCCCAATGATCAAATCTTATATTTTTTTAATTAATTTATTTAATCCAGTAGAAATTTTGGACTTGGAAAGTTCTCAATGTTGAAGTTTTTGGTTCTGGTAGAAGAACAATACTGTGACGCCAGAAAATGTCTAACTGGTTTTCGGTTTGTTGTGTTTATTTATCAATTAGTGGACTTGCATGTACACTGAGCCATTCGACAGTTCCTGAAAAGGTGCCAGGGAATCTTGGCGTTATTTACAGTGCCCATCAACAAAAAACTTGTACAGAACTCAGCACTGGGAATAGGTAGTTTGTATGGGGGGTAGTGGCTGGCACAGGGACATGCCGTTACAGACGGGGATGTCACCCTTCCGGTTGCAGAGCTCCCGGGGAAGAGCTTTAGTATCTTTCAGCAGAGGTGACACAGAAATAGATGCAAAATTCTGAATGGTGGGAATGAAGGTGGAGTTAAAGAATACATTGTAACAATTGAAGAATTAGTCGTGTCAAGATAATTATCACCACGATGTGATGTGGCAGTCGTTTTTCAATCAACGGTCGCATAATTACTGCAGGCAGCAGTGCAGCGCAACATAAGGTGGATTTTAACGGCGCGGCAGATCAGAGGCCTTATGCTGCTAAAACTTCAGCCCGGTCGCACGGTCCCAGAAACTGAAAATCAGTTTTAATCTATTAAATTTCTTAAAAACATATGTGCAATATACATCTTACATGTTTTCTCTTGTACCTAAAATATGAGCTCATGAAGTGCACACAGTGATAAAATACACGACGTTTACGTCGCGAATCGATGGAAATTTTCCGAGATCTGCCATCCAAACATGATATTGGTTTACAGCAAGTTCAGCAAGCAAGCCATGTTATGAGTGGCAGGTGTATCCATGTGACCAATTTTGTGGTAAAATACAAAACCGTGGGTTTTGCGACGTCACGAATCCCAGGGTTTTGCGAATTATTGAACAAAACAACTGCAAAACCCAGGGTTATCATGAGAAAACTCAGGGTTTTGAAACAAAACCGTGAGTTTTGTAAAAAAAAAATGGATCACAATGCAAAACCCTAGGTTTTGTGTACAAATCCCTGGGTTTTGATACAAAACCTTGGGTTGTGCAAACAAAACCCTGGGTTTTGTAATAAAACCCAGGGTTTTGTGCACATTATTGAACAAAATTTTAAAAATTATAATATTTGTTTTGTTATCCTAGGTAGTTTACAAAACCCAGGGTTTTGTGCAAAACCCTGGGATTTGCAAGCAGAACTCAGGGTTTTGTTGCAAAACTCACGGTTTTACAAACGATACCCTAGGTTTTGTTTAAAAACTCTGGGTTTTGTGAGCAAAACCCACGGTACAATACAATATTGTGCTGTTGTATGTATTATGAAATTATGCCAGGATTTTTTAAAGTTCTGTTTGGTGCAGTTTATTGGTTCTAAACATAAAACCACTCCAAAATAATCATCAAATAAAAAAAATCTGGTTTAGTAGGTATTAAAAATATAAAGGAAGTTGTAACAAATGGAAATAGGACATGTCTGCAAGAGGTCGCTTATTTCAGGGGGCCTCTCAAAGGCATTACCACCAATGGGTATTTGTTCATGTGGGTTTGTTGAAAAATATGTGCAGAACATTTAAAAAAATGTTTAGTGATAAAAGTCTGCTCCCAAAATGTCCTATTTGACATGCATATCAGGTGTAGCTTTGATGTAATAATAGTTAGGTCATGCCAGACACAGGATACATCAGTAGACAGAACCCGTCAATGTCTAGTACACACCACAGTTGGTGTTTTAGCTTGAATGTTCCCAGTCTGTTCTTGTTACAGGTCACTCTTGTTGCTGTGTTGTATTGCTCCATTCAGACTGCCATGTGGGGCATCAATATTCCGCCCTAAAAAAAAAGTCCAAGTTCCGTAAGTTGTATTTTCCAATATTGATCCCAAATTGAATTCAGAATCTGTTCACAGAAATACTTTCCAACAATTCATGCATGGGGCCCGGGTATATAGTGGTATTTTTGCTGTACGTCCCTACCTCAGTGTGTAAATTAGCAACTCAGAGGGTGCTGTGATGAGATACAAGCCCTGGCACACTGTGAGCAACAACATTATGGCATGGTGCAAGTTGAACTGCAAAGAACAATAAAAATGGAGATTTGCACACCTAACTGACAAAGAGAGGAAGTCAAAGAGACAGGCGGCCTCGCCAAAAAAACACAATAAAAGCAATTGAAGGAGCAACACAGCTGCCCAAGGCCTGTCTTGAGGAAGCAGGTTGGAGGCAGCCTGGAGTTAAAAAATCTCTCCCCCCAAGAACTAGACTCTCTGTTGGGCAAGTTCTACATGGGTGAAAACCAGAGAACCTTACCAAATATCCTCTCTAACACACTTCAGAATCTCCATGAAAAGATATTTGCAGTCTAATCTCTTCAACAAAGAAAAGCTAATAAAATGACCAGGTAATGAGCCAGCTCCCTCTGATGAAGACCCAGAGGGCCACAACACATGTTGGCGTGTACGTTCCTCCTCCACTAATTTATTTCATTCCTCTGAGACAGTTGTTTTTCTCGATTAAGGATCATCACTAATTTTGTATTGCAACCTGGAAATAGCACTTCAGTAGTTTTTTTATTGTGAAAGGTTGCCCTTTGGTACTCAAAAATAATTAAGTCTTTAAATTTGGATAAACCTATGACAAAATCAATAAAAGTTTCCATTACAATTTTTTGGTCCAATAAAGTAAATAGCAAAAGCCTGTAGTGAGCATGTGAAGGACTCTTTCTGGCCTATATATGTAAAAATCATCTCAAAATGTGTGTACAAGACAAACATACATAACTTGAAAATAAGCACAAATCTAACATCAGTCAACAGAATATAGTTTTTCTTTTATGAGCATGAAGTGACATCATCAAAAATGGGATAAATCCATTATTCACTGTTTAGTGTCAAATCAGAAAGTATCTCTCCAAGACAGTGGTATTACCCTTGGTTTCCCCTCAGGTAATACAGATGTCTTTGGGGGAGACGCTTCCTGTATTTCACACTAAAACAGCGAATAACTCATACTGTCCAGTATACGTCTCCTTTCATTGTCGGTTTAAAGATTCAGTTGTAAGTACCCTTCTGCCTACAAGAGGTATCCTCTGATTTAGAATTTAGTTTTACATGTAAATATTTAGTTATAACTTACTTTTGTGCTTGGGAGTGGTATCTTCTGATTTAGAATTAAAAATTTATAAATACCCTGGTACCTACATGTAGTATACAAGTATGTATCGTCTGATTTTAGAATTCAGGATTAAGTTACTTACAACTACCCTTGTTCCCAGAAGAGGTATATCC
This sequence comes from Hermodice carunculata, assembly GCA_964020975.1. Lineage (NCBI taxonomy): Eukaryota > Metazoa > Annelida > Polychaeta > Eunicida > Amphinomidae > Hermodice > Hermodice carunculata. Next base: position 136,532,492 of record OZ026612.1, on the reverse strand, counting down.
TCTGATTTAGATTTGCATGTAAATATTAACATATAACTTGCCCTTGGGTGTGGTACAGGTATACATGTACATATCCTCTGACTTAGACTTCAACATTTAGGTATGACTATCCTTGTGCCTGGGAGGTTTATCCTGTGATTTAAACGTTGCCTCAAGATGTAGTTGTAACCTCCCTAATACCTGGTAGAGGTCTGGTAGAAGCTCTGATTTAAACTTAAAAGATTGAGTGATGACTATACTGCTGTCTCTCACATGTATCCTGTGATTCAGACATAAAGTTTAGTTCTAACCCTCCTTGTGCCTAGTATATACTGTGGCAATAGATCAGGCTTGATGATGCCTGACATATCAGGTCCACACAATTAGGAAGCACCAACTAACATGCTTTACTGACAAATCTGTCTGCATAAAAATGACCATCTTGTCTTCATTGACTCGCTGTTCTGTTTTATGTGGGTCTGGTAGCATTCCTGGATTATTCTGACCAATTTTGGAGCCAAAGCTTCATGCACAGTTTGATAAAGCTGTTTGTTTTTCATGATGTTCATTTGATTCCAGTTGAGGCAAAATTAGTTTATCAAGTAAATTTAAGAGACGCAATAACTGGACAGATAAATTTGATAACATGATATTTAGATTTGGTTCAAGACAGTCATAATGGACTATATTGCATGTAGATTTTATACACACACACACACACACACATATATGTATATTTAACAATCAAGAAACAATATCATTGCATATTGATTTAAAGTTTAAGTAATTTGAACACTGGCTGTATGATACATAAGCTAGCTGTTGCTTTTATTAAATATTTGCATATATTACATGCTTATCAAATATGTATTAGTAAATGCTACATTGTATTATGGTTTATTATATCTATAGCACTGATGTCTAAAGGATCAATATTCTTTGTAGTTTACTGAATAGAGGACAGATTTAGATTGTGTGCGTCATGCTTTGACCTCATTTTCTTTGTCATTTTGTGCACCATTACACCAAAAAAATCACAAGGATTATTTTTCTTATGAACCTTAAAACCCATTTACACCTTCATTTCACATCAGGTATGCCTCAGGTAGAAGATCAAACAAAACCAGATAAAAAAAGTCAAATCCATGGCCTTCAAGTTAAATTGGTGTCATAGAAATGATAAGTTATTTACAGTTTTCACTGATAGCTTGCATTTGGGCACTGTCAGTCTCATAGAATGGTGTTCCTGTAATGGCAGGTGATGAGAGCTTATTCCATACATGGACCAAGCAGAGACTTCAAGTCAAGCAGCATAGAAAATGGGGGGTCGCTTTGGTGAAAACTGGCGGAAAGCAGGAGCTGCATTCATTAAACCCAGAGAACTTGATTAAAAGAGCATGAGGTAGTCCAGTCAAAGAGCGTGAGGTAGTCCAGTCAAAGAGCATGAGGTAGTCCAGTCAAAGAGCATGAGGTAGTCCAGTCAAAGAGCATGAGGTAGTCCAGTCAAAGAGCGTGAGGTAGTCCAGTCAAAGAGCGTGAGGTTGTCCAGTCAAAGAGCATGAGGTAGTCCAGTCAAAGAGCATGAGGTAGTCCAGTCAAAGAGCATGAGGTAGTCCAGTCAAAGAGCATGAGGTAGTCCAGTCAAAGAGCATGAGGTAGTCCAGTCAAAGAGCATGAGGTAGTCCAGTCAAAGAGCGTGAGGTAGTCCAGTCAAAGAGCGTGAGGTTGTCCAGTCAAAGAGCGTGAGGTAGTCCAGTCAAAGAGCATGAGGTAGTCCAGTCAAAGAGCATGAGGTAGTCCAGTCAAAGAGCGTGAGGTAGTCCAGTCAAAGAGCGTGAGGTAGTCCAGTCAAAGAGCATGAGGTAGTCCAGTCAAAGAGCGTGAGGTAGTCCAGTCAAAGAGCGTGAGGTAGTCCAGTCAAAGAGCGTGAGGTAGTCCAGTCAAAGAGCATGAGGTAGTCCAGTCAAAGAGCATGAGGTAGTCCAGTCAAAGAGGCTTCATGTTTTGGGTCCATGGATTTTAGACTAATGTTGAAAAGATTAACACACGATTCAGCAACTGGTGGGAGGAGGGATTATTCAATCATAATTGAGAAAATACTCTTTAAAAAATAAAAAAAATGACGATTATAAAGGGTGTACATGTATATGCTAATGATTGCACCGTACAAGCGTCATGTCTTTCCATTAAACTGTCACTCCTATTAAAAGTGTGCAGAAGAGAATTATCAAGGGAGCAAGATAGCTCTTATTTTCCATTAATTAGAGAATGATTGCAAGCATCGTCCAATTAAAATGGGAGAAGTGGACTCCCAGAATTATACACATAAGCTTCATTCCTAAATACTCTTGTGGTGTGATTATTGTGTAACAAAAGAATTCAGGTTGTAAATTTGAATTACTCTTTCAAAACAGTGGGACGTTGATTCCCCAGTAATACATCATCATGAGATACAGTGGATGAAAGAAAGGCAAAAAATATGTACATGTATCTATTAGTTTAATTTGGCAGCAAAATGGCTTTTGTGAAAATAGGATGCTATGTTTACATTGCCACACATTGCGTTGATCTGTACGCAGTGACAGCTATGTGCTCAATAAATTGAATGCAATTTCAAAAGATGAAAAATGGCACCTAGTAATAGGCATCCATTACTGCAGTCATTCATTGTACAAACTACAACATTGCATGTATTGCTGCGAGTTCATTGTAATTATATACCAGGCATAGAAATGTGTTTCTTTAGTTTTCAATAATTCAAAAACATTGTGCTGTGAAGAAAAAAAACTGAGTGGCCCAAAAGAAGAAATGATGTTGTTGGAGGTTGTAAACATGATGATTGATAGGGCTATTTGTGTAACTTATAAACGACTGGCTGGGTGTAATCAAGTGTACATGCTATATAGCAACTTAAACACATAATTGAGTTCATATGACCACAGTGAGAACTGTTGCCTGTCTTCATCTTCATAGCTGGGACTTCCTGGCAGGCACAGTGGTTGAACCTGTATGCCTTCCTGGCAGGCACAGTGGCTGTACCTGTATGCCTTCCTGACAGGCACAGTGGTTGTACCTGTATGCCTTCCTGGCAGGCACAGTAGTTGTACCTGTATGCCTTCCTGACAGGCACAGTGGTTGTACCTGTATGCCTTCCTGACAGGCACAGTGGTTGTACCTGTATGCCTTCTTGACAGGCACAGTGGTTGTACCTGTATGCCTTCCTGACAGGCACAGTGGTTGTACCTGTATGCCTTCTTGACAGGCACAGTGGTTGTACCTGTATGCCTTCCTGACAGGCACAGTGGTTGTACCTGTATGCCTCCCAGGCAGGCACAGTGGTTGTACCTGTATGACTTCCTGGCAGGCACAGTGGTTGTACCTGTATGCCTTCCTGACAGGCACAGTGGTTGTACCTGTATGCCTCCCAGGCAGGCACAGTGGTTGTACCTGTATGCCTCCCAGGCAGGCACAGTGGTTGTACCTGTATACCTTCCTGGCAGGCAAAATGGTTGTACCTGTATGCCTTCCTGACAGGCACAGTGGTTGTACCTGTATGCCTTCCTGGCAGGCACAGTGGCTGTACCTGTATGACTTCCTGGCAGGCACAGTGGCTGTACCTGTATGACTTCGTGGCAGGCACAGTGGCTGTACCTGTATGACTTCCTGGCAGGCAGAGTGGCTGTACCTGTATGACTTCCTGGCAGGCAGAGTGGCTGTACCTGTATACCTTCCTGGCAAGCACAGTGGCTGTACCTGTATGCCTTCCTGGCAGGCACAGTGGCTGTACCTGTATGACTTCCTGGCAGGCACAGTGGCTGTACCTGTATGACTTCCTGGCAGGCACAGTGGCTGTACCTGTATGACTTCCTGGCAGGCACAGTGGCTGTACCTGTATGACTTCCTGGCAGGCACAGTGGCTGTACCTGTATGACTTCCTGGCAGGCACAGTGGCTGTACCTGTATGACTTCCTGGCAGGCACAGTGGCTGTACCTGTATGACTTCCTGGCAGGCACAATGGCTGTGCCTGTATGACTTCCTGGCAGGCACAGTGGTTGCACCTGTTTTAATTTTCATAACCACAGTCAATAATCAACCAGACCATTCTTTTTTTTGGGGGGGGGACTCAGCTGATTTGTCAGTCGACAGCTTATACGATGGTCAGTTGTCCATCATCCACCCATCCATATGTCCATCTATCTGTCCTCATCTTCCGTTCACATTTCACACTCTTGACTTATTCTCCAAAACTGTTGACCAGATCCTCTTCAAACTTAGGTGCGTCTTGTTCCAGTGGTTTTTGGATTTTGAATGAAGTTCTTGTTCAAACTTTTAAAAATAAATCTTCTCCGAAACCGCTTGGCCAATTGTTTCAAAATTGCACAGGGACACCTCTGGGGATCTATGGACCTTAATTTGTTCACCAGGTGGTGCTGTGACTTTTTTTTTTTTTTTTTTTTTACAAATTTTTGTGGGCTTTTGCTATCTTCCACCTTATTGCCAAAACTGTCACTCAGGTTGTTCTGAAACTTGGTGCAAATGTAGCTTGTAGAAGAGTCAAACAAAGTCTTTACCAGATGCTGCTGCTGTGCACCCAGATTTTTGACGAATTTTTCAATTTGGGTATGTGTCAGTAATGCACACATTCCTATTGATTACTATGCAAGTCAAAGGGGATTGAAATGCAAATTCACATTTTCGCCTCCTTCTTCAAAACTTTGTCAGATTGACTTGAAACTTGGTGGGGATGTACCTCGGGCGAGTCTCTAGGAAGTGTTTCTGTTCCAGTCTTTTTGGTATTTTTAATGACTTCTTCGGTATTTTTGGCAAAATCTTTAACAAATGTTCTTCTCCCAAAACTGCTTGGCTAATTGTTGTAAATTGATAGGAAATTAAGCCTGAGAGAAAACTGGGCAAGACATGGAATTGTGGATTCAATGTGGCAGCAAGAAAACTGTATTCCTGGTAATTTCCACAGCTGGCTAACAAAACCCCTGCTCTCCATACTTGTCGCTTTGTTTTCAGTGCTAGGCTGAGAGGTGTGGCAGTGTTTCGACATGACCTGCAGCAGTTCAGCTGTATAGTACAAAGCTGACATTTATATTGTCAGGGGAAGTGACTGTCTTATACAATTGATCAGTTCCTCCAGTGCAATCTTGCAATCATCTGTGTGGGAGTATTGATGGTACTTATAAGACAATGTGGTCCACACGGTTGTCCTCATGACACACTTGTAAGACAAGGTGGTCCTTGTAACACAGCAACAGATCCGTTTAGTGTTCTACAGACATGTACATGTACACGTCAAGGGTCTGAGAAAGCAACAGTTGGTAGGGAGTATCAAATGTGCTGCTTGTACTTCTATCCCCAAACAAAATGCAGAAAAAATGTTGACTTGTACGTTAATAGCATTGGAAATAGAGTAGAAATAATGCAGATGGTAAACTTTGATCATTGTTGGCTGACAGGCTGCAAGCTTCAAAATCTATCAACGTGGAGTTGAATTTATACAATAGCATGTACATGTAGCTTAATTTGGGCTTTCATTGCGTGCACAAATTGGTGCAAAATGTCTTGCAAAAAATTTTGCTTTGGTATTGATGTAATTTCTGTGAAAGCAGTCAAAATTAGTTGAAATTTCAAATTGTGCTGTCAATATAATCTTTGTCATACCACATATAAAAAGGAGATCTACATACAAATTCAATATGGAAAGTTGTGTTTTTTTTTAAAGCTGAATTTCATACAAAATGCCAATATTTTTATTCCAACCAGAATGCATTTGCAGTATAAGCAACTAACTTGTCAAGAAATGTGGGTATAAAAGTAGATGGGGAGTCTTCTTTATAGCATGTATAAACAAACAAAAGAAGTGTAAAGAACATGTCTCATCTAAATGCATAAGAACATACTCTTCAACTGCCAATTGGCTGTTTATTTTATACTGTTGCCTCCTGTGTACATTGTATTTGTTTCCACTATGGTGTAGAGAGAGATACAGAGGTGATAAGAACTAGCTCCCCTCCCGAGCGCATCATCCCCCCATTAAATTCACTCAAAGTGCCCTTCAGATGCGCAGTAGCTGCACTTGAAGGGTATTCAAAGCGCAAGAAATGCATTTTATACGTTGCTCAAATTTGCCCATTTAAACAGAACCAAATGGTGCACATGTAGAAATGTAACTGTGTCATATTTGTGCATAAAACACTGGATGCGCTTATGTGAGATCGTCGACCAGTGGCAAAGAAGACCATCAATGAACATTACGCTGTGACTGTGTACAGTTTACAATGCATATCCAGCGCATTCAATGAATTTGAGTCTTCCCGTGGCTCATCTCCACCTGTTTTGTTCACTATGCGCCGTTCCCCTTAAGTAAAGTTTGTGTGGTATGTTTCTCCATCAAAATTTAATAAGGGAGGACAATATATGATAAACTTCATGTGCCACATTTATCTTGCCTGTTTTTTCGAGAGTTTATCGGAGAACGGCATCCATGTTTGTTCTTTTCAATGCATTGCTCGGCAGGTATCGAAAACAAATTAATTTTTGGCTATCATTGGCTGCTCGTTGTGCTTTTCCAAAGTATTCCGGTACCATATGTGGATCCATAACTTTGATTGAGTTCCCAAATATAGATATTATCATCAAATTTGACTGATTTTTACAGCATGAAATATCAACAAACATCATATTTAGCCAATCGGAGGCAAGTATCCCAAAATAGAACAGGCTTTTGGTTTCCCATGGTACCAAACATTCTAGACATTTGTAAACAAGCATGTCCCTATGGGAATGAAAACTTGTGGAAACTTGCATTTTTTTTCTGCAAATTTCAACACTTTTACCAGCTGTAAACAGCTGTTAATGATTATTTATACTGCATGGACAAATAAATGAAATGTCACCACCAAAAACTACGACACTAAATCTGTCATAGTACTATACCCACATCATACGTGGCGACACCTGTTGGTAGTAGTACAGTACTGGCTCCAATGCAGGGAACAGACATTGACTGTTTTGGTGTGTTCATTACACATTTTTTTCATGAGGAATTAATTCGAAAAGTAGAGTGGACTGAAAGGCATTGTTACGGCAAATAGGCAAATTAATATATGTGTGTGGTAGGCCTAATCCCTGGGTGCCGGTTGATTGTTCACACCATTTCCATTTTGTCACATTTAAACTTAATGAGGATCCGACGCATACTAGACCTGAAAGCGCTTAGACTTACAACAAATGTGCATCCGTGAACAGAACAGGAGCAATCATCACAACAAAAGTTATCGATATGCATACAAGTGGGCTAGAAAAGATATAGAACAACAACACAGAAAATTGACACTTTGAAATTTAGCAGTTGAAGCGTGTTTCAAGCACATTTGAAGTGCAACATTCCATCGCTTTTTTCTGTGTTGGGCAGGGAAGTTAGTTCTGATTACCACTATAGCTTTGTAGACTTGCTTGACTGTGTTATGAACTGTGCTGAGTCTGATTTTGGTGGAGTTGTAGGATTGAATGAAATGCCAAATGCTGGCTTTGACAGTGGAATCAGACTGGGTATTGTGGATGGATCACTTACACTGTGGCTAGCTTAGCTGCTACTCCACATGTCCATCTGCAGGTGATAATCAAGACAGTAATCTGTCAACAGATCTGAGTACATACCGGTCTTTTATTTATGTTTCTGGGCAAGGAATTTAATACATTCCAAAAAATCTGTATCAGTTTAACATGCTTAAAACTGACTGCAATTTGGAAAGTTAAGCTACACCAATTAAGGAACTAATTGCAGAAATTCATGTACAGATGTGCCAGTAATTTGAAATTGACAGTTAAAGCTTGCACTTGTACATTTGAATCAGTACGTCCAAGCATCTTGCATTATCACAGTAAAGGAGTTGTGTGGCTTGAGGAAGGAGAGTGGACTTCACTTTACAGCCACTGCAACATCCTCATGTGTGCCATATGCCATTGATTGGAAAGCAATTAAAGCCACGTACATTCTTGTGTAGATTGGCCTCTGTTTTTCTGGACCAGTGCATCTTGTTGACAAGTCTTGTAAAGCACTGAGAAGCCTGACAGAGCATAAGTAACCAGCGTGTTTGGCCGCGGTGTGCCAGTGGACAGAAGCGCCTGTGTGGAGCCTGATGAAGCCAATCATTGCTGTGATTGGCACTTGCTGCCTTTAACCCTGCACTTCCCTTCCTTAGATTAGGACTGAGTCAACATGACTGCCTGATACAGCCAAGGCACTTCACACACGGCTCACAGCAAGTTACTGACCTTGGGCTCAGACAGCTTTCTTCTAGGATCAGATCTGATCATTCCAAAATTGTTTTTCAATAAGATGAAATCAGTGATCAATATTGACTCAGATGATAGACCAGCCAGCTGATACACCAGCCAGCTGGTCCTGTTGAAGGAGGAAATGGTTAGACCAAGCTTTTGCCAATTGAGTGATTTTCCTCTGTAATCAAACATAGATGTGCCATGTATTACGGAAAATGCTGTCATTGTCCATATTCTTGTAAGTGGCTTCATATGGAAAGGAAGTCTGGAATATTTATGTGCATTGACATTTCAGATACTTATTTTATTTAAAGAATCTGTTTCATTTCTCCAATTCCTGCAGGATATTATCCACCACAAAGAGATTTTAGGAAAAGACGACAGTTGCTACTGCAGTATTTCTGTATATATTAAAATGTCATTTTATGCATGAGTGCTGGTCATAGAACTCTGTGTGCTTGGAGCAGTTTTTCAGTGGCATGAACTTTGAACTTTACAGATCTGGAGACCTATCTATTGACCAAAGTACAGTCTGTAAATCTCACTCAGGTCTCAATACATTCAATCTTCAGCATGAAAAGTTTGCAGGGGGATTATCCCTAGATGAAGAATTACTTTATGGCTTGAGGATTATGCAGAATATGAAACTTTTCAGCATATTAATTCAGTAGAACCATCACATGTAATTGCTACAAGTGAAGCAGCCCATGCATTGAGCCATAAAACCTGCAGAGACTGAGGGCAGGGAGGAGAAGTGTCCTCTTCCGGCGAGGTGCTATATTATTGACGGACAGAGTACAATTTCATGTTCGCTGGTCTTTTATCAGCTCTAATTGTGGGCTTTTGCTGCAGGATTATTGAGGCTGGCTGCAGGCATATAGAAGCTATAAAGTTTCAAATTTTCCTCCACCTCTCTACTTACCATCTCTTTGAAGCTTTTCCTGTCATTTAATAAATACATGTTCAAAGCACTCTGCATGTAGGCACCTGACAGTTTAGCTTTTCTCTCTACCAGAAAGAGCCCTCTTTAAAAGCAATATTTGTCTGATAGAAGTTTCTTTTGTGTGAAGTGCATATCTTGGTGGCTAAATTAGCCTTATTTTCCTTCACATTGGAATTGGTGTCCCTTGAAGCACTACAGTGCATGCATAAGTTAATACTCAAATGCTGCATGCAGAACATGGTGGTGCTGCTACAAGACTTAAATGTAAAATGCTCGTTTAGAAATGAGCCTTCTGGGTACTCCCTCAAGTAAAGTTTAATTTGTTTTGCAAAGTGGTTATTATGCATGGATTATAGTGACATGGGATGTATTGGTTTATGGCTATGGAGTAATTAATCCTTGTTTTTGATGGGTAGGATTGTCTATAGAAGGTGGTCTAATAAGGCCAGCCACAATGCAAACTATGGCTTTTTAAATGTAAGAATTTGTACACATATAACATCATTAGGAGTAGAAACACTCACATAAATCAAAGTGCAGAGTGTTTTATTGCTGGACTCTGCACTCTACCAGATGACAATCCGGCTGTGACAAATGAAGCTCGTCCTTTCTGCACCTTTTTGTTGTTTGTTTATTTCTTTGTTTGTCTGTTTATTTATTTTAGAAATGTGGAATGTGGTATAAGGTAGGTTATGCTTGGGTTTTTGTTGAATATACATATATTTGTTGATATCATTGGTGTGAACTGATTCTGGTTTTACTAAATTGGCAACCATTGACACCATAAAACAAGACAAGGGCTGTGTGTGTGACATTTATAGGATTCCCCTGCCTCTGCCACTCCATTCACATTTGACTAACTTGTTAGAGGTTAGATTTTTTTTTCTTATTGGGGGGGAGGGTATCCTTTGGCGTCATGTGGTCAGAGCTCGCAAGAATTGCATGGATGTTACTATTCTCTGAGCAACCCCATATTTAACATGGTTTTTGAAGGTAAAAACATTGATAAGCTAACGTTAAATGACCAGCCAAACTTTAGAATAAAGGATAATTACAATATGTTACCCACAAAAATGTTTTGATTATAATCCTCTACAAAAATATGACATATAAAGAGAATATATAGTTCAAAGATCCAGTATAAAAGGACAAAAAAAGGACAAATGCTTTTCAAAATCAAAAGGAAGTGTGGCCAAGTTTGACATTACAGCAAGAGGTCTGTACAGCCAGCCATTTGTCTGCATCATCCAGTATCAATGGGCTGGGTGTGTACAGCCTGCACATATTAGTGATTTCATCATCAGTGATCAGATACGGGCGAGACCAACTGATGATCAATTAAAGTCAGTCAGTCGGTCAAGAAAAAGCAGATAATTTGGCTCTGCTTGTGTGTGAGCCTCGTGGAGTATATGTCTATCATATACTGCTTCTGGAGCTGGTGCCATTTGCATGGTGAGGACCAAACTTGTCATGTAAACAGCACAGTTATATATGCAGTGTTCATGATTTAAAGCACACCAGGTTTGTAACATTGACAATTGTATTAAACAACAACAATGATTTTAAATTGGAATCTTTTATTTGCTACTATTATTGAAGGAGAACTGTTTGATTCAATAAATTGTTGACTTTGTAATCTTACAACCACTTGGTTCATCATTTGTCAACAATTGACATCTGACTGTGTTCTCAATCATTGGCACCCGACAGTCAGAGTACATCCCATAATACCCAAACTTAACCCAAAAAATAATGAACATCAAATTACTTCATAGTGCTCAAAGGCTCTCAGTAACAACTCAAACCCTGTCTGATATTTTATTTGTTTCAAATATTAAGCAATTTGTTCACTGTAATGTGTAAACAGTAGAAAAACTGTGTTACTTGCAGTGACGGTTGTTACTTTGTATACATTCATCCTTTAAGAAACAAACTTTAATAAAGACATCCCTTATGGAAAATTTCTGTCTGAATTAGTCTGAATCAAATCTGAATTTGTCCAAATCAAATCTGAATTCAGGCTGAATCAAACCAGAATTCTGGCTGAAACAACATATTGTCTGAAATCCAGTCTTGTCAGACACTGTTCAGTCTGTTTCAGCAAGATTTCAGTCAGGTTCAGCCAGAATTCAGAAAGCTTCATCTAGAATTCAGTCAAGATTCAGCAATATTTCAGATAGTTTCAGGCAGTATTCAGGCAGTATTCATATAGTTTTAGCCAGTATTCAGCTCAAATTCATACAGTTTCAGCTATACAAGTAATTCAGGCAACATCAGCCAGAAGTCAGACTGATTTCTGCCTGGATTCACAAAGCTTCTGCCAGTTTTCAGGTAACATTCAGCTATAATTAATAAGACCTCAGCCAGAATTCCAAGGAATTCGCGAGCCAATACAGTGGAAGCTGTATATGGCTTCTTGGTGGCTTCCAGGTGGAGAAAATCCTAATTTAATTTTTTAGAGATAGGGAATGGGAAGAGGAAGCTCAGACATTTACAGGTTACAGGGAAACACCTGTATGGCCAGGACTTCATGGCCATACATGTAAATGGACCTATTTTTGACACGTACATGTTCCATTCATAAAATCAAAGCAGAGAAAATTGTATAATTGTCACAAATCTGTACGATTTATATGGTATTTAAAATTATACAACTTAACTAAGTGAATGTAGTTGCTTTCTGTGTAAAGGAATCGTTTAAAAAGAACATTCTGATTTAAATAAAATGATTATAACTTTGATAAAATTAATCTGAAGGTTTTAAACAATCGCCATGTTATTCATTTTTACAAATAACAAACAAAATAAAATGATTACAAGTAACAAGCTAAAAAGTTGTCTATTAATTTTCCACAGTTTTTCACTGTTTAAAAATAGATATTTAGAGGTGCACCAAGAAAACCTCTGAAAGTGTTCCTGTTCACCCCAATCTGTGTTGAGTAATTAAAACTCAATTCCTTCTGAATTTTTCTGAAGTGATTCAGACAAAATTGTAGTGATCTAAATATTGCTGAAGTTATTCAGGCAAAATTTAGATACCTCTGAATATTGGTGAAGTGATTGAGACAAAATAAAGAAGACTGAATATTGCTGAAGTGATTCAGACAAAATTCAGCAAGATCTGAATTTTGCTGAAGTGATTCAGGCAAAATTCAGATACTTCTAAAGATTGCTGAATTGATTCAGACAAAATGCTGAAAAGTGGATATTATTGAAGAGAATCAGCAAAATTCAGAAATATCTGAAAATTGCTGAAGTGATTCAGACAAAATTCAGGAAGATCTCAATATTGTTGAATTGATTCAGACAAAATTCAGATTCATCTGAATATTGCTGAAGTGATTCAGACTAGATTCAGCCAATCTGAATATTGCTGAAGTAATTCAGGTGGAATTCAGCCATATTCAGACAGAAATCAGAAAAACCCAATTCCTTCTGAATTTTTCTGAAGTGATTCAGACAAAATTGTAGTGATCTAAATATTGCTGAAGTTATTCAGGCAAAATTTAGATACCTCTGAATATTGGTGAAGTGATTGAGACAAAATAAAGAAGACTGAATATTGCTGAAGTGATTCAGACAAAATTCAGCAAGATCTGAATTTTGCTGAAGTGATTCAGGCAAAATTCAGATACTTCTAAAGATTGCTGAATTGATTCAGACAAAATGCTGAAAAGTGGATATTATTGAAGAGAATCAGCAAAATTCAGAAATATCTGAAAATTGCTGAAGTGATTCAGACAAAATTCAGGAAGATCTCAATATTGTTGAATTGATTCAGACAAAATTCAGATTCATCTGAATATTGCTGAAGTGATTCAGACTAGATTCAGCCAATCTGAATATTGCTGAAGTAATTCAGGTGGAATTCAGCCATATTCAGACAGAAATCAGAAAAACCCATAAACCTTCAGACCAGATTCAGCCAACTTTTTGTGCTTCAAGCAAATTCAGCCAGAACTCAGCAAAATTCAGTCAATTATCAGCAAAGATTCAAATGTCATGGATGGTAAGGGTAATAAGCTCTGTCAGTACAGATAACGGTCTATCCTTATGTCGTCTGTTTCATAACAAAGTCTATTTTGTGCGGCCTTTATTTCAAAGGCAGTAAAATAATCTACACCTCAAGTACTGCTGTAAGTCAGGTGCAAGTTATAAACAATAATATCCTGACATGTTATAGATCCGGCGGGTTCCATCAAAGCATAATAGCATTATAAAGCAGGGAAATCGTAGAATAATCAGCAAAACAGCTCCAGGAAGGATCCATTTGTCCTGGAAAGTGGCCATTTATAACATGAAGGAAAAATGTGACTGTTGGTGGTACAGTAGAGGGAAAGCTGATAAAGGCTTGTAAAGATTCTTCATAAATGACAGCCTGCCATTAAAGTGGGACTGTATTGATATCTTGCCTTGTAAGTGTCATATGATTCATGATCTTTGTGACAATAAAAGGTGCATGTGTGCAGTTTAGGCCTTTCAGCTGCAATTCAAGTTTAACCCTTGACATGTAAAATTACTGTTTGTATTTGCCAAAGAGTACTTCATATTTCACATAAATTGATCTACAAAGAAAATGCACATAGTTTTGTTGTTCCTAACTCTGTAACACGTTACTGTTACTGGTAGCTATTATGGATGTCATGCACAAATGAAAGAGCCTTAATTCTGTGCATCCGTACATATAAATTGTCCAAGTCTTGTGCATATGGCCTGTTTTATGTTCATCAGATTACAAACCATTTATGCAAGCTGTCTTAATCATGGTCTTTTTGCACTTATAATTTGTGGGGTGGATGCATATGATTGTAAACCTCGCGAAAAATTATGGCTGATTTCTCGGCACACAAAAATGGATCAACTTATGATGGTCAGTGATAGAACAATGAATATATAGTGAAGCAGAAAATATACACATATGTTTCTTTTCAGTTGTCTTGATATATATACCAAGCTAGGATTTTTTCTGATATATTTGCAAATTGCATATATTTGACAGTGGATGCATATATGTAATCGATTATTCATTTTTATCTGCAGGTTAATAAAGAGCATTTTATAAGACATGCAGATAACAAACTATGAAGAAAAAAGGCACACTTTGTCAAAACACAGGTTAATTGTGATTACATGTACATTGTGCCTCTTACTGTAAGCAACTGATGCTACCCTCTGTTGACAGAATGTAGAACTAACAGAAGTCCCAAGCCAATATTGCCCATTCCTGAATGAGTAATTTCCCAATCACAAGACATTAAAGCCAATGAATTCAATCTGACTGACCAGCGTGCCATGCTGCGGCAAGGTGCTTTTGTTATATTGGGTAATGCTGGTGATTAACAGTATGCATAAGGAAATATTGTAGAGAAAGCCCAGCAATAAAACATTAGAATGTGAAGACGTACAAGAGCATTGGCTCCATCAGCTAACTATTGGACACTGGCTAGATATAAATTGACAGCAGAACACGTATATACCACTGAGAAGTAATGAGATGGAAGATTAAGTAGACTTCAGCTTGCAAACTGCATGGCAGTACTACACGATAATGAATCACAAGAAGGAGGGTAGTGAATCGAAGGACAGGTAGATCCTGTGCCATCCAAAGTTACAAAGAACATCCACACTTTTAAACTGTGGATATAGCAATTATTATGTATTTTTGTACCATGCATTAATAACTGCTTGATAATATCCGTGAATAATCCAGTGGGAGAACACACACGTGCCTCTGTTTCAAAGTTCTTTCTTACACGTAGTTATGGAAACATGGAGTAATATTTATCCAGTAATTTCAGTCCAAGCAAAGTATATTGAAAGTGTGCACCTAGAGGAGTTAGACATGAAAGGTGCATTTAAAGATTTATTTCAATGCTGTTTAGTCATGTAGCTCTTCCTTGTTCTTGCCTAAGTTGATGTGATTGAATATCTTGTGTGGAACTGTGCAAACATTGACTGATAACAGCTGCAACAAGCTGCAGGTATTGACAAATTGAATGCAGTTTTGTATAGGCTAAATGTTTACATAATGAAACATCAAATTAGTCTTATTATCCTGAGAAAGGGTTCCAAATGTGTGGCTCTCAAAGGCCTATAGTTACTGATATCAACACATCCCAAAGCTGCTTTCAGACTGCTTTGTCATTCTGTGCACAGCATATTCACATGTACTCCAAGGAATTGACAAAGATGGTGTCTCCAATTTGCATTGCCCCAAATCTCATACAGATGGCACTTAAGTTGCCTGGAATCCTACAGACAAAGCAGGGTTCACTAATGCTGTTTTGTCTCCGGGGAGAACATTGATTTGTCTCCTGGCTGGGAATCCAGGAAGAAACAGCATTATGTGGCTTGTTATTGGTGATGGTCTCGCATGTTGGTCAAGCAAGATAAATGGAACAAGAAGATGCTGGCCTCAGAAAATCCTAATTTGCTTTGAATATACTATTGAATGTAATTTGGCAACACCTTAACCCAATTTAAACTTCCTTTGATGGAATAGAAGTCAGCGTATACATGAATATCTGATTTACAACTGGCTGGCTATAGACACAAAATTATGAAACATGGTTACTGGCAGGGTATGTACTGTATAAGGAGGTAAGCTGAAGTACTTCATTAAAGCAGCTGTCTCATTGAACTGTTCTTGTGCATTTTAGAACATGGTCCAAGCTTGTTGGTAACAGTGCATCGTGACAAGAAAATTTTAAATATAGAGGGAAGTAGGAAAGTTGTGTATCAAGAGGCCACACAGTTATATGGGTATATGTACCTTGGAGACAAAGCAATTCATTTTGGAAAGAGCATTGTGTTTTTGAAAGTTGTCCAAATATGATTTTGCTTCAAAAAAATAGAAGACAGATGATCCTTGTCAAATTTCTGAAGTACATTCACTGTCGATGCACCAAGCCCATCAGGTACCCTTATCAGAGATTTTAGAGCAGAAAATAAATAAAATGGCACAAAAAACATTTGCTTTATTGTTTTTTATCTATTGGATGCATGTTTTGTTGCATTTTATATTATGTAAAAGATGGGAAACACTTTGAAAAAAAATTGCCTGAACCCAAATTTTAAACAAAAGACCCCCATCCCAAATTAATGATAAATCCTCTTGTCAAGTAGTTTGGTCCCCAAAAGATGTCAGTGTACAGCGTCTTCAAGCAGTGGGTCACTCTATGTTAGCTGTGGGGCTGCACACGTACATGGACCCATGGGCAGCATATGACTCGTGCATTCTGGCCTATAGCACACAGATCTCTGGCCTACAGCACACAAAGCCCTGGACTAGGATCCATTCTTGCCTACAGGACATATAGAGCTCTTGACTAGGATCCATTCTGACCTACCGCACATAGTGCTTTAGATCAGGATCCATTCTGGCCTACAGCATGTAGAGCTCTAGACCAGGATCCATTTTGGCCTACCGCACATAGAGCTCTGGACCAGGTGTCATTCTGGCCTACAGCACATAGAGCTCTGGACCAGGATCCATTTTGGCCTACAACACACAGAGCTCTGGGCCAGGCGTCATTCTGGCCTACAGCACATAGAGCTGTGGACCAGGATTGATCCTGGCCTACAGTACACAGAGCTGTGGACCAGGAGGCAAGGCATGTGTTGCATTGATAAGAGGAATCAGTACAAAGATGCCACAGCCATGTCCCCACAACTGGTCACTGCTCTGTCATCAGGACCAGTTTACCACACATGTAAAACTAGGACAACTATAAGCTTTGATATGCCAAGTATGAGTCCATATCTGATGCATAATAAGGAGTGTTCCTGCTGTAGTGAAATCCCTGTAGCTACAAGTACAGAAAGCTTTAAAAGCTTGGCTATATGAAAAATACATGGTCATGGAGAAAGAATTGTCATAGAAAAGATTCCTTTATTTTTTGTTTATGTACGGGATGTTTACGAGATCGTTACCGTTTTAATAATGTAAGTTGAAATAGTTTCTGAATAATATGTCATTTGTGGACCCTTAAAAAACAACTTGCATGTGAATAAATGATCAGATACTGTGCCGTAGTGGTGCAGATCTTGTGTGGTGTGGAAAATTCTGTATGAAAGAAATATTGATTGATTGATACATCCTAAGCATTCAGTTCCAAGGGAATTCCTGTTGTGACAAGCAACAGAAACTTGAAAAGAAACAAGTACAAAAAGTGGAGTGGTGTGGCTGTGTATCACAGGCATGTCTTAACCCTTAAAGTGCTAATCACTGCTTTAGTCGTTTTCTCATTACTGTTAAACATAGAATGGTTAGGATATTCAAATTCCTCATGAAGAGAACTTTCATTCAAATACCAGCAAGCCTAGTCTAAAGCAAAAAGTAGTCTTAGTCAACAGCTTTCCTGGGGGCACTTTGCGCGCAAAGTGCCCCCAGGAAAGCTGTTGACTCAATCTTAAATCAGCACTTTAAGGGTTAAAACTAGAACTACATGTATATATATAAATTGAATGTTACATAATGATGTGAAACTATATTTAACCTTTGTCTGGTAAGAAACAGAAAGAATGAAAACTTTTCAAGTGTTCATCCATTAAAACTGGCAAGACCAATAATCGTCTTTTTCTTCAACAAACTAGTCAGGATGCAGGGATTGAATAAAATTGTGGTCTTTCCTGAAAATGCTATTTTTACATAATTATGAATGGTACCCAGAGAATATGAAGAAGAAACAATTGACGTTCTTCCCTTAATCTGCTCAATAATATCAAAAACATCTGTCTAGATATAAAGTATGTTGACTCAAATTTCTGTTAGAATTTTTAACTGTTTTTATGGTGCACATGGTTCCAAAGCAATTTAAGCTGCTGAAGTGATGAGACAATTTTGAGATTTAAACAGGCAGCAATTAAAACATAGTAAGTAATTACATCATCAAAGCATAATACACTTTATATTTATTTTGTATTTGTTGTCTTTTAAGCTGAAGTGACGAGACAACTTGAAGATTGAAAGAGATGGGTGTTAAAATTTATTATGTAATTATATCATGAAAGCACATTACATTTTCCATTTCCTTTCTATTTTTTAACATATGGGAAATAAATCCATGTATTTATTTGGGTTTCATATGGCTGTTTTTAAGCCTGATCCACTCAAATATTAAGAGTGTTAGTCCTCTATTGGTGTTACTTTGCTATTAATTAATAACATGATGTAAAAGCTCATACTTTTTTGCAAATTAGAAGCTCTGTATATTTTCTGCAATTTGAGCCATTTCAATTTGCAGACTTTATAATACCTTTGTGGTTACATGGTTACAATGCAAAGGATTACAACAATCTTGTAACAGATTACTTGAAACTTGTGAAGTAACCTAAGATAGTATTTGATGGACAGGAAACAAGACTAAAAATATGGTTTCATGGTTTGATTATCATTGTGTGACCTTATAGTGAGTGAGGTGTTTCTTAAACCAAACCCTGCACAATGAGATTGCTGGCCTCCATAGCTCTCAGGCCAGATGCAGGGCTAAGTGGCCTGGCACTGGAACAAAGTTTGGCCACTGTCATAAGTCATCGTGCAGACAGATCTGAAAGATCGTGTACAAAGTTCAAACTCTACTGATTGTCTTATCCTGGCCAGTACATGAGAAGCTGCAGTCACCAAGGAGCCAGTTTGCCTGATGGTGTTCCTGAGAGTCTTGTGGCCACTACTGGGCTGCCGTGATAATAGGATCACAAGCAGAAATGGTAGAAGGGAAGGGACAATTTCTCTTTGTCGAAGCATCCCAAAGGACACAATATGGCCACTGAAATATGGTTATGGAACTTGACAAACAAAGATTGTATGCCATGAGATTTCCTCATCTGGTAATTATGTCTCAAAATGTCATGCAGATGCAATGTGCCAAGGCTCTGTGGGACACACATGTGACTGCTGTCTGTCACTCAATCAGCAGAGAAAGCCCCCAAGCTCAGTTGTATATGTGCCCAGGGGGAGTGTTTACACATGAAATGCAAACCAATTTTCCCAGTCATGTTTATTTTGTATTGATTGTTAGCAAGACAGGTATAGAGAGAAAAGATTTACAAGCACAAATCATGACTGGTCAGTGCCCAGGAGATTTCAAATTTTAATGTTACTGACACTTAATTGAATTAAACTATTGGCCTGTGTTTGCCCACCAGTTGCTGTATATCTTGTACAGTTTTTGAAGGCTTTCAGTCAGAACAGCCAGCCAAGCATCTGTAGCCCAAAACTACAGTAGACATGAATAATGTGGAGTCAGAGGAGGAACTTTCTCCCACTTGAAAAACTTTTGAATGGGAAAATGTTACGAAATTTGTCTGATGAAAATTAGTATTAAGATGAACCAAAAGTAATGAATATCAGAGTGAGGTAACAATCTTCATCTCTATTCCTTTAATATTCTTTTCCTGAAATCATAATTTGTGTGGTATAGAAATCAGACCATGTAAGTTTACAGTCTTGCCTTGTCCATTGTTTACAGTCTTGCCTTGTCCATTGTTTACAGTCTTGCCTTGTCCATTGAATTTACTGAAGAAAATAAAAAGATGAGAGTTAGTGTGTGTGGTGTGTGTACACTCCTGGCACACCACAATGGTAATATAATGACAGTAATGAGGGGTAACATCTTCACATCTTTATGGAGCCCCACGACTTGCCCCCAGAGGAAAACATGGTTAATACTAAGAAATGCACAGTGGATCAATTTACCATTATACAATGCCCTTGGTCTTTAGCAATTCTCAGGCATGAAGGGGAGATTATCAGTAGAAGTGAAAAGTCATTCATATGTGGCCAGATGGTTCATTTGGCCTGGATAAATGGATTAGCAGTGTCACAACTCATTACTCTTGCTTCTAAAGATGACATCGTGGTTTTGTCTATGCCCAGACAACTTTGGGCAAAAGGTTAATGGCAAATGGTCTCTTTATTATGAGTGTTCTTGGGCCCCTCAATGAAGGAAACTCTGCCAAGAAACTGGAGGTGTGTGAAGAGAAACCTCCAGTTAAAAGTATTCAGGGATCCAAAATAATCAAGTGTATAAAATGAATTTATTTTATATCTTCATGGCATATGTGGGTCGCATAAATGTCATGCTGGGTCTTGTCTGCAGTTACAAGCCTTACAGGCTTTGCTGGCAATTGGCTGGGTTACCAGTGGCTGGATACTGTGCCATGTGGTCTACTCTGTGTTACCCACTTGCCAGTCAGTGGATAAGCAACGTGAATATATTACCAGTGTTTTGCTCCAGTGCACCGGCTACAAGTGAGTGAAGACAAAGGCTTAGCGGATAAGCTGTGGCTGTAGTCTGATTCCTGCCTGTATCATGCAATTATAGTTCCAGCACATTGGCATGAGACCTGCTATTTTCTGCAACCACATGGAAATTGACCGGTCACATTCGATTTCCCTCTGGTCCTATGGCAGAATCTTAATAAATTGTGTTCCCCTTCCTTTGTACAGTCGAGCTGGCCGATGATTAAGGCAAATGGACATGTGTACTGAGCTGTATTTAGAGGGAATAATACCATTATAAAAGATGTATATGTGAGCCACTGAGAAGATAAGAGATATGATACACAAATGGCCTGTTGGTGGATAGACACCCCATTTCCTACACACTGCAGCAGCCCAGGAGCCAGGCTTCTGTGAGTCCCTGATGTGCTGATGGAAGTTGACAGTCTGACTGAGCTTTTCAATTAAGCGCAACGTCCTTAAAGAGACCTGTTTGGAACTACCCTTAGTAGTGGAAGTGCCAATATGAGGGAAAAGCTAGGAAGGCCATGCACGCTGCAGCCTAACTGTGGGGGACACGCACACTGACAGTGTACATTGTGGATATGGTGGCAAGCAGTAGCTACTGTGTGCGCACTAGAGCAAGTCAGCGAGAATGAGTGGAGGTTTGATATATGATTTCACCTGGTCAGATGGCTCTTTGGATAATGGTCAGATTACACAGTTGGATTTGAAACTTCAGGTAGGTTGCCAGACTGTATATCCATCAAACAGATTTTATCTATATATGGTGGCAGCATGTATTTCTCATGTATCAAGCTCCCTATCAAACTTGGCAGCAGTGGAGACAATATAAGCATGCATAGAGGAATAGATCAGTGTAAACAGAGTGACACGTGTAGACCTACACTGACATGTGTAGACCTACACTGACACTGTACCTTTGCTGTCTATAGTGCTGTCTGTATTCAAGGCCATGTAATGGTTCTCAAGAGACCTACTCCCATTGCATGCCGTCCACCAAGGGCAGGCAGCATTTTTCCCTGACTGTGCAGCAGGATAGACAATAATATTGTCAAAGGTTATACATAGTGGGCCAGTGTATCATAGCAGCTTCTCTAAATCTCTGCCAATTATTCCATCAGTCTAGTGGACTCTGTAGATTTGAAACAAGAGTTGTAATCTTATATTTATGAGTTCCCTTTTCATTCTGCACCAGAAGTGACTTAACATTCACCATTCATTTATGATCTATGTGGCCTTGCATTTTTAACCCCACAGCATCATAGCCCTGTGTTTATTCATAGATATCAATAAACCATAACGCGAATTCTTTCTGGTGGTCAATTCATCTGACCTGTGGTTTATGATATAAGTGTCTGTTTGAGAAGCTCAGCCATATGTGTTTCTTCGTCTTTTATGAAGAGCTGCATTGAAGCGGATTGTGTTACAGACACTAAGATTAATGTCTTCTGCTTTTTCTCATTCTGTTGTGCTGGCTTGGGTCAACTGAACTTTCACTTTTGACACATAAGGTTAACCCATAGGCTTTATGGTATGGAGTTCTTCACCAGAAATATCTGTGGGTCCATGTTGCTTGTTATGACTGTTCAATGGACACAAGCATATAACTGAGACACCTTGAAGTGCTTTCCATTCATGTTCACATGAGTCGCGTCAGTGACTTGGGTTTTCCTGCTTGAGGCAATCAGTTCATCTGAAAAGCAATTTTTGCAATGGGGGAGGTTATCATATAACCATATGCATTTTGGAAGTTTTTCTTGATGAAAGTTAATGTTTATATCTTAATCAGCCCATTTGTATTGATATTCTGACAATTAAGAACAACAGCAGGTGGCTTCACAGCTACTCATCACGTAGCATTTAAATCCAGCTCCCCTCCATGAAAACAACTTGTGATGTCAGGCATCCATTGTGTCACTGTGATGTCAGGCATCCATTGTGTCAATGTGATGTCAGGCATCCATTGTGTCACTGCGAAGTCAGACATCCTTTGTACCACTGCGATGTCAGGCATCCATTGTGCCACTGCGATGTCAGGCGTCCATCGTGTCACTGTGATGTCAGGCATCCATTGTGTCACTGTGATGTCAGGCATCCATTGTGTCACTGGCAAATTTTGTAGATCAGTCTACTATACATGTGAAATATGGAGCAAAGAAGCCACTTGAATATCTCAGATTCACAATTGAATTCTTTGCAGATATTTCTCACATGTAGATGGCAATTTTATCATGTGAAACGATATTCTGTTTTATTACATTGAGAGACTGTATATAAACCTAAGATAGTCATACATTGAGAGACTGTATGTAAACCTACAAGATAATCATAGATCTTCCACCAGTGAGTGCCAAGTGCTCCAGTGATAAGCAGGCTTGATTCCAATTACTACTTGTATCAAGGCTTCAGCGTGCCCTTAAAGAGACCAACTTGTACACGGGGGCTGGTGGCTGCAAATAGGCAATCATTGGTAGGTGTGACCCATACATCCATGTTTCCCTCAATTCCAAGGCAGGCATGATCCATGGCTATTGGTGTGAAAGCAGCCTCTGTAAAATAGATTTGGCTGTTAGTCTGGCACCAAGGCAGCTCACTACATGGTGCAGGCAATGTTCACCATTATCGTTCTCCTGCTACTTTTTGTAGGTAGAGCAGGCTGACCCCAGGCGACGTTACTTTATAGTGGGCTGGAAAATGTTTTACCAATAAAGAAGGATTAACCACTACAAGTGTCAGATTTTTTCATTATAGCTTTCTTTTAAAGAATGATAAAACAAGATGGAAAAGACATGTACATTATTTAGGTGTCAAAAATGCAATGGTGCATTTGAAAAATGCTGAGTTTGATGGGGTAAAAGCTTTGACATACATCTTTAACTCTTTCACTCCCCATTTTGACAAATGTCAATGTGTTCAGCTTTGACATAAAGAATACTAGATTTATATTTCATGTAAACAGATCTCTCATTCAAGTACCAGTATGTATATAATTTCAGGAAATATAAGAATGGTCCTGGTCAACAGCTTTCCACAGCATAATTCAGCTACTTATACATTGTTGACTCCTCCAAAACTTACATGGCACTAAGAGAGTTGACGTAAACAGCTGATATGTGACCAATGAAAAGTTACAGATACATCAGATACTTCACAAATAAACCACAAAGTCAAATGTCCATGAAGCAATTAAGGTAATGTCCATCTTGTAACCATTACCTGCTGGACAAAGTTACCTTAACCCTTCTCACTTGCATAAAGACAGTCAACAGCTTTCCTTGGCATTGGTTGGCCACTAAATGCCCAACCAATGCCAAGGAAAATTGTTGACCTGGGTCATGTTATTCTGATCAGTCTCTCGTACAATGCTCATTCAAATTGTTTTTCATCACCGTTGAAATTAGCCAAAAACATTGAAGCAGAAGGCATTGGACCATTGGCTGGTTGATGCTGGTTTGAGGGTAAGCAGATGACCGACATTTGACCACTGGCTGGTTGTGGCCGGTTTGAAAGGGACAGAGTTGACATGCAATTTATCCACTTCTGACTGAAAACAAGGCAAAGGATTACAAGGTCAACAGTCAAGGTCAACAGTCATCTGGAATGTCTACTGAAATTGTTTCATGTACATTAAAATATTTTGAATGAAAATTGAGAATGAGATCTTTCAGCAGAATGGATCTGAGGTGACAACTTTCCTTGGCATGAGCTACCCTTTACAAAACATTTTGGATTTTCCACAAAAAGTTCCAATTTGACAAAGGTCATGTTTATGATAATGAGGGTATTTCCTCTATTTCCCAACCTGTGGTGCTCTGCTTCCTAAACATTTCAATGATATTTGCACATGGAAGCAACTTGCTTCAGCGTAAGATCTTTGTAAAAAGCAAAGCTTCTCTCAGGCCCTTTGCCATGCAAGGTAACCACAAAAAGCTGGCTTCAAGACTATACCACAGGGAAAGTGGTTGAACTACAGATTTACACGTTAATTGTTAATGGATAACATTGACAGATTAAGGTACTAAGAGGATGAGGACTTGTACCAGTAGAAAACCCATCCACAATGTGTAGACTCTAAATAGCATACCAGGAAAGCACCTGGAAGGATGAGGTTTTGATAAGTACATATGCAATAGTGGTGATAATGAGGATGTGGATGTCATTTGAGCAATTGTGGTATGGACACATAGCCAGAATAATGAAGTTGTGTGAGGAGGTAATGCCACTGACAGATCAGAATTATACGAGAAGTGATCTGTAGGGACGCAGTGATGTATTGAAGAAGCCAGCCATGCTTGCAGGAAGATATTGGATCACATGGCACTGATAGATATTCTTCTAAGAGAGGAAGTCATTTTAGAATGTAATTGGCAAAAGTAAATACATGGATATGTTAATGTAACTTTAAGACACAGGGGCATTGATACATGTATTGAATACAATGTATATGACAAAGTATGTGCCCAGTGTGGCATTGGCCAGGGTTAATTACTGGAGCTTAATTGTGAGGAGTTGTGCACATACATGTAGGCATAATGACGTGGAGGCTCACAGTGCAGGTAAAGGCATAATGATACAGAGGCTGCCAGGGTACACATGAAGGCATAATGATAAGAGGCTAACAATACACACAAAGGCATCATGATACAGTGGCTAACAATACACACAAAGGCATAATGATGCAGAGGCTCACAGTACACACAAAGGCATCATGATACAGTGGCTAACAATACACACAAAGGCACAAGGATACAGAGGCTCACAGTACACACAAAGGCATCATGATACAGTGGCTAACAATACACACAAAGGCATAATGATGCAGAGGCTCACAGTACACACAAAGGCATCATGATACAGTGGCTAACAATACACACAAAGGCACAAGGATACAGAGGCTCACAATTTTTCTGTTCCTTTGTAGTCAAATGTTTATTTACTAAATCTATTAAAATTATAACATTGCTTAAGTTCATTAATGGTGAGACTTCAAAGAAATAAACTTGCAGATAATTGTCATGAATTTATGATACTGATAAGATAGGATAAGTTGATAGTGAGACAATAGGAAACTTAAGTTGCACAGATAACTGCCAGGGCTTTATGATACTGGTAATTAAGATAGGGTAAGTTGATAGTAAGACAATAGGAAACTTAACTAAGTTGCACGAATAACTGCAGGTGATCTGTGAAACCAGAAAGCTAAATTGATGGCAAGATTATAGTAAGATAAAACTTGCAAAGAAAACTTCCTGGGATTTATAATACAGGTAAAGCAAATTGACGGTTAGACTATATATTGTAAACTATAGTTGCAGATATTAGTTTGGGGTTATGAGACTACATGTATGTATTGAAAAATACAGTAGCAGAGATATTTGTTTGGGGTTTATGATACCAGGAGACTCTGTATACTAAAATATAGTAGCAAAAATATAGTCATTTGGGTTTATGTTACCAGTAAGGCAAATCTGAGATCAGGAAATATTTCCTAGTCTCAGGGTAAATTGATGCTGAGACTGTGCATGGTAAGATATAGTTGCAAAGAAATGCATGGACTGGGATTTATCATTATGATTTATCATTATGATTTATCATCATGATTTATCATTATGATTTATCATTGTGATTTATGATGGTTGGACAAGAGTAAAATACAGTTGTAAATATAACAACATGGGATTTATGATACTGGTTAGGTAAACTAATGGTGATACATCAGTGAAGTTTAGTTGTATAGAATCGGAGTGGATGCCATGTGTTTGGCTGGGATATGATAGACAAGCAGGTAAGGGTTACAGTGTAAGTACGCAAAAGAAGTTTATTTGTATGAATTGATAAACAAACAGAGGGAAGTTTATTTGTATGCATGGATGCATAAACAGAGGGAAGTTTATTTGTATGAATGGATGCATAAACAGAGGGAAGTTTATTTGTATGCATGGATGCATAAACAGGGAAGTTTATTTGTATGCATGGATTCATAAACAGAGGGAAGTTTATTTGTATGCATGGATGCATAAACAGAGGGAATTTTATTTGTATGCATGGATGCATAAACAGAGGGAATTTTATTTGTATGCATGGATGCATAAACAGAGGGAAGCTAAGCTGTGTGCATTGATGCATTAACAGAGTGAAATTTATTTTGTACATTGATGCATAAATGGAGGGAAGTTTGTTTTAATGCATTGATCCATAAACAGAGGGAAACCCAATGCTATGTTGAAGTGGCACAGATACATGGATACAAAAGGCTTCAGCTGAGACTAGGATATATTTCCTAGTCTCAGGCTTTAGGTATGTTCAGGAATCCATTCCTGTATGCAATGCAGTAATATAGCTTTGTTCGTGAAAAGAGCCACAATATGAGGCCTCCACGCATTCAAATTTGTTAAGTGCACAAAGAGCTGTGAGGGTTTAGCAGAAGTAACTAAGATTTGGTCGATTATAGAACGCACGCCAAGCCATAAATGTAGGGAAAAGCAAACTCTGCATACAAAAGCCAAAAAGCATCAAGAACGCTGTTTGAGGTCACTGACAGCCAGGAATTACTACAGTGTGAACACAGGATCAAAATTCAGTGTCACAGAGAAAGCCATAAGCTGTATGCATGTGATAAACATAGTGGCAAATTATTAAGATGCAGGATGGATTTGATGCAGGGCAAGCACACAAAGGACAATAAGATAGAGGGAGCTAGGCCAGGAGTGGGCAGACAAACACAGGCTGATAACAGACTGGCAGGAAAAGCCATGAAAACACACAGAGGAAATAATGCTGGAACTGAAGGAGACAGGAAAGTGGAAGACATGAATATGCAGAATGAGAACTGACAGACATTGCAGGAAGCATGAAAAGAATGAAGACAACAATGTAAGAGTGACTTGTCATTCCAGAGGACACGAATACATTGAAAAAAACAGTAATCTGTTGACATTTACAAACCCATTCATGAAAGGGAATATTGGGGTTTAGTTGGATCAGGAAGTCACACAAGCACAAGAAAAACTGTGACAAATTTCAATGATACCAAGCAAGCAATTACTACTGCGATAAGTGGGTACCATAGTTCAGCGATAAAAATGATGGACAGAAAGTTGTGTTTTGACAAAACTGTGAGATTGTATTATGAGAGGAAGCCATAAGTGCAACAGAAAATACTTAATTTATTACATTCAGTGACATTGAATTTCAGTAATATGATAGGGAAACAATAAATGAAATGGGACAACAGGTGATTTCAAAAACTGAGAGGAAGCCTTAATGGCTTTTACCGGCTTTTATTTTATGCACAGAGGAACTGTAATTGGAAGGGCAAAACAATTTTTACGTTCAGTGATGCAGAATAAAGTGAATGGAGAAAGTAAAAAATGCATGGAGAATGGTCATGAGTGAACTTGGAAAGTTGACCTAGAATCAGGAATGATTGGGAGCCAAAGATAGATAAAAAGAACAGGGATGAAATTCAAACAACAGAGGAAAGCATGTCAAGTGCATTTGATAAAAAGCAGGCATTTAATTCAAACAGAGAGGACCCTGTATTTGCAGATGGATCATACTGTATCAGCGAAATTGTTCAAGGTGACAACAATTGAAAAGGAAACAATTATTTCAGAAGAAGCAAAGGGAAAAAAGTTCAAGAGAAGGTGTGTATAAAGGGAAAAGGGTTCAGTAGAAGGCATATATTTGCAAGTGAAAAACCATGTTCAGAAGAAAGCACATATTTCCAAAGGGAAACAAGGTCAAAGGAAGTCACAAAATTATCTGTGGAAAACATTTTTACAAGAAGCCATAATTAATTGTAAGAGGGAACAGTGATGAGAACTCAACTGTGATCCATTATACTTTAAAGAAAAATACAGACTCCTTCTTTATACCCAGTGAAAGACCCTTCTATTAATTACATTGGTAAAAGAAAACGACTATATTGCATACTGGACATACATATGGGCTGCAGCCAGCTTAACAAATATTTGTTTCAAATCGGTGTTCAAGATTCACCTGATTGTGTGTGCGGTACTGGTGTCAGAGATCTCTTGCATTTCTTTTTTTCTTGTCCTTGATTTTTAATTCCTTGCAATAAATTACATTTAACTACAATAAACTTTGCTCCCTTCACACTTCAAACTCTACTTTTTGGTTCTGCTGCTTGAAGCCTTGAAAATAACAAGTTGATATTTCTTGCTGTTCAAGACTATGTTGATGACACAACAAGTTTCAATTTGATGTCACTGTATAATTGTAGCACAAGACAGGTTCTAATCACAAGTTCCTGATGGAAATAACCAGCTCAGCAGATTCATTTTATGAGTGTGCCACTATCTGTCTTGTCTTTGCTGTGTTCAATTCCTTCATTTATTGTTCTGTAGTGCAGTGGCCATTGTCCTTGTTTTGTTAGCTGTATACATGTATATATAATATATGTATATGTGTGTGTGTGTGCATGTGTATGTGTGTATATATATATGTGTGTGTGTGTGTATGTGTGTATATATATGTGTGTGTGTATGTGTGTATATTCATGTGTGTATGTATATATATATATATATATATATATATATATATATATATATGTGTGTGTGTGTGTGTGTGTGTATACATACATACATACATATATATATAATCGTGTAAGAATCCTAAACAGCAGCGTAAACTACACTGAAGGTGTCTTGCTTTGTCTTGTCCTGTAATATTGTCTAATTTCTCTAGAGGGATTAATAAAGGGGCTTGCCTTTCTTCCCAGTTGAATAATAAAATATGTTTAAACCAACTGTGATCAATAACACAGGTTCACAGAAGTCATAGTTGCATATGAGAAACGGTGATGAGAGGAAGCCATAATTGCATAATTTATTGTTGAAATTGTTAGTTATGATGTTATTTAATGGAAAATGTCATCAATCTCTGTCTTGCAGAGTTCTATTCACCTTGAAATACCATGGCAGGTGTCCTTTCTGTTCAACCACAAATCATATATTCTGTCAGATTTTTTGTGTATTTCATTTGGGAACACAATCCATAACAGAAAGATTTTGGTGTATCTGGCTATTTAGCTAAAGGCAACAATTATGGTGAAACGTAGCATGGGAAACAGCTGCTTGTCTCAATTGTGGAATCTCTGTGTACCTCACCATGATTTTGAATTATTTTGCCCAGATTTTCAACCAATCAGAATACATCAGGGGGCTGAGTTTGATGAAATATAGCTGTAACCAACTTGACTTTGTAAATGATGGTGAAGTTCAAATGTTTATCTATAAAGTTTGCATGTTTTTGTTTAAATTCAGTGCCCTATAAATGAGTTAAAAGTTAGCAGTACATAAAGCATATATAAATTTGTGGTTAGTCAAAGGTATATGTACTTTGCCACTAAGACCCTGATCTGCCATGTACTTTAAGATGATCTGCAGCAAATTAACACTGATCTTTACAGACACAGGGTATTCAGGCATTGCTTATAACATTTATGCCCCAGTCATACCCATCAATATCCTACCACTCATTCTCACAAACTGCCCTTGTTCGTTTGCAGAAAGGACCAAATGCCATTTTGTGATGTGAAGGGACCACAACACGTGGCAAGAAATCTTATTACTTGAGAAAAACATGGCCCCTCACCCAAATACATCTATCATAAAAATTGAAGACAGCCTTTCTATAGCTGAAGAATGCTGTAGCCATCCTCCTTTGTAGGACACTTGAACGTAACTGGCGTGCTACAAGTTTGTCACTCCTCTGTCCACACTCAGCTCAGGATGATGCAGCCAGTCAGGACTGCAAGACATCTGCATAAGACCACAGATTACATCCTCCCCCACGTAATGGGGCAGGTGCTTAAAACCTAAGTATGGACTGGTGACAGGCAAAAAGTAAGATACCTCTGTCAAGGTAACTGTTGATTTATTTCAGGACAGTTAAAAACAGAAGGTTCCATAGTCTTTTCCAATGATAAAAAATCTGTATGACAGGAACTATCTGGTGTCTGTCACATGGAGGATACAGATAATGAACAATCATAAACTTGTACAGTGATGCAATAATGAACAGTCAGTCATAAACTTGTACAGTGACACAACAATGCACCATCAGTCATAAATGTACACAGTGGCACATTAATGAACAGTCCTTCATAAGCGTACAAGTGACACAATAATGAGCTGTCAGTCATAAACTTATACAGTGACACAGTAATGAATGGTCAGTCACAAACTTAGTGACACAAGAATGAACCATCAGTTATAAGCTTACACAGTGACACAATATTGAGGAGTCCTTCATAAACTTACACAGTGGCACAATAATATAACAATGATGTGATTTTTGAGGGCGTTGTGCTTTTTTATTGGCCCGACATCTAGGATCAGCAGCCCAACAAAGTGATTAGTGCCCGAGGCTTGCCGAGGGCACTAATCACTATGGCGGGCTGCTTGTCATTGATGAAGGGCCAATAAAAAACACGACGCCCGAAAACATCACATTATTACTATTATTACTAGATCAATTATAACACAAAGTTTTAATGTCACACCTGTCACAGTGTGAGGCCTTCGAATCCCCGCCAATATGTCAGCCCGGAATACCAGACAGAGCTCGTCGCAGGAGGGGTGACTGTACCGTTTGGGGACTTTTCCCTTGGCTTCTTGTCGTCTGCAAAAACCGTGACGTCACACAATTGCGCAGAGGTCACAGGTCATAGAAGCAGGGACTATAGAAATTAGTTACATATTTCAGGTCACTAATTGCATTAGTGACTGGCCTGATGACCTTTGACCTGTCAAAGTTGATCAATGCAGGGCGATGTGAAGTTTTAGAGTACACGGAAAGTAATATTAACCTATGGGTAATTCCTTTTTACCTAGTAATAATGAACCATCAGTCATAGCTTACACAGTGACACAAGAATAAACCGTCAGTCATAAACTTATACAGTGACACAATAATGAACCATAAGTCATAAACCTACACAATGGCACACTATTGAAAAGTCAGTCATAAGCTTACACAGTGGCACATAAATGAACATGTCAGTCAGTCATAAACTTATACAGTGAAACAATAATGAACTGACCTTCATAAACTTATACAGTGACACAACAATGAGCCATCAGTCATAAACTTACACTGTGACACAATAATGAACCATCAATCACAAACTTACAAAGTGACACAATAATGAACTGTCAGTCATAAACTTACACAGTGACACAACAATGAGCTGTCAGTCATGAACTTACAGTGTGACACAATAATGAACCATCAATCACAAACTTACACAGTGACACAATAATGAACCATCAATCACAAACTTACACAGTGACACAATAATGA
This sequence comes from Hermodice carunculata, assembly GCA_964020975.1. Classification (NCBI taxonomy): domain Eukaryota; kingdom Metazoa; phylum Annelida; class Polychaeta; order Eunicida; family Amphinomidae; genus Hermodice; species Hermodice carunculata. The sequence goes on along the minus strand of OZ026612.1, from coordinate 136,500,704 downwards.
ACCATCAGTCAAACATACACAGTGACACACTACTTCACAGCCAATGCTGTTGCATGAGCCATGGAGTTACATTGGGAGGATAGCCTTCATAAAAAAGTATGAATAAATGATGCTCCTTATAACAGCAATATATTTCCTTCATAATATAACAATAATGTGATTTTTTGATAATATAATGTTTGTGTACTCATGGAGCCTAGGGTATTAGCTCCATGGTCCTGTGAACTGTGGCAAATCAGGCTGATGATGCTGCAATTTACTGAAACTATATGTGGTATGCATTTACAGAGTATTTGATAAATAATTAACAATCTTTGTTTAGAAAATGAGCATATTGTAATAAGTATCCTGGTTATTGTAGGACAAGTTTGTCTGCATGTGGGTGGCAAAATAAAGTGTACCCACTTTGAGGTTATTATACACAGGAGACTGATTTCTTAAATCTTTTGAATCCCAATGTTCTGTCATATTTGCAAACGTTAATTGATTGCATACCGATGACCTTGACCCAAAGGGGCCAAAGGATATACACAGCTACGTACAAATGAATCCAGCATTTTGTAATTGCCTGATAATAACACAAGACTATTTTACGTTGGACCTGTCAACTCTACCAGATAAATTGCTTTTGTTTGATGATGCTGTATTGACTTAAAGACTGGTGACTTTGACTTGAAATTAGACTCAATTGCCCTAGCATTCCGGCCACCAGCCTTGTTGTCAGTTGGAAGAGGTACTTGCCATACAATGATAAATGGTGTGGGTGCATGTGGTGTGTATATATACATATGGTTACAGCAGCTGCATGCAGAGAGGCCAGGCAGGTTGTTGTTGTGAATGAGCATTTTGGATGATGATTACAGAGGCAGGCATACGTGTAGAGACATGTATCGCAGATAATGAGATGCATAAAGATATTGCAGGGAATTATTACTGTGAAGTGTTAAATGGTCTAATGATAGGTACATTGATGCAGTGCTGTACTGAGTAGACACTGTAGTGATATTGATGGTTGAGGGGTCTCCAGCAACAGAAGGCTTCATGAGGTATGATGATGGAAGATGTACATGTATGGTACATGACAGACTAGTAGCAGTGTGGTGGTCTGGGGGGAGACTTGCTGGCCTTATAGTGGTGGTACTGAAGAAGCCAAAGGTGCAAGAGTTGAGCATTCGAGGTTTGGGCAAATCCCCTGAGTATAGGAGGTGCTTATCATGTGAATAATGGCACTTATTTACACTTCAATACATATAGGTTACTTAAACCCTCTGTCTCTCAAACCCAGATTGAGGATCGCTCCGCCTATGCTGTTTTGGTGAATTATCACCTTATGTAAGTTAGATGAAAATGCTAGGTATACGAAAAGTACATTCCACTGTTCTCCTAAATATAAAATATCTGCAAAATTCATAGAAAACAATGGTAGACAATATTGAGATTGAAGGCCATTTTAGGAGGCAAATGTATAATTAAGATAACTCAGAACCAATACAGTTACATGGGTTACTTGGTACAGGACTCATCAGTCACTGTCGTCAATCAGGTTAATTGAAGTTGCTCACTGTTATGGAGTGGGATTGACTGATTGAAGTTCAAATTGTCCTAGAATTGGTGTGATATATATTCCTCAAGGACATATATAGCTCTCATAGAAGTGCATGGATCATAAAAGTGTCAGACTTAAAATAGTGTTGAAAATTAATGGACAGTAAAGTTAAACAGTGCTGATGTGTCATATCAAATGTGGCTTATACCAGTAAAAATCTGATTTCCATTCTGCATCTGACTGGCTGAAGCATTTGGGGACAAACTCACGAAGTGTGCAATGGCTTCCAAGCCCTGCGCTACAATGTTTATAGCAAATACTCCTCCATCGGCCATAAAATTACTGTCCAGTCTTTAATTCTTTTAACTCTACTTTTTTTCATGTAGAAAAATATGACGGGTGCCACCTGGGAATATGCCAGACAACAATAATTAATCTCCTTAATTTGGGCAAAATCACAACAGGCCCATAATAAGTTGATGAGGCTATTACTTGTGCTGGCAGCCCAGAGGCTTAATCACACAGCAGCTTGAAAGTCTGCCAGCTCACTGCACTTAATTGGTTGGTGGCACACCATTTGTCTGCACACCATAGGTGGTGTTTGTGTGTGCCTGTCGCGTGACCACGGCACTCAGTCTGGTAAGGTGCAGTCGATCCACACATTGTCTGTGACATGGCACCTGTAATATTACATGTAGGTCTGTTTATGACCATGGTCAGGACTAATGCCATTATAGACTAACTCTCAAGTGGTGGTAACTGACACAAGGTTAGATAATGAGAGGCGTGTGCATACAGGTGTACAGGAGTTATACCTTCTAACAGCATGACACAAGCAAATATGGTATGGTGGGAAATGTATTAGCCACCAGGGTCTGTCCTGTCTACTGCCTTTAATTGCTGGACCCTCAGGTGCAAACTTAAGACTGTCATGTAACATTTTACAAATTAACATTTTCCTGCTTAAAACAAGGATGGATTGGTAGCTTTCCGTGGCATGTGAGGCTGCATTGTGCCTGTTTTCTTCAAGGAAAGCTGTTGACCTGCAGTGCTCTGTCCAGATAGGTTTTTGTACAGTTCTCCTGTAGAATGTTTTCTATTATAAGAGTTTGATGTCTTATGACATGGACTGGTGAGGGTCAATCTGTCCAAAAAGAGTGAAAGTTTAATGTCTTGTAACAGGAACTGGTCAGAGCATGAAGCAAAATTGTATGTTTGACATGAAACCTTTTGTCCTGGAATTAAGACTAAGTTTAAGTCAACAACTTACAATTGTGTAGGTTGGGTGCTTAACACCCAAGCTGTGCCAGGGAAAACTGTTGACATGGGGCATGTTAGTCTTGCCAGGTCTCAACAACAACTCTCTCTGAAATTGTTTTTCTTAATTCTTGAAATTAGTCCAAAACCTTGAAGTAGGTGACATAAGCAGCTGCTGGTTGTGGCCACAGTGAGGGGGGAGAGGGTTAAAGCAAAGGACCTTTTACCTGCAGTTTGGGATGCTTATTTAGTCAGGAAAGATTAATCTGCCATCACCATGATGCGCAGCATGCAAAAATGGCTAACTCTTGGAATGAGGGGAGCACATTCATATTCCATCATGTACCACTGTCAACAAACAATTCAGCAGTGACAGTGTTAACACAAATTAGTCTCAAGTTGCTTTTATTTCATGTAGATAAAAAAGTGGCAGATCTCCCACTATTTTCAGACATCAAGCTTCTGATAATTAACTGTGACAGTGGACCTTGGCTATAAAATTGATGTACAGGAGTACATCCTGATTAATTGTGCAACAGTTTATTACACTCTGACAAACACAAACTGAGTCTTCAGTCATGGTTGTTCTTGGTTTTGATTTGTCAGTCAAGAATATGTAAAACTTCAATAATATACAGTAGAATCTTGAGACTACCTCTGTAAAGAGACCAAGACCAACTTACTGTCCCATGTATCCTTAATTAAATCATATTTTCTTTAAGACCACTCTAAGACCTCATTTTCACTCCCTGATGTGTTCTTGTCAGGAAAATTCCACTGTACTGGTACAGAGCAGATAACCACTGTACTGGTACAGAGCAGATAACCACTGTACTGGTACAGAGCAGATAACCACTGTAATGGTACAGAGCAGATAACCACTGTTCTGGTACAGAGCACATAACCACTGTAATGGTACAGAGCAGATAACCACTGAAATGGTACAGAGCAGATACCACTTATATTATGAATTCAGGGCTAACATAACACTTCCTGTTAGTACAGTTGATACCGCTCTTAGGTACCAACCACGATTACATTGCAACCTTGGTTGTTGGGTGGTTAATGTTAAATGTAAAGTGCAACCCAATGGCTGCAAAAGTTGATCATTGCAATTTCATTTTGCAGTCAAGAGCATTTATGCCTTGAACAAGGGAGATTATAATCTTCGTGCATATAGATTTTCTTGTTGTACCTTCAACTAGTATTAAAAGCATCTCTCTGGAGATTCCACAATGCAATAGAGGTGTTTTGCATTTCAGAATTATACGTAATGTAATTTCATAAGGAGGCTACATCCATTAAAAACGGATCCATTTTACCAGGGAAATGCTTTTTATTGAAGCAAGGTTTGCATAATATCTTCATGGAACATGTTAAATGTGTGTTAATGTTGGTTATATTGCCATGTATAATTCATGATTTCATGTGCAGAGTTTTTGCAGTTCAAGCAGTATTACTTATTCCATCCTTTGCGTAATTGTTTTGATGTAAACCCATTAGTGTTCAGTGTCTTAATTCATATGCTTTGTATCATTGTAATTTTTTTATAAATGCTAAAAATATTGAGACACACAAGACACTCTGCATATCTGTAAGAATTAAATACATTAGTCTGAAGTCATTGATTGCTTTGTGAGTGTGGTAATCTCGTTGTATTGAAGAAATAAGTGCAAGCATAGGCACATAGTTCTACTTGTGGCGTAGCGGTTTACAGGCGTAGGCACATAGCTCTCCTTGTGGCATAGCTGTTGACAGGCGTAGGCACGTAGCTCTGCTTGTGGCATAGCTGTTTACAGGTGTAGGCACATAGCTCTGCTGGTGGCATAGCTGTTTACAGGCGTAGGCACATAGCTCTACTTCTGGCGTAGCTGTTGACAGGCGTAGGCACATAGCTCTACTTGTGACGTAGCTGTTTACAGGCTACTGCCATATTCACTCGATTGTAGTCCTGGGTGAAGGGAGGGGAGACTCATCATGCCCTGTACTTATACTCTTAATACCAAAGCATGGCCATGCTTTGGTATTAAGAGTATAAGTACAGGGCATGCTGAGTCTCCCCTCGGATGACACAGTTTCTGTTTTTTAGTACATATAGTGACTCTTAACTGTGTGCAGGCAGATTCTTTATCTGTAAAAAATTCACTAATTGTCTTTTCCTGTGTTGTTCACCCACTCAACATAAACTACCTTATGTCTGGGGACTGCATGGAGTTTGTTGCTCGATCATTTCGCTCCATCAAGTGCACCTGAAACACTGGCCAACACATCTGCTTTACACATATACTACATAGAATGAGTCCAGTGGTGCACAAGTCACCATTTTGTCCAGCATCAGTCCACAGCGTTCACAAAGGGGCAGGCTGTTAGGCAATGGAGGGGTAAGACTGTTACATGAGGGGCACACAGGGTGAGAGAGACACAGGACACAATATCACATTCTGCTATGCTGAAGGGGGAAATGGAAGCTAGTGCTTTCACAGTAACTAGACATATTTATCCAATATACCACTCTTGGCTTTAGGGACCATGTGCAAAAAAAAACAAAAAAAATTTCCAAAATTACCAAAAATCTGGTAGGGGAGGGAGGGGGTCAAACCTCAAATTGTAGTTTTACCATTTTTCTGGAAAACCAAAATATTTACGATGTTAAAATGTAGTAGGCATAATATTTTATAACACTAATGTAATGAGCAAACAGCATAACTATGGCTGCATAATCCCTGTGCTGTGTGTACATTAGTATACACTGCCATGGCAGTATAGATACTAGCCAGGCTAGGAAGAAATTTGTGCAGCAAATGTTGCATGGGATGGTTGTTAATTGTCCACAAGAATGCCAGAAATGTTTTTGAACAATTTGTTAACCTGTTTGCAAATAAAACTACATCATTAAAATTTGTACTTGCATTTTAAAATTCTGTACTTCATCATTATGTTTATTCTAGTTGAACATATGGAAATATTTCATCAATAATAATTTGAGTGTCAAAAATTGTTGAATGGTTAGTGTTTTAAAAAAAGATACAAAATACTAGAAGTCCTGAGAGCCTTCCAGTCCATAGTAATATGTTGAATGAAAGTCAGGTCACAGGTAATTCAGATACAAAAGAAATTGTATGATATCAGTTGATCCTCATCCTGCCTTGTGTCTCGTAGTATCAGATTGTACAGGCTGTATCTCATTATACAGGCTGTATCTCATAATATAAGCTGTATCCCATTTACTGTTTGTATTTCATATAACACAGGCTGCATCTCATAATGCAGGCTGTATCACATAATAAAAGCTGTATCATATACAGGCTGTATCTCGTAATAAAGGCTATATCCCATATACAGTGTGTATTTCATATAATACAGGCTGTATCTCAAATACAGGGTGGATCTCATATAATACAGGCTGCATGCTTTAATTTTTGTTTATATATCTGCTGATTTAAATTCCACAGCCATAGATATGCAGCATGTATTCAGGGGTTTCCACTCTGTTTCCTACTGTCTAGCAGGTACCAAATTGTGTTTGCAGGCTTGAGGTTTTGGCACAGAATTAACCATCCAACTTTTTATCTCTGTCCGTTCTGACTGAGTTAATAGCTCTCCTCAGCACACTTTTGATGGCCAGCAAGGCTCCCAAAGGGTGGCCAGGAAAGCTGTTGACCTGGACCATTCTTATGCTATGTGCCGCTTTAGGCATGTTGGTACTTGAATGAAAGGTCAGTTTAAAAGGAATATGGATTTGGTATTGTTTTGTAAACTCATTCCACTCTGATAGGAGACCGAGTTAACAGCTTTCCTTGGTGCTATCTGGGTGCAGTGCACCCAGATAGCACCAAGGAAAGCTGTTGACCATGGGCATATAATTTGGAGTGTTCTTCCATGCAAGTTTCATCCCAAAATTTTGAAAATAATCCCTATATTAGTAAAATACAATTGGCAGACAACTTTCAGATATTAGCGGGAAAAAGCGTCATTAGTGTGGAATGAGTTCATTCAGAGCACATTGCCTTTTGTTGAGATTGACAATGACAATGTGACATGGAGGAGATGTATAGTTATGTATTGCCTGAGCTTTTCCCACATAAGATAGATCTCATGAAGCAGAGTGTCTCTGAAAAGAGGCACAAGATAGAACTGGTTACGTTAGCAATGTGTTTTTTAAAGGCAGACAGTTTTTCAATGGAGTGGTTTCTCAAAAGAGGTTCAGTACATATAAGAAAGATACAGCTAGGGATGGTCAGTGTGGTCTTAAAAAAGAGGTATCTGGGCTGGAAGCCTAATAAATGTGGTCTAAAAAGGAAGGTTGTCTCTCAGTGGAGTGGTATCTGAAGCAGTCAACATAAAAAAGATAAGAGTCAGGGACCTAATAAATGTGGTCTAAAAAGGAAGGTTGTCTCTCTGGAGTGGTATCTTAAGCAGTCAACATAAAAAGGACAGAGTCAGGGACCTAATAAAATGTGGTCTTAAAAGGCAGGTGTCTCTCAAGAGACTGACTACTCTACTCACAGCTGCTGGTTGAAAAGACAGTGTGGACCACTAACTGTGGCATGGATAGACCAGAGTGGTTCACAAGGCTCCACCCATTTCCCATTGGCTTTTGAAATAAGTGTGTTTATCCCGAAGTAGTGTGTCATCAGCAATCTAATAAATTAATATGAATTGAACTCTAATAGTGCTGGGATTCATCTATACCCAATCTATCCTTATCTCAGTTGTCTGCCATAGCCATTCCTGGTTTTATGTCAGTGATCCCTGGGGATTGTTATAAATCGGATGATGATGGTTTAAATGTATTTTATTTCAAAACAAAATTGGAAAACAGGCACCATGCCTGTATGAATTCCTCTCCTGGAATAAAAATGTAAATACTTACAGTTATTGCTGTGGAAATATAATTATACTTATGCTACAATCAGTAACAATGTGCATGACTCAATCACATGCAATAACAGTATGCATGAGAAAAGGAAAGGAAAGAAGCACAAGTCACGGGACAACACAGTAGCACGGACATAACACTGAGAAGATTAGACATGATGATGATGATGATGATGATGATGATGATGATGATGATGATGATGATGATGATGATGATGATGATGATGATGTTGTTGTTGTTTCTTGGTACACAACAGCATGATCAGGTGTCAATATTCACCATTGTCTCAGGAAACAGTCGATTGGCTTTATGTGTGGCTACATTGACACAGCTAGCCTTTGGTCTTAACACCAACTGAAGTCACTCTGCCTCCAAATATTATTTGGGGAACACATTGTGTTGTTTGTGTGCTACAAAATTGGCTCAAATAGTCTTACTTTAGTGATTTTGAAGTGGAGGTTGTGCTGCTTTTTTTTGGGGGGGGGCAAAATTGTACTCCAAAACCGCCAGGCCAATTGCTTTGAAATTGCATAAACACACATTTAGATACCTGAAGACCTTAATTTGTTCTCCAGATGGTGCTGTAGAATTTTTCTTTTTTCACAAATTCTTAATTTTGATCATTTTCCAATGTTTTACATGTGGGCAATAGACCCACTAGGCAAACTAAATATTACAAACAGATAGATAATGAGAATACTAAAGAGCAATTGAAATAAAAGCTAAGAGATTCACTCCAATTAGAGTGATCCATATAAACAAATACTAAGCTATGCCAAATAGCGTTTTTTATGCACGTGGATATTCCAGTATGTTCCTACCTGGTCCCCCTCAGGCTTAATGGGTCAACCCCATGTGGCCCGTGCACATGCTCGGAGCGCATGCGTGACTTCCCGGTTCCTCATTGGCCCAGGACTTGTAGCGTGTCGATTTCAAATCAGACTCATCCCAGTCTCATCTCCGACTTTCAGACACTGCAGACGCACTTTGAAACTTCTTCTCAACAGTTTTTCCATTTTTGCAATTTTTAATTCTCGATTTTCCCTCCCTCCCTCCCTATTTAATATATATCGCACGCAGGGCACTTTGGACCCTGCCACTTGCCAAGTTTTGTCATTTTCAGTCAGTTTTTGCTTCAGCACTCTGTAAATTCTGTAAATAAATCGGCCGGGGGCATTCGGTGTACAGATGTAAAGATTCGCCTCCGGCCCAGAAACCAACCAAATTCCTGAGTTATGTGGGTTTGTTCGAACTTGGCAACAGAGCTAAACACTTGGTCTGGTAACACTTTACTTATGATTGGAAAGTGCGAAGTGGCAAGAGAGGAATGAAAGGTGCATAAAAGGATGCCCAATGTGATGACAGTAAGGTCAATGAGAAAGTCATGGATGCATATGATATTTGTGTACTTAAAGTTATATATTATATATCTAATAAGGAAGTGAACTATGGATCACAGAAGCAAATTACCACATCTGATATGTATATCCAGAAAACAATATTACTCTAAATTATTTATCATAAATAGTTTTTTTTTAAAAAAGCCAGAAAAATCTTCAGTCAACTTATAAAAAAGGATATACAGAAGGCTTCAACTGATAATGTTTTTGATAAAATACTGCACAAGAAAATTGTAGGAATAAATACTTTTTCTACATCTAATTGACATGCAGGTACACTATTTAGGCGGTTGACAATGCTATACTTTCAACAGTTGTATGGCTACATGAAAGGAACTTTTACAAACAAATACAGCAACAACATGCTTCCTGTGGTCTTTAACGGTTGGTTCACTAAAACGGCATCAGTCCACAGGTATAATACAAGGCAATCAAGATACATACCACCTTGAGTTATGTAGAACAAACATGGGTCAATTGTCTAGATACTGTCGGGGAATTAAACTTTTTTTTCAATTTAAACAGCTATAAACCTTAAGCCCTTGTTCAAAAATTTAAAATAAGGTTTTGGAGAGCAGTAAGTGTTCTTTCATTTGACATTATAAACTAAATCTGATTTTATTTTCATGCTATTTTAAATTTGATGCAAAAATTAAGAATTAAGATAAAATTTAATTACATCAATAATAATAATAAAATTTTATATTCAACACCAGAATCAAACTTGATGGTATGTTTCTTTCAGAAAATATAAACTTTTTAGGGTATTAGATGGTAACCGTAGAAAAATATTAACCATTTGTACCTGAGAGTCATCAAGTATACCACACCCTCAAAACATCATCGTCTCAGTCCACAGTCAACATAGACATTTGAATTATTCTGTTCACACCATCAATAATCTTGTTATTCTGTGTTTCATTAGTACTGCATGTTCTAAAAAATCATCCATATAGTAGATTTTGTCCATGTTAAGTGCTTAATAGGCCTACCTATATTCTATGAGTTTTGTAGGATGGATGAAGCCCATTTGTGTTTCTGCTCCAATCACATCAAAATGTATGTATTAATGAGCATGTATTACTTTGAAACTTTGTGACAATAAATAAATACAAATAAATTGTTACCATGGGATACCAGCAAATCTGACATATTGTCTTATATAGAAATTACATAAGCAATTTTTAATGTTAATTTGACTTTGAGTGACCCTGGAAGGTCAAATGGACATATTGGCATATATTTTGGTGATAATAGATCCTCTCACTTTGTTTAAGAAATGATGACAAATGATGACACCAGAGCTGTGTGAGCAAACACTGTTTTTGCAAATAGAAATAACGGAATGGTGACCTCAATATTTTGAAGGTCACATGACCAATTGACTCTCTGCATCCAATGTCAACCAAGAAGAGGACTGTCACAGCGCTGTTGTGTGGGATGTTTGTGCTGGTTCAAAGCAACATCACAGTATGCCATCTTAGGCAATATTTTGAAGGTCACATGACCTTCAAAATATTGCTTAAGATGGCATACTGTGACATAATATTGGTTTATATGTGTATGTGCTGACATTGCTGGTAGTGGCCCAATGGCTTCTTCATGGAAACACATTGGTTTTAATGGCAAAGTGGCTTCATCTCTGGACACTTTGACATTACCTAAAGTAGTACAATGGCTTGATCCCTGGACACAGTGACATTGCTTTTTGTGGCACAATGGCTTGCTCTCTGGACACAGTGACATTGCTTTTTGTGGCACAATGGCTTGATCTCTGGACACAGTGACATTGCTTTTTGTGGCACAATGGCTTGGTCTCTGGACACAGTGACATTGCTTTTTTTGGCACAATGGCTTGGTCTCTGGACACATTGGTAGACATATTGCTTTTGTGTATGTCTCTTCTGCTTTCTACCACTACCACTACTACTACCACTACCACTACCACTACCACTACCACTACCACTACTGCATCATCTTCCTCTTCCTTGCAGTTTGGGACTGCATTTTGGTGACCTTGACCTAATGGTCAAGGTCAAACAACCATATATGTTAATTTTGTTTCTAAGAACTCTTGGAAGAATTCACAAAATGTTATGAAACTTGGTAAGGTTGTGTAACTGGGTAAGACTAAGATTGGGATTGGATATGAATGACTTTGACCAGTGTTTTCAAAGGGTAAAGATTGTCACATTTGTGGTATAGAACACAAAAGAGACATTGTAACCTGTCGGTGCAGTGTCTTCAAAGGGTTAACATATGGTCACTCTTGTGCTACAGAACACAGATAAAACACTGTAACGCATACAGTACAGTGAGCTATGCAGGTCTTTGTAAAACAAGGAGAATAGACAGTATAAGTCAGTGTTTGTTTGTCGCTGTGTGTGTGTGTGTTGTCATTCTTCTTCAAAAAATTGATCTTTCTTTTACCACAAAACAACTGAACTGAAATGATTAATACACTGTAGTCAGAGTTTCTTCATGACAGAATCCCAAGTGTCAATATACATGTAAAATAGACTCCTGTGAGTTGTGCAAACAGTAAGTGTGAATATGAATAATCTGTACCAGATAGTAGAATTTCAAACCAGTTTGACAGATGCAGGCTATAACCTAATGGAAGGAGCCTCAGGTTTGATCAGCAAGGGAGTAGTCTGGTAAGTTGGCTCTTCGAGTCTAGGCTAAAAAAGTCGGCAAAAGATCAATAGAGGAAGAGCCGTGAACGTACAAATGAGAAGGCCAGGATGGACCTTGATCGTATCATCAGTGATAATGGCCACTTGCATTTGCTAAGGATGACAGATATATTACGACAGATTGATGCACAAAAAAATGCCCAAAGGTCTTGTGAACTTAAGGTCATAGGCTTAATACATGTATATCCCCAAAGCGCCATGATTATAATGGGTGCAGGAACAAAGCTAGTAACAGCAAACCAAACAGGTCAGCACACCATACAAGATCAGATAAACTGCATCCAAGGCGCATGACCTGGAATCATTTCTACATTCTCAGAGAGCCAGATTTTAGCGTCTTCTATTTGATGATAAGTTTATTTTATGACATTTAACCAAGCCTGTTAAAATATCCAAAGATGGCACTGTCCAAATGTAACACAGAGTCCTTTTTCCATAACTTCACCTATTTGTTTCTCTTTTTTTTAATTGATAGAAGAAAATAAGTTTATTTTATGACTTAAACCAAGTGTTTTGAAATATTCAAAGGTAATACCATCAAATATGAGAGTTCTTTTCCCGTAATTGCTCACACATCCAAAATGAAAGTGGGTTGAGGGTGCCATTACCTCAAATTCCCCACGAAGTTTGAAATGGATCTTAACTCGTTCCACCATAATGATGTTTGTTCCTGCTAATATCTAAATGTCGTCTGCTAATTGTATTTCACTAATTTAGGGATTATTTTTCAAAATTTTTGATGAAACTTGCAGGGAAGATCATTTCAAATTATATGCCCATGGTCAACAGCTTTTCTTGGCACACTATGAGTGCATTGCACCCATAGCACGCTAAGGAAAGCTGTTGACTCAGTCTTCTATCAGGGTGGAATGAGTTGCCAGTTTTTCAGGCAAATGACAGGTATCTGCACGTATGCTGCTGTGCCTATAGTAACCATGCTAACAGGCTGCTCCAATCAATCAGGTTTTCAACATTTTATTGAAAATTCGGAAAGCATTGCAGCATAACCTAGTGAAAAAAACCTCTGTTGGAGACTAATTAAAGGTATATTGCCAGTAATTTTAAAGAGAATCCAGTTTGGGGTTTTTGAGTAAAAGTAAGTTACAAGAACAGACAGAAATTCATAAGAAATAGTTTAAAGTTGCAGCACTATCTGTTGAACAAATGAAGGTCTAGGAATGCCCAGAAGTGTCACCATGCAATTGCAAAGCAAAGATCCTGAAATGGTATCCTTTGATACCATTCTATAAATATGCCAAAATAGGATTGCTTGGCAGTATTGGTTATGGAAATATTTTGGAATCACACTGCTTGGTGGTATTGGCTAGGGAAAAGATCACATGGCACTGCTCGGGCAGTATTGGTTAGGGAAAGGTTGAAATGGTACTGCTTGGTAGTATTAGTTAGGGAAATGTTAAAATGACACTACTTGACAGTAGTGGTTAGGGAAATAGCAATGGTTGGCAGTAATTGTTTGGGAAATATACCACTTGGCAGCAATGGTACAACAAGCACCAAAACCATACTTTCTTAGCAGCATTTATTTGGGGAATGATGAGATGGCACCACTGGGCAGTATTGGTTTGGCAAATGCTGAGAAATACTGCTTGGCAGTATTGAGTTTGTATTGAGCGCCATGTGCTGAAGTAATATGGTTCCGTAGGTTGTGCTCACAGTAGTGCTGCATTTTACAGCATTGATTTTTTTTGCATAAAATACTGCTTTATTGCTGCGTGAATTTAGAATTGATTAGATACTGGGCCAGCGTATGCTATTTAAACAAATGCTAGAATGTTACTGCAATAATGATATAAAAATCTGTGTCTGTGACATATTATTAGCATAATGTTAATATGTATTGTTTGTGAGATGCATTTTACCACTTAATAAAACATTTACCAGTGCACTTACTGAGACTATGCTGCAGAGAAGGTAACAGAGCATACGATTATTATACTCAGTGAAAGAAGGAACTTGACCACTCTGACTTTTATGATAGAAGTGCTTCTGACTAATATATATGGATGTACTCAACGCGTTTTCTTCATTGCAGGAAGGAACTTTATGCCCAGTTGCAAAAAATACAAGGTGGAATTGTTTTTGCATGTGACTTTGTCATCTGAAGTTTATAAAATTTCATCACAAAATGATTTGATTGGTGCATTAACCCTGATCTCTTGAATTAACACTGGGTCAACAGTTTTCCTTGGTATGGATTGGGTGCTAAGCAGGCAAGCCATACCAACAAAAGCTGTTGACTCGTGTTATCGTGATAGGTCCTCTCTAGGATTCTCATTCAATTGTTTCTCATCACAGTTAAAATTAGCGGAAGACGTTTGGCCACCAGCTGCTTGTGATCAGTGTAAGAGGGAAAGGGTTAAAGAAGTGTAAGCAAAGGATAAGAGAGGCTTCTGCGATAATGATCTGGGAAATGGAAAATAATACACTGAAGAATTAAAGAAAACCAATGATGAAATCATTGCTTTTATACATTACATGCATTTATCTTAGGCACCCTGGGTCGCCTCTTGTACAGTACTTGTGATATCCAATCTTGGGTTCCAGATGTACATAACATATACATTTAAAATAGGTTATGATCATTTGTTTTTCATAGAATAAGACTGTCTTAGGTATGCACTCAATGACAGAGCTTCTGATATTGTCAAACCTAGCAGATTGGTTCAAGTACAGTTGGACAACGGAGAATATAAGACCACAGTGAACCACAGTTTCTGTAAGACCACAGTGAACCACAGTATCCTGATCTGTGGCTGTGTGTGCCATGGACCCATGATTGCAATGGAAAGAGCAGTCAGGTACTGTCAGGTACTGCTGCTATTAATGCAGGGCATTAATTTCACCCCATGTCAACCAAGAAGCCATCAGTCATGAACTTGCACTGAGGGATTGTGCTGTTTCTGGCGCAACAAGGGAGCATTGTGTGTGGCTGGGTGTGTTTGTGTGAGGCTGGCTGGCATCACAGCTACCTGGTCAGGTGGTCCCTGTGCTCTCGTCACCTGCTCACAATACCTGATTGGGTGCATGCCAGCACCTGGACACAAAGTCAAGGAGTAAAAGCATAGACACTTGGCATACCAGCAGATGGCTTTACAGCAACCTGTTTATGCCCTGGAGTCTCTCGTGATACCCATGCAATTGCTATAGATTTAAAGGGTTCAGCTTGATATATAAGACCTTATAATGCCTCATGTCTGAAATGAACACAATTTTAAAAGTACATGTTATCATCATCAAAGCATCATCTTTAACTTGAATTTGGTTGGTAAGAACTTTTCATTAAAAAATCAGGAAGAAAAAAAAGATTTCTTGGCCCTCATATTAACTCCTTCACTGGCACATTTGGTGTGAGCAACAGCTTTGCTTAGTAAGGCACCAAATTGTACCAAGGAAATCTGTTGACTGGCTCCATTGTTTTGGTCTCAGCTCACTTATGGTCTCAGCTCCCTTGTGGTCTCAGCTCACTTATGGTCTCAGCTTACATGTGGTTTTAGCGCACTTGCGGTGTTAGCTGACTTTTGATCTCAGCTTGCGTGTGGTCTTAGCTTGCTTATGGGAATGAGGCATGCTGGTACTTGACTGCAGACAGGTCAGTTCACAAAGAATATGAATCTTGTGTTGTCATGTCAGTCTAATGTTATATGAATTTAGTGTTGTCATATCAATTTAGTGTTGTCATGCCAATCTAGTGTTGTCATGCCAATGTAGTGTTGATATGGCAATCTGGTGTTGTTAAGTCAAGTTAGAGCACATCATCATTTCTCCCTATTGACAATGATGAAAACGTTAAACGAGGGTTTGGTGATGCATACCTCCTGGAGTGGTACGTACTAGACATGAACTAAAGTAATGTAAAAGTGTCCATTTTCAAAATGTTCGCAGATCACGTTTTGGTTGCTGATAGATTAAATACAGTCATGTATTTTCTCACAGCAAGCTATAATTCATCAGGTAATTTCCATTCCATGCAGTTGGCTGTTAGGGGGTATGTTCCTGTGAGATCTCCTCTTATATATTTATTACTGCCCCGGCCACGAGAACCTGGGGCCAACTATAGGTTTGCACCCTGTTCACCCACATGTTATTCCATCATTCCATCCAAAAATGTGGTCCATATATTTGTTATATTTTGATACTCACAGATACCAAACCCGACGTTTGGATACTTCTTGGAACAATGTGGCAAGATTAGGCCACCTTGGCCTGTGACTGCCTCACTGTAAAGGCCTGTGCCATGTTCCCTGTACTGTAACAACTACAGACACAATTGACATGTGCTGAAAACACACTCTGTCTTTCTGTTCAATAGAGTGGCCTCAGCTTGGTCAGAATCTGTTCATTTGGAAACATCACTTGAAAAGTTCAGAAGGAGCTACTGGAAATGCTAATGATCCAATTTTACATGACTTTTATGTTGCATCAATTTTAATCTCTTTTAATGCCATAAATTTTACTTGTACATACTGTGTTTTGTAACCCTGGCTAAATAAAGTGCATCTATCTATCTATCTATCTATCTATCTATCTATCTATCTATCTATCTATCTATCTATCTATCTGTCTGTCTGTCTGTCTGTCTGTCTGTCTGTCTGTCTGTCTGTCTGTCATGTATGAATGCCTAAACTGAAAGAAAGCGGTGAAGTAGAAATATGCCAACCAAAAACCAGGGGATTGGTTTGACTGCATGAGATATCTGATGAAGTACCAAACTGACGGTGGAAACTGGCAGCCTCCGTACCTGTCGCTGGCCACTGGTTTGAGTAACAAAGTGTTAAGAGACAGCCAGCTTGACATCCATCGTGACCAGCACTTTGCTTGATCCCGGCAGACATCCACAGGAAAGGTCAGTGACACCTCATGGCTGACAGGACTCCACAGCCCCCCAGCTGTTGTAAATGCTCCTCTCGGTACAGCATTGCATGTGAGTCTGCCTTTATATAACAGTCCGATCAAGGTAAAAAAAAACAGACCTGTCCAGCAAAGTCCTTTATTACATTAGTGGCCCATAATAGAGATGAAGACACTTGGGAAATTAGATGGTTTTCATTTATCTAATTATTTTTCAGTAATGCATTGTTTATTGTGCTGCCAGAGGCCACACTCAATGTCAGAGAGAGGCCAGATTGCAGGATGGCCATTTTAGTTTGTGTGGCTTTTATCAGTTGAGTAAGGGTATATAGAGTGGCCATTCAAAGTTAACATTTCATTATGTGTCTGGGCAGATCCATAGGTTAAAATGTGTTAGTGGACAGATGAAGTGGCAATGGAGAAGAAGCTATCACATGTCTTGTAAAATATCGTGCTATTCTTCCATCAATGAGTCTGCTGAATACTTCAATTAATTCACCCATGTACTACCCCTGACACTTGCTTTGTTCAGGCAGTGCTGGAAAATTTAAGTGACTTGATTGATGCAAGCCTATTTATGGTTACATCTGATAAGAGATTTATGCAGGTCATGACATGCAGACAATGATGCATTAAAGATAACTAGTAATTTTGCTTGTAGTGTTATATTTTCTTTATAGAAGACAGGCTATGCATGAACATTGTACTATGGGGGACTGGGACATGTATTGTTACCATAAGGTGCTGATAATATCGCGATGCAGGAAGTCATCGTGCTCAGTGATGTCACTGTGTTTGACATTAGGCACAATCCTAATGATCAGGTGAATGGCACATTTTGAACAGATTGTTCACAGCCTGGCACTTGACA
Organism: Hermodice carunculata; assembly: GCA_964020975.1. Classification (NCBI taxonomy): domain Eukaryota; kingdom Metazoa; phylum Annelida; class Polychaeta; order Eunicida; family Amphinomidae; genus Hermodice; species Hermodice carunculata. Next base: position 136,483,186 of record OZ026612.1, on the reverse strand, counting down.
ATGGTGTCACCACCAGATGGCACCAAATATGCACATTTTGAATGTTTTGAATCTTAAAATCATGTGCATACTCATGCGCCCAACCCATACAGAGAAAAGTTTTTGTCCCAGGTCACGCTGGCCGGGGAGGTCTTATTATACTCAGCAAAAATATTACTTGGAGGGAGAAGTGTTAAATAAAAACATTAAGACAACAATGTATATCTGAGAAGTGTGGAATAAAAACATTAACATAACAACAATTTATATCTGAGAAGTGTTGAATAAAAACATCAAAACAACAATGTATATCTGAGAAGTGTTGAATAAAAACATCCAAACAATAACAATGTATATCTGAGAAGTGTTAAATAAAAAAATTAAAACAATAGTAATGTATGTCTCAGAAGTGTTAAATAAAAACATTGAAACAACAATGTCTCAGAAGTGTAAAGTAAAAACATAAAAACAACAACAATATTAATGTATATCTGAGAAGTGTGAAATAAAAACATTAAGACAACAACAATGTACATGTACATGTACACACACACACACACACACACACACACACATGTACATTTTTGATAAGTCAATTAAGCTAGGCTTGGCACTACCAAGGCAGGTACTGCTATAGACCCAGTTTAAAAGACATAGAGAACCACACTACAGTAATGCTGTAACACCTTGTTTGTTATACTTACATGATTGTAGTATATTATGCTAGATGAGTGACGAGATCAGTTGTGTTTTCCATTAGTCACTGATGGAAGTTGCTGTTGATGGCCAGGTTCGTAACCGGGTTCAGTACAAACTAATCTGCCTCCTATATGTGACATGATCATGCACATGGTAAACCTAGGTCTGGTGATTTGTTTTCACAGAAAAAGTGACGGAGTTGCAGCAGAATGAACCACAAAAAACTGAAAAGTTATTTATCCATGGAATTCAATGGAATGTGGTCAAATTTTGAAAAATGAATGAAGCAAAATTAAATGAAGAAACAAATAACATAGAAATTTAATACATTCTTTCATTACAATGGTAAAATTTATGCCTAAAACTAGCCTCTCTGACTTATTTATAAGCATGATAAGGTTTATCAACGGTGCTGCCATTATTCATCTTGTGATGTGAGATTCACACAGGAACTTCTGTTTCCATGGAAAAGAGCATCGTGGTGGCCAGGAAATGTGAGCTATGGGGAGTCCTTAGCAACAACACAAATGCTAGAGCCAAACAGAAGGAAGACTGATTTGAGATTAAGAATCTTGCAAGTAAAATGGAAAAATTACATGTACAGTTCTGTAAATATGTTTTAAATGTAAATAACAAGACCACAAATAAGGCAGTATATGGAGAGCTGGATAGATATCCACTCTATATAAATGTTTGGAAAGGTGATAAAATATTTGGACCATCTGCAACAGGTAGAAGACGGTAGTTTTTTACGAGATGCCTATGAAGAAGCCTATCTATATAAGCATGAAAAGAATACGTATTTAGACAATATATGAATGCAGTTCTGGTTAAACATGGTACCGATCGATGTGGATAAATACAACAGTCTTGAATTGCCTAAAGCCATGAAGCAAAGATTTGAAAAAAAAAAATCTGGAAGCAGAATCTGGATGAAAACTATGAGAATGACTATGTGGGAAATAAACTATGCTTCTACAGATTATTAAATTTTAATATGAACCATATCTTAACATCTGATCAAATCTACAACAATGAACCCAAGTCACTAGGTTAAGAATTAGTGCACACAAATTACATATAGAAATGTGCAGACACAAACAGGTAGCAGTCAATGAAAGATTGTGCACACAATGTAATATTGGCAAGGTTGAAGATGAACTACATTTCCTTTTTGACTGTGTAAAATATGATGGTATGTGTGAAGATCTCCTAAATCAGGCTGTGGATAATACTAATGGTAATTTTAATATTATGCCAAAAGAACAAAAGATATTTTACATATTTAACTCTGAACCGCCACTCGTCAAAGCACTTGGATCCTATGTAAAAATAGTTTTGACCTGAGAATTGTATAACAGAGTACTGGTGGCATGTGAAACAACTGATAATATGACAATTATGAACAATATAGCTGTGTATGAAGTATATACTTATTCACTTTTTCTTTTTGCTGGTTGATTATATGATATTTATGTATTAGTGTACTAGCTGGTGTTAGTTTGCTTCTTTTGCCCTCTGAGAACATTTGTATTATGTCAAAATTCTTTTGTAACTTTTAGCCCCCAGTGGGCAGAGTTGGTTCAATAAAGAACTTGAACTTGAACTTGCATGAGTCAATATTGAAACCGTATTGTACGTATTGTGCCACTGCCCCATAGTGAAGCACTCTCCTCTTTCTAATTTGTGAGAAAAAGCCCTGAAATGAATAATTCTGGCTGCATATATGTTATTCTTGCTTTGTATGAGCATTTTCTGGCTATAAATTGAGTTGAATTAAGTGGGAAATAAAGTTCAGTGGTGGAAATAAAACAAGTTTTGCAGGTCAGGAAGAAATATGAAAAAAAAATATAAAAGGCTATGGATAAAATCTGGTAAATCTCCAATAGACAGAGAGTCAGAAATTGAAATTCCTTCAACAAAAAAGGAAAATCACCAGCCCTGTCCTCAGCAGGGCAGTACTTTGCTATCACTTCCTGAGGGCAGGCTGGCATTTAAAATTTGGATGTTTAAACACAAAGTTCAAAGTTTTCAAAATGTAAAAACAAGTTGGTGTGGGTGGGGTGACAGTGTTTCAAATTAAAAATCAGTGGATTTTCCGTTGAAGTGTTTTTGCATAAACTAAAAGCCAGGAGTAACATGCACATGGTAGGTGGCTTTCAGTACATGGTAGACCACAGTGGTGGTGGCAACACCCTTATATCCAGTGGCCTTGATGATGTCAGGTCTATGAATGTTATGACTAAATACACTTCAGACCATCAGCAGCAATTCATTATATGATTCACAGTACCATACAGAATGCTTGTATCCAGAATCTTGGCAGTTAGTAATTAAGAGAACTGCCGAAGGTGAGTCCCCTTTATGCAGGTTCCGTCCTTCCATCCATCTGGATCGTTTCCTCAGGATAACTTGAGAAGTTTTTGAGCTACGGCTTTCATATTGCACAAGATTTTAGTCCTCTATAAGGTCAACCTTAAATCTAAGATGGTTGACCTTGACCCAATGCCCAAGGTCACAGAGCCACATTAGTGAATTTGGTGTCTGCATGATAACTTGAGAAGTTTTTGAGCTAGGGCTTTCATATTGTACAGAATGTTAGTCCTCTATAAGGGCTACCTAAAGTTTAAGATGGTTGACCTTGACCCAATGCCCAAGGTCACAGAGTCACATTAGTGAATTTGGTGTCTGCATGATAACTTGAGAAGTTTTTGAGCTAGGGCTTTCATATTGTACAGAATGTTAGTCCTCTATAAGGGCTACCTAAAGTTTAAGATGGTTGACCTTGACCCAATGCCCAAGGTCACAGAGTCACATTAGTAAATTTGGTGTCTGCATGATAACTTGAGAAGCTTTTGAGTTAGGGTTTTTATATTACACAAGATTATAGCCCCCTGTAAGGGCTAAGTCAAGTTTTAAGATGGGTGACCTTGACCCACTTCTCAAGGTCACACAGCCACTTGTTTGCTTCTGGATGCTGGATTTTATGTGCAACGATTTATTACTGTATACAGCTGACTTTGAACCTGTACTGGAGGTCAGTTTAATTACCCAATGTCCAAGGTGAGATATTTATACAGACCCTGTAGAGGATGCCTGGATAACAACATACATGTATTATATAGTGAACATGCCCAAGCTTTCATTGACATTTCCTCAGCTAAGACACTATTCCTGCCAAAGGGATTCACCTTCTATTGAGATCACCCCAAATGCAGTGGAAATATGACCTTATTAGAGGGGTAAACTTCTAGCATGCAGCAATAGTTGCTGCCCTAAACTGTACCATGTCTGTATACGGCGGTCCCCTCAGTGGTGCAAGCACCACTATTACATCTAGTTACAGATATGATGAGATGGTGGTTAATTCATTTAAGTGGGAGTTCTGTTTTATAGCTTAAATTAGAAAAAAATGAGTGAATCTTTGCTGTAAATTTGAGCAGGGAAGATGTAAAGCTGGATACAGAAACTATTGGCTTTATGTATATGCTGGATTTGTAGCTTCTTCAAAATTGCAGTTTAATAAAGCAAAATTAGCTATCCAAAAAACAGATTCTTCTAAATCAAAATCAAATATGGTGAAGCCATAACTTATAATCATATTTCTTTACATTGTACATTCCACAAAGCTACAAATTTTCACATTTATCAGATATTTCTTGCAAATAATTTGCATGCAACAAGATTAGTTTCATGTTAGGCCTATGTCCCTGACTGTAACTATGTCTGAGTAATAAACTACCTTTTCAAGTGGTGCCTTCTAGTGCAGAAAAGGAAGAGGAATGAATGTTAGAGCTTGGATCACAGGGTGCAGCCACCACGTGCAAGCAGACTTGAGGGACGTGATTGGTTATTGATTGCGGAAACACGGATATGGTCTTTGCAATTTTCAGCCATCATATCAGCTAAGAGCAGATTTGTCTGTGTTCCTTAGCCATTGTATGATGTCTGTTCCTTGATGCATCAGGCGCGCTGTCGTTTTGATTGAGACTGCCGGCTTAAACCATACCAATTTTTATTCTTATCCATGCAGGGTGGATTTGTAAAATCCTCTTTTCCCCCCATCTGAATATGACTTCTGTGAACACAAGCAAAGCCCTGTAACTCAATCAGGTTCTAGTGAAGTTGCAGTAGGAAAATTATCAAATAACCTTATTGTGCAGTTTTATTGATGAAATGAATCAGGCCAGCTTGTTGTTGCCATATTACTTTGATTGATCTTGCAATCTGAATTTGCTGCTCACTGATTGAACAAATTTAATTAATATCACTGGCGCACATGTAGCCCTTGATTTTATTGGCTGGGTCAAAGGTCAAAATGATGCTGATATCAAAATGCCATTTTGCCTAGGTTTTGTTTCAAGGGATAGGTATTTGTGTGCACTTCTGTGTGGTTGAGATTAGTATACAAATGTTTTTGTATGGTTATTAATCAGAGGCTTAGGTCCTATAACAATATAATTGCCAATGAACCATGCATTGCAAGGCATATTGGAAACGGAGACCTCTGTTCAGTCCGTACTGATGGGGCATTATGCAGGGACACAATATCTACCCACTGGACATAAGACCAGTCATGCATCATCCTCATATGAATCCAGACCCCTGTCAGCTCACTGTCCAGACTTGTTGGTTCAACGTATTTTGATTGCTTGCAATTTAACGCTTTCAGTGCTGTGTTTGAGACCAGGTCAACAAGTTTCCTCCATATGCTCCAGATATGGTGCACCCATAGCAGGCAAGCTGCTTACCTGCACTTCTCTTCTGTTCTCGGAGAAGTACGAACACATGGACTACTTGAATGAAAGGACATGTTTGACATGAATTTAAATCTGAAATCAGTGTAGATTCATAGAGAGTATAGGCCTTTTGTTTTTTTTTCAATGTAACTGTTACAATTTAGAGTAATATGATGGTGTGAACTTGTATTTGGTCCTCTGTCTGAAACTTCCGTATCTGAATATTGTCATTCGGTCTTTTCAGCCACTATTCAGTCCGTTTCAGCAAGATTTCAGTCAGATTCAGCAAGAATTCAGAGCACTTCAGCTCAAATTCAGTCAGGATTCAGCCAAAATTCAGAAAAAGATACAGCCAGATTTCAGTAAACTTCAGCTAGCATTCAGATAGCTTCAGGCAGGATTCAGATCAGATTCAGCCAATATTCAGATAGTTTCAGGGAGAATTCAGAATTATTCAGTCAGTATTCATACAGCTTCAGCTAGAATTCAGACATGATTCTGCCTGGATTCAGCTAGATTCAGCCAGTATTCAGCTAGATTCAGCTAGAATCCCAGGCAGCATTCATACAGCTTCAGCTAGAATTCAGGCAACTTCAGCTAGAATTCAGACATGATTTAGCCTGGATTCAGCCAATATTAAGCTAGAATCCCAGGCAGTATTCATACAGCTTCAGTTATAATTCAGGCAACTTCAGCTAGAATTCAGACATGATTCAGCCTGGATTCAGCTAGATTCAGCCAGTATCCAGGTAGAATCCCAGGAGTTGTAAGTGGAACTATCTTTGCGAAATGTTCCTGTTAAAGCATATAGGCATAGAAAATTATATTATTGTCCCAAATTTGTAAGATTTTATGGTTACAAAAAACTAACATTTCTCGTTATGAAAATCATTTTATAAAATTATACAACTTAGTAAATACAGCTGATTTCTGTATAAGGGAATTATTTACAGGAACATTCTGATTTGAATATAACTTTGTAAAATTCATCAGAGGGTTTCAAACAATCCCCGTGTTTATTAAATTTTACAAATTACAAACAAAAAAGTTGTGCATTGATTCTCCACAGTTTTCCATTGTTTAAAAATAGAGATATAGAGGTGCAGCAGGAAAACCCCTAAAAGTGTTTGTGTTCACCCCCAAATTATGGTATGCAATTAAAACTCAGTAACTTCTGAAGTTTTCTGACATGATTCAGGCAAAATTCAGAAAACTGAATGTTGCTGAAGTGATTCAGCCAAAATTCAGAAAGTTCTGAATATTGCTGAAGTGATTCAGACAAAATTCAGAAAGATCTGAATATTGCTGAAGTGATTCAGACAAAATTCAGAAAGATCTGAATATTGCTGAAGTGATTCAGACCAGATTCAGATACATCTGACTACTGCTGAAGTGATTCAGACAAAATTCAGATACATGTGAATATTGCTGAAGTGATTCAGACTAGATTCAGAAAACTGAATGTTGCTGAAGTGATTCAGCCAAAATTCAGAAAGATCTGAATATTGCTGAAGTGATTCAGACAAAATTCAGATACATGTGAATATTGCTGAAGTGATCCAGACTAGATTAAGAAATCTGAGTTTTGCTGAAGTAATTCAGCTGGAATTCAGCCATATTCAGACAATATTCAGAGAGCCCCCATAAAGCTTCAGACCAGATTCAGCCAACATTTTGTGTTTCAGCCAAATTCAGCCATAATTCAGCAAAATTCAGTCAGTTTTCAGCAAAGATTCAGATATCATGGATTGTAAGGGAATTATTTCAACCTTGCATTTTGTCACAGACAGGACATTTTGGAGACTTTAGCTTTAGTATTTTATATGGTTTAGCTTCATCTCCAAAACCATGGGCCAAATTCACTTGAAACTTGTCGCTATATGTACCTGTATTGGGTCTCTCCTGACATTGTTCTAATGGTCTTGCTGCAGTGATTTTTTGGATTTTTCTGATTTTTTTTTCATTTTTTTTTCATTTTTTGGCAAACACTTGAGAAGTCTTCAATAAAACTGTTTGGCCAATTTCTTGAAAGTTGGATAGGAAAAGACCAGTGTGGGACTCATTATGGGTTGAATGTCAAGGTTAGCTGAGCACGGGCTGTTCATGTGACAATCCTCTTGTTTTTTGCCTTTTTATGGAGATCCTACTGCTGTTTGAAATACAACCTTAATTAAAGCAATATACTGAAGCCTGACGCAGACAGCAAACTACTGAAGCACACTGAAAACTGCAAGTGATGATCCCTTTAAAATATAATGAATGAATCCCATTCAGAGAAAAAGAAACAAAATTGAATTCTGTCAATCTAGAATTCTGTAGGATATACTGAAAAGGTGTGTGGATTGAACATCATGATGAATATACCCAAGGCAATTGTTCTGAAAGAAGACCTTAACATGCCTGCATGAAGGATAATCCCCATAATTAAAGGGATAAAAAGATGCAGTTAAAAGAGACAGAAGTTGTATCAATATTAATGGTGTTGAAGTTCACTTCATCATCACTGTTACCAATATCACATTGTTCTATTTTAACCTTGGTGTTATGTTACTATAAGATATTGGAAGTTAGACAGTCATGTAAGCTAAGACTGGCCTAAGGTGGATGGTAACCTAATCTTCAGGGGAACAGTTACAGTCCGGGGTCTCAGACCTCAGTAGTCTATGGCACATTCCAATTGAAATACAGCATTGTTTGTTTTGCATTAATGTAATGTGTGGGTATAACCTGTACATTTTTATGTGGTGGAGGTATATGGCTGTGTGGAGGGGGTATGGCTGTGTGGAGGGGGTATGGCTGTGTGGTGGAGGTATGGCTGTGTGGTGGTATATGGCTGTGTGGTGGAGGTAGCCTGTGTGGTGTAGGTATGGCTGTGTTTTGGTTTATGGCTGTATGGTGGAGGTATATGGCTGTGTGGTGGGGGTATGGCTGTGTGGTGGAGGTATGGCTGTGTGGTGGTGTATGACTGTGTGGTGGAGGTAGCCTGTGTGGTGTAGGTATGGCTGTGTTTTGGTTTATGGCTGTATGGTGGAGGTATATGGCTGTATGGTGGAGGTATATGGCTGTATGGTGGAGATATATGGCTGTGTGGTGGGGGTATGGCTGTGTGGTGGAGGTATGGCTGTGTGGTGGGGTATGACTGTGTGGAGGGGGCATGACTGTGTGTTGGTGTATGGCTGTGTGGTGGAGGTAGGCTGTATGGTGGAGGTATGGCTGTGCGGTGGAGGTATGGCTGTGTGATGGAGCCCTTGTAATTTGTACAGATAATCTGTGGGTCTGGCAAATTTTCCCCATATAATAATATATAATTTTGAGGTAAGAGGTCAGAGTCAAATCCTTGTTGCGTTTTTCTGCTGACTCAACAATTTTCACATATCGGCTTATACGTTCTTGCTGGTGCCTCGTAGACCTAAGGTTACTATTAAACATGAATAGGAAAGTACCTGTGGGCTTTCAATTTGTATGGTTTATTTTAAACATGAGTGACCTTGAAAGCTGAAACTGCATACATTCCTGTTGATTACTATGGTAAGTCAATGGGGATTGCAATGCTAATTCACATTTTCAGTGTCTTCTCCAAAACAGTTAGTCAGATTCACTTCACAGTTGGTGGGTATGTACATCGGGTAAGCATCTACAAAATACGTACAAATGGTCATGTTCCAATGATTTAATGTTGTTTTTTTTTTTTTTTCTTTTTTTTTGGGGGGGGGGGGAGATGCAATGGTAGCACATTTTGACTTCTTCAAAACCATAATCCAGATTCACTTGAAACTTTTGGTACAGATAGTGCATAGATTTTGGGATTTTTTTCATATGATTGTGGATGACCTTCAGGCCATAGGTCAAGGTCACAATGCCTTGCAAAATAAAATGGTTTCTCTGCTACATCTGCGCATGGGTATGATTGAAGTCCATCATACTTGGTCATTATTGGGGGGGTGGGGGTGGGGGCAGATGAGACTTCCCTTAAATTTGCTCAAAGGTGACCTTGAGGTCAAAGGTCAAGGTCATAGAGCCCTTCAATGAAAATTAAGTTTTAAGTTCCCCTGCAGTAGCCACAAAGTTTTAGTAGGGTTTTGACTCAAATATAGTGCAGTATGTATGCAGGTAACACTTTGCAAAGCATTGGTTATGAGTGACCTTGAGGTCAAAGGTAATTCAAGATTCAATTTCACTTTATTTGACCATATCAATACATAGAAATATAGACAGTCGATATATTAACCAAGCCAGTCAAGGAGACCCATGCCGGAACATTGAAGTGATGTTGTAGTCACCTGGGCCACCTTGTTACATGGTATATTCTATGTACTTTATGAAGGTCACAGGGCCCACAAAAAGCTGAGTGGCTAGCTACAACTATATGACTTCATAAATTCTATGTACTTTGTGAAGGTCACAGGGCCCACAAAAAGCTGAGTGGCTAACTACAACTATATGACTTCATAAATATAAGTCAGGTAAACATGCATTGGTGCTTGTCATGTAATCCCAATGGACATATTGCCAAAATGCAGCAAATATTTACATTTTTCATGCTGCAAGTATTTACATGTTTCATTGTGTAATACATATTCATATGCATTTGGAAAAGCTACACTAGCCGATGATGTCAATATCCCAATACAAATTGTAGTGTAAGGAATTGGTAGGAATTGTGATGTATCTTGGGATAGAGAGGTGTCTTCTGAGCTCAAGCCATACTTTAGCTTGAGGGGACAATATAATGGAAATCCCAAACTTTCTGCAGAAGAATGGTGGCCCCATTAGAGGGGTGGCCTTTGGTGAGAGGTGCCTTATACGAGAAGACCACCTTATATACTATAGCTGAATATTCTACACTTCCATCACTAAACCGGGCTTTCCAAAATTAATTAGTTGAGTCACCTTCAAAGATCTCTGATGTCATGTTTGAGGGATGCATGATTTTTGCATGAAAAATTTGCTTTTAGCTATTATTATTATTTATTAACCCTTTGAGTGCCAGTCACGGCTTAAGCTGTGCTGATGAAGCTGGATTACTGTAATGATTCCAGATTCATATTCCTCATTAAAAGACCTTTCATTTAAGTACCAGCATGCCTATGTTCCCAGTGAAAAATTTGGTCCAGGTCAACAGCTTTCCTTGGGGCACTTTCCATGCAACGCGTGGAAAGTGCCTCAAGGAAAGCTGTTGACTCAGTCTCTAAATTGGCTCTGTAAGAGTTAAGTAATTAACTAATTTTATCTTTCTGGTAAGCTTCCTGGTCCTGTGGCTTGAGACATTTAACACAAACAATAACAATTACATGCAGCTAGCTTGAACATTGAACAAATAGAGAAGAATTCCCTGTAAAAATGAAGACCCTGCACCAAAGCCTGTGCTAAATGACAGCTGCCAACAATGTCTCTATCTGGCAGCATGGCAAGCTTATATTATTCAGGTGTGTTTGTCATTCAGGAATAAAGGATAATGAATTGTGTATAAAACAGTATAAGTGATATTTCATAATTATTTGTAGAAGAAAAATAGCATTTTTATGTACAATACAGCAAGATTTATTTATTTACTTACTTTCTGTGTCTTTTTCTTTTTCTTGACACATTTCTGTAAGAAAGTGTGATTACGAGCTGGGTACCCAGTACAAAGAGTGCACTTTGTAGGGGCTTTCATTACCCATTTGTCAACTGACTTTGTACGTCTTTATGTGAAAATAAAGTTTCAATTCAGTTCAAATGAGATCTACAAGTATGCAGGCTTTGACATGTCAGCAAGATTATAGAAAGAAGACTAAATTATCATCAGCGCATCATCAATATTATACATATTTACTGTGTAAGTTCCAACTCTTCTTCATTATTCTTATTTGAACATCATGAATTGTCAAAAACCATGTACAGTGGTACTCCCAAAACCCACAAAAGGCCATCATTCATATGCAGAACATGTGACATTTCCATCATATTGTCCCCCTGTAGAGAGGCCAGCCCTATTATAAGGCCACTTTTAGACTGTATTTGGGGTGGCCTTATGAGAGTTGGACCACTGTACATATAACATAATAGTTTTACAAGTGTCTCCTTTAGGAAAGATTGTCCTCTTCATGATAAATCTGTCAAGTCCAGGACAATTTATAATTTTAATAATTTCATATAATATATACAACATGTCCAAGCTGAATTATGTCTGCTTAGAACTGACAACAGAGATGACAAAATGATTTAAGTTTACAATATTTTGGTTGTAGATACAAACTTTTTCATTTTAAATATGATGGACAAGACATTAAGAAGAGAACAGGATGCTTAGTTATCCACTAACTTTACCAAGATGCATGATAAACCAATTACCCAGGTGAATATGTATATGAAATATAATGTTCCTCAGACAAAACATATTTGAAATATATGAAATATAAATTGTCCTCTCTATGATATACAATTTTTAATTTCCATAAAATAAAATTTATGTCATGGGTCTACAAATGCTTAACGAATATAATTTTCTGATACTTCAAATTGTAATCTTTTTAATGATATACAGGTTTGACCAGTTTGGCTTGATGTTGTTCATACCCATGTTGCAATTACTGTATAATGCCCCCACCCACCCACCCACCCCCATGGGGGTTGCATGATGAAAGGCAGAAATTCCTGTGTGTCCCTATGTTTGCTTATGTTTATGGCTTACAATTAAAGTGCATTAAAGTTCCTTGTATGGTGCTTGAGTGCATATAATTGAGTGTAAGACCGTGTATGCATCTAAGTCACACATAGGGGGATGGTAATGCACACAGGGTTCAATGGGTGCCGTTCTTTTCACTTGTCACTGTAGACGGGGTTAATTCTTCTCTGTCGGATCTTTGTGTACTTCTATTAACCCTCGTTTTCTCTGGACTTGAAAGAAATAATTAGAAGCTTTCCTGCTGAGTTACTGGGGGATTTACCTTGTTCAGATTCCCAGATCATCATTAAATGCTCAAAGGTGAAGCAGGAAGCTGTGCTAGAAACCTGTCAAGCTGTTTCCAAAGTCACAGCGGGCATATCACTTAGCACCTTGACCACATGACACCTTTTTAATCTTGTTTCTTTTATGTTTTTATCAGTTTTGCATTTTGATATGCACTCGACATTTTGGTGACTTGCCAGGAACATATCTCTATAGCCATCAGTATTTGATGTGGGAATCAGGCCAATGGAAGCACCAGGTGCCAACTAAAGCAAGCCATGAGTCAGTCTTACTGAGACCCGAAAGAGTCAAATACTCATTTACAAGGACTAAATCGTGAAAATGGAGAAAGGTGATCAGCTTGTGTGCACACTCAGACCGAGACTGACATTTCTAAGCTTGATAAATATACTGTGTAAGCTGGGGTACATATATATTAATCATGAGACATTAGAGGGTTCTGGAGAATCTGCAACACAAGCTCTAAGAGTCATTTAGTGAGCAGCCTGCGTGGAATTGGTTTATGCTCTTTTGGCATTAAAGACTTGATCTTGTAATTTGCAGTCAATTTTGAATACACTGTACAGCAGAGGAAGGTAGGATAAATATGTCACAGAAATATGTAAAATGTTGTAATTAATTAGTTAATTAATCAGTTTATTCACTTTATGAACCATAACCTGCACGGTGATCAGTAGGATATGCATGTAAATAGTTTTAATGTTGTTCAATGTTGTCCTTAACTATAATTATCCTCAATGCGAAGTAGTTTGGATAATATGTATACATGAGGCCTAGGAGAATACACTGAGTCCACTACATTGTGGCATGGATTGAGCATTAAGGTTTACTCACATTCAATCCAAGAAGGGCAATGGTTAATGGACATTCCACAGCTCAGCTACCTGTGACAGTAAAAAACCCAAATGAGATAGCTTAAGCAGCATTACGGCAGATTTACTGTGAAACTCTTGGCTGCATTTGAACATTTCTTTCCATTCGAACAGAAATATTTTGATGTAACATGGAAATGGCTGATTAAACACGTTCAGTCTTAATTTGATTACAGCCAGACGGTCTACACTAGATTACCATGCATGCAATATATACGGTTTAACTCATCTCTGTCCAGCCACTGATCTTCATATTCAAAATTAACATGAAGACTGCAGCTCCATATTGTTTATGAGTGGAGCATATTGTTCATGAGTGGAGTATTCAGTGTGAAGTCAGTGGATGTTCCATGTCCTTACAGTCATACTATTGCTGCCAGTCATGGAGTTGCTGCCACTGTAAAAACCACTGACTGAACAATGCCCTCTGCCAGGTCTGCTGGGAGTTAATGTTACTGTTTTGAGATATAAGGTTGTTAATTTGAGTGCTGCCTGTTACCTGGCTCTTAATTAAATTCAAAGATACAGGCAACTTTGAACCTTTTGGGCTGAGTGGCTGTATGTTGTATGGCTAGCTGGTTGAAGTTTACCTGTTACTATGTGTGACCACAAATGAAGCCAGCACTATACTGCCTGCATGCCTGCCTGCCTGCCTGCCTGCCTGCAGGCCCGCCAGTACAGCCCATGTACCCCATGCAAGGTAGACACAAATGACTGCACTGTGAGGCAGTGTAATATAATCTACCACTATTTCCAGTGAATTCAAAGTGAAGTACAGTACAAATCAACTCCATGTGAGGATAATTTAGTCTATAGTGACCTTCAAATATAATGTGCTGTTATCCTAACTGCAAGTGTAGCGTGGCAGTCCGGGGGGACTGATGTGGAGCTGGGCACTACAAGACAGTCTACCAGACTCTGTAGCTGGGTCAGACTACTGCAGTATATATCATTGCTGACCAATTTCCTTTCTGACAGCACTACAGCCATTTATTATCTAATGAAGTACAAAATTGTGGGCACCTCTGCCAATGCCTGGTATGGCGGCAATTCCTATGTCATGTGCTGGTGTCTTGGGTCCTTTTAGTATGACACAATTGCAGCTCTTATGCAAGAACAGTCTCCAGGAGGAAGAAACGTTTTTAACCTCCACATGCTCTGTCTGCTATCATTTTCTTCTGCTTAATTACGTCATGTCAATGTTCTTCCGCCAAGTGGACAGCAATAGAATTTAGCCAGATTGCCCAACACATTCCTGTGGTCTAGTGGCAGAGGCGCATAGCACATTGAACTTTGGTATTTGTCTTGATTAACCACCAGCACCCTTCTGCCTCCTCAGTCAGTGGCAGGCTGGCTAAGTAAACAGCAATTTTCTTGCAGATTGCTGTTCATGGTAGATAATGCTCAATCACTTTGGCAAAACACAAAATCAGTGCATATACCAGAGAATCCAATCAGAATGTGGACTGTAAGTTACTGTTATTCCTGCATTTTAAACTCTACGTCTGTATAATACATTTATCTTGTCCTTGTTCTAAAAGTGCACAGATGTTGTCAATCTGCAGTAAATAGGATTTTTACCTTAATTCAATTTTAACAGAAAACATTTTGAATGATAGTTGTACAGGAGGCGTATGAGGGTGTGTATGAGAGGTCAGGCAAGGAGCTTTGCCGCCTGCAGGTTTGGTGTATCCAGTGCCAGCTGTGGCTGGTAAAGTTATTGGCTTGATGTTATTCTGACTATATAGGAGTTAACTCATTCCATACCAGTCCCTGATTTTTTGGCCTCAAGGTTATTCCGTGAAAGCATCGATGGAATCGATTATCGCGTCCGCCATTTGCAAATGCACCGAACGACTTTGGACGTCGATATTACCCACAATGCAATGCTGAAACATGAATTTAGCCAATCACGGTACGTCTACTAAATTAACCATGTGTGAGTGCTTACATTGGGGTGCCAGGTGCACGTGATGCCCTGGGATTTTCCCGGAGAGGATCTCAGCGTTCCTTATTTCTTGAAAATTCTTTCTTTGAAGTATGTAAGCAGTATTTTTATTATTCACGATCACGTTTCAAATTATATGATACGGTCCCCAATAGCACTTGTGGTAGCCACCTTCAATGATATTGGATCATCGGCAGAAGTGCTGATGCTTAATTTACATGTCAGGACCGGTCAGAAGTCATCTCAGATAAGTGATTCGTGTTGCTAATGATTATTTAAAACACTTTCATGAACTTTGAAACATTATTAGTCCTATAGGGGCTTGGGTCCCCTAAATTTCAATAAGGCCGATTTTTCTGTATATTTACCTAGATTTAAGACGACAATTGCATATTTAAATTCTCCTTGAAAAGAGCTTTCTTTTAAGTGCCAACATGCCTGTAGTCTTAAGTCAGTGGTTCTGGCACTGCGCGGCAAGTCATGCTGCAGCTGCCACAAGGGCAGCTGCAGCATGACTTGCCAGGCAGTGCCAGAACCATTGACCAAGGCCTGTGACCATAGTATGGTATGAGTTTACCAATCAAATATAAAAGACCATCTGGAATGATATTATATGTATATTATGTTCTCTTCCTTTGCTGATAAATGCTTGATATGTTTTTTGATGAATGCCAGCAAAAGACAATTAAGTATTTCAGAGCATACGGATTATATGGTAAATGAGACAGGTCGAGTCACAGGTTTCCAGTAAAGGCACATGTTTTGAATAATGTAAGAAAGGACAAGTTATAAACATTTGTGTTATGTGATTAGATGAAACTAATATGAAGGAAATACAGTAACCTCATCTACTAAGGCTCTTGTTAGGAGAGGCAGCCTCTCATGCCAGGCTCCTAGCCTCATGTACACAGAAAGTGACCATTTCTATTGTTCTGTCCCTCTCATGACAGGCTACCCCTTTAATGTGGCCACTTTCGTATTGTGGGAGGGGTGAACATTTTAGATGGAGGCCTTTGTAGCACATACTGAGAGCTTCATAGGAGAAATAGATTCTTGAAGAGCAACTGGTGCTGTATTTCATATAAAACAAGGCTCTTGCTTCACAAATGTTCACTAGACACCTATTTGAAGGCAGCAGCAATCTGGTACAACAGAGTGCATGCTGGGCGTAGGCCAGTGCTTGATGACCTACCTGTCAGGACAGGTTTGAAGGGAGAGCCACAAGAAGACTGACTATTTACAGCCTGTAATGAGCCATCCCCAGCTGTCCTCATCCCATCTCCTGCTTCAGTAAATGTGATTGGCCTCCACAGGCTCCGTCCGTCTCGCAAGGTGACATCACATGATCTCACCTGTATTTTGTAACTTGTATTGTGGCATCACCCACGTGTATCCACTGATTCAATGTGACAACACAGGCATATCACCATTCAAGTCCATGCCATATCCTGAATCACACAACCGAGGGGAATCAATTTCATTTTGATACACTGATTAGTTTGAGTTTGTTTTACAATAAATGGACTTGTCAGAGTACACATAGCACAGTGGTGTAGATCAGGACTCGAAATTGTCTGGCTCTATCCATAGGAGACATAATAGAGTGTGCCTGCCTGCCACATGGCCGTCTGTTATATCGTACAGGTGAGGGGTCTCGTGTTTAAACCTTGACCATAGCCAAGTAGATAGTGCATGATTCTGTCAAAACTACAATCTGCCTTTGCTTATATATGGCTGTGCGACTACAGTGTTGTCACATAGTATTAGCAGTGGTCTACCTTTAGGTCAGTAGCAGGCCCTGCTGTGTCAAACATGGGATAAAGCAGAGATTAAGTAAAGAGACCTGTGTCAGTGTGGCCACAGCACCAGGTACGATGTAATTACCTCTGTGTGCATGTGACTGTACACAACAGACACATGCTGCAGGCTGTCATTTCAAATCTCAAGTGGCCATTTTCTCTCAGCACAAAAATAGTTAATCATAGAATACACTAAGTCAGCCGTGCATTTTATGTGTGGCCTGTGTGTTCATCGTGTTACTATATCCGTCCACTACAGGGCATGGTTCTTGCGTCTTCATTCATATCATGTCGCTTGCTAATCATGTTCTGAGCACAACATCCGGTGATAGAATCCAAAAGAAAATGTAAGTGAGGTATTGTGACATTTTGTGAACAGCTTAATAATTAGCTGTATTACAAATTAATGCCTTTTGAAAATGGGCTTCTCACATGATCCAGTCCAGAAAGGATGTGAATGTGTGTAGCAGTGATAATTATGCTGTCAGCATGTCATAAAACCTATCTGCACGCAAGCATCACACTGATATTTGTGTTATTGGCACATCACTGGCAGAATATTGAGGTACAGCAAAAACACAGATGATATAGAGGTAAGGCTTGCAACCCAGATTATAGTTTCACTATTTCTCTGTACTTATATTGAGATTATGATTAATACTTTGCAAGCAATGGCCTAAGACTATGAACGATTGATCATGTATGGTAGGTTAACCATTGTGAAAGACAGTTACACACTTTATAGCCCACAGCAGATGGTTCAGAAAGCAATACTGCAATCAAGATTCTTATGGCACTGTGCCAAGTAATCCAAGACTACAATCATGATTCTTACAGCACTGTGCCAAGAAATCCAAGACTACAATCATGATTCTTATGGCACTGTGCCAAGTCATCCAAGACTACAATCATGATTCTTATGGCACTGTGCCAAGTCATCCAAGACTACAATCATGATTCTTATGGCACTGTTCCAAGTCATCCAAGACTACAATCATGATTCTTATGGCACTGTGCCAAGTCATCCAAGACTGCAATCATGATTCTTATGGCACTGTGCCAAGTCATCCAAGACTGCAATCATGATTCTTATGGCACTGTGCCAAGTCATCCAAGACTACAATCATGATTCTTATGGCACTGTGCCAAGTCATCCAAGACTACAATCATGATTCTTATGGCACTGTGCCAAGTCATCCAAGACTACAATCATGATTCTTATGGCACTGTGCCAAGTCATCCAAGACTGCAATCATGATTCTTATGGCACTGTGCCAAGTCATCCAAGACTGCAATCATGATTCTTATGGCACTGTGCCAAGTCATCCAAGACTACAATCATGATTCTTATGGCACTGTGCCAAGTCATCCAAGACTACAATCATGATTCTTATGGCACTGTGCCAAGTAATCCAAGACTACAATCATGATTCTTATGGTGGTGTAGTTTGTATTGCAAGGCTGCAATCATGATTCAAAAGTTTTGCACAATTTTTCCTCATAAATAACAACAAAGTCACAAATGATTGTGAAATAGCAGCTCATTTTAATATTTTTTTTCGCAAGAATTGGCCCCAAATTAGGTAATAAAATTTCTATATATAACCTACAGCCATTTACATCATATTTTATTGAAAATATACAACACACGTTCTCTTTTCAGATGGTGAATGAAGATCACATTATAGAGATTTTAAAGCAATTTAAGTCCAAAACTAGTGCTGGCATGATGATTTGTCAATGAAGCTTCTAAAAGGTATCATTCCGTCCCTTTGAAAACTGCTCATTTTGATTACAAATCAGTCACTCTCTCCCTTGAATTTTCAACAAAAACTTAAGATTGCCAAGGTTCTGCCTTTACACAAAAAAAGATAATGCCAGGCTATTGGACAATTACAGGCCAATTTGTTTACTACCGGCATTATCAAAGGTTTTGGAAAAGTTGTTCATAAACTAATTTATGATTATTTTGTATCCAAAAAGTTGTTTTACAAAAGTCAACATGGCTTTAAAAGTTCTCATTCTACAGAGACTGCTGCTCTAGAATTCATCGACAAGATTCTTAAATTGTTAGATTATGGAAAATTACCAATCAGCAACTATTTAGACCTGTCCAAGGCTTGTGACACGTTAGACCACCAAATTCTGTTCCCCAAATTAAATTATTATGGTATTACTGGTACCCCATTGGCATGGTTTAACGGTAACCTGACAGACAGGCTCCAGTGTGTCTCTTTTGAGGATGAATGTTCTAGCCTCCTACCGCTAACAACAGGGCTGCCTCAGGGGTCCATCCTTGGCCCCCTTTTGTTCATCATCTACACTAACAATATAGACCTTGCATCATCTAAATTTGACTCTATTCTTTATCCGGACGATACAACTTTGATAAAACCCCTTTGCTCCTTTAACACCTCTGCATTCACGGGCAATTTTGGTAGCTCTCTATCCAAAAATATATCAAACTGACAAATGTACATAATTGGCTAGCAGTAAATAAGTTGTCTTTAAACAAAGCAAAAACTAAATACATGATTTTTCATTTTCCCCAACATAAAATTAATTTTACTTTAGATTTAAAGATAAATGATAGTTTAACATCAAAAATACCAGAATTTAATTATTTAGGCATAGTTATTGATGGAAATTTAAATTGGCAATCAGATATTACACATGTAGATAATAAATTATCAAAGGTAATAGGAATTTTCAAAAGATTACAGACATATCTACCATCACACACTTTACAGACCATGAATAATTCTTTATTTTTGCCTCATTTGAATTATGGTATTCTTCACTGGGGTCTCCATGTGCCCGGATCTTTAAACTTAAAAAATCTGTCATTCGACTGATATGCCACGAAAAATATTATGCTCACACAGACCCACTCATCAAATTACTAGATATTTTAATGGTTTAAGATATGCTTAAACTTAAGGCTCTGAAATTCTTTTATAAATATATTCAGGACCAATTTCAGATGCAATAAAACATGTTTAAACGTAGAAGGCAGGCCATGTTGCACAGTTGCCAATACTGGCAGTATACACTGCACGCTAAGACAAGCATAACAGCAGCACCTCCCGCTGTGTGGCTTATGTGTATTCAAGCTGTGGTCAAGTACTTGTGTAGTCCCCAATCTTTTGAAGTTTGCAGCATGCTACAATGGTCAGTATTAATCTGTCTTGGCATGTACCGGCCTTACAGATGCTTTTCAATGCAACTCTTTACCTTCAAGTATTCCAGGCCTTAAATTGCTATAAATCGCTAAATAGAATAAAACTAACTGCCTGCCGAACATAGGCCTATGATTTTAGATTCACTGTCTGATCATGCAGCATATACTGCTTATGTTGCCTGTTGGCAACCACGCAAGATGGCCTGCTGCAAACTTCAACCAGTTACTTATACGGGAATTTTTACACTATGACTTTTGAAAAGCATCCCTTATAAGTATAAACTCCCCAAGTACCAGCTTTGGTGATCTTCCGTGGCAGCTATGGCATGGTCAGTGCTGAGCACAGACTCAGTCCCAATTGCTTGTCATAGCCTGTGGGCCGTTGCTTCCAGTAAGGGTGAATTATTCTGTCCCTCTCCCTTCATAACCCTACATCTTCTCCCTTGCCCTCAGTAAGTTCCTCTTCAGGAGAGGGACAGCTAAAACTGAGATCCAGCTCATTCTGTGCATTGCTACTGCTCCTGCTTTCTCTATCGCTATCTGCCATTGTATCATGTAGACTCCCTTCCATGACATCACGAATTAAAGTGCGCTTGATGGCCAAAAAGGTGAAATTTGTCAACTTTGGCACCCTCATGAGCAGCAAAATTCTTTTCCAAATTAAGTTATATTCCTGTGTGAATATAGCAAATTTTCTTCACAAAAGTGCAATAACCCTCCAAGTCCTTCATTTTGAACAAAAATAAATCTTTTGGCATTTTGAACCTTTAAGGCAGAGTGTTAAGTGATGCAAACTGTGGGAAAGTTATAAATACAACATATTAAGTAAAGCAAGCAATCTTTTTAATAGTGATATATCTTTTCTGCACACCATTGGGGATATATCTTACCATTTGTACCTGAAGAAAACACACCAACACAAGAAGAAAGCTATCACATGGGAATGAATGTTTGAGTAAATCTTTAACGTTTAATACATGAGCAAGAGTTCTTAAAGCTCTCTACAGTTACCAAGTGGGCAGTTCTGCGAGTTCACACAGTTCTCTACATTTACTATGTGGGCAGTACTGAGGGTTCGCAGGGTTCTCTATATTTCCTGCCCACAACTTGAGGCTCAATACTGGCCTCATTTATCAAACATTGTCCTTTCAAAGATATGCTGTTCCTTATGAAGAAACATAGAGGGAAAGTAAAGAAAAAAATAAATGTGCTTTAAAAATGCTGTAAAAATTGGTCAAAACGGGTGTGTTTGAAATAGCAAGCAATTTTTGGCTTGTTATCCAGCAGTGAAGAAATGTAGCTTTTTGACACAAATTGAACATTTTTTTGTTAAGAGTTGTCTTACTGAGGAACTGCTTACCTTATTTATTAGCCTGCTTGACATTAATTAAAAGATAAGTACTCCTTGGCTCAATACTACAGGAACACCTTCTTTGTGGCTGTCTACATGAGCAGAGAGAAGGAGGTATTTGAAGTGTTATCGGGTGGCACCCCTCATGATGATCCCGATGCTCCAACTCTGCTGGTACAGTTTATGAAGGAAATTACCATATATATGAAGTCGACCGACTCTGGCAAGATACTGAGCACCATACTATGCATCAAGTGCAATAGGTCCTACCTTATCAGGCAACTTAGAGTGTCAAATGCCCTCATTTAGATGCAAAAAATGACAGTTTGCTGGCAGAAGGAATTAGCATAGGTATAGCTGAAGGAAGAGGATGCTCTAGCAGTATCAGATACATACTTCAACATTCATAAATGTTGTTGTTGTCCATGGCAGCTCCTATTCTTTATGATAGTGCTTGTGAAAGGGAGACACTATGAATTTAAATGAACTTCCTAGCTTTGAATCTGCCTATATATAGGATGAAGTGGCATTCTAGTGTGGTGACAGACTACTGCAGGCAGCTCCACTATGTCGACTTTGAAAAGCTCAATTAGCAAAAAGGTAAGTGTCATATATGGAATTCTAGAGACAGGCAGAACAGCTGCACAGCAAGTTAGGACTCTTATCTGGCGACAGAGCTACAATTGGCTGCTATGCTCAGTATAGTCCGCCTAAGCATGGAAGTAATTAATTTTTTGGAGCACAAATGTTCACAATGAAGCCTATTTTGATGGCTGCATGCAAAGAAATACTGATTATGATGTATGAGCCAAATTTTACATATATAGTTGGTGTAACCTTGAATCAACAAGAATGTATGAACAGATGAGGCTGGCTTTGTCTCCTCTGTCTATTTGTCTATACTGTATAGGGACAGCAAAGTATCTAAGCTAGCTAGGCCTCAGTTTAGCATTTACCTTCTGTGGAAAGATTATGGTCAATTCATATTTTACTCTTTTCATGAAGAAAATGTCAAATTTAGACTGGTATGGTTTTTTTAGGAGGAAGGGCTTGTTGGGTTTCGTGTGTGTGCGTGCGTGCATATGTGCAGAATGACATCAGTAGTCAATCATAGAATTATGTTGAGAATAAAACAACTATTCAGACAAGTATCAGAGTTCACACATTAAGTTTGGACAATGATTAGTCTAAAACCATTTAAATGCAGTTGAAAATGTTTTTGTGCAGTGAACAGAGTGCTGAATCTTGTGAGTGACATGTCAAACACGTCTGCTGGGTGTGACCAATAGGGGGGAGCCAGAAGTAACCGAGCATCAATAATAATTAATAGAACTCATAATGCATCCATATTTAAATCAACCAGCATTGGCAGCCTGCCCTGGCCATACCTTTACTCTATACGAAATTGACCTGAAATTTGCTGCATTATATTGAGCTTCATAGGAATTCTGCCAACAGAGTCGAAAGCATTGGCAGTCCATGACAACATCTGTGTTTACGGAAACCTGACTTAGAGTGAATATACCGTCCTTGTGTTGTCTTGCCATGAGGTACATGTACACTGAAGTGATCAGGCAATGGCTGGCTCAGGGGACTTGTGAGGGGCTGTATTTTACTGATACACAGCCAACCTCACGGAACAGATGTGCCCAGCTCTAGTTATGACTGGTCTTTGTGTTCTGACACCTGAAAGTAAAGTTAGGATTTATCCAACAGTGTTTGGGTTGGAAGTACAGTGATCATGAACTCATAAGCACTGTTCAAAGGTTTCATTTCATATCTTGTTGGATATATGAATGGGACAAGCTTTAATCTACGTTACCAAGTGAAACTGTGACAAAACATGATTGTGTCAGAAGATGGAAGCTCATCAGAGGAGGAAGACAGCCTGGAGAGTGTCATGGAGGCCATGTGTGAGGGCTGGACTATACCTTTAGCAGTAAAGTACCTTTTATAGTATTCCTCATTCTATGGCCTAGCTTATTACCCATTTGGCACAATAAACAATATATTTTTGACGAGAAAGTAATGATAGGATGAAGTGGAGGCTTTATACTACATGCATAGCATAGAATTGCTAGGGAGGTACCAGCAAACATGCGACACATCCATTAGCGCATGAAGGTCTTGTTCACAGAAATGAGGCTTGACTGATCACAGGGTAAACAGGTCTGGCAAATAAATCATTTGAAACTTAAGTAATATAACCAACATGCAACAGAAAGTAAAAATGGAATTTTATGATGTTTACGTGACAAACGTTAACAGAAAAGCTGTGTGGTGCAGTGTCCGTGGCCGGGATAACACTGTCCTGCATTATACCAGGGCCACAAAGTCATTGGACACAATCTGCAAGCATTGTGTACCTTTTCTTTGCTTTAAAGTTGTCAAAGTTGTGAAAAATACTGAATTAAATGGTCCAGACGTCTCAGCTTTAGAGACATACATGTAATGATCCTTAGGATAGCTTTAGATTTATTTATGGCAAGGGAGATTATAGGATTTTTCAAATTTATGAACTGTTTATTGAAGGTGCACATCAGGCATGCTTGGTGTTTAACAAACACTACCTTTTTTTACTCTCAGTTTTGAAGGTTGAATGAATGTGTTCTCCCCTTTAGATTGTCACTTGTTGACAAATTTTCATATACATCTCAATTAACAAATAGAAAGTAAATGCGAAAAAAAAAAGTTTGTGTAGATTTTGTAGCAGGGACCCTATATATCCTCGAAACAAGTGGGTGGTGTCTTGTTTAATGTTCATTAACAAGGGACCAAAACATGGCAGAGGATTCTAGACATAATGAGTGGATTGAAGTTATAATTAAGATAAAATGAAAA
Organism: Hermodice carunculata; assembly: GCA_964020975.1. NCBI lineage: Eukaryota > Metazoa > Annelida > Polychaeta > Eunicida > Amphinomidae > Hermodice > Hermodice carunculata. The sequence goes on along the minus strand of OZ026612.1, from coordinate 136,458,825 downwards.
TGTATTGTTTAAGGCGTGTACCTCAGACAGGGCTTAGAAAACTCTGAGTACAAGCAGGTAAATTGAAAATAGATTATTGTGGTCCCTGGCTTAAGAGACCACTTCAATGAGACACAACCTGGCTTGACAGACACAATTTCTTCTTATAGGGGTTTTCTTAGAAGGCAGGTTTCACTGTCTATCCTTGAGTTATATGTTGAACAAAGGTTTAGTTGAATCTTGTAAAGAACACAACTTTCAAGATATGCAATCCATTTCAGGATACTGCAAGGAAGAAAGAAATTATTAGAGGAAAATAAAGTAGAGTTCAGCAGAAGCCCTATCAGCAGCTAGGCCAGCATTAAGATGTACCTCTGCTGGGTAGAGTTAGAAGCCCAGTGCGGAGTATGTGATGGAAGCACACAAAGGAGTTGTACAGAGGATGGAGCCGCTGCATAGCCCCGGGCACCGAGGACTGCGTCTCGCCACGCACAAGACCAATAGCAATGGTCTTTGATGTACACTGTTATCCCAGATGCAGGGTACAAAGGCCAAGAGCTCTAATTGGAGAAAAATGATTTGCATCTTTTGTGTGAGACTGATACTTCACTGTCATCCATTATGAAAAGGCTAATTGTTCATGTATTGTATGCTTTATTGGGCAGTATGTTAAACAATTGGCACTAAAACCCAGCTGCATAATTTGCATCTTTGATTGTGATGCCGGATGTTGTAGTTAACGAGGTTTGTATCACAGGGCACTCTGCAATTTTCCTTGAGGGAAGTTAATGTTTTTGCGGCGTGACCAGATTTTCATGACACTAACTAGGTAGATAGATTTACTACAGATGTAGTGGAAAGTCACATTCTACCTTTTTCGTCATTTGCACCTTTGATCCCATCAATTATATCTTGCTCTGTACCATAAAACCATAATGCATGCTAGCAAATATATACAGCTTCTGAAAACAGCAAAACAATTGTCTTTGTGCAATGTGGTGTAAATTACTATGAAACAATAAAATATTGATGCAATTTTAGAAACAAGCTCATAAAGATTCTCCCAAATAGTGTGCAGCAGGCAGTTATCCTGGTTTATTGATGCTAACCCTTTGCCAAGACTGAGTGAACAGCTTTATACATAGTGCAGTATGGCAGGTGACTTGTACCCAGAACATTAGGCTTTTACCAGTCACTTACATCTACTGTGAGGGCAAAACTGTTTATGCTAGAAAGTGAGATGTACATTGGTAACCTTCCACTGTAAAGTCAGGCATTCATGATTAACTATGTGCTTTGAAGTCAAGTGTTCATTAATTTCTTTCTGCCATAAAATAGTGTTCATTATATTATTTCTGCCATAAAGTCATGTGTTCATTAATTTCTTTCTGCCACAAAATCATGTGCTCATTCATTTCTTTCAGCCATTAAGTCCTGCGTTCAGTATTTTCTTTTTGCCATAAAGCCATGTGTTCATTAATTTTTTTCTTCTATAAAGCCATGTGTTCATTATTTTCTTTCTGTCATAAAGTTGTGTGTTCATTCATTTCTTTGCTGCCAGAAAGTCATGTGTTCATTAATTTCCTTTCTGCCATAAAATGGTGTTCATTATATTTTTCTGCCAGAAAGTCATGTGTTCTATAATTTCTTTCAGCCATAAAGTCATGTGTTCTATAATTTCTTTCTGCGATACAGTCATGTGTTCATTATTTTCTTTTTATGCAAATTTGACAGGGCTAGAAGCCACACCTGTGTAGGAGGCTTTTTTAACTTTCACAAGTATGCTCCTCTGTCTGTCCAGGTATGACAAATGTTGAAGCGACCGTGTGTGCCTGTTTATAGAGCCACCAGTGTTGCTACGTTAATCATGTTTGTGTTTACCTACCTTGGTGGCTTTATGTAAATATATTGTAGGATATGATTTTTTATTCAAAAGATTTTGTTTTAAATTTGAGAGGAATTACCAAATAAGGAAAATCTTTAGGAAAGCACTGAAAGATTGAGGTAGTACATTTGTCAGGCTTATCATTTAGAGGTTCAGAGCTGTACTCATTGCACTGGGGATTGGCTCCACTACAAATATCAGGAATTGTGTATTTTCTCCCTATTTTAACTCTTTGTGTACTAGAAGAGTGGTGTATGACAGAAAAAAACTTTATTTCTGCTGTAAGATCATATGTTCAATATTTCTTATGCTGTCAAGTTCATTGTTCATTATTTTGTGTTTCTGCAGTAAAGTCAGGTGTTTGTTATTTTTTCTTTTATGTTCTTATCAACTAGGAATTCCAGAAATGCCATGAGAAATATGGCTGAAAGTGGACCTTCTATGATAAGCTAAGGACATGACAAGTAGCTTTGATGAGGTAGTGGAATGTGTGACATGTTTCATTCTGAATTAGAACTCATCAGGCACTGAAGAGATATCTCAAACTAACGTAAATGTTTGCAGTGAGGTGTAATGAATACATTACTATGTGATGTTAGGACACACCTGCCTTTGTTCACGTGCATCATAGACTGAAGACTAGGTTTTAGTCTGGGTGTCAATGTAACTCACTTTTCAAACAAAAGTTCCGAATTTTTTATTTGCTCAATATGAAAAATAGATAGACTGGTTTGGGTCAACCAGTGCTGATTAACGGTGCATGGTACCAGGCTAAAAAAATATTTTGTACCTGGTGCCCTATCAAAAATTAATTTCTAAGTCTGCAAAGGTAAATTTATTAGAAATCTCTTGGCCTTTCCTGAGTACAAATGTGCCAATAAAAGTACTTGGGATCATGGAAGGGGTGAGCTCTCTATAAATTGTTAGTTACACACTTTGATTAGCTAAATATCTTCAAAATAACTTCATTCAACTTTTGATTTGCTGTAAAATGTGTTAATATTTGTGGGATAATTGTGAGAGGCAGGAACAGGGAATTATTGGGAAGAGTGGCATTTTAATTAGAATGGGGCATGGTATCCTCATCAAGGCATTCCAGCGGCCTGCCAGACGCCATGGTGATGCCAGTGCTGACAAATTGATGACCAGGCTATTACTGATTTAATAAGGAGCTGCATGTGATCAAAGCTTGTCAATTAACCCTTTATGAGATTCCTCACAGCTTCATTTACAGACAGACAAAACATGACCACAGTCTTTAAAAGTACACAAGATGTTTGCTAAATACAAGTAAAGTTCATCTTAGAAACATGAACAGAGCCCAGTGTCTTTTACACTGAAACATAGTCCATGAAAACTCGGGAGGTGTATATCTGCATGTTTGTCAATTGGTAGATCACAGATGCTGGTCATTCTGGCTACAAGGAATATGAAAGTCAAGATCACTTATTAGGTGATGCTTTTAATAAAATGTGTGGTCAGGTATAAAGTGACCATACTGCAGGGATAGACAGTAATATTAAATACACCATGATGAAACCAGTTTATGATAGCAACGCTTCAGCACCAAACATTTGCCACCCAGCTTCCACGCCATTCATATAGTCTAAAGTCTTGAACAGGACCATTTGTAATGACAAAACTCCTTGGATCTTATCTTGGAACATATTACTGTTTGCATGCAGTAAACACTATGTGCAATGAGTGTGTCTGGATCATATTGCACGTGTCTGTGAGTTGAAAGACATTGCACTGTTTGATTATGTTTTTTCTGCACTTGCATGAGGGTCACATTCATATGAAAAAGCCACACACAGCAAGTAGCTTAATAACCAGCCAGACAAATCAATAAGAGTGAAATCTGTATCATCTTTGAATACTTCTCATATTTTATGTGGATACTACAGCAGCATAATAATATAAGAACTAATATCCTATCTGTAGACTTTCTTCTTATTTTGGCAGGTAGAGTTGACATGTATGCTCTGAACAGACCAGCACAGACCTACTGAAGGAAGTCACTGGGATCATGTGACCTAAAGGGAACAGCTGCATATGATGTGGCCCTGGGAAGTAGTTGAGATTAATCTGGGCTGCAGGAGACAGTTGCACATCATTGGGTCTCAGGAAGTACCTGGCTTCATGAGATGTATAGGAGACAGTTGCACATCATTTGGTCTGAGGAAGTAGTTGGATTTATGAGAGGTATAGGAGACAGTTGCACATCATTTGTTCTGAGGAAGTAGTTGGATGTATGAGATGTATAGGAGACAGTTGCACATCATTTGTTCTGAGGAAGTAGTTGGATTTATGAGAGGTATAGGAGACAGTTGCACATCATTTGTTCTGAGGAAGTAGTTGGATTTATGAGAGGTATAGGAGACAGTTGCACATCATTTGGTCTGAGGAAGTAATTGGATTTATGAGAGGTATAGGAGACAGTTGCACATCATTTGGTCTGAGGAAGTAGTTGGATTTATGAGAGGTATAGGAGACAGTTGCACATCATTTGGTCTGAGGAAGTAGTTGGTTCATGAAAGGTATAGGAGACAGTTGCACATCATTGGGTCTGAGGAAGTACCTGGATTCATGAGATGTATAGGAGACAGTTGCACATCATTTGGTCTGAGGAAGTAGTTGGATTTATGAGATGTATAGGAGACAGTTGCACATCATTTGGTCTGAGGAAGTAGTTGGTTCATGAAAGGTATAGGAGACAGTTGCACATCATTGGGTCTGAGGAAGTAGTTGGTTCATGAGATGTATAGGAGACAGTTGCACATCTTGTGGGCCTAAGGAAGTAGTTGGTTCATGAAAGGTATAGGAGACAGTTGCACATCATTGGGTCTGAGGAAGTAGTTGGTTCATGAGATGTATAGGAGACAGTTGCACATCTTGTGGGCCTAAGGAAGTACCTGGGATTCACATTAGCTGTCAGAAGCCATTGTACATTGTGCAGACCGTGGGAAGCAGTTTGGATTGTGTGCTGTGTACATGTAGGTACCAGTTGTGTGTCATGTTGGGCTGAGGAAGTGCAATAATGTGATGGTGTCGGAGTTATGTGAGCTAATGTCAGGAAGCAGAAGCACCTCATGTGGACCTGAGCAAGTAGTTGGGATTCACAAATAAAGTGTATGTGTGTATATATATATATATATATATATATATATATATATATATATATATATAATATATATATATATATATATATATATATATATACACACATACACTTTATTTGTGAATCCCAACTACTAATATATACATATATATATATATATATATATATATATATATATATATATATATATATATATATATATATATATATATATATATATATATATATATATACATATATATATATATGTATACATGTATATATATACACATGCGCTGTAGGAAGCAGTTGCAGATCTTGTGGGCTGCAGGAAGGAGTTGGGATCCATTGAGTTAAAGGAAGCATTCGTACGTCATATGGGCCTCAGGAAATAGTTGGAATTCATGTGATACATTGGAAGCAAATGAGCCTTAGTTGATATAAGCAGTTAAGACTTTGTGAACATTTAGCAGTTAGACTTTAATTTGATTTCATCATGTTTATTATATATTACATAAAAGAACAAATTAAGTTTATTTTCTCAGAATCTGTGTGAAAATGAATCACAGTGCCTTCAGAACTGTAAAGAAGCCCTGATCTGTTAATCAGTAGTATTAAACCTGAGTGTTCAGTAACGTTTAGGGCCTGCTTATTAAGTATTTTTATACATGAATAAACAAGACAGAGAAAAGCTTTTAGGTGCATAAAAAAGTGCAACTTGGTTGAATACTATTGATAGGCATAAGGGATCATGCATTATTTATTAGCTAGAAAACATTATCAATACCAATACAGGATGTTTCACCAGGTATGCATAAATAATTTACAGAACTGTGAAAATGATACCTAGAACTTAATTGTCTGGGTTTCACTCTTTTTCTGAACATGTAAACAGGGTAAGGAGACTTTTCTGCCCATACAGTTTTCCCAACTGTATATTATTACCTAATGAAAAACCCACAATACACAAAGGGACACAAGTTCTACATGATGACGAATGACTAAACCCTTGCAGACCATAAATAAATATTTGCCTAAGGCTATAGAATTGCTCAGCTTAGCTCTTACCTGGTCCCTCGTTCAATTCTCTCTACCTTTCAAATATTTCACCAGCACGATTTATAATTGTTTTTCTGAAATGCGATGAGAAGAATGGTTTACACCTGTTCAGGTGTGCCTTTCTTTGATATGGTGGCCTCTAGGCAGAATGTTTTTAACACCCAAATCTTGCCTGAGACTGCATAAATATTATTGATGTGATTAGGCAATATCTAAAAATACAATATGTGCATATCGATATTTCAATGGACAGGAGAAATAGACAGACTATATTGGATGGAAGCCTTTGATATGACTACACGTGTAATCCACTGGTGTTGACCCATGCTAACTCTGTAGGACTGAAATGAAAGAATAAAACATTGGCTCCAATAGCATGTGGCTCATTTCCAGCAGACAATATTTCATATGGTCACCCTCATCACAGCAAGAGAATAGCTTACACATGCATTGTTGTATTCCATATTGAGGACAGCTGACACTGTCATTGTTGTATTCCATATTGATTACAGCTGACACTGTCATTGTTGTATTCCATATTGATTACAGCCGACACTGTCATTGTTGTATTCCATATTGATTACAGCCGACACTGTCATTGTTGTATTCCATATTGATTACAGCTGACACTGTCATTGTTGTATTCCATATTGATTACAGCTGACACTGTCATTGTTGTATTCCATATTGATTACAGCTGACACTGTCATTGTTGTATTCCATATTGATTACAGCTGACACTGTCATTGTTGTATTCCATATTGATTACAGCTGACACTGTCATTGTTGTATTCCATATTGAGTGAATCAGTAGATCATAATAAATTCAAGCAATTTCCTTGTCTTCTTTGTGAAAAGCAAGTCCTACATATAAATCATCATTGTTTCCCATGGATGTGAGCTGTCCAAAATGCTGTTGTATTGGGCCCATGTATATATTGGTTCATTTTTATGTCATATAATTTCTGTAGTTTGGTAGCTCAACTAACCTTTATCTCAGGTGTGTCATCTCGCCCTCCTGCCATCCACAATTCACAAGATCAACTTCTGAAAAACTTACGGTCAGACCATGTAGCATTCCTGGTATTGCTACGTTATCCTACAGGACTCCAGCTATGAAAAGCTCTATATACAAGGATAAAAGCCCTATATACAAGGGTGTGGAATGCACTCTTTCACTGGAAAATGTTGTAGTAGAAAATGCACAGATGAACATAGGCCTAAAGAAAGAGTGTACTTTTCCCAATTTTGTTTGCTCTACAATGTATATGTTAAGGACTTGGGTAAACAGCTAATGGATTATGAGAAGGGAGTAACAATAGGACACCAGAAAATTCCTGGGTCATTTTTTGCATATGACATTGTGCTCATGGCCAATTTAAGTCTCAAAAAGAATGACAGGACATTGTGACAGGATATGTTAAACACTGTGACAGGATATATTAAACATTGTAGGTGAATAAATGGAGGTTATAGTTGAGCCAAGACAAGAGACCAAGTTATGACAACAGGACAGAAACCAGATGCCAAAAGAAAATGAAGACTCGGGAAATTCCAAATTCCAGAGAGTAGAGAGCATCTGATTGAAATTGGAGAGGCGCATGAAAATGAGTATCTTGGGGTAAAGATAAAAGCAACAGGTAAAGGTATGTCCAGGTACCATATTGAAATGATAAAGCAGTAGATTAACCATACATAGGTAATGACAAAAGCTACAGCAATATATAGTTTTAATAGGACATTCCCAGCTGGAGTGCTGTGGGATAATGTAGCAATACCAGGAATGCTATACTGCTGAGATGTTATTGTGGTATATGAGGGGGATATCCAGGGTATGAAGAAAGCACAAAATCAAATGGGAAAATGGATTCAGGGAGCACCACTGTGTACAGTAACAGAAGCAATCTTTGGGGAGTAAGGATGGAACAGCATAACGGACAGAATTGCCAAAGCCAAATTGAACTACTGGGGATATGTACAATCAGTAAGCGGGGACAGTGGTGCAGGAAAGTATATAATGAAGCTGTTACAGAACAGACAAGATGGGTCAAGGACATAGATAAGTTAGCTGAAAGGTGTGAATTGAAAGGTTATGATCAGGTTGAAGATTGGAAAACATGTAGGGAAGATAGTGACAGAGGGATGGAACAAAGACTGGAGAAAAGGAGTGAGGACAAAAAGTGTGCTAAAAGCATACAAGGTTTCCGAGAAGCCAAAGAAAAGTACATGCTGGGGATGGAGGGAAGCTATCCAAACTTCTGTTCCAGAGTAGGGCAGGAGTTATCAATTCAGAGAAGAGAAGACAGAAGTGGACAGGTAGCAATGGTTGAAGTGTAGAGTTTGTTCCCAGAGGCAGATGAGACGGTACACCATAGGTTGGTATGGTGTGATGCATATAAAGAGATGAGGGAAAATATGTTAAGGAAATGGCAGAATGGGGACCATAACTGTAAGGGCTTAGAGGAAGTGCTGCATTTCTTTAGAAGAGCATGTGGCATGGATTTTAGGTTTGACAGGGGGTTTACCAGGAGGAAGACAGGGGTCAGAACTGTACAGGATTTCCTGGTAGGGTGCTGGGAGGAAAAAAATATTAGAATTAGAAGAGAACAGAATAAATTAGAATACCAGGTTTCTGATAGGAAAGGGAAAGATGGTTTTAGTAGCTCTTATCAGGGCTCCCATGACAGTGTGCACGGGAAATGGGAAATGCCCTAGCCTTAGAGGTGGGGATCGGGCCCGAGGGAAAGTTTTTTTTGTTTTTGTTTTTTTTGCACCATGGATATCAGATATGATACAGCACCACAACAAATAAGTGGAGTGCCACATCATGATGATGATGATGATGATGATGATGATCATGATGATGATTATTATTATTATTATCATTATTATTATCACCTATAGTTTAATGGAAATCATGAGTCAAAATGTGTTGAAACATAAAATTCCTTATCTCTTGCATTATTCATGTGAAATTTATGTGATATATACATGTTGATCATGTACAATGATAATATATTGTATAAAGTCGGTGACCATGACCTATTTTCATTTAAGTTTGTTGTTTTTCTTCAATAACTTGAAAATTTATTACCCAATTTGAACATACAGACCATCTATGGAAAGTTGGATGTGGGATGCACATTTTGAACATTTAACTTTTTAATCCAAGTTGAAGGTCAAATGGCCATTTTGAATGTAGGGTTCCATTGTGAAAAGCTTGTGAATGCTCTCTAGCCCATGGTTTTTGAGTTATTACTTTGGGGACTTATAAAGTGTATAAAAAACCATGTCAATTTTGATATTGATGGTGCCACATTTGGTATTATGCAATACATGGGTCAAAATGTGAAAATCTTGTAGCCAGTCTTATACACACTAGTAACTTGTTTCGGCGTTAGTAGGTGCATTTCGGCCCTTCCAGGGCTGTTTCCGGTCTTACACAGTGTTTGCCAGCATGAGACAGCATTAGCTGGCATATGGGTCAAAATGTGAAAATCTTGTGACCAGTCTTATACACACTAGTAACTTGTTTCAGCGTTAGTAGGTGCATTTCGGCACTTAAGGGCTGTTCCCAGTCTTACACAGTGTTTGCCAGCGTGAATGCAAGGTCAGTACAGAACTATCATGGTCCTCTTGTGTGCTGTGCATGTGATCTCACCTGCATTTGGCAAAGTATTCACACCTTTGTGGTATAAACAGGAGTCACAGGAGGCATCCAAAGCACCTGAGCCACAAGGCAGAAAATGAATGTAAAATAATGGAATACAAATTTGAATTCCTTGTTGCATTGCAGGGTCGCTGCTTGAGAAAAGATTGTCCAACCTATGAATGGAAGTGTGCACCTTAGCAAATTCTACAGTCAAAATGGTACTGGTTACCTGTTTTTAAAACTTAATTAGTCTCATGGCTTAAGTTAATGGAAGTTTATTGTCTTTTCTTTTCAGACCATAGCACCAGCACTGGACATCAACCTACCATACCATGTGTGTTTTGTCTATCACAACAACGACAGAGACTGGGTTCTTAATGTGATCGAGAAACTTGAGTCTCCAAACTTAGGTTTCAAATGCTGCTGTCATGAACGAGATTTTGACATGGGACTGTCCTTCATACAAAAAATCTTCCAAGGTATAAAAAACTCCCAAAGGACTGTGATAGTGTTGTCGCCAGACTTTGTGACAAACATGTGGAATCAGTGCGAGAGCCAGGTGCTGTCAGAGATGGACATTACCTTACTGCACAAGGACCTGGTCATCATCATGCTTCAGGAATGTGAAGTGCCCACCACTCTGTCCGAGTTACCATGTATAGACGCAGGCGTTGATGACTGGTGGTCCAAACTCTTGGTGGTCCTCTGTTCTTCAGGTGAGTTCTGTGACATGCTCAAAGAATTTACTTGTGATGTATGTGGTGGTAATATGTGCTTGTGCAATGTAACTTAATACATTATACTGATGACTGTGCTTATCGTTAACAAATCATGCTGATGACAGATTGCTTGTAGCTAACACATCTTGCTGGTGACAGTGTTATTCTAAATAACACATCATGTTGATGACAGTGTGCTTGTAACACATCATGCTGATGAAAATGTTAAGGTAACACATCTTGCTGGTGACAGTGTGCTTGGAAGAAACACATCAGGCTGAAGACAGAGTCCTTGTAGCTAATGAAATATCTGGTGAGCATACTGTAACCCCTTGTAAAACTTTAATGCACTTAAACTAGTACATGCATGTATTGTATTGTATAAAACACCTACAATACCATGACAAAATATTTTGTCCCTAATCTACCATCCTTGATTTTTAGATCAGCTGAGCTTATCTTATTGTCTTTCATTTATTGTCCGCATTGGCGTCCATCTGTCAACAGTTCACATTTTCAACTTGTAAAAAACCATCACCTGGATTTACTTGAAACTCTCTGGGGATGTACCTTGGGTGGGTCTCTGCCAAATTTGTTGAAATAGCTACCCTCCAGTAATTTTAGAATTTTCTATGCATTTTTCTGTTGGTTTTTTAGCAAAATAATAAAAAATCTTCACTGAAACTGCAAAGCCAATTGCTTTGAAATTGCATAGGGACACTTCCAGGGACCCATAGAGCTTACTTTGTTTACCAGGTGGTGCTGCAGTTCTTTCTTTTTTTTTTTTTCTTTTCTTTTTTTTTTAACAAATTTTTGTGTCTTCACTGGTATTTTACTTCTTCAACAAAACTATCACTTAGATTCTTCTGAAACACAGTGGAAATGTAGCTTGTAGGAAAGGTTTAACAAAGTTGTTCACTAGGTGATGGTACTCATGGTACTCTATATCTCTGTTTTTAACAAATTTTTCAATTTGGGTACTGAGTGGTAAATGCGTACATTTCCATTAATAACAATGCAAGTCAATTGGGATTGCAATGGTAAGTCACATTATTGACTTCTCCAAAACTGTCACCCAGATTCACATCACACTTGGTGCCGATGTAGCCTTGATGGATGTCTACAATTTAAACAAACAGACCATGTATGGAACGCTGGACACAGGCTGCACATTTGGAATGGAATAATGTTTTAAGGTGAAGGTGAATGATCATATGGGCACTTGGAATTTAGGTGTCAAAATATGAAAATCTTTTGAATTTACTGCCATCTGTACTTTTTAGTGGATCACTATGAATTAAGGTGGGATTGTAAAGGAGGTCAAAGTCTCCATTGGTAGAGATACTAGTGCTGCCATCTGTAGTTTGACAGAACTTATGATCCAAAATGTGATGAACAAGATAAAATTCAATACATCTAAAAACAATTAAGCTAAACATTCCAAATTGATATGTTTATGTAGATTATGCCAACCTCAAGATGCAAGACTCAAGAAATAAATTTATTATGTCATGGAAATTGGATGACCATGACCTACATGTAGGATTTATAGGTTACCAGGGTTGTAAAGTTGAGAGAAATGATTTGTTGATGGAAGGACATAGCTAGGACATCAATACAGAAGAGAATCTATCCTCCAGAACAATAATTCACTTGAACTTTGCATTCACAATCAAACAATAAACATGTTTACCCAACCTACTCTTGTTTTGTGTCCAGTCTTTATGTTGTTGTAATACATTACAAGTGAGCAGAGCACTAGGCCCATGTGCCTCTTGTCATACATTATTTCCGATTTCAGCTGTGCGACTGGTGTCAAAGGTTGCAGGTTCGAGTCCCACTCATTCCAAACATAAAATAGTAAGAATACATGTGCATGTATAACCCAAAAGGATAGAGCAAAGCATTTGTTGAAATACCTTCTTAGTCTAATGCTGGCTTTAGCTGAGTGTAAAAGCTAAAAAACTAAACAAAATGTCAATCATAATATGTGGAAACAGGTCTGGTCAAGTGCACTGAGAATGTCTGGACAGAGAAACAGACTGAGAAAGCTCTTGAATGCTTTACGTTTACAGGGAGACTACATGCAAATACACATGTGTATTAAGTATATTGTCCGAGGCTCAAAGCAGTTCAAGCCAAATCTTTGCCCTCATCATTAGCTTAATTCCTCAAACTGTTGGATTAAAAGTTGAACCTTTAAAGCACTGATTTAAGACTAAACCAATAGCTTACCTCATGGCACTTTGTGTGCAATGTGCCCGGAGGAAAGCTGTTGACTAAGACTACTTTGTACTTTAGACAAGGCTTGCTGGTATTTGAATGAAAGTTATCTTCATAAGGAGTTTGAATCTTTTAACCATTATATATGTCAAACCAAGGAGCATACAGTGAATGGTCTCATTGTACACTCCTTCATTTAACGTTAATGAGAAAACAACTGTAGGTGTCATTGGCACTTTAAGGGTTAATGTGTTAAAAGATAGTGAAGAGAATGCTTGATTGCTGAGTCAAATTCTCTCTATGCCCATTGGCAGGATCTAAAAGGTGTGTTTAACACTTTCCCCTTTGAATCAAGACTGAGTCAACATCTTTCCTTTACATCAGATGGGTCCTAAGCACCTAACTCATGTCAAGGAAAGCTGTTGACCTGGGGCATGTTGTCTTGATAGGTCTCATCTACAGTTCTTCAAGTTGTTTTTCATTACTGTTGAAATTAAAGACATTGAAGTAGATGTCAATTTACATCTAGCAGTTTTTGACTGGTTGGGGGTGGGGGTGGGGGGGGGTATTACTGTTACACTCTGCCCATACCACTGTGAGCATGATGTAGCTCTATGTGGCAGAGTCAATGCTGTCCATGGATGACGTATTGTGATGATGCCAGACAACCATTAAGGCCAAAACCATTTAATCAAAACATGCTGTATTGCCGCTGATTAAAGGAGCTGGAACATACAAGGTTTACATCTATCTTACAGTGTACACAAAGGCATCTGTGCAGCACACAAACAAGTTCCAATATTGTCTGGTACATGACATGGTGAGAGAATTTTAGCTCACCTGGAATCACAGAGTTGTTCAAAATGTCTTTCTGGTGTCATAGTTGCTTGAAAGTGCCCAATACTATCTGCTTACCTGTTCTGATGAAAGAAAACACAGACTGAAAAGTAATACATGTATATAAATCTGTAATATTGGCCAAGAAAAACATGACTTGATCAGTTAATATATATGTGAACATCTCAATATAACATATCATTATCGCTAATGAGCAGTCAGTAATGCCAAACAAATGCCCCCCCCCCCCCCAAAAAAACCCACAAATTAAAAATTAAATATACAAACACCAAAAACAAAAAAACCCTGAGAAATTCTTCATGGAAAACACATGATAGCTAATACGACATCATGCAACCAATGTAAACATCATTTATCATTGCCAGCATACAATATAATGCAAAATAAATGTCCCTAGCTCCAGTCACCAGAGAATATTCACTTGGATCACCAACAAAAAATTGTTATATCATGATTCAACTGGTAAAAAAAAGACATCATTAATCATATGCATCACATATAATCACAAAACAAACGTATACAATTGCCATTTCCAAAATAAGTTAAATTCAAACCCAATAAAGTTCATGAAAATTCATGGACAAATACAACACAAGATTATAATAAACCTTTTTAATAGGAGATATGCATATTAAGTTCCCACCCCAACTGCATACCTTATTGCCAAGTCTCGCTTGATGAGATATGGGAAGATACGGGTCAGTCCTGTGGGGGACCAGTGGGATATTACTAATATTTTGGAAATACGGATAATTTATTAAAGCCATGTGGAAATTTTTCTTAAATATGGCTCGGTAAGTACTAGAAGAATTCAAGCACAAAACAAGCCCAAACACCCTGATAATAAACACATAATATCCCAATCAGTGTAAATTACATGTACACAGATATTCCTAAAATTCATAGATAAATTCAATACAATACAATAAATCCCAGCTCAATCAGTAAAGAATACATCATAAATTTGTGAAGAGTATAACCCAAATCAACCCAGTGCAGTGTTCCCAGTTCAAGCAAAAACTAGGCTTAACAAAGTACAGTACAAAGCTCTACTTCTGAACACTCATAAACAGTGAACATTTATAAACCCAATTCTTTAATATAATCTCTCAAAGCCAAAGCTACTGTCAGTTTTTCCCCAGAGAGAATTCCAGATACCTGTACTTGAGGTGAGTCTCTGAAGACCAATCACATAACTATTTAGTAAGTTCTGGTATCTCTGCTTTGAGTGCAGAAGTGCCTCCCCCAGGCCAGAAACTATATCCCAGTACACACATCTGTACCATGTGTACTAAGCTCTGAGTACTCCAACAAACTGATAGTCAGTGACACACTTCAACTTGGGAGATGTAGCATAAGTGATACATGGAAAATGGTTCTTGGCTGGAACTAATGTAATTAAACATGTTAAATGCAAATAAGCAGCCTCTGGACAAATACATATACTGAAGCTGGGGGATGAAATCGTGATGAGAAGATCACCCAACTGATTGGTCTTCGACAAGGAGAAGGAAATCATAATCATGCAGCCATTCTTGCTCACCAGTTAACATATCAGCCCAGCTCAAATGATGTCTCACAGCAAACTTTGTACATTGCTTGCAAAATAAGTGGTGTCATATTGTTAACATCTGTTTGACATGATGCATCTTATCCCTTTGAAAAGTAACCTACTCTCAGGGTGTTCAAGATCAGGTATGCAAGGAAAAAATAAAAAAAGATGTAGTGCTTTGACTCAATTCAAATAATTATGAGTTGAGTTCACCATTTTGAAAGATTGGCTGAGCAATTGAGCAAATTCACAAACTTGACTCAAGCCAGTGGTAAAATTTCTAACAAATGAAGAAACATGTAACAAAATTACCAGTTACAAATAAACATTAATAATTCCTCATTAATATCTTTTGTTTTCATGTGCTTTCCCACAAGGGAAAGAAACTCATCCAACATAAAAGAATTATTGTGACATCATGACAGTAAATCAGTCAACCAATTTCCAGCACTGTCAATGTGAACTGCAAATAAATGTGTATTGTATGTTGTGCACTAAAAGATTAATTCCCTGAGATAAGAGAAAAAAAAAAGTATTCTCGATTTTGCATGAATTGATTACGTAGCCATTCTGGACAGTTAGTGTCCAGTTTGTGTTTTACAATAAAGGGTAAACAGCAAGTAAAGAGGGTAAACAGCAAGTAAAGAGTGCACTCTGCCCTTCTCAAAAATGAGAAAGAATGAAATGATAAAAAGTAAAATAAATAGAAAATATAGAGCAGTATAGAATACAATAGCTGCAATTTTACTGCATGTAAAGTAAGGAAACAAGACTGGGCAAAGCCTATATGCCATGAATCCAGAGAGAAAATTGTCTTATGTGCCTAAATGTATGGCCAGATACAACAGGTTATACTAAACAGCACATGTTGTAAGTGACTGTGTTGTAAGTGACTGATACATGTATAGATTTGACAGGAAGTAGACTTGATGGCTGAAGCAAGATTGAGGCAAAGAATTCACACTCTCAATGAGGACAATTTGGATGCCAAGAAACTATGGTTTTGGCTTCCAAAAATGCATAAAACCCATGAGCTTGCAGAGGCTTCACCCTCTGGATCCCTGACAGACCACTGCCCCTAACCACAACAGTATAAGACAAATCAGCATATATCTCAACAAACATGAATCGGCAGACAACTATAGCATCAGGAGTGGACAAATGACCCTGAGGTCATCACAGAAACACAAATGCAGTGCTTCATGAATGTATGACTTCCACCACTGAACATCCAGAATAAAACTCACAGGCACAGGTCATTTCATATAACTGTGAAAACAATGCAGTGACTTCAAATGTCTCAACATGTTGGATGGAAAAATATGGCCAGGTCTCACTCGTTTGGGTACAAACTAAAGTTTTATAATCAACAATTGAACTTCCTTTTCTGAAGCCACCACATTGTCAATCCATTCATCAAGTGTTTGTTGCCTCTCTTCCAGTTTGCTTGCAGGCATAGACATAGTCATGTTGACAGAATTAATACCAATACCTAAGAAAACCACACTAGTTGAAGTACTGACAGCCTTAATTCCCCAGTGCTTCTAAAAAACTACAATTTGTTAGTAACTGTTGAAGACAAGTAAAGGCATAATCAGCCCTAGCCTTACAATCAACACCACCAAAGTTGTCCAAAGAAATATAACTCAGTTGAGTGGCTCTCCAGTGTGGGAAAGCAGTTGCTAGCTATAGTGATATGCTGACAGAAGATAGTCAAAGACCCAAAGCCAAAAGGAAGGACTCAAACCATAAATATACTACCACACCATGAGTATCCCTATAGACCTATTTTACCAGAACAGACTAGTTTCTGTCTATAAATCTTGACAAGTCAGCCTTGAATAACAAACAACCCTGCTCAAACTGAACAAAAAAATCTACCAAGTTATCAATAGCTGGATAATGAACAGTTGAATGTTAAATAATAAATGTCTTTAGTTTTGCCATCATTGACAGAAGACCTTCATGGCTATGACAAATTGAGAATGACACTAACACTATCTAAGGAACCTTTCATATGTGTAGTATTTGAAGAAGACAAGTTTAAAAAGGAACTGAGAGGATTATGATCAAATGGGCCTAATATCGTACTCTGCTTTACTTTCTTATCAGTAAATTTTTCCACATCACGAGGAATGGAATATGAAGAACTCTGATTCTTAGAAGATGGAACAGGTAATTTTTGATTCTTGTAACCAATTGGGAAATCAAGTTGTGAGAAATCACATATTTCCCAACCCAGAAGATCTGCCTGCTGTGATTTACTAGTACACACGAGCGATCTGATCGAGTTTTGTTAGTTCTAGGCATATTTCCAGAATGCTTGGTCACATTTGCTTCTATTCTCAATAGATGGGTACTCTTCCAAGTTTCAATAACAAAACCAGAAGGGATGCATGCGCAACATGCATGACACAAAATTAAGAAATCTTGATTGTACAACCTGACTATGAATTTGAAGATATTGTGATAGATCATTGAGATACCAACATTGCCAATCAACAGTCCAACCAGACACTTCTGCAGGAACCAATGTCATGAGAGAATTGTGAGGAGACACAAATCCACTCAATAGGAATTGATTGATAACATCATAAATTTTACTGCAAACACTATTGTTTAGACCATCAACCTGTTTGTTCCAATAAAATTCAGTTACACAGAAGACACTTTTGTCATAAAAATAGGCTGTAATAGTCTAGTACATTACCTGTACTAGAACCTTCCCATCACACACCTCAGCGTTCATAGCATGCTTATCAACACAAAGACCAGAATCAGACAAAGCCTGGTTAATGCTGGAACAGACACAGGATGGCGCATATGAGAACCACCTGAAAAACAAGCATTTTGATTTGACCTGTACATGTGGTCACACAAATGTGTCATTAATATTAATGTCCATCTCACCAGTAGAATGGAACTCAGAAAGATGTGAATGAAACAGCTCAACTCAGTATTATATCATGACAGTCAGTGTTTATCTTTAAACAGTTTTTACGAGCCTCTTCCAAGGTTTTGCCACAGTACGATCACTGTGTGTCACGTTCCTTGCTCCTTTTAATATTTCTCTACAAGCCAACTATAGAGGCACAAATATGGAACACATTCTGTTTACAGCCATTAAGAAATCCCACATGTGACCTGCCCTTGTTACAGTTGCCTGATTAAAACTGACGACAGAAATACACATCAGTGCCATCCATACCCCTTTAGTGCTATTATCAACATTAGCTTTGTTGTGTTTGTTTGAAGTTGAAGCAGATGAAATTGAAACACTGTAACAAGAACCATCTGTGATGACTAACAAGGAGAAAGTGAATGGAACAGAGACATCAGTGGGACAATCAAACAAAGGTGCTAGACCTCAATCATGGGAAATGATAATCTCCATAAATTACAAAAGTAAGGGACACAAAAAAAAAAAGAAGAAACCATCTCCTTTTATCACTCACAGACAATTCAATATTTTGCAGGTGAAACAATGCTTAAACTTGATTTTGCCACTATTGCATTGACGAACATTTGCATACAAATTGTGTATGGGAGCAATCAGAAGAGTAAACTGTCATGACAGGTTTCCATGATGTGAGTTATTTGGCAGCCAGCACACATACCAAGGAAAGTGCTGACTTAGTCTCCATCTTTGCATGAGAGAAAATGTCATGGCTGCTTACACTATGGGTGCATTCACAAACAGAGCCTCTACCTCAGTATCTTAGTGTTATATGCACAAACCTCCACGTACTGCTAAGTGGACCAAGTTTTGATGCATACCTAATCCAGCTCTTATGGTAAAAAGGCTATGTAGAAATATCAAAGCTGGAACAATATGACAAGAATTTCTGTATTCCACTGCGATGTCAATACAACAGCTTACCTGGCTGTCTGGCTATGTACCTGAAGCAACCTAATACCAGGCATGTTGATTGGACACATACTTCATGAAATGTCTGCACTGAAGGGAACGTGAGGGGTTTGTTGGTCCTGTTAATGTTACATAAGAGGAGCCTTGTGTACGGGTATAGTCAGAAATGGTATTGTAGATTGACTACAGAAAGTTCTCTTGCCTTAGCAAACATATTCCACAAAGTAGATGAACCCAAACCATGCTTTGTATAACTACACCTTTCAAGGGTAACGTCTGCTAGTTTTCCACATCAATCTCCATTTAAATACTTTTTTTTTCAAATGAATATTTTTGGTATAATTGGATGCAAGTGTCCAATTAAGACCTCTAATTTCAGGTTGATAACCTTTCATGTTTTGCCATCTGTACAGATATGAGATCAATTAAAGGTCATTTTGATGACTGGTTTGTTGCCTTCGGACTGCAGATTAAATCCATGTGGATTGACCGCAGTACTACTGTCTATTACCCTGCCCACTTAAGATGCAGCCACAAAAGAGTACATGGACCAGGCCATTACAAACACATACACGTACTCAAGGAAATTGGACTTGGGTACGTCTTGGGATTTTTATAGAGATATTTCTCTTCCTATGTATATAGTTTGACAAGCTGGTCATGGATAAGCAGAGGCGTAATGGTAGCATTTGTAAGGTTTGCACTGTGAAATATCTTCATTGCAGGGTTTATTCATGTACTACTTTGGTTAGATGGAATCACGTCCTCATAAATCTTGCTGAAGTTCTCGTGATGATAATGTGAGGAAGATGACAAGTGCACCACATCCCCTACTTTTGGCATTTTATCTCTGCCAGTGCTAAGGTTTGACAGTAAACAGTGTTCCTTGGCAGTCTGTAGGTACATTACATCCAAGGTGCATCAAGGAAAGCTGTTGACGGGGACAATTCTTATGGTCTCTGCTACTGGAGCATGCCAAGGAAAGCTGTTGTCCTGAACCGTTCATAGGGTCTTTGCAACTGTAAGCATGCCAATTGCAAGGAAGCCTGTTGTCCTGAACCGTTCATAGGGTCTTTGCAACTGTAAGCATGCCAATTGCAAGGAAAGCTGTTGAACTGAACCTTTCTTACGGTTTCTGCAATGTTAGGCATGCTGGTAACTTGAAGGAAAGGTCAGTTCATAAAGAGTATGAATCTAAGAGTATTATGTCATTTCAGAGCACATCCACTTGTCTGCAACATTGGCATTGAAAGAGTTAAATTCACTGACAACTACTTTTAGTCAGTAAAGGGTCAATCTTCCACTTTAGATTGCTCTTTTCATGCCTCTGCAGGTCATTTGTTTAGATATTGCAGATAAAGTTAATGTTTAGGGCCATCCAGAAGTGTTGCATGCAAGTGCAAAGCAAATGACCAAGTGGTTATGGAGAAGATTACTTTAAAATATTTTGCTTCAAAAATGAACAAATATTCATTAAGAATCCAACAATCTAAAAATTTGTTGGTCTCAAGCATTTGAACAAACTTGGTAGGAACCCATCCAAGGTATAGATCCCCACCAAGTGAGAAGAGGATCGGGCTAGCAGTTTCAGAGTCAAACATGTCAATTGTGCATGATGGGTATTGAGTGAGGGAAATACTGTCCAAGAATGGCAGGGGTCAAAGGTCATCTGCTTCAATGTATTTGGACCAATTTAAACAATAATGAAAAACAGTTTAAATGAGAATTGTTAATGACACATTTACACATATCAAGACAACATGCCCAGGTCAACAACTTTCCTTGGCATGGATGGGGACCAGCCAACCACCCAGCCACCCAGTCCAAGCCGAAGAAAGCTATCAGCACTAGCTGTCTGAATTCAGGGGGAAGCGGTTAAGACTAAGTGTCCAACCCTTTCCAAGGAAAGCTGTTGACTGTCTTAATACAAGGGGAAGGGGTTGAGACAGTCAGGTCATGAACATTTGACAATTGGCCAGTATTGTACCTGTGCCGGTGGCCATATAAAGGTCTGCAATGTATCAATCAGTCACTTTCAAAAATCAATACCTCCGTGCATGGTTAATTCTGTATGTATCAGATATATTACGTAACTATTGATAATGAAATTAAGGCATTTTTAAATGTGTCACAGTGACTTATGGTAAAGATATCAGTTTCTCACCTTAGCCTATCATAAGGCATATATGCAGACATACCTTATCCAGTTGAGACATAAGTAATATTTGGTATTAAGAATGCATTTTACTGTGTTCTTTGCTATGGAGACCATAAATGTGGATCCACAGTTTATGATTCTGCTATGTTCCTGGAAAGTGATGCATGTAACGTGGCAAGTACTCAACCTCTCTGTATCTCATGTACATTGTATTCATTAGAGTGGGGTCAATTTTGAGTGCATCACGGAATCTTCCCATGTATTGTTCTTATAATAGAAAAACAGATGAAAGTGGAAGAGAAGTTGATGAGGTGGAAATTATACAATGGATAAAGGGACCACAGTCACAGGCACAGGCTTTTGTCTTTAACAATATTAATGTGATTGCATCATTGGCACATTACCAGATAATAGATCAAGTTATCTGATGTATAAAGGGCTTTATAACATTTGGTAACACTTGCCAAGTTTAACATGTGTTAGCATGAACTACTATTATAGGCTGTTAATTGCATGTTATTGTGATGTTGGAATGTTTAATTTCATTCTGATGCTTAGCCAGGGATTCTTGCAACTTTTAACAAAGTTTCATCTGCTGTATAGGCACAAATACCTAGGAACATCCACAAATATGTCCAGAATTTTTGTAGTTTACTGTTTATATAAGTTAAATATCTTGATCTATATGTATCATCTTGAAAAAAACTCAGTTCTATAGAAAATTAGAAATGTGCACAAAAGAGAGAAAAATCTGCTGATAGCAAGTGCCACATGGCTTCTGATGAGGCTTTGAAGTGCCTTAAAAAGGGCGTGATCAACTGAACTTGGAAATTGTTTCAGGAAAATGGCAAGAAAAACTGCTGGGAAATTGGGCATTTGGTTTTGTAACATTTTACAAGCAAAAAAATTTTGGCAATTTTTGGCTCGATCAGCTGAGGTGTCAATGAGCCAAAGTTTCAGGATGGTTCATAATCCATATTAAGGACACATTACAATAACATATATGTAGGTCACTTAAGCTGCTCTCCACTCACTTTAGATGCCCTGCCAGAGCTTCCAAAAACTTCTGTGGGTCCAGTGCCAATCCATGCTGCTGCAGTGACTGTCCTAGATTCCCTGTTGCATGTCACAGCCCCCTTAGTGGCAGTAACGCATACTGGCAAGCATAGGCAATCAGTTTCCTACTCTGGTGCCCATCATTGATGGACACGTTTTTTTGGAAGCTCCTTCCATTTTCTTACCTTGGGGTACATTTGTGGCTTCTCATGTGCTTCCTGCAGTAGTTGATAAGTTTCCTGGGAGACTGATCCGGCCTCCCGTTTAGTTTTTCCAAGTTGGTTAATGTTGGTGAGATCCATAAATATGGATGTGGAGTTGGACATCCATTGGGATGCCAACCATCACAGGGTGGCATTTTGGGATGACCATCTTGCATGTGTAGGAGGGGTGTTTTCTGCACTGGGGAGAGTCCATGCAATGTTTGTCCATGGACTCCCTATCAGTAGCAGAAAGTCCATTGGGCTGACGTGAAGTAGGCCAGACAAAGGCTCCAAGATGCTGAGGCATGTTGTGAGTGAGAGGACAGTGTTCCTCAAGAGGAGTCTTCCATGGCATGCATCGCAGCACATGCTACAGATGTGGCCATCCAGGCACCTGGACATGTGCAACGTGGTGTGCAAGCTGATCCTTGAATCTAGGCACCCATTGGTAGGGTGGCTAGTTTGAACACATCTGTTCATACTGGTCCTTAAAGTGAGGAAGGGGATCGAGGTCCCTATGGGAAAGGCACCATTAACAGACATTGAGTGGACTGTGGTAGAGAGGTTCTGTTCCTGGGATCCCTCCACAGCCACTTCTGCTCCACTGAGCAGGTCTGTGGGCAAAGGTCCCTCCCGTCCTGTCTGCCGTACTGCTGCCCGCTCGTCAGTATGTCGGTGAAAGGACAGTACCTTGGTAATTACTAAGACAGTAAATTACCAAGGTGGGGAAGAAGTCACAGTGACTTCAGGTAACAATAGGGTGGCGCCATCATCACTCCGATTTAGTGCTACTCCTCCAGGCTTTCCACCCCAGGTCAAGCTTCGACTATGCAGGGGAAGGCTACTGCTCAATTAAGTGATAATGGGCAAAGTGGAGGTGCTGTTCACCGTGGTCAGCAAACAGCCGGACAGGTTGGAGGGGAAAGTTTCCTCTGGAGAGCCTTCAGTCGCCCCTCCTTCCCTGCTCACTCGAGGTTGCCTGGCCCATCTTGCCAGAGTAGTGCAGAGTCTTCTGCCAGTTAGCCGCACTGAAGCCCAAGGTGGCTAGTGCATCCTCTGGGGAGGCCGTACCTGTTTCTGGGTCTCTTTGGGGCCAGATAACAGACTGTAGACGGTCCTTGGTGGTGAGGGCCCCGCCATTACGATCACCTTTTGGGGCGTGAGGGATCAGCTTTGCGGCCAGTTTCTTCCCTATCTTTCTCCCCTGGATGCAAGCATTCACGCTCTTGTCACAGGAGAGTGAAGAGGAGGAACAGGCTTCATCGGCCCCTTTCCTCCTCTCTTTTGCTGGAGGGGAAGGTACATTGCCAGAGCCATTGCTCAGGCATTTCGCCTACTAATGAGAGGTAGGGCTCTCCCTCGGCAGATCGAAATCCAGAGGTTTCTACACTGGAGCACAGATTGAATGTCTGGGTGCCTAGTCCCACACGGGGAGTCGATCTGTCCAAGTTGGAGGTTCTGCCCTCTTCCCCCACCCAAGTGGAGATTGATCCGGCAGTTGTACTTGCTTTCATGGGGAGGTCACCTCCATGGTGACCTATGCCGATGTGGCGGCAGGCCAGGGCGCTGCAGCGCTTGAACCTACGTGTACCTCTGCAGAGGCTAAAGGTCTCACTTCTTTGGAGGGGACTGGGCCGGTGTGAGAGGTTATGGCAAGTGTCACTCCCCAGCTCCCTAGGCCTCCTGGCGGCGAGCTTCTGTTGGGCGTCTTGCCGGAAGGGACTTCATGTGTGGGAGGAACTGCAGTCTCAGTATGGTTCTAAGGCTCAGAGGTTCCTGCAGGGTCAGGATCTCTCCGGGATGCTAAGTCAAAGACTGAGAAGGATCACCTCTAGGATTTGCTCCTCAGGTCAGGGGACTCTCTGGAGGATCCTGTTTCTGATGTGTTGGTAGACCCTGAGAGTTCCATTGACAATTTGGCAAACTTCCCAGCCACGAAGGTGGAGAGAGGCACCTCCAACTTGGGTGCTGGCTCCACTCTGTGGACTAACATCGGCACTGCCCTAGGTTGCACTTATGTGGACTGTGGGACAGCTTCCCTAGGAAGGATATCCCACATAAAGGCGACATTTGCCCAAAACATGGACTTCAGTCTCTTCATCTTAGTGGGAGACTGGTCTACCTAATCTACTGCCTCCTTGGCTGAAGCTGCAGACTAGAAAGCTTTTGCCTGCTCAGTGGCTGTGACTCGGCCTCCTTCTGCTCCGCTGCAGGTGGGGGGGGAGGAAGAAATAAGCACCCCCTTCCTCAAACTCAGAATCCTCACTTGGGAAATTTGAGCAATCAAGGTAAAGAATATCCTTGGCCCTGGGACAATCCTCCTGGGATGTCATAGCCCCAGGTTGGTTACTAGCTAAGCCAAAGTTCAGGCTGGAGTTGTACAGGACAAGTTTGTCTGTGTAAAACTTTTCTCCTGGGAGGGTGGACGCTCCCTTATGGGACTGCGCCATCAAGTAGTCTGAAATTGTAAACCTGCCTCTCTCATCCCTCTGGCAATTTGAGCAGGATGCACAGGTTATGGAAATTGTAGGCTCCTTCCTGGTCTGGTCGGGGGGTTCCGCCATGTGCTTTTTGGAGGAGGCAGGTGCACGCCCCGATGCCATCCTGCACCAAAGGTTTAGTGGAGACCCTGCTGGGCCTCAAGCAATCTCGGGGCCCTGCTGTTGGCCACACGCTTAATGGGGCCATTATGCTCAACCCAAACATTCAGCTGCAGCAACTTAATGTGCTCCTCTCTGAGGCCAACCTGCTGACAGAGGTGAGCATGTTGCTTACCAACTGCCCCTGTACCCTGTTGGTCCAGGCTTTTTGGTCAGGCATTGGTCCCCCTCTTTGAGGGGGCGGATCAGATCGCCAAGGAGAAGTTACTAAAGTTGAGCTGGAACTTGGTAGAAGTGTCCCAGCCAGGCAAGCTGCTCATAAGATGTTGTGGCTGCTTTTGGGTACTTATCATTAAATTTTACAAATACAAACAAAAGAAAACAAAACAAAAAACAAAACAAAAACAAAAACCAAACCCAAGCACTGGCTGCAACTGAAGCTCAGCACTGCAATAATTAGGTAGGCTTTTCCTCTGTAATAAACTAATTCTGGTTGTAATTCACTTGTCCTTCCACTCAGATCAATGAAACTGTACACACATGTGCATTTGGACATAAGAATGGGTCATGCTACAAAAATAGGTCACTAGGTCAAATATCTGGGTCCTTGTGATAGCCTATTTTTTCACTAAAGTCGTTCCGAAACAGGACTTGTGATTAGCAATGCTATAAATGAGGCAAGAGGGGCATGAACCCTGCAATTTCTGATTGCATTTTATTTTTTATTGATTTGGAAAAACATGATTGTTTTTATTTTTTTTTTAATTTTTCATTTACTCATCCTATTGCGCTGCTTAATTTATATTGCTGTTTTTATGTAGGCCCAATCATGGGTTCCTATACTACAATGTTAATCTACTATTAAGCCAAGCAACTCATAAATTCAATAAATCCAACCTTGTGTCCTTAAAGCAGTTTGACAATGGGATCTGTAAAGGACGAAGCAGGTGTGGCAGGGGTGATCTTCTAGATGGAATACGATATAACTGACTGACACATGCAGGGTTGTGTAACATTGCATGGTGCTGAGTTTGCTGTATGACTATATCAATACAGTTTCATGATGATTTCATAATGCAAGTCAGTATCCTTTCAATTAAAACTTGTCATCACCCAGCCATTAGTCCTGACAACGTAACGATAGTGTTTCACATCTCAGCTTTTATTAGAGTATACCATAGTATAGTGTACACCTTTTGATGACTCTTCAATGTAATCGATTTTGAAACATGCCGCTGGGAATGTACACTATTGAAATAGCTTGCCATTTATTGATGGGACCTCATCAGTAGAGTAGAGTAAACGAGTTAACCTTGCTTTGCGTCCTTTCCTACCCCTAACAAGGTAGCACCGTGGGTAGACTCTTTGAAGGGTCTCTTGCTTGTCACTCTCCTAGTCCACTGTGCGCTTCAAAGCACAACACACACACCATTAACAGCATTCCTTAAACTAGTTTGCAGCAAATCCGTAAATGCAGCGGACAACTTTATCTTCCAATATTAAGCACTTGAAAGTTTCTTTGAAGACTGAAGCTTTTAAGCTATTAGCTGGATGGTGTAGAAGAATGCCATGCACTGCCACAAGGAGCCCAGTTTTCAACATCGTCCATGACATAATGTAATTTTAGCTAAAATTTAATTGACTTTCACCAAAGTCTCGTCCTGTCTGCTGGATGTAACACAGACTGACTGCTGTTGGACCACTTCAGCCTGTCCTAATGGGCTGGCAGTGCCTCCATTGGCAGCACCACCTGACATGTACAACCGGTCGTCTGCCTCTCAACAGTTGTACTCGTAAGTTTCTAGCAGTTCTGGTAACACTCAGACAGATTCTATGAGACTACTAATGTCCAATTGTACAATATCTGAAACATGGATGTACGTAAGTGTGAAAGTCAATATTTCCTATGAGGAAATCACAAGTGGTCACTTGCTGTAAGGAGCTTGGAAAGTTTCCTGCAATTAAATTTTCCATTAATTGGCACCTATTTTTGACCATATCATGCATTTACTTGTATGTACATGTTGTGAACATAGAGACAATCTGTTTGATCAACTCATACATTTTGTGTTAAAAACCTTGTCAGAGATACAGGCAGTTTCTTGATCAGCTTGTACATTCTGTAGGTACAATGTAGTGACTATATGTGCCTTGCTATAAAGATAGACTGTATACACTCTAGTGTTGACATTGTCTCTCAAGGTTTGCCACTCACACTTTCCTGCTGCTTCTGTCATTGCTGATACATCTTTTGATGTAAAGTATACTTGAATAAACTATAATTTATTTCATACAAAACTTTGCCAGTCTGTCCATGTGCTTTTTTAAACATTCACTCACAAGCAGCGGCTGTATCTGTTAAATGTTTACTGCATTATGACCAGGTGTGTTCTGTATATACCTCATGGGATATTAACAATCAAACCTACCACCATTTTTAAGAGTCGGTTTTTTTTTTTTTTTTTTTTTATTTAGGGAAAAGGGTGAAAATAGCAATAAGAGCTGCATGAGCACGATTTCTATGTGAGCAATTACGGAGCCTAATTTGAGCAGTGACGCTGGCAATTCTGTTGTGTTGCCAGGAGAGACTTGCCGTGTGGTTCATGTAGCTCAATTATAGAATTTAGACTGGTTGATTTGAAATGACAAGTGTCACAGAAATGTGTGATAGAAAGCAGCAGTCATGGCATATCTACATGTAGGTACAACAAGAAATCATGTTGCTGTTACACTGAAACCTGCTGTATGTGGCCACCCATTCTGTGAAGAGCAAGTGGCCACATAAAGGAGGTGACCTTTCACCACAGGTCAATTAACCAAGAAATTGACTTGTAGACTCCCAAGGATGTTGCCACAAAGAGCAGATGGCTGCTCCTGGCAGGGGCCACACACAGCAGGTAGCACTGTATTGTCACCTGATAGGAGCATGTCAATCTGGAGGTGTAGTATAGGCAGATATAACCCAGTGCCAACAGTTGTACATATACACCTAACAGTCTGTCCTCTGGAAAATCTCTTTGCCCTTGCAGAACTACAGAGGGACTAGTTACGATGATTTTATTCTTCAAATTGTATGTAAGTACAGGTTTATTGTAGGAATGAGTATTTGGAAATATAATTGAGCAGTAACACTGTATACAGTATCAGGTAACTGCTAACAATTTTTAAGTTAATTTGTTATGTGCATTTTACTCACCACGATCATCTTTTGTTATATATGTTTTTATTATCCTTCTATATTATATTGGTGCCAATGTGATATGTACCTACATTCTGTGTGTCTGAAATAAAGCATATCTTACCTTATCTTATAATTGAAAGGTAAATGTGCTGCTTAATGTTGTCAGGTGACATGAAACCAAACAGGTATGGACAGTAGTCAACGCAGATGTTTTCATTCTAGCTTTCATGATATAACTTGTCAGTATTTAATTATGAAAGTTAGAAACTTAGTGTATGTTAAGTGTATGCCATTACACGTAAACTTGACAGTGTTGTATGCCACATGACTGACAGCAGGATATCTTCAATGTTTTCAATGCCTGCCCAGCCCCTTCTGCAGAAGGCTTCCATATGACATTTAGTATTTTGTCTGTGTGTTGTCTTAGTAAGCAGTCTACAGCTGGTAAGAGAATGACTAATCTTCTTCCAGGCTTTTTCCACAGGTCTTTGAACAGCAATGACAAGCGGTAGCCAGCTAGTGGGCAATCGATAACATCAAACACTATGGGCCCTCTGTCTCAGCATCCATGATGCTCATCTGGAGATCTGTATAATTTTAATAGGTGTAGTGAAGGCCATAATAATCTGCAACAGAATTTACACAGAATGTGACAAAGCTTGAACTCAACAGCCCCAGTAATAATGGTGTAGATATTCCACACTTTGTGCCTAAGGAACTCCATCGTTCTGTCGTCTTAGCTCCTATTGTGCTGGAGGAAGGCTGTGCATTGTCAGAGCATGGAAGAAGCGGTACATATACCTGTGGCGGTCCACTGCAAGGCTTAGCATACAGAATGCATGGCATTCAGGTGTCACTCATCTTGCCTTGTAATCCCAAGAGTGGAGATATTTCTTCCCATGGTTAACCTCCTCTTTGAGGCTGGACCAATGCAACCACAATGGCTGCAGGCAGTTTTTGGAGTGAATATCTTGCGTCTGTTGATTTATTGACAATGTACCCAGGGTACAGCTATTTAATAGTTGTTGCCATGGATGGGCAACCCTTTTTGTGGCTGAAGCCCTAGGGGTGTGTAGAATCAATAAACTTGCCTGTGTTTACCTGCTACACTGAGCAAAGGGAGACAAAGCTTTGAGACAGACGTGGACGGCAATTCTTAATGCTGTCCCTGTAAACCGTCCAAAATTGATAAGACTTCAAATGTCATCTACTGCAATGTTTTAATTTTGCTTAACGTTGTCACAAATGGAAAATGATTTGAAGGAAAAAAAAAGCAATCAGAATAGCAAGCTGTGTAGGTAAACAACTTTCCTTGCTTTTGTTTGAGCTCAGAGCATGTAGCACCCAACATATGTCAACAAAAACTCCTTACTCCGCCTTAATAGTGAGAAAAAGGAACTGAAAACTTCGTGCAAGCAGGATAGAATTCTGTTGTGTAAGATTAAGGTCATTACACATTAGCTCTCACATACACTGCAGATTCAATGTTTATGACAGTGCTGGTTGATTCACACAAAGCAGTTCAAAGTGACAGCTCAGTCACAGAATGGCCGTGGTTTGTGTCTTCACGTTTCTCTAACAGCAATGTACTAAACCACAATGGAAGACCAGTAAACTTCTGTTGGATTAACTGTGCAGGTATGAAGAATTTTGTGTTACTGTGGGATTTACTGAATCGATCACCTGTTATTACATTAACTGTCAAGTAACACTGTTCAATTATTGTTAATGTATTTGTTGTGCATCTTACACAGTGGAAGAATTCTGAGATTAGTAGGCCATGATTGAGGTGTGAGGTGTACATCAGTCCTGTGTCAGAGACTAAATGAAGCATTTCCTTACATTATGATGCCTGGTGCTCTCTGCCTAATATCTCTGCCACTGGCACTGTAGACTTTCTGAGACAACCAGCTTGTCTGGGTGTGGCTTAACATGTACATTGTAGACCACTTAGTTCACTGACAAATGCCTTAGTTTACCTAGTTTATGTACCTTTCTTGGTGAGCTTTAACACTTGCCAGTCTGGGCTATTTCATTATGTGGCCTCTGTCTGGGGATTTGGGGCAAAATTCCAAATGTTGGACCCATTTTATTTTGTATCTATGATATAACTTGTTATCATAACAGTTACTATGTATCAACTTCAGGAGAAGTAGTGCTCTTGGGTTTTGTGTCAAAATGAAAAAAAAAAAAATTGGTGTCACACTTCGCTGCCATGGTAACCAAAGTATTGTTTGAACATGAAATGGTTCACCAAGGTCAATGTTACATTCCTGAACCTGTTTTTAGTGCTGGAATCTTGACAAGTCAGATCACAAATACATTTATGTCTTTCATTTTTTGCAAAATACATCAATTGTATCAAATATAATTTGGAACAGTTGCCAAGGCAACCATGTTGGTCAGCTTCTTTGATAAGCCAATTACTGCAATCTATATAGCACATGAATTCAGCGAATTTCAGTTAAAACACATTTGTGAGCACATTTAGAAAGCTTGTGAGTTAGAAACTTTTGCCACAGGAAAGCTGCAAATAGACCTCAGAATATGTGTTGCCAAAATTATCTCAAGGTCAGCTAATGTAACGTGACATGGCCACCATCTTGGATTTTTGGTCTGTTTTTCAAAGCAAATCTTGGTATCATTTTTACTATAAAATGTTATTAATCAATCCAAAACATACCTGGAATGTCCAAACATGCAGCAGATGTGTGAATTGACACTTTTTTCTTACCATGTATACCATTTAGCTCTGAAATTAATTATTCAGGCGTCCATGATGCTCAGCATATGAAGCATTTCACGGGCTGTAAGCCATTGACAGCCTCGATCTGGCTGCCATAATGCAGTGTACCCCACATGACCTTTTACAGGTATCAGTTTTGACAGCTAGCTGCTGGCCACAACTTCAAAAATCCATACAAAATTTACAGTGGTATTCCAATCTTCAAATTAATGCTGTGACAGCAAAGTGTACATGTTAAAGATGACGTTGAGCACAAATCAGTGGTTCATTCATACAACATAACCTGCAAAGTGATTTTGGAAGGCAAGCTAGTCTGCGTATATGCAGACTCCAACTGCAATAGTAAATTGTGTGAATCTGCATACACTTGGGCTCCGACTGGAAAGTTTTAGACTCTTAACATTTCACTAGTTAAGGTAGAACAGCATTCAAGTGAGACACGTGTGTGAAAAGACTTGAACGTGCCTCAGTGTTGCACACAGACTATATTTTGACCCAGCACACAGACTGTATTGCACATGGACTGTATTGTTAACTCAGTGAACAGACTGTATTTAACTCAAAACTCAGACTGTATAGTTAACTCAGTATACAGACTGTATAGTTAACTTAGAACACAGAATGTATAGTTAAACATAGTATACAGACTGTATTTTTTACTCAGAACACAGACTGTGTACTTAACTCAGCATACAGACTGTATAGTTAACTGTATTCCTTTGAAATTTCATGGGAACACTTTGAATACCTCTAATATGTTTAACAGGTGCCACTGCAATTTTCTCTGGTACAAGGCTCAGCTGACCTGTCAGTCAGCTGAGCTAATATGATCCGCGGAGTTGAACTGTCTGTCCATGCTTTTGTGGGCATCCACAATTTACATTTTTGACCTCTTTTCCAAACAATGGGTATTCGAACTTTGTAGGGATTTATATTGGATCAGTCTCTACAAAGTTTGTACAAATGGTCTTGCTCCAGTAATTTTTGGATTTGCAGTGATTTTTGTGGGGAGTGGAAGAGGGGTTCCTTTTTTGGCAAAATCTTTAAAACGATTTTTTTTTTTCCAGAACCATCATACCAATTGCTTGCAAATTGCATGGTGACATTCCTGGGGAGCCCCTCACCATAATTGTTCAAAAGATGGCATTGTCATTTTGTTCTGTTAGTGTTTTTTAACAAATCTTTGTGTGTTAAGGCTACTTTCAACTTCTCCAAAACTGTTACGCAGATTGTTCTCAAACTTTTTTGCTTGTAGGAGGCGTAAACAAAGGTGTTCACTATATAGTGATACACTGGATCCTTGATTTTTAACATATTTTTCAATATAGGTACTTGTCAGTGAATGCATACATTCCTGTTGATAACCAAGCGAGTCAATGGGGATTGCAATAGAAGTTCACATTTTTTATTTCTTCAAATCCACCAACCAGATTCACTTCAAACTTTGTGGGGATGTACCCTGGATGGGTCTCTAACAATTTTGTTCAAGCGGTCAGACTCCAGTGATTTCTGATCTTCTAAAATTTTCTTCCCAAAAACTGCCAATTAAGCCAACTGCTCTGAAATTGCAAAGGGGTACTTCTGGAGACCCCAGACCTCAATTTTTTCACCAGGAGGCACTACCACATTTGTCTATCTTTTATGAATTTTTTGTTGTTAAGGCTATTTTGAACTTCTGCAAAAATGTCACTCGGATTGTTTTGAAACTCTGTGGAAATGTAGCTTGTAGGAGGGTCAAACAAACTTGGTAACTAGGTGCTGATTTTCAGAATCTCTGATTTTTAACGAATTTTCAGTTTGGGTACATGTCAGTTAATGTATGCATTCCTATTGATTATGATTTAAGTCAATTGGGATTGCAAAGGAATTTCACAATTTTGGACTTCACCACAACTGTCAACCAGATTCATTTCAAACTTGGTTTGGATGTACGTGGGGTGGGTTTCTACTAAGTTCTTCAAATGGGCACACTCCAGTGATTTCAATATTTTTATTATGCATTTTCTTGTTCAGTTTTCAGTAAAATCTTGAAAAGTATTCTTCTCTAAAACATAATTTGACAGGTGATCCTATGATTATTTCTTGCTTTTTAAAGAATATTTCAGGGTTTTCACTTTTCTTGACTTTTCTCCCAAACCATGAGCTGGATCCTCTTCAGACTTATTGGGAATATACATGGACTTTATCTCCACTAAACTTTGCTCCTACATAATGGTGCTGTCATTT
This sequence comes from Hermodice carunculata, assembly GCA_964020975.1. Lineage (NCBI taxonomy): Eukaryota > Metazoa > Annelida > Polychaeta > Eunicida > Amphinomidae > Hermodice > Hermodice carunculata. The sequence continues at coordinate 136,425,760 of OZ026612.1, read as the reverse complement.
TCTAAATGTTAACAAATTATCAAAATTTGGAAATAACTGTAAGGGACTATGTACATGTTATCAACAGTGATAATAAATTATATCATTCTGAGGTTTGCCTGATCACTGCAGTCTTTACATGTAAGGTAAGCTGAGCACAGAACTATCACAGTCCTCTCATTTAATTTTTTGTTTTTCTTTTTTTTTTTCTTTCTTTTTTTTGTGCTTTTGCTATTGCCTACTTCTGTTCCAAACCCATCACTCAGATTATGGTAAAACTTGGTAGAAATTTACCTGGTGCAAGAGTCAAACCAGGTTGTCCACCAAGTGGCACTGCTGTATATCCAAAATTTTTAACCATTTCTTCAATTCAGGTACATGTACTTACCATTTAATACAAGCATTAATATTGATAACTATAGAAGTCAATGGGGACTCCTATATGGTAATTCACATTCTTAAGTTCTTTAGAAACGTCAGCCAGATTCATTTTAAACTTGGTGGGAATGTACTTTTGATGTGTCCGTGCAGAGTTTGTTCAGATAGTCTTGTTTAGTTTAGGTGTGCATGGTTGTTCTTATAGCCTGCTAATTGTGTTCTTTTTTGGGGACAACCTTAAAAAAGTCTGCTTCTTTACCAAGGGAAGGCCAATTGCTTAGCAATTGCATATGAACCTTTCTCCAGAACTTCATTTCTTCAACAGGTAGTGCTGTAAGTTTGTTTAATTTTTCCATGAATTTTTGTATATTTTGTAATTTTTTCCTTTTCCAAAAACCACATGCTGTATTTCATCAAACTTGTTGGAAGTGTGGCTTAACATGGCCGCTGCCTGCCTAACATGTACATTCAGTGGTGCTGCATATACTTTCATTTCCTGATTTCAAGCAAGTCTGTGAAGCTATATACATGTATGTAATGATCAATAAGAAGACCGGTGCTAATGTATATTTGTGTAATTTTCTCCAAAACCATAAACTTGATCCACTTTAAACTTGGTCAGAATGTGCCATCAGTGAATGTCATAGTAAAACTACATGACACTTGGGTAAGTATCTGGCTTTATTATGTCTATACTAGGAGTTCAAAGATTGGCTAGACTCAGCTCTGCTCATCTTACCTCAGTTCAAGCTACGGCAGAAACTCAGCTTAACCTCAGGTTGGGACTTATATTTGGAGTGAATATATCTAGTTCAGTTTAGTATAGTCTGTTCACATGCCCTTCATGTATAAATTGAGCATATAGTAAAATTAGGGCCTGTTGACTTTGGCGCAGGGAAGATCCAGGGAACGTCCACATGAACAAAATTCCGAAGCTTGTTTGTAATATGAGCCTCCAGTTGAATGAGAAGCAAGGAAGAGAATCAGTCACTTCCTCAGTGTAAAATAAGGTCTAGGAATAAATATTTGTCATGTACACTTTCTATCCAAATGCTATATTTGTCTTTGAGTCTGTCAAGTCTTTTGTGTATACAGTTGCTGGCGATCTAAGACAATTGCAGCAGTAGCGGGCCTGGCATAGAGACAACAATACAGGGGTATCATATACCTGTAACTCTCTGCTTATTGTCTGCATCCTGCTGGCCACAGCCTGTGTCTGTTTGACCTCGTAGCACAGCAAATATTTTATATGTAATTAAGCTGACAAAAGCAATCCCTTGGAGAACTTTCTTTTCATATCTGCCACAGGCATTTGAAAGACATAGCCCGTGGGACTATTAAGCACAGAAATACTGGTTTGTGTCTTACATGAAATGCATGAAAGTGAAAGATAAAGCTGCATGCAGGTGTACTTGTCCAGAGAAGATACATTATCCCATAGAGATGCATGACTGTACCAAACAGCAGCAGTGAACTAGTCTACACTTACTTCAAGCCATTGTGCAGTTGCAACATTACTGCCCTGTGATTGGCTCTCCTGTTATGATAAGAAATGCAGATATGTTCAAATAGTCTGGAGTACACATGGCAGGAGGCAGCTTATAAACCATTGGTGTAGTGCCTCTCTTTTCCTCTCATTAGTCAGTCCACTGCATATGGCCACACATGCATGCCTTTGTAGTGGTACAAATCAAAGCTGGAAAAATAGCATAATTAACAGTTTGTGCATGAGTCTGTCTTTACTAATCAGGCTATTCATGCTTATGGAAAAATTCTCTGATGCAGTTGGTATTATCAAAGGATTTATCTTTACACCTTAACAATACAGCAATATGATGATGTAAAGAGATGTTTGACACAACACACATTCAAGGTAAGTGAAAAGGTCATATTAGGCTGACTTAGAGATATATTTTGCAGACACCAGTCAACTGAAACCAATATGTTGCTCGGTACCGATGATGGAAGATCAAAATGCTATCATGAAAGTTAACTTGGCCGCAAGTGTAAAATTAGAAAAGATCATCATGAAAGTAAAACTGGCTTAAAGGGTAAAAACAAAAATGATCATCATTAAAGTTAATCTGGCTTAAAGTGAAAAACTCCAAATGATTTATCATAAAGGTAAAACTAGCTTAAAGGGTAAAACTAGAAATGATCATCATGAAAGTTAACCTGGATTCAAGTGTAAAATTAGAAATGATCATCATGGAATTTAGCTGGGATTAAAGTGTAAAACTAGACATGTCATCATGTTATTCTGGTTTCTGGTACAAAATCAGCTGATTGTGATACGCTGTGCAGGCTGAACATGTTGCTTTTCTGTAGCCCATGTAAAACTTCGTTTTCTCCAAAACTAAGATCATATAACATTTGAATATATACAATGGGAAAAGATGAGTGTTGGAATGAGCAAGGGGTGATCATTTTAGACAGGTTTCACCATATAGCAATGATATGCTTTGAGATATGTAAAATAGAAAACAGAATAAATGACCCACACAAGTCTGATGTATGTTGTGAGAACTGTCTTATTAGAAGATAGTACTAGTTTGTCAAAAAGACAACGATATGACTTGGAAGATAAAACACTAAGCTTTTTTAAAATTTTGATTTGTCAACTTTATATACATGTACAAGTACCTGTTTCACATACATGTACCAGAGGGTGTATTATACCAGCAAATTTGACAAGACAAGGTTAAAGTAGTAAATTCATGTAGAATTAGATGCTGTAACTTTTTAGATTTATCATTGACCTTGTCAGAAGAGATTTTGTTCTTTCCATTGATTTATGGCTTTTTGGAGAGCTGTATTGGTCAACAGCTCAGGCAGGTCATGCAAGCGTAGAACCTAATTAAATAACTATACATGCATTAATTATAACCTGGCATATTGTCAGCTGTCTCTATCAGATCCATTTACTCCCATCCGTGACATTGCTGGCTTTGGGGACACATTTTGGTCAGTCGTCTTTGATTTTCCATTAACACAGGGAGAAAAAGTTACATAACTATAGACAAAGACAGATGAGCATGCTGATGTGTCATGTATGCAACAATATAAAGATACAGTGTGCTGATGGGTCGTGTATGCAGCAATATAGAGATACAGTGTGCTGATGTGTCGTGTATGCAGCAATATAGAGATACAGTGTGCTGATGTGTTGTGTATTCAGCAATATAGAGATACAGTGTGCTGATGTGTCGTGTATGCAGCAATATAGAGATACAGTGTGCTGATGTGTTGTGTATTCAGCAATATAGAGATACAGTGTGCTGATGTGTCGTGTATGCAGCAATATAGAGATACAGTGTGCTGATGTGTCGTGTATGCAGCAATATAGAGATACAGTGTGCTGATGTGTCGTGTATGCAGCAATGCAGAAATATAGTGATGCCACATAGATGTCTGGTCTTCCGTCTCTTGACTGCTCATGCCACCATCACCTTGTACACAGCTGACTGCTACCACTGATTGCTTGCATTTCCAGCCACCTCCCACTATTTTGTTTAATCAGTATTGGAGTAGCGTCTCAGAATCTCCCATAAACATCTAAACCTCGCCAAATAAAAGTGACATTTCTAACCCTGAGGAACATGATACCATGTATCTGCATGCAACTTTTTACCATTAAAAGCTGCCAGGAATGGTCCAATGTCATAAATGTCATGCTTTTTTTCATGCCGAGTGGAGATGGTTTATCAACAGCTTTCCTTGGTGTACTCAGGAGGCATGTACTCCAATATGTGGCCTAAGGAAACTGGTTGATTCAGCAGAGTGTGCCCTAAGAAAATGGTTGACTCAGCAGAGTGTACCAAGGAAAGCAGTTGACTCTGCATAGTTTGCTAAGGAAAGTGTTTGACTCAGTAGAATGTACCAAGGAAAACAGTTGGCTCAGCAGAGTGTGCCAAGGAAAGCAGTTGACTCAGCAGAGTGTACCAAGGAGAGAAGTTGTCTCTGCAGAGTTTGCTAAGGAAAGTGTTTGACTCCGCAGAGTGTACCAAGGAAAACTGTTGGCTCAGCAGAGTGTGCCAAGAAAAGCCGTTGACTCAGCAGTGTGCCAAGGAAGGTGATTGACTCAGCAGAGTGTACCAAGGAAGGCAGTTGACTCTGCAGAGTTTGCTAAGGAAAGTGGTTGACTGAGCAGAGTGTGCCAAGGAAAGTGGTTGACTCAGTAGAGTGTGCCAAGGAAAGTGGTTGACACAGCAGAGTGTGCCAAGGAAAGTGATTGACTCAGCAGAGTGTACCAAGGAAGGCAGTTGACTCTGCAGAGTTTGCTAAGGAAAGTGGTTGACTCAGCAAGGTGTGCCAAGGAAAGTGGTTGACTCAGTCTCCAAACAGTGAAGTCAAAGCTGTCAAAAAAAGGAAGACGTGTCTCCTGGAAGCTTTATGGATGTTATCATATTCGAGAACTCTTTGCTCTAGTTTAAACTCCTCATGCAATCTTATGCATTAAAAAGTCAGCAGTACTGAAAAAGCTTTTTGGCCACAAGATAAATGTTCAATATCACCATAGGAAAAGTGAAAACTCATTCCCTGCAAGCAGGAGAAGGTAAGATTTATAGCCATGTTAATATACAGGCTTGATACATGGACAGTTTAATGTGTGTGAGGCCTGGAGGACTGTCACTATACAATCATGTTCCTCTTGATGAATGTTTACATCACCGATTAAATAAAAGCTTGTGTACTAGTGGTTTTTAACTTGGCAATGACTGGTGTGAAATGCATAATATTAGTGTAAATCTAATTTAATTTTGAAAGGTTTCAATTTTTAAGAAACAGTTATACATTCATTATGCAATGCATTTGCATATGTATGTATATATATATATATATATATATATATATATATATATATATATATGTGTGTGTGTGTGTATATCCTTTTTGCAGCAGTCATGAACTTTGACTTCAACATTTAGTTTGCTTGTCATTAAATATACAAGAACAATTCAGTAATGTAGTTTGTTTATGAAATAAAAGATATCAGAAAGCGGTTGAGACACGCTAGATTAAAGTAAGTGTTGATGTGTCAATCTTGAGGCAAACCATGTGTAACACATGAACCATATACTTAACTGCTGGATCTGCATACCAGATTTTATGACTGTACCATGATGAGACCAAGTATGTGAGTTACATTGCATATCAAGGCATGGTGGCAATGAACATGCATGTGCAATGTGGTTGCTGTCTGGTGGCACCCTGTACACATGTCCCATCAGTGGCACCCTGTACACGTCACATCAGTGAATCTTTTGTGTAAGATCACACATATAACCAATAAGGGCCCTCCTGTAAGGAACAAAAGACACCACATCAACTATACCTGCCCGTCTATACCACATCAAGTTTCGTATTGCGGCCCAATATCGGTGGACCCCAGAAAATAACAGAGTTACCATGAGGTTGCTGTATATGGTGATTTATTCCTTAGTGAAATACTATTGTTCCTACCGTGTCCTTTAATACACCATGTTATGGGTACATCCCACACACCTTTCCTTTACAATGCAGAAACTAATGGATACCAACTGTAAACCAGAACTTAAACGCAATAAATTTCATATTAAAAAACCATACGTGAATAGAAAAGCACATATTGAACACATTATATACTCATATTTGTGCTTTTGAAACCGTAAAAATACCAATATACTTGTTACCTGATCCATAATTGCAGAAATACATGCAATGTCGTACCAGATAACCAAACCTGGGTATTATGAGAATCTTTATGAAATAAATATACAGGTAACATGAAAGAACAAATATGTCCTTGTCTGTGTATATGAAGTGTGTCTTGAAACAAAGACTATGTCTTAAGATGTAACATAACATACTCTCGTTGTACCATATAAGACAGGAATAGCACTAAAACTTGTTTACAGTGAATATATATATATATATATATATATATATATATATATATATATATATATATATATATATATATATATATATATATATATATATATATATATATATAAACCATGTAATTTCATTACTGTACATCTACCCGTTTATACCACATCGACTATATCTACCTGTCTATACCACATCACCTATGTATACCTGTCTATACTACATCACCTATATATACCTGTCTATACTACATCACCTATATATACACCTGTCTATACCACATCACCTATATATACCTGTCTATACCACATCACCTATATATACACCTGTCTATACCACATCACCTATATATACCTGTCTATACTACATCACCTATATATACCTGTCTATACTACATCACCTATATATACCTGTCTATACCACATCACCTATATATGCCTGTCTATACCACATCAACTATATCTACCGGTCTTTGTCGCATCGACTGTATATACCTGTGTATACTAGATCAACTATATCTACCTGTCTATACCACATCGACTATATCTACCTGTCTATACCGCATTGACTACATCTATCTGTCTATACCGCATCAACTATATCTACCTGTCTATACCGCATCAACTATAGCTACCTGTCTATACTCTTGTTAAGAAGCTGTTCACTAGCTTCTATTGAAGTCCATTTTTAATTTCTTTGTCATAGATGCCATATCTGCTACCTGGCAGTTTATGCCCTCATTAAGCCATTTACTTGTGTATTAAGTTTGTTTTGAATTTATTTTTGTCATATGACATACTTTGAACACTACTTTAGCATATATGTGAATAGAAATGTGAGGCACAAATATATGTTTTGTGACCGTGCAATGACCACATCTCGAATCAGAAACTTTAGGCACAAATCACCTAGCTGAAAATGGGAAATGCACGTACAAACTGTACCAAATCCCCATTCCTAAAAAGAAGCTCATATCTAGCTCACACAATGTAAGTATGAGCATCAGTTTATGACAATTAGAGTCACTTTCTGAATAAAAAAAAATAAGAAGCACACATACATGTATTGATAATTGCCTGGCGAACTTTACATTTTGACTGCAAGAGTTGTTTTTGTACGGTACACATTTATCAAATTGTGAAGAAAGTAGTTAAGACTCTCTGTCTGCCATATGATTCTTCCCCTGTTTCCTTTGGATAAATGTGTCTTATATCTTATCAGTAAAGTCAAATACAGATCCTCGTCATTGTCCAGGGGTGTACGGATTTGTAAAGAAGCAGGGCACATGTGTGCTACATGGATAGGAAAGGTTTCAGTCACTGTCATTTCTGACAAATGGGGTGTCAGGGAATCCCATTGTTTTGAGATTGACATATCAGCAATTATGTCTAAAAAACATTTCAATCTGAAAATTAACCTATTCTGAGTGTTTCCACGGACTACCTAATGAAGCTAGGAATTTGACTCTGGTATTGGAGGCATGGCATAAAACTAAGTCTTTCAGTTTTGTCTCTTGTTTAATTAATTCCTTCAGATTTGTTGGGATAAAAGTTAACCTTTGCCCAATTACCTGCCTTCAATTTGACAGACTTTAGCCAGTAGAAAAGGATTAGATCCAATCAGTAAAACCGTAGGAAATTGATATGAGTGGGTTTACCATGGGAACTCCTTGACACCTTGTGTGCAGAATTTTTCATGCGAATTACTAACAGTTGCTCTGGAGCGTCCGAGTCTGTCTCTCCTCAAAGATTTAAGCATCATATATGTTGTGTAGAGCACTTATATAATTATATTTGCTCCTTCGTGATGGATAGGTTATAAACATGTTTATTTTTGTTCTGAAATAAAGAGACTGCTTGATTAGATGGAGGATGGCTTTTTTTTGTTGTTTTTTGTTTTTCTGTGTTTTTTTGTTTGTTTGTTTGTTTGTTTTTTTTTAATTTGGTAATTACTCTACATTACTTCCTGTTTTTGTCCAACAATGTGGATTCTCATGAAACAAAAATTCATACTATTAATTAAGATATTGTATCTGTTAATCAGCTAACACAAGAGATTGCATACATTGTACATATGAGAATGCCTGACCTTGATTCCTGATGTCATAGTCATTTAGTCATAGTTATATATAGTGAAGTCAGCATATGTACTATTAATATCAAATTTTGATTGACTAAACCAGCCTGATACAACTTGCAGTTGGTTGATGTAGTTTGGCAACACCTTGCATGGAAGTGCCTGCATGTGACCTTGACCCATTTTTCAAAGTCACAAAACTATATTCATATATAATTGGTTTTTATTTCGCATATATCTGGATGATTTGAATGACCAGTTACAAAACTTGGGATTATTTCTCTTTATTATACTTCATCACTGGGGTGATTTTGAGTCTAGTTTCAAAAATGACTCGGGTTTATCTGTTTTTGATTAGTTTAGATACAACAAATTATTTAGAGAGATTTGATAAATTTTAACCATCTTGGTACATAGGGACACAAAAGTGACCCAAATCATATGTTACGTTTTTAATTGTTTGGACAACAGGGTGAATAAATGTGGTATAACTGTAGATATTAGACAGAGATTAAATGATATGGGCCCAGCAGACCTTCATCTGATTGTTCGTCACCTATATATACCACTTAACCGTCCATTAATTGCCATGTAGTAGCTGGAGAGTGGTTTGAGGAGATAATAACATTAAAGCTTGTTAAGATTATGTACTTTGATAACAGATAAATAACCTGGATCTCATGCACAAGGGCAAAGGAGCATTGGTCATGTCAAATGAGATCCTTAAATGAGCATGCATTCGTGTCAAATTGGAATTCCCTGCTGTGGGAGCATAGACGCATTCAATGAGGATTAATTAAATTACAACAGGTGCTTGTTAATGTGGCCAAGTAAAACTTCAAATTAGAATTGCATGTTGGGACCTTGTTCTTCTGTCATACAGAACCATTTATAGAAAATGTGTTCCTTGGTTATAAGCAAAGATTTGAATATTTTATATTTTGTTGAGACATTGTGTGAAATGTGCAAATACTCCTTTATTTGGGTCACCTCATTTTCAAAGTCTGGACTATTCATGTGTAACTGAAGAAAGGTTGCTCAATGCAGTGTGTACTTTGAAGTTCAAACCAATTAAAAAAAAAAAAAAATGAAAACTGGATTGGATGAAAAGATTGTACCTAAAGATAAATTTGTCATGTAATGGTTATTGTTAGTTTGATATGATGGATCATCACATGTCCATTACCTGGTCACATCTCAGTGATCTGCTGATGCCCTTTAACACACAGTTGTTAAATCTGTACAACATACGAGTCGAGTAAAGATTGACACTGGGGGATAATTACTCAATGTAACATAGTTGAAAAGAGAATAAAGCAAAATGGTAGGATTAATGGAAAATAAAATTTGAGTGCATTGTATAGAGAAGAGTGCTTACATTAGCACTACTGCCTGACATCCTGCTTGTGGCAGACTGACAACTCTATGCACTTTGTGCACAGCGGGCAGACAGACTTTTTATGTTCTGTATACAGCATAGTAAAGCTGAGATGGTAAAACCATTAATTTCTTGCAGCTTGCAGAATGGAACTAGTTATTGAGATTTATTTCATATATTTTCATCTGCTGTCCACCTACAGACAGGAATTGCACGATTAAGGACAGGATATAGACATTGCAGCCATAGTTGTGTCTAGTGGTCTGTGACTCCAACAATAGCCTTCAATTTATCAACTGCACTTAAATTGCTGCTATCAATTACATTGTGAGAGACATAGTTGTTTAGTTTGGTAGCAGGCAAACATGTCTTGACTCCATGCAGAACATGTGACTTGCTTGGATATGGCCATCTGGCATTTAATTTATAGCATCAGTTAATTATGATTTCTGTATTAAAATGGATTGAGGTAAACTGCACTACTTTTTATGAGGCATGACATTATGCATACTTTAGTTTTTGGTGCACCTGGCAAGGGCTGCAGTGTGTAATGACACATAAAAAATCTCATCATACATCTAAGGAGTATATACTTATTTACTGAGTTTGAAAATAAAAGCTTTTCATTCAGAATTTGTTCATTCAAGATTGAGAAAAGAGAAAAAAGTTGTGTCTGCTACTTTGGGTGTACCTGCTTTAGTAGCATCCAACCAGATTAAAGTGCTCTGGTGTGAACAGCAGCGATTACAGTTGTTTGCTGTTAAATCCTCGAGTGTGGTTGGGAGCCGTGGATGTTGAAATATTGGTGCCACAATGGCTAACGCCTTTGTCTTATACATTGCTGCTATGTTATCCATCAAAATGGCTGTACTTTGCCATGTAGAGGCCGTGAGTTATAATCAAATAAAACATTTTGGTTGGATCTAACAGATTGCACGAACTATGGGAGTGAGCCATTGAGGCAGCTCTCTGGCCACTAGTCCTGCCTGCCATGCTTCCAAACGTCTTTAAGTACATTGATCATTCCTACAGCAGAGACAATATGGACATATCCTGTTTGCTAAGTGTGCAACATTCCCCAGTAGCCTTATCAATAGACTTTTGTCAATGAAGCTCTATGAGATGAAAAACAAATCTATTTTCTATGGTGCGACAGGCGCCATCTTGTGGAAAGGAACCTGTAGTGGTGGCCCTTCAAGTTGCTGGTGATTGTGTGCAGATTGATGCCAGTGAACACTGTATTTGTGAAGATGTTAAGTCGGATAGACACCGGGACTAGTAATCATGGTCCCCCTTATACTAGGCCCCCATCATGGCAGAAAGGTCTTCCCCTGGACAATGGCCACTGTCCTGTGCAACATGTATGGCATTTTCAGTATATATTCCCTTGCAAGAGAGGCAGTGCTCAGTGAAGATTTTTTCCCCTCCAGTACAGAATGTTTCTTCATGCCTTGTGCAGGGCTTTGGGAGAGTAGAGAGGAGGGTGTTATACATGTTCTGTCACAGAAGTTTAATTCTTCAAAGACTAGCTCGGTTTTGTTCTTGGATGAAATGTTGGGGATCCTGTCACATTTGTTCTGCAAGAGTCTTATTTTTATCCTCTTCAGCAGTGACAGCTGGTCAAGATAGCGGCCTTAGTGTCCTGAAGCCTTGCATCAGCATTGTATGTTACCATACTTATAACTATACAGTTTTATGTTTGGTATGTTTTATGAATAGTTGTCCATCAGTCCACTACAATGCCTGCACCAAAACTTGTAGTAACATAATCTAGCCTGTTGTTGCCAACTCAGAGAGTTCGAGTATGGCAGTCTATATATTTCCTGATCCAGCATATTGTTAACAGCTTGGGGCAGTGGAACCCAGAATCCTACTCCAGCTGCTAACGTAACAGTGTCAGGTTGGAAGCAATGCCTGCAGAAATTAGCAGCAGCATCCAAGAGGTGGAGAGATGTAGGGCTGATGGATTATCAATGTTGTCATGTCTCTGCCTGAGTCCATTGTGAGTGTAATGACAGGCATACTATGGCTGACCGGCCCGGCTCGTCAGCCCAGTGTCCAGAGACATGCTGCTGCATAGCTTGGCCATTAGGCTCTGGGGCTAGAGTTGGGCAATGCATGGCAACTGCACATCCATTGATTTTGGGATTTGTTGGATTATCTTTCCATTAAAGACCTCTGTTTTCTGTGTTGATATTTTCTCCAGCAGTCACAGGTCCTATCACAAGTGCATTACATTGTTCTCTTATGAAGCCCTATCCATCATGTGTGCCTTATTGCTTTTGCATGTTAATATTTCCTGTTGAAGACTATCATGTGTGTGAGGGTAGAAAAAGGGCTTTGAAGGCAGTAGGTATATGTGAGTTGTGTCTCTGTCAGTGTGTAACCCTGATTACCTAGTTCTTTTGATCTACGTAGTCTTTAATGCTTTATTGATTTTTTCCTACTGACAGATCAAACGTTTTGGCAAAATGGGAATACATATTTCTATGATTTCCATATTGACATCATAATTTTAGTTATGACTATGGTTTTTTTATTTCATTTACATTAATGTCTGGCTAAATTGTGTTACTATTTATCTTAAGTTTGTGCTCAATAGGTGATGAAAACAGTTTTGACCATATCACAAACCAACTAACTAAAGTGTATGTTCCATGTTTTTATATTCTGAACACCACTTAAGCTGTGAATGAATACATACACTGAAAATGGAGCTATGGACATTGGTTGGAATGTTGGTTGAATGCACACTTATTATGAGTGGTAATGCATTTTCATGTGTATCGAATGTCTTTAAGTAATTCATCTGTGTATTATGATGTTTTCCAAGTTAAAAAGTAAATTTGCTTAAGAAACAAGATGTAGCAAAAACTTTGCCACAAAGATATTGCACCAGCTTGCGACATTCTGTGAAGATGCACAGAAGAACTTTGTGTGTTGATGATACAGCTTCCATTTTTAAGTAACCAGCATGACGGAAGCGACCCAATAAGGCACAATGGGAACCATCAAGTAGAGCGTGATGGAAGCCATCCAATAAGGCATGATGGGAACCATCAAATACAGCATGATGGAAGCCATCCAATAGGGCATGATGGGAACCATCAAATAGAGCATGGTGGAAACCATCAAATACAGCATGAAGGGAACCATCGAATAAGGCATGATGGGAACCATCAAATACAGCATGATGGGAGCCATCCAATAGGGCATGATGGGAACCATCAAATAGAGCATGATGGAAGCCATCCAATAGGGCACGATATGGGAACCATCAAATAGACCATTATGGAAGCCATCCAATAGGGCATGATGGGAAACATCAAATACAGCATAATGGAAGCCATCCAATAAAGTGTGGTGAAAGGCACCCAGTACAGCCTGATACAGACCTTGTTACTGCATGTGCTGTACTAGAAGGTTGCCATGATTGCATGGTCACTTGCAAGCAATTGTATTTATGGACAAATGAAGGTCAAAACTTTTTCTGTTCTTCTAATGCTAAAGGAAACACCATGTATAAATGATACAGCATTATGAAAGCCATCCAATAAAGTATGATGAAAGCACCTACATACAGGATATAACCTAAACCAATAGAGCATGATCAAAGCCATGCATCTAGTAAAGCATGCATGAAGCCACCCAGAACAGCATGATGTATGCCATTCAATGCACCATGATGGAAGCCATTCAATACAGCATGATGTGTGCCATTCAATACCGCATGATGGAAGCCACCCAATAAAGTATGATGGAAGGCACCCAGTACAGCTTGATGGCAGCCATTCAATAAAGCATGACGGAAGCATGATGGAAGCCATTCAATAAAGTATGATGGAAGGCACCCAGTACAGCATGATGGAAGCTGCACAATACAGCATGATGAATGATTCCTGTAGGCAGGATTTTTTAGAGATAAAAAGTCACGATTGGGTGGAATAATCAGGAATTTCATGGCCCTGGTCCGCCAGGCCTGAGGGTCATCAGCTGCATTGGCATCACAGGCATTGCCTGCCTTGCTTTATTCTGATTCTAACATGGCAAATTAGATTGACAAAAACACAAAGAAAGTCACCTTGCTGGTAGGCCTACAGCTGAGAAACCACAGCGCACCCTTCGAGCAGCATGGAGATATGTGATATAATCATTTTGCTAGGCGGGCATCGTAAGGAATTTAGGAATGAACAAACCAAACCAGAAACCAGGGAATATGAAACTAACAAAATGACATTCTTACACATTGTTATTATGTCTTTCATTATAACCTGTAAGTAAGGGTGAATAAAGTGTAGCAGCCTTTAAGAATTAAACATGTATATCAACCACATGCATAGACGCAGTTCTAAACGGAAGCAACAAATCGTATTCTCAAAATCCCTTCCCACCCCTAACTTTTTGCTGGAACTGATAATTATGGCATGTCATGAACACAAGTGCATCATTTCCCCAATGCTGACTTTGTTCTACAAGTATGGATTTATGCTGGTCAGAATGGATTTATCGTCATTTAAAAGCATTGATTTACAAAGGAAAAGTTAAACATGATCTTTACATTATAGGCCTAAACACACCAAGATGAGTACATATTTGATAGTTTCACATACAAAGAAAGAGGAGTCTACTGGTTTGTGTCAAAGTCAGGACATTGTAAATTTCAAGTGAAATTTGTATTATTTGGGGGAAGCATGCATGCACGTGGATTGCATTGTTTACATCACAGGGCAGATTATCCAAATATAATGGTCCTGGCTACAACAATGAAACAGGGCCTTCATTGCTGCTGACATCTTAGAATTGCTAGTTATGCATATGCAGCCAGCTGTTTCAAAGGGCACTCATCAAGTAGCCCTGTGCTGCATAAGCAGTGTTACACTGTCTCAACAGGCAGTGTTACACTGTCTCAACAGGCAGTGTTACACTGTCTCAACAGGCAGTGTTACACTGTCTCAACAGGCAGTGTACACTGTCTCAACAGGCAGTGTTACACTGTCTCAACAGGCAGTGTTACACTGTCTCAACAGGCAGTGTTACACTGTCTCAACAGGCAGGGTTACACTGTCTCAACAGGCAGTGTTACACTGTCTCAACAGGCAGTGTTACACTGTCTCAACAGGCAGTGTTACACTGTCTCAACAGGCAGTGTACACTGTCTCAACAGGCAGTGTTACACTGTCTCAACAGGCAGTGTTACACTGTCTCAACAGGCAGTGTTACACTGTCTCAACAGGCAGGGTTACACTGTCTCAACAGGCAGTGTTACACTGTCTCAACAGGCAGTGTACACTGTCTCAACAGGCAGGGTTACACTGTCTCAACAGGCAGGGTTACACTGTCTCAACAGGCAGTGTTACACTGTCTCAACAGGCAGGGTTACACTGTCTGCTTGTGTGCTCCCAATAGCCAGTAATCAACGAGTGCTTAATAAACAAGTGGACCCGGGCCTGACTACAATGTAGAGCCAATTACAATGGAACAGTCGCAGCCAGCTGTCCAGAGTCATTGCTCAGACACAGTGGCAAACAATGTTAATCACTGGCTGCCCAGTCCCTGGTCACTGTCACTGGCATGCAGACAGAAACAAAACAAAACAAACTGCCAGGATAGGACTGTATGTGTTTGCTTTCAGTTTCTATCTAAGTTTTAAATAGTCTTTATATCTCTTTGAAATTCGTTTTTATCTATCCTAACTTTCAATGTTAGTTATGATGATTCCTGTTTGATATTAATGTTCAGGAAAGTTTAGTTTTTGAAATTGACAGAGTCTAATTGCACATCCTTAGTTGCTGTCTCCTTTTGAAAAAGGAAAGATTCATCAGTAAAATTATAACTGTCTTATATATGTGTGTGTGTGTGTGTGTGTGTGTGTGTGTGTGTGTGTGTCTGTGTGTCTGTGTGTCTGTGTGTGTATACATATATACATACATATGTTTTTGGACTTGGATATTCAGGTCACTAATGACAGGTTTTGTATTAAAGTCTATCACAAAATAGATGAGTTTAACTTTGAAGTAGTTAATTATCCTTTCCCGGACAGTAATATTTCGGATACTATTGGATATAATATATTTTTGTCACAGATTTTGAGATTTGGTTGTATTTGTTCTAAATTTTAGGATTTTGCATCTAGAACAAAATTTATTTACAATAAACTTGAGTCAAGAGGATTCAAAGGTGTACTTTTGATCAAATATTTCTACAAATTTTGCTGTAAATATCCCGAGATGGTTAGAAAGTTTGGCTTCAATAATTTTAGAGATTTTAGACTTGCCTGTTTTCCTACTTAATTTTATCTTTTGACATCATTATGTTTAAATGTTCACCTTTCAGACATTTTAGGCTAGCTTGTTTTCTGTTAGGTAAACCCCCAGGGGCTACAGGTAGCAAGAAGCGGCCTACGACAGTTACAAGCTTGCCTAATTGTACTTGATATCTGGTTAATATTTTCACTGCATTCTCTTGACATAAATTACAAAAGACTTTCATTCTTTTCTGACTTGCCCTATAAGTCTACTGTTGTTATCCAAAAATTATTAGAAAGTTTGGCCACAATAATTGACAGTTTTTAGACTTGTCTGTTTTGCTACTTAACTTTATCTTTTGGCATCTTTCTGTTTTAATATTTACTATCAGACATTTTAGGCTTACATGTTTTCTGTTAGGTAAACCCCCAGGGGCTACAGGTAGGAAGAAGTGGCCTACGACAGTTGCATGTTTGCCTAGTTGTACTTAAAATCCTGTTAAGAAAAATTGTTTTGATAGCATGTTTTTTGCATAAATGCTAATGACTTTCATTCTTTTCTGATATGCCTAAATGCACATTTACTCAATATTAAAAAATTACTCAAAATTGGCAGTATTTTCCCAAATATCACAAACCTGACACATTAAGTTGACACATTGACTCAGGGTTGGCAGTTAAATAGAGCTTAATTGTTTGAGGAGTAGGTGTCATCATGGAGTTTGTTTTACATCTCTGGTGCAGGATGTACATTGTTGCAGTCCTTGTTAGGATTTCCCTTGGTTTGTACAGGTGGTCGAGCTGCAACTGTTTATTTTACAATCACTGGGACTGAATATAATGCCCCAGCTTGTTTCCACTTCAGTTAAACATTGACGGATGGTTTAACTGGGATAAGCTGTCCAGCTAGAAAGGGTACATATTGGTTCAGGGGTAAGTCAAATTGTTCTTATCTGAACCTGTACTAAGCAAATTTGGTAATTATGGTTTGTTTGACAGGTATTCTTCTTTGATATGAAGCTCTGCATTTATAAGCAAAACTTCACGTATTTAGCTAATTCATCAATTGCCACATTCATATTTATTCATTATTATGTGGGTTGTCTTTGCTGAATATTTAGCTTAGACAATTAAGGAGCCGCTACTCAGAGAGACATGTACGGGTAAAAGGCTCCGAAACATGTTGAGTAGTTACCCGCTGAAGACCCTTTAATATATTTGGGCTAATACAGCCTATGTCAAAATTTTACAGAGGAACATGTGCAATATTGACAATAGTACTTCTACGTATATAAGTTAGACAGGGACAGGTTAGCTTATGGAGAGTAAAGAGTTCGGACTGCGGAATAGGGTAGTGACTACTAGGAAGTGGTTTTGGACAAAAAGACACAAATACAATACATACATACATACATACATACATACATACATACATACATACATACATACACATACAGTGTATATGAAATCACATTAAGACTACAGCTGCCACTAGACCAAATTATCTTTCTTTGAATATGCACACTATGTCTTTCTGGAACAGAACAAAATAATACCTCAGTCCCTTGTAGAAGTAGATCAGAACAATCAGATGTATATTTCAGGTATGTATTGTTCTGGACCCTGTCTCCTTTCCACCATTTAACTCTTTCAGTACCAACTGGGACTAAAGTTGAACTCCTTAAGATAAACTGCTCTCAACAAAGTAAGAATACTAGATTCACATTCCTTGTGAAAAGACCATTTATTGAATTACCAGCATGCCTATAGCTCCAGAGACTGTAATGGTCTAGGTTGACAGTTTTCCTGGGCGCATCTTGAGAACATTGCACCTAAAGCTGTCAAATTCTGTTGACTCAATGCAAAACTTGGCACTGAAGTTAAAGGATATTGAATGATATTAATGGTCTTATGCACACAGACTCAATATTCTCCTGGGATGTGGGGCACAATAATACCTGTAATTAGAGTTTTTAAAATGCCTGCGTGTGTGTATGTATGTAGAGAAAGAGACATACATACATCTGCTAATATCAATACTGGTGGTCATATCAGGTTAATATGAAGGTGACTGATCATGGCTGGCCTGGATGACTGTAATCTGATGATCCTTTACATATGGAGGGAACACATTTCATGCACAGAACAAGTCTGGTTTTCTCTGTACATGTTATAGATTCATTTGTCCAGAGTTGGTCCAGGTGTTCCATGGTGTCAATACTATGGTAGGCCTAGTCGCTGGAACTATTTTATTCAAAATAGATGCAAATATAAAGGAATGAGGCTGGACTGCATTAAACAATGATTTTACAGATAAATATATTTTTTACAGTTTTTATTTAATCCTCAACACAGTTGATAAATACACACTTGACTCAATACAATATCTATAAATAACGCTGAAAGATTAAGCCTATTCTGATAAAGGCTGACACTTTCTCCAAAATTAAAGAACAAAAACAAAACAAAAAAAGACCAAAAAACCTTTGATGAGGAAGACTGGTCTTGAGGTCTTGTAGATGATGTTAATTCTCTGTTGGTCTGAACAAAGCCGGAGACTGAGAGTTTTCATTGACAGGGATTGAGTGCATTGAAGCTGTTGACCTGGAGTGACCCATCATGGTAGTTCCTAGAGTGACCCATCATGGTAGTTCCTAGAGTGACCCATCATGGTAGTTCCTAGAGTGACCCATCATGGTAGTTCCTAGAGTGACCCATCATGGTAGTTCTTGTCTATAATTCTGAGCACAAACTTTTCTATTATCATAAATTTAATGGAAATGCATCCAAGCAAACAACAATTTACATCTGTGCTCTTTTGGGGCTGTTTAAGCAAAAAAAGTTTTGACAGCTGTATGCATATTTCACATCTGGCTAGCACTTTGACCTTTAATTCTCTCAATGGCTGGGCCCCAGCTTTCTTTCCCTCATCAATTAAGACTTCTGTCAGCAGCTCTCCTTGGTACACCTTGGTGAAAATGTACCTTGAGGAAGGGTTGTTCACCAGGTGGTGTTGCTATGGACTCCTGAATTTTAACGAATACTTTTTAATGCATTTATCCATACTGATTACAATGCAAGTCAATGGGAATTACAATATGGTAATTAATATGTTTTACTTTTCTACAAAATCATCACAAGCCAGATTTACTTCAGGCTTTGGTGGGTCTCTACCAAATGCATTCAAAAGTTCAGGCTCCAGTGACAGTTGCATTTTTATGATTTTTACCTCAGCTGACTTGTCAGTCAGCTGAGGTTTTTTGAGGGTCCGTGGTCCGCCGTCCGTCCATCGTTCGTCCGTCCGTCATCCGTCTGTTCGTCGTCCACAATTCACATTTTCGACTTCTTCTCAAAAAGCGTCAGCCAGATTCACTTCAAACTTGGTGGAGATGTGCCTTGGGTGGGTCTCTACCAAGTTTGTTCAAATGTTCACGGTCCAGTGATTTTTGGATTTTTAATGAATTTTTTTGTTCTTTTTTGGGTAAATCTTAAAAAAATCATCTTCTCCGAAACCGCTCATCCAATTGCTTTGATATCACACAGGTACACTTCCTGGGACTCCTAGTTCTTAATTTGTCCACCTGGTGGCGCTGCAATTTTTTCCTAATTTTTTATGAATTTTTGTGTGTTGTAGCTATTTCGACTTCTTCTCCAGAACTGTCACTCAGATTAAGCTGAAACATGGTGGATGTGTTCCTTGTAGAAGGGTCAAACAAAGTTGTACACTATGTGGGAATGCTGCGGATTCCTGATTTTTAACGATTTTTTCAATTCTGGTACTTGTCGGTCAATGCAGCTTTCCTATTGATTACTATGGAAGTCAATGGGCATTCTAATGCTAATTCACATTTTCGACTTCTCCAAAACCGTCATCCAGATTAACTTCAAACTTGGTGGGGATGTACCTTGGGTGGGTTTCTACCAATTTTGTTCAAATGTTCATGCTCCAGTGATTTTTTTATTTTTAATGGATTTTTTTGTTCTTTTTTTTGGACAAATCTTAAAAGATTTTGTAAGTCAATGGGCATTCTAATGCTAATTCACAGGAAAACTGACACGAAATTTACTGTTCACTTGATAACTTGAGATCTGTTTTGAGTTAGCTACACATGTTAATTATTCTGTATGAAGGTCATGCTGAGACAGTACATGAATGACCTTGACCTCGTTTGTGGGGTCACAGTGCAACATACATGAATTTTACTCTTCATTATAACTTGAGAACTACTTGAACTTTGATGTTGCACATGTAAGTGTTCTTCTATAAAGTTTAGACTTACTCAAAACATGGTGTCCTTGATCCTTTCCCAAGTTCATAGATCTGCAAGTGTGATGAATGTCAAGATCAGCTGAGGCACGGGCTGTTCACACAGCCCTCTTGTTTTGGTTTGTTTGTTCTTTTTTGGCAAAACTTTTTAACAAATCTCCAAAACTGCTCAACCAATTGCTTTTAAATTTTATGGGGACATGTCTGGGGACCACTAGACTTTAATTTGTTCAACAGGTGGGACTAAAATTTATTCATTTATTTCATTTTATTTTATTTTTTAAATAACTTTATTGTGTGTTTTCACTCTTTTTGACTTCTTCTCCAAAGCTGTTGTACACATTTTCCTAACTTTGGAAACTATTCCTACACCAGGTGGGAATTGTTAGATTTAATGTCAAACTCAGTAGTCTACACTGATCAAAGTAAAACAGTTATTGCCGTTCCATGTCTGAGAGAAAAAAAAATTTTTGTGGCTGAGTCTTTCATGACAACACCATCATTTTCCTATGCAGTATATCAAAAATAATATTAGCTTGGATTGTCATGGGCCAGGATTTCAGGAAAACTGAATGAGCATAAGAATGAAATACTACCTTTGTAAAGTCTCCTTTTGGATTACATATCTATTTTCAAGCTAGCTTTACAAAGTCACAGCAGTATAGCATACTCTCAGTAAATGTGGTAGTACAGCTTACTCTCAGTAAATGTGATACTACAGCTTACTCAGTAAATGTGGTAGTACAACTTACTCATAGTACAGCTTACTCTCAGCAAATGTGGTCACGTGATGATTACTCAACATTTTGAAGGACATACTGTCAGTAGCTCAGTGTGCATTGCCTAGGTCAAGACAATGTATGAATGACTTTCTTTTAAATTTAAAGTTCAGACGAAGAAAAAAGAGACTGTTACATCATAGTTTTAAGTTGAATTAATAGTTTAATTTCCCATGCATTAAACTGTTCATAGAATAAGCTTCAGTTATTTGGGAAGATCTTCATCCAGGCGTGCTGAATATGATGGTTTCAGTCCTTTGTCAATATTGGCAAGTTCAATCTGTAATATTACATCATGTGGAATCGCAAATACAGGGTCTTCAGACAAACTTGAAAATATAAAAGATTAAAAAAAAAATGTGGTGCAATCCATTAGCTGTTTAGGCAGCACCCAGCGGCCACAGAACAGATCAATGTGAACTACATGGGAGTTTGGCAAGAGTCACTTGGCTGTCAGTCCTTTGCTTGCACCACTTAACAAGCAACTCCAGCTAAACTTCATAAGAATATGGCCTCAAATGCTGCTCTTAAGGAAGAAGGTCAATATGCGATCCTCTAAGACCAGAGAACAGGCATTGATCTCCCAGAGAGTCACCCTTAAAGTCTGATGATTACCCCCAACAAGCCAGTCACCTGAAGGCAGTGGTCAACTGGGTTATAGATTTAGACCACAAAACTTCTATAGTGAGAGGCATAATTTGGATGTGTGTAATGTTATTACAGTCCGCATATAGAAACCAGTACACCCTCTCAGGGAACAGGAAACGATGATTAAATTGTTATTGACTGGTCAATATTGTAATCAGAGTGAGGTAGAGGATTACTGCACTGGGGAGCATTGCTTGAACTGACTCCTGGAGGAAGGTGCTAGTAGGTTTAAGGGTATGACAAGAGGAACAGATTAGATTAAGATTATTAGATCATGAAAGTACACTACACCACTTTGGCTTGGACACGAGGGTTATAGTGCAAAGATGAAGCAACCCGGTCAAAATCAAAGCCAGATCTGTCCCACTGAGTCAACAACCTACTGCTGGTAATACTCAGGAGCGTATAGTGTGTATGTTCATGCTTTTAATTCTGTTTGCATGCCGTGCTTTTGATGGGAAAGTTACACTCTTAAGACCCCCACAATGTCTACATATTTTGTAATTCATGGTTATGTACATGTACAAAGAATGGCTGGCTGTACATGTGCATGTGCTGAGCTTTATAAACTACATATCTATCACAGGAGGAAAGTTTGAATCACTGCTGGTTATAACCACTTTGAATTGTGTAAACACATTGTTTATTCTGGATAACAACATGGTGTGAAAATACATGCAGAAAGGATTGGATATTATTGATGTGAGAAGTAACCTGCTGGTTACCGTTGGCCTGGTGCTTATACATAATTTCAATCTTGGCCCTTGAAAAGATCGAAGCTGGCCTTGACAACTTACTGGTTGCTCCAAGAGGGCTTTGCATGCATGTATTGCTGAAAGAACAGTTAAATGTCTTAAGGAATTTGTATTAAAGAAATATCTGCAAATTTTATCCCTTGTTTCCAAGTAAATTAACACACTGAGTTGCAATAGAGGGTAATTAATTCATTTTTAGTCTCTTTCCTCATTGAACTGAGTCAACAGGTTTTCCTGGCATCGGCTGGATGCCAGGGAAATCTGTTGACCTGAAACATGCCGTCTTGATTGGCCTTGTCTACACATTATCATCCAAAATTATTGTATATGTGAGATACTTAGATGAGCAATGAGCATATCATGGAAAATGATTGTATATACCAGATATCTTGATAACAACATTGAATATAGACACTTGGATAAGCACATTGTATGTATGAGATACTTAATAAACACATTGTACATGAGATACTTGGAAAAGCACATCATCCAAAATGATCATTGTATGAGATACATACATTGTATGTATGAGATACTTACATATTAAGCACATTGTGTGTGTGATACTTAAGCACATTGTGTGTATGAAATACGTACGTATAAGCACGTTATATGTATGAGATACTTGGAAAAGCGCATGATCCAAAATGATTATTTGTATGAGATACTTACATAAGCACATTGTATGTATGAGATACATATTACTAGTAACTTGTTTGGGCATTAGTGGGTGTGTTTCAGCATTTCAGGGCGGTTCCCAGCATTATAGTGTTTGCCAGCATGAGACGGCGTTTGCCGGCGTTACAAACGCTGGCAAATGCTGACTAACACTGGCAAATGCCGACTAACACTGGCAAACGCCAACCAACGCTGGCTAACGCCAAGCCGCAAAAGGCTTTAATGGATTTTGACATTTGCCAGCGTTAGTCCGCGTTTGTAATGCCGGCAAACACCGTCTCACGCTGGCAAACGCTGTGTAATGACGGGAACCGCCCTGAAACACTGAAACGCACCCACTAACGCCGAAACAAGTTACTTGTGTAGGCACATTGTATGTATGAGATATTTACGTGAGCACATTGTATGTATGAGATACTTGGAGAAGCACATTGAAGTAGATCCCCATTTACATCCAGGCAACTAAGGGCAGTTTGAGCAGAAAAGGATTAATGTTTAGAAGGTGAAGGATGGCACTAGCCAATGAGCCACACCGGACTCCAGCTCCCTCAAAGTACAGCTGATGGTTTGTCAGAATTGGGTCTATGTATTCTCGGTGTGCATCATATGAACATCTGGACAGTTAATTCATTGCATATTGCCTTCATGTCTGTATGTATGTGCAAATTAAGTGATTTAGAGCGGCGAAAAATATCTGTGCAGATTGTGTCATCAGAATAGAAACAAATATTTTGTGACCTTTAATCTATAAAGTGGGGATTGTGTGCTGTCAGTCGTGAAGCCAATTGTCCTGTCGCTGGAGTATCCATATGGACTCCTTTGATTTGGATCAGCGGGCAACATGTGTGCCATAGACACAAGAAAGGTACAGACTCATTTTAATGCAGGGCCTTACAGTTTCTTCAGCCAGTCATGTGGATAAATGGACGACCTTAAAGGCACTCCTACAATATATTTGCTCATCCATAATAACAAACTAAAGTAAATCCATACAGCCTCAATCTCCTGGATCCTCTCTTGCATATCATTACACAAGGCCCTGCAAGTCCTCGGTCTTGAATTTAGATTCAGCAAAAGATAATATTTTGCCAATGAATAACGGTTTTCTTGTAATTTTTGCCGCTACCATAAAATTTAAGACATTATGGATCTAAGATCATACATGCTTGTACCTTCCATGTACTGCTGACTGTCAATATACTTTATGACTACAAGGTCCATCTCTATGCACTACTCAGGAGTGACATACAAGTATATAGTGTATTGATAAGGTGGTGGTGCAAACAAGTCATTTCTGCCTTTTACTGAACTACTGTCAACCAAATCATGTCTATCATATACATATATATATATATATATATATATATATATATATATATATATATATATATATGTATGTATTACTGCTGTTCATCACATCAGTCATACCACATATGTACTACTGTCAACCAAGTCACATTTGTGTTGGCATCTGTCATTTGACTAATTGGTCACAAATCAAACTTGTTCTCTTTTAAACTGTTTGAATTAATACTTTTGAAGCTGTAAATGCTGCTAAGTACCAGTGACTCCAGTGACTCCAGTGTACACTGTCTGCATATTTTCTGTGGGTAAACACGAAGCTGTTTGTCTATAGCAAATGGCAATACAGTGGTACCTGTCTTGAGAGACCCCTCCAATGAGAGACCGC
Source organism: Hermodice carunculata (assembly GCA_964020975.1). NCBI lineage: Eukaryota > Metazoa > Annelida > Polychaeta > Eunicida > Amphinomidae > Hermodice > Hermodice carunculata. The sequence continues at coordinate 136,401,017 of OZ026612.1, read as the reverse complement.
ATCTTTTTTTAAGACTGCTCTCTCAGAACACTGTGCTACCTTTTCCATGTTATTATACCTCTAATGAAAGACCACCTGTTTTGAGAGACCACATTTTGACCTACCGTAGGGGCGGTCTCTCAAGACAGGGACCACTGGACTCACTGTGGCATACAAAGTGCTTCCTTTGAGCTGGTCTGCAGTGTTGCCAACCCTCCCGGATTACCCGGGAGACTCCCGGAATTTTAATGTTTAAATTTCTTGAAAAGGTGTGGATTTTTGACAATTTTGAGTCACCTCCCGGAAATTCATCAATATTTCCCTTCTATATTTCATATTAATTTATCAATCTCCCTTAATTTTACTTTTTATCTCCTGGATTTTAAGTTTGGCAGGTTGGCAACGCTGGGTCTGAGAGTTCCTGCATTAGTCCAGAAAGCAAGGATGTTTGGTTCTTCACCATTACAAAAACAGTCAAAAGCAGCTTTAATAAAGTAAGCAGAGGAGTCCAGAGAATGTGAGAATCAGAGCTCATCCTCGATTGATACCCCTGACACATTGGATCTATAGGATGGCCATTATAATACCATCAGTGTCTGTGCTACAAAGCTTCAGTGTTGATGCACACAGCCTTAGAACTGCTTATGAGTTCATAACCAGAATAACTGCTGGTTATTAATGTCACCCAAAGCTCAGCAGACTGGGGCTGACAATGTACACACTTAAATTGTATGCAAATTACAGGGTAACGGCTTGATTAAACATACCTCACAGGGATCTTGAGACGCCAGTCAAAGTGAAGTGACAGCTCTCTTTAGTGCTAATAATAAGGTTTTAAAATTTGTGTAACTCCTAAAGGCCAAAGTTGTGTCAAACCTAATTATATAACTTCATTTTATATTTGTCAACTGTCACAAAATGTGACATGTGCTTTCTATTACTGACCAATTTCTTCTTTATCAACTTGCAAACTGGTCAGCCATAATAGTACCTGGCTACCTTCTTTGATCTGTTGTGGATATACAAAGTGTTTGACAAACATTTCATGATGTGATTACTATAAACACTGTATGTATATAGCTTATAAAAATGTCATGCCCCCCATTTTCTCAGTAATTATCATTTCCTTTAAAGTCCCCAGATATCAACAAATTGTGGTAGCTCCAAAGTCATAAATCAACTGTCTACCTGCCAGTAACCCATTCTGTAAGTAGATGAATATGTTTTGAATGATCCGGGATCACCTTCAACTTTTGCTTGAAACTGGTAAACACTTGATGTCATAATGTAAGTGGTGATAGATCAGCGGAACTTTACCTGATTAATTAGATAAATGTAATGATAGGATTGTCATCAGATTTTCATGCAATGTAAAATGAAACATGAAAGGAGCTCTTTTTTCATGAAACAAATCTACAGGCCAGACTTTGCCATCACATTTTTCTCCCAGTCTGTACTGACAGAAACTAATGGATGAGATAGTGATGCCTTACAGCTGTACCTGCTATAGAACAGGACTGTCCTCCCTGCAGCCATGTATCAGCCAGTGATGGCAACACATATTGTCTGTTATCTTTGTGGTTTTTCGCTTCAAATAATTTTATTTAAAGAAAAAGACTAGATGACACCTATACATGCAAGAAAACATGCCTATGAAAGTTAAATAGCCTTATGGTGGCCAAAAGGTAGGGATGCCACTGTTAGTAATATTTGAGATTTCATTTATCACCCAAATAAACTTGTTTTTTCAGATGACACACCGATGACAGAAGAGACAATAGTACCCATGTCACCGTCACTGGTGGGACTTAATCCAAGTGAGTCCATGTATAATATTATTGAAATCCTTTGATGTGTCTGTCTGTGTAGGTTGTAGCTTTCCTACAGTATCCTTGCCTGCCTTTGCTGTGGTTTATGTAATGAGATTATTTAAGTTTTTGTGATGGATGGTCGCTGTTTGACATGTGATAAGAGTCGCATACTCGCAGGGGTCCGTGTATCCCTGATGAATGAGAATGTGTGATGGATGCATTGATTTAATGCCAAGTCAAGATGCAACTTTCTTTACTTAAAACCAGCTGACAGCCAGTAACACAGCCGGCTTGCATGCATCGTGTGTTTCTGTATTCCTGTATTCATGGCAAATCCTGCAGCCAATCTCCCATGTGCTCAGAGATTTTTATAAATTCAATGTTATGTGAGTGAAGGATTCTATGTCCAGGAGCCAGAATCCTACCACATGAATGATCCAGCACTTACATAATACCAAAATATTAAACTCTTTTTGTGGTTCTATCTTACCCGATCTTGACACATCTTTTCACATGATATACATGAATGCAGCACAATTTGAAGCATTTTACAGGGAAAAAGAACACAAAAAAATTACAGGCAGTAATATACATGACGTTTGTATTTTGATAAAATAAACAAATCTAACATTTTGTGAAATAATTGTTGCGTACTTTGTAAAAAAAAAAAAAAAAAAGGTGAGGTTAGATAATTTGCAGTAATTTGAAATATAATGGTTGGTTAGACCCAGAACTGTAAACATTGTAAAGTAACATTTGTCATCCATTAAGTGATAATTGATAATGTCTGTTGCCCTTACCTTTGCAGGCAGCTTTTTGGGGGCTGGCCCCATAATAACATTTGCTCACCTTGATTTACTTCAGCCCCATCCTCACAGAGCTTGCAGCCATTTCATAGTGCACAGGTAGTCCATCAATCTTCATTGTGGGCAAAAATCAATTTTATATGTAGTTATTAACAATATGATTCTGCTGCTGGCCACTGTAGAGTAATAATGCTAGAGATACCACATTCAGCAAGGCAGTGTCTACTGAATCCTTTAATTGGTTTACACAAATCTCAGTGACTGTCACAGTCAAATGTCTGAGAACCTGTTTTCCTGTATTGCCTGTGACTTCTATGCATAAGTGGAATATGTGAGGGAAATAACATCATGAAGGGAGCAATTTGTCAGGTGATTATTGCCTCGTATTGGTGATGTAGTGGGAAGTGGGCAATATTTAACAAAATAGGTTCACTTTTCCAAGTGTAGGCAGTATTCAGATTGTACATGTATGGTGTGATACTGACCATGTATTCAGATTGTACATGTATGGTGTGATACTGACCATGTATTCAGATTGTACGTGTATGGTGTGATACTGACCATGTATTCAGATTGTACATGTATGGTGTGATACTGACCATGTATTCAGATTGTACATGTATGGTGTGATACTGACCATGTATTCAGATTGTACATGTATGGTGTGCTACTGACCATGTATTCAGATTGTACATGTATGGTGTGATACTCTATCTCTGAATCACTGTTGCTGACCCCCTGCATACCAGTTTCCCAAGCAAGGCTTTTCTGACCGTAAAGTTTCTTTGGTGACCTGTGGTTACATGTCATTGCCATTTATTAGGCTTGAAGTGTCCCATGGAGCAACTATGCAGTCATGCCAGTCGACATGGTGGCATCTAGTAATCCTTCAGAACAACGCGTGGTGTTTACTCTCATCCTAAATTGAATTGTGTTCATTGAGAGAGCATCCTCTGAACTCCCTTCTGGGCCCTCAGAGCAAGTTAAGTAGGAGATGGTGAATCAATAAGGACCAGGATCAATAAATGAGAAGCCCAGATTGCTATTGTTTACTCATTTGTGTTCTCATGTAGTCCCTGTCCTTGAGGGAGCCATCATTTTGGACAAAGACGAGAGTGAGTTTGAGGACAGAAGACCACATCAACAGCATTTATAGTTGCTCACTCAGCAACTCAACAGGAGAGTCATTTAACTCCAACACAGTCTGCTGATCGAGGTCCAAGGTCCGCCCACGCGCCCTTTGATTGGCATCCATGCTTCTGAAGGCAGGATGTAGCAAGTCATTGTAAGGAAAGTGAGTGAGTGTGCAGTGCCCAGTCAGCTGTGGAGCCACTGCAAAACCTGCAGACAAGAGCAGTGGGATCCGTTCCAAGTCTCTGAAAAAAAGGAGTATCAACTGGTCAGTGTGCTACATGTTCTATACCATTCCAGAGCCTCTGGCAACACCCTCAAGGCAACCACTGGCAGCTCTGCTGGGTGAGTGCAAGCAGTGGAATCCTTATGGGATTCTTCAGAAATGACCACCAAGAAACAATGGTGGTCATATTTATATAAACTTAGGAGGGAGAAGTTAGAGGGGCCTGTTACAAAGAAGACTGAAGAGATTGAGGATCTCTGTGGCTATGCAACAGATGCAGACCCTCAATGCCACCACCATGGAGGGTTTGTGTGGCCACTGGCTGATCCAGTCCACACAGTGTCTATGATGCCTAAATCCATTGATCACCCTATAAATGATACCACAGCAAATATGGCAGCTGCACTGGGCTAGGAGTGAGAAACCCAGTGGGCATGGTGGTGAGCCTTGGGACAAAGTCCAGTGCAGCCACAAACTGTAGGCAGATATAGAAACTGATCCTAGCAGCTCCTATATACTGGCCATTAGCCTGTAGTGTTCCCACATGTTTGCTGCTAGGGGTGCTTGTACCAGTACTGGTGTGGCAGCTACCAGGGGTGCTTGCACTGGTATTGGTGTGACAGCCATGAGGGGTGCTTGCACCAGTACTGGTGTGGCAGTTACCAGGGATGCTTGCACCAGTACTGGTGTGGTAGCTTCCAGGGATGCTGTACTGGTGTGGTAGCTTCCAGGGATGCTGTACTGGTGTGGTAGCTTCCAGGGATGCTGGGACTGGTCTGAAGAGACCCAGTGGTCACTGGATCTGAGGAAGCACTAGTCTTACCTAAGCTCAAAGCAGCTTAGATGAGACTAGGGAGGAGTTGGAGGAATCTCTCCCTGACTGCCTTGGGTGAGGAGGATATGAGGACCAAAGGAGCCAATCTTTGTGTTGAGTCAGGTGGTACTCCTCTTGACCCCAGCACAACTGCTCACTGCACTGAGAGGGTTGCTTCAGAGCCGTCTTTTCCATGTGAATGGAGTTGCCTTTTGAAGAACCCTAACTTTTTGTGGTCACCGTAATGGCAGTGGATGGAGGCTGGCTATACTCCTGGCTTATTGGAACCAGCTTCTGGAAGTTTTACACTTCTATATGGAAATACCAGACTCCATAACTAAAGTTCTCAAGCACAAAGACCAGGCCATCTCCCTCCACCTGATTGACAATTATTTACTGATGCTGATGTCCAAGGAGAGTCAGAAATACCTGAGGTCTGTAGAAGCTAGGATTGCTTTCATAACTTAGTGATACTTGTGATATATCAATCACTCAGAAGCCTAACCAAGTGGTCCTCACTAAATTCTCAAAGATAAAAGCTAGCACACGCGGATGGTGTCTCCCCTGTGAAGCACATAGTCCTACCAAGAGAGAAAGTTTTTCAAATAGATGAGACTAGGCAAGGCAAGTAGCAGTCAAAGCTGAAATCAATATCAGTGGAACCCCAGCCAGTTTCACTCTTAATACACTGTACATCAGGGAGTGAAATTAAAATGCTGTTAATTATGCTGCTTATATAGCAGGTAGTAACATTGTCACTGAACGTTGAGCAACGTCAAATAAAAATTAACATCCATGCATTAAGGCTGATCTAGCGGTCTAACCACCAAATTGACTTGTTAGTATGACATCAGAGTATGGATTCCTTACATCACAATAGATTTCACGTGCCTTACAGTTGACGTGTTGTTTGGTGATCCTGTTTCACAAAGCCTCATTTAAAGAAATTGACTAAATATGTTGGTTCATAGTCAATTTATATGTGGAAGACTAATCCTCCACTCACATGTCTGCTGTGAATATATGTGGATCTGTATCAATTGATAGCCTTTTCTCCATAAAAGAGTTCACAGTGTTTTCTGGAGCTCCCTGTAGGGGGTAGCTCAGTGTCATTAAAAAAATTAGGGTAGGAAAACCTGGCTTCAAGTGTGGCAAGCAAGGTAACAGAAAAAGTGATTGAAAGGTAAGTATTACTAATAGATAATGAGATAATGAAAGTATTCCTAGGACCTGCAGATCAGAATGTTTCAAGGCAGGAGACAGCTCAGAGTAGCAAATGTATTTTTGGACAGGTTTAATGGTTGGGAGGTTGTAGGCTTGACTGCCTAGAAGATGGAGCCAATTTCTGCAATAAACATGTAGCTTTGGGGTCAGAACAAGCGGTTGAGATTACACTGACCAGCAGCCAATACCAGGCTGACATCTTTAAGCCCGTTATGATGTACTGTTCTCTGCTGGAATAATTTGAGTATCTTTCACCAGAAGAGATACATCCAAAATGAAATTGAAGGCACCAAGTAAGGTGGGAGCAAGACTTGGTGGAGCTCCATTAAGGGATACCAAAATTATGGTCAAGTGACCACGAATTGGTCATAGATTCTGGTCTATCAGGAGAGGCAATACATTAAGAGAGAATAGCTTTATAACAAAATGTGCATGTAGATGATTAATAGTCTCCCAAAAGAGGGTGAGGGTATTTTGGAACAAGAAAAGTTGTCTTTAGCAAACAAAGAAAAAGAGTTTTAAAGTAAGATTGTGTAAGTAGAATATGAGGGTTAATATCACTTACAGATAGATACATGACATTTTCAGTAGCAGACTTTGCACAAGATATGTCAGTTAAAAGTGGAGTACCCCAGGCCATAAGAGTGTAAGTGTTGCTTGCTGCCTCTATTTGGTGCCTTGTAGAAGTGTGAGATCAAGCCAGTGGTATATTATGGTCAGGGCTATTGACCAATGTGTGTCTGGCTGACTCACTGGGTGCCTGCTACCACAGACTCTTAACAGGCAGAATGTCCTACCATCACCACATAATAGTTGACCTTCTGCCACTGACAGTGCCTGCAGTTCTTTAGCATACACAAGCTACTAGACTTTTTTACTCTTTTGGTCAGGTAAGATAAGAACTTTATTTAGATTGTTGGAGCAGCAGGTCAGTTGTCAGCAGATTTCCAGGAAATTTTTTTGGCATTTAGTTCCACTGGCTGTTGGCTCTTTACCTGTGCTCTATGTACACTGTGACAGGTGTATATTGTGGTACACGGTGACAGGTGTATATTGTGGTACTCTGTCTTTACCTGTGCTCTATGTACACTGTGACATCTGTATATTGTGGTACACTGTCTTTACCTGTGCCATATGTACACTGTGACAGGTGTATATTGTGGTACACTGTCTTTAACTGTGCGGTATGTACACTGACAGGTGTATATTGTGGTACACTGTCTTTACCTGTGCTCTATGTACTCTGTGACAGGTGTATATTGTACTCTGTCTTTACCTGTGCCCTATGTACACTGACAGGTGTATATTGTGGTACTCTGTCTTTACCTGTGCTCTATGTACACTGACATCTGTATATTGTGGTACACTGTCTTTACCTGTGCCATATGTACACTGTGACAGGTGTATATTGTGGTACACTGTCTTTACCTGTACCATATGTACACTGTGACAGGTGTATATTGTGGTACACTGTCTTTACCTGTGCCGTATGTACACTGTGACAGGTGTATATTGTGGTACACTGTCTTTAACTGTGCTGTATGTACACTGTGACAGGTGTATATTGTGGTACTCTGTCTTTACCTGTGCGGTATGTACACTGTGACAGGTGTATATTGTGGGTAACTGTCTTTACAGTGTGCTATGATCCTCAACTGTAGGATAACTTCATATACATTTGTATACCTTCCTTAGAACTGTGCTGTTTTTAGAATGTTTAGAATTAAATATTCGTGTATACTTTGCAATCTTTGTACAAATTCAGATTTCTGAAAAGTTGGTCATGTATTTTTCTGCTTCCAATGACTTTTTGAAACAAGTGAAATGTCTGTTAAAGCACAATAAAAAGTGGCATTTTCCGCAAACATAGGACTGTCTTTATGAAATAGTTCTGCAATTCTGATTTGCAAAGCTTAACTCTTTCAGTGCCAAATTTTGAAATGAGTCAACAGCTTTTCTTGGCAATTGCCCCCAATGTGCGCCAAGAAAAGCTGTTGACCTGGGATATTGTTTCTGGAATTATAGGCATACTGGTACTTGAATGAAAGGTCTTTTACGAGGAATCAGACTAGTTTGACTTAGGTAGATTGACTTAAGTAGTGATTGACACTGATATTTGAATGAAAGATCTTTTCACAAGGAATATGAATCTGGATCCTAAGGACAATTCAGACCAGTCTGACTTAAGCAGATCAACTTTAATAGGGATTGGCACTGAAAGAGTTAAAATTCAAACATACCTAATAATATATTAATTACATAATGTTCTAATATGTGTGCCTGTCTACTTGATTACTAAACTATGCCCTCAGAGCTACATGAACGCTTGTGAAAAAAAGCAACAGACTACTGGTGATTCTCAGGGTTCTCACCAACAAATTTTTCTACTTTGTGTTTTAGACTTACAAAGTGGTCACCTGCTGATGAGCTGCAAGTCCAAATGTGGCTGCTGTGGCAAGGAATATGTGGACCCCACAGAAGTGCCCGATGACCTCATGGCACATGGCATACAGGTTGGCACAAGTTCTCCTTGTTGCACGTTTCCCTTGCAGGCTGCCCCTTGAGGAAATTACAGTCAATTTTATATGACCTTGCACACTTGTAATTCTTATTTAATGACTTTTTTCCAGGCACTGATATTAGTACTTAGTATTATACATACTGATATTAGTACTTAGTATTATACATACTGATATTAGTACTTAGTATTATACATACTGATATTAGTACTTAGTATTATACATATAACCTGTATAAATAAATATTAGGTGTGCATAGCCATGTCCTTAATGGCCAAAATACTGTAAATGTTCACACAGATTTAGCCATGGACATGATCTATGTGTTCAGTATTCAGAACATCTATTTTATGTTCGGAACACGCAGGACTCGAACTTGTAATCTTTGGCACCAGTCGCGTAGCTGAAATGGGAAATGCATATATCCACTCAACCAAATCCCCATTCTTAAAACAGAATGGTTCAATGGAGGTAGTTACACTGTATGTGTGAGTGCCTTATCAACCTGTTAAGCAGCATACGTACTGAGTTGGCATTTATTTCCAGAATCAGGAACTTAAATCCACCAGCATTAAGCAAATGCCGAAAAATTTATATGTTATGTTCGGAAGGAGCGGAACTCGAACCTGTAACCTTTGGCACCAGTCACCTAGCTGAACATGTAGTATTCATTATTCATGCTCACACACATATGGTTTTATATGTATATATATATATTTATGTTTGGAACGAGCAGGACTCTAACCTGCAATCTTTGGCACCAGTCGCCTATCTGAAATGGGAAAGCACATATCTACTCGACCAAATCCCCATTCTTATGAAAAGAATGGTTCAATGGAGGTAGTTATGTGCGAGTGCCATATCAACACGGTTATGCAGTATATTTACTGAGTTGGCATTTATTTCCAGAATGGGGGACTTAAATCCACCAGCATTAAGGAAATGCCGAAAATATGTATTTTTATGTTCGGAACAAGCAGGACTCGAACCTGCAACCTTTGGCACCAGTCGCGTAGCTGAAATGGGAAACGCACATATCCACTCGACCATATATATATATATATATATATATATATATATAAAACCATATTCATAATGCTCAATACATAAGTATACATGTATATAAATAGTTTACATGTATACCTATATACATTTATTGAACTAGAATGACAAGTAATGACCATAACTGCAGATTGCTTATACAGTAAGCGGACCACGTGTAGTTTTTGATCATGTGTGTCTCAAATCAGAAACTGGCAAAGATGCTGATGCTTAGAATATGTACTCAATTAAAAGGCAGCTGATGTATGTTACTTCATAAAACACATGCTTTTGTTTGCATATCAATGTAGCTGCATGCTATGAATGAGATTCTTAAGATCATGAAAGTTAAACCACAGTTTTCAGTGAGATTCGAATTTGTCATGTATGAAACTATCCTCACTTTCACCCAGCTGTGTTAGCTGATGCACCACAGTAAAGCCCATGTTAAACTTAACAGTCCCCAAATGTTTAAACCTTTTGCAACCTTTTTCCAACCTTTTTTGCCTGCGTAGACAGACTCAGTATCGCTATTCTGAAAGTGATGTTGGCACTCTACTGAGGCAGGGTGTCATAATCAAAGGGAGCCACAGTCTATCTACATAGCCACAGTCTATCTACATAGCCACAGTCTATCTACATAGGCAACAACCTTTTGAGTGAAAGGCAAACCTTTTTCAAACCCATTTCCAACACTTTCCAAAGACATTTCCTCCAATATTGCATTAAACCCTTTTAGACACTTCCCTAATGGTTAACAACCACTTTCTCCACCATATTGATTAAAATGTTGAAATGGTTTGGAATCGTTTAAACCAATTAAATCCCTTTGCCAACCTTTTGGAAACCTTTTACAACCTTTACAAACCCCAGTACAACACTTTGCAACACAAAAAATGCATTTGGCTGTTAAGTTTTAGATGGGCTTAGCTGTAGGTTGGGCTTTTAATTAATCAGAAGTGCTGAAGGGCTGTTCCAAAGGCCAGAATGGGGGGAGGGGGCACCAATACAATGGTATAAGAAATAACCTAACTCCAGTACAGCATGGAGAAAAGAAAGATGATCCAAAATAAAGGCCAGTACAAAGTACAGAAAGGTAGAAGGTTCCTGGTTCACTGGTACAAAAAGAAAATGCCCCAGTTTGTCAGAGTGGAAATTGTAGAAATACCCTCCCACTCCCTCAAATAGGGCTCCAAGAAGAGTGGGTCTCTTTCCCATAAAAATGTAATTGTGCATTTTTAGTATTTGTGTTTTTTGTGTTGTGTTTTTTTTTTGTTTTTGTTTTTTTGTGTTGGTTTTAAGGAGTTGAAGGGGTTCCCCATACACTGCTACAGGGAATAATTTTGTCCTGGTATAAGATATAGAAAAGAAACTTCAGAAATGATTACTGGTGTGAACTACAGAAACTTTTTTGGCAACCAGTGTGCAAATATGGTGAATGAAAATGCCCAGTGCAAGAAATCCCTTTAACTCCCTCTTTTGAGACTAATGCAGAGTCAAAAGTCCACTTAGTGGACTTGAACAGAGACAAAACCCAAAAGTCAGTTATATTGATCGTCTGGTAAACTGATCCTCAATAATTAGGGTTTTGGAGTTTTGAGAGACATATTAGAAGTCTGTTCAATTGACATGTCCTCTAAATCTGTGTCTGTTAAATGAACTTCCTTACTGCAAAGAGGGAATGGCTGAGGTGAAAACTAATACATTCTAGTAAGAAGCCATGGTTGATGCTCAGGCTTCTGTCGTTTACATTTCATTTGAGAACAAGTCTGTAGTTAGGGTCATGTGTGAAGGTAAGACTTTAATGTAATAAATGATTGATATATAGTCATGAATATACACTGCAAGAAAATGAGGACAGCAAAGGTACACCAGCTATATGTGCCGTTTTTAGCATTTATCTTTCATGGTGTTTTACAATGCTGTCCTTATATAGAGATAAAGATCTGACCAATTATTCTCGGTTTTCTTGCTGATATTTCATTCCATATTTTGTGAGATACTGTTGTGTAATTGATCTGCAAGTATCCACTTACAAATGCTCCTATTAGACAAACATTGCTTGGAAGGTACTTCAACAGTTCTGAATGCATGGGGGTCAAGAGTTCAAGTCTTGAAAACTACAGGCTCAAGAAGGTATAGGATTGTACAGAAGAAAGGAAATGTGATAGTCATCTAGTATTTTATGTCCACTGAAGAGAGAGTACCATGTCACCATTGATTTCTTCACAAATTCTGCATGAAACAAGATCCTGAAAATGATGCTTGATTGCAGAGATTATAAACCCATTCCAACTGAAATGGATCCAAAATGCCTGGATGTGAAACATTAATAGTGTTTGTTTACTTTGCTCATTCCTGGCAGATATTTTGAATGCTAATTGTGGATGAGACATACCAGAACTGGATGCCTCAGGTCCACAGCTTCCCTTGACAACGGGCACATTACATTGCACCAAACCTGTGCCAAGCAAGCTGCTGCGTCTGTGCTGTTCTTACCGGGAGATAGTTAAATTGGTCATGCTCACATAGCCAATTGGCTGCTGTCTTTTATGGGCAGGCTGTCTCCAGAGCCAGAGGGAATCTTGTGTGCTTGCCTCGGCTTCTCTATCTGCATAGTCCCCACATCAAAGTGATCCAACTTTTGGTCAAGGATTTACAGATAATGTCGGATCAAAGTTGTCATTACATGTACTTATACAAATAGGATAAATGTTGGCGTTAGATATTTAACAGACAGAGCGAGGAAAAGTATGAGGAAATGAATATTGTAATGACCTCCACCACAACAATTTTCAGAGAATCTCTGAAGACTTTGGTTATGTAAAAGAAGGTTTTATATCATGAGTTTTTATCCCCGAGTTGAGGCCACCTTTGGGTAGTGATTTAATTAAAGTTCACTGCTAGAAGTACAAGTAAAAGATAAATTTAAGAAATGGGGGACTCTTATTTTGATCTCTTTGGGTCAGGACATCAGTGCAGTCTAATCATCAGATAGTTTTAGAGACTCAAAGGCTAAACCAATTTTTCTTCAATTAATAAGAGAAGTGCCCTGTGGTTTTGATGTACGGTCATTGTAACCCAAGGTCTCCCAAGTTCAGGGTGGATGCAGGAGTCATTTGTCTTTGTTATTAGCAGGAGGATAGACCATGTGGCAGGTGTCTTATCAGGTACTTGTGATTGGAGGCCATTTAGTGATGCTGGATCTGCAGACAAACAACAAACAGAAATTTCATAGAAATATTTGCAAAATGAAAAAAAAAAAAAAAAAAAAAAAAGCAAAAAAAAAAAAACCCACAGTAATATAAACTTAAACAGACCAGTGTTTTACTTGACATGTTAGGCTTCCTTGACACCCAAGTAATTTACTATGGTTATACCCTCAAGTATGACCTTCTGCTGAGCTGTATATGTCAGCCTCTCACATATTTCCTTATAAACCATGATGGAAAAATCATTGTTTTGCTTCTGAATTCTACAAATCTTAAACTTGGGAATGTGCTTCCATCTCCTCTAACTTTTGTGACTGTTGGAACAATATACAGTTTAATTTTTTGAGTTTGAGTTTGAGTTTAAAACACACTACATATAGCAACGTAAATCTAATTTAAACACACTACATATAGCAAGGTAAATCTAATTTCAACACACTGCATATAGCAAGGTAAATCTAATTTAACCCTTTCTCCCTGAAAGAAGACTTGAATCAACAACTTTCCCGAGCCTGGGTTTGGGAATTAGCATCCATGGGTTTCATGAACATTTCTTATTGGCCTTTCACTGTTTAATTTTTGAACCATATTGAAGCAAATGACATTTGACCAGCAGCCCATTTTTACCACTTAAAGGGGAAAAGGGTTGAAGATGTGTGTTGGTACACAGGTGTCCAGGTCATTCATTGTAAATAATCTGATTTGTCTGACCAAAGTAAATGGCTTGGAATCTAAGCAGGATCAATGAGCTCAGTCCATGTAACTGGGCACAAGCAATTACCGCAATTGTTAATAGTAGTAACTAGTACTTCACCCATAAGGGCATGTAGTCATCAGTCTTTGTGGTATAACTTGCTTCATAAAGGTTAGTAGTAATTAATATGTCAGCCATGAGCGTCTGCAGCCACCAGTCTTCATGATTATGGCTTGATTCATAAAGGTTAGAAGTAACTAATATGTCAGCCATGAGCGTCTGCAGCCACCAGTCTTCATGGTTATGGCTGGCTTCATAAAGGTTAGAAGTAACTAATATGTCAGCCATGAGGGCCTGCAGCCACCAGTCTTCATGGTTATGACTTGCATCAGTTCCATAAATGTTATGGCAGATGGCAAATCGATTTTTTATTTTTTTGTCATGAAATGAGAAGATTCATATTTTGTTGTTACTAAACAACACATGAAATTTGCATTAATAAGTTAAATGATTAACTGGCGAAGTGTGTGGGGATAATTTGTGGTGGAAGTGGACAGAAAAATGTTTCACAGTCAAAGGCTGCAAGTAGCAGAGCATAGAACATCAGAGATAAACACAGAGATTGAATACAAGGAGAGGGAGTTTTACTCATATCATGTGGACAGTGTGTGAAAAAAAAAACAGTGTGGAAATAGCAAATGTGTGCTAGATTTATGAGCTTGAAATAAGAGGTTTTCCATTGCATTGAAAACTTGGAGTCAATGGGCATAAAGCCTTTGCTGATCAGAATGAGACTGAGTAAATGGGCATTAATCCTTTGCTGATCAGAATGAGACTGAGTCAATGGGCATTAATCCTTTGCTGATCAGAATGAGACTGAGTCAATGGGCATTAAGGTAGCGGCCATATTTCGACCGCGCGTATTGAACTAGCGACTTTAACCCCTTATAACTTATTCGTTTTTGCCATTTCACCTGGAAAACTATACCTTATTTTAATGGTACAGATGTCTAGATTTGAAAGAACCAGGTTTTGTATAAATGTGACGAGTTTTGATGGTGTCCTGAGTAATTTTCCTAGGGGGTATCAGATAGCACTTTTTGCAGCGCCTACTGGAAAAATATTCGACAATTAAGTCTAAAAACTATGCAGGATTTAAGTACTGACCAATACACAGGAACCGTTCTTACCGTTCATGAAATGAATGAATATTGAAAATGTTGTTGAATTCTTTCCTCGCTATCATAAAGTCTTACAATTCTGTCACCTTTAGCGCTTCAAAAGTCACGGAAGGAATAGTTAGAACGGAAAATCCCAGATACGGTTCCTAGCTTAGGTATTTACCTTCCAAAATCTGTTCATTTCGATAGGATAAACCTACTGTTTTTTTTTAAATGTTGTTTACAAAATTGATTGATCTTGCGAAAATTGTTTTCTGAGTAAATCGCAATGAAAGGTAGAATGGCCCGTTTTCGTACATGATGGTCTGTAGCGGGAATACGGTTTGTTTTCTCCGGCTCAACTTTGTAGTACACATGGTACACATGCAAACCTCACATTTGATGTATTGCTCGTAAAACGTATTGATGTTTTCTGTGTTAAAAAGCATGTTTTAAAACTCAAAGACTCCAAAGGCAACCACGCTGTTGGTTTTACCTGGCTGGTTTCCCATGCGGCTGCCTGACTTCAAACGGGAATTGTAAGTGGATTAATCACGTGACCTGACGTGTGATAACCTTGACCCTAACAACCAGTGTTTAAATATGGCGGCTGTAAGTGAAGACCTCGTGTATTTCAAATGTTTGTTTTACGGAGAAGTTCACTCAGCTGGCATGTTCTGATTTTGGTTAATTATACGTTCTTATTGCTCACTCAATACCCCCGAAACCTACGTTTTATTTGGGTTAATGAAAATGTCCAAGCAATAAATAATTTAAATGATTGGCATTCTATAGGCTTAAAGCATGATGATAATATTCAGTTATTTATATACTTGAAAAGGAAACAAAGAATAAAGCTTGCCCGAGTTGTGTTATCTTGTTCGCAAGCTTTCTCTGTCCGTTACTGTTACACTCTCGGCAATCGGACGCTGGCGTCGTCCTGCTTTTGATTCTCTCTTTGTTTTTGACATAATTCTTTCCTACTTGACTCTCTAAGTCTGAAAGCAGTGACTAGGGACTATACGGTTTCTGTGTACAGTATATGAGACGACTAAGAAAGTAAGGTCAATGCCCGCACTGTTTTATTACACTGATTGATGAAAGTATCAGGGGCCGGTAATCCACCTTAATGAGGTTGCTTTCTGAGGGTAGAGTCGTATTATTGCTGAACACACAGACTCCACCCCAGTCAAAAGTTTCAAAGAAATGTCTTACAAATGCCGGGAACCCATTAGTTTCAACATAATTTGCGACAAGTGTCCATTGTAAGGTTTTGACCACCACTGCAATGTTTTCCTGGAATGTCAACACACGAACCACGCAGACAACGAAGTGCCGCCTGAGATCAAAGGATATATCATTACAGGAACTTGCGTGCAGCATTGCATTTACTGAAATTCACCGATCACCAATTGTGTTTACTCATCACGTAACAAACTGATCAGAACACCAGCAAACTTTTATTATTTTAATGCTGATAGTATTATTATTGCATGATGAATGCTGATTTTCGTTCGGCCGCCTTTGCTGTAATCTTCCGTGCCCGTCGATCGAGCCGCCATTTTGACAAAGGGCGATCGTCAAAACGGGTCATCAAGAGTTATTTTATTTCAATCATAGACCATAAGATAAACAAAAAGAACAGAGAATTTCTCGGTCGATACAGGAAAGGTTGAAGTAACATCTTTTCGTCATCATATCATGTAGCAGTGTCAATTCACTCAACCGATGCCCCATTGTCTCATTAGTCATAGTCCACCGCATTTCCGCGTTGTCAGGGCCATAGGCGGCGGCCGAGTGCTATCTAAACTTGGCGATTAATTAACTAATTCAACAAACAGACCAAGCACGTGTAATTGACAGCCCAAACTTAGTGATGTTTTTCTTCATTTTTCTCCTATAAATATTTATTTTTTTAAAGTCAATTTTGGTGAGCACAAAGTTTAGATAATGGGCTTCATGAAAATGGAAAAAAGTCATTTTATGATGAGTCACCATATTGCCGCTGTAGTCGAAATGTGGCCGCTACCTTAATCCTTTGCTGATCAGAATGAGACTGAGTCAATGGGCATTAATCCTTTGCTGATCAGAATGAGACTGAGTCAATGGGCAGTGAGAAAGAAGTTATTATGGTGAGTAGCAAAAAGATGACAACAAACCAAACCCAAGGGTGTTTTTTTCAGAGAGGAGTCTGCCCCGTGCACCTAACATGTTTCCCGATGTTTCCCAGGGCTTGATCAAGGGATAAGGAGGCTCAAATATAAACTATAATGCTGTTTTATGACTGTTTTGAGCTCATCTGATTTGGCTTCCTTTACTTCATTAATATGGCAACTGTGTGACCAATCAAATGTCAAGATATCTGGGTTTCATATCTGAGACTGCCCCGGCAGCAGGCATAGAATGCTAGCTGGCTTAAGCTGTGTCTCAGGTGGATCAGGCCTGTAAGGAAGACTGACAATACATCTGACTTAGCTGTAAGGAAGAGGACTACGCATTCAGTATTTACTTTCTTAAAATGTTATGCTTGCTAAGACTAAGACTAGTTCAGGACTGTTTCCATTGAAGGGGAAAAAACTGCACCAGAATCAGCCTTTGTTGGTCGGGACCAATATTGCAAACAAGATTTGATGTAGATGAGTCCTTTATCCCTGAAAGCACTCCATGTGATACAACAGGGCATGTACCATGGTTCATTGATGTGCAGGCCTCTGTTGCTGACTATATAGCATAGCTGACAGTGACTGTTATCATATAGGAGTGGCTTGATGGAAAGCCATATCTATGGATGACCCTTGAAGCAGAATTAATGGAGGATAAAGTGTAGCGCAGTAAGCAAGTCAACACAGGCTTAGTGTGCAGCTTACTGCTAATACTACATGTGTGTCTGTGGGCTGGTAATTTTGTTTGATCTTTAATAAAAAATACTTTAATGTGCATATTTGAGGAAAATAATATGACAATCTAGTCACCAGCACTAGAAAATTAGGAAGACTGGGTTCGCTCAGATGTTTGATTAGTTCTGTGAATGTTGAACTCTTTGGCTCTCGTGAGATACAATTAGCCGTGTGACATTGACTGACTAAGACATAACACAGGGCTTGCCTGACTCGATTAGAACAGCAAAACTGACACACAGTCCATGCTGTCATTAACATTGTTCTCAGCTAATATGCACTGACATGTTGCTAGAGCACGAAACGTACTCCTCAGGCTTTGAGCTTGTAACTAAATGCAGCATGTCATGATGTATTTTTGTAAATGATTCATTCTTAACTTTTTGTCATGGCATACTGAGGTTGCATCTTCAGTAATTATTAATGACTAGGCCTATACATGTAAGTTAAAGACCTGTCCTGGTATATTAATCTTGTTCAGACTTTTGTCCTGTGTAATTTGAAAATCAAACAGTGTGTGCATCATGCATGAATGTAACTTCCAGGAAACACTTATTTCAACAATCAACTGTTCTCATCTGGATTGTTAGTGGTGAGACTGGTCTTTTGCATTGATATATGCATGTTTGTCATGCTTATGTGTTATGTATGGATTATTAAAGAGTAACGTTGTAACCTTGTTTTGATATTGTCACATTCAGGATGTTAATGGCATGCAAATTTTTGCTATGTTGCCTTTGCTCAGATTTGAAAAACATTGAATGGGAACTTTGCAGTAATGGTTAAGATTTTTGTTATTGAATACATGTGCAAGGGTTTGTAGAGGGATTAATTTGACTATATGATGTATACTTTGATGCACCTCTTTTCTACCAGTAAGCAACTTATTCTGCAAAGGAGTGCTTAAAACACATCATGCATATAGGCTTGCTGTAATAATTGAAGTATAAGTTGTCCCTGTGTGTGATGAAACTATGATATTATAAGTAGGACATGTCAAGTTAGCATGCAGAAAATTATACAGTAGATTGTAAAATGTCTTTAAACCATATCATTTTCCAACTGAAATGTACATACAAAATGTTTTTGTATGAAGTGTTGAAGATAATTCACACTAGACTGTTCTGTTTTGTTTTAATTAGCTCAGCTGTCAGTCAGCTAAGCTTATAGGATGGTCTGTCATCTGTTGCACATCCACAATTCACATTTTTGTCTTCTCCAAAACTGTAAGGCAGATCCAGTTCAAATTTGGTAACAATGTACCTTGGGTGGATCTTGACCAAGTTTGTTCAGATGGTCATGCTACATTGATTTTTTTTTTACCCTTCGGCCTTATGAGGCCAACGGGTATTGTCGTACCTGGCGCCGTCCATCTGTCCGTCCGTCCATCCGTCCAGTGGTTTTACCACCATAACTTCAGAAATTTTTTAGACACGACTTTCAAGTTGCACATGATAGTCCACTCCTATATGGCCTACTTTGTGTGCAAGCATAGTTGACCTTGACGTAATTCTCAAGGTCACACAATGGTCACATGTGCTAAGCCGCGTTACCGCTCTAACTATTGAAAGCATACATCTAGTAGGTCACTAGGTCAAGTATCTGGGTCACAGTGACCTATTCATTGAAATTTTGTTTACCACTATAACTTCAGAAATTTTTGAGACAGGAGTTTTAAATTGCACATGAAAGTACACTTTTATATGGCCTACTTTGTGTACAAGCATAGTTGACCTTGACGTAATTTTCAAGGTCACACAATGGTCACATGTGCTAAGCCACGTTACCGCTCTAACTATTGAAAGCATACATCTAGCAAACTAAATCTTACACACAAGAAACTTCATAGAGGGATCTAGAAGCCTATTAAAATTGAGGTCATAGCTCTATATTTGACGTACTTTTTGAGGTGAAATGTCAAGTGCACAATGGTGGTATTGGTATAAGTAAGGAAGTATTTAAGTCGGTTACATGAAATTTTATACAAACATGTATCATAACCAAACAATGTGTCATGAATCAAAAGTAGGTCACTAGCTCAAGTATCTTGGTCACACTGACCTATTCATTGAAATTTTGTTTACCACTATAACTTCAGAAGCTTTTGAGACAGGACTCTCAAATTGCATATGATAGTACACCACTGCAAGCTTAATTGACCTTGACCTAATTTTCAAGGTCACACAATGGTCACAAGTTTGCTGAGTAATGTGCATGTAGAAATCTAAATCTTAAAACAAAAGAAGCAACACAGGGTGATCTAGAAGGCTATTGAAAGTCAAGGTTATACCTCTATATTTGACCTTATGTTTTTGAGGTCAAAATTCAAGTGTACAATAGTAGTATTTGTGTAGGTAACTATACCTGATACTATGGGACACTATTCCTATTCAATTACAGCAAAAGATACTATGGGACACTATTCCTATTCAATTACAGCAAAAGAGATTGAAGGCGGCCGAAGGGTACTGCGTTCTTTGAACGGTATTTCTTGGGGGGGGGGGTCATTTTTTGGCAAAATCTTCAAAATATTGTCCAAAACCATTTTGCCAATTTTTACCCTGGGCACATGAAGTGCTGGAGGGTATTGTCATCGCCTGCGTCAGTTGTCCATCTTGTCAATGTTACCACGACATCTCAAAAAAGTTCACTGTAACTGTCCCAAATTTTTGTTACAATAGGACCTTATGATGGACCAGGTTCTTATTGAAAACCTGAGACCAACATGGACACAGGGGAGGCACCGGAACAGCCCGGTTTGCCAGCTCCCTTTACTGAGGGGACCGGTGTGACTGGCACTGTAGAAGGAGCCACAAGTTCTCCTGTTGGAGATGCCCCAGTGCTCACGGAGGTGGGTCATGAACCCTTGCCGGAGCACGCCAGGAAGTACACGATACTTCCCTGGTAGGTCCGGACCGGTCCGGTACGTCAGATCTGGTGTTTGCCGAATCCGTGCCGGCCGTGACCTGGACCAGACTGGACCACTCCGATGAGCAACAGGAGAAGACCAGTCAAACAAAAGCTGCCCTTTCCTCTCTCCCCACGCCGTTTTTTCCACTGAATAGTGGTTTAGATGAGTGGGGAGAGCCTTTGTCTGATGGAGAGGGCTTGTTACACGAGTCTCTTCTTGACGAAGGCGAGGATGAACGCGAGGAACGCCTTAGGCGTAATCTGGAGCGCGAGTCCCGACCTGTCCAAGGGAAGGTGTCGGAGAGCGATGAGGTGTTGGCCGACGAACTGGCCAATTCCACTCAAAGACAGTTGTCCTTTGAGGACAGTTCAGCCCCAGCCAAGGTTAGTGAACCCGCAGGGCTCTTCCCCTCGACGAAGGAGTCGATCTTGGCTCTCCTGGGAGATACCTTGAAGGCTCCTCCCTTGCCACCGACCACGAAGAGACGAGCGATGTCAGTGTACCCACTAGAGTCGCTGTCGGTGTCGTAAAAAGTTGGGTCCGGGTTCCCCTTCTCCACTTACGTGGATGAAGGGTATCAGAGCCTGGATAAAGAGCTCCACGGATCTAGGTCACCCTCCGGCACCCCCTGTTTAAAAGTTCATTGTCAGATCATAATAGATTATGACTGAAACGCGACCTGATCATAGTCAGTGATTATAATCGATTATGTTCTGACCATGAACCTGAACGCGATCGATCATATTTTGATCACGATCGTTAAATGAAACATCGCATGATCATGATCGATTATGATCTGGTACTTGTACATTGGATCATGATTTGATCATAATCGATCATAATCGATCATGATCATTCTTGGTTGTTGGGAACATGATCGATCATAATCAATCATGATCATTCTTGGCTGTTGGGAACATGATCGATCATAATCAGATAATACAATGGAATCATGATTGAAACATCACATGATCATGATCAGTTATGATCTGGTACTTGTACATTGGATCATGATTTGATCATAATCGATCATGATCATTCTTGGCTGTGGGGAACACGATCGATCATAATCGATCATGATCACTCTTGGTTGTTGGGAACATGATCGATCATAATCAATCATGATCATTCTTGGCGGTTGGGAGCACGATCGATCATAATCAGATAGTACAATGGAATCATGATTGATCATGATCAGAACATGATTGAATACGATCCATTATAATCGAATGGTTCAATGTGATCAAAAGTGGTAATGATCATAACATGATCAAATATGATTGATCATAATTGAATCTTGAGCAGTGGTGGTGATTTATGCTGTTATGTTTATGATCATATCATAGTCAATTATGATCATGATCAATCGTAATGATAATCAAATGTGGTCATGTGTTGAAGATACTAGATTTTTATTCAATGATACAGTAAATATATCCATTAACACAATTTAGGGGAAACAATAATTACCATTTTCATAAAGGATGTACAAGGATATACATGTCATTGTGCATTAGGCTGATGTAACAATAATAGATCCAGTTTTTCCAAAAAGAACATATTTCAAAACATGATGTGGTCACTTAAAATGTGTATTTTCATTACAAACATATATTTCTCTGTTCATGCATAATAATGGTGGATCTTGGCTCATCCTAACTGTTGTACATGTACAGTCCAGATTCATTGATTGCAGCTGCTCGCTGTTGAGAGGAAGGTCTTACAACTTTTGACAACTTGTTCTTGATGTCTCCATTTGTGGTGCTAGGGTACCAATTCTTGAAAATCGAAAATATGTTTGCAAGGACACAGGAAAATGAAATGTTTAAAGTGTAACATTTACATGTTGTCAAAATGTTGAGATTGAATATTTTGCTAAGGATTCCTCCCTTCATCCCACTTATTTTCAAAGTACATTGTAAATGTGGGTTTTGAGTGACATTTTATAATACATTTCACCAATATATTGACTTTTTATGGATGTGAAGATTTTTCCACGTTCCAGCATTTAACAAGTTTAAAAGTCTTACAGTAACTTGACTGACACAATGTGCAATGACCCAGATCCTGCACTCTAAAAATTATTATTTGGAAAAAAAATTACCACAATAAGCTTGCATTTTCAAATTAAAAACAAAACTTTTCATTGGCAAAATATTCTTTTTTTATATGCTTCTATAAGGAAAATTGCAGGCCCAGATTACTACATGTCATAAATATCTTCATGTATAAAGCAATCATGCAATAAAAGTAAGGAACAGTAAATTAATTTACAGAAATAACTAAGAATACAATGAATATTTTTCATAATTTGAAACTTCCACAAGGTCCACAATGGCGTATCTGATGCATAATTATAGCACCACAATTTCTTGCCCTGTGGACAATGATTTCCTGGCAAAAATTGTGGTGTACCTGTTACTAATTGCTCAAATTTAAAAAAACATCGTGTCTGCACCTTTGGAAAGCCCAGTTCTTTATTTTTTTTTCTCCGTTATGTTTTGTTACAATAGTGTCAACAAAAAGTCACATTAAGTTGGGGATTTTTTTCAACAGTTTGAAAATTATATCCCCACATTTCTGGTTTTGAAGTTTGCATTGAGTTGTCCAGTATTGATAGAGCAACTGTGACAAGGTCTGACAGAAGAGGTGACAAACATCAAGCAAGGAATAATAAATTGTCAACAACATGAGACATAGATGGCATGCCATCTTCAGAGTCCTTAGTCATGTTGGAGGGCAAACGCATTATTGAACCATGATGTACGTCTTTTCGTTCCGCTCTTCCACTTGTTTCGGGTGTTGTTGCCTTTGGCTTATTTATGTGTTGTTGTTGTTGTTGCTGTAATTCAAATATAACGTAGGTCTTCTTCACAAGTTAAGATGTGCCATCAATTTGATCAAAATTATTGAATACATTTTCCGTTACCGTAACCCTGGCTTAGGGCTTGGTTCTTCTGCGTCACAAAGATCACTGCATTGTCTTCAATGTTATCTGTTTGTTCCACACAAAAAGTTAAGGACTTCAAATCAGGAAAAAAACTCCTATGATTGTATTTTTTCGACGAAAATTTCGTTCAGGTCGCACTCTGGCTCTGCAATATGTCCACCAGTTCCAAGTGCTGTTCGAGTCTTAGACCACAGCCCACTTTTTACTTGTACCGTGGGCAAAACCACGAATCCTGCCGGCATCGGTATCGTTAGGTCATCATACATTTCCTTAAACACTTGCTGTCTGTTTCCACGTGTGAATCTATTCATGAAGATATACAGCCTTTTACATTTTTTACTGAAACAAACAGAAGAACATGTGTCGTCTGCCACTTTCAGACTGCCATTGCCGCCACTTTGATAGTCTCGTTACCACGTGATTTCAATTCAGGCAGTTGCACATGTTCGGGTCTCGTAAACGTTAGAACGCGAGATATAAACAACCAGACAAACATGGACTAGGGTCCAGGAAGATGGACAAATAATCATTTGGCTAAACAAAATAATACCCGTGTTTCCCCTAATCCGACCGAACCTGTGACAAAACTGCTGACCCACCAAATCTGCTTGCAGAAAAAAAAACAAAACAAAACAAAAAACCCCAGCTGGCCCATCAGTGAACCCTCTGACCCATTATATAACTTGGCACTTTTAGGACTTCAAATGCTACATTTTGTCTTGGAAACAACTGTAATGAGAGAGAAAATACCTTGCAACCTCAAACAACACAAAGGAAATTTCAATACGAGAAACAGCCAGTGATTTTATTATCAAAATTCAACACAGAAAAGATCGCGATGGGCGATAATTGGTGTATTTACCTACCGATGTTTCAAAAGCTTCACTACAGCTCCAAATTTTTGTTTTGCTTATACAGTACTCCATTTTGTAAGTTCATTGAACATATTTTCACTAAATCTAATGTGTAATCTAGAATTAAGCTCCAACAGTGACAGTGTGGATTTATCTTGTCACATTCAGAGCTTGACTGCATGTTGCAGTAATTCCTCAAAATGACACTAGATGGCACACTATTCAATAAGTCTTGACAAGGACCACATGCATTCATGCTACATGTATGTTAAATAAATTCATTAATTAATAAAGTACAATAACAAAGAAAAAATACTTTTTTGAGGGATTTGGTACCTTAATTGGGCAGAAGGGTATGGAGAAAGTTGAATGACATTTTAATGAAAGACAGGTGCAAGATTATGTTTGATAATTGTGTCAATAAAACAGGCCTATCATTATAAAAAAAAAAAAATCACAAAATCCAACACTTCACAAGATAAATTGATCCCAAAATCAAACATTTTTTAAATATGAAAACTGTTAAATTTGTATGGAATTTAACCAAAAGATCTTTGTGGGTCTAATCTCATGCAACATGTCAATTGTCAGACTGTTTTTGTGAATTTCTTTCACATGTTACAGATGTTTACTCGGGAAAAATGCAGTGAAAGAACAGCAAATAAATAATACTGAAAAAGAAGAAATATATTAAAAGCAAAGAGAATAGACAGGTCTGCATTCATCAATTGATAAATTGGCGTTTTAGAGGTTATTCTGCAAACATATGGGACAAGCAAATTCAAATTCAGTGTGGAGAACATGACTATATGTGACCATTTTGGGCTGGCAGCAGGGGTGGTCATAAACAGTGCAGGTGCTACAGTTATAAAACTATTAAACCAAGTTACAGTGTATTTTCATCAATTTCAAAGTGCATGTATCTGTCTTAGAGATATTAAAATCTCATTTTAGTGAATTGAACTCATTTCCTTGTGTTTTTAAGACATATAAAACTGCATGTTACAAGGACTTCAGTTACTGTATATCATTCCCACTATTCATAAATGCCATTTGAAAAAATAAAATTTTCATAGTATATTATGGTATTAATTTGGTAGGAAGACTAATCCTGTAGTCTGGACTTTGACAAAAGGTTTGATTTTTGCTACCTGATATAAAAGTCCAGCACAATCTCTAGTTACCAGATTAAAGTCCAGACTTGTCCTGCATAATCCAGCCTATAGCCAAGTAGGACATGTAGGATATAGGCTGGACTAATATGAATCCCTTAGTATCTTGGTTTGTCCAGACAGTAGTCACAGGGCTGGATTTCCCAAACTAGGATATGTCCGGACTCCAGAAGGAAAGAAACAACAGGACATCCACGGAAGTCTAGGTATATCCCAAATGAGGGAAAAACTACCCAGAAAAAATTCACAGGGGAGGCGACTGGTGCCAAAGGTTGCAGGTTCGAGTCCCGCTCGTTCCGAACATAAAATATATATCTTTGATTAACATACTATTCATGTCATCATTTACAGTAAAGTTATAATTTATTTTCTGACCCACCTGAAAATAGCTTCATAATGTCAGTTTGAGCACAATGCTATTATGATTGAGATAAGCTAAATTTTGCTCAGGAAATATAAATTCCAATGGAATTTCTACACTTACAGACTTGTAACACTTGTGTTTGCCTGTTTGTAAAGTGTACATATCATGATTACATAGAAAACCAATAATTTTTAAAAAATTATATTGACATTGTTGGGACATTTGTAAAGACATAAGGTGTGATTATAATGAAAGCAACAATTTCTTAGGTGATGTTGACAATGATTGACCATGACTACATTGTCATCAACATTTATTCTATTCTAAGTGCCAAAGATGACATTGAAATGACCATGATTTGACCATGACCTTCACATTATGGTCAGATTATTCTCACCAAAATTTTTCTAAGTTATAAAGATGACATTGAAATGACCATGATTTGACCATGACAGTCACATTATGGTCAAATTATTGTCAGGTGGACAATGAAGTGATCATGATCGATCATGATCGTATTATGGTCAGTTCATTGTCAGTTTCTTACTCCAGACTTCATGGTCAGGCATAAATGCATATCATTGCCGATCATGATCCAAACATAATCAATTATGGTCGACCATGATATTATGATCCACACTTAAACAGCCCCGACCCAGCAAGCACTGAAGTGAGGGAAGTTGTTGAGGAGACCAAGAGCTAACATTGCTAAGTACTGTGTACCTAATGAGGTCTACGATAACAGGGCTACGGAGGTAGACGTGGAATGGGGGAATATCTGCAAATGGATCCCCCAATCTCCTAAAGTCCCCCAGGAGGTCCTGAGTAGACTTGAGCAGGATGCAAGAGCGATGGTAATCATCGCCTCCTTCTTGGACGTGTCCTCGGCTGCATCTGCCGAGATCATGCAGCGGCTCTTTGTGTCGCAGCAGGTCCCGGAACCAGTCAGGGACTGGATTAGTCTGAATACCCGGCTTAAGGCATCCCGAGGTATGGCGATCGAGCATCTTCTCAGGCAGGCTATCACCATGGAAGCCAACCTGAAGTTAACAAGGCGAAATTCGTGTTTGCAAGTCACCAACCTCTCGGAAGGTGCACAGCGAGTCATCCGAACTCAGCCTTTGTTCTTGAACTACTTGTTCGGAGGTGCTGTCGCTCCCATCAGGGACCAAGTGGTTGAGCAGCGAAAGCGAGAACAGGCCGATGAGGCTAACCAAGCTATCCTCGACCTTGCTAGAGCAGCCACCAAGGCTTGTGGACAGGAAGCCGAAGTTTCTGGTGCCAAGGACTCCTTTGCAAAGAGGAGGAAACCCAGGCGACCCAGGAACAAGAAGCCTCAGAGGCAGGGTTCAGCTGACGCACCGTCCTCTGGCAGTGGCAAACAGAGCTGGCCCTTTTGGAAGCCCGGCTTCGGCAAAGGGAAACAGGACTGAAGGTGCGTGCCAGTCATCCACACCCGTCAGGAGCATTTACGACGGGTCTGGGGCGATGTGTCGGCGACTCGGCGGTCGGTTAGCCGACTTCCGCAGTTGCTGGCTTTCCATCACGGACGACTCGTTCGTGTTAAGTGTCCTAGAAAAGGGATATGTGCTACCGCTCAAAGAGCAACCGCCCTTGTCCCGCGTCCCTTGGAGGTTCGAACCGCCGGCCGAAGAGCCGAAGAGGTCATTCTTCCACGAGGCAGTCGAGAAGTTGTTGGCAAAGGGAGCCATAGACAGGGTGAGGGATCACTCGTCTCCGGGGTTCTACAGCCGACTATTCTTGGTCGCAAAGAGGGACGGCGGCTGGAGACCGGTCATAGACCTGTCTCATCTGAACACATATCTGGAAGTTCCACACTTCCACATGGAAACGCCGGAATCCATAACAAAGGCTCTCCGACCCGGGGACTGGACCTTCTCCCTGGTCTTGAAGGATGCGTATCAATACGTGCCTATGTTTCAGGGCAGTCGGAAGTACCTACGGTTCGCTTACGCAGACCAGGTATTCCAGTTTCGAGCTCTTCCATTCGGCTTGGCCACGGCACCTCAGGTGTTCACCCGGATAGTGCAATCTGTGGCAGCATGTGTTCACAAGAAGGGCATAAGAATGCACATGTACCTGGACGACTGGCTTGTCCGAGCTTTAGTTCATCAGGAACTAATCAAGAACAGAGAATTTCTGTTGAAGCTGTGCGGGGACATAGGGCTAGAAGTAAACATCCCCAAATCAAATCTCACACCCAAACAGGTGTTTGTCTTCCTAGGCATTCATTTCGATCTAGTCCAATTCGAGTGCTGTCCTTCCGAGGACAGATGAGACAGACTACAGAGCCTTATCAAGAGGTTCCTGAGATTGACACAGCAAACAGCTCGGCAATGGCTATCACTGTTGGGCATGATGTCCTCGATGGACTCGCAAGTTCCGTTAGGACGCCTACACAGGAAGCCACTCAACATAGCGCTGAACACAAAGTGGAACAGGGCCAGTTTGCGTCAAATGGTCGAAGTAGGTCCGCATGACAAGTACCTCATCCGTTGGTGGACGGTGAGAAGGAACGTCATGGGTGGACAGACAATGAGGCCGTTCAACTCCAGACTGTTTTTTTACACGGACACGTCAAAACAGCGCTGGGGAGCCCACACGGACTCCAACATGGTCTAAGGCATCTGGCCTCTGCACTTGAGACATTTTCACATCAA
This sequence comes from Hermodice carunculata, assembly GCA_964020975.1. Classification (NCBI taxonomy): domain Eukaryota; kingdom Metazoa; phylum Annelida; class Polychaeta; order Eunicida; family Amphinomidae; genus Hermodice; species Hermodice carunculata. Next base: position 136,372,571 of record OZ026612.1, on the reverse strand, counting down.
TTGGTTAGAACTGGAGGCAGTACGCTTAGCCCTGCAGAAGTTCGAACAGTTGGTGAAAGACAAAGATGTGATGTTGATGTCGGACAACAGGACTGTGGTGGCCTACCTGAACAAACAAGGGGGCACGCGGTCCAAACTGTTGTTCGAGCTAACAAAGAAAATACTTATCTGGTGCGGCAGCAACGGGGTAAGGATTCTGGCCCGTCACATCAGCGGCCGTCTAAATGTAATGGCCGACCAATTGTCCCGAAAGGGACAGGTGATAGTGACGGAATGGTCCCTACACCCACGAGTAGTTCAGGCGTTATGGGACCGATGGGGGACACCCCATGTGGACTTGTTCGCCACCAGATGGAACCACAAATTGCCAGTGTTCGTGGCTCCAGTCCCAGATCCTCTAGCTCTTGCGGTGGATGCCCTGGTGATATGTGGGACTACACTTTTCCTCCGCTCCCGTTGATCCTTCAAGTTCTAAGAAAGATCCGGGAAGAGAAGGTGGCGATCATCCTGGTGGCTCCCTGGTGGCCAAAACAGGATTAGTCTCTCGACCTACTGGAGTTGAGTCGCGAGGCTCTGTTACGTCTACCAGTCTGGGACAGACTGCTCGTGGAACCTCGGACGTCCCGGTTCCATCGGAATCTGACGGTGCTTAATCTTCACGCATGGAGGTTGTCGCATGACACGTCCAAGAGGCTGGGCTCTCGAATCTCGTTACCTCAAGAATCGCACGAGGTAAACTTCGAAAATCTTCTTTGAAGACATACGACTCGAGGTGGAGACTGTTCACTGAATGGTGTGCCGGGAAGCAGTTGGAACCTTGGTCAGCAAGATCCTCAGATGTTGCCGATTTTCTCTTGTATTTGTTTGAGGAAAAAGAGCTAAGTCCAAGGACTATTGAAGGATACCAAACAGCGATTTCTTCCTCCTTGAGCAAGAAATTTGGTCTATCATTAGGAGCGGACCCACATTTGTCAGCCTTAATCCAAAGTTTTTATACTGACAAACCAGTTGGCAAAAATATAATGCCCACCTGGGATTTGAGCCTCGTCCTTTGGCCATGACGAGACCTCCATTTGAAGAAAAGGATCCCAAAATGATCCAATTAAAATGGCTGACTTACAAGACAGTCTTCTTGCTCGCACTGGCCTCAGGGGCCAGAAGGAGTGAAATCCATGCACTGGATGTTAATGAGATTCGGTGGTCGGAGGATAAAACCTCCGTCACCTTGAAACCACACATGGGCTTTTTAGCCAAGAACCATGTTGCTACAGACCCCAACACTGCCTTTACGGGCTTTACAATCAAAGCGCTTTCCGAAACGTAATACGATCGGAACCTAATAGGACACTGTGTCCTGTGAGGGCGCTAAAGTGGTATTTGGACCGAACGAAAGAGATTCGTCAGGGTCGGAGAGCCCTCTTTCTTCCGTTGAGGAAAACCGAGTCAGGCAGGATAGCTGCTAATACCGTGTCTGCATGGCTGAAGGCGGCGGTCTGTAAGGCCTATCAGGTAGCTTCAGGGTCAGAGGATATTCTTAGGGTCCAAGGGGTAAGAGCACATGACATCAGGGCTTTATCTGCGTCGTGGTCCCTGATCCACAATGTTGCCCTTGCCGACATTATGCGGGCATACTGGTGGAAGGCTCAGACAACGTTTACATCCTTTTACCTGCGGGACCAGACCGAGATTTAAGGTGGTTTGACGGTGATGCTCAATACTCGCACGGCCTCTTTTGGCGAAGGGAAGTAGCTCTGAGGTGACTGCCAGACTGCCCCAAAGAGGCGCAAGCAGCATGTTCGGAGTCGCAGATCCACATGACCAGGCAAGTAGTCTGCTTTACTTCTGCTGTGGTAGGCTGGGTTGAGGGAACAGAGCAGCTGCTCATTCTATATGCCGTTCTGCTTTTTTCCCTGAATTCTCCTGCTCCTTCTTGCAATAAGATTGCTCAGGTAGAGTTCAGAGTGATTAGGGTACAGCACTAACGTACGTAGCTGACCTATGGGGTATTACTATAGACGTGTCAAGAGGTGAATTACGCCCTGCTCCATTCTGCTGGTATATCAGCATGAGTGATTGAGAGGGTAGTATTACACCATAGATACGTGGAAGCGATAAATGCTTCCTTTATCTATTAGTAATACTTACCTCTCAATCCCTCAGAAGCCCGCCCAAGCCGTCCCCGCCAGTGAAATTCTAGAGAAGAGAAACTGGTGAGCATGCGCAAACACCGGGAGTTGTACCCGAGGCCCCTCTGGGGGTTTGTGCATGTAACCACAGGTCAGCCATAAAAAGTTTCAGGTTTTAAAATCTGGCTGGGAACCTGATAAACAGGGGTATAAGCATGAGTGATTGAGAGGTAAGTATTACAGATAGATAAAGGAAGCATTTATCACTTCCACATATTTATTTATTACAATGGAAGCCATACCTGAATATATTTGATGTAATTAGGTTATCAGCAATTAGAAAGGTAAAACATGCATAAAAATTAACATTTGCCCTTCAAAAAGTAGATTTTCGTGTGTCTGTATGTATAAAAGATCAAACTGTAGACAATTGTGAAAAGTGTCTATAATAACATTAATTCCTGCTAGTTGAATACCATATGTACATGGTTATTGATTCTGGTGATATGGTTAATGCATGGACCCCAGCACAGTAAGTTCAGCATTGCCCAGGGGTCCATCCCCATTGTGTTTATAATGTGTGTCTATATGGAGGAATTACTTCATATCCTGTATGCAGGAATATCCTTCTATTGAGATCATCTAGGGAACTTTGAAACATGGGCACAGTAGGGGGTATAATTTAATCAATGATAAACAAAACTGGGACCACATTGGCGGTCTTTATACGGAAAAGATCTTGTTTTGGAGGTCTTCTTAATGAGAAGTTCTAGTGTTTTTTGTATTGTTTGCAAAGTAAACAGATTTTTCAAGCTCCATGTGTCTATATTTAGTTTGTCTGTACATCTACATGCGTTCTCATATCACCAATGGATAGATAGTGAAAGCTTTCATGACAATAGTCAACAAGTCTGATAACTGGAAGTGTTAGAATATCACTCAGTATGTCATAATTGTTGGAGTGGAATGGTAGTAATAAAGTAGAGAGTTCTATTTGTCACGTATATATGTAATCTTCTATGACAGCCGCAGAAAGCTCATTATATATTCAATAATTGTAGCCAAATGTGGCTGACACGTCCGCCAGGGAGAAATGATGTTAAATGTGATGCTCGCTGATGACAGGGCATCTTTTTGCTGCATCAGATTTGATTCATTTTGCTGTGGCCAGCAGTGTATTTCTGAGATTGCTGAGTGACAGCAGGGGACTCGTCAAAACAAGATTGTGCAATTCAGGCTTTGTGTGTGATAACATCATTACATTGGCCAGTGACTGTGTTAGAAACTGCAATGCACTTATATGATGAATTGTTGATGTGTGCTATGAGGCCGTGTGGAGATTCCCCACACAGCAACCAAACAGGTGGTATTAGGTGCGTTATGGAGCAGGGACAAATTAGGGCTCTTTAACCCCATGAAGCTGGACCCACTTAGGCCCGGCTAATGGCAACTTATGCCCCATAATTTTTTTTGCATCAAATAGGTTCCAACAAGTGCTTAAATTGGATTTGTCAGTAGTCCAGCCAGCTTCTCTCATATCTCCCCGATGGAAAGAGAGCATTTTATCTCTTCCACAAGGCATTTGGAGGCAGCAAATGCTGAGAGTTAGAAACGTATGAATAAAAACTTGGTTAGCAATCAGGAATACATAAAAACATGATTGTTGGCAGTCCAAAGGAGGACAGATACAAAAAGGCCCCGCCTTGATGTCATCTCAACCAAGGGGAGGGGAGCCCCCCAAAAATCTGATATGTTTCTGAGAAAATAGGCTGCAAAAGAATGGACATATGAGACACTAAGAAAGGCTCATGGCAGACATTGAGGATGTCCAGCCATAACTCAGCTTTATAGTCCTGTCTTTGTGCATTAAACATGCTCAAATACCTTCAATTTACACTTTATTTGAACATATACAGACTATAATAATTAATGTTAATTTGTTAACATTAATTATTATAGTCTGTATATGTTTGGATAATCAAAGTCATCACTTTGTTGGTACAAATCTGTCAAAGCTTTATAAGATATTCTAATATGCGCAGAGCCTATATTATACCAAAGCCATTGTCTTCCTTAAAACCTCTTTTAAGCAATATCTGCAGATGAAGGGCATGGCTGTGTATAACATAGAGATGGCTGTGTATAACATAGAGCCAATCACATGCCAGCCACTTGTTGATGTGTAGCTTGTCATGCGTCACTACTGGCATAAAATAATGTACTCCACTTTTGCATTTGGTCCCAGGTCAGCACACTGTGGCTTATCCAGTGCATGTGGCTTATCACCTGTCACTTGTAACTTGTACATCCCTAACAATGAATAAAGATTGATATACGTGTTCCTCTGTGCTCAATGTTTGAGATCAGTGCACAGTAGGCCTAATAACTTCTGATCACAAATTGGGTGTATATTTCCTCATTCAATTAATATCCCCCACTTAGAATGAAAGCATAAGCTAGTTCAGATGCCTCATCATTGTACAGTCAACCATACCCTTGGACAATGCGCTTGACACATATACCTTTGGTGCATCACCAAGCCATTGCCCTCAGCTAGGTTTGGTCAGTTATTTAATGGTGAAGCGTCTCAACTAGTCTTTATTCTTTAATACATATCATTGTTTTGCAAATTAAAAGAGGAAGCATGCCAGATGTGTAGGATTTATAGACCATGTCCAATGCTGCTGTCTTATATGCAATTGTGGCCAATTTTTGTTAGGTCACCAGACCTGTAAAATTGAAAGAGGTTAATTATATTATAAATTATATTGTAATGGCAGTTTGTACCTTGGACATCAATGGGAAAGATAATCAAGGCACCCGATCAAAATTGCATGCAAGTACAGTGCAGCCCATGCATTTTGGTCTGCATTGCTAGTATCATTTTTCCCACTTGCGCCAGGGAAACCAATGGTAGTTTTGCCAGCATGATGCTTCACATGCTAGCATCGGGCTAAGTGTGATCATTAGAAAAGTGGCACAGGCTGGCAATGTTCAAATTTACTTCAGGGTTCAAATGGCACAATGCCATGCAATGCCACTGGATGTCAATTGACTAAACCCATGTGGACACTGCCTACTTTGAGCATGAACATGCTCAACATGCTTGTCAGCTGATTTGCATAGAATTGTAAGAAGTCTTTGCAATTTTTACCACTGTTGTTAATAGTATACTTTATACTTTTCTTTTATAAGGTTAAGCACCATGTTGTTTTCTGTGTTTGTCAGGCTTTTATATGTAGCCCTTTGCTTGGCCTCTCCAGAGTCTTCCGTCTTAGCTCCAAGAAGGTCTTTCTCTTTACAGACCAGGCCTTAATTCAGTTGTAACCCACAGTTGATTTGGATATTTACAGTAGGAGCATGTTTATCACAAATCGGTAACAAAGTATTGATAAAAACACCCTAAGCTTTTGATGGATTTAGTTCATTTAAAATAGGCGTCCAGTCTGAAGTTGCTATGTCATCAGCAAAGCAGTCTCACTGAAATGACAGCATTTTCTGGCTTGAATCATTGTCACTTTTCCTTTGGGTTTGACACCTGGATAACTGAGTGAGTGAGTGGTCACTTAGAGCACGTCTTATTGTGCCAGAGTGGTTTATCATAGTGGTAGAATTTGTAAATATTAAGTCAATTATGGTCTTAAATGTTCATTGACTCTGGTTGGCTCACTTATAAGTTGGTAAAATTGTCTATCTTTTACAAGTGTAGTGTTAAGCACATGGTCAGTGTCTTTACTATGGCTACAGTCTATCTTGAAATCACCAAGGATAAAAGTCTCACCATATGGACTGAAGTGATCAACAGCACCATCTAGGTCCCATATAGCTGTCTGATATGGAAGATTTTGGGGGTCTGTATATGCCACATAGCAACACAAGGTTGGATTTTGGTATTTTGAGTCAGACCCATAGACAAATAGAATAAGGCAAATGATACCAAATGTATCACAAATGCGTGTCATGTGGAAGTTTGATATTGCATAATATGGATGACCTTGATTAACTTCTCAAAGTCATGGGAGGAATACATGTCAGCAAATGAATTTCTTGATGGTTGTTGCCAGCAGAGCACAAGCCCCATGGGCTTCTTGTTAAAGATTTTAAGGGCCAAACTATCCTGTTTTTGAAGGCCATGTTTTATAAACAGATATACAAACAACAACATCCAGAAGTTCAGAGCTGATCCTCTGGGTACTCAAACTCAAACTCAAAACTCATTTATTTTAGCCAATCAATACAATGACGATTTCAATATTGAGACAGATGTACATAATGATAAAAAAATTGATGTGGCTAGGGGGACTCCTATTAAGACAAATACATGTCGCTCTCATAGGAGCCACCTTTAAGTCTTAAAACATTTGAAACAACATAGATGGCAGTTACTTTAACAATAAATGTCGAAATAAACTTCAAGATATAATACAGTTTACACACACAACATGGGTGGGAAAATATAATTGTTAATTATTTTGACAAACATAGCAGTTATATATATTACAACTCTGTTCATAATTATTCAAAAAAGTATTTTTAATATACAAGGAAAACCCTTGTAAACTATGAGTATGTATTTTCCTTATAACATTCTTATCTGTATGATTCACTGTGACTGGAATATCATAGTTTAAACTCTGTTTTGCAAATATTTTATTCACTCTATTAATAAAAAGGTTATCATAATGTCTGTTGTTATAGTTGTTTATTTCATTTATTGGGATGAATTGAAAAGAGAGTAATCTTAAGGGTAGATCATTATGGATAAATTTATAATAGAATTTTAATTTAGCTGATGTAAAAATGTCTTGAATTTTTAAAAGTTTGAGAGCTTTCAAAATTGGTTCTGAATGGGCATTGTATTTACTACAATTTATACAGCGTACTGCTTTTTTCTGAAGTTTTTCAATTTTTGAAAGTTTAAATCCCCATAGAAGTATTCCAAAATTTATATGTGGAAGTATTAATGAGTTATACATAGTTATTTTAACTTTCAGCGGAAGTTGATGTTTAAGTTTATTTAGAATTGCGACAACTCTTGATATTTTACTTGAAATTTTGGTAACATGCTCCTTCCATGACAATTTATCATCAATTGTAAGCCCTAGAAAGTTAAAAAATGAGACTTGGATTATTGGGATATTATTCATTTTTAAGTGTGGTTTATTAACTTTTTTATTTGAATGATGAAAGATCATAAATTTTGATTTATCAACATTTAATGATAATTCATTAACTTGAAGCCAAACACAAATTTTTTTAAGTTCTCTGTTAATAGTTTCTGTCACACCATCTATAGATGAGTTGACATTTAGTGTAGTTGATAAGGTAGTATCATCTGCATACAGTATAAAATTAAATAAATCACTGGCATTTGATATATCATTTATATAAATAATGAACAGTAGCGGCCCCAAAATAGAGCCCTGAGGTACTCCAGTTTTGATTTCTAACAGTTCTGAGTTAACACCATCAAGATCCACATACTGTTTCCTATTATTCAAATAACTCTCAAACCATTTTAAGGCTGGACCTCGGATTCCATAATGATTTAATTTTTGTAACAAGATTTTATGATTTAGAGTATCAAACGCCTTCGAAAGATCAAGAAAAATACATAGAGGTACTTCATCATTATCAAGTTTGCTTATCAAGTCATTTACAAGTTCTATAGCGGCAAATTCCGTTGAGTGTCCTTTTCTAAACCCATATTGCCCTTTATGAAATAAATCAAATTGATCAAAGTATTCAACAATTTGATTGAATATTATTTTTTCAAAGATTTTTGATATAACAGGAAGTAAAGAAATAGGACGATAGTTTGTAAATAATCCATCATCATCTTTTTTATATAAGGGAATTACTCTAGCTATTTTAAGTTTGTCTGGAAAAATACCGTTTTTTAAACTTTGATTTATAATTTTAGTGATAGGTTGAATCAAGACAGAGCTAATTTGTTTAAAAAGTTTCATAGACATTTGATCATATCCAAAACTAGTTTTGACTTTCAAACTATTTATTACTTTGTTCACATATTCACTTGTAACTTCCTGGAATTCAAAATTATCATTTTCAATATTGTTCAAGTATTTATCAAAACTAATGTCCTCAGGTTTGTTGATATTTTTGGCCAAACCAGGTCCAATATTTATGAAAAATTCATTAAATTTATTTGCAATTATATTTTTATTATTAATAGGTGTTCCATTTAAATTGAATATTTCAGGGAAAGATTTCTTTGATTTATTTTTATTAAGTATATTATTGATAGTTGACCATGTTTTTTTCATATCATTTTTATGTTTGTTAAAAATAAAGTCATAATATCTTTTCTTTGCTAGTCTTATATTTTTCTTAAGGATCTTATTATAGGTAGATAGATTTACTTTTAAATTATTATATTCAACACTATTAGGATTTGTTTTTCTCAAACACTTATAGAGGTTGTCTCTAAATTTTATTGAATTAAGTATACCTTGTGTGATCCATGCATTGTTTTTGTGTTTATACTTATCAAATTTTACAAGCTTCAATGGCATGTATTTTTCAAGTGCATCTTTAATTTCTTCACTCAATAAGTTATAGTTATTATTTGGATTGCTGTTTATATCAAGATTTAGTTTTTCCATAATATTTGCATTTTGCAAATGCAATTTTATATTTTCAACTGATTCAATAGTTTTTGGATAACATTTCACAAATTTAGGATTTTTATCTTTATGCAGATCTGTTTCCAAACAAGTAAAGTATGGCTGATGATCAGATAATTTGCGCATGAAAATACCTGATGTTGTATTAATTGATGCTTCACTTATTTTGCAAAATATATTGTCAATGAGAGTACCATTTTTCTCTGAAAACCTAGTAGGTAAAGTTATTTTAGGAAAGAAACTATGCGTAATCATTTCTTCAAAAAACTCATTAAATATTGGCTTTTCATTTATCTTAAGTAAATTTATATTAAAATCACCTAATAACATTATTTCTTTATTAACATCATCAAAAATTCCAAGCGCCTGTCTAAATTCCTCCAAAAAACCATTCAAGTTTTGCACTCAAGACAACTTGGGATGTTATTGAGTGCTGAACTTTATGTGTGGTTGATGCTGAAGGTCAGATCATTGGCAGCCATGTCAGGTACACAGGATGTTACTGTTGCCTACCATGCCACCAATACCATTTACACCCGTAAGCACTAATGTATTTAGTCTCAAATAACTGCTAGAGAAGGATGGATTTAATTATATCATGGCAATGTTTGGTTGCGTGACAAGAGTGCAACAACAGTTGGGTATTTAATTATGTAACAAATTAGGCAGCAATCAAGCAAAAAATGCAAGTAATAGGAGCTCCAATCCCATGGCGTCATCTCTTGGGCAAAAAAAACCATGCCTTTTGTTGCATTCTCCTGGCTTTCCAAGATGCAAAATGGGCACCAGGGAAGGAATTTCATTGGTTGATGTCCCTAAGGTATTACATGCAATTGGTGCATAATAAATCAAAGGTCTGCAAGTATATATGCTATAGCATTCTTTTTTCTTGGATGCAATTTCAGTACACACTGTGCAATAAGTTTCTGCTACATTAGCCATGAAGGGAGAAGACTAAATTACTCAATTTGCCTAATGTGAGTTTAGAACCACAACTCTACAGGGTGCACAAATTTGATTTTTAATTTGTTTTTAACATGCATCCATCCCGGCATCAATTAATTACTCACAAAATTCAGTGTAACATGCTAGGGATACATGATAAATAATCCTGACTGTTGTTATGAGATAAATGTATATAATGATAGTAACATTTTGACTTCAATGCCTTATTTTATATGTGATGAATATAGCAGAAGGGAGCATTTAGCCATGAACCAAGTCTAAGGAATACAGATTTACTTTCGGCTGTTAAGCATGCGTGGTTTGTTTGTTAGAAATACTCAGGTCTCCAAGGGGAAGCCTGGATATAGCAACATGTATGCAAAGCCTGCACAATGATGCAGTCCACGCTGAAATACATGTTTGAGAGCTTGAATGCATACAAATTAGCAGGAAGGAAAGCTAGTCTGAAATTGTGATGGATTCAATGGAAGCTCGTGATGCAGGACAAAAGTGAATGGGGTCTAACTCAATAATGGACCAACATTCTTATCAATACCTGGCATCATGATACTATAAGTGGGACTTCAATCAAATGAAGAAAAAAAGGAAGGAAAAAGTTATTTATGTGATTGTCAGGAAATGCTTTGAATCACTTTGAAGTGATGTATAGTCACTCTATTTAGTGCATTTTAGTAATTGCTCACCAGGTTATTGATATCATAACACCAGACAGGTTATTGATATCATAACACCAGACAGGTAGTAGTAGTAGTAGTAGTAGTAGTAGTAGTAGTAGAGATTATTGATATAATAACACCACACAGGTTATTGATATCATAACACCAGATAGGTAGTAGTAGTTGGTAGTAGTAGTAGTAGTAGTAGTAGTAGTAGTAGTAGTAGTAGAGATTATTGATATAACAACACCACACAGGTTATTGATATCATAGCACCAGACAGGTTATTGATATCATAACACCAGATAGGTAGTAGGAGTAGTAGTAGTAGTAGTAGTAGTAGTAGTAGTAGTAGTAGTAGTAGTAGTAGTAGTAGTAGTAGAGATTATTGATATAATAACACCAAACAGGTTATTGATATCATAGCACCAGACAGGTTATTGATATCACAACAGCAGACAGGTTATTGTCTCTCTTTGGCCAGTAATATTTGACATAAGAAAGGTCAAGTGGGTACAATTACATGTCAGAATGTAACCCTTTTCTCAAAAGAAAATAATTGCAATTTTGAATCCCATAAATTTAAAGAACAAATTGAAAATTTCACTGAATACATGAAGTCTATCCACACAGGCTTTATATATTTATGTTTGCCTTTTTTCACATTAGAAGTGTGCCTTCAAACTGTAATCACATTTTTGCAATGTTCGGCGATAGAAGTGCATTCGCTCTGGTGGACAAAATGTACTTTCTCCACAATTTGAAACCATTTCTTTGCTGACAGCACTGACAACTGTGTACAATAACTTCATGGCTATCACAGACCTGCTCATAGTTTTCCCCCTTGGGTCAACTGTGAAGCCCAAACTCAACATCCATGGCTGGTGGTGGTGGTGATGGCAGTGGTGCTGGGCAGTGTACCTTTTTTAAATTCCACATTGAAATGTCCCATGCCAAAGCAATCAGTGTGTTGAGTAACCTTCATCAGTTCAAAGTTGTTCCTTCCAGTTCTACTTGGTTACAGACTCTTTGACCTTGCTAATAACTTACTGCTGCTCTAATTATAAGCTGATTCAAAGAAGTGGGATGGACATGTAACTTTGTTCATGTTAGTTTGTCATTGTGTTTGTCAGTCGGACAGTAAACCAAATAAATGCTGTCCGTGAAATCAATAACATGAGCATGGCTGGGCCTGTTAGCTTCAAACATGGTAGGATTGATAATCATGGTAATGACTGGACTTCATTCATGTGGGGGCCAGCAGGTCAAAGGTCATGCTCCTGGTGACCTTGATATTGAAAATATTGTCCAATTAATAACTTGACAATTAATAGCTATGCCTAAATTCCTCAAATAAAATAGGGTGTTTTATCATGACCTGTAGATGACCCTTATTTATTGTGGGGTCATCAGGTCAAAAGCCAAGATCATGGTGACATAGAGATGTACCGACATAGAGACCTACCAACCAGTGTTTAAACAATAACTCAACAACTACGTGTATTATTGACTGTACAGCCATTTACTAATCATCAACATATTAACAAGAGTTGAGGGGCACACGTATTCTGCAAACTTTTCTTGTTATAATAAATATATAGGTCTCATAGGGAAATATATGATGCACATACATAGCAATTTTTTTGTCCATACTTGTCAAGGAACGCCACCAGCATGAGGGAATGAGGTAGGCTTTTTTCTATTGGCTTGATCCCCTTGTTATTCCAATGAAGTGATCCATTTATGTGCATTTTCATATAATATTTATTATATTGATGTACCTAGAGTGATCTACCTAAACAGAGCCTCCAAGCTAGCCTATTTTAAAAGCGGCAGATCTCCCTCAGTGGGAGACTTGGAGGCTCGATTGGCATAAAATATGTTTTCCACAAATCATGCAATTCTTAACGGCTGATAAGTTGTTTTACACATTGTACTTCCTAATTAAGACAGCTTGTCCTGCTGGTCAAAGGTATTGTCATACGACATGTGGGCTTGACAAACATGTATATTTATCAGACAAATAATTTGTCTTGAAAAGGCTGGTCTGACAAAAGTTTTGTTCTTTTTGGCAAGGCTTCATCTTTGTCTGGTACCATTGTGATTACTTGCTCAGTGTCAAGCTTCTATTTCAGGAATGGTGAAACTGAAACTTGAAATTAATACATTGAAACCTCATTATTACGACCCTCAGATATCCAATATATTCAATGTAATGACATAAATTTTCATGGGAAGAAGTTTATTTTCTTTGTTATTTGATTCAGTTATCTGACATATTCAGTTATCTGACACATTTCTTAGGGAACAGGAGCAATTAACTCATTCCATACTATGGTCACAGGCCTTAGTCAGTGGTTCTGGCACTGCCTGGCAAGTCATGCTGCAGCTGTCCGTGCGGCAGCTGCAGCATGACTTGCCAGGCAATGCCAGAACCACTGACTAAAGACTATAGGCATGTTGGTACTTGAACAAAAGCTCTTTTCATGAAGAATTTAAATATGCAATTGTAGTCTTAAATCTAGGTAAATATACATAAAAATCAGGAACTGATATGGAATTAGTTAAATTTTTTTCTTTTGGACATGTTCACTTTCAGATTCCTCATGAGGAGTATACAAAAGCCATGAAGCACTTACTGTCCGACAGCCGATTCCGCTGCCATATGTGGTGCTACAATGTTCCTCTGGCTATGGTCTTTTTTACCTTTCTTTTGGCAATATGCTTGGCTGTGATACCTCTCGTTGAAACCAAGCTCATCTTCAGGGGCTCGGAAACAGGGTTAGAGTTCGTCCATGGCACGGTGGTTTGGCTCTGTGCACTTACTGTATATCTGCTGGTTACACACATATCTAAACGAAAGGTAAGCACATGTAATTTGCTATTACTCGTACATTAAATGTGCCAGTAGAATTAAGCATTTTCAAACATTTCTTACTATTCATACATTAAATATGTCAGTAGAATTAAGCATTTTCACACATTTCTTACTATTCACACATTAAATATGTCAGTAGAATTAAGCATTTTCATACATTTCTTACTATTCATACATTAAATGTACCAGTAGAATTAAGCATTTTCACACATTTCTTACCAGTATGATAGTTAGTTCCCACAATTTTTTTACCCCGGGTATATAAATAGTGCCAGAGGGTATTGTTGTTCCCTGCATTGTCCGGCCGTCCATCTTGTTGAAGTTACCACGATATCTCAAAAAATATTCACCGAAACTGTACCAAATTTTTGTCACAGAAGACCTTATAAGTTCCTATTGAAAACCAGCTTCCTCAGATTAATTTCAAACTTTTTATGAAACTTTTAATGCATTTATTTGAAGGCCGTCTGAGTGGTGTCAACCCTGACAACGTTACCATGATATCTAAAAAAACATTGACCACAGCTTTACCAATTTTTTATCAGAGATGTATCATATGATGGTCCACAGGTTCTTATTTAAAACTAGTGTCTTCTGATTATATTTTACATTTTCATGAAACTTTTGTTTGAAAGCCGTCTGGGTGGAGTCAAGCCTGATGACGTTACCATGATATCTCAAAAAATAATGACTGCAGCTTTACCAAATTTTCATCAGAGATGTATGTTATGATGGAATAGATTCCTATAACAAACCAGCTTCCTCTGATTATTTTTAAAGTTTTTATGAAACTTTTAATGTATTTATCTGAAGAATGTGCGAGTGGCGTCAACCCTGATGGCGTTACTGGAATATCTAAAAGTATATTGACCAACAGCTTTACCAAATTTTTGTCAGAGATGTATCTTATGAGGGACCAAAATCCTATTTAAAACCATATTCCTTTTTTTGATTATAAAATTATTATGAAACTTTAAAGTATTTATCTTCAAGGCTATCTGAGTTGTGCAAAAGGGGACGAAGTTACCCTGATATCTCAACAAGGATCCAATGCAGCTTTACCAAATTTTTTTCATAGATGCACAAAAAAGTGCACCACATTTCTTTTGAAAACCAGCTTCCTCTTACTATTTTTAAACTTGTTATGAAACTTTTGAAGTATTTATTTGATAGATGTCTGAGTGACGCACATTACAGTGGTCTCTGTCACCAGAACTTAGCCCCAAGAACGCATCCAAAAGGCTCTTCCATTTCACAGACAACATAATGGAAATTGTATGTTAATTATCCTAGTGCAAAGTCTCAAAAAAATGAAGAATTGAGGGGCAAACATTGTGGGTGGGGAGGGTAATCCCTTCTCTTAACACTATTTCATGTAGTTAAATAGAGCAGATTGGAGTTCCTTTGGGTTTGCTACATTTTCACCTGCCAGACTGCCTGCCAGCATGCAGTGCATGCCTTTTGAACTTTGCAAATTTCAAGTATATGGAGATTAAAAGTAAAAGTGTTCATTTGTCTGCCAAATTATGTTCATTTGGGATTCCAATTTAATATTGCACATTTGCTGAAGTCAAATACAGTATTCATTGTTGATTTTCATTAGTTGTTTGCAAGCATGGAATGCACATCTTGTGAATTTTGCAAATCTTAAGTATATGGTAATTAAAAATGAGTGTTAATTTGTGTGCCAAATTATGTTCAGTGGGATTCCAATTGAATATTGCACAATTGCTGAAGTCAAATACAAAATTTATTGCTGATTTCTTTCTTCAAAATTATTTGTATGGCATTTCACTTGCAAATGTAAAATCTATGTAAATCAAAAGGGAATTGACAGATTCTCATTGAATTTGTGCAAGAAAAACTATGGACTGGAAATAGCAATTTTTTGATATACATGTAAATTGTAAGAGGCAAAGGCCAGATGTGTGGCTGGTCAACAGCTCATTTACACATCCACATTGCATTTGTGCAGTGAAAACTGATTTGATGTTATTATTTCATAGAAATTCTAAGCAATATGAGTCATATGCCTCTAGGCTCCTCACAAAATGTTTGGAATTGAATTCTTTTCTTTGTCTGATGAGCAATTTCTGGTGTGTACTGTTAGCCAGGGTATGTTGTGTGCTTATATACTCAATCAACACTTCACTTACCATAGCATTTAAATATGGTGGAACGAAAAGCTGTCTATCATCAATAATTCATTGTGCATTTTGCAGAAGTGAAATAATGGAAAGAAATATTAATTGCATCAACAACAGAGATGCAGTTTTCTGAAGTTAAATGCAGAGAGTTAAGTTTTAGTAAACAATAATAAGCCTAAATAAAGTGGCCTGTCATTCCTGCTGTGATGTAGGTACAGTGGTACCCCTTTTATAAGGCCACTCCAAATGCAGCCAAAAAGTGGCCTTATGAAAGGAGTGGCCTCTCTTGAGGGGGAGAATATAATGGAAATACCATACTTTCTGCACATGAACACTGGCCTTTCAAGAGGAGTGGCCTCTGGTGAGAGGGACCTTATAAGAGGGGGACCACTGTATGTTGATAGTAGTCTCCGTGCTCATTCTGACAATGCACCGGCCGGACCTTACTAAACTACTGTCCAAAAAACATCACAATTAGGTGAAATCCTTGAATATCTGTGTACTTCTGAAAGTGGTGAGCCAAGTAATGTGTTACAAAGTATAAGATATACACACAAACCTAATTTCATTTACTCTCATGTACAGGAATGTGATAAATACTGCTATACTAAGTTGTATATCAATTAAATGGGTTTAAATTTAAATGTACCATTCTAATCTGCATTATATGTTGTTCTTTTTTTTTTTTTAGTTTAAAGACAATACGTATAGGCGGTTGTCACATGTCAACACTATATTCATCAAGTACAACCTGCTGGCAGGGGTGGAAAACTTGGGGCTTGGAGACTGCAACAAATTTTATGTATCCTTATTTCTGGTGATAGAAAGTATGTTTAGTTCAGCTGTCCTAAAGAACTGAAACTTCTACATGCAAAGATTTACATTTAATGGCATCAAGAAATTTGTATGTAAACACCATTGCAGATCATCAGTTCTGCTCTTTTGGATTCAACTTTTATAGTGTTGCAAAATGATGTATGCATTTAATTAAAGTAACTTTTTACCAGCAAAAAAATTCTTCCACCATGAATAAAGAAATAAACACATTGAGAACTACAAAATTTTGCCCACTAAAATGCCATTAGGTACATGTATTATTTGACCTACTTGGCCTTGTCAGCCAATGGGATATTGCTGTCATGTCTGTGTGTGTGTTTGTCTGTTACCATTGCAGACACATTAACTTGTGAACAAACTGAGATACTATCATGAACCTTGTCCTGCAGAAGCATCGCATCTAATGCTTGGCTGAGATTTAATTTCATTGGTCGTGACTTACTTTCAAGGTCATCAGGGCTCATCATATTTGTAGTCTTCCTGATGCAAAAAATTTACAACAAATTAAGCTCCTATCATGAAATGTGTGCTGTAAAAGCATCTGATTAGAAACTTGGTTGAATTCAACATTGAGCAAGCTTGACTTCATTCATTTCAAGGTCACCTGGGGTCAGCAAATTTTTTACCTTTGCTGAGACTATAACTTTTGAACAAATGGAGCTACTATTATAAAACTTGTACTGTAGAAGCATCTCAATGAAAGCTTGGCCGAGTTTTACATTTAGTGGCCTTGACCTTTTTCCAAGGTCACCAAGGGTCATATTTTTACTCTGGCTGAGGGAATCTTAATATCATTCTGACCATTATATCACTGTTGCTTTTGATGATGTTGTTTATACAGTAGTCCATCCTTTGACAGGTCACCCATAGGGAAGATCTTTAATGTCAAATTTGTCAGGCAAAGAAAGTGGTCAGTCAATGGAGGTTAAATAACATAAAAAGACAGAACTTAACTTTTTTTTTTCTAACTATTAGAATTGTTGGCAGACAGCAGTAGAGAAAAGTAGAGTCATTATGAGAAGCTTAATCCAGGAAATGATGTATCAAGTTACAGCATAATAAGGAGAGAAATTTAAAGACGAGAATATAGCAGCCTTTCATTCTATTGATGTAACTGTACAGCCCAGGCCTAACATTTACACAAACCTGATATACAAGAGGGTAGTTTTGAGCCAGACTGATGGTAACTAAGATGCATCTGCCTAGCTTAATTGTTGTGGACATAGATATTAGATGCAATTACTGTAACAACAAGCATAGCCACCTGTCAACACAAATACAAAAGGGCTGTTCTGCGGATGCTCTCAGTACGTGTGTTCGTCAGTCTACAAGTACTGAAGTTAATTTCTGCGATCAGCTAACAGACAGGTGTTCACACATTGGGAATTGTTCCTTGACCTAAACTGCAGCTCCATTTCTTTTACTTTGAAGTTGGTCCGTGCCTGGTAAGTTAATAGAACTCTCTTCATTATTCTACAAATGATTCTTGTACATCCCATTCTATAGGTCTTATTGCACAGAAAAAAAAGTAATAAAAAATGCAATTGGATGAAAGATGAAATTTGATTGGAAACTGTAGGGAATGGTTTGCATTGATGAAAGTTTGATATTCATATATCTGGGGGAGATTTTCTGAAGCCCTCAGGCTAGTAGAGCTTGAGATCAATGATTTGCCATAAATGAATTCAGTCATTATCAATATGATTTACCCATTGGGTTCCATCTGCTCTTGTTTGTGCAATAGCCACCCTGTCTCATTCAATTTTCCCTCATTGAATGCACACTTCACATGGGATAGCCACAGGAAATGGGTTTCGGGCAGGTAACCAGATTGCTCTGTAGTGTTTTGTTGGGATTGAAACTTCATTTCTGGTTTGGGAAGTGGAGGATACAAGACAAATCTTGAGGATAATAAACAGGTTTAGAGGTCATTCAGCAGTGATCAGTAGCAGATAACATGTCCTGTCCGTGCCAGCTGCCAGTATATCGTCTTTTCTGCCTTTCTCCCTGTCATCAGCTGCTTGTAAAACCTTTGTGTGCAGGCACCGACATCTTGGACGTGTGGGCCACTTTGTGGGAATTCGTGTATCAATATCCAAACGTAATAACCCAGTCTGATAGCGGCCTCAAACTTTGTTAGCAATGATGCCATGCAGCGTGGTGAGATGGGGGCTGTAACAATTAACCTGTATATCATGAGCAATGGCAAATATTGTTTGAAAAACATTGCAGCTTTGGACCTATCATATTGGTGCTGTCAGACGCACCTGTACCACTCAGGGTCATCATGCTGGCTGCATCAATGCAGATGGTGCCAGTAACAGTAAAACACAAGTCATTGCCGGTGGTCGTTGCTGGTATGAAGCCATAAGGCACAGGCACACGCTGTCTACAGTGCGGCAATCAATTGGTTTCCACATTTTCAACGGATTTAAAAAACCCTATGAATGGAAATTTTATAATGCTGCCAGTTTGAAAGGAATTGGTTAAATTCATGGGGGCTGGTTGATCAAATAACCATAGTTTACCAACCTTTTTATGTAATTCTGGAGAAAACTTTTGGAAAGATATCTCAAATTTACTGCTCATAAATGGATTTCATTCCAACTTGGTAAATGAGTAACAAACCCACAGATTGGGCTGATCTCAGATATTAAGCTTTCATTTACCAATTAGGATTCTGTAGGAAATGTTAGGGGGTAAAGGAGTTTTCTTTACTGAAATGTGTATTTAGCATACTCACATACTATAAGCTTCTTTATTTTTTGTTCTGTACACCAGCCTTTATTTCTGAATATATTTTCCATACCTTGTACTAGGGCAAAATTATTACCTATACCAGTGTATTGGGACCCCAACCCTTTTGTTTCTCCCCCACCACATGGCTTCATCATTCTTCAGCAAAAAACATAATACAGAGATGACAATTTGTGCCAATTGTATTACATACATGTGTTTTCACATATAATGAATGTAGAGTATGTGCAGTAAATCAAATTATGATGACTATTATAAGATGATGATGCCTAAAACACAATATGCCACAAGGAACCAACACTTCACCCAAATTGCTTGACTTCATTTATAACTGACATGCCACTCTTTAGGGCATATTCGTATCCATTCAGACATGCAGGCATCTTCGCAGTCTAAACTTTACCTTCTTTGTCAGTATACTTTGCTTTGATAGAATGACCCATCGTTCATCATGTATACAAGCAAGTTGATACATTATACTTTCAGTTATAACATTATGTAAAACTTAATTTCTCTAGATACACCATATGTGTACACTTATACACTGCATCTTCTACCTGTATATGTACATGTAGTGCTGTTGTTTCAGGCGTATTTACAAGAATTAATGGCCAACATGGAGGAGTGTTCAGCCTATTTTGTTAATGAGGTAGTGGAGACTGAGTGCTCAGTGGATCTCAACTGTGAGGACCAGTCCAATGGTAACACTATCAACAGCGACCACATGCGAGTGTTAGGCAGCACACCTATGACAAACACTAATATACAGGTATTGCATTAAATAGTTTGTCCAGTACACATAACAGTGTGCAGCCCTTTCTCAGAACAATAGAAATACAAGGCAAGTGTTGATAAAGAAGATACGCAGTGTGCCTTTCTTAGAAACCCTTTAAAAGATTCACCCATCAAGGGGAAAAATATGAAAAGCTGTTTTGACATTTAGTCCTGTTTGGCAATAGTACTAAATGGTCTCATTTACTTATGTTCCTAAATGATTTAGTGATATCCCTAAATGATATAGAAATCTCACCAAATAATATGTATTTAGCAATATTGCCAAATGATTAAGCAACATCACTAAATAGGCGAATCGATGCATGCTGGCTAATTGTACTGTGCCTGTATAGTATTTGCTTGGAAGGAGCGAGCATTTGTACCTCTAGGCCTAACTGGTAAGTTCGACAACAAAATTAATAGTCAGCATTTAATGTCTGTGCAGCATGATAGTAAATGCATTGAAAATGCAGGGGAAGATGATCAATTTTCAACAGAGCACTTTGGGAGGATGAAGCCATCACACTTCCCTCCAAATTGGCAGCCATCATGCCAATCACAAACCCTGTATTTCTGATACCGGGAAGAGCCGCCCCCCCCCCCCCCCCCCCCCCCCCCCCGCACTTTCTGAGGGGGCTGCTCTAAACCTAATTGTATAATCATGTATGCATGTAGTTGCCAGTTATATCACTAGGTAATATGCAGTCCCTGTAATTAACACAGATACGCCTGTTATTGTTGGCAGTTATCACACTGGGGCTCAATGCACTGCCCTGGTGTGAGGTAAAAATGGCACCTCCTGCTGGGCAGTGCTATACTGGCTCCTAGATAATTGTGCTGAGAGTACCACCCAACAGAGATAAGCACTGCCATAAGTACAGCCTGGTGAGGATATGCTAATGAGATTTAACCTGACCTCCAGATACAGGGAGTGTGTTCCTCATGAAATTGGGACAGGAAGCAGAAATGCTTAAGTGATATTACTAAAATGTTAGTTAGCAATATCGCCAAATAATATAGTGATATTACTAAATCAATTAGGGATATCCTTAATCATTTAGGGATATGGCTAATTCATTTGGAGACATTGCTAAATCATACACATTTAGGGATGCCACTAAGTGACTTGGCAATAGAACTAAGTGAGTTGGAAATATCTATGGGCCAGGTGCCCTTTTACTATATATTAGGTGTTCCTTGATATCTATAAATCAATTTATTGATATCAATAAAATTTATTGATACCAAGTATTGTTCATATTTCTTGTTATCAAATGAATTAAATGATTTTGTGATATAACCAAATAGGAATAAATGTCAAAACGATTTGCCATAGAAAAAGAGCACAAGCCCATATATTGATTGCCGTTTTATAAGTCAGCTTACTGTGCATTACATGTATGTGTGTGATGAGGTTAGAGAACTCATACCCTATACCTCTGTGTGTGTGATGTAGCAAGAGAATTCATACCCTATACCTCTGTGTGTGTGATGCAGTAAGAGAACCCATACCCTATACCTCTGTGTGTTTGATGTAGTAAGAGAACTCATACCCTATACCTCTGTGTGTGTGATGCAGTAAGAGAACTCATACCCTATACCTCTG
Organism: Hermodice carunculata; assembly: GCA_964020975.1. Classification (NCBI taxonomy): domain Eukaryota; kingdom Metazoa; phylum Annelida; class Polychaeta; order Eunicida; family Amphinomidae; genus Hermodice; species Hermodice carunculata. Next base: position 136,351,177 of record OZ026612.1, on the reverse strand, counting down.
TGTGTGTGATGTAGTAAGAGAATTCATACCCTATACCTCTGTGTGTGTGATGCAGTAAGAGAACTCATACCCTATACCTCTGTGTGTGTGATGTAGTAAGAGAACTCATACCCTATACCTCTGTGTGTGTGATGCAGTAAGAGAACTCATACCCTATACCTCTGTGTGTGTGATGTAGTAAGAGAATTCATACCCTATACCTCTGTGTGTGTGATGCAGTAAGAGAACTCATACCCTATACCTCTGTGTGTGTGATGTAGTAAGAGAACTCATACCCTATACCTCTATGTGGGTGATGTAGTAAGAGAATTCATACCCTATACCTCTGTGTGTGTGATGTAGTAAGAGAACTCATACCCTATACCTCTATGTGGGTGATGTAGTAAGAGAATTCATACCCTATACCTCTGTGTGTGATGCAGTAAGAGAACTCATACCCTATATCTCTGTGTGTGATGTAGTAAGAGAACTCATACCCTATACCTCTGTGTGTGATGTAGTAAAAGAACTCATACCCTATATCTCTGTGTGTGTGATGTAGTAAAAGAACCCATACCCTATAACTTTGTGTGTGTAATGTAGTAAAAGAACCCATACCCTAAACCTCTGTATTACAAACACTAGAGCAAAGGTAACAGTGGGGAAGTTTGCTGTGCCTGGCTGGAAGTTAAAGTTGTAGCCAACTATCAGTCAATGTTTGATCATATTTGTGATTCAACGTAGAGCCCACTGACAGTTTTTCATCCATCCCTGTCCTAGTGCTCTGTGAATCATTTTAACCCTTTCAGTGCCAAATTTTGGACTGAGTCCACAGCTTTTCTCTGGACCTATAGGCGTGCTGGTACTTGAATGAAAGATCTTTTTACGAGAAATACGAATCTGAGATCCTAAAGATAATTCAAACTAGTTTGACTTTAGTAGAGTGACTTTAGACGTGATTGGCACTTAGAGAGTTAACATAACCTTACTCTTTCCTTTTTCTTCAGAGTTAAAACTGTGTAGTATTGGAGACAGAGCACAGAGACTTTGCAGTCTGCAAAATATATTTTTAGATAATGGTACATGTATGGTAGACATGTTTGATTTGTCCCCTGTTTCTTGCAGAACCAAGCAGAGGATTTACTTTTAGACAACAGTGGAGAATATATCAACTTGCTTATCACCAAAAAACTTGAAATGCCCAGACGTCAACGACATGCCCAGGAGGCTCCATGTCTCTGTCAGTTTGTGGAACAGAAAGTCTACAAGATGATTGTCTGACAGGACAGGAACAACACAGTATGTGCTTTGATACATCTTGCGGGACATACTTGTACTTTAACCCTCTGACTGTGCCTCCAACTACTGCACGACTGGCATGTCCAAGACACCACTAGTCAGGACACACAAATATAAGCAGTTCACGAGGACATGTTAATCTCCAAGGATCATGGTGGCTATGACACCCTGTGGTTGGTTTGATATTCCAAGTCTGCCAGTGAAGCCAGCAAGGCTCGTTTGATTGAGCAAGTACACCTGGGTGGATTATCCGATACCATACTAAGAACTGAGATAAGAGATAATCAAGCCGTTGTTTAACCCTCTCGCTGGAATTGAGTTTAAGTCAGCATTTCATGTAAGAAGTCTCATCAATAATTCTTGTTTAAAATGAGAAAGTAAGGCAAAAGTGATGAAACAGACTACATGACATTTGGGTGCCTTGGCCAGGTATAAAGGGGAAAAGGGAGAATGTGATGGCTATAATGAGTGACCAAAACATGGGACGTGTTTACTCACTTCACACCAAGAACTGATATGACATGTATTCACTTGTCAGCGTCATGTATTTAGCCTGTGACATGACCCTGAGTTCACATTATTGAGCAGGGGTGAAACAATTTATCAGTACAATGAGAATATATGGCTATAATACAATACAGAAGACAGGGGGAACAATCAATACCAATACTCAACAATTTATGAAAAATTGCTTCTTTGTCCTGAAATAGAATGGATAAAGATGGTAAAATATGCAATTATTTTGTTAAACAGACCTGTCATTTCTAAGTAACTGCTAGATCTGTTATTCGCGTCATTTATACAGTTTTTCAGGCTAGTTGTTTTAATTGTTACTGAAACTGATAATGTTTGTGGAGGTTTCCTGCATGCAAATTACTGCATTGTGAATCAGAGAAGAAATTCTTGAAAGAAAAGTCTACTTGGTTATTAGTTGAGCATAGTACATCAATGATTATGATTGGGCAAAAAGATAACCAGACAATGATATTGTCCACACATAGTACTTCAAAAGTACAGTGCTCCCTCTTTATAAAGCTGATGTTGGGGTCCACAGGCTGTGTTATTATAATAGCATAACTGCTGTATAACAGAGGGACTTTCAACATAAAAGTGATGGGAAAACTATTTCAGTGGGAGCCATGGTAACCACCGTGTTATATCAGAAACCACCTTGTAATGAGGGGTGTTATAAAGAGGGAGCACTGTATCCTGAAACTATCCTATTGTCCCTTTATCAAGGTATGTATTGTATCTTTGTATGAGTATACCATTCACCCCTTTATTGAGTAGCATGACAAAAACAATAGCCATTTACAAGCAGACTGTGGTATTGATAATGGATGGTTGATCCAGTTGCAAGATAACTGGACACAATGTGATGGGCGACTGAGCAGGGTGTACTGACAAATGTGAACACCATACATGGACACCATCAACTTATTGGTATCATTCAAGATCTTTCAAATTTATTTTCACTGGCAAGCTTCAACCATGCTGACCATACAGTCAGCTGTACCACAGCTGGTGGCTACAGACAGCCCATCAGTGCATGGGGCATGTACTGAGCCAGTCAAACGTTTGTATTGATGATCGACCACACGAAGAGACCAGAAGGATGTTTGTGGAACTGCAACATTATAGCAAGCCCAGTGTAACAGACCGGGAGGAGAGGTGCAGCTACAGTGAAATGTGTTCATGACGGGGCTGGTTAGGCTGACTGACGGGGACACCTGGTTGAAACTGGTCCTAGTCCTGACCCTCAGCCATGTCTGGGTAGACAGCATATGATACCAATGGAGTAGTCAACAGCATGGACAAACAGGTTTTTATGGGAAATGTTTCCAACCAGTAAAACTGGCTAGTATAATCGGGACCATCTTTGACAACACTGCATGTGATTGCAATACCGTGCCTTAAAGTATCAATAGATGTATGATCTGTCTCTAGCAGCTACAATGAAAGAGCCTTCTGCACATGAATTGCCCCACATTTGAACTAATGTATTGCAGTGCAAGACATTCTGAAGGCAGTTTTGAAAGAAGTTTTATTTATGATTAAACATGTTTGTATGTGGTACACGGAGTCTTGTACAACAGTGACAAGTGCCATGCCCTGCCTGTAACTTTTCAAAACCATTTATATGTATAGCAACTGGACAGAACCATTTCCAATGCCATGACCCAAAGCCTGGCGAGGAGCCTTGTAAGTTGGGGCAGACATACTAGCAAGAAAACTGTTCAGAGATTTAACAAAAAACATGCAGACAAAAACTTGTGACTGCTCCAGTTGCATGATCTGTAACACTTCTATGGCAAAAGATCAGAGATGCTTTAAAATCAAGTTGCTTCAGTTTGCCAATTACACATGGCCTTGCAATGAAGTATAAATGATGTTACGTGCATTTTATTTGTGATGCAAATAGTCAACAGGACTTCATGCTTCAACAAAGAACACTGTGAGCCAGCAGCATACAGAAATCATCTCATTACTACATGAGGAACGATGGAAACTCCACGGTCTACCAAGTCATCAACATATGAACAAGTATATATGACATGCAGACATGGTGCAAACTGAAATTCGTGGCAGCAGTTGATTATCCTAACAGTTACCTAAGGATACGCTGCCTACTGTCCACAAGATGTCTGCGACTAGACTGCTGGCCACTTCACTAAATTCCTTTGCAGTATATAGAACAGATACACCTAACTGTGCCGTCAAATTACCCAAAGTGCAAAGCATCTTCCATTCTACACATCTTTTCTATGGTAAGTATGAGTTATTTAAACCACCATTTTGCAAATGCAAATGCGCGGGATTATAACTCAATTAAACCATGCATTTACCGTTTTAAAAATGCAGATGAGTGGATTAGTATGAGTCTATTAACATGGGTTAAAGATGACAATTTTAACAAAACTGAAAAAAAAAATCAAAATTCACATCAATATTTGTTACACATATTTGCACGGTTTATGCCATTTCCTGATAAAAAGTAACATAACCAAATATGTTCTCAAAACTGAAAACTTTCAGTGCCATGTATTAAACCTTGCATTTACCATTTTGCAAGTGCAAATGAGTACATATGTCATTGAATGCTAAGAGGCCAAGTAAGAGGTAATTTTAGAATCTGAGATGTCAAAAGGTATATGCAGTGTCCAAGTCCTACCACATTCCAATACATTAAGCCATGCTACAGGTGACGCCTGGTGGTGCTGGCTGTATTTAACAACCTGGAATGGTGTTATTGGCCATGGGGATATTGGTGTTTAACTTCCTGTACATGGAGGCTTCACTTACTGATGTTATGCTACTTCACATTGAGACATAAATATGGATAAACCATGCAAATATCTCCTTAAAAGTCTTGACTCTACATGAAAAGTGGCGGTATTAGGCAATGAAGAAAGCTGCTGCGGCAATATGATCTGTTCACTGGAATAATGATCTGCTGCAGGCAAAGTGCCAAATTTGTCGACTTGTGAAGGACTTTCATGGATCATGATCTGATGTTACTGGGTCTATGACCAACTGGGGAGCATCTATTATATCCACATGCTATCAATAAAGTAAATACTTGCTCATTGCAGGTCTCAAATCATGTTGTAAACTACACAGATGTTTGAATGTAATCTCTTGGCATTACCCAGAAATCTACACTTAGGACCACATGCACAGTATCTACGCCATAGCTCCGCCTCTTATCACTAGGCCAATGCTGCAATATCCAGACCTAAGATTCAAAACTGTCACTTGCGCATACTCTATGCCTCCTTTTTAAGCAATAAACTGTGCCCTAATGTGTATAATTGATGGTCCCTGCACAACCTGAAATAATCAATCAAATCAGCTGTGAAAACTTAATGAGGTTTGGTACCCAGCAACTTACAGGAAGCATCATACATCAGTGTGGTCTCAAACAGGCAATTTCACCACCAGGGAGCTGGGGAGGGTTTGCAGAATTATGATTGATAAAAGCTATTGGAGCATATAGTAGTTGTAAATAATGTGATGGTTTCCCACAGGTGTAAGGGATCAGCTGTATTGGGCTCACAGGCCAATTGGCTTAAGTTACTTTGTGTGGCCAACAATATATAGTGACCACTTCTGGCAGGTATATGTTTTTCATTGTGCTGGGTGTGCACAGCTTATAGACTACTCTTCATGAAAAAGCATTTGAAAATCTAGACTTTAGGTTTTTTGCACAGAAAAATTCAAATTCCAGAACATCTAAAAAATTAAAACATCTGATGTGCTTGTCTCGTGTATTATTTCAGCCGAGAAGTGGATTTCAGTCTCAATCTACCTCCCTGGCAGGCTGCAGCAAGTGGACTGCATACCTTTCGGCACTTACAGAACCCTGTTCTAATATCGTTTATTTCAGAGAGCTAATTTAATTGTTTTATCATAAAACAATAGTACAGTAGTCCCTCCTTTGAGAGCCTGAACAGGTCCAAAAGCACGACTGTAAACAAAATAACAAAATGTAGTAATTAGGTTCAAATTGATATGTTTACTTGTGTGCACAAATTACTTTCAGTGTATCAGAAATTACCATGTTCAAAATATTTTAGACATACAGACAGGCAATTGGAATAATCCTGTACATGTACATGTGTATGAGCAAAATGAAGTGCTTTGCTCAGCTTTTATGTGGGCTCTCAAACATATTTATGTGACAGGAAGTCGGACGTGTGAAAGAAAAGAAATCTCAGTGGCATACAGAATGTAAAAACTGCCTTATAAACTACATGTATGAGAAAAAGAATGGACGAGACACATGAATATCAAGTACTCTAAATTGGTCTTAGCTGTAAAAATTAATTCACGTGCAAAAAAAAAGTGCAGCTGCATCTGACTTACCCGCTGCGTTCTCAAGTTGGGTATTTATGGCACTGTGCCGTAAAGCTAGGAACCTGATCAGATTCATACAGGATGACCCATGTGCAGGGGATATTGGTGTATGCATTATGAGTACCGGGAGATGTCCAAGTCACTGTGGGTTGGGGTAGCTGCCATACTAGAAGTGTATTGCAATGCATGGTGACCATTGCCTCTTACGACAAAATTACATACTCAGCAAACTTTAAAGTTGCAGTAAGAGATACAATGTACAGTGGTCCCCCTCTTGTAACCCCCTCACACCAGAGGCCACCCCTCTACAGAGGTCACTTCTTCATGCAGCATATAGCATGTTCATTATACATTATTTTCCCCCTCAAGAAAGGCCACCCCTCTTATAAGGCCACATTTCCAGTGTACTTGGGGTGGCCTTGTAAGAGGGGAACCACTGTACACGTAAAACTGCTGCTGAGAAAATGATGGGGAGATGAGTTTACTGAGCGATGTTTCAACATTTTTATCATTTTCACAAGACCAAGAAACGGGGGGGGGGGGGGGGGGGTACAGTAGCGTACACTTTGATTTGCAATAAATGATGACAAAGTAGGCACAAGCATTCTGTATTTTCACTGGGCATTACAAAGAGAAGCCTTGAATTATTTATGTGTGAGCCCATGCAGTAAGAGTTATACAGATTGATTTTCACTTGAAATAGGACCCAAAAATAGGAGACATGCATGTTTCAGAGATTTTGGTTTCCTGTTGTATGATATCACATGCTGTCATCATTTTAAATATCGAAAAGTACTTCTGGGGGAGGGAGGGATTAATGAAAAAGATGGAGGACTCCGTGTACTCTCTGAAAATATGAAATGTTGAACGGTCCCTTACAGTGAACTCGTTAAGGTTTCCTACAGGTAAACATAACCATAAGCAAACAGCCACAAAACATGCTTGCTGCATATGCTGTACAATAGACAAGTTTTGCCTTTCAGAGTATCACACTTACAAATGGAGTTGCCATGAAATCTGTTTGGATAATCCCTGTGGAAAAGTAGTGAAGAGTACACATAGATATCTTACTCAACATTAACATATGCACTGTCTTTTGATGTACGTCAGCACGCTGCTAATATCACTCCAGCGGGTCTACTGGGGACAAAGTAATTACACATTTCGTTAACACTTTTTCAACTGTACAAATCGTTTTAATACTTGAAAAGAAAATGTTTAAATCAATTTCTGCCTCTAACTTAATCATGTTTATACACATTTAGCACCAAATTATACTCAAAACTAATATTTAGCTTCCTTAATATTGTCAAGGCAAGATGGAGACAGACAACCTCATTTGGTAATGCTTGATTACAAAAAGTGAATATAAAATCCCTAACCCAAGGCTATTATACTCTTTGCCTTTGGTCAAAGCTGTTATCAAACATCAAAGTCCGCTCTGTGGACTCAACATTTATTGCTTTCCATCATCCCCAAGAGCACCACTTGCCAGCCTCTATCTGGTCGCAGCAACATCATTTATAAGCAACTGATTTGATTGGATTATTTACCTGCTGTAGCACGCTGGCAATGTAGCCTCAGCTGAAAATTGCAATATCTGCCTCTGATTGGTACAGCTGCCAGTGTATTTTGTACTCATATTTGAGCCCATGAAATACACAAAGTTTTCCACATTTCTGTATTACGTTGTACGCATATTAATGAAGCTAGCTGTGCTGTTTACTTGCAGGGCACTGTTAAGAGGTTGTCTTGGTGCAGGAAGCCATTATGCCAGGCTAGAGCAGGCCTCAATATCGACAGGAAACCAGGAGCAGGCTCAACGCGCCGGTCTTGTGTTGCACCAGCATGCCACTCTCCACGGCGAAAGAAAAAAAAGAATATTCACTTTGGGACCATCCAAGAATTACATGCATCTGAATGAACTTTATTTCCGTTTGTTACCAGTAAGAGCATCACTGGATTAGGCTCAGCAGTGCAGCCAGCCGTCAGGTAGAGCTGGGAAAACACACGGACTAGGAAAAAACATGGATTAATGGAACAATTCTATTTGCTGCTGTAACATTCATGTACATTCCTGTGCTGAATATTTCCAGATTGAATGAAAGCTAATTATCTGGGTCAAAAGTTAAATGAACAAAGAAAAATAAAGTATACTTGCTTGGAAAAAAAGACAACATAAAAATTGTGGGTGTGAAGTCAGACCACACATTAACAGTAGTTGTCATTGTAACAAGCCTGGCCTTGGTCTGGTCCAAACATGCAGCTGTAATAGCCTGAAAGATTCCCATATGAATTAAATCAACAGAAGATGAACTAATTTGTTATGAACTTACATGGCCTTGAAACAGCATGCATATTATGGTTTACATTACAGCTGATAACATTTTGGCATTTGTAGAAAAGCTATGGGTTTTTATTTTATTTTATTTTTTTGGGGGGGGGGGTGTCTTATACCCTCTCTAAATTCTACACGTGTAGATGCAACATAAAACTTATGTTTTTCTTGCAATACCTTTTTATGGTGATTCTTTACATTACCATTCTTTTAATTACTGGCATTATACTTATTTTGTATTTCCACCTCTTTGTGGTGCTGTACAGCTCAAGCTGGTAACCCAGTGTGACAGTGTTCTAGTTGTTGTCCAACTGACACCATGACATCATGCACGATGGTATCAGTCTTCAGTGGTCACCTTCTGACAAACTTGGCTCATGCACTGCTTTTATTTGTGCCTCCAATGAGGTATAAGTAAGTGGTAATTTCTATAGTTGCAAGTAACAATTACATGTGGCCCCCTAAGAGTTGGTAATCCAAAAGAGGGCTTATTGTATTTCTCTCTCCATGGGAGCACACTACACCAGATGAATCAGTCCATGCTGCCACAGGGGGACAGGTAGGACTTCTCTTGTGTCACTTGCCACACCAGCATGTCAAGGCTTGGTTTGCAAGATTGGACTCACCCAAGGCTTTGTTTGGAAGACTATACTGATTCCCTTTTGGGGATAATGTGTTTGTCCATCCTAATGTAGGCAATGCTTTTTGGCTCTGCTGACCATAGGCTGCAGAGCTTCTGCAATCACTCAATTCTGTCTGTCCATCTGTAAACTTTTTGCTTGTGGATGTGATGCAGTCAACAGTTTTTGACTTAGCCCCATATAACTTTCGGGACTTACCAAATGTATGCAAATCTGGGTCAAGTTTGATGTTAGTGGCACCACCTACAACATTATATATTACATAGGTCAAATATGAAAATCTTGTGACCACTGTAACATTGTAATGTTTAGCTCAGCTGATTTGTCAATCAGCTGAGCTTATAGGATGGTCAGGCATCCGTTGTCCGTCCACAATTCACATTTTTCACTTCTCAACCAGATTCAGTTCATACTTGGTGGGGATGTACCTTGGGTGGGTTTCAACCAAATTTTGTTCAAATGGTCATGCTCCAATGATTTTGGGATTTTAATGAGTATTTTGTTGTTGGTTTTTTGGCGATTGAAATCTTTAAAAAATCTTCTCTGTCATGCCAGTGTCTTCAAAATTGCATGTAGACACTTCTGGGGACCCCTAGACCTTAATTTCATCACCAGGTGGAGCTGTGATTTTTACTAATTTGTGCATGTTAAAGCTATTTTCAACTTCTGCTTCAAAACCACTACTTTGATTCTTCTGAAAGTTGGTGGAAATGTAGCTTGTGGAAGGGTGAAACAAAGATGTTCAGTATGAGAAAATATTCCACATCTCTGATTTTTAATGAATTTTTCAATTTGGGTACTTATCAGTTGATGCATACATTCCTATTGAGTACCATAGAAGTCAATGGGGATTGCAATTGATCACAAAAACTGTCAGCATGAATCACTTCAAACTTGACAGGAATGTAGGCCTACCTTGGCTGGGTCTTTACAAATTTGTTCAAATAGTCATGCTCCAGTGATGTTTTGAATTTTATGACTTTTTTGTGTGGTAATTTTTTTGGCAAAATCTTGAAAAATCTTCTCAAACCACCTGACTGAGGACCTCTAGGCCTGAAGTTTTGTTCAACAAGTGGTGCTGTGGTTGTTTTTAGGTTGGCTGACCAAAGGCTGCAGACCTCATGCGGTCACTCGTTTCTGTCTGTCCATCCATCTTTTCGTAAACTTTTTGCCTGTTAGTTGGATACAGTCCACAGTTTATAACTTTTAAGACTTATCAAGTGTATGAAAATATAGGTTTATTTTGATATTTGTGGTGCCACCTACAGTATTATGTAATATATGGGTCAAAATGTCACAATCTTGTAACCGCTCCAGCATCCTTAATGTTTGATGGATCTGCATGAAATTAAGTGGGGTTGGTGAGGTCAAAATCTCTGTTGAATATGATTCAAGTGGCGCCACCTATAATTTGACAGAAATTAGGAGCCAAAATATGTTTAAGATATAAAACTCCATATGAAAAAGTAACTGAATTAGACATGTCAAATTTGTAGGATATAGAGACGATGTTCAATGCTAATGGTATACAAGATCAGTGACCTTTACATATTTTTGTTGGGTCACTAGAACTGTTAAGTTGGAAGAGGTGATTTTTTTAATGTCAGGGTGTATGTAGCTTGGACATCAATGGCCAAAATAATTCAGCCGTCAGATCAAGATTGCACTTGAGAACATTGGACATAAAACTCTACTTGGTGACCTACTTTTTGGGTCACCTTGACTCAATAACTGTGTGACCTTGATCTATTTTTCAAGGTAATTAAGCACTTAAGAAGAGGACATTTAATTCAATATCTTGATAAGAAATGAGGTGAATGATGCATAATGTAACACAAGTGTGTATCATGTGGGTTTGATATTGCATAATATGGAGGACCTTGATTAATGTTACAAGGTCATGGAGGGAATACATTTCAGATAATGATTTTTTGGTGATGGTGGTCAGCAAAGCATTAGGTCCATGGGTCTCTTGTTAAAGATTTTTTCTGTGTTTTCACTTTTCTTGACTTTTTTTTGCCAAAGCTGAAGTTGGATCCTCGTCAGACTTATTGGGAATGCAAGTGAACTTGGATTTCTACCAATTTTGATCACTACATGGTGGTGGTCTTATTTTATGTTTTTAAAATTTTATCAAAATTTGAAGAAAAAAAATTGATAAGGAGACATGTTTGTATTAATAACAGTGATGATGGTCTTAAACAAAGATGACCTTGATATCATTCTGAAGTTCACACGACCATTTCAGTCTGTGCATGTGATAGCAGCTGAACACAGGATTGTCACAGTCCTCTTGTTGATAGCACTACATGAAATTTAGTTGGATTGCGGGGGTCAGAATCTCTGTTGCATGAGGTTCTTATGGTGCCACCTATACTATTAAGGAACTATGAGCCAAAATGTGGTGAAAGACATAAAATTCTATATCTTAAAATACCAGACAGCCAAATTTATAGGATCCACAGATCCAGTCTTCTGTTCAGTCATTAATTAATATTGGTAACATTAACCTATTTTTGTTAGGTCAGCAGACCTGTAAAGATGGAAGATGTGATTTTGTAATGGCAGGGTGGAGCTTGGACAACACACAATTGCAAAGAGACTCGAGCCTCCAGATCAAAGTTACACTCCAGTACATTGTAGATAAAACTCGACTTGGGGGTGACCTATCATTTTGATCACTGTGACCCAATTATTATAAGTTTGGCACTTGTCCAAGTTCATTGTTTTTCTTCAATATCTGGAAAAGTTCTTTCCCAATTGAACTAACAGATGATGTATTGAAAGCTGGATGCAGGGCACACATTTTGAATTTAACGATTTTTTAATTCATGTTGAAGGTCATGATGTACGTTGCATCATATGGATGACCTTGACTAACTTCTTAAGGTTACTGAGGGAATGCATTTCAGGAACTGTTTTTTTGGTGATGGTAATCAAATTACATGCCAGCAGAGCATTAGGTCCATGAGCCTCTTGTTAACACTTGTTGTGCATATGTCGGTGTAAAAGTTTGATTTGAGAGCATCACCCGCACCATATAGGGCAATACAGTGGTAGCTGCTGTATGTGGCCACACCTTCTGCCAAGAAAAAGTGGCCACTTACAGCAGGTGATCTGTCACCACAGGTAAACTTTACAAAGAAATTGACTATGTCCAGGCCTGGTGACCACAAAAAATAATGAGGCTGCTCACGGCAGTGGTTGCATACAGCAGGTACCACTGTATTTATTAAACCAAAACATATATGTGGTATAAGGAATGTTCTCAAAGGTCACTTTAAATTGCTCTTTTGACAGATCACTGCTTGCTAGACCATTTGTGTGGCCCCTAACACTGTCCTTTATAATATTTCAACTTGTACATCAAGTTATTTGTCACTGATCTCAGCTCCAGTTGCATAACAAGCGGGAACTATCAACAACAGCATATTACTGCACCTCAGTCTTCTTACATTTATGTCTGATGACATCCACCAGTAAAACCTTTCGGTAGCAGAGGGGACATTTTCAGTGGCAGGCTGTGGCTTCTGGCACCACCCAGTGGCAGCCGGCAGTGGCCAGCAGCACTGCCGCTCTCTGCCGCCAAAGATAAGTCGGGGCCTTTTGGGATCAGCAGTACTTGGCGGCAGGCCCTTTTTTATTACATTTCTGCCGCTGTCTGCTGTAAGTCTTTGAATGCTGCATACTATTGCATGTCAAATAAAAAAATGGATGGAACCTAAAATTGAGCACGAGCAAAAAAAAAAACAAAAAAACATGTATGATGCATCTTAGCCCAGAATTAGCCAATGCATGGTCTTCTAACAAGCTAAAATGGTTTCATTTATTCTTTGGGTAGTGCATATAAAAACACATACATCTGTTTACAGAGAAATCATTTGCACTTGTAGCACAGTTGGCCTATCTTTCCAGTCCTAGTTACTTATACTTATACATGTACATCAGTTTAAGCTACACACGTGTATATAATCTTTGTAATAGATGCAATCATGGAATTACCTTGAAACACCTACCCCCCCTCACTGCCACCAAAAAAATAAATGAATGAATGAATGAATGAATAAAGGACTTTTCATTTTTTTATTTTCAATACCTGTACATGCACATCAAAAGAAAAAGAAAAGTTCAAAAGTTGTTAATTTCTTAAAAATGTAAAGGCATGTGCTTCTATTAGAATAATTATGGAGGTGTGAAACTACAGACATTCTGTTTTTTCTGGAGTTCTTTCTTTTTTCTTAATTCATACATGTATTTGGATTTTTTTTGACAGCCGGTATGTACATGGAAACATTCGATGTACCCTTTAGTTACTTGCTCGATTTTGGGTTCCACCCATTTTTTTCATTTTACATGCAGTAGTATGCAGCATTCAAAGACATGTGGCAGAGAGTGGCAGATGGTGGCAGAAATGTAATTAAGAAGGGCCTGCCGCAGAGTGCCGCTGATCCCAAAAGGCCCCTACTTATCTTCAGTGGCAGACTGCGGCAGGCCAATGGCCGCCCGGCCGCCACCGCCGGATGCCACAACCTGCCACAGAAAATTACCATCTGCCGCCAAAAGGTTTTAATGGTGATCTTTCTTGCAATAAGTTGTCATATTTTTCCTTTTCTCATCGGGGATAACAGATATGGTCCACTGTAGCAGGTAGGTGAATTGTCAGTCATTCTGATCAGGCCAATGTTAACCTGACCATCAAAATTGGAAGAATATCAGGTACAAGTTTCAATATTTTATTAGAAATTACATCAGTCTTCATACATCATATGGATTATGAAAACTGGGAAAAGGGCAACACCTTTATAGTAATTCCTCTTGCAGATGGGAACACAACAAATAACTCAGACAGTGACACACATGACATGAACCATCTGGGTCCAAAGTTGACTGATCATGCAACAAGGGCAAGGGAGCATTTACTGATAAAGGCACGTACTTCCAAGATAACTTTAAAGAAAAAGGTACTAACAAAAGTTGCGGAAAAGGATACAGATCGATGTACTGGGAAAGCTGGTATCAATTTAAACAGTATTTTATTGAGGAAAACCAGAGGAGCAAATGTAGTCTTGGAACTTCACAAAAAACTGTAAATTATCCGAAAGTGTAAAGACTGCACAGCCATTCAAAACCAAATGCAAGAAAAATGGAGCCTAATTTGAAACCATTATGTATATGTACTTCTGAATGTGCTGTGGTGTACAATGGAGACATAAAGCCCTGGCAAGCGGCACCACATTCTGCCCACAACTCACTTTGACGCCAAATTTAAAGTGATGGGAATTCAGGGAACTGGTGCGTAAGTGTGAGCAGATGTGTAAAATAGAAGCATTAGTATTGTTTTTTATTAAGAATAAATGGGTCAAATTCAGTATCATAATGACAGACGCCCACAAACTGATGGGGGGGGGGGGGTAGGTGGGGAAGGAGGGGCTCATGATTCCTCTGAATATGGAGTAAAATTCTCATAGTTTTGACCACACTGGTTAGAAGTCCTCCAAAAGCTTTCCTTCATGTCTTTCATGCCACAACCCTCATCCACTGTGAACCTTCAGTACAGCAAAAACCTCCCTTTAATGGTCTGGTTTTGTAAAATCTCAAATTTAAGGGCTCCTGAATTTGTCACATTTGAAAAAAAAAAAAAAAAAAAAAAAGGTTCTATGTGTGAAAAGACAGGAATTTATAGTATAGCTTTTTGTCTCTGCCATGGCCTGTACTGGTGATAGCAGTGTACGTGACTCTGCCCTGACCCGTACTGGTGACTGCAGTGTAGTGACTATGCCATGACCTGTACTGGTGACTGCAGTGTAAGTGACCCTGCCATGGCCTGTACTGGTGATTGCAGTGTATGTGACTGCCATGACCTGTACTGGTGATTGCAGTGTATGTGACTCTGCCATGACCTGTACTGGTGACTGCACTGTATATGACTGCCATGACCTGTACTGGTGACTGCAGTCACCTGTAATGGTGATTGCAGTGTAAGTGACTGCCATGACCTGTACTGATGACTGCAGTGTAAGTGAGTCTGCCATGACCTGTAGTGTACTAGTGACTGCAGTGTAGTGACTATGCCATGGCCTGCACTGTATATGACTGCCATGACCTGTACTGGGGGTTGCAGTGTAAGTGACTCTGTCATGACCTGTACTGGAGACTGCAGTGTGACTGCCATCACCTGTAATGGTGATTGCAGTGTAAATGACTGCCATGACCTGTACTGATGATTGTAGTGTAGTGACTATGCCATGGACTGCCCTGACCTGTAATGGTGATTGCAGTGTAAGTGATTCTGCTATGACCTGTACTGGAGACTGCAGTGTGACTGCCATGACCTGTAATGGTGATTGCAGTGTAAGTGATTGCCATGACCTCTACTGGTGACTGCTGTCACCTGTAATAGTGATTGCAGTGTAAGTGACTGCCATGACCTGTACTGGTGACTGCAATGTAAGTGCCAGGTGTCTCAGTGGGTACCACTTGCAGTAACTTTAGCAAACCTTCAATGGGAATCTTAAGTTATATGTAAAACTAATAAGCTGCAGACAATTTGCAATGCAAGTCCATTTTTAGTGTGTCAACACCACCACGACTGGATATTTCTCAAAAATTTTTTGTTTTATATTTATTTTTGCAATAGAGGCATAATAATCAGTCTCAGATCAACCAATTGCTGGCAAAACATTCCTCAGTTACCAATACCAAATACTTGATGGCTATACATCAACAGAAGGACAGCCACAAGCTTTAAGTTGTAAGATGATGTACAATGTACCTTGGACAACCAAACGAGACCAGGTTTCTTTCTGTGACCAAAAAATGCTACAATTACATGGTTGGTTTGTGGTGAAAGAGCTTTTATGGCAGATACAGCCATAGTTGCTGCTATCATCATCATTTCTTCCTCTCCCAAAAGAGCATCACCACGAGCTTGGTCTCCCAGGAGCTTGGTCTCCCAGGAGCTTGGTCTCCCAGGAGCTTGGTCTCCCAGGAGCTTGGTCTCCCAGGGGCACTTACAACGATCCACTGTGTAACATTTGAAGGTGATGTGGCTTGACTCGTCATATCTGTGGGAGAAGACAAGACGGCCACAGCAGCATCCATTACTTTGGATCCCCGGGTCTCGGGCAGAGTCTCCCTCCCATTGACACTTGCCTGTCAGCTCATAATGTTGTACCTATACAATCATGTGGTTAAAGTATATTTTGTTAACAAAGAGAAATATTAATGTCTTGGACCTCTAATAACAAGCTATGGATCGATTTGTGTCCTGTTCATCGGCAGGTCACCAACTTTGATTATACTCGCTGAATGTAACAGTGTCTTCCTCATCTATGCATGTGAAAAATGTTAAATGGTCAACTTTCTGTTGCACAAACAGCATGAATATATGTTCAATGTGTTTCTGAAATTTACATTTGACATCTTTCATGAAATTTATAATTTCACACCAACTAGTGATGAACACACAATCTAAAAGGTCAATTTGCAAAACTAATTGTATGCTGAAGCTTGCACAAGTCTTCTTCCACTCAGACAGCAGCTGAGCTGACAGTTGATGAAATAGTAATATGTTCCTTGTGTGTGTAGGGTCCAATATAAAAATTCAATTCCAATATACAGCACAAATATTGACTTTCCCTTGCAAAAGAGAGAACTGATAACTTGTGCAGAGTAGAGTGTTCTAGCTCAATAATGGCCTTGAGCCAACTATGAGAGCGGCAATAGGTTTGCTGTTTGTTAGGAAAAAGAATAAAGGCAGAGAATGTTTATATTTAAAGAACTGAAGAAATGTTTGGATACAGTGCCCACATTTTCAAGCAAAATTTGTATGAAGAGTAAACATTCTGTGGGATGGCAAAACACTCCATTAGCTTTTGCTCTTTGATTATGGTGACCCTGCCTCAGGGCTCATGTATCTATCAAGTCCTGTAATAGCACAAAGTTTCATTCAATTTTAAATTTTCTTTTCACATTGGTTAAAAGCAAAATTGAGTTTTTTAATATATATAGAGACACGTTTCCTTTCGTGCAAAGAATCAACCTGATATGTGTGCAGTTTTTACAATGTGTGCAGACCATCTGTGTTCAATAACTGTGCAAATGCCCAGTAGTGAAAAGGTTTTGCCATACTAAGTTCCACAGAAATGCATCATTTTTCAGTTTGTAGTGACGACAAGGTTGGGTTGTCCTGAAATACACAGTCCTGTCACTGGTTCAGTTTGTTACTGCACAGTCAAATCCCGATCAAGTCAGCAACTGTCTTTGCTGCCAGTTCAGTGCAAAGTGCCCAATGTGTGCTAATTACAGCTATCGCCCCACAGCATGCTATATTCTCATATCTTTCATCTTCACTTTTCATTTGAAATTTTAAAATGTTTTATATGTGTATCAAATCAAGGCATTTGAAGTCAAAGTATTGATGCAGGTGACATTTTACATCCAGATTTTTCTGGTTGGTCTGAGCCAGAATGTACATGTATTAAGAATTGTCCCTTACCAAGAAATAAACCTTGACCTTTAAGTTACATCTGCAACTGCAAACACCAAGTAAATGTCATATGTCGCAAAAATGGTACTTTTGATGCATTTTACTTCAGTAAAGATCATCTTTATCTGTGACATTTGCTGTAAAAAATGTGCGTGCAATTTCTATGTTGCTATTTACTGCTTATTATTCAAACAGGAGGCAGGCCCTCAAACACATTAATGTACATGTGCAGCATTTATATCTACATTTGTATAATAAAAAGACAAACGTGAAAACACAAATGCTTTATATTAACATGCACCAAATAAATCTTCATCAGATGTACATAATAATATAACATTTACAGTTTGCATACAGTGTTGTGCAATGCCACCTAGTGGTCAATTGTGTTGACAAAGTAGAAGTTGGATTTGGATTCACATGTATGCTATGGTTATACAAAAACATTTACAAAAAGCAATAAAATCACACACAAATATATCATCTGTTTGTCTTTTTCTCTTTAACTGCAATACTTTGAGTGAGACCCAGATGCTAAACTTTTAAGACAACAACAAAAAAGTGCTGATATCAGCATTTTATTACATATGTATGAATATGAAAAATTGATCAGACGAGGGTGGTACAGACTGTATAGTGAGACAAAATAAATATTATTCTTTGTCCAAGAAAACAGGGCACAGACTTGATTTTAATTTTGATAGAGAGGAATAGGCTGTGAAGTGGAGCAGAACAAACCACAGGTATAGCCATGCCAGTAACTCCTCCCTATAGATTCTGTCGCCTTGCAACAAGTAGAGCATTGCTCAAATGCCCACAGGATGTAAGCATGCAAACCTGTATATGATAGCTGTCAATCCATCGCCCTTTACCATCTGGCATATCAAAAAATGGCCACTGCCACAAGGAGAAAAAAAAAGCCTCCTCCAAAGAAAACAAATTCCATCAGACTGGACAGAAGTCCACATCCATGACATGATCTTTTTCAAGAACTTTCCCTCATTGATATATACACAACTACTACCTTGGTGACACCAAAGACAGTTTTTATGCACACAGTTACAGTTCAGCTTCCATTTCTTGACCACAATCATTGCCACTTATTTGTCATTTCATTTCTTTTTTTTCTTCACAGAATCATCCACAGGCACACCTTTCCTTTTCTGAAAAAAAAAAAAAATATTTGTGTGAGATTGTGCTTGCTCTGTCACTGCAGAAAAAATGTGACTTTAACATATTTTAAGCAGAAAAACTTTTAAATCTGAAGACTCGAAAGACAGTTTCATACGCAATCAACAATCACATTTCTTCCTTGTTACTCTTGGCCATTCAAGGCTTCAGTCATCTTTTTGTACATTGTATTAATCTGCCATGGGGGACAGCACCAGAGACTTGCATGGTTTGCTTGCTCAAGTTCTCCAACTTCCAAAGACCTAGAAAATTAAAATAAACTGTAATTCCCCTCTAGCCCTCACCATAATTGGGATTCAAACTGGCCTATGGACTCTTAACCCTTTACCCCTTAAACCGGCCAAAGCCGGCTGGTGGTCAAATGTCGTCTGCTTTAGTGTTTTCAACTAATTTCAACAGTTCTGAAAAATAATTTGACTGAAAAATGTACATGAGACTTGTCAAGATCACATGCCCCTGGTCAACAGCTTTCCTTGGCATGGGTTGGGCACTTAGTGCCCAACCCATGCCAAGGGAAGCTGTTGACTCAGTCTTAATTCAAGGCTGAAAGGGTTAAACTTAAAAAAATCTTTGTTTTTATTTTTCAAAAGGTATTTGCTCAAGAAAATTTGGTAAAATAAATACCTTGGGAAAAATACATGTATGCATTTGTACAGTACTTCATTTGCTGTTGTATTCCTGAAAATGTCTCAACCTCATAACAATGAATCCCTAATTCCCATAAATCACGCTGCTTTCATTTTACACGTGGGATCAAGCTATAGATAAATTGCATACCTCACGCCATTGTTTGCAGATCAGACAATTCACAAAAAATGTGACATTGCTGTCCATCAGCAGATTATCTTCTCTCTCTGCCTCCATCATTCAAGTAACTAAGTATAAAACCCTGATATTGCTGTGAAGTTCACAGGACACTTAGGAAATTTTCAGAATGTGAGACCAAAGTTAAGACCCTTACTCTGAATACATATATTAAACACTATTTTTACATCCTTAATGATCAAAATTGGAATACAGTGGTACCTGCTCTAAAGACCACCTCCAATTTAAGACTGCATGTCTTTTTAAGACCACTCTTTCAAGACCCTCTGCTGTATTTACATGTTAAATATACCTTCAATTTAAGACCACCTGCAGTATGAGACCACTTTTTGTTGGCTGTAGGGGTGGTCTTAAATAGCAGGTACCACTGCATTTGCATTTTGCGGTCATGTAAGTGCAAGGCAATGGCCGAGAAATGGCCACTATGACAATGCAGATACCTGTGTTTTCTTTACTTTCTTCTTCAATGCCTCAATATCAACATTTGTATCTGAAAAAAAGAGCACTTGTACAATATTCCATGACACAGAAACAAGCTATGTAAAGAAACTTGAAGATACTGAAGAACCCAAGTAAGCCTGGCTGTCTTGGATATATACTATGCTAAGGCCACCTGAAAATTACAAAGAATTGAATTCTGTAACTATGGAAGTGTACACTTACTGCGCAGATGTGTCAAATTTCATGGAGAACTGGTCATTCTGACTACACTGGTACTTTCATTGTGGCAGTTATCATAAAATAGTGGACAGATCTCTCTGCTCGTAGCTAAGCTAGTCTGTCCATTTACAGTTATAAATAATAACGATAATTTTTCAAAACCACCGAATTTGAGGAAAAACCTCCATAATACATCTCGATAAACACAGTGAGACTATACATGTAAAATTATACAGAAGTTAATACAGGATGAAACAGGATGCACCGTATAACTAAAAAGCTTTCGTCAGCAGTGATACCAACATACAATGTATGTTCTTCTCCATATGGTTTCATAAAATTTTCATGGTGCAATAAAAATCTTAAGGAGTGAACGATGTCGTCTTGGCTGTTAAAAATGCTTGGGTCTGCAGTTAGACCGACTTCCAAATGCTAGAGACAATGGAGAGATCCCACTTTGAGTTACGTAATCTAAAAGTGTGCCTGGTACAGCTGAAAATATTCTGAAAATAAATACAAACTTGAACAGGCTGATTTTCCAACACAAAATCAAATGCCTCCCCGTGTGCCCTTACTATTGTCACCCTTATTTTTATAAATAGGCATACCGATTCCAATGATCTACACATATGGCGAAGGTACACTCTTTATTGACATTTCAAAACGTTGATTTTTGACGAAATGTCCATGTGACCTTGAAAAATAGGTCACGGTCATACATTTACAGTTACAAGCAAGGTCTTACAAAAGTCTTACATAGAAACATAATCACACAAAACGTCAACCTCTTTAAGACAAATCTTTCTCAAGTGCATCTGCAATGATTTTTAAAAAGTGGCCATGTGACCTTGAAAATACGTCAAGGTCACCCATCTACAATCCCAACCTAGTTGGTATTATGAAACATAAACAAGAAAAATTCCAACCTCCTACGTCGTATCCTTGCAGAGTTGTTGCATGCGTGTCAATTTTAGATGACATGCCCACGTGACCTTGAAAAATATGTCAAGGTCACCCATCTGCAATCCCAAGCAAGATCATATTTCGGAACATCTTCACAAGTCAAATCTTCCTTGAGTTATCATGTCCACATTGATTTTAGAAGAAATGCCCACGTGACCTTGAAAAATAGGTCAAGGTCATACATCTGCAGTTACAAGCAAGGTCTTACAAAAGTCTACATAGAAACATAATCACACAAAATGTCAACCTCTTTAAGTCAAATCTTTTACGAGTGCATCTGCAATGATTTTTAAAAAGTGGCCACGTGACCTTGAAAATAGGTCAAGGTCACCCATCTACAATCCCGACCTAGTTCATATTATGGTACATAATCATGCAAAATTTCAACCTCTTAAGTCAAATCATTGGGGAGTTATTGGGTCCGCGTCAATTTTACATGACATGCCCATGTAACCTTGAAAAATATGTCAAGGTCACCCATCTGCAATCCCAACCTAGTTCATAATATGGTAAATAATCATGCAAAATTTCAAACTCTTAAGTCAAAATCTTGGGGAGTTATTGCGTCCGTGTCAATTTTACATGACATGCCCACGTGACCTTGAGAAATAGGTCAAGGTCATACATCTGCAAATACAAGCAAAGTCTTACAGAAATCTTACATAGAAACATAATCACACAAAATATCAACCTCTTTAAGTCAAATCTTTCTCGAGTGAATCTGAAATAATGTTTAAAAGTGGCCATGTGACCTTGAAAATAGGTCAAGGTCACCCATCTACAATCTTAATCTAGTTCATAATTTGGTACATAACCATGCATAATTTCAACTCTTAAGTCAAATCCTTGAGGAGTTATTGTGTCCGCGTCAATTTTACATGACATGCCCATGTGACCTTGAAAAATAAGTCAAGGTCACCCATCTGCAATCTCAAGCAAGGTTTTATATAGAAACATCTTCACAAAAAATTTCAACTTCCCAAGTCAAATCTTTCTCGAGTTATTGCGTCCGCAACACACAGAACAATGTATTGAAGAAGAACAAGAAGAAGCGGAAGAAACGGACGCAAAAACAATATGTCCCCCCGTTGCACGGGGAGAGATAATTCAAGTCACATACACATGTGTCAACCTTAAAAATACTGTTAAACAGTAATATGGCACATTCTCTAATTAACGACTCGACAGGCTTTACAGTTCGAGCCTTCACTAAGCACGTATGGTGATGTCTCTTCCCAATCCCCAGGCACTGGTTAAGGAGAGAGCCCTGCAGGGACTCCATTTTATTTACAGTTGAACGATCAAGATTAACACATTCCATGCCGTACAGAAGAGCAGGGGCACAAATGGTGTTCCAGAGAAGACACTTTATTTGGGAAGCTAGCCCAGGGTAGACCATTCCAACTTCTCTGAGTGCATAGAAAGATCATCTACAACTATTGATAAGGCGGTCCACGTGACAACCACCAGAGCCATTACAAGTAAACAGAGCACCCAAGCTCTGAAGCTTATCTACAGTTTCCATCTCATTTTTACCTAACCACCATCTTGGTTTAGTTGCAAAGGGATGCTGACCAGAGAGAAAACATTTTGTTTTAGCAGGGTTAAAGGAGAATCGCCACTGATCTGCGTAACGGTAGCATATATCTAATAGGCTCTGAAGTCCAGTTACTGTAGAGCTAAGCAAGGTAATGTCATCCGCATAAGCGGCCGTTCCACCTCACCATGGTGGACAAAGAGTCCTACCAGGTATATAGAAATAGCCAGTGCTCAACTGGTAAAACACCCCAAAGCTTATGGAACAGCCCGTCATGCCAAATGCGGTCAAAGCACTTCTCTGCATCTAAACTACATGTGTACACAGCACTTCCTTTCGATTTGGAGAAGGCACTAATATCATTAAGAAAACTATTACAAAAAGCAGTGACGCAACCTTTATGGAAACCAAATTGTGTTTGACACTTTCAAAATAGTGGACAGGATTCTCTACTTGTAACTAAGATACTCTCTCTAGTTTACAGTTCTCATAAATGAGTGGACAGGATTCTCTGCTTCTAACTGAGCTAGTCTGTCCACTATACAACTGGGCAATTGAGGTTGACTATCCAAGCTGTATACATATGTACAACCATAATTTAAGACCATTAATTGTCAAACATTTTGTGGGTCAATGTTTAAGCACATTCTGATCTTGTCATGTGGACAGTACCTATTTACATCATGTCTCAATACACTAGTAGATTTTAACGGTGGCGTTTGGACATTTCGGCGGCGGTGGGCGGTGAATGGCGGCGACCAGCGGCTGTCTGCGGCGACCAGCGGCGGTCTGCGGCGACAAGCGGCGGTCTGCGGCGACAAGCGGCGGTCGGCGGCGATCGCCGCTGTCCGCCGCTGGTGGCTGCAGACCGCCGCACACATTTTCACCTGCTGTGGAGTCTCAACAGGAATGGGCGGCGGTGGGCGGCGATACTGCCTATCGCCGCCGACCGCCGCCCTGGGCTGCAGAACGCCACTCATCACCGCCTTCTGCCGCAGACAAACTCAAATCAGTCCAGGTAGCATCTGTTTCTTTCAGTTGTAAGCTAAGAGAACAAATATATGCACCTTTTTAACAAATGTGTGCACTTATGGACCCAGGCTGGGTGACAATAAAAGTCAATATGTATGTACACACACACACACACACACACTAGTAACTTGTTTCGGCGTTAGTGGGTGTGTTTCGGCGTTTCAGGGCAGTTCCCGGCGTTACACAGCGTTTGCCGGCGTGAGACAGCGTTTGCAAACGCTGACTAACGCTGGCAAATGCCAAAATCCAATTAAGCTTTTTGGGGCTCGGCGTTTGCCAGCGTTAGTCGGCGTTTCCCGGCGTTAGTTGGCATTTGCCAGCGTTAGTCGGCGTTTGCCAGCGTTTGACACCCTTTCAACGCCGGCAAACGCCAGCAAACGCTGTGAAATGCCGACTAACGCCGGCAAACGCTCTGTAGTCCTCTCAACTAGCAAACTCAATGGGATACATGTAAAATTTGAATTCAGTTGAACTGGGATTTGAAGGATCCATGGAAATTTGTGTCTTGTACTTGTACTAATCATTAATGTACTTTTATTTTTTATACTCATGGGCAATACAACATAATTATCTTTAATATTGTAATGATGATTTATCCATTGAGGTGTATGTGTATTGCATGACTTTGCTCATGATCACTGATATATATATATTTATATTTTGGTCACTCCAATCTTGGTTGCAAAGTAAAGACAAACAAACAACCCTGTTTTCAATTTTATTTAAACACAGCACAGCAATTTTTTTATTGTTTGTACTGCACAAGTCAGCAATGCATAGCTTTGTGCTAGCATAGATGTGAATCCCTGTGAATATAATACATGGAATTTATTATTAAATCCCATGTATTATATTCACCCGGAATCTATGCTAGCCCATACCTGTCAACATTCCACACCTCAAATAGGAAGATTTTTGTAAATTTTAAAAATCCATGGGGGGAGATTTGTATTTTAGAATATAATAGAAAATACTAAATTTTTATGCGGGAGATTCTGCCAAATTTGCCAAATTTTGCTCGTAAATAAAAAAATTGGGGTGAAAAAGTGGGAGATTGCCACCTTATGGGGGAAGACTTCACAGGTATGCTAGCCTAAAGCTATACATTACTGACTTCAATATAATACATGGTGACCAAAATATATATATATATATATATATATCTGTGATCATGAGCAAAGTCATTCAATACACATACACCTCAATGGATAAATCATCATTATAATATTAAAGATAACTATGTTGTATTGCCCATAAGTATAAAAAATAAAAGTATATTAATGATTAGTACAAGTACAAGACACAAATTTCCATGTATCCTTCTAATCCCAGTTCAACTGAATTCAAATTTTACATGTATCCCATTGAGTTTGCTAGTTGAGAGGACTACAGAGCGTTTGCCAGCGGTAGCCGGCGTTAGTCGGCGTTTCACAGCGTTTGCCGGCGTTGAAAGAGTGTCAAACGCTGGCACGCCGACTAACGCTGGCAAACGCCAAGCCCCAAAAGACTTAAATGGATTTTGGCGTTTGCCAGCGTTAGTCGGCGTTTGCCGGTGTTATAAATGCCGGCAAATGCCATCTCACGCCGGCAAACGCTGTGTAACGCCGGGAACCGCCCTGAAACGCCGAAACGCACCCAGTAACGCCGAAACAAGTTACTAGTGACACACACACACACACTGTGTATGGGTGTGTATATATGTGTATGTATATATATATTTATATGTATATATATATATATATATATATATATATATATATATATATATATATATATATATATATATATAAATATATATATATATATATATATATTTCATAAATTATTAATCAAGACATCATTATCAGAATAAATATCTTTAATTATGACAGCACCATGCTGACTGCAAACAAAAGCTTACTGTCAGCCAAAAACACGCAATACAGTATTACACATGCCAAACTACAATTGCAGAATTTGAATCTTAAACATACATATATTGACTTCTGACTGGCTTATAATACATTAAATATAAACAAATACTGTCCACAAAAGACACACATGTTGGGTGTAATTAATTTTGCATTGTTACAGCCAAACACACAATACAGTATTAAGCATGCTAAACTACAATTACAGAATTTGAAGCTTATATTTATTCTGATAAAGATGTCTTGATTAATAATTTATGAAATATGTATGTGTATATATATATATATATATATATATATATATATACATATATACACATATATACACCCATACACAGTGTGTGTGTGTGTGTGTATATATGCATATTGACTTTTATTGTCACCCAGCCTGGGTCCATCATCCTGTTTGACAAACAACTGGCACACATTTGTTAAAAAGGTGCATATATTTGTTCTCTTAGCTTACAACTGAAAGAAACAGATGCTCCCTGGACTGATTTGAGTTTGTCTGCGGCAGAAGGCGGTGATGAGCGGCGGTTGGCGGCGATAGGCAGTATCGCTGCCCACCGCCGCCCATTCCTGTTGAGACTCCACAGCAGGTGAGAATGAGTGCGGCGGTCTGCGGCCACCAGCGGCGATCGCCGCCGACCGCCGCTTGTCGCCGCAGGTCGCCGCCATCCACCGCCCACCACCGCCGAAATGTCCAAACGCCGCCGTTAAAATCTACTAGTGACAGTTTATTTGTTTATATCCTTTATTTACCACCCGCCTATTCTTTCAAGACTGTTCCATGATGACAACCAGTGGTATTCATCATTTACTTTACCTGCAATAAACTGTCAGTCAAATCTATTTACAATGACAAAACACCAACCGTTTCTTTCAAGATTTTCAGTAAAGCTGGGGTTGTCTCTCAGTACTTTTTTTCTCAATTACAGGCCCCCTGTATTGGGGCATCACTGCCTAACAAACCAGGCCTCATGTATTGGGGCACTCTGTCTGACAACCAGGCCTGGTATTGGGGCATCACTCTGTCTGAAAAACCAGGCCTGCTATAACGGGCCATCACTCTGACAAACCAGGCCTCCTGTAATGGGGCATTACTTTGTTTGACAAACCAGACCTCCTGTAATGGGGCATTACTCTGTCTGACAAACCATGCCTGCTGTAATGGGGCATCACTCTGTCTGACAAACCATGCCTCCTGTGACGGGGCCTCACTGCCTGACAAACCAGGCCTGCTATAACAGGGCATCACTCTGACAAACAAGGCCTCCTGTATCGGGGCATCACCCTGTGTGACAAACCAAGCCTCCTGTATTGGGGCATCACTCGGTGCAACAAACCAGGCCTCCTGTAATGGGGCATCACTCTGTCTGACAAACCAGGCCTCCTGTAACGGAGCATCATCCTGTTTGACAAACAACTGGCACCACATCATGTCAAAAGTTTATATCTTAATCTGTAAATTTCAAGATTTCCCAATTTCAGGTAGTTTGGTGAAGTTTTGAATTTGTTACTCTGGACCAAAGAGCAACTTTGTTAATTCTCCTCAGTCTGTACAATGTTTTGTCAACATGAGTGAAATATAACTACCATGAATTTAGTCCATTTACAATGACAAGAACCACATATTCACACTTGTTTGCCCTAAACAAGTTCAATTTTGTAAAGTATTCATACCTGTGTTTGGTTTCTGTTTACTTGTATGTACAGGTTCTTTTGGTGGAATAAAAGACTTGTTCCTCTTCTCTTTTCTTTTTTCATCTGCTTCCCGCTGCTTTTCCTAAAAAGATCATCGCAAACCAGGCTTAGTAATACATTTGTGAGTCATGAATTTTATGGTGATATTAACAATTGTACAATTCTATCTTCAAATTATGACTGAACTCAAATGTAACTAAAGCCCCAAAATTTGGTTGTTGTAAGTTATTTCAAAACCTTTGGAGGAAGAAAAGCATGCAAAACTGCAATTCTTTCCATGTTGAAGCAAAAGAAAATATTTGGTTCATTACTGACAAATGTGAAGCCAGTCAAACTAAAAGAGAGGGTACCTTTCTTTCTTCTTGTTTCTTCAGTCGTTTCTCTTTCTCTTGTAAAAAGTATTCTCCTGTAGCCAGCTGTTTGTCAATCTGCAATGAATATTAGTAAATTTTTGTTAAATACAGTGAAGAGAAATATTTTTATTTGTCGGGCCACAACATAAAAATACCTTCTCTACTGGCCACTAGATGGCAGCAACATACAATGAGTTTTAAAACTGATGAAGTGGGAGTGTTGGACCACATGTTCTACAAGACACCTGCATACCAGTGGAAAGGAAGGACATAATGTGATGCCCTCTACAGAACAGCCAGCATCCCACAAGCCGCTGAAAGACCGTGGGAGTCCACCGTGACATATTCCACCCCCTCATCCACTCTCCACCCCCATTATAACCATATGTAATTCCCTCAAAAATGTGGAACGGTGAAATGTACTAAATGTACTTGTAGTACATGTATACTACACAACGTAGAATAACACAGCCAAACCTGCTTCAAACTACACAGAAATGGGACAAAAGCTGTCAGCACAACTCCAATACTCCACTTGTCCAATACACACAGAATTCAGCTTTAAGGAACTGATGTAGCATTACATAGAGATACATGTATATTGATATTTCATATAAAGATACAAGCCAAATGTTCAAAATTTTATCAAAATATCCAGTATTGTGAATATTACACTGCTTTTAATTTGCCAAACAAGCAATTCAGTACCTTCGACTGAAAAAGGCATGATGCTTGTCACCTTATTTTGATCATAAACATGTACCTTGCTCTCTGGCTGTGGAGGTGGAAAAGGTGTATAAACTTTCTTTATCTTCTTCTTCTTTGGTACTTTTCGCTTGCTTATGTTTTTGGACTTGAACTTAGGAAGGAAACGCTCCCAGGATTCATTTTTCAAAGCTTCATCCTTTGCCAGCTCTTTTTTAATCATCAGCGTCTGTAAAGGTCAAGAAAACATGATCAACAACCTTTCAGTCTATTATCTCTTTGGCTGTAACTAAACCATGCAAACCATTTATTGATTCTCCAATAGGTAAGAGCAAGAACAGAAAGTTCCTGCACTCTACTGTAGAGGAGTCAGTCAGGAGGGCTAGAGTTGTGTATTGCCATTACTTTCCATCGCATAATGTCCTGAAAACCATTGCATGTAGAAACACCAATATTTTCATGGTACATGTATATATAAATCTAGGTGTATAACTTCAATGGTTTTGAAAATTTTACTTTTGTACCCTCAAAGGGTACTATTTAATTCAAAGCTACTTTAACCCTTTCCCCCTCAAACCGGCTGGTGGTCAAATGTCGTCTGCTTCAGTGTTTTCAACTAATTTCAACAGTTATGAAAAACAATTTGACTGAAAAATGTACGCGAGACTCATCAATATCACATGCCCCAGGTCAACAGCTTTCTTTGGCATGGGTAGGGCACTTTGTGCCCAACCCATGCCAAGGAAAGTTGTTGACTCAGTCTTAATTCAAGGGGGATAGGGTTAACATACAGTCCAATGTGAATACACAACTTTAGCCCACAAGAATTTTGTGTATTGAGCTTAATACACATGAAATTGCTGATTGAGACATCTGCTATTCTTTTTCAACGTATTTGCTAATACACAGTCTCTTCTGTATTATATCACAAGTGTACTCCATGCAACTGTCCAGGTCACTCAAAATTGGCAAAAATTCTATTGAGCAGCATGAAATCAACTTCCTGAACTGGATTTTGAGTCTCTTGATTGGGATTCCATCTGTTTGAGACCTTTTGGGCAACCAAATCTCGCACAAGACCCACCTGACCCAGTATCCAGTCTGCTGACCCTCATTCATCTACTCTGCTTATTTTACTTTTATTCAACACAGCATAAACCAAATGAATCCATTGTTTTACTTCATGTGTCTTTCATTT
Source organism: Hermodice carunculata (assembly GCA_964020975.1). NCBI lineage: Eukaryota > Metazoa > Annelida > Polychaeta > Eunicida > Amphinomidae > Hermodice > Hermodice carunculata. The sequence goes on along the minus strand of OZ026612.1, from coordinate 136,321,497 downwards.
ACATAAACAACACATGTTAACAAGTCACTATTTTGTTTTAATGTAACTTTATAAATAAGTTAGCATTTAGCTTAAATAATCAGTAGCAGCTTTGATATTCAGGCATAAGTAAAACAGATACATCACAATACAAACTTTTAAAGCCTCTTTGTAAGTCCATGTTCTTTTGTATATTTAATTTGCATGCATAAAAGACTGAATGCAGGAGTCTGTTAATAACTATAAAATTTCCTTCCAAAGGAGAATCTGCAGCCTCACTTTGCCCATTAAAGTACGGTGTATGCACTACTTTTATTAACTGAAGAATACTCAGAACTTTTTCAATCACTGAATATCCTTGATACTAAACTATTTATTAAATTTTGATTCCTGCCAATGACCAACTGATCAACAGACTTCACACCAGAGGGCAGCAGATGCTATTACCAGTGCTGTTCCAGGTGCGGATCCAGGATTTTTCAAAGGGGGGAGCTGAACATAGCAAGTAGGACCGGGGGTCCGGGGGCCGCCCTGGCCCCCGGCGGGTCCAGGGCAGAGCCCTGGCGGGGGGTTAAGGGGGGCGGAGCCCCCCGAAGCTCCACGGTTTTAATGCATTTAAAGGGGCATAAACTGCTTTTTTCTGTCAATAAAATACAGTGGCTCCCCTCTTACAAGGCACTCAAAATGCAGCCTAAAAGTGGCCTTGTAAGAGGGGTGGCCCCTTCTAGAGGGGGAATATATATAATAAATGTTACACTTTCTGCATAAGAATGGTGACTTTTCAAGAGGAGTGGCCTCTGGTGAGAGGGGCCTTACACGGGGGACCACTGTAAGAAGATATGATGTCTGGTTTATCTTCATTTGGGATTTCGTTTATCCATCGTGCAGTTCTGTTTGCTGCTTCATTTAGTTACTTATCTCCAAAAACACAGTCAAAACAGTCGTAAGAAATAATGTCTCTCTATCTATTTATTGGACGCACATGTAAATTCCCAAGTTTAAATGGCAAACTTTCCCGAACTTATGACGTCAAACCGGAAATTTACAATGCATGGCGGGAAGTAAAATAGCCTGGCTCCTTGCGATTCGCTACTCTGGCTTATGCATTACGGAGGGCACTGCAGTATTTGTTGTTGTTTTTGTGCTTGTCAGCCTGAGGATCTTTGACACCACGTTGATTAATCGACTCTGTGTCTTTCAAATTTGGTGATTCGGAAAGCTCGGACCAAAGATGTAATGGGTAACCCCCCCCCCCCCCCCCCCCATGCTTTCTCGTGTGACCGGAGATGACCAACAATTTTTGGAGGCGCCAGATTTTTTTTTCTTTAAATTTTTGTTCTTTTCTTTTTTTTTTTTAGGGGCGGGGGGGGAGGGAGAGCGCGCGCTCCCGGCACTCCCCCCCTAAATCCGCGCCTGTGTTCAAAGTAAAAACACCAAGTCATGATTTGATTTGATTAATGGGAGGAATTTAACACTTACGAGCAAAGGGAAGGAATCTTGACCAGTACCACATGATCAGAAAATAAAAATTCAGCTTACCTTTATATTATATATTGGATGTATATTTTTCATTGTGTCTTCTACTATTTTTCTTACCTGAAAAAAAATTATGACTATGTTACACATGCATTACTTCGCAACAAACTGAAATATCATTTTACAAAAAATCAATGCTGTTGGCACGTTCCTCCTTAACTGTACCTCCTATTACAAAGTTTTAAATATATGCATATTGGTAGCTGGGCCACAGACAGATGACCTCTCTAGATGACCTCTCTCAGGCACATTATCCAGATTAACCATAGTATAGTGAAAGAAGAAAGGTATGCTGGCATGGGCTATGCCAGTGTTAGGAGACTTTGTTCTTATACGGACATAGTCTTGATACATTCTTCCCCACTTTGTGTCGGCCAATGTGTCCACTGTGGTGCCTTTACTTTGTGTATCTCACAAGCTGAGCTTAATACATGCACATCAAAAGCACAGCTTTTCACACAATAGCAATATTGTGATACATGTATACAGAAAACCTCTCTAACCAAACACCTCCATATACCAAACACCTCTCTATACTGCACACTATTTCTCGGTCCCAAATGTATGTTTGTACTGTAAGGAAACCTCCCTATACCAAACACTTTTTCCAGTCCCAAGGGTGTTCAGTCTCGGGAGGTTTTATTGTATATATGTATATCCAATTTTAAAAGGTGTCTTATCATCCTACAATCCACATTTTGATGGATTTCCTATGTTTTCATGCTTTATTTTCATTTATATTTTAATTCATGCAACTTATGTATTAAACTTGTAAGACATATCAATACTGTTTGCTTGTCCTTCACTTGGATGAAATGGGTCATACATATTACACACTGTGACAAATGGGTTCTATGAATTCAACACTGTGACAACTGCTTACATCTTTTTAAGTTTGCTGTTCTTCAGTGCTATACCTAATACATATTACAAATCTGTGCCACATTTGATCAACTTTATGCAGTTAATGAACAGGTACCAACGCTTTTTTGGAGAGCAAAATTTCAGTGCATACAAAGTTCACAACAATCCATAAGTGACGCAAACAGCTTAAAGTCCTTTTGTTACAGTAATTCATTAACCTTTCCTGATCAGAATCAGACTGAGTCAGTTCCTTTGCTTGGCACATCTTTACAACATCAGGGCCTTGGTCTGCTACACTGTCTGATGGCACTGTGGACTGGGGCCTGCGCTGTCTGATGGCATTGTGGACTGAGCCTACACTGTCTGATGGCATCGTGGCCTGAGGCCTATACTATCTGACAGCGTGGCGTGAGGCCCATGCTGTCTGATGGCATTGTTGAGCGAGATTTACGCAGTCCAACAGCATCATAGACTGAAGCCTATGTTGTGTGAAGGCATTGTGGACTGAGGCCTGCACAGTCTGACAACATTGTGGACTTAGGCCTATGCTAAAAGCGTTGTGGATGGAGACCTACACTGTCTGATGGTAATGTGGACTGAGGCCCTAATGTTGTGAAGATGACCTTTGCATGGTTTGGACGCAATGCACCCAGCCCACACCAAGGTATACTGTTGCCTAAGGGCATGTAATCAGGCCTTATCTGTGATTTTCAGTTAAAAATAATTTCAATTAACATAAAATTTAAGTAAAAACATTAAAGCAGGCAACACCTTGCATCCATATAGGCCAGCTTTGAAGTCATACCAGTGCAAGCCCATGTATTATATTAATATTAATTATGGCATCATCAATTAATATCATTGACTACTACATTTTTCTGTTGCATCCAAAACAGCTGGGGGGGGGGGGGGGGGGCGGAGCTCCAAGCCAGGCAGATATAACTTTCACACATCTTGCTTTGTGGCAGTTATATGTATCCCTAAAACACTTTCACTGCCTTCTTTTCCATGGTCACACTTAAATCACACGTCATTTGAAAACCCATGTTGCTTTGCAAAAAATTGTGACAGTATCATTACACACCAATACATGTACAATCAAGTAGATTAATATTTGCTCATAACATGACCTTACTCACACGTATGTATTATGATCATTGTAATCTATCCTGTTTTTATCATTTATGTTTTTGCGCAATTACCAAAATGTGTACAATGTATTCACATCTATGCGAATAAAATAAAATGAATCTGAGTCTGAATCATTAAACATTGTTTAGAATATTGCTCTGGGTATACAAGAGAGTCCACAGATGTGATTGTGAGTCTCACAGACTGGGGAAAGGGATCAGAAATGACTTATCATGATTATACTGGACCAAACTAAACTAAATTGAAAATTATCAATATGAAAAGCCTTAATTTGGTCAAGGTGATAGTTAATAAATTCCATTGCAAGTGGCACTATAATATATACTAATATTACACATATACACTATTTAGATACATGTACTCAAAGTTCGACATTTCATAATGAAATCTGAAATGTTCATCTTATTGGTCAACATACTTCCTTGAGGCCGCGGAAGGGACCCAGTGCTGACACTGTGTTTCCTTGTACCAGAACATAGCAGTTGGTCAACAGCTCTATGGCCTGTAATGATACATACAAAAGAGACAACTATCAGTGTTCAAACTTAAAATATCAAATAAGTACATGCAAGTTACATTAACAATCAAACTAAAGTAGCATGCAGATTAATACTCAGCAGGTTCATGGTATGTGTATCTGTTGGCCCAAAACAAGGAAACAAAGTTGGCACTGTATGGCCTAATAGTGCACCAGCTCATCCGTTTTAATTTGGTAAACTAAATTAATTTATTAATAATGCTGTAACAGCATACAGCATAGTCAGACAGTGTGTTATCCTCTTAAGTGATGTACTTGTTCTGTTAGCAGGTATGTCTCCTCACATTGAAACCCTGTGTATGTTCATCCTAAACAGCAATGGCCAAGATACTGTTTACAGTGGTACCTCTCTTGAGAGACCCCTCTAATGAGAGACCGCATATCTTTTTAAGACCACTCTCACATAGACTTGCACAAGTCCCTGGTGCATGTCCCTATTTTCCCGTCCCGCGGTCCCACCCAGAAGTGCGACACATTTTCCCCTCCACAAAGTTAACTGAATAATATTATGCCAACTACACGGTGTTATTAAGTAGGTCCTACTATTATTATTATATTTTTTTTAACTGGTCGACACTGCCGCCGTGTCGGTCTCAACAGTAGCAGCTATTGAGTCCTGGTCAGTTCTAATCCCATTATCATTGCGAGTGGAAAGTGGCCTTCGATGAATGCATGGCTAGTCACTGGCCACTCAAGCGAGACAAAGCTGACCGTCTCCCTCCGGCTGCCGACACCAGGGACTTGTCAAACTTGCACAAGCCCACTCTGGACTACCATCGATTCGGTGGGAGTGACGTCACAACATCCGGGGTTTCGCGGGATCTTAGAAGTCAAATCAGTGCCACAACTTTTTTATTTTTGCATTAATGCAAAATGATCCACGTCATGATTTAAGTTTTGTTGAGTAAGACCTCTACATTTCTATGTGGCTCTTTTGTCAATTTAAACAAAAAGTCCATAAAAACACTTTATCACAAATACTGACACACTGTCAGCATGATAAACAGTTAAAACACGCGGCAGCGGTATTTTCACCCGAGCCATGTTTACCTGCGGCTGGCGTATTTTACTCTCTTTCCGTGAAAAAATTGGACCCTCTACTCTATTGTACGCAAAGACTGGTACAGTGGTAGTATATGTTATCATTCTCACCAATTTACAGCGTTAAATTTTGTTCCTTGCTTTAATAGATTGTCCGTAATCGTCACTTGTCACTCTGCCCTCCTTCCCAATTGTATTCTACGAATAAAATATGTTTAAATCACTTGTGTTCACACAAATGTCACCCATCTTTCAAGCCAGACTTAACAACACGAGGCAGCGAGTTCTACCGAACGAAACAGCGATAGAAAAACTTTTTGATTAGACAGCGAACACCATGTGATCGATTCTGGGCCCTTGTAGTTTCCGACTAAAATAACGACGCATCTGTTTGAAATAGAAGCAGTTTTGAAGGTGTTCCCGCTAAAATACTTTTGTTTCAGCCAATGGGAGAGCTTGTTGTTAAAATAGACAAGGTTCTGAGCATTCTAACGATATAAACAACATGGCGCGGAGACAAAAAAAAAATCGAGATAGAGACGATGAAATCACCCTATTTTTGCGCAGTTTTGCAAAGTTACATCATTCAAATTGTCACAAGCAAAGACCCGGTCATTGATTTAAATCATCGTAGTAGGAAAATATTCATTTTAACGCCGCTCGAAATAGCCATCGGCAAGAACTGACGTTTCTCTACAATAAAATGTGCATGCTTGCATGTAAATTAACAACAGTCAACACAAGGAATTTGAGACGGCCTTGAGTCTGTCACGTGCTTGACTGCTCATGAATAATTCATAGCAGCGACAAGCCGGCAAGTTTGACAAGTCTCACTGGACGCCCTCTGCCTGACGCGGTTCACTGCAATTAATCCTTCATTACACAGTAGCTCAATTAACAGCTTCTGAAGAGGAGTGCGTTATGACCACTCGCTTGTCTGTGTAATAAGAAACACAGTGTAGACCGCCCGGCGATAATCATCTGGAGTCAATGTTATCTGGTTATATACACGTTCCATGCCAATCAGCTAGGTAAAGCTACGACATGTGTTTACTTAAAATTTAATTTGGCAATGAATTTGATTTTAAATAAAATACGGAAGACAGTCCAGTGAGACTTGAGCAAGTCTAACTCTCACAGAACTCTGCACTATCTTTTCCATGTTGTTGTACCTCTAATGAAAGACCACCTGTCTTGAGAGACCACATTTTGCCCCACCGTAAGGGCGGTCTCTCAAAAGAGGTACCACTGTACATACTTATCCAGCACATCTCATCACATATGATAACTCAATGATTATCTCCACACACAAAAAATGGATACCATGCATTTTTGTTGACAGGAAATCTGTTCCAAACTAGAACTTCTGATGCAAAAAGGGAGTTGATCATGATATAACCTCAAACACCACATGGAGTCAAGAGATGTGGCTCCAGCGTGGAGGCAGGCTGCTCATATACGCCACTTACCCACATTGGAAACAACTGAATAACTGGCTGCAATATTTAAACTTCCTTGAATATTCAAAGCTGTTAAGTTTAGAGACGAAGAAACATTGGATCCATCAATTACACTCAGTTGAGCCTTTTGCACTCAATTTCTTAGGAAGGCAAGTTCAACGGAATGCTAAATTTTTTACCTCCAAGCTCACCTCTCTCTGATTCCCTGTACATTTTTTAACACATTGACCACGTACAATAAAGACTTTGAGATTTAAACTTTTATTACCACAACAGCAGCAGAAAACCATCTCTCTCCTGTCTGTCCCTGCTATGGGGCACAAAGGGACAACTTGATTTCACTTGGAACAACCATCTGACTGCACTGGCTGACCCAAGCCAGTTGTTTATTTTCTATACATGAATTTGGTCAATAAACATTTTGAAACATTTATTTTTCTATACATGTTTTTGGTATATAAACATTTCCAAACATTGGTTTGAAATAGTGTCTCACATGACAATGAAACTGAAAGTCAACTTCTAGTCCACAGTGTGCATGAGCACCACCGCATACGGCACTGCATAATGTAGTAATGCATTGTTACCCCTCAAGCATTACATGATGTACCAATGCATTGTTACCCCCCAAGCATAACATAATGTACCAATGCATTGTTACCCCCCAAGCATAACATAAAGTACCAATTCATTGTTACCCCCCCCAGCATTACATAATGTACCAATGCATTGTTACCCCCCGCCCCCCCCCCCCCCCCCAAGCATAACATAATGTACCAATGCATTGTTACCCCCACCCCCGCCTCCAGCATAACAAAAGGTACCAATGCATTGTTACCCCCAAGGATTACATAATGTAGCAATATATTGTTACCCCCAGAAGCATTATATAATGTAGCAATATATTGTTACCCCCACACTAAACATTGATGTCATACAAAAATCTCTTAGTGCCTGAGAAGCTCTATACAAAAACAAAAGGATCGTTGCACATAAGCCCTCACCTTGGCTGCTTGCTTTGTTTTAGTATCAACATTTAAACACATCTTACATTTTCTACTTTGCTGTTTTATGGCTGTCAAAGCCTTACCTCACATGACCCATTCTCCCTGCTGATCCTCCCTGCTATCCCAGTAACCCAGCAGACTCAAAGAGCTTTCCTCTTAATTTTGTGGTACCCTGGCAGCGGGCCATCACACTTACCTTTAGAGTTGACCCATTTGGCCCAATAAGTCTCTGTCTTCTTTTAACAAATCTCTCTTTATTGCGAACCAAGGAACCTATTTTGATAATGTCACACGCCACCTCATCTTCTAGCACACGAACAGCCTAGAAAAAAAAATTGATAAGATGAGCACAGTCCTGTACTTACAGCTGTAGCACAGCCCTGTACTTACAGCTGTAACACAGTCCTGTACTTACAGCTGCTGTAGTACAGTCCTGTACTTACAGCTGTAACACTGTCCTGTACTTACTGCTGTAACACAGTCCTGTACTTACAGCTGTAACACAGTCCTGTACTTACAGCTGTAACACAGTCCTGTACTTACAGCTGTAACACTGTCCTGTACTTACAGCTGTAACACTGTCCTGTACTTACAGCTGTAACACTGTCCTGTACTTACAGCTGTAACACTGTCCTGTACTTACAGCTGTAACACTGATCATACACCTGGGGTCTACAACTGTTCAAGTACATAAAGGATAATCAAAGCAAAGCCTCTTGGTCCAAAGTTAAATCCTATCAATGGGCTGACTGTTCCCCTTGTCAACTGAGTATTCAGCTCACAAAAAGTGTCACCACAACTTACTGACATTTCCATATGGATTAGTCAAGCATGGATTTAGTGATAGGTAACCATGCACTATGACATGAACCAACCAGAATGCTACAATAAGGAATTACATGAATGTACAGTAAGAATTCTATTTGCACATAACTTTTAAATGTTTGAATTTTACGATTTAAAAAAAATGGTGCATCTGTGAAAAATATGCTTCAACACTGTTTTGACACGAATGTTAACTTGACCATAGCCTCAATTAAGATTGGGATGTTCTTTCAGCTTCATGGAACATTATTTTCCAGAGGGGTGTGCACCAATGTTACATCTGTGATGTGAAATACATAACTGATTACTATGCAGTGTATAAGCAGGCTTACACAGGGGATATCTTTTAGGTTTTGCACACAATTAATATTACAGGTTTTCTTTATTGTATAATTAGTGATAAACATTTGTAACACTGGGCACAAAACTTCTCAAATCAACTCCAGCATGATACATTTAATATGCGTGTGTGTGTGTGTGTGCGTGCGTGCGTGTGTGTGTGCGTGTGTGTGGTACCAAGTTTATGAAAAATAGCCAAAGAGGAGGAGTCTTTTTTCATTGTAGTAGGCTCCAATGAGATTAAGGTACATGTACTTATTCTCTGATATTCTATACCATTAAAAACTATTCATGTTTTAACAACAAAACAAAATAATCATATAAAACTAATATTAGAATTCCAGACAATGTAGTGACCTTTATAAAGGCAAAGCAGATCACCCAAAATAAATTGGTAAAAGTAGACCACTTTTAAAGAAAGGGGTGTAACAGCATCAGTCTCAAAGCTGTGACATCACTCCCTAAAGCTTGTGATGTCATCACCATATCCTGTCAATCACATTGCTAAGTCAGTAAGCCCCTTTTAAGTCCTTTCTCTTGCCTTTGTTGTTTGTGTTGTGTAGTGGTGTTCCGATTAATCGAATTAATCGACAATCGTCCGATTAATTTAAAAGACCAAGCGCTCAATTATAAAATTCCCATAATCGATTATACGTGAGCGATAATACAGAGTTTAGTGCTAATCGCGTATTTGTGCGGTAAAACAAGTTTTTAGTAGAATATTTTTGGTAAAAATCTTAAATATATTTTCATTATATGGATAAAAATGAAACAACTGCCAGTTTTTCGTGACATTTTGAATCATACAACTCCCAAAATTTACGCTAAAACTTCGTAACTTTGCCCCTTTGCCGCCACGACGTTTTGCGTCGTCCGCTATTGTTTTTTATACTGCTGGAATCCTCAGAAATTCGTCTCTTAATGTAACAAGCTCTCTTATTGGCTAAGAAATAAATATTCCTGGGGTATCTCTCCAAAAATAGCACGGAATGAGAATCGAAACCTCATTATAAATGCGCTGGGTCATTTCCAGGTTTCTCATTGGATGGATTTGGTCACGTGCAAGTCACCGTCCAATCAAACTCGTTGTTTGCCATGTGCTTGCGTCAAGTTCGATTTGTTGTGCAGGTGAACATGTCGCATTCACGCAAAGATTATAGGACCAAGATGCGAAATTTTGACATTGTGCTTTCGCAAAACGACTTGATGGAACAGATCTAGACACAGATAAAGGCAGGAATGAAAATTCCATCAGCAAAGCAAGGAAAATACGCAGATTCCGTCACCGCACGGTGATGAAGCTTAGCCTGATTGAGATTCGTGTCAACACGATGTGTTGCCTATCATTGCTGTCTCAGATACGTCACGGCACGATGTTTTTATCCAAAGTTTGTTGTTTTAATTTGATTGAAATGTCTGAAAGGATAAAAATCTGTATAAAAGAACAAATGAGGAATGAAATTTATGACCGAAGGCCGGGAAAAATATACGCACATAACGGAAAACCATGCCCGGACTCGTGCCTGTTCACACTCGCTTGTGTTGCACAGCCCGTGACCGTGTTTGTTGGTAAAAAAAAAAAAAAAAGGTGACCAGACGCTTGACATCCCATAAAGAATAAAAAAAATTTAGGGGGTAAATTGAAATAAAAATTGCACAGAATTATACCTCATGTAATTTCTGACCGACTTTGTGTTGATCACTAGGATTGAATCGCAAAACTCGTAGAGCCCAGGCACGTTCAATCCAGGATGTCCTCTCTTGCGCAAGCGATTAGAAAACTGCCCGGTGGCACACTGTGCGATACCAGATACTGGCAGAGTGCTAGGAGTTAAGGCAGTTACGTTGTGATATAAGTGCAAAGAGCCAAAGATTAAACAAAACTAATTCCAACCAAAAAAGCCAATATATTTCTTTGAATTTCAAATGTTGGGTGTAGTACCTGTACTGATCCTTAGGCTGTGGTGGTGGTGAGGAGGAGGGGGGGGGGGGGGCGGAGGATCTTTTGCGTGATGTGTGATAAAAATTATGTGTGATGAGAATTGAGAAGAAATAAATTTGTGTGATGTCACTGATGTGTGATTGCCTGGTTGGGCATTTTAATTTTATATGACATTATGACATAGCCACGAAATGGATGGATATCCCCTGTTGTCACTCCTTTCATATGAATGTGATTGAAAACATTTAATTGCGTGTGATGTGTGGTTGCAGCATTTAATTTTGTGTGATGGGTACCCTCCCTCTCCCCTCTGTAGTGTATGACTAGTAGTACATATTAACTGATTTCTTTTAATAAAGTCAATAAATTGTGACTTAAATATGCTTTGTAGTACTTGTTAGTATAGTAGTAGCAGTTGTGTAGAAATAGTGCTTCTTTACTTTTGCAGGTAACACATGCATGTCACATAATAAAGCACTAGAAAGCACAAATAAATGCAAGAAGGCAAGCCAATAGGTGTATCTCTGGTGTGTACCTTCCTATTTTGTTTTAAAAAAAGAACTTGAAACTGGTTCATTAAGCTCTGTCAATGAGAATACTCCCAAAACCGATTATAATCGATCATCGGTCACTTCTAAAAACCAATCATCGAGACTTTGAAATTCGGACCAATTCCCAACCCTAGTGTTGTGGATAAGCCTAAAATAATTATCTCAATGGGAAACTCCAGTAGCGTAATGGCACACTACATGTCAAGCAAGGAAATAGTAGTGGCTTTGCACTCAACTACAGACATGTAAAGCTAGTTCACTACTAGATGGCAGAAAGTAATCAGTAATGCCTTTAATGCTTGAAGTGTTATGCTCACAGCTCCCAATCAATGCTAGTCAACAACAGACATGCTGTGATAAAGAGGAGACTCAAACAGCACTAAACACCTCAGACCTGATGGTGTAATGGATAGCACAGTGGATTCTGGTGCACACGTTCCTCGGTTCAAAGCCTGCCCACCTACACAAATTTTTTTATAACTATATCAGCTCTGGGCAGATATATTTCAACCACTTGCATATTAATCTTCCACCAAAATCACTGATGCTGTCACAAGGCAGCAGGAACAATTAACCACCATGGTAAGAGCTAATTGATGGAAAACCAACTATACATGTCCCTAACATTTGTGGGAATAAAAAAATTACTCCAAAGATACCTGTGATGACCCCTACTTGTATCAGGCTCAGTGAGTGTCTGAAGAACAGGACTATGACTTTCTATACAGTTATCTTTATATGCATTGCTAGTTTGGCAAGGACAACCTATTGACCTATTTAGCCATGTTTGACGTATCCATCTACCTGTACAGACATACAATTCCTTGTTTAAGCTTTGCCCCCCTTAAACCAGCCAAAACCAGCTGGTGGTCAAATGTTGTCTGCTTCAGTGCTTTCAACTAGTTTCAAGAGTAATGAAAAACGATTTGGAAGGCAAGAACAGACCAACAAACTCGAAGAGGAGACTAAAAAGTATAAAGGAGCCTCCTCCCAACATGTTTCGGCCCCCCTGGGGCCTTCGTCAGGGGGAACGGAGGCTCGTTGTGTGCTTTTATTTCTCTGCCTATATTAAAAATGAGGTGTTACATGTTGAACCGTGTTGTGTGCTTATTTACGTCTTGTGAACTGCTCTTATCATACTTGTGACGTACCAACGTAATATTGAGCGTGCTTAATACGTTATGTGGTGTGAGAGCCACGACCGTGAAGTCCACTAAAAAATCAAGTTCTGGGATATGCATAGATACCCCCGAAAAATTATTATGTAAATTTATAATTGTAATGTGTGTTGCACAGCACGAAGAAAAGTTCTGTGAGCGAATAGTCAGCAAAGTCAAAGATCAAAGTGTGTCCATACTGCTTCACTGATAGATGGCTATAATTTACAATGCTTTTAAGTTAGAAGAGAGGCAGAATAGATTGAAGAAATAAAGTGATAAAAGTGAGCACCTAACGACAATAAAAGATTTTAAGAGTCACTGTCGCTGGAATCGCTTGACAGAGCTAAGTCCGTATATAAGATAGACGGCGGAGGATACAGGATCGAATGGATGTTCTTCAGTACCTTCAGGATGGCTCTGTCTACCGTCTGTATCCTTGAATCAAGGGTGGCAGGGTCTGGATGCTCATCCTGGCATGGGGTTTCCTCCCCGGAGTCAAGATCCCGAAGGTTGGGTGGGAGGACTGGAGCTTCGAGGGGGGGAATGCGGTCCTCGTCGCTGCTGCTTTCAGAGTCGGAGAGTCTACGGATTTGGAAAAAACCGCCAGATGTCGCTGCGGGTTGGTTGCGTGTGGTCGATTGCTGCGGTTTCACTTTCGATGCGCTATTGGTGTGCTTCTTTGCCTTGTCTCTGCCCGCAATCACCCTGAACGTAGCTAAAGAGGTCTTGTGGGTGGAGATGATTCTCCCGGTGGACTCCCACGGTCTTTCAGCGGCTTGTGGGATGCTGGCTGTGGCTCTGGGGTTAAATTTCACAGGGGAGATGTGCTTGCCGTCGTGTTTCGTTTGTAGATGTCTGTTAAAGTTGTCCAGCCTGCCAAAAGAGCACAAACGTTCAGGGCAAGTTAAACGGCGCGTTTCCCTGTCGTGCGTCCGTACATGTCTCCTCAGAGACCATGCTCTGCTGAAATTTTTGAAGCAGATTATGCACGTAAACCTCATGATTGGAAGGATGACCGCGGCTCAACTGCATCAGATGGCTATGTCTACGAGTCTTTAACGTTTAGGCCTAACGGATTTATTGTGCGTAATTCGTCAATCCACGTGGCTTCCACGGCCAACCGTGACGACGTCTTATTGTTATTAACAGTCTGGATACCGATTACTTGTAGATCATTAATGCTGTGGTTTAGAGAATTAAAATGGGCCGCCACCGATGTGTCCTTTTTGAGAGAGATATCGGATCTATGCTGAGAAATTCTCTTATTAAGAGTTTGTGAGGATTGTCCTACGTATTGAATCTGGCACTTCTGACAAGATATAAGATAAATAACATTATAAGACTGGCAGTTAATATGTTGCTTAACGTAATAAGTGATGTGGGTCACCCTTGATCTAAAATAGTTTGTTTCTGTTATATATGGGCAAGTGGCACAAGGAGTGCCACAAGGAAAGCACCCGGCTGTGGGTTTACTTCTGTTGATGTCAGTTTGTACTAAGAAATTTCTTAGATTTTTTGACCTTCTGTATGTGATCCTGGGTTTCATGTTAGACAAGTGGACTGTTTCCACATTATGCTGCAGAAGATTCCAGTTTTTTTCAATTTCATACTGGGAAATGGGAGAGGTCGGATTGTAGGTTGTGATTAGATTGACGAACTGCGGGTGGGCAGAGGTGTTCCTTTGGCGATATGTGAGTAGAGAGGCTCTGTCCGTTGACGATGCGCGTGAAATAGCACTGTCAATAAGTTTAAGAGGATAGCCACTTTTAATTAATCCTTCTTTTAAGATGTGTGATTGCTCCCAGAATTGTTGTATTGTGGAGCAAATCCGACGGATGCGGATGGCTTGGCTGTAAGGGATGCCTGATACACAATGACGTGGATGACACGAGTCATATCTTAAATATGAGTTACTGTCCGTGGGTTTTCTGTATACCGTAGTGCTGTATTGGCCCTCGTTTAATGAAACCAGAACATCAAGAAAATGTATTTCTCGATGTGAGTACTCGTGCGTAAATTTAATAGTCGGGTGGATTTGATTAATAAATTCTAGAAATGTAAGCAAGTTAGCTTCTCCATGGGACCATACCAGAAAAATATCGTCAATAAAACGAAGCCATATTTTTGGCTTGAGAGGGGCTAAGCTTAAAATGCGTTCTTCCAAGTGTGCCATGAATATATTGGCATAATTGGGTGCCATTTTTGTTCCCATAGAAGTGCCCGAAATTTGTAAGTAAAGCTTGTCATTGAATCGGAAACAATTGTGAGTAAGAACGAGGTGTATAAATTTTAGCAGAAGCCACGTATGGGGGTATTGCTGTAAGCGTTGGTTGAGCGCTGTCCTGGCAGCCGAGATTCCGTCTTTATGAGGGATGTTGGTATAGAGAGAAGTTACGTCCACGGTAGCCATGATGTCACCTTTTTCAAAACGAACTTGGGAAAGTTTGTTTAAGAAGTCCGTAGTGTCCTGTAAGTAGGAGGGGATGAGTTTGACCAGTGGTTTGAGGTGTGCGTCCACGTAAGCTGATATGTTTTCTGTGGGGCTGAGAATGGCTGAGACAATGGGTCTTCCTGGGCGGTTCTCTTTGTGGATCTTGGGGAGGAAATACATGAGAGATATTCGTGGATGCGTTGTGGTTAGTGCTTTTTTATCCTGGTGGCTCAGGTGCCCTTTGCGGTGCATGTTGCAAACAAAATCATTGATTTCATTGGTGAAAGCGGTGGTCAGATCTTTGGTGCAACTTTTGTAGGTCTTGGCATCATTAAGTTGACGTAAGCCTTCTTGAATGTATTCGGATTTGTCTAAAACTACGATGGCGCCCCCTTTATCGGCAGGTCGGATAACGATGTTCGTGTTGTCGCTTAACTGTTTTAAAGCTGAACGTTCCGCTACAGATAGGTTCGATCTATACGTTTGACAGGCTTTCGTGTTGACCAAATTTGGTACAGTGGTTTCAAGGGAATCTATATACAAGTCTAGTTCGCGGCACAAGTTCCTTCTGGGTGTGAAGGGGGAGTTGGATTTTAAAAGGTGAGACGTTAAAGATGAGGTGTCCTCCTGTGGATTTGTAGGTGTGGTATGGGTGGGTTGTTTATTGCGCGAGAAGAAATGATATAATCTTAATTTCCTGGTAAAACAATTAATATCAATAAACACTTCTTGTTTGGTCGTGACTCTGGGGCTCGGACAGTATCCCAAGCCTTTGGATAAAAGTGAAATTTCGTCTGAGTTCAGAGGGTGTGAGGAGTAGTTGATGACGGACGAGGAGATAGTCTCCTGCCTCTGTTGCCTCTGTTGTCGATGTTTCTTCTTCCGCCATTGCTTCCGTTTGATAAACCTCCTCCCCATTTCTTGGTTCTGCGTGTCTTGAGACGGGTTTCTTCATGAGCTTTTTGTTTACTGAGCAGGTTCTTAATGTGGTCTAGTTCGTCGCCCGTTGTATTGGTGAGGAGTGAGTAGGCTTTCTGAATTTCTGTTTGTAAGAACTCTTTGTGAGTGGACCAAAACTTAATGAGGCAGTTCACTATCTTTTTCTGCGCCTCTTCAATTATGAGGTGCCAGTCTAACAGGAAGGTTGAATCAATATGAGGAATTTGTGGCTCCAGATTAATCATGAGTCCTTTTGGGGTGGTTCCTTGATCTAAGCAATCTTGTAGAAATCTGTGATGGTGGGTGGCCCTGGCTAATCCTAGGGTAAGACTCTGTAAAATTCTGTACTTGGGTACGTTGGTGTCGCTGATGCGTTGGGGTAGGCCTAGGTTGATGTGCGGTGAAAAACGATTTGACAGAGAATTATAGATGAGACCTATGAAGATCACATACCCCAGGCAAAACAGCTTTCTCTGGCATGGGTTGGGCACTAAGTGTCCAACCAATGCCAAAAAAAAGCTGTTGACTCAGTCTTAATTCAAGGCGGGAAGGGTTACAGATATCATCCAATGTGCTCAAATTTTACCCAACTTTAATATCCACAATCTTGGTACCAAAATTCAGGAACATTTATTCTTCACAAAAATTGATGATGATGATGATACAGTATTTTGCTTTCCTATAGATATAATAATTTACACAGTCACCAGAAGTATACTTTCTGAGTTATCAAATTTTCATGGGGGCCCTTTATCAAAGCAAGACAAAAATTTTCCACCCAAAGTTGGCCAGAGATGATAGCCACACACAGGATGGATGCAACAACTATGAACGGTGACTCCCACTCTACTGACTGCCAGGCAAGACTCAACAACTATGAACGGTGACTCCCACTCTACTGACTGCCAGGCAAGACTCAACAACTATGAACGGTGACTCCCACTCTACTGACTGCCAGGCAAGACTCAACAACTATGAACTGTGACTCCCACTCTACTGACTGCAAGGGAAGACTCAACAACTATGAACGGTGACTCCCACTCTACTGACTGCCAGGCAAGACTCACTTTCAGCTCTGCTCCAGCTCAGGCCAGAGCTAACGATGGATTTCATTTCTCTTTTAAATGTGTTGATGTCCATTGGTTGCAACCATTTCATACTGAATGGATCATGCATGGTTCAAAGATAAAAAAATTATGATCTTTGAATAGCTCTCTTGACAAAAGATGCTAAACATCTACTTCTGAGAACCCTTCCTTTCCCCATCCCCCTTATTTTCTAACTCACACTATGGCAAACAGTTTGCAACAAGTCAGAAAAGTGAATAAGCTAAAATGAGTGTTGAATCACTTCAGAGTTTGCTTATTGTCTGTTTGATGATTTCTGAATGTTATCTTCAAAGTTGTCTGTTTGACAATCTATGAATTCAGAATATTACCTTCAAAATTCAAAGACTTTTACATTGCTCACTGAGCATTTGTTTCATTTGATGCTTTGCTTATCGACAGCATCCCTCAGCTATTCAGTATTCTAAGAGTTTTGTACCTCACCTATTCAGTATTCTAATAGTTCTGTACCTTAGCTATTCCATATTTTAAATAATTCTGTACCTCAGCTATCCAATATTTCGAATGGTTCTGTACCTAAAATTTCCAATATTTATGGGCTTTTACAGGATTTATTGGCCAAAGAGGATATCATTTCTTGATGTGTCATCTTGCCATATTGACCAGTTTTGCTGGCCACATCCTTAAACATACAAATGACCCGCATGCTGATGTGGTTTTGTAGATACAGCTCATCAGATCTAGCAACTTTACTGAGAAACAAAACAAAACAAGATAGAGTTACACTTTCCCACAAATATTCACCATTGTGCACATACTTCATGGAATCTGAATCTCACATATGAGAGGTAAATGTTTTTGAACAGTCACTTTTCGCCCGTTTTACATACATATATCGCATACTGAGCCTTAAAGGGAAAACTCTTAAGATTTATCCCATAACTTTATAGCATTAAAGAATTCAAAAAGCTCAAAATCCTGCAAAACTTGCAGTTATAGACCTGTTCATATGGAACACTTCTAGCCAACAGTTTGATGAGGTCCCTGGCTTTCATAATGATGTAGGGGTCCCAGGTCTTCCTTGTGGTGGCTACTGTCATGCTTCCCTCTACAACATCCAACTCTGCTTTCAAATTCTGGAAAACATTTAAAAACAAAGATAAATTATAATATCAATGTCAGTTTCAAATGGTTAAATACAATGTGCATTTAGGCAGGCAGTTTGACAACAAACTTCAATTATGGCCTAGTTTTGCACCATGTAATCTATTTAACCCCCTCCCCCCTCAAAAAAAAAAAAGCAAAGGGTTACATGAAACTCAAAAATTTCTTCCCAATACTTATTATACAGCCAGGTGATAGGATTGCCTGCTGAATGATTTTCATGTTGTCTCTTCAGCACCATGGTGACTGACTGATTTAAGCTACAAAATGATTGATTGACCAGAAATTCAAACCAATCTAACATGCTCAAAGTTGCCAATCAACACCAAACCATGGAATCTCTGTGTATCTTGTCATAGACATGCATTATAGGTTTTGATTAAGATTTCAATATTTAAAATTTCAAAGCTATTTTTCTTTGGTTATTCTCACAGTTCCATCTCTAGATTTACATAACATCTAAAAATGACCTGGCATATACAACATCAATCTTTTTAACAGCTTGGTATTTGCAGTCAGCCCCTTGCAGGCCTCATGTGCACCAAGCGCATATTGACACCCTTTTAAATATTCAAATATAGCTATTGATTCCTTCAATCAAAGTAAAAGATTTACTGATGATGTCTATCAATACACTCTAAATGGATATTAAATAATCACAATTTTACCTGCTATTGTCATCAAAATATCATCCAATCTGTGAAAGTTTTGTCTCAATATGCTAATTTCTGACAACCTAATCCTGATTGGCTGAATTAGCAAACCTAGACTTCGATTTTTTGTCAGATTAAAAAAACAAACATTTTTTATTACAGAAACACAATCAAAATTGTTTAGCCACACAGTTTTGTCTGTGAAGTTGAAGTGGTTCCTTTTGATCAAAATACTTCAGATGTCATTTACCAAACCCTACCCTTAAGCTAACTTTGGTCATATATTCCGGATTATTCAGTTTACGCCAAACTTGTTAAAGCATCTAAAGGTAGTTACTTTGCAACATTTCTTTACCTCAACTTACTTTTAATGCATTATAAATAAAATCCAACACTTAACTTTGATGCACAGCCAGCTTCAAATTAAAAACAAAAACTGTACAAACTTGGGCAAACTTAATCCTGATTGGGTGAAAAATGAGTTTACATACCTTTAGTCAGTCCTAAATTTATAAATTTATGTTAGAATTGACCAAGTTTTTCAAAATTTACTACAACTTACACATACTGGATAAAACACAAAACATATCAAAATCCACATGTTAAAGATATCACCCAAACTTAATTCAAGCATGACCACTAAGAATTAAATAATTTCAAAATGACTGTTTGACATTCCATGGTGACTGTACGTGTGAAGAGATATATTGATACATACATATTCTCCCAGACTCTTCTTTACAAGTGGCCAGCATTCTCGAAGATATTTCTCCCTGTACTTTGGGAACAAGGTAGCAAAGGAACTCTCTGTCACAAGACCTCTTGGGTTATCCTCCTTTGTGAACTTTGGTTCCTTCCATCCCTCTGGGACCTCCAGTAGCTCTTCTGTCTTCTTTTGCTTCTTGTCTGAAGAAACAACATGGAAGTTGATAAAAAATATAATATCAGCATTACCTTTCTGAATGACCATCATTATTGTTCACAATATCAGTCTTCATTCACATTTTCTAGAAAAAGTAAAAACAGATAACAGGAGGCTGGACCAACTATGTGGAGTGTAAAAGTGGAGACCCCCCCCCCAACATGTTTCGGCCCTAGAGGTGCGGGCCTTCGTCAGGGGCTGGGGGTCCCGAGAGAGCTTTATTATGACAGGTCATATCAATATGGGACCTTGTCTTGTCACCAGGGGGCATGACAGTCTAGCATTACACGTTATGTATATGGCAGCTAATAAAATGATTACCAACTTATGCCCGGTGTCGTTTTATCACTAGGTGGCGGTAATAGCCATTACCGGGATAATTAAATATTATTATAATATAGTAAAACATGATTAAGAGAGAGTGAGAATGAGAGTTTGTGCGAGATTGCTAATTACATGTATCTTGGCCGCTAAAAGTGTTCAAAAATCTGAGGAGCGTTCATCTGAGCTATCTGAGAGATATAAGTCATTTCTGAGAATGTCATTTTTTTGTGCTTTCAGCAGTATGTTCTTGATGTTGGAAAACACTTCCGCCATTTTTTGTTCAACTTTGTCGATGGTCCATTCATCCTGGCATACGGTTTCTGTGCTTGAGCAGGCCGTGACCGAATGGTCGCTTGTGCTGTCTGGTCCATCACTGGATAAGTGTAGGGTGTTGTCTTTAAGAAAATTGACGATTCTTTTGTCGTTATCTGGGGTTGTGGTGGCCCTTACGCTGTCATCATCGGAACTAAAGTCCGAGAGGCGTTCGCATTTTACAATGGGCCTATGGCTCAGGGATCTTTTGGCTCGGTTGATGCCCTCAATCAGTCTGAAAGTGGCTTCCTTTGTTTTTTTGGTTGTGATGCGTTTAGTTGCCTCGAAAGGTCTGCTAACCACAACTGGGGTGGAGGCAACTGCTCTTGGATCATAATCCACGGGTTTGATATCCTGGCCAGCGTGTTGTTTTTTGCAATGCCGCACAAAGTTATCTGTTCTGCCAAAGTGAGTGTAGCAGATGGGGCAGGTGTACCTCCTCGTTTCGCGGTCGTGTGTGCGAAGGTGACGTCTCAGAGTGTAAGCCCTGGCAAAAGTTTTTGTGCAGATACAACAGGAGAAGATCATGATGAAAATATTAGGCTTTGACGTTGAGACCAGTTGGGATATATGTTGAAAGTTCCTCAATCCATGTGTTTTCTATCACTAAGCGTAACGACGTGTTGTTAGGGCGTACATGTTCTAATCCTGTGACGCGTAAGTTAGTTACGTCGTGTCCGGGTATGTTAAAATGATTGGCTACTGTCGTATCTTTCCTATTGTTGATATTGGATCTGTGTTGTTGTATACGTGTATTAAGTGTCTTCGAAGTTTGACCCACATATTTGATCTTGCATTTGTCGCAGTGGATCAGATAAACCACATTATGTGTTTGGCAATCAACATGTTGTGTGATTTGGTATGAAATATCACCTCTATGAGAACGAACTGCGTATGCTGTGTGCATATACTGGCATGTAACGCAGGGTTTTCCACACGGGAAACTACCTATTGGTTTAAAGTTAGGATGAAGGTCCGATCTAACCAATAGATCACGCAGGTTGGGTTGGCGCCTGTATACTATGCGGGGCTTCTTAGAATGCAAAAAGCTGACGTTGCTATGCCTGAAAATGTCCCAATTAGACAATATGGCTTCCCTAGTGATGGGAGAAGATGGGTTGTGCGTGGTGACAAGCTTTGGATGGGGCACCCTTTGCATCGCTTTTTGTCGATCCTATGTCGAGTTGCACCTCCACGTGGTGTTGGACATATATTTGTTCTGACATTTTCTAGAGTCAAAATTGTTTTACAACATGGAAAGTCACAGGTTCAACCATTAGCAAGACAAATGCTAATATGTCAGCTTCACTGTTCAAGGTCACTAAAGGTCAAAATTAACAGCACTAAAGAAAACCCCATATGTACTTTGCTATTAGTGTTTAATATTAACCATGGGCCTCCCCACCATTGCCAAAATATAAACCAGTAAGAAAGTTTTCGCCTTTCAATGCACTCAAGGTCAAAATAATTATTATACTTCAGTTTGACCTTTCAAAATTAAAAACATGAAAAGAAACTCCATGGGTACTCTCCTCATTAATGTTAAAGAGTAACTATGGACCTTGCATCCACCATTACCACCATAAGCTGGTATCCTATGTTAAGTGACAAAAATTCCTCCATACTGTGTTTTTTTACCCGGAGTATACCGGCATTTCAAAAATAGACACTGGCATAGGTTGGTGGTAGCATTCTGTGCAATGTAGAATTTGCATTGAAATCACACCTGCCCTCTATATTTCCTCAGAACTTCAATCGTAGAGGGCAGTGTATAGGGTGTGCATTAAAATAACATAGGCCTGTATATCTCCCTGGAACTTGAAAACAATTGACCAATCAAAGCAATTCACTTCAAACCTATGGACCAATCACAGCAAATAACCAGCAGGGAAGCATACAGGGCAATGTACAGGGTGTGCATTGAAGTGCCATAGGCCTGTAAACAGAGTTTTCCAACAAATTTTAGCTTTCCAATGATAGCTGAGAGGATATATAACCATTATCAGTACTGTTGTTCTTCTATTTGTACAAAAGCCAGATTGAAACACATCATCATCTTTAAACCAATCATTCTTTTGTTGAAGTCTGCCATTTAAAATAGCTTTAAATGATTTTATGATAAGTATGGGTGACTTTCCAGTAATTCTCAAGGTCCAAATTACTACCTTTTTTGTGAAGTGAACAGACAATACCTCAAGACCATTGGTTGGGAAATCCCCACATTTGAACACAAACTAGGAGAGCCAAACCGGGCCACTCTCAGTGCTCTTTGCTGAAAAAATGTCAAGGAAATTTGTATAAAAATCCTTTCTAGGCATCTCTCAGCAATTTTGCCGACAAACACCGAGGTCTGCTGCAGTGCTATCCTCCCCTCGGCATTTCTTGGGAAAAATGCCGAAGTACTTTTCTCCTTTATTCTTACCTCAGCGATTCTCAACAAAAATAGTGAGAAACACCGAAATACCTTTCACCCTACTCCTTAGCTCGGCGTTTCCAGGCATTTTCGCCAAGAAATGCCAAGGTAATGTCTATAGTGGAAAGCATCTTGACATTTCTCTGCATTTTTGCCAATAAATGCCTAGTTATGGATTGGAGACTTGAATACGTTAGTGTTTTCAGCAATCTAGGAAGAAGATATTCATGAGAAGTATTGGTAGGCATTTTTTAGGGGTAATGCAAAACAAGACAGGCACAATTTATTCATTGTCGAACATAAACGATTGTACTTAACTCTTTATGAGAATCACTGGTACCTGCTGGTAAGTGACATTTTAACCAAGTCAACGAATATGAGAGATGAGAGCCCTCAGTCTTAATTCAAGGGGGAATGGGTTAAGCAGAAATTCCATTTCAAGGATTTGCTATTTTTTAGCTTTTTCAATGTAATTTCAATTCATCTTCAATGATAGGATAATTAAAAATTTATTGTATTAGTAATATTTTTTTCATAATCATCACCATCATCAAAGTCACTCAAGTCTATGCTTTAAGGGTCACTTATAAACTGCAAATCACAGTAACCAGTGCGAGGAGGTGTAACAGAATAACAGAAATATTTATAGAAATCTTCCAATCCAATATCGTTAATATACATAAGAAAGAGAAACTCAGAATGCAGCCAATCACTGAGCCTCGGCTTGGGGTACTGTGAATTGTGTACTGACACTCTTGTTCTGCCCCATACATGCTCATATTATAGATCTCCCAAACAAGAAACAGCCTGCATGTTTTTCACAACCCGATTGATAACAGGATCAAATCTAGACCAGATACATGAACAATACATGTATGTCTTTATGTACTTGGATTCAGCATCCTGCCACTTAAGACAGCCAGCCAATCAAAAGGTGTGAACAGCATGCATTGCCAACCAAGAAAGAAGGTCAAACAAACCCTGAGCCACCTATGCTATGATTATGTACAATATGCTGGTCGAAACCTGTCAAACTACACTTTCCAAGCATCAAAACCCAAGAATAAATAGAGAAGAGCATCCGTCACTGATTTGCAATTCAAAACATATGTCCAGTTTCTGTAACTTGCATCCTCCAAAAATGGCTAATTTAACATGGGAGTGAATAGGAACATGCATGTGTCCACCAAGCAGATAATAGGTCAGTGTCTGTGATATTTAACTACAGTAGTCCCTCCTTTGAAAGACCACTCCTTTGGGAGACCACCTCCTTTGAGAGACCACAGTTGTCAGGTCTTTCTGTAGTACTTTTCATGTAATTAATATCTCCTTTGAGAGACCACCTGCTTTATGTGACCACCTTTTGGGTGGCACTAGGGGCGGTCTCTCAAAGGAGGGACTACTGTATACCGATTCAAGATTAAGGAATGCAATTTTAGTTCAAGCTTGAAGATGTGGAGATTATAAGAGGAATTGCAAAGCAACCAACAAAACTAGAAATAATCAAATCTCCAAAGCAATATGGGTATCACCCAAAAGTGCTGAAAGAAACAGCTGAGCAAATGAAAGTGCCACTTGCTCTACTGTATAGAAAGTCAATGAGTATGTCAGTGTTCCCAGTTCTTGGAAATGGGCCATATTGTACCGCATATTCATAAGAAAGGAAGCAGAAAAGTTACTGCAAATTACAGGCCTGATTTCAATAATAGTCAAAATCTTAGAATCAATGCAACAGTATAGTAAACCACATGACCCTCAATCAGTTATATGCTAACAAGCAAGACAGATTTGTTCCCAATAGATCATGTATTACCCAGTTGTTAGTTCTAAGTAATGGTAGACTAGACTCAGAGTTTACAGAAAGGTCACCCACTCAACTAGGTGTGTACTTAGACTTTAAGACTTCAGACCTTTGATTCAGTGCAACACAAAAGGCTTCTTAAAAAGGTAAATGCATATATGGTATAAGGGGCAGTTTAATAAAATGGATGGAGGCATTCTTAAGCAATTGCCAATAGCCTGTGATATTGAATAGTCACAAGCTAACATGGAGGAGTGTCTGGAACGGAATTCCCCAAGGATCTATTTTGGGCCCAATATTGTTCAGCACATAGAAAAATGATTTGCCTGTGAACATGAAAAGTATTGTAAAAATATTTGCTGATGATGCAAAAATGTATAAAATTATCAAAAGAGATGATGATAATGACAGGCTCCAAATCAACCATTACAGGCTGACAGATTGGCCCACAAAATGGCAACTCCTATTTAATACTGCCAAATGCAAATCTATACATTCAGGAAGGACTAGCAAACATCATATTTACAAAATGAGTGACCCCAAAATTCATAACAAGTGTCCAATGGTGACTGAAGAAAAAGACTCGGGAGTAACAATAGATGATCAGTTCAAATTCCATACTCACAGTCAAGAACATAGACAAAATTCTTGCAGTAATTAATAAATCATTCGAAAATACTGAATGTGTAACTATATCACTAGTTTAGTTCGACCGCATTTGGAATATGGAAATCCAATATGGGGACCTCACTTTATATTAGATAAACAAGAATTACAGAGAGTCCAAAGAAGGGCTACCCATAAGCATCTGAGCAATACATGTATCACATTTATCATGTGAAGACAGGCTTCACAGATTGAAAACCCCATCTTTGTACTACAAAAAACAAAGAGGAGACATAATCCTTGTACATGTACACCAAATTATACATCAGCATTACCGTCTGGATATTATTGTTTTCAGTTCAGAGAGCAGTCTACAGCAAGGAGTCAGTGGTGGAAACAAACTATTTGACCTGCTGCAGGAAGACATCTTTGTCAACACTGTTATTTCAAGTTGTTTTCAGTTCTCAAGCTCTCTGCCCATCAATAACACCTTCAGTTGTGTCAAAAGTTAACACACAATAAATTTACTTTTTCTGCCCATCAATAATACCTTCAGTTGTGTCAAAAGTTAACACACAATAAATTTACTTTTTCTGCCCATCAATAATACCTTCAGTTGTGTCAAAAGTTAACACACAATAAATTTACTTTTTCTGCCCATCAATAATACCTTCAGTTGTGTCAAAAGTTAACACACAATAAATTTACTTTTTCTGCCCATCAATAATACCTTCAGTTGTGTAAAAAGTTAACACACGATAAATTTACTTTTTCTGGCTATCGATACTGCTATCAAGTTCATTTGGTTGAACTATGATGACTGAAGTCATCTGTGTACAGAATGGGTCCCACACAGGCAGGGTCAATGTACATATACTTTTCTCAGAGCTGTTTTATGGCTGACATGTTCATGACAGAGTCTGTCAGAATGTGTGTTTACACATAACAGTGAGGTTTACATGTCCTCTTGGCGCATTATGCCAATACCCAACTGTGGTACCCCCCACCCCACCATCCCAGCATGTAAAGCTGCCACAAGGGGCATTACCCTCACTGCCTAATGAGCTATGTTGACAGCATTGGAATTGAATTTAAATTACACAGCTTTGCTCTCTATAAATTACTGGAATTCTCTACCAGATATGGCAGTCTGTGCCAAAAGTTTTTTTATTTATTTTTTTTTTCACTTACTGGTCATTTCACTTCAAATTTCAATTGTCCCAATACTTTAACATGTAAGTTGCTAGCATTTTCTATTGGTACTCAGTGCAAAATCAGTGGATGATTTTTTGAGGAACTTGGTTAACCACTGGGAAAACTGAATGTACAGAATGCCTAGATTTAACTTTTTTTTCCTGTACATCTGTAGATGTACAAATTGCTACAAGGGTAATTTTCACCTTGCATCACCAGCAATGCAGATGCTCAGATATCCAACCTAACTTGCATTATTAATCAGTGGGCATTGACATCATAATAGTACACTTGGGCACTCATGATCATTGTCCACATACAATTATTTTAATTAGTCCCATTGCCTCTGATGGCACCTCATACTGCTTTGGCCAGCAGTGGGAGGGGGGGGGGAGGGGGACCCTTCCAATGCAATCATTGCTGGTCTTGGTTTAAACTTATTTTATTTCTTGAAAGAAAAATTATTGTTGAAAGAAAAAGTTGCTGGTCATCATACATTTAAAAAATAATGTGAATACTTTCTCAACATGTTGACGATGCTAAACATAAACCACTTTCACTTAAAAAAAACCATTTCTTTCAAAATCTATGCAACCTTGACACACACTTCTTTTTAATGGTCCTATTGATTGAAGTGGTCTAATTTTCCATAAAGTTTGGGTTCCAATGTCTTAGCAATAATATCTGGAGATTTTTCACAAAATTAATTTAAAGTGATGATTTTGATGCATTTGAAATGACCCTCCTTGGCAATCTAAAAGTACGGGCTTTCCTCCAGATGGTGGTCACTGGAGCCAAACTGTTGCTGGCATTACAAACGCAACTTTTCTCTCAGCCAGCATATGATAGCTCACAAAACTGCATTAGTGCTCAACATGGCAAGTCGGGAGAACTTCAGCAGTGACAGTGAGCATGATGATAATGATGGCAATCTGAATTTATCCTTCACATTTTCTGATGAAGATGACCAAGATTTAATAGCCAGGGCAATTGCAGCATAAGAGCAAACAATCAAGCCGTACCAACAAACAATAACCCATTTGACCAAAAAAAGAAAAAGAACAGTCGTTCTAATCAACCATAAGCAAGTTGTAAGCTAATAGAAAAGCTACACAATGTTTGCTGTTATTTTACAGCAAGTCAACTCAAACACAGCATTTTATTTCAACTTGTCTGGCAAGTAAAACAGCATAGTAGCATAGCCACAGTTGTTCAGTGATTGTTATCATAATATTTTGCTAGGTTCCTGGTGTCCGTTCCCCGAGTTACCTGAGCAAATGGTTCTTAAAGTGTTTTGAAAACAAGACTTACTACCTTTACTTGGATCTTCATTCTGAGAATGCTTCATTTTAAATGTGGATTCAGGTATGGTAACTTTCGATAACAGGGTTGGAAGGTTTTATTTTAGGAAAAAATGTGGGTTTTTTTCATTTTATCGATTTGGTTCAGGATTCCGTGATCGCTGAATCTGGACATCTTTAGGAGTTTAATGTCACCAAGTCTCCATTTTGCTGATTGTAAACTCCAGTTGATAGTTTGTTACTGTGACAGTTTGTCTTGTGCCACTGAGCCATATCACACAGCCAGACAGGAGGCTGCGAGCTACTGGTGTTACACTGGCAATCAATGTGAATCAGATCAAGACATGTTGTGCAAACCAGGTGTGATGTCATTTACTGCAATTACACAAACCACAGTAGGAATAACACAATACTTTCTGCAGTGTTTTTGTACATCTATGCAACAATGATTATTATTTCATGGGCTTTTTTAAAATTCTGTATCATGTGGCTTGAGAAATTCACCAAAATAATGCAGACCTGTCCAGTGAATCCCCACAGCATGAGTCCATGCACAGCAATGCTGCAGACCCATCCGCCTGAGATGGAAATGCACATTCTGTGCCCATTTCTTATCTTGTTATAGAGAGAGAAACGAGACACTTTGACAGCTAGTGCTCCATATACTCGCCATGCTTGCTCTCTGCACTGTGTTGTGTTTGTAACGTCAGCACCCCAGCCAATCCGGAGATGTTAGAAATGAACGAGGACTCACCATGTGCACATTTCAAAGATGCAAAATTAAAAGGCAAATAAAGATACTATTTCGATATTTCAAGTGTGAAAAAGTAATGGGTATGGATGGAACAGCATATTTACTTCCCATTTTTGCAAATAAAGCAGGTTGTTATCAGAACCTTTAAAGACTTGTTCTTTTTTTTTGTGGTCAGTTGCGACATTTGGATCCTGCCCCCCCCCCCCCAATCAAGATCCGGGAGGGATTCTGAAGAAGCTCCGAATACTTTAAGAGACACAGATTTATCAGCAGCTGATAGTGATTATCAATGTTTATCCAATACCCTTTGCCTGACCTGTACGCTTTAGTACTGTAGATGGCTACAGTACTAAATACTGATGGCTCAGTGCGCTTGCGCAGGTGTCTCTTATCGTGTCCTGCTGCGGCTAAGGACCTCTCATGGACAGAGCTTCAAAGGTTATATGATTGAGACCGCCGCAGTCCCTTGGGTCATGAATGTTACGCCACATCAGGGCTTATCACTGATTTATCCGTATTGCACCTCTGGCACAGGAATTAGGGCAGATCCAAGTGCAGTGCTACTGCCATTCATGACAGACAACCAAAACACTGCATCATCTAAAAAAAATCGTGATTTTGACTATTTTCAAGTTCAATTTTCACGGTTTCACCAGCCTCCACGAGCAAATGTTACTTCCCATGATAAATGAACACATCATTAAATTGCCATTTATATGCAGATGATCTTGTGTTGCTGTCTGAATCAGCAAATGGGCTTCAACAATCTTTAAACAGGTTAAATGATTATTGCAATACCTGGCGACTGACCATTAATACCTCAAAGACTAAAGTACTCATATTCAATAAGAGGGGTAGAAGAATTCTCAAAAATATATTCAACTGTGGTGATAACATATTAGAAATTACACAAAAATACTGCTATATGGGTATAGAATTCTGTGCTTCAGGAGTATTCACATATGCTATTAATAAATTGAGAAATCAAGCTAACAAAGCTATGTTCAAACTAAGACAGTTTCCAATTAATAATAAGATAAAGCTTGTAACCAAATTATTTTGATCTCTGATCTATCCCATCATATCTTATGGTAGCGAAGTTTGGAGTATCTTCTTATTAAAGCATCTAAATGCAAACAACTTTGCCAAGATCTGTGACAGAGCTTTACCAAAGGATATACATAACAAATTTTGTAGATATTTATTGGGTGTTCACAGGAAGGCTATTAATGCTGCAGTCAAAGCTGAATTGGGAAGTTTTCCCATATTAATTGACATGCTATGTAGTACTGTTAAGTAGTGGTTGCATTTACAGAACAGTGACCCTGATTCTCTACGGTTTAAATGTTTACTTGAAAATTATGAGTTGTGTAGAAACGAGGAAAAATGTTGGATCAAGTATGTAAGAGATCTGTTAAATAGTGCTGGCTTCCAAGAAACCTGGACAAATGTGGGTGGTTCAGCACCTCACATTGTTGATAAGAATTTGAAAATGCATTTACATAATCTGTACGAGTTAAACTGGTGTGAAGAGATTAATAGAAATGATAATGGCTCAAAAAAGTTACGTACTTACTATACTTTCAAGAATGATTGTGAAATGGAGAATTATCTGAAAACTAATATACCAGTGAGCAAAAGACTGAATTTTAGTAAGTTGACAGTTAGTGCTCACACCCTTGAAATAGAACTTGGGAGATACACCAGACCCAAAACACCTTTAGAGTGTAAGAAGTGCAAAATTTGTCAAACAGATTCAGTTGAACATGAGAAACATTTCATTTTAGATTGTAAATATAATGAGGACTTGAGAAATCAGCTCTTCAAAGAATTATCAGAATATGACATTCGGTAAGAGCTGAGCAGCTCAAGTAAATATGACAATGGGAAATGGTGATAAATCTGTATGCTTCCCAGCACTAGATTTTGTAAATGGTGCTTTTGAGAAACGTCATGAACATATAGGTCACCATTAGACTCTCAGACTGCAATACTTACAAGCTGTATCGTTAACTGGAGCACCCATTACTGCAGTTACTTTATTATGACCATGTAAGTGACTTGTTTGGAGTCACATTGTTTAATTATCTTCATGGATAGTGTGTGTCATGTGCAAATGTGTCTTAATAGTATTGTGTTCTTTATGTAACTGGACCATACTATGCTGTGTGTATAGTGTATGTCAATAAAGTTCATTCATTCATTAGCTAAAATTCTAAGCAGTTTAAACACTTCAGTTCGATCAGGTTTTCTTGAAATTCAAGCTTTCTTAGACAGGGAGACACATTACCTTCATATCACATCATTTTGTGCCTTAAAAAAATTTGCATAACTCCAGTTCTATTCCTTGCAGAACAACAATTAACAGCCACTCTTCGAAACAGCTAGACTAGGCAGATGCTGACAGTTAAAAGCAACTGCGCATGTGCAGAGCGAATAACGTAAACCTTTTCTACCTTCACGCATAGGAGAGTCTTCAGTTCCACTGGAATGACGTGGAAGGTTGCTAATGCTGATAGCTCATTCTTGGTTTCACCATGACATCACAGGCACTGACCTACAAATCTCTACTGGGTGGATACAAGTGTGTATTCCCATTCTTTCCCACGTTAAATAGGCCTTTTTTGGATGCAAATCACTGAGCTGGACAAAGATTTTGAGTTGAAAATCACTGATGCTTTTAAATTATACTCTGCTCTATTAGTACATGGGGTTTAATAAAAATTTGATGTTTGGAAACTGTACTTTTGACTCCTATGGTCCAGCATGTTTTACATAGAATATATAGCATTATAGGTTGCTACGGGCTTGTTTGACCCTACTTATTGTTGTCAATGCATGCTGTTCATGCCTTTTGATTCGCTGAGTGCCTTAAGTGCCAGGATGGTGAATCCAAGAATTACGCTTGCGCAACTTCGCCACAAGTGTCTCTTTTTATCACGCCTTGTGGCAGTAATTTTTGCAGTATCACACATGCAGATCCAAGGCCCTGTCTTATCCCTTATCTATGCATATCAATTAGACAATCGAAAGGAGCAATCAGCAAATACGATTGATCAATATATGCATGTAATGAGACCACCCCACCCCAAAGGCAAAGCTTAGTGAGAGGTCCTTCTCTAGATTCTACTTTCTAGTAGGTCCGTGTATAGCCCCAGTATGAGGCATCGAGCCGCTATGTTGGGATGGACGGCTTCTCATGATGGTGCCCATATTAAAACAACACCGTCGATGCCTCAGAAATGGGGCTAGTCCGTGTACTGTACGACCATTTCTTTTAGAAGAAATTTTATTTTGATTCATTATCAGTGCAATATGAATTGTAATCAATAGACAAACAAGCCAGATTGACTGAGAGATACAGGCCTTGCCTTCATCACGTATATAATCCACACTATATTAAGATGTCACAGTGAAACCAGAACATGTCTGAGAATAAACACGTGTTTTCATATTTGTCAACACCCGCATTATCGCCCACACGTTGTGATGACAGCAGGAAATACGCGGCTACCTGCGATTACATGCCACAATAATAAAACAAAAAGCTGTATTTGTCACTTTTTGTAGCTGCCAAGCTTGATGAGGGAGTTGAAAGACACTGAACCTGCTTAAATGTTAATACATCACCTTTTAAAAACGCATTCGTGCGTCGTTGGTCCTCCATTTTGGTAGCATCTCGTACATAAGAGGCGAAATTGATGGTCGCCTCAAATTCGTACGCGTCTTAGCGTTTGAATGGGTAACATGATAGGGTCAGTGGGGAAGGTGTTAAGAGCTGAAAGTACTATGTACTGGCAGTAAGTGTCTGGAGATATGTGGGATGCCAACATTCAAAGTGTAATTTCAGGGACACGCTAGTGGTATGTCAAATAATCAGGGCAGGGACACAAAATAGTCATCAAAGAATGTAGTAGCAACTAGAAGAGAAGATTTGCTTCAAAGCAAATCTGTGTGCCTTCAAAAGTTGTAGATATTAAATGTTACAACTTTCGTCCTTTGGTACTTCACATTCCATTAAGCTTATGGCTGGATGAAAATTTCAAAGTCCAAATGACATTGACCTTTGACCTTTGACCTTTGACCTTTACAGGTCACATGTGGATGCAGAGTGTTACAATACCCACAATTTAAGCCCAACATGAACCAACTCGGATGAATCAGGAATTTTTTTATTCGCCCAAAGCATTACAATAATATCGTTACAAGTAACAATGTAGCAATATAAGATGGTAATACAGATGTAAATTAAAATGCAAATTTGAAAATTGACCAAGTTATGGCAAGATGACCTTCGAAGGGCCAAATGACCTTAGTCTTTGCCCTTTTGAGGTTACATGTTCTTATAAAACTGTGCAGTGTTGCAATACCTACAATTTTAGTCCAACATGATTAGAATTGGATGGAAATTGGCCAAGTTATGACTGGATGAAACTTTGAAAGGTATAAATGACCTTGACCTTTGACCTTTAGATGTCACATGTAAATTACAAAAATGTGCAGTGTTACAATAGCTACAATTTGAGCCAACATGATGAAAATTTGATAAAAATTGACCAAGTAATGGCTAGAAGAAAGCCACCAAAGTGGCCTTGGACCTTGAAATGACCTTTGACCGTGAGATGACCTCTACCTGAAGTGAACCTAGCCCTCAACATGACATTTTGACCTAAAATTGACCTTTGACTCCTATACACTCGGAACCACATCTACTATTATAGTATATGAGATATTGAAGATTTTAAACTTTAATTAGCCCTCATTTGCATAATTTTGAAAAGCATGACCTCTCATTATGAAGAGGCCAGACTTCATCTGTGGAAGTATTATTATGCCAAGTTTAGAGTTTCTACGTGTAACACTTTTCAAAAAAAAATTCGGACAAATTTGCTTGTAAAGAAAGAAGGAAAGAAAGAAAGAAAGAAAGAAAGAATTCATAGAAAAACAATATGTCTGTGTTGGTACACAGACATAAATATTCAATATTGATAAAGGACACACACCGTAAATTTTCAGCTAATTTCAGGGATTGTCCCTGATGATGAGGGACAGAATGTTTTTACCATCAGTTTCATACAAGTTTCATTACATATTTCACATCTCAATTTACTATATGTCTATATCGCCCTTTCTCAAGTGCCCGTGGATGTGCACTACCTGATTTTTGTGAGTGCACCCCCTAACTCTGTTGGTGATAAGTGTGAGGTATTGGTCATTTCTAACATTTTTTGTAAACACACGATGGAAGCTTAATATTTTCAGAATATTGTGAATGTTTCTTCTTTTTTAATTGATATTTCCAGGATTGCTCGTAATTAACTTGAACACTTTGTAAAATTTTTGTTCAGTCCATGTCATGAGGTAAGGGAAACCATATTAGCATATAGACAGTCTCGTCAGCTCCTGCTACCATGTTTCCTGGGCTAGAGCCAAGACCACCACATGCAATAAATGGGGTATGAAAGTGAAGAAAAAAATCATGCAGACAAGCAAAAGTGACAGAACTGTCGAAATAAATTCCATTTTACATGTGATAATACAAAACAGAGTATATGAAGAAATTTTGTTATCCTGGATTAACAATATCTTCAAATGGTTCACGTTTTTCATTAGCAGATGACTTTGGCAACCAAGCCCAATAAGCACTTTTACATTAGAGAGACAGAGAGAGAGAGAGAGAGAGAGAGAGAGAGAGAGAGAGAGAGAGAGAGAGAGAGAGTTAAAAAGAAAGAAGTAAGGAAAGAAAGAAAGAAAGAAAGAAAGAAAGAAAGAAAGAAAATGAACAGTTGTGGCTGGATGTTAAACTTAGAAACAATGATGTATTACGCCTGGGATGTATTTACAGAAGCACATCAACTGATGGTAACTCCCACATAAGTACTACAGAGAAACTTTGTAGCTTGATTAAAAATAAGACAGAAATTGAGGCGGGTCAACTCTTGATAGCTGGAGATTTTAATTTTCATGAAGTTGATTGGGAAAATGGACTCTCAACTGCAGGTTTAAACCACTACTCGCAGTCTTTTGTAAACACATTGCAAGAATCTTTTCTATACCAAACTATAACTGAACCTACACGCTTCAGGATAGGACACAACCCACATATACTTGATTTGATTTGGAGTAATGAAGAAGGCATGGTCAGTGACTTAAAGTATCTACCAGGGCTTGGCGATAGTGATCACCTCTGTCTGACATTAAACCTAAATTGATGCCCAAGTAAAGTGGAAGATATCCAATGGAAGAAAAACTATAACGTGCAGATTATGATAAAGCCAGATCCATGATGAGGACTATTAACTGGAAAAATCAACAAGAGTCCCTTGATTTTATCCCAGCTTGGGATGATTCCTCAGAATCCTTGGATAAAATATTGACAGAATGTATCCCATTGATGAAAGTTAAAACAAATCATAAGAATATTTACATGACACCTCAAGCTATGAGATGTAAAAGGAAAAAGTATCCCTTATGGAAGAAATATACTGAAACTAAGGAGTATATTGATTCAAGGAAGATATGCTTGACAAAGAAATACCTCGCAATCACAAAAAGACTTTGAAAGAAAGCTAACTAGGGAGTTCAAGATAAATCCCAAAACTTTTTGGAGGAACACGAATTCTAAACTAAAGACTGGAACAAAATAGGGAATCTCGTTAAGGAGGATGGGAATACTGCAAGCAATAGTAAAGAGAAAGCTGATGTACTGAATAAAATTAATTTTCAGTAGTGTATTCACTAAAGAAACAATACAGAATAGGCCAAAACTGGCCGCGCAGTATCATGGTCCACCTATGGAGGATATACACATTCAGGAAGAAGACATTAAGAAGAAATTATTAAATCTAAAGATAGGTAAAGCTGCAGGACCAGATGGATGGCACCCACGTGTCTTAAATGAGCTTGCCGAAGAGCTAAGTGAACCCCTGTATGTACTTCTGAGGAAGTCCCTAGATGTTGGACAACTGCCAGATATATGGAAAATAGCTCATCTTGCACTGATCCATAAGAAAGGGAGTCGTAGTGAAGCTGGTAACTAATGACCAGTTTAATTGACAGTTATCATTGCAAAAATTTTCGAATCATTAATTAGAGACAGGCTAATAACACATGTGATGCACAACGGCCTTTTTGCCGATGAACAGCATGGATTCGTACCTGGGAGATCTTGCATGACCCAGTTACTGTTAGTTATGGAAGAATGGTCCAGAGTTCTAGAAAAGGGTACTCCTGTAGATGTAATCTATTTGGATTTCCGTAAAGCATTTTACTCTGTACCTCACCCGCGTCTCATTAATAAACTGCAAGCATATGGCATAGAAGGCAAGCTGGTGAAATAGATATCAAGCTTTTTGACAGGAAGGAAACAAAGAGTAATAGTTGATGGACAATTGTCGGACTGGGCTGAAGTGACTAGTGGCATTCCACAGGGACCTGTACTGGGCCCTGTACTCTTTGTGATATTTATAAATGATATGCCATCAAGCATTATAGGTGTATGTAAATTGTTTGCAGATGATGCTAAAGTGTATGGCTCAGTTACAACAGATGCAGACCTTGCAATAATGCAAAGCAATCTGTATGACTTGGAAGAGTCTTGGTACATTGAGCTGATGTTTGGCAGATGGGCTTCAATGCAGATAAGTGCAAGTCAATGCATTTGGGAGCATCAAATACTCAACAAGAGTACAAGATGAGTGGAAAAGATTTGACTCAATCCAAAGAGGAAAAGGTCCTTGGAGTCACAATTGACAAGTCACACAGCGGCAGCAGTTAAGAAAGCATTCCCGATCCTTGCAATAATAGGAAAGAGTTTTGCCTGCCTAGACGAACAGACTCTGCCTGTATTATACAAATCATTAGTCCGTCCTCATTAGGAGTATGGGAATGTCATTTGGGGATCACATGACAGCTTAGATAAAAAGTATGTGGAGTGTGTACAACGAAGGACAACAAAAATGGTTCCCTCAGTTCGGCATTTACCATGCACGCAACGATTAAGGAACTGAAGATCCCATCTTTATACCACAGGCGCAGGAGAGTGGATATGATACAAGTGTTCAAAATATTGAAAGGTATTGATAGGTTGGATTGTGCAAAATTCTTTACCCTAGATATCAGACGCATTACCAGAGGTCACCAGCTGAAATTAGTCAAACCTTTTCCTAGAAAAGATACAGAAATCATACTTTCAGTATTCATGTAATAAATGACTGGAATAGTCTGCGGACAATGTAGTTAATTCTCAAGCAGTAAATCAATTCAAGTCTCGTCGAGATAAATTTTGGATCAATGAACAGTTTGAAATACCTTGGCAAATCATGTTGATTTGTCTACTGACACTACTTATGAGCACTAATCATAATTTTATTCATTATTGACACTTTAAATTAGTCATAGATCGGGACCCTACAGGCCTTTGAGCCTTCATTTTACCCGATTATTCTATTCTATTCTATTCTATTCTATTCTATTCTATTCTATTCTATTCTATTCTATTCTATTCTATTCTATTCTAAGAAAACAGCCACTGGTTGTAGTAATATCCGCCGGAAATTGAATTTAAAATGTAGCATATATTTATCACGCCAAACAGTCTGCAAGGTTGTGAAATCTCGTGCAATCTGAGGAAATCAACGATTTGAAAATAAGCTTCAAAATATTGAAGTGACAAAGTACATCCAAGGTTGTGTAAATTTATCTTGCAAATAAAAAATCAATGCACCCATTTGTGCTCAACAAGGAAGATACCCTTTATATGTAAATATTCTAAGAAAGATTCTGAACCTTTAGTCTTTATCATATGTTTGGCTTCATTATACGCAATTATCAATAACTTATTATCAGCCTGTATATCCATATGGTTTGTAAAGTTGCAAACTTGTTTCAGAATATTTATATACATATGAATTTTTTTCTGAACGCAAACTGCAATCCACGGAACATACAAGTTTTCAACGGTAACCAGTCATCCCGAGCCATCAGGCTGAGTGTCGCATCATCAGTAAATCTGACATTTTAGCCCACGGTAATTGTCCGTTCTGGGTCAAAGCCACTGGCCATGATAAAGAGTAAGTAAGTAAATAATAAACTAAAAAAATTTTTGACAAAAACTACAGGTCAACATTGGCATACTTGTCCGACATAAAAACATAATGTATGTATATCAATGTAATGGTACACACACAGCCTGATAATGTAAAAGTAGTTTTTCGGAGTTACTATACATAAAATGTACATCAGTGGTGACTTGTCGCCATGGGTACACAATAAATCATATGTGAATGCTAATGTAATCTGAAGTTTGAAGATTCAACAACAATGACAACAGAACAAGTTTAACTGCGGGTACTCACTATATAATGCTCAGAACCCTGCTAATCAGTATTCAGTCTCTCCGTCCACGTGTCAATTCATTTTTTTAATGTAGTGCAACTGCTGTTTCTAGTATAACAGATTAGTTTAGTTTAAATGTATTTATTTAATCTGGATAGCCCTATAGTACATCGAGATGACTAATACATGGGTTCTCCAGAACATGGAGACACACAGTAGGTATATACAAGACACACATGACAAAACAAATGTTACCAATGTATTATATCTGTGTAAACTCTGTACGAATATCAAAGTTTGATTACTTGTAAGATACAAGTTAAACCAATAAGAATTGAGTTCAATATTTACCCGTTAAAGAAGAAAGGTGTGATACAAATAAATTTGCATAGTCCAACGGATGATCACTACAGTAACAGTAACGGAAACATTTATTCGTGAAAGCGCCTGGTATCAATAATGTACTGATGGAGAGCATCACAGATCTGGATATTCAGACAGTAAGAAAGCTCGTTACTGCCACGGAGAAATATTTCAACTAACCTATCACTACCAATATGAATTATAAGATGGGGGCTAACCTCCGAGCAATCAAAGGAATAACAGTATTCAGTAATTTGTTTCTCTAAACGATGTAATAGGGACAGAAGAGTAGGAAATGCTTGCAGTCTTCAGTGGGATAAGAACAGGCACAGGATGGATCAGGAAGGATGTTAACTTTGTGAAGGTTGGGGGTTTAGTCTAGAGAATCCTAGGCGTAATTGCGTGTGGCAAATATTTGCAAATCTGTCACCATGGAGATAGAACTCAGGAACAGTGTCTGTGGCTAAGAGAGTAGTTTTAAGTTTCGATTTGAATATATGTAGAGAAAGCGAATCTCTAATGTCGGAAGGCAGGTTGTTCCACTGTTTGATAGCATCTGGGAGAAAAGAGTTAGACAGACGCGATGTTCTACATCTAACGGGGTGCACTGACATTGAATGTCGGGGAGCACGACCAACAGGAGGAGGGGGTACTAGATTAGATAGGTAAGAGGGATTCAGTTTGTGGTACATTTTGTAAAAGAGGACAAGCTTGAAAAATTTACGTCTGTCTGCAAGAGTTGACCACCCAAGTTCAGGAAGTAAATTAACTTGTGATGTATGTTTCAAGGCACCTGTACAAATTTTAGCGGCATTATACTGAATCGATTCCAATCGATCAGACAGCACTTTACCACAGTTGTCGAATAAAACACAGCCGTACTCAGGGATTGTACGGATCATAGAACAATACAGTTTGACCAGGGATTTGCGTGACAGTTTATACTTGAACCTACGCAGTAAGGAAATTCTTTGACCAGCTTTATTGGTAATCCGTGTGATATGGGCTTGCCAAGATAAGTCACCACTCAAGGTGATTCCGAGATGTGTATGAATGTCTGCCTCAGGAATCGGAGACCCACGCAAGAAAACTGGCGGATGATGAGGTTTCACTCGTTTCACAGAAAATATAACAGATAGTGATTTGGTGGCATTGAATAACACTCGCCATAGCCTGCCCCAGTAATGTATTAGAGACAGATTGGTGTTCAGGTGGCGTGAGGATTGAAGAGGGTTATTGACAATTTCGTGTATGCTAGTATCATCAGCGAACAATCTCACTTCGCACGTGAGATTGTCCACTAGGTCATTTACATAGACCAAGAATAGGAGGGGCCCAAGGATAGAGCCCTGAGGCACTCCAGCCTGGATAGGAAGCCAGGCAGAAGATTGACCATGAATAGTAACTCTTTGGAGGCGATTAGATAGATAACTTTCAACCCAGGTAACAAGATGATCCGATATGCCAAGGTGCTTAAGTTTGAAGAGGAGTCCAGAGTGCCATACCTTGTCGAATGCCTTAGAGACGTCAAGAAATACCATTCTGGCCTCTTTTGATAACTCTAGACCGTTATAGATAATATGAAGTAGGTAGACAAGTTGATTGATTGTTGAGTCGCCGGCCTTGAAACTTGAATTTTTGTGTGTGAGGAGATCGTTTGCAGTTAAATATTCATAGAGGGCATTAAACATTATGCGTTCAAACACTTTAGAAACATTACAGAGTAAGGATATTGGCCTATAGTTACTTTATATTTGTCTGTTAGATTTTTTGAAGACAGGACAAATATTTGAGCGTTTCCAGGACAATGGAAAGTAAGCTTGGTTAAGAGAAAGTTTAAATATTTTTGTGAGAGAATTGCAGATGGAGTGAGCAAGTATTTTTTAGAAGGATGTTGCCAATATTGTCAGGCCCGGTTGCAGAAGTAAGTCTTAGAGACAATAATACTTTCAAAACGTCCTGCTCACCAAAAGTGATTTCAGTTAGTCTAGACTCAGTGCGGTGACTAAATTCAGGCAATGGTAGGGAGTCAATGTCAGAAGGATTTGTGCACTGACTTGCAAAATAGTTATTAAAAATATCACATTTTTTTGCATTGCAGGATATAATTTGGTCGTTTTCAATTATTGGTGGATTCCCCTCGTGGATTTTAGATCCCAAGACAGACTTAGATAAGCTCCACCATTGTTTTGGATTTATTTCGTTATCGTTCAGTTTAGAGCGTATAATATAAAAGTAAGAACGCGTCGATTTTCGAATTTTGTTAAGGACATGGTTACGTGACTTCATGCACTCTTGGTGCAATGAATAATTGATTGGTGCCATGTTGTTTTTTTTTGGGGGGGGGGGTGTTTGTTTTGTTTTGTTTTGTTTTGTTTTGTTTTGTTTTGTTTTGTTTTGTTTTGTTTTGTTTTGTTTTTTTTCAATGTGGCATAGTGCAAATACTGTTTTCTAGAATTGTAACTGATTGGTGTAATGAATAATTGATTGGTGCCATTGTCATGTTGGTGCATTTGTTTCTCCTCAATACTCAATGTGGCATAGTGCAATTACCGTGTTTTCTTGTATTCTAATGGATTGATTCAATGTTGCCACATTGACTGTACTATTGTATTACTATATTACTAAACTGATTGATGCCATGTAATTGTAGGTAGCTGTGACCATGTCAGCTTATATTTATTTATATTATTATTATCATTAGTTAATGTATTATGATTGAATATATGTCAACTAAGTGAATATTATTATTGTAATTAGTTTGTGTATTATAATGACATGTAGGTCTGAACTGACCTTGTATATGATGTTAATAAAAAATATCTGTCTACAAATATTTTGTGTATAGACAATAAAGGGAGTTATGAAAACGCACCTTACATTCAATGCAGCACCAAGTAAAATATACACCATATACTGATACACACAGTGATAATAGAAGTTACTATAGGTCCTCGTTACATAATGTGCAGATACAAATATCATGTGAACAGACAATAAAGGGAATGTTTAAAAAAAAACAAAAGTAGCAACAACTAAATGTGTTATTGACTACATAATTTATTCGGATAAACTACCCCTTTACAACGGGGGCATCAGCAGGCCAGGGTATACCTGCGATGCGTCCAGGATAAAATACATAGTCAAGAGTACACATAAAAACCTTTGAGATAAGAGAGATCAACTCCACATAAGACACTTTTATAAAAATGAAATAAAATAAACCACTGTGATGAGTCGAGTTATTTCCCGTCAACCAAGGATCTACGTAAAGACCACGACTGTTTCATGTATTGCTTGCATGCACCATCAGATATTTTTGCAACTTCAATTCCCTGCTCAAACGCCGCATCCGCAAGGAGTAAACTTAACTTTGTATTAGTAGAGGATCCAATAAAATATTCCCAAATATACAAATAATTAGAATTAATCAAT
Source organism: Hermodice carunculata (assembly GCA_964020975.1). Classification (NCBI taxonomy): domain Eukaryota; kingdom Metazoa; phylum Annelida; class Polychaeta; order Eunicida; family Amphinomidae; genus Hermodice; species Hermodice carunculata. Next base: position 136,280,088 of record OZ026612.1, on the reverse strand, counting down.
TTGGTCTCAAGTTCGTGCCAAATCTTAAATCGAATTTCATTAAATGCCGATGATTGATTAAAAAAAATGGGATACATTTTCAATGCCATTTTTGCACAAAACACATGTCCCGGAGGGTGCAGTATTCCATTTATGTAAATTTTCTTGAATGGCCATACATCCTGAACGCGCCATAAACTTCAGGCGGGTGGACTCAAAATCATTTACTCCAAACAATATAATTTTCTCTGGAGGACGATCTCTTTAATAAACCGCACATAGATAGTGATTTTTTGTTGTCAATTTCACTGAAAAAGTTGAGCACATAATTATCCAAGGTAAACTTATGGAATTTCCCAAGCCTCAGACCATCTGGGCTGTGTATCTTATTATCTAAACCAACATGAGTTAAAATCTTATTAATCTCTTCCATATAAGACCAAGAAGCATCTTCTTTATTAATAAAACGGTTCTGCAATTCCAGAAAAACTCTTGTACATAACCTCGAATCTGGCAATGTGTATTTAATTCTGTGAAAATACTTAAATTCCAGCTTTGTCTAGCAGTAAATCTACACACCGACGGTCAAAAAAAGGCCTGTGGTTCGGCATCCATGTGCGCTGAGTTCGTATCATGTCAAGTTCCAGTTCGCCTGCCATGAGTATGCCTCTCCCAGACAGTGCGGATCATAGCTTTGCGTGGTTCTTATAACATTTTCCTTCAATGTGAGGTTGCTGAAATGGTTTGCTCTCCCGTTGGGTGTTTTGCGGTAAGGATGCCAATGCGGCTAACTGTGGGAAACTGAATGTAGGCGTGTGTTGTGTCTTTATAAACGGATGAAATATATGGAATTGATTGCTATATGCATTTTTTAAAAAGTAATTAATGATATGTATAAAAGTTTTAATGTACAAATCAAATTTAGAAATGGACTCTTGCATGATAACCTCACATCGAGGATGTAATCTAAGCCCCATCCTATTCAACTTCTCTGCGCATGATTTTATTCGTCAATCTACAGATTTAAACAGAAAGTGCTATAAATTATACATTTTTGGAAAGCTAACAAACCCGTGATTTGCTTTGGGACACAGTCATATACGTCCTTTGCCTCATGTTTACACAGCAATCATAGAAATACATCATCCCATTTTTCCTGGATTCAACCTTTTTATTTTAAGGAATATTGTTTAATTCTTGTGAAAAAATAAAGTTCATACACTTGTCTAAAATATATTTTTTTTGTCCTATTGTGTTAACGTTGTTATCGAGATATAAACGTTGAGGTTGAATAGGCAACCCCACTGTCAATACATCAAAGGGACTGGGCCTTGACTCGAGCTTTTGACAAAACCGAGCTATGCATTACAAATTCAACACCCGCTTTTGTGATTTACATTGTTTCGATAAAAAAAGTTGAAAGTAGCTTTTGTCTGGGTAGGCTGGTACTTGATTAAATATGAATATACTGTATACATACATACATATACACACACACACACACACACACACACACACATATATATATATATATATATATATATATATATATATATATATATATATATATATATATACATACATACATACATATATATACACACACACACAAACAATTTTTATTTTAAAAATCTAGCTGCTATATACGTGAACACACGTCAGTGGCACTGAATGAGTTAATGTAAAGCAACACGCTTTGTGATTTGGGAAATAGTAATTTGGTAGAGATACTCATTTGAAGATCAAATTGGGACTATAACCTTATCAAACACTTCAATGTCGAAATTTAATTTGAATACAATTTCGAGTAAACTGGTTTCATGTTTATACTTTGGAGCGAAAATTTCATTAACTGCTAGTAGCCCGTTTACCCACCTTCCCCTACAGTTATCAGTATGACGTGGATGAGCTCATCTCTGTGTAACTGCAATTTTCATTTCCAATCTCGAGTCACTTGTTTTTTGTGTGTTGCCTGCACTCATCTCTGTGTAACTATTTTTATCTTTTCCAATCTTGAGTCACTTTGTTGTGTGTAGCTTATACGCATCTTTGTGTTTACGTTGGACTATATCTTCGCAAAAAGATTGTGTCACTAAAAGAATATTTTTATTTCTACATGTATGTCCACAACTCCGATACACAATGATGTCATTGATGATCAAGAAGTCTAAAACAGAAATTGCCAATATTCGCATGCTGTCATGGGTTAGTTTTTCTGTTGTTTTCTATCTCTTTCTCTTTCTAAAATGTCTAATAATTTGTGCTGTAAGTGCTTTCCAAAAGGAGAGATGTAAATCAAGGTGATGAATTTCATTTGAATTGCGGTCAAGAGAATTTGGTGTCGACAAGCATAGACCTACCCCCATACATAGTCCAAGAGTCATACTCACAACCAATTAAAAATGAAATTCATTCACGTATCATTGGTTCAGATAGAACAAGTTAAGTTTTAATATCAATAAAACCAAATTTATGCCTTTTGGAACATTTCGCAAGGTCAAACAAAATTCATCGTTGGAAATCAAAATTGACGATAAGGCAACTGAGCAAGTAGATGGTTTAAAATACTTGGGAGTCCTTCTAGACAGGTCACTTTCTTCTGCCCAGGTTTATTTGTTTGTGTGTTTTGAGTAAATTTGTAAGTAGATAAATATCAGAATCTATCTCTTGGGATGAACAAGTAAATGTCTTTGGAGGAATTTTATGCTTACGTTGTACAAATCCCTGATATATTACCTCACTTCGACAATTGTGACAGCCTGGGGCATAGATCCGCAGCATTATGCTAAGAAATAAGAAACGGGTTCTCCAAAAACAGGACTCTCGGGATAATTTCTAGGCAGGATAGACATACTCCAATCCTTTACTTATACCTGTCGAAAACCAAATTGTATATCTTCAATATTATCTAAAGGTAGGCCTATCATAAAAAAAATCCACCAACTTTGCATGTATTCGTTTTAAGATATAAATTTCAATATCTGGAAAAGTAATGGGATTAGATTTAATTCTCGGGTAAATTAGCATTTAACGAACGTTTCTTCAATATCGGTATTACTATGCCTACTTTAAAGACATCAGAGACATCTGTATAATATGATGTTGCAAAATTGCTGTGTAACGAGAAGATAAGATGTTACATAGAGTTGGGGATTTAATAGGCCTACCATAAGCAATGTGGTCAGCTGTGACACTGTCACAGCCAGGTGAACTATTCCTTTATAACTATTAAGCCTATCTATCATATTGGACACCATTTCCGAGATAATACAAGTACCCTCAGATGGCCTGACATTTTCTTATATATACCCTCTGCATATTTATTTTCTACCCTATCTACAGTACGCTGTTGACGTTCTGTCAAGGGGTCTTGGCCCTCTTGCATAATAAGCCTAGATGCCTAATATTTACTTGGGCATAATGATCGTGTTTGCAAATCAGAATTAACTTTTTGTGCTTATTTTTTAATCCATTCTAAAAACTACTCATTTTACGACCTTTAAAATTGAAATTCAGTTTATTATAATGTGTATCTGATTCATTTTGAAAATAGGCCTACTGCATGTCTGCAATATTTTATAAATATCTTTTTGGCTCCTTTATGATTTACAATGAAACCACCCAGAACTGTTTAATAACTGTCAAGTTCCTTGGTGGTCTTAAAAGCTGTATTGTAGGCCTATGTTTACACAAGTTTCTCATCTGTATTGTTAATATTTTAGATTGTAGCCTATCTCATATGCTATTATTTTATTTGTGTATCTCGTGTCATCATTCTATTTTATCATTTTCATCCAGCTTCCAGGGCCTGGCGGGAGATCAAGTTTTTTGCTGTTGTTTTATTATTATTATTATTATTATTATTTTTTGTTGTTGTTTTTCTTTTTGTTTTTTACAGTGAGTCAGTAACCCTGCTAGCCTAAAACTAAAAGAATAGAGTTCAATTTAATTATTCAAGCTAATAAAGATTTTTTTGTCCATACCCTGCTGCGCTGTATTGTATTTCTGTTCGTGTTTGTGCTTGTATTTATGTTTGTGTACTGACTGTTTTTTTGTTGTTGTTTTTTTTCTTTTAGACTTCCACTGTCATGCCTGATCCCTCTCCACGAATGGACCTGAACTGCATGCAGCCAACGAACACGACCTTATATTAGTTTCATTCGACCTTCACGAGAGGGCGCTGTCAGATGTGATTGTGAAGAAAATGTCTTCGGCATCTCTCACACGTCGAGGCAGCTTTGCCCGGCGACTGCGAGTGGAGCCAGATTTCGATGACTTTTATTTAGATGGGGGTATTTCTGCTGCAAACCAGAACCGATGGGTTTTCGAAATAGCATGGGAAGTCGCCAACAAAGGTGAGGCAAACCCGGCTGTCATGTTTGCAGCCTCCACATCGTCACCATGAGCTGTGGAAGGCAGCCCTGCGAGGCTCGATCAGGTCAGGGCAGGCCAAAGCAAGGCCTCTGTCATACTCATAGCAGGCGACCTGTCGTGGCCAATCAAACCTGGCCAAGCCTGAAGGTCAAACTGTTAAATATCACTTGTCGGGCACCTTGTGAATCTTTTGAGATAAGTGTTGTACTGTAGTTCTAATGTCCAGTAATGATGCGCGAGTCCATTGCAACCCTTAGCCCACTCACAGTCACACCCCCACGGCCAACCCCCGGGAATTTTGCGGATTTCACATTACAATCACACTTTGATAAATAATTTTTAAAACCCCGTTCTGTTGAGGAAGACACAGGAAATTACCCAGTCTGTTAAGATTAAAACCTGCCCTAAGGCGCAGGTTAAGTTTCTGAAAGATGCACTGAGTCTACAAATCACAATGACCCCACCCACGCGTGGGAAAACGGGGATTGAGGAAATAATTCATTAAACTTGAGATCCAGGCTCAGTTAGGGGTCATTTTGTTTAATTATCAATGACAATGTAGTACTACTCAATAATTCTTTAAGTTGTGAAAAGTGAAGTCTCATAGACATTAAGTCTGGATTTGAATTAGAAAAATGTTGGCATTCAAACTGTCCCAAAAATTTTGTTTCTCAATATTTTTTCAAGCAATTTGTTGTTTTTATTTTCTTCAAATGTTCTTTCCAATATAATCGTGATTGTAAATTCTACCACTCTATTCTCGGATCCGCCAACGCGTCATAAGCTGCTTATCAGCTGACTGCTGTTGTTATGCAAATGAGCGGGCCCTGTGAAAACACGCTCCACATCGCATATAGTCACATGTAAAATTAGACATTTTTATTCAAAATTATATCCATGTTGTCGACCGCAAATCAACAAAATAACTCTGAAGGCAGCATCATTTTGCCGAATTCTGCCACTGAATAAAAAATTGGAGAATTTTGACGATCATAACTTGGGGTTTTAGCGCTGGTTTTCGGGTAACGCTTGGCATACATTGAATGGGTATCCACAGACGCTTTCAGGGAGATTCACCAAGTAACGCAGGCATGTAAACTAAGATTCCCGGCTGTGCGGATCCGAGAATTACACTGCATTGGTATGTGAATTTCTTGTTGAAAAAAAAATGTAGTATTGCACCATAATGAAATTTTGAAAACAGTGTTTCAGGATTTATGTTCTTGCTTTTGCTCCAATATCCCATTTCATTATTCATTTATTATTTAAAAAATATTAATATATTTTTTGCAAGGTTTAAAGTTCACAACCAGTATGTAGTTCAGACTTCATATGTACCAAAAACTTTGTTTTTTTTCAGGCACAAATTCTGTGGGACCAGTAAATATAAATTCCTGGTACACATCCGCCAGGTTTAAAATTGAGCCATATTTCAAAAGTACACTGTAAACATATTGATTGGGGCAGAGGATTGCTGGTTCGACACCCGTCCCTTCTGTGGTCATAAACATATATCCCTGTAGCAAAGCAATTTCAGCAACTTGTGAATGTTAAAGTCCTCATGCACTTGCTATAGAAACAGGCCTATACCCCTAGCCAAAACTCCTGTTTAAAATTAAAAACAAAGCTTGCTCTAAATGCAAGACTGGAGAAAGTATGAAGTGAGGGAAACATGTTATTTTGTATTGCAGCCATTTATAATATGACTAGCAAAACTTGTTAGCTGCTTACAACTAGACCTCAGGCTGTTACCAGTTCAACTCTTATCAGGCATGTGGTTTACAGGGGGCAACCTGTTCAGGCCACTGACTCATACCATGCACTACTCCAGGGATCTCACACAGATAGATACCCTAAAAAGAGAGAGAGAGAAAAAAAAAAATATATATATGCATTACGGGTTGAAATTGTATGAAGTTTTCAATAGGTGTGAAGCTTGTAAATGGATTAAAATCCTGAAAATGGTCGCGTGTTGCACCGAACAAAAGAATTATTTAAGCTTCTTTTTTTTCTGTTTATATATACATGTATTACCATCCTGTGTAAATACAGCCCTATACTGTTCTCCTCAATAACCAAGCAGATATGTTTAAGGTTCCGTAATTATAATAAATATTGCCCTGAAAATGTCTGCCAGCAAATGGGACAGAGTGCCTGCTCTTAACTTTCGGTAGTTTAAACTTTTGACACGTGCAAGTGATGTAAAAATCTATGTTAAAATATAATTTTTAATTTCAAAAATTGGCTTTTGTTTAGTTTGCCTTAATATGATAAACCTAAATGTGTCATGTGGGGGGGACAGATGATTCATCGATGAATGTTGGTATTTTTTTATGATAATCGATGCAAAAAACAAAATTGCGATATTTATTGATACATATTTAATGTAATTTAATTTTTGTAAAAACTGTGTAAATTGATAGACTAAGTTAGGCAAAACACTCAGTCTGATACAGATTTACAAAAAAAAATAAAAAGAAATTTTGAGTCTTTGATAGTGGCAGGTATTTGATTGAACATTTCAGGTTACCAAAGCGAATAGTAGTTGAAAGCTATATCATACTTGTGCTACACTGTGTCTGAGGTTACCATGTACTACATCACACTTGTAGTACCAACCAATACTCCTTTTTTGGGTCCAAGTTCATTTATACAATAGCTGAACTAATGGGTAATGTAACGTAGGGGCCCTCTAACCATGATAATCTTTAAGTTTGCCTGTAGTTTCGGTGAGAGGGAATTTCTGTCAGATAGTGTCTATACAATGTGTGATATGGGCTGTGTGGTATATCTGTGGATGTTGGGTGTAGGTGTAAGCCTTGAATAAAGATGTAATGAATTGGAGAGTTGACTTGTTTCAAGGACAAGGGAAGATGTCCACTAAATATTGCAGTGATTAGAGAGATATTTGCATGTACCTAACGGGCTGACAGCTTTGGTAGATCCATCAGCACAACCCAACCAGACTCAAGCAGCTAGAACAACATGTATTGCCACATTTGATACAAGGATGTGAGTACTTCCTTTAATTGTTGAATGATATAGGCCAAAGTGGTCCATGCTGTCACCACACCATAACAGTGTCACCACACTACAACAGACACCAATTACACCACTCTGTCACCACACAACAGACACCAATTAAACCACTCTGTCACCACACTAAAACAGACATCAATTAAACCACTCTGTTACCACACTACAACAGACACCAATTATACCACTGTGCCACCACACTACAACAGACACCAATTATACCACTCTGTCACCACACAAGACACCAATTATACCACTCTGCCACCACACTACAACAGACACCAATTATACCACTTTGTCAACACACAACAGATCCCAATTATACCACTCTGTTACCACACAACAGACATCAATTATACCACTCTGTCACCACACAACAGACACTAATTGTACCACTCTCTCACCACACAACAGACACCAATTATACCACTCTGCCACCACACTATAACAGACACCAATTACACCACTCTCTCACTACACAGCAAGACACCAGTTATACCACTGTCACCACACTACAACAGACCCCAATTTTACCACTCTGGCACCACATAACCCATACCAATTATACCACTCTGTCACCACATAACCCATACCAATTATACCACTCTGTCACCACTTAACCCATACCAATTATACCACTCTGTCACCACATAACCCATACCAATTATACCACTCTGTCACCACATAACCCATACCAATTATACCACTCTGTCACCACTTAACCCATACCAATTATACCACGCTGTCACCACATAACCCATACCAATTATACCACTCTGTCACCACACACTAGTAAACTGCTTTCGGGGGGCAGCCAGCGGCGCATGGCGGCAGCTGCAGGGCACTGCTGGCTATGGCCGAAAGCCAATAGAAAGGTTTGGGATTGACTGCAGTTCAGCGGCAGGCCTTACTTAGATGCTCTGCCACCAGTTAGCACTCCCTACCACTCTCTGCCACTGGGCTCCACTCTGTATTGCATACTGGTATAATTGTTGTCTGTTGTAATGTCACTAGTAAACTGCTTTCGGAGGCATATGACCAGTTTTGGCGGTAGCCAGTGCTGCTGGATGCTGCCGAAATCCAATAGAGGGGTCCGGGGTTGACTGAAGGTCGGCGGCGGTACTTTGTCACCACACAGCAGACACCAATTGTACCACTTGGTCACCACATTATAACAGACATGCATGTATATATATGTGATGTTAATATTGGTTCTTGATTTTACATAAAATAGAAATGTATGTGATAATAAGAATATTGTTTCTTGTGTCTAATAGGCAGGCTTCAAAGTTGGGAAAAAATTCTGAGGAGTCCTGTCCACCAAAGTGTAATGGAAGAGAGCCACTGTTAGTGTCTGATGGCCAAATGTTGAAATTTTGTGCCAAAATTTAGGGTCCTGTGGCTCCTAATTGGTTTAAAATTAGTTGTCAGGGTCTATTTTCAGGGGTATTGGCTATGTGTTAGTATCCAAAATTGAGCCCTGATGAGCAGTAAATTAGTTCATGTCAAAAATATGAATCAAGGGAAAGGTTCATAGATGCATGAATATTTAGGTTGTCTGTGAGTAAAATGTGAGCAACATATCTTATCAATAATTACCTGTAAGTTCTATCACGCTGAAAAAATGTGTTCACAGTGAAGGTACTTTATTTTTCCTTCGTTCCTTACTCATTTCTTTAATATAATAAAAATTGTGCACACTACGGACAATTGAAAACTTTAACATTGAATATCTTCAACAGTATTATAGATAGAGATGACAATCCAACTTCAATTAGTAGGTTAGTGGTAAAGGCACATTCAATGAAATAAAAATTAAAGTTGTAAAATTTTAATCTGTAGTAATGAAGCACTCTCGGAAAACTGAAAAGTTGAATATCTATCAAAGTATTGTAGACAGAAATGTTAATAAAGCTTTCATTCAAAGTTTGATGCTTCTAATAAAATAAAAATGAAAGTGATAAAAATTAATTCATGCTGATAAGAAATGGTCAGAAAATTTAAAATGTTGAATATCAAAAGTATCTAAGATATAGATGTCAATCCAACTTTGATTCATAGGTTTGTCCTTCAGCCACATCCAATGAAATGAAAATAAAAGATGTAAATTTTAATTTATTTTGATTAAACATACCTGGAAAACTTTAAAAATGTTGAATATCTATGAAAGTGCTATAGATGGAATTATTAATCCAACTTTAAATCATAGGTTTGTGCTATAAACGCACGTAATGAAAAAAAAATGGAAGTTGTGACATTTGTCTTACCCAAACTGAGTACACTTTGGAAGTTTACCTCAACTACCAGGTACTTTCTACAAACACTTGACCTAGTGACTTACTTTTTGGGTCACTGTGATGTAGATTTCCCAGAACTTGGGTCATACTGTCACTTTTGAACTTTTTAATATAACTCAAAAACCTATGATTTGATCTGATCAAACAAACTATATTTAGACCTCTAAAGGTCAAAGGTCAAGGGCATTAGGTCATCTGAAGATTTACTAGTGGCCTTGAAATATCAGTTTCCATCCAAATGTAATCATGTTGAGCTCAAAATAAAGGTCAAAGGTGTATGTTGAAAATTTCCATCTAGCCATTAATGTAAGAAGGTGGGGTCACCATAGAGGGAATGTTGGTGGAAGGGAGGCTTCTTCTCGGCAATTGCTTATGATTGGAGATATCTAGTTTTCTAGTTTTTTCGTTATCCAACACCTTTGTTCTTTGATTATTAGTATACTTTTATTGGTATCATTCGATGTACTATAGGGCGATCCAGATGAAATAAATATGTTTAAATTAAAAATGATAGGTATCCAGCACCTCTATACCCATTGATCCAGCGGTAAATCTATTTTCAGTGTTTGATTCAATTCATCATGCATTTGTGTTTATGTAAGCTTGAAAGACACAAGTTCACAGATGAAAGAATACATGTACAGTATTGTTCATGTGTAATTTAAACAATGTAAGCAAAGCTGTCTTTACCAGGGTGATGAGTGTGTCAAGTTTTACCAAGTGGAGAAAGCGCAGTCCTTCTGCTTTGTAATAATTGTTCAAACAATAAATCCATTCAGTTGTAACAAATGGTTCTATTCAGTTCAACACACAGTAGTTTTATATGCAAGTGATTATGACACCTTTAAAATAATATTGACCATCAGTCACATCTACCAGATATACATGTAGTCATCATAGACTATCAGTGACAAGTGAAGTGTTAGAGTGTTAGAGGTTGATGGTCCATGAATCATTCTTTGGAAAACTGAGGTTATTATTATATTTTTAAATTGATTATTTGCTGGAAGTTTATGTTTCCAAAACAAGTGATTATGACACCTTTAAAATAATATTGAACATCAATCACATCTACCAGATATACATGTAGTCATCATAGACTATCAGTGACAAGTGAAGTGTTAGAGTGTTAGAGGTTGATGGTCCATGAATCATTCTTTGGAAAACTGAGGTTATTATTATATTTCTAAATTAATTATTTGCTGGGAGTTTATGTTTCCAAAACTTAATTTAGTTTAAAGCATTCTGTCCATGAATGGGAATAATCTGGGGATGTAGGTAACAATATGCTGCTGTTGGAACCAGTATGCATCAGATTTTTGTTTTCTTTTTTCTTTGTGTCCCTTCTTTCTTTCCTTTCTCATGGATACATGGAAAAAGTACATCCAGGTACCCACCCTCATGTTAATACCTGGGTACCTGGCAGATACACATGTATGTGACAGTGGTCTGCCTTGAATTAATATGTGTCTTGCTTGATGTGTGTACAGGATAGCATCTCTGTGCCAGCCTCACAACCCACCAAGTGTCAACATGGACATTTGTCCTTTTTTCCATACTATTCACACATGATCTCGAAATAGAACAGCATTCTATCAACAGCCAATCAGATGGCTGCATTTTGATCTTTAAGCAGAATGTGCTTCAATTGGGATGGATACAATATATATTCCATATATTGCCAGAATCATTGGAACTCTTTGCTTGCGTTAGATTACAAACACTTGAATTCAGAGTGGTAATTTGACACTACGCATAGTGATTGTACAGAAGTGCCACTTTACTCAGAGATCAGCATGGTGGCTGGTAGACCAGTGTACTATGTGAAAAGTGCTGCATAGAGGGTAATTATTAGAGTTTATTCGATCTAGCCATAATAGAATACACTTTAATACTCCCCATCTAGTGAGTGTGTGGATTTTATAACTGACATCAGATTTCATGACTGAAGCATGATATCTGACATCAGTCATAGAATCCACACAGTCACTAGATGGAGAGTATTAAAGTCTATAGTCAATAAATTCCACTTATTTATTTACTTATTTATTTTTCATGATAAACATGTAGACCTTATGTGTGTGATGTATTGAAATACTAATGAGCCCACCCATTCATAAACAGATCTGTGCTTACACTGATTTGGCTAAATGTGGCATTGCTGGGCATATTGACACAAAGTGCTATTAGCTTGGTGTTCAAGTATTGCATGGTGACTGAAATGTCCCCTGGATCATAGCAGTCTGTGACTGATGACAAACATAGATATAATGCTAACATCTATTCACCATGTAGGACTTGTGTCTGCATTGAATTCTCACATCTGTTTACTTGAAATTTTTCTCAAAGCTGTTGGCACTGTTCTATGTCTGATTTACTCATCCATTGCAGAATTTTAAAAGTTAGATGAGTTTTATAATTAGTTGCATACATAGCCAGAGCAATATTACTTCATGTCCATGCCCCCAAGTCATACATGAAGGCAGGTGTATATTTAGTATATAAAGTTGTGTTTTTGTTCCAAGTGTGCAGCTTGTATAGATTCATTAGGTAATTGTGCCTTCACACAGGTACAAAGGTTGTCACATGTCATACTTAAAATAAGGTGCAGTTTTTGTGTGTCATCTTGTGCTCACACATAATTACTCCCTGATAACTCTCTGATTGTACAGCTTTGCTTCCCATCAAAGTGATCAATAGTTCTTACCTCAGCCAGCACTTTTACATTTTAAGTGCTGTTTATGAACATACATGTACCAGACATTGAAACTGGTAAACAATGTACATGTCATTAATATTACAGATTAATGATTAAAGTAGGCTGTGGTTTATATTTAACAGTACATACACATGTAGTATTAAATCAAAATCAAGACGACAAGAGTGTCTACATGCCTGACCTTGATCCTCATCACCAATTCTTTTACAAAGTGTGACAGAAAAAGAGAACTTTTCAGTAGGGCCAGCTTCTGCCTCTTGCCTTCCCATGCAACTAAATACATGTACAGTGGTCCCTGTCATGAGAGGCCACCCCAAAGGCACGCCCAAAAGTGGCCTTTAAAAACGGGTGGCCTCTCATTAGAGGTGCAGTGACATGGAAAAGATTGCGTCAGGGAACTTCCAAATGTGATCTTTCAAGCCAGGTGGCCTCTCATTAGAGTGGCCTTTCAAGACAGGAACCACTGTACTTCACAAAAAATTGTGTCTTGTTATATAACAGGCTTATATTGTACTAAACCATTATTTATTGTCGGCTCCTCCTATTTGATCATTTAAGTGAAGAGGTGACTATAGTCAATTACCTTAAACACTCAATTTACAGTCATTGTTAGTACATAAGTGTAACATACTAGAGATGTCTGTCTGTCTGTCATTAGACTTTTTACTTTTTCAACTTATCAAAATCACTGCATGGAATCTTTTGATTTTGCACATGGATGTTCCCCAGGTGGACCTGTACCAAGTTTGCAAAGGAGATGATGATGTAATCATTTCTGTATTTTTTAATTTATTTAAAAAAAAAAAAATCTTTATCGGAAGAACTTCTTAGCTGATTGCTTTTATATTATATATAGGGTTACCCTGGTTCTAATTTTGGCCACCAGGTGGTGCTGCAATTTTTTTCTGTGTTTTTGTGTGCATTTTTGTGTGTTAAGGCTATTTTTGATTACTTCTCAAGAGCAACTGAACAAAATTGCTGAAAATTTTATTACAATATAATTTGACTTCAGATTGTAAAAGTTTGCGAAAATGATATGGATATGTTAATTTTTGACGAAGTTATGGGAACTCAAACTTTGCGACCATCGGTAAGTGCTATCCCTGCATGGTATCTATGGCTGTTGATGATGATGCAACAATTTTGCTATTTCTTATGAAATTTTTAATTGATTTAAAAAAAAAAATATTCTTCAACTCAAGAACTGCTTGGCCAATTGCTTTGATATTGCACATAGGGTCATCTGGGGTCACCTAGTTCTTATTTTGGCCACCAGGTGACACTGGTATATATATATATATATATATATATATATATATATATATATATATATATATATATATATATATATATATATATATATATATATATTAAATATCAAACTTTGCAACCACTGTGCATGTGTGTAGCTATACAGAACACAGTGCATGTGTTGCAATACTGTCAAAGCATATTCCAGTCAGCAGAACACCAGATCATCATGATCCTCTTGCTAACACTTTTTTTTCAAATTCTGGTACTTACCAGTAATTGCACCTTTCCATTTGATTACTATGTAAGGAGCATTCTAATTCACATGTCAATTAATTTTTCTTTAGCAAATCTTGTAAACACTTCTAAATGTCATATGCACTCAGCTAAAGCTCAACACAGGTCTATTCACTAGCAACTTTGATTTTGTGAGCACACTTAGGTCAGCTGAGCATGGGCTATTCACGCAGCCCTCAAGTTTTGTTTTTGTTTTGTTTTTGAATTCAGATTCCGATATTACACACAATAATGGACCTCAAGAAGGGCTAGATGGAGATTACATGTGGACAAACTTTATGTAATTCTCAAGGTCACAGTGTCATATCAATGATTTGATTGTCTGCTTGGTAAATGTATGACTCTTTGAGCAAAGACTTTGATATTGAAGACAATGGTGATCCACTACACAAAGCAAGTTCAGGCTGCAAATGAGTGACCTTGACATAATTCTGAACATAAATTCCAGGTTCGCTCTCAATTGGTTTTTACCCCTTGGCCTTCTAGGCTGGAAGGGTATTGTCATCATATACGCGTCCGTCCGTCCTTCCATGCCTTGTTAACTCCATATCGCCAAAAATACTCATTTGACACAGACCAAATTTTTAGTGCAGGGGGCTATTGAGGTACTTCAGGTGCCTATCGAATAATAGGTCACATACTTAGAACACAGTATTACATTATAGAAAAAAAATGGTGTTAACACAATATCTAAAAAAAATATTGAATGTAGCTTCATCAATTATTTATGACTGTGTCCTAAGGATGCCTAAGAAACCTATCAAAAACTAGGTCACTGGGTCACAGTGCTGCATTGAAGAAAAATGGCAGCACCATGATATCTTCAAATCTTAATTGTCCCCTGCTACCGAAGGTGGCATAGGGGAACATAGAATTAGAAGGCATAGGGGCCATCCGTCTGTCGGCTGGCTGGCCGGCAGCATATCTCTAAAACCCTAAGAGATAGAATAATGAAATTTATACCAGAGATGCATCATACCACCGCCATGTGCACAGCATATTGTTTTTGGCCCAAGAACATATCCATTTTTGTGTTATGGCAGCATATCTGTAGAACCCTTAGAGATAGAATAATGAAATTTATACCAGAGATGCATCATACCAAGGGCATGTGCGCCATACATTGCTGTTGACCTTGACCTATTTTCAAGGTCACAGGGCCCAAGAACACATCAGTTTTTGTGCATCCAAACATGCTGTACACATTGTATATCTTTCTTCTGACGGGAGACATAGACCCTTTGGATCACTGTGCACTTGGTTTCGCATTGTAGCTGCACCAATAATTTATGACAGTTGGTCCTAAGGATGCATCAGACACCTAGAGAAGACAAGGTCACTAGGTCACATATTTAGGTCACAGTGCTGCATTGAAGAAAAGTGGCCTTGCCATGATATCTCTGTTCATTGCATTTACACCAAAACTTTGTCATTAGGTCAAATAGAAGTAACCTTGACCTATCCAAGGGTATATTTGTCACCTACGCAACCGTCTGTCCTGGCCCAGGGGTTTTCGGTCACATTGGCTTCTAGTTTCATGCTAGGTCAGTTGAGCACTGGAATATCACAGTCCTCTTGTTGTCAGCTAAAGCTGTGACCAGTGCCTTTTTGGAAAACGTGTGCCACTCAGTAGAACTTTGACAGATGACCATCTTCTTGGAGTGAACAGTGACAATCTTCCACAGCTACAAGTGCCTGCAGCCACATGTAAGAAACAGCAATGTCAGGTGGCAAGAAGGACTTCTGTCCTTATTTGTTGCTGCCCAACTGATGTAGTGAGGTGAGGAACACAATGGATAACCAAATTATGGAATATGAAATATATACAGATGTGAAATATTTTGTTGTTTAATGTATGAATATATTTTTGATAAATTGTTTTGTTGGTGTTTACAGTGGGAGGTATCTATACAGTAATTAAGACTAAGGCAGCTGTGACTGTAGAAGAGTTGGGAGACCAGTACTGTCTGATTGGGCCCTACAATGAATCCTGTGTACGCTCAGAGGTTGAAATCATGGAACCTTCTAATCCAGCCATACGGGAGGCCATTGGGAGAATGCGAGAACAAGGGTTCAAGGTGAGTTGACCAGGGCATGAGACTCTATCATGACTCTATATGCACACACAATTTCACAAATTATATTCATGAGACAAACACTTATGTATCACTCACATGTATTATTGGAACAGTAAGTGGTTGGGTACACATTGTATCTTAATACCTTGAGCAGCACGTGTTATCAAATACAATTGGAATATGATTCAGATGTTATGTACCTTTTTGTGTTGCCCGTGGACAAAGTCCTCAACTCAATGTGACCGTGGTCAATGTATTAATTACAAGGCATACTATAACACTGACATATCATCACAACTAATTGCTAGTCACATGTTTTATGATAAGTGAAGATAATCAGGGGGCAAATGCAGATGTTTGGCTGATTTCTACTTTTTTGACTGATTGTGTGATGTATGTGAACATGGTCCACACATCTGTCATTGGATTCCTTCACTTTTAACATTGATTGAAAGCAAGCAGGGCTAGAAATAGGGCTTATCCGCTTGTCCGTACTAAGTGAAAATTGAGACGGACAAGTAAATTTGCTAATGCACTTGTCCAAAATTTACATATAGTTCAATTAGAATATGACTCCACTTTGGTTTGTGGACAAGTGAAAATTTTTCCTTATTTCTAGCACTGGCAAGGTATGTGGCCCCAGTACATTTTCATGTATGCAGTCTGAAAGTTTAAAGAGCCTTGTAGTGTTTTATAGGACTTCATAATTCAGTATTCATAAGTTCCCATGAGTGCTACAGACATTGTAAATGATATCTTGAACAATTTTTGGTGGCTTGACTAGAAATAATCGGAATAATCTTTTACAAAATGTTGACAATCTTGAAAATGCAATCTTAGCTACATCCAAATTTCCATACATTGAATCTGATAAATCATATGAACACTTAAAGCCATTTGCTCAAAGTATGTGTGTCCTAGAATTAAATGGGCAAAGTTTAAATGTTAAATTCAATAACGCGCATACTCAAAAGGTTACTTTGTGTAAAATCTACAGTCCACCCTGCAACAGAAATGACGATATTGATTTACACATGTATTTATTAATGATGTATCATCTATCATTGCATCTTTGTCACAAGAGCAATTGCAGAAATTCATTATTGAAATTTTAATTTAGAATTACTTAGAATTGATTTGAGATTGAAATATTGATGTCATGGTTAATTCAGATTTTTTGCCCAAGGTAACAGTACCTATCCATTTCTCGAATAAAAATGCAGCAACATGTAGATGATATTATATCATCTACATGTTGCTGCATTTTTATTTGAGAAATGGATAGGTACTGTTACCTTGTATATATATATTATATGTATATTATATACGGTAATTTTTCACATTCAACAAAACCTACCTTATGAGGAATTATCTTTACACAATTATCTGATCACTTACTGTGTTGTACTTGCCTTGACCAAAATTTTAATTACCATAGCTCTCTAAAGTATATAAAAATTAAAAATTGATGAAGAATCAATAAAAAAGTTTGCAGATGATCTTGCAAATGCAAACATTTCTCAATCTCAGAACCAAGATCCAAATGTTAACCCAAATTCTAATTACGATAAATTACTATAAATATGTCAGTCAAAAAAAAAAATTTACTTAATAAAATGGTTATATTTAACAAATACAAACACAAATATTCTCCTCAGATAACAAATGGTATTTTATGATTAATTAGATTTCATGAATAACTTCATAAGCAGCTTAAATGTATCAATCAAAATATACAATTGTATCGTACCAAAAAGAATAACCTTAAGGTTTATAACCAAACTCTCAATAGGAATATTCATCAAGTAAACCAGGAATATTTTAATGAATTTGAAAATTTAAAAACATATTCTAAAAAAAGTTGGAATACAGTAGTCCCTGTCTTAAGAGGCGACCCCAAGGGCAGGCCCAGAATTGGCCTCTCAAAACAGGTGACCTCTCATTGGAGGTACAATAACATGACAATTGCAAGCACCTAGGGCCCTATGGGTGGTCTTTTGAAACAAATGTGTTGTAAAGTGCAAACTCTGTGTCACTGGTTTTAAGTGGTAAACATATCTCAAAATCTTGAAATTGATTCATTGCAAACTAAGATTGAGATAACTGTTTTTCTGATCATGATCAGAAAAGCAGTTACAGGGAAGTTGACAACTGACTCATGCTAAGGAAGCTTGGTGACTTGGGGCATACTATTCAGAGCGATCTCACCTCCAAATCTTACAGCTAAATTTTTAATGACAAATTGGCTTATATATTCTGAATGGTGCACCCTAGGTCCATGGTTACTTGGAAACATTAATAGAAAAATGCCTGTAGGCTTTCATTTGGTGCTGAAAGGTCAAACTGGAGGTCAAACTGATATCTTGGCTTATGTCTTAGTAATGGTAGCTCCTAGACTAGTAACCATTCATAGGAAATTAGCTATGGGCTTTCATTTGCTGTGGTTAATCCTGACCTTGAAAGGTCAAACTGACATTGGTGGTTACACTTTGTGTCAAGGCTGTACTTCTATAGCCGTTGACTTCCAGTCATAAAACTTGACACAAATGTGTATCTGGGCGTAAAGGTGTGTCATGCATAAAAAGTAGGTTACTAGGTCAAGTATCTGGGTCACAGTGATATATCCTTGTAAAATAATGTCGGCACTGTAATTCCTTTAATATTTATCTAAGTTTCATAAAACTTCACGCACACACACACACACAACTTGACCTAAAGGTCTGTCAAGTGTCTGAGTCATTGGGGATACAATCATGTAAAACCGAAATACATGAACATTTCATGTCTGGACTATAACTCCATTGTCCTTTGACTTAAAATCATGAAACTTTACAAATACATGTGTATCTGGTCACAGGGGTGTGTCATGCACAAAAAGTAGGGCAGCAGAACAAGTATCTGAGTCATGGTAAAATAGTGCTTGGGCTGTAATTCCTGTAATCTTTAATTTGCTTTTAAGAAACTTCACACATGTACATTGTACATGTATCTTGGCCTAGAGATGTGTCCTATAATAAAATTAGTTATTGGATGAAGATGACCTCTTGCCCAGTCATATGCAAAATTTCATTTTTCTCATCTATCTAAATTTTCTAACAACCATGCCTTGCGCAGATCAAAAACAAAAAAAATTATCTGCTCTGGAAATGCTGCAAATTTATTTTAGCTTCCAATTTGAACAGTAACATTATTTTAAAGGATGTAAACACAAAAAGTTTATGAATCTGACACATTATCTGATCTGGGAACAGGGAGATGGAACTCTCGCTGTTGGAGATATATTTCTCCCATGGGTAGAAAACCCCTGTGTAACCCTACTTCTCAATTAGTGAACATGACCTGTCATCAAAGCACATGCCAACACAGTCACCTGTGATGACTGGCACAACCCAGTCCTACTGTGCAGTAAAGCTGAACATGCTGACCCATAATTGATGACATGTACAGTACAACATAATGTCTAGATGTCCCCTAGCAACGTTAAAGGGCCCTATATAAAGGTCATGCACACAGCGTAGCATTCTGTTTTGAATGAACTAGATGCCTGTGGAGTTGAAAGATTTCAACTGTGCACTATAGTGGGCATAAGATTAGAGTTATGCTCAACCTGTGGTCAACCATTACTCATTAGCCTCTGATGAGTCCAATGAAGGGCCAAATGTGTCTGTTCTTATCAACACTTCCCCAGTCTTCTTATTGCTATAATAAAATTAGGTCACCAGGTCGAGGACCCAGGTCAGGGTGGTACAACCCTGTAAAACTAGGTTACATTTTGTGTGTCCTGCCAATCTGCCTTTTCCTTTGATTTTTGGCACACACAATCTACAGAACTGGGATATTCTCCTGATTTAAGTATTGTCATGCTCCTTTAAATTTTCTTAATTTCTTTATGATTTTTAAAAGTTTTCTTTAATTCTCTCTGCAAATGGTTACTATTAAACATTAACAGGAAAGTACCCATGGAGTTTCAATTGTTGTGGTTAATTTTGACCTCGTGACTGTCTATTTGAGGGCATTCATAGACCACTGCAAATTGACTTCACCTTGTGGGCAGATGTGTGGAGGGCGTGAGGATGCATAATGGTTTTTGCCCATGGGTATAAAGTGTCTAATTTTTGTTTTTGTTTTTGTTTGTTTGTTCATTGAAATAGATGAAATCTTAGATGCAGTAGATTATGTCAAGTTGAAGTAGGGAAGTATTAAACAAGATACTCACCATGATTTCATGTAAAGATGTACCAATACATAAAACAATTGTAGGTTAAATTCAACAGTTCAGTGTATTAGCCATGTTTTTCTCATCTTTTTTTCCTGCAGGTGGTGTTTGGGCGTTGGCTGATTGATGGCTACCCCAATGTGGTGCTATTTGAGATTGGCAGTGGGGCTTGGAAACTGGATGACTGGAAGCGTGAGATCTGGGACCACAGTCATGTTGGCGTACCCTGGCATGACCGAGAGAGTAACGACTGCGTCATCTTTGGTGCTCTAACTGCCTTTTTTCTGGCCGAGGTAACAAGTGCACTATCTTTGTTACATTTATGTGTCACTAACAGGTCAGGTCACAGGGTTTATCATTTTTATACTGTGTAGTTTGAATGTAAATCGGAAAAAAAGTACATGTTGCAATTTGCTTTTCCTTGAGAATTTTAATTTATTGTAGGGCAGAGATTTGTTTTGAATATGATACTCATTGAGTCTGTCCTGCCTCTGTTAATTCATAATTATGATTTTCTTTCCTTTCATTCCGCTATATGTATGCCAGCACAAGGTCTTCAAAAAAGAAAGGTATCGTCCAGCACATGATTATTGTCCGTGATATACATGATTTAATATGATTGATCCAAACTTTGTCAAAGTCGAATAGAGCATTATAATATATTCCTCTAATTGTCAGTTGAAATAGGTATGTGTAACAGTCTTTGTGTTCTTTAACTCATATATCACTTTCAACAGAATGTACTTTCAATGTATTGAAGTTACACCAATGTTTGTGACATTTTAAGGGAATTTTTTTTGTTTATTAAATTGCTTTTTTTGTGTTTGTGATAACAGTTCATCAAGGCAACACCAGGGGCACCACTTGTTGTGGCTCACTTTCATGAGTGGCTGTCTGGGATGGGATTGGTACTGTCACGCACGCGACACGTGGATGTTTCTACAGTGTTTACAACTCATGCCACACTGTTGGGGCGATACCTGTGTGCTGGCAGTGTGGACTTCTACAACAGCTTGGGAAATGTACGGTATCAATGTTTGTGTTGTGAAAATTTGTGAGAATTAAGTTTATTTTCCAATAGACATTCTGACTTGTTCATAATTTTCACCCTTCAGGTGCTAATTTAAGCTTGAGTCAACAGCTTCCCTCGGGACAATGGGCGATGTGCGCAAAGTGTCCCAAGGAATGCTGTTGACTAAGACTACTTTTTGCTTGCTGGTACTTGAATGAAAGTTATCTTCATGAGGAATTTGAATCCTTTAACCATTATATGTTTAATGATAATATTATTAGAAAACAACTATTGCAGTGATTAGCACTTTAAGGGTTAATCCTTTTGCAATGCTCCTCCTTGTCTCTGCCCATAAGTGCTTGACGCAATATTTTTGTGTTGATCGTAGGTGGTTCCATTATGCCATAACCTAAATTAGGGTGGACAAGTATCTTGTACATTGCACAATCATGCTTTCTACCACTTTATTTAAAGGCTTTACTTTTCTTGCTTATAATGTCTCATTTTAACCCAAGGTTTTTGTCAACCCTTTGTACCAAGGTTGGGTCTCGTGTTTTTGGAGAGAAAAAGATCAGACTGGTGTGATAAAAACATAGGGCCTTCATGTGCAGATTAAAGAAAAAAGTACTTAAGAAGCATTGTGTAGGAAGCAATGTAGTTATATGCAGATCTACAGGTTGAAGATACCAGGATCCCTCCACCACCCCCACAAAAAAAAAAAAAAAAAAAATAGAAAGAAAGAAGTAGTTTTTATTTTTGTCCCTGTCAGACACATTGTCATCTTTTCTGTTTTGGTTTGTGCATCTGTATTTTTGCTGCCACTGTAGTCAAAGCTTGGCTTGACAGTGGTGGCAGCAGGACATGTTTTAGTTTTGAAACACTTCATTTGTACTTTTCATCTTTCAGAAGCTTCATAATTTCAAACACAGATTAAACATTAAGTGCATATTAAGTGGTGGCTATTCCAATGTAAAATGTTTTGAAACCTTGTATGAGCCCATGTATATGAACTCCAGCTGAAAAGGTCAAGTTACTGAAATATACACATTTTTGTATTCAGTCGTCAGAGGGAGACACAAAGGTAGGGTGACATTTGATATGACCTGTCATGAGTACCTCATTTCTTGCAAGGTTTGCAATACCCTAGCTTGTATTTCCTACCCGTGGTGATAACTACATGTACCACAAGATATGAAGTGTAATCATTATTTTTTAAGCCTCTTCTCATATAATGGAAAATCATATTGGGGTTTATTTTGAGGTAGAAAATAAATGCAGATTCTTTCTACAGAAACTTATTTAATGCTTTGTAGGAAACAGAAGGTTTTTTGTTTGTTTTTGTGTTTTGTTTTTAATCAACTTATTTTTTCTTTCCCTGTTGAGAATCAAATTTGACTGCCGATTATTTCAGATAGTCATGGATGTTTAAAGAGAGTTTCCACTAGACCAGTAGCCATGTCCAAAGTTTGTCAGTGGAATGGTGACCTGCTGTCACTTAAATAACTACGCAAAATTATTTTATTTCAAAGAAAATGTTTGATACATTTTTGGTCTAAAGAATGTTTAGAGTAAGGCAGTTTTTATTTGATCAAAATAAGATAATTAGTTCTAGAGAAAAACCACCCCGAACTGAACATTTTGATGCAAATTCCTATTACCTGTAATCAAGATTCCAAGGTTAACACTGTTTATTGACTACCATGTTATAGTCTGTCAATCTTGCTCTGTGGAAGCAGATTTTGTGAATATTACAACAATGGATTGTTACTTGCCGATATATCCAATGCATAACCTTTTCTCATCAATGTACCTTACTTTTGAGGCATATGTGGTAACAATATGCACTTTGTACTTCTTTCAGTCGCATTTTGGGGCATTTCTGCTGCTGCAAGCAAAACTTTGCGCAATCCATATCGTCCAAGAAATGATAAGTGCGCATGCGCAAATGTGATTGACAGGTATTTTTAAAATGCGTGCAAGGTTCATAAATAAACCACAAAATTGCAAAAATTGATGGTTACAGAAATAAATACAAACCACACTGCAAGCAAATTTCTTTGAAGAGTAAGGTGAACTGCTCATATTTGGTTATGTATGAAATAAATGGTCAGCTTGCCTGCTGTTTACGTAATATTCTCGAAATACCCTTCCATAACTCAGGGTTGACCTACTATAGTGTTAAGTGTATTTTCTTAGTTTTTTCAGATTGTATTGTGACTGGAACTGCCCAATTTGGACACCTGATAGACAATGTATATGTCTATTAAAATGTCCCAAAATCTCAATACAAACAAAATTGTTGAAATTTGTTTGGACGTTTACCTTATGTTAAAATATAGCTTTATAATGAGGATTGAAAAATTAGGTAGAATTTGGTAAGAGTTTATTAATGGCAATAATAAAAACAGACCACAGTTAGTACCAGAGTATGCAAATTACATAAAAACTTTCTTGGGAGAGCATGTTGCAGGGCTTGCCCATCCTTCCCTGTATTTGCTGCCATCCACTGGGCATGTCTCCAGTTTAACCTGTTTTTATCATTTTGTTCTTCATTCTGAAGCGTCATGATTGACATCAAGCAAAACCTGAACTCTGTGCTCGGCAAACATCCCTGAACTGATCAAGTGTACACAAAGGACTGGTCACAAGCCTGCACAATTCACTTGCATTTTGTTGCATTTTGCTGTCACAGTGTAATACAATGGTGTTACTGACCTTAGGTCAATCATTCAGACTGTTTTACCAGATCATACATAAACCATGGTTTAAATATGATTTCTCTCTTAAGTAACAAAGTTAAGTCCACAACAGTTTTGTTTGGGCATATCTTGGGAACTCTAAGAGGTAGCCCTTTGAAATTTTCAGAGTTGTTAGATTTTATGTTGTAGGTGTGCACAGGCAAAGTTTCATGTGGGTAATTACCTTACTTCTTAAATTAATTAACAAAATTCATTAAGTCCACAACTGGTCAGTCAGCTAAGATTATCTGATGGGACTTGGTGCATTGTCTGTCCATCTGTTGGCATCCAAAATTTACGTTTTGGACTACTCCAAAATGCTCAGTCAGATCCACTTCAAACTTGATGGGGATCTACCTTGGACAGGTCTCTACCAAGAATGTACAAGTGGCTATGCGCCGGTGATTTTGGATTTTATTATGATTTTTTGTAAAATCTTCCAAAAACTTTCTTCTCTGAAGCCACTTGGCCAATTGCTTTGAAATTGCATAGGAATACTGTTTGGGACATCAAATCTTAATTTGTTCAACAGATGGTGTTGTGATTTTTTTCTCTATTTTTTTTAATGAATTTTTGTGAGTTAAAGCAATTTTTTGACTTGTCTAAAACTGTTACTAAGATTGTTCTGAAACTTGTTAGAAATGTAGCTTGTGGAAGGGTTAAACTAATTTTTCACTAGGTGGTGATATTTTGGATCCCAGACTTTTACCAAATTTTTCAATTTGGGTACTCGTTGGTTAATGCATACAGTTCTATCGAATATTATTTAAGTCAATGGGGATTGCAATGGTAATTCACATTTTCAACTACTTCTCCAAAACTGTCAGAAAGATTCACTTCAAAGTTGGTTGGGATAAACCTTGTTATGCACCCCCCTGCCTCCCCCCCCCCCCCCATGGTAGTAGTCCTCAATTAGGGCCTTGTCAACTTAGATGATAGATGACCTTGACCAAATTCCCAAGTTCACTACCTAGAGTCCTGTTTGTGAACTTGGTTTCTGCATGATAACTAAAGATGTTTTTTGCCTAGGGCTTTTATATTGCACAGGAATACAGCCTATTACAAGAGCTATATCAAGTTCTGAAATGGGTGACCTTGAGTCAATTCCCAAGGTCATAGAGCCACACAACAGAATTTGGTTTCTGCTTAATAACTGCAGAATTTTTTGAGCCAGGGATTTTATTTTATAGATTGTTCTAGTCTTCTATTCCCAAGGTCATAGAGCCACTTAACGGAATTTGGTTTCTGCTTATTTCAATGTCACAAGGCCACTTTAATGAATTTTGTTTCTGCATCCTAACTCAGAATTTAACCTAGGATATAAATGTTTCACATGATAATAGTCCTTTATAAGGGCTTGATAAAGTTAGAACATGGATAACCTTGACCCAATTCTCAAGGTCACCACACAGGTTGGTAGACTTTGGTTTCTGCACCATAGCTTAAGAGTTTATTGAAATAGGACTTTGTTACTGCCCAAGTATATACTCCTTAATAATGGCTAGGTAAAGTTTGAAGATGGTTAACCTTGACATGATTTCTATTAAAGGTCACAGAGGTACTACAGTAAGTTTTGGTCTTTGCGTGACAACTATGAAATGTTTTATGATAGGACCTGTATATTGCACATGATGTCCAGAGCTCAGTCTGGTTTGAAAATGGGTTAACTGGACCCAATTTCCAAGGTCACAAGGTGACTGCAGTGAATTTGGTTTTTGCATTCTAACTCAGCATTCAACTTAGGACTTCAATATTTGCACATGATAACAGTCCTCTATTAGGGCTTGGTCAACTTATAGCCTTCTATAGAAGTAGGTCAGGTTTTTGTCACATAGCCACATTACTGAATTTGGTTTCTGTTCAATCACTGCAGAAGGAAGAGTCAATCATTCTACCAATTTAGAAAGTTCATGCAAACTGGTACAATCATTATACAGTTATTATGTGAAAGCTATTAGTATTTTGACACTCGCCACAACCTTTAGGTTGCTTAACATGTCAATAGAGCTGACGAGCTAGGACTGTCATATTGATCAAAGGTGAAGCCCTGTATAGTGACTACATCAGGTTTGCAAATTGACGACTTTCATCCACTTCCCAAGGTCTTGAGTGACCCATTTAGTACTATCAACAAGTTCATCAGGGGAAACATAGTGATGGTATAGAGGGGCATCTATGTTTGACAAACATGTCTTTTTTTTTTATTTTAAAGTTGTCATGTTTAAATAATTTTTATCCCCGGCCCACGAATTATATGCTGGGTAGATGGATGTAGCTAGCATCAGCAGCAACTAGGTAATCACGTAACTGGTGGGGCCAATTATGATCCCAGTTAAAAGTGTGTTGCATCCTCTGCAAATTGAGTCCCTGTTAGTGTAGTGTGTACATTATGGCAGTGACATTGACCTACAGTTGCTCAGTTTGAATTCCTGCAGCCTGTATTTTGATTGGGTTAAAATGTTTGAAAGTAAATGTATGGTGTAGAAACACTCCACATCGATGCCTCTTTATTAGAGAGCTGAAAACTGACAGAATTTGTCGTTAGTTTCATCATAGTTGTTGCGTCCTTTGTGAACAGACAATGCACTCTTGAGCTTTGTTTGTGAACTGGTGTCTTAAAGAGAGGGAATAGTATACAAAGTACAATCATTCAGCTGTATACATGTTGTAAACATTACCATGATGACAGGTTAGGTTTCATTAGATCAGGATACGAAGCACTCAACAAGCTGGTGAATGGTTAACGTCCAACATGTCCAATTACAGTCAGTGCCACCTGGTGGGAGAAATATTATTAAAACAGCATTTTGTGTGACGTCAAGGAGCTGCATGTGGGCTTATCGTTGACAATGAATGGTATATTGTAAATGTTCATGTTTGTTTTATGGGTTTTTTTTTTTGTTTTGTTTTTGTTTTTGGGTCAAATTCTTCAAGAGAAACTTGATCCCACATAGTGCCCCATTGTCGATAGAACACTTTGGGGAAAATGTTAATAAATAATGTTGCACATGAATTACTAAACATGTTCTTTAGTACAAAGCCATTTTGTAGTCATGTTTAACATAATGTATGCATTCATTTTACTAATTGGATTAAAACATTTTCCTTTGAAACTGAAGTGATTTGTGTGAAATATAAAAACAAATTTGATACCAGTTTTAACATTTTTGTCTCGCCAGCATTAGCTGTTTGCGAGACTAAGCTGTCACTTTCCGGACGTCCGTCTGTCCGTCCGTCAGTCTGTCCGTCCGTCCGTCCGTCAACCAAAAACTTCGGAGTGGCATTATTTCACTAACTGGATCAGATAGGGCTATCATACTTGGGTGGATGATTGATTGTAATCATCACTAGAGATGTGGGCCATCAATGTTACACTTCATTGATTACTTCATGCTTCATTGAGCATTGGAGAAAAACTTCGGAGTGGCATTGTTTCAGTAACTAGACTACATAGGCCTTTCATATTTGGGTACATGATTTAATGTAATCATCCCTAGAGATGAGGGTCATCACTGTCACACTTCATTGATTACTTCATGCATGATTGAGCATTGGAGAAAAACTTCGGAGTGGCATTATTTCAGCAACTAGACTACATAGGCCTTTCATATTTGGGTGGATGATTTATTGTAATCATCCCCAGAGACGAGGGTCATCACTGTCACACTTCATTGATTACTTCATGCTTGATTGAGCATTGGAGAAAAACTTCGGAGTGGCATTATTTCAGCAAGTAGACTACATAGGCCTTTCATATTTGGGTGGATGATTTATTGTAATCATCCCCAGAGACGAGGGTCATAACTGTCACACTGCATTGATTACTTCATGCTTGATTGAGCATTGGAGAAAAACTTCGGAGTGGCATTATTTCAGTAACTACACTACATAGGCCTTTCATATTTGAGTGGAAGATTTATTGTAATCATCCCTAGAGACGAGGGTCATCACTGTCACACTGCATTGATTACTTCATGCTTGATTGAGCATTGGAGAAAAACTTCGGAGTGGCATTATTTCAGCAAGTAGACTACATAGGCCTTTCATATTTGGGTACATGATTTAATGTAATCATCCCTAGAAATGAGGGTCATCACTGTCACACTTCATTGATTACTTCATGCTTGATTGAGCATTGGAGAAAAACTTCGGAGTGGCATTATTTCACTAACTAGACTACATAGGCCTTTCATATTGGGTGGATGACTTATTGTAATCATCCCTAGAGATGAGGGTCATCACTGTCACACTTCACTGATTACTTTATGCTTGATTGAGCATTGGAGAAAAACTTCTGAGTGGCATTATTTCACTAACTAGACTAGGAAAGGCTTTCATGCTTGGGTGGATGATTCATTGTAATCATCCCTAGAGATGAGGGTCATCACTGTCACACTTAGAAGCTTCAGAAGCCTGTTGAAATTGGATGACCTCAACTGATTTCAACGACCTAAATGTATTTTCATGGGTGAAATGCAAAACGTGGCGTTACCACTGCAACTTTTGACGAATTCAAGCCAAGTTTACCAAACTTACACCACCTTTGCTTCTTAGGAAAGCTTTAGAAGTCTATTGAAAGTGGGTGGCCTTGATGTATTTTTGACCTACTTTGGAGGTCAGATGCATTGCATCCTAGAATGTACAATGCTATTCATGGCCAAGAGTCAAACCAAGCTCACCAAATTTATACTAGCTTTGCATCTTACAAAACGTCAGAAATCTCTTGAAAGTGGATGACTTTGACCTACTTTTGACTCGACAAATCTTATTTTCCTTGTGTGTCTTGGGTATAGTTGATTGTAGGTCCCTAGTTCCTATTTAACATGAATAGCAAAGTACCTATGCTTTATTTTTGGTGTTCTTAAATTTATCTTGAAGTGTCCTTTGAAGGTCAAACTTAGGTAACTGAACATATGAAGTCATGTTGGCCAAGGGGTATTAAGTGCTTTACTTGACATCTTTCACTACGAAGCTTGAAACTGGCATGTCAAGCTCTGATTTGTATTAAGATGTTATATACTTTATTGGCCATTTTGTTTCAAAAAAAAAAAAAGTGGTATATTCTGAGTAAATATATTGAGATTTACTTGATACATTCAACATCTACTAAATACCATTATAATGTTTGGTCTTACAATTACATTGCTACTGAATGCTGGCGAGACATTCATGCCCCCTGGGCATGGCTCTGGTTTATAATAATTTGTACAAACCCCTATAATACAAAAAAAAAAGATAAGTGATAGAAGACAGTAATGCTTTGCATTAATACAGATTGCTTTAACACCAAAATTCTGCAAATTAATCATGGTTAAAGTTTGGAGCTTTATTCAGGTTACACGTTTGTGAAATTACACTTACAACACCATATGTTTGCAACAAAGGATTGTATCTGTAAATTGAGATCAGTTCATTGAAGATACATCATATTGTGTGCCGAATGTTTGTTTTGCTTAAAAAAGATGTAGCTTACATATTCATAAAATTCTATTACAGTTAACCAATAATTGTAAGAAGTTGTCAATAATACCAGGTAGCACATAATACTTTTTATTTCTTTCATGTAAACATGAATGGGTATAATGATAACTGTCATGATCATGGTGACACTGTCACACTGACATAGTGATCATGGTGACATTGTCTCACTGACATAGTGATCATGTTGACACTGTCACACTGACATAGTGATCATGTTGACACTGTCACACTGACATAGTGATCATGGTGACACACTGACATAGTGACACTGTCACACTGACATAGTGATCATGGTGACAGTCACACTGACATAGTGACCATGATGACACTGTCACACTGACATAGTGATCATGGTGACACTGTCACACTGACATAATGATCATGGTGACACTCACACTGACATAGTGACACTGTCACGCTGACATAGTGACACTGTCACACTGACATAGTGATCATGGTGACACTGTCACACTGACATAGTGTCCATCTTATAGCAGGGATGAAGTGCACATGCAGATGCTTGTACCTTGTATCATGTAT
Organism: Hermodice carunculata; assembly: GCA_964020975.1. Classification (NCBI taxonomy): domain Eukaryota; kingdom Metazoa; phylum Annelida; class Polychaeta; order Eunicida; family Amphinomidae; genus Hermodice; species Hermodice carunculata. The sequence goes on along the minus strand of OZ026612.1, from coordinate 136,250,070 downwards.
CCTATACTCAGCAATGTACATGTGTCTTAATACATAGTGTGTGGTGAAAACAATTATAATCATGAACCTAAGTGCAGTACTTTTCATGCATATTTAGAAACTAAAGGATTTTTGGTTACCAGTGAATATTTTATAAATGTAACTTTTGTTTGTTTTTATCTTATCTACATGCACATTAAGTTGTTCAGAAAAAAAGTGATATGGTCCAGTCATGCAGTTGATCAAGTGATGGAGGCCTTGATATGGTTCCAATGTCTAGTTCATGAAGGAATTCCCACCAGATGTCAGGGCCATCACCAGTCCAGCCTACAACAGACTTTAGACCTTATTAACCCCTTCCCTAGTTCCTTATGCAGTCAATTTACAGCATAAGTCACAATATTTTCATTTTTTGACTGGAACTCTTTGTTGTCCTAATATTTGCCATAAAGGTATTTATTTTCAAGAATGACTGAGGATCTGATGGACTTTTTTGGTAAATAGTGTACTTTTGAAAGCAATACAGGTTAGTATCACGGAGTGTATATGTACAGTACCTCACCACAACATCCATGGTGTCTCTAATTAAATCGTTTTATTTGCAGTTCGACATTGACAAAGAGGCTGGGGACCGAGGCATATATCACCGTTACTGTATTGAGAGGGCAGCTGTCCATTGTGCACACGTATTTACCACCGTATCGGAAATCACCGGCTTTGAGAGTGAACACTTACTGCAGAGAAAACCAGGTTTGTATAAACATGATTGAGTGACCGCGGTTATAAATGTGTGCTTAAAACGAAATCTGACATTCATAATAATATGTGAGTAATAACTAAGATATTATCAATGCATGTAAGCAAGCTTTCCCACGAACACATTGTGGCGAGGGCAATAACTAGACTCAACAAAGTGCTCCATTATAACTGACTGGAGTAGTTGTATGGTGGGCATATGGACATAAATAGGATGACACCTGGTCCTTGTATCACCGAGAACGTATTTAGTGTAAACATATTTTATTTCCTGGAAAAAAAAATGTTGGGAAGCAGGCAGAGCCCGTATGAAGCTTATTTGTGGGGTTCACATAGGCACTGCCTGGGGGGTTCACATGGGCACTGCCTGTGGGGGGTCACATAGGCACTGCCTGTGGGGGTTCACATGGGCACTGCCTGTGGGGGGTCACATAGGCACTGCCTGTGGGGGTTCACATGGGCACTGCCTGTGGGGGGTCACATAGGCACTGCCTGTGGGGTTCACGTAGGCACTGCCTGTGGGGGTTCACATATCCACTACCTGTGGGGGGGTCACATAGGCACTGCCTGTGGGGTTACATAGGCACTGCCTGGGTGGGTTCACATAGGCGCTGTCTGGGGGGGTCACGTAGGCACTGCCTGGGGGGGGGATTTACATAGCCACTGCCATTGGGGGTTCACGTAGGCACTGCCTGTTTGGGATCACATAGGCACTGCCTGGGTGGGTTCACATAGGCAGTGTCTGTGGGGGGTCACGTTGGCACTGCCTGTGGGGGTTCACATATCCACTGCCTGTGGGGGGTCACAGGCACTGCCAGTGGGGTAACATAGGCACTGCCTGTGGGGGGTCACATAGGCACTGCCGGGGGGGATTCACATTGCCACTGCCATTGGGGGTTCACATAGCCACTGCCTGTGGGGGTTGACAGGCACTGCCTGTGGGGGTTCACATGGGCACTGTCTGTGGGGGTTCACATAGCCACTGTCTAGGGGCGTTCACGTAGCCACTGCCTAGGGGCGTTCACGTAGCCACTGCCTAGGGGCGTTCACATAGTCACTGCCTGCACAGTGTGTCTGTCGTGACCATAGTGATTGAATTAGAAGAAATTGATAGATGTGATAAGGGTGTATGGTGTTAGCAATTCTTGTGTCATGAAAATAGCTTACAGCTAAAAGTAAATATGGATATGTTTCAGTGACTTCAGTCAGTTTTGATGTCCAGCAATGCAACAAACTATCATAATTACAGATGAAATCATGATGCGTTTAAAAGATGATAGGTCACATAGTACAATTGCATTATGGGTTGTCTTCACTGCTGCTCATGATGTCATCATAGTTATTGTAAGCCTGTTGGGAAAGTTTTCTTACATGCTTGATCATGTGTACATTGTCAAACTATAGGGTTATATTACTGATACTTCACCACAATGATAACAGTCAAGTTTTATCAGAAATTGTTTGAAATTTGGCCAGTTAGCGCTGGCAACATGTGTAGCATTACAATGAATCATTTGAATTGATGGTGTGAGTGGAGTTTGGATTTCTTCAGTATAGATTCACATCAGGTTAACAATCAGCAAATATTCTTAGGGATGGTTCAACATTTTCATCATTTTTGAATTAGTACTTACAGTACGCAAGGGGGGAGGGGGTTAAATGGGTCTGTACACTTTCACAGGATATGGAAAATGATGGTCAATTTTTGGCCTGTTTTGTGCAATTTTGCTATGATTTGGGGGGAAAATCATCATTTTTAAAGTACTAATTTGGGGGGAGGGAGGGGGGTCATGAAATTTAGTACCCTAAGTACTAATTCAAAAATGATGATAATGTTGAACTATCCCTTATAGAACGTAATGATGAAATCAGTGTGAGCAGACAGTTTAAGCTTGTATATGAATATGACCTTCTAATTTGGAGTTGATAATTTGTGAGCCAATCTACTGGTGACCAGTGAGTTGCATTCAGTTTCTTTGACAAGAAAGAAAAAAATTACAACACATGTATGTGCAAAAAGGATTTGTCGTAGACAAGTTTTATAGACAATAAAATATAAAATACAATCGCTGCTTATGTCCAATCACCAAACGTGATCCTAAAACTTTACTTACCACTTTCACTCTTCCAAAAATTACATATGGCTGTAGAAGTTGTCAGTAAATAGGTTGTATTTATCAGGTAGTGTTTAACCCCTTCCCCCTTAAACCGGCTGGTGTTCAAATGTCGTCTGCTTCAGTATTTTCAACTAATTTCAACAGTTATGAAAAACAATTTGACTGAGAAATGTACATGAGACTTATCAAGATCACATGCCCCAGGTCAACAGCTTTCCTTGGCATGCCAAGGAAAGCTGTTGACTCAGTCTTAATTCAAGGGGGAAAGGGTTAAACTATATTCCATTTACCACTGGGATGCAATTCAACATTTTTGTGATAGATGCACATTTCAACAGTTTATCGAACTAGTTACATATATGTCATATTGAAATACTATTTTATCAGAATTTTTTAAGAGGAGTTCTTTTTCTGTTGGCTTATCTTGTTACTCATTAATAATGATGTACATACTAATTGCTCCATTTCATTTGGCCTGTTGTAATGTTTTACATTTGCTAATGCAGTGTCTGTGCTTCTGTTCAAGAGCTGTGGACTTGTCTGTACATCTATACATCAAATAAATTTAAATTTGGTGAATCAGCTGTTAAAACAAACGTTCTCACAAAGAATAAAATGATTGGAAATGTTTAAGTTAATGAGCATAACCTTGCTGAGTGAAGTGGTGTTTGTAAAATTTCTCTAACTTATAGACAATATTTCAAGCAACCAATGTTCGTACTGAATATTAAGTTTAATAATCATTAAGTAGATTACGTATGTGTATATAAAATTTTGGCATAAATCTGATTATGAACTTTGCTGGCAAGCGAGCTAGCTTAATTATTCACTTATTTGACTCATTGTATTTGATTTAAAGCTGATCAAGTAAATGATATTTGAGCAAAAATGATGACAATAACATAATAGTAATTTTTGATGACACATTATTTTAAATGAAAAGTCCTTGACTACTGGCTGCATTATCAGCTGAATGCTTGTTTAAAATTGCTGATTAATCTTTCTATACAGTTGTAGCCCAGTTTTATTTATGACAGTTTAATTTCAGGCAGGCTGTTGTACTAGAAGACCAGAATTGTATTTCACATGCACAGCCTTAACAGCTCCCTCTCTACTACTCATACTTGAGCTTGGCTAGAAAGTAGGCTTCAAGTTTGCATGCCGTAAATTGTCTGTTGGAAGCCCACTGTCTACAGTAAGAGCTACATTCCTTTGGGTCTCATGACAAGTGGTGATTGTCACCAGTTTCACTCAAAGAAAATCCTTCTTGTTGCTTTGTCAGGGCTCTGTGGCTTCATACGCATGGTGGGCCCTCCAAAAGGAAATGCGCTCACTGGGGGTTCACCTCCAAATTGAGAGAGCATGTCCTGACCGGGTTCTGTCAATTTAAAAGCGATACAATGTAACAGTTGTTCTGATGGGTCAAAATTCATCATGTAGACAACTGTCACCCATTGTCACTGAATTAGGAGCATCAAAGCCTTTGGGTTACAGAAGTGGTCCACAGGCCTTGAAAGCATGACATCACAAGTATAAGACATCAGCCAGTGCCATGTTTGTAAACATCACATTTATACCACCCAAGTTTCACATTTATGAGCAAATACAATATATCAGAATTACTTAGATGTATGTAACAAAAGAGTGTGTGAATGAAATGAAGGGACAAGAAAAATAAGTTGAGTCTGCCAATAGAATTATGACATTGAGAGTTGCAGTGGTGGAGTGATGACATTGAGAGTTGCAGTGATGGAGTGATGACATTGAGAGTTGCAGTGGTGGAGTGATGACAGTGAGAGTTACTGATGTTATGATGACAATGAGAGTTGCAGTGGCAAATGCCAAGCAGTAACCTATAAGCTCTGGCCTGTTTACCAGTCTCACTGGCACCAGGCTGGACACTGAAGTTGACATGGTACACAAACTTTTTACAGATTTCAAGTGAACAGAGCTTATACAGGCCTATGTGTAAATGTACAAATGATGTATTAAAATCGTCCAAGCATCAAGCATGTTATCCAGAATTTTCTGAATACTGATGAATATGGATATGATTTTCCACCTTATGGCTGCACTGTGAAAGTCTAAAATGTTGTCAGCCTAGGCAGCAATAAATATCAACTTATTTAGTTATAGCAACCCAAATGAGCACAGGATAGCATCTTTGGCACAGAGCTGTATGCACCTGAACTCAATTCCAAAAGTGTCTCAGTGACCTGCAAGTAATTGTTGCTGAATGGAGGAAGTATTTTGAGGCTTGTGGGTATTGTTCATATATGTCTATCCAGAAAAGCATATGAACATAGACATGTGTACATACACACTTTATCTGAACATAACACAACACCTCATCTATGCATGATGGGGAGGGAGAGGGAGGGAGGGAGGGAGAGAGAGAGAGAGAGAGAGAGAGAGAGAGAGAGAGAGAGAGAGAGAGAGAGAGAGAGAGAGAGAGAGAGAGAGAGAGAGAGAGAGAGAGAGAGAGAGAGAGAGAGAGAGAGAGAGAGAGAGAGAGAGAGAGAGAGAGAGAGAGAGAGAGAGAGAGAGAGAGAGAGAGAGAGAGAGAGAGAGAGAGAGAGAGTTGTATTTTTGGAAATGATAAGTCAACTGCCAGTAAAGGATGCTGTACTCCTCTTTTATTGTTAGTTTTAAAGTTTTCCATGGACTTCCCGGTCATTGTATGCAAATGAAACTATGTATCAACTGTTGGACGTCTACCATTGCAGTTGCTTGTCGTGGCTTTGACAAACTCCTGATGTTTTTAAGTTTCAATCATACTAGCTAGTTATTCCATATTCAAAATTAAATGTACAATAACTACATTTTGCGATTTGGGTGAATTTTGGTGAATTCCATCCCCAGTCTCTGACTTTATAAGCCATGTGTGCAACATGGTCATGGCAGATTCATTACACTTGTGATGTCAGCACTTGTGAAGGTTCAGTGGATTTTGTGACACTAATTTATTCAGCAAACACTACAAAATGCCAATGTATTTTTGTGCTGCAACATCAAAATCTTTCTTTCTAACATTATATTTCTTTCTTTCTTTGTTGAAAATAATAAAGCCATGCCTAATATGTCAAGTTTTTGTGGAGGAAATGTGATGTTGTACATACTGTGGCTTTAGATGCAGAACTTACACCACAAACTCTTTCGGTGCCAATCACATCTTAAGTCGATCTACTAAAGTGAAACTAGTCTGAATTATCATGAGGATCTCAAATTTGTATTTCTCATAAAAAGACCTTTCAATCAAGTACCAGCGTGCCTCTAGCTCCAGAGAAAATATCCCAGGTCAACAGCTTTTCTTGGTGCACATTGGGCGCATTGCACCCAATGCACGCCTAGGAAAGCTGTTGACTCAGTCCAAAATTTGGCCCTTAAAGACTTAACCAACTATTTTTACAAATGAGACACAGTCTTGTACTTTTATGCTCTTCTCTGAAGGAAGGGGGTGTTCAACGTTTGATATGTCTGTCCTTCCTTCCTGTGAAAGAGTGGTACATTCTATCTCCGAGAACCTGCAGAGATTATGCTCAAATCTGGTCAAACTAAAGGTACTGTGTGGAGTTAAGATAACTGATTTAACAAATTAGATTTATAGGTCACCATGACATATTTATTGCAGGCAGGTTTTCATTTTAAGCCAGGCATTGATGTTTTTTTGACTTCTTCTCATCATATAGGACGTACCAGATGGTGTCTTTTCAGACCACTCGAAAGGATCAAAAGAAACTTTTTGGTAAAACTCAAGTATAGTAATATTCAAGGTATTCAAATATCAGTTTGTTGTAGCCTGGAAACAAATGGAAACTGCACTGCCACTTAACTGACTGTCCGAGGCCTCACGCGGCTAGCTAACTTCTCCCCACTTAGTTCTGTACACCACTGCACCATTCTCCACCCAGTGGTCACAGCGTCACTCACTTATTCACCCTATGCAATGGAAAAATCATGTAAAACAAATGAATCATCATGCATTTTTAGAAAATTAGAAAGTGATCAATATGATGTACACAGACCTGAATGGCTTTTGATACTTATGTGGGGCCTTCCTACATCTCTATGTTTGCACGCTTTGTCTGACATTGTATTTGTACATACTGTCATTGTTTAGGCTGCAGTGCTGTGTGGGTGTAGTGTCTGCCTCTGAGACTCAGATACATTGCATCTCGGTGTCAGACAGCTTGCTGGACTTTTGGTTTTCTGTTTACATCTGTAGACATCATCACACCCAATGGGCTAAATGTTGTGAAATTCAGTGCCCTCCATGAGTTTCAAAACCTCCATGCTAAAGCCAAAGGAAAGATTCATGATTTTGTGCGGGGACATTTCTATGGGTATGTATTGCCTCTCACTTCATTTAGTTGCAATTTATCTGTGTATCTTGAATATTTCAGGCCTCTGTAAGGTCTCAGATTTATTTGCCATGTTGTCATTTATTGTGGTTGACTTTGGAAATAACACTAGCCTCAGCCATGCTGCTACAAACAGCCAATCACTGTCCCTGAAGTTTACATGCAGTAACAAAAAGTGAACCTGAAGAGACTGTACTTTTTGCTGTTCTAAGGAGTCTGGTGTAGTGGAATGTGTGTAGGCTTGACTAAACATGATAAAATGTAGAAATAATTGACTGTTTGTATTAAAAAGCTTGTAAACATGCTGGGACCTTGTGATAGAATGACAAGAGTGCACATGTATATATCACACTTTTCTGCTGTCCAGCCAGCTGTTGCATCTTTGGTTCCACCCTTTGCTTGTTTTAGTCACCATTGAAAAAAGCACAAGGCCATAAAGGCAGCTAAATAGGCAAAAAATAACATCCTGTCAAAGTAATAGAACAGGCAAAAATTCAAAATCTCTTTTCACTCTTGAAATATGCAATCATGGTAAATCTGAGACTTGATAAAGCCAACAAATAGCTGATCTTTTTGGTGGTCACCGTATCACCATGCCAGTACACTGGGGTAAGCTGGGGTAGAACTGCATGATTGAGTGTGCCGTGCAAGGTGGAATTGCAAAACTTTCCTTCCTTTGTACCTTGCAGGTGTGATGACCCTGGTGCAGTGAGAGTCTTGTCCCTGTGCATGACCCCCTGTAATATAATGGACTCCCCCAGCCTGCTCCTCCCTGCCTTCATATCATTACATTTCAGCACAAGGAGCAAGTAACCCATCAATTTTCAGCATAAATGTATTTTGGTAAAAAAAGTGGGCAGTACATTTACCAATGATACTCTGGACAACATTCAAATTCCTTGTGTTATGGGGCTGTTATTGCAGATTTTATAACTCCCAATGGTTTGAATGTCATCAAATACCACGCCTCACATGAGTTTCAAAATAAGCATGCCATAACAAAGGATCAGATTAATACCTTCATACGGGGACACTTTTATGGGTAGGTATGCACAATATACACATCTCAAAAAAAATAATTGAAAACAAAACAAAAAAATGTAGGTGCATACATGTAATTTACATCAGATTATCAAAAAGGTTGTCACTGTAATAAGTATTTGTAGGAAAGAAAGTGGAAAATTCCTGTTGACGAGAGATGGGTACAGGTAACGTGACATTGATAATTTAAGACCAGCCTTTCTGCCACCAGAAAGCATGTCATACTGCAGCTGGTCTGAAGTCAAGATAAACAAAGATTTCTTGGGATCTTTAAAGAACAGTCTTGAGAAGACATGGTCTTTCCTGAGAGGTGCTTTTGGCAGCAGGTACCGCTGTGCAGCAAAATGATACTCCCCTTATCCCCTACCCCTGCGCCCTTCCCCTTCCCCCTTCACTTACCCCTACCCTCTACACCACAAAAAAAGGCACACATACATGATAATACCTCCATATAAACAGCAACAATGTGCCTAAAATTTTATCACGAGCTTTGAGAAAGGATCAGAAGAAACTTTTTGGTAAAACTCGAGCATAGTATTATTCAAGGTATTTAAAGATATATTAGGAAAATGCTGGTATGCAGACTTAAGACTGCTGTAAACAATTGTGCGCATTGTACATTGTTCTCAATAGCTTTTCCCTATGTAATTACTCATCAAATACATCATGCACAGTATACATTAATCACATTTTTCATTCTCTGTCTGGAATTTTTTTTTTTTTAACGTATATTTAGACACAAAATGTACTGGTAGTTCTTAATATTATTATTCAGCATCTTTCTTCTGTATTGTGTGAACTCAAATATTGCGTCTAATTTTTTTCTTCTGAGTTTTTGCGTGCTAGTTTGTATGTGAAATGGTATTATAATAGATCTGTGCCAGTCCAGTCCAGTGTGAGTCTGTCTGTGTTGACATGCATGGATGTGTACTTGTCAATTTGCGATGCCTTGAGTTTTGTTGCTATGAAAAGCAAGGATCTGCAGGGACCATCTGTTTCAAGAGAGGTGGAGTGAGGTGTGGCTGAGTGGGACATTGTTGGATGTATAGATCCTGTGGGATGTTGTGATCTAATTTAGTTGATTAAAAGATACTTCATGTTTTATCTCTAATATTTCCTAGTCTCAATGATGGACAGAACTGAATTATGAGCTCAGGTCACTTAGAATGTCCAAATTCAAAGTCACGGGGGTGGCATGATCACTTGTAGCCAGTCACAAGAGGTGGGCTTTGGCATTTGAAAAAAATGAATGCATCATTTTACTGATCACCTTTTCAGTTTATTTACTCAGACCTGCACATAATAAAAATTGAAAAAAAGAGAGACCTGTTTGCTGGCTTAAATACCTCCAACCATGGAGCTACTATTAATAGTAGCTCCATGCTCCAACACAGCTCAGAAAAGACGTCTGTCTCCTTTGAGACATATTTAGTTGGAATTCAGACATATTTAGTTGGAATTCATCCAAACACCTCCCCTCCTTGAGCGCACAAAACTTCTGCGCTTGGAGAGGGAGAGACATTGGATTCATCAATTGCGTTCCATAGAGCCTTACGGCCTCAACTTCATGGGGAGATGAGCTCACTCGCTCTGTCTAATGTTAAAATTTTGTATCGAGCTCATCCCAACATGCATTTAAGTGCCTTTATTCTCACATCGGTGTTAATAAATTCAATAGGGATTTAAAGTTTTTTACCACAGCAGGACAAAGAATTTTCCTGCCAGCCCCTGTGATAGGGCATCAGGTGCAAAAGTACGCAGTTCACCTGGTAAACAGCTCCATACTTTTACACTGGTTGACCTTTAACCAGTACGTTCAGTTTCCAAATTAGGAATTTGAACAGTTCAAAAATTTGTTTGAAATTCCGAAATACGTGGTAACGAGAATGAAACTAGGCCTTTGGCCTAGAATACGCATGTGCATAGACGTGCACAACGTAGCAACGTAATTGGTACCCCTCACCATAAATATGGAAGCATTTTCAAATCCCAGCCAGTGTCTGATGAGACCTATCTAAGGTCGAAACGCGTCGCACAGCTGTTACTGCCTTGGCTACTTGCCTTGTCACATTTGCATATTTAGTTGAGTGTTCTATGGTAATGCTAGCTGTACATATATTGAAGAAGGTTTAGTGTGATGTGTTTCATGATGACTGGATATGGCTCAAAATTTGTAAATGTATTCAGAGCAGACTAAAATACAGAGAAGGGTTTGATGCATGTCAAACTTATTAAGGTTAATTTTAGGGGTTCGGGAGGATATCCTACTTTATTCCTAGGTATTTAAGGTTGGTACTCGATCAAGTATGGCATTGTTTTTGCACAAATTGCATGACTCCAGCAAATTTTCTGAATTCCTATGCTGTATATTTGCACACAATCTTCATGTTCTGTCGGTCGTGGTTTATGTTCTTGTGTCTGCCCATTTGTCTTTTTTTTATTTTTTTCCCAAGTGTGGAATGTATATTACTCAATATACCTATTGATCGTGACATAAAAACCTTAAGCCACTGTAAAAAACTGCATCTAATCTTCATGGGAAAATATTCAAAGCTCAGTGTCAGATACAAAAACAATCACAGAAAAATAGCAATTACGAAAAATGAACAATGTTGATTGACAGAACACTTGATAGTTTGCTAGAAACACACATGTAATCAGACTTAATTCCTGGAGCAGAAATATGGACACCACAAATCTATACTTGTTCATCTTGGATGTTTCTCTGTGAAATTGCCTAATTCTTCATTTTTTTTTTCCATTTGTCTCTGAATTGTGGAAAGCTTTAGTGGTTGCCTATACAATGAGAAGCTGTTGTTGTAAACTAAGTACATGGACTTCTTATTTCTGCCAGCAATGTACTTCCAACAGTTAGCAGCATTCCGTTTTGAAAATAGATAGAAGTTTTCAAAGATGTAAAGGTATTTAAATTGACATGTTTTTCTTTCTTTTTTTTCATTTCTTTCTTTGTGAATGTGAAAGAAAAACAAAATCATGAACTTTGAATGTTCTCTCTAGAATCCTTACATAAAATGAATTTATGAAGTTATTATCTGAGAAAGTATGTAACTTTACTGAAGCTATTTACTTATACTGCAGACAGAAGCTTGTTTTATGAGTTTCAAATTTTTATAACAAATGGAGTGGCATTGTTGTGATGTCAAGGATGAAGCAGCATCTAATGCATTAAAAAGTGTCAACATTTCAAATCAGATTTGACTGTGATTCTGATTAATGAAACATTTTAAGGCCACGGGAGAAAGGATATTAATTGCTCTTTGATGTGAGCAAAAGGCAAAGCAACGCTCAATAATAGCAATAATCATACAATAATTTCAGGTTTCTATGTTGCTATTCATCTATTGTAATGATGAATACAGATAGCAACAGTCTTACAGGAGCATCAGGTTTCTCTTCCTTTCCATTTATTATTCCTTATATAAAGACCCACTGGTACTTTCGGACCTGTATCCACTATGTGGATACAGGTCCGAAAGTTCTCTACTAAGTTCTATCTTTGGCTGAGCAGGTCTCTTGACTGCTGTACCCAGTGGTGCCACTTAATTCATTGCCTCGGGGTGACTTCAGTATGTGATACAATATCTCAATTCTGGGGCCAACTGGTAATTTCAAGCCATTGTATTTACATTTTTAGGTAATGCTCACACTGGAAAAGTCACATTTTATATTTTACATTACATTCATTCGACAAATTAGCCTTCCGTTAACACTAATCACACATAAATTTTGGATACTTCCTCTTCAAAATATCAAACTGGGACTAAACTGGGACTAGCCCACATTGCTTGCCATTTTGAAAATTGTGGAGTCCGCACCAAATAGTTTGTAAATGAGGATAGTAGTATTCGGACGATCTTGGGGAGGTTATAATATATGTAACAAAAAGTATTTATTTTGCAAATATTTCAGAGCATCAATAATGATAGGATATCTTCTGTGGCCGCGATTCACTTTGATATCTAAATCAACTGTATTTTTGTGCAACTGTCCCTCCTTCCCCCCCCCCCCCCCAAGCAAAAGGTACAATCTCGAAATGTCCCCAATGTGCCCGATATCTACAACACGGACATTAAATTTATAACGGGGACATTTTTTGTCTTTGTTTCGAGATTAAAGCGGGTGAAGGGGCCCTTGCACAGTGCATCATTATTATGTATCATTTAAATATGATTGTGTTTTGGCATGATTAAATGTAAATTTGGAGCAACCATGGAGCTCTATGTACCATACAACTGTGGCTTTGGCCTATGCAGCTATGCTCCTTCCCCGGCCCAAGTTAAACCTCCACTGCCGACAAGTTGAAATAAAATACTGTGTTTGAGTTTACTTTACTGCAAAGAACGGCACACGACGGCCACTTTCTCGATAAAATCTTTCAATCAGGGTTGATCAATTTTCAGTTTATTCCACCATTGGAAGGGCGGCTTGAAGCTTTTTTTTATGTTTCATATACTGTGACTGTGTTTGAGTTGACTTAACTGCAAAATAACCGCACACAATGGCCACTTTCTCGATAAAATCTTTCAGCCAGGGTTGATCAATTTTTATTAGAGAAGGGCGGCTTGAAACCTTTTTTTTCTTTTTAATCTTATATTTCATAAAAATTATTTGGGGTCGGGACTCGTGCCTTTTCAATTTCACTGGGGTAGATTGGGTTATTGGAACCACACATGTTTTTGTTAGGCCTTAGGTAACTTGGACATTTGTTGAAACATTTAAAATGGATGTTCTTTCCCTTTTACAAATTACCTCCTTTGACAATAGTTTAATTTGTTACCTTGGCACAGCCGAAGACACTTGTCATAATGATAAATATCTGGGTGAATATGAAGTAATTCTGATTGATATTTTAACATTAATTTGTATTTGCCACAAACATGTACAAAATGTAGTCCATATTCAATATATGATAAACCATTCGACAAGCAATGCTGTCACAATACTCATCGATATTGTTTCTTTTATCTAATTCAGTATTCAGTGGTTGACATAAGATGCAAAGCACCCCTTATATTTGCCTTATGTTTACACGATATGTACCCTCATTTGTTAATGGTTAAGGTCACATAACAAACAAATAACTTGACACAGTTTTACCCTACGATTGCATGTTACAGGGCCAAGATGGGATTTCTGCTTCTAACCACGTGTATCAAGAATGGGAGCAATGGCATGGGGCAGGCTTTCTCTCTGACTGCATGTGATCAGAGACCTCTAGTTTAACAATCTTTTCAATGTTGTGCAACCTTGTCCTTGCTTATCTATGTTTGCCATAGAACATATTTAGTAATCAGTTTGGATGATGGAAGGGATTGAATCATGAGCTAATATATTGGGAAAACAAACAGGTCCAAGTGGCCTGTGTATTACTGGAAGTTCATGTTCCAGAGGTATTGCATATTGGGGTGTGGTGGGCAGGAAGCAAGGAAGGGTCATGCCAGCCTGTGATAAGTCGTGTGTGTGTGTTTAGAAAATATTGAACATGAAAAATAATTTTGAAAGACAAAAAAGAAAGATAAGGCTTCAAAGATTAGCAAAACTGAATTATTCACCATAGATAAGATTCAGATATGCATTTAATAATGGAAGTTAATTCTTTTTGTCACCCATGCGTACTTCTGTGATTTTGTCATGGCACCAAATTAACGAGACATTTTTATGTGTTGCAGCCACTATGACTTTGACCTGGACAAAACACTGTATTTTTTCATTGCTGGACGCTATGAGTTCAGTAATAAAGGTGCTGACATGTTCATTGAGTCATTGGCGAGACTCAATCACATTCTCAAGGTGAGATGTCATCAGCTTCTCATACGAACTTTAACTCTTTCAATGCCACGTCTTTTATATAGTCAACAGCTTTCCTTGGTGCACAATGGGGGCAGTGCACTCTTGGTGCACCGAGGAAAGCTGTTGAGCTAGACCATTATATTCTATGTAACTTCAGACATGCTGGTACTTGAATGAAAGGCTTTTTTATGGAACATTAATCTGCACTCTTGTTATAAGTGAGAGCAGCTCATTTTAGGTAGTTTTGTTTGAATTGTAGTTGGGACTGAAAGAGTGAATGCTGTGGTCCCCATCAAATGTGCAAACATAATGCACAATCAGTAGCACCTGCTATTTAAGACCACCCAAACTGCCATTAAAAAGTGGTCCCATATTACAGGTTATCTTAAAATACAGGTAAATATATCAAAGAAGATTCCAGTGCCATAAAAGGGGGGGTGGTGGTCTTAAAATGTGTATGGTCCCTGGTAAGAGGTGGCCTGTCAAGTGGGCATCATTACATTGTGAGCATTCTATGTGGGCATCATTACATTGTGAGCATTCTATGTGGGCATCATTACATTGTGAGCATTCTATGTGGGCATCATTACATTGTGAGTATTCTATGTAGTACCTGTACAGGCCTTAGATGACATAAGTAAATGATTCTAGAGACGTCACAGCTCCAATATTGAACAAGGCTGAAAGGTGCCATGAACAATGACATTACCATCTGATGCTCAAATGAAAATGCCTGTTTAAATTAATTCAAAAACATACCAGAGAGTCAGGCCAGTTTTTAAATGCCTGCATATGACAAGAGACCACTGCTCCATGCAACTATGTTCCATATCTGGATAAAACAGAAATAAATGTTAAATTTAGTGAAAAAATTTGACACTCAAGTCCTTCAAAGTGTAAGTAGGTGAGTACATGAAAAGTTGTAGGTGTCATTATGGAAAGTTTGCCAATATGTACTGAAATATAGTACTGGAAGCATGTAAAACATTATGTCTGGTGTATGATGCAGTAGTATACCAGATTGGGTAAGATTGTTCCCTGCTATATATTTCAGACAAGTGGCAGTGAAATGACAGTCATTGCATTCCTCATCTTCCCAGCCAAGTCTAACACATTCAATGTGGATTCTTTACGAGGGCAAGCTATCGCAAAACAGCTCAGAGAAACTGTGGCAACAGTTCAGCAAAATATAGGCAGGAGACTCTTTGAAGTGTGCCTAAGGTAAGACTTTTTTGCCATAAAAAAAAAGAAATTTCTTAAAGAGTGATCTCATATCTTGACTGTTTGCTGTGTAATATTCAACAGAAGCAGAATGCTGCATTAGATATGTTGGCCTTTTAAAGGGCAGGATGACAGACCGTTTTGATGCAAGAACCACAAAAGCTTATAATCTGAGATTGCTTTGGTGCAAGGACCTCTTTGAAGGCTTTGTAATCTCATTGTATTGATGAGAGGACCACTTGGAAGGCTTTGTCATCTCATTGTATTGATAGGAGGACCACTTGGAAGGCTTTGTAATCTCATTGTTTTGATGGGAGGACCACTTGCAAGGCTTTGTAATCTCATTGTTTTGGTGGGAGGATCACTTGCAAGGCTTTGTAATCTCATTGTTTTGGTGGGAGGATCACTTGCAAGGCTTTGTAATCTCATTGTTTTGGTGGGAGGACCACTTGCAAGGCTTTGTAATCTCATTGTTTTGGTGGGAGGACCACTTGGAAGGCTTTGTAATCTCATTGTTTTGGTGGGAGGACCACTTGGAAGGCTTTGTTATCTCATTGTTTTGGTGGGAGGACCACTTGGAAGGCTTTGTAATCTCATTGTTTTGGTGGGAGAACCACTTGGAAGGCTTTGTCATCTGAGATTGTTTTGGTGCAAAGACCACTTTGAAGGCTTTACCTTATCAGATTGTGTTGATATAAGGACCACTTTGAGGACTTTGTCATCTCATTTTTACCCGTCGGCGTTTAGGCCAGAGGGGTATTGTCGTCACTTACGCATGCGTCTGACCCTGTGGCCGTCCGTCCATGCCTTGTAAACACCACTTCTCCAAAGATACTCAATTTACAGAAACAAAATTTTTATCACAGGGGGCCATTGAGGTGCTTCAGGTGCATATCAAAAAGTAGGTCACTAGGTCACATATTTAGGTCAGAGTACTACATTAAAGAAAAAACGGCATTAACACAATATCAAAAAAATATTGAATGTAGCTTCATCAATTATTTATGATAGTTGGTCCTAAGGATGCCTCAGATGCCTATTGAAAACTAGGTCACTGGGTCACAGTGCTGCATTGAAGAAAAATGGTGGCACTATGATATCTTGAAATATTAAATTACTCATTGTAGCTGCACCAATTATTTATGACAGTTGGTCCTAGGGATGCTTCAGGTGCCTTCAGAAAACTAGGTGACTGGGTCACATATTTGGGTCACAGTGCTGCATTGAAGAAAAATGGCCTCGCCAGGACATCTCTGCTCATTGCATTTGCACCAGAGCTTTGTCATTAGGTCAAACAGAAGTAACCTTGACCTGCTGGAGGGGTATTGTCGTCACCTACACATCCGTCTCTCCTGGCCGAGGGGTTTTCAGTAACTGATCGGCTTCTAGTTTTTAGTGGGAGGACCACTGGGAAGGCTTTATTATATTGGATTGTGTTGATGTAAGGACCACTTTGAAAGCTTTGTCATCTCAGAATGTCTTGTATAAGAGGTCTGTAACATACTTTGTTGAGTGCTGCATTTGTAAGCTGTAATGAAATAATAGGATTTTAGTGCCCCACTGCTGACTAGAGGTTTGCGGTTTGCCTTTCTGTCCTTTCTTCAGTATGTTTTGAGATGATATTGAGTTTCTTTCAGTTTGAACATATCATTCATAAAGCCACGGCAAATTGTTGTTAAATAAGCACAGAGCCACAGCCACTTTGACACTTACATTGAACAGTGGGGTACAAACAATGCCTTTTTCTCTCAAAAAGTTTTTCAACCCTGGGGTATAACTAAAAGTTGATGGAAATATGTTAGAGATCATTGGAGGGGTGGGGGTTAGTGAGTAGAATGTTTTGTTTGGCTGCAAGCCAAGACAGTGAGTTCAGACTGCAGAAAAATGATAATCATGGTGAATGACAGGTAGTACATGTGTAACAGCTCTGTGTACCTCAAACATAAAGAATGACAGATAGTACATGTGTAACAGCTCTGTGTGTCAGAAACTTAAAGAATGACAGATAGTACATGTGTAACAACTCTGTGTACCTCAAGCATAAAGAATGACAGGTAGTACATGTGTAACAGCTCTGTGTACCTCAAGCATAAAGAATGACAGATAGTACATGTGTAACAACTCTGTGTACCTCAAACATAAAGAATGACAGATAGTACATGTGTAACAACTCTGTGTGCCAGAAACATAAAGAATGACAGATAGTACATGTGTAACAGCTCTGTGTGCCAGAAACTTAAAGAATGACAGATAGTACATGTGTAACAACTCTGTGTACCTCAAACATAAAAAATGACAGATAGTACATGTGTAACAGCTCTGTGTGCCAGAAACATTACCATACAAGTAGAGCAGTTGCATAATCATCTGTGCTTTAATATTGTCAAATGTTTGAGCCTTGAATTACCTGACTGACAACTGTCCAGGTTGTGTATCCACTTGTCTTTTGTTTCGTAGGGGAGAAATACCAAAAGGAGATGATCTTCTAGTGAAAGATGACATTGTTAGGCTAAAACGATGTATCTTTGCAGCACAGGTAAACACTGCACTTATCACAATAAAACAAAATGTAATCTTTTGTTGTTCCATGTAGATTACTTTGTGCTAGGATACAAATTCTGACAGTTTCTTCATTATGACCGTTTCAGTACTGTTGTCTATTGTAAAATTGTCTTGAGAAAATTCATGGATTTTGACCTGTCATTGTTACCGTCTACAACATTTTGAAACATTTCTTTTTGGGAGATGCCCAAAGAAATGAGTAGTTACAATTCATTATAACATGAAATGCATAGTATGAGTAGTCATTTACTTGTCAAAGTACAGTGCTGTCCATTGTAAAGGTTTTATGAATCCCTGCCTGTTGCAGCGAGGCTCTCTACCACCTGTATGTACACATAATGTCACTGATGATTCTTCGGACCCTGTTCTTTGTGCCATACGACGTTGTCAGCTTTTCAACAACAGGTCTGATCGCGTAAAGGTGAGCATGCAAATGTTAGCCTCACAGTTAGTTGATCGTCATGTGGAGACATTTTTTTGCCACTTTTGAAACAAAATCTTTCATATAAATTGACTTAACGAGATCACTTCATGGACAGATTTTATTAACTGTTTGCCCCTTGAGTAAGGACAGGGGGCTTAAGACTATGTCACTCAGCTTTGACTTTGATTGGGCCCTGTGGTGCCAAGTGCCAAACCCATACCAAGGAAAACTGCCATCGTGTGCGTGCCGCCCCTATAGTGTTAATCTGCAATTCTCATTCTAAATGTATCTTGTTACTGTTAAATAGTCCAATGTTGTGACAGACTACATTATATCTCCAGCTGCTTTTTGCCAGTTTAAGAGTGTAGTGAAGACATGGGACAGTTGTGTGGGTTACTTATTAGCTTATACATGTACACTACTAAAGTCAAAATTACCGTCTTCAAATCATATGGATATGTATAGGCTCACAGTGAAATAGCTATGAAGCAAAGGAATCCAGTGTGGTGAAAAGCATTAATTTAGTGCATCTATTTGGAACAGCTTACATTTGGCCTGATAGCCAAGACACCTGCACCGCAGCTTCAACATTGAGATTTATCAGCACTCTGTAATTTCAAATGGCATTTAGTTGATGTTGTGTTTCAGATCATCTTTCATCCAGAGTTTCTGAACTCTACGAACCCACTCTTTGCCCTGGATTATGAGGACTTTGTACGAGGCTGTCATTTAGGAGTCTTTCCTTCGTACTATGAGCCATGGGGTTACACACCAGGTGAGCACATGCTGCACACGGCCAAAACTGTTTCAGATATGCACATTGGATTCAATGTAACCCATAGTCGTGCTGAAAGTAGTGTAATGATTCTCTTTCCGTTTCAGAACATTGAAATTTAAAAGAAACAAAAAAAACCCCAAGAATAATCAAGGAAAAACCAAATTCCTTATTATTCCTTATTAAGTATTTGTAAAAGACAATAACATCCAAAGCGAGATTTCAACAACTTGAGAATTCATTTCAAAGGAATTAAAGACTGGATGTCGCGTGTTCAATTTGGTGAGTGTATCAGCTTAAAATGATGTCTGTGGGTTGAGTTTTGATGGCAGTAAAGCATCTATGTGTCATAAGAGTGGCTGTGGGGCTGCCATCAGTTTTATGGTGTATCTCTCGCAGCTGAGTGCACAGTAATGGGAATACAATCAGTTTTATGGTGTATCTCTTTCAGCTGAGTGCACAGTAATGGGAATACAATCAGTTTTATGGTGTATCTCACAGTTATGGGAATACCATCAACTTTATGGTGTATCTCTTGTAGCTGAGTACACAGTAATGGGAATACAATCAGTTTTATGGTGTATCTCTTGCAGCTGAGTGCACATTAATGGGAATGCCATCAACTTTATGGTGTATCTCTTGTAGCTGAGTGCACAGTAATGGGAATGCCATGAGCTTTATGGTGTATCTCATGTAGCTGAGTGCACAGTAATAAGAATACCATCAGCTTTATGGTGTATCTCTTGTAGCTGAGTGCACATTAATGGGAATACCATCAGCTTTATGGTGTATCTATTGCAGCTGAGTGCACAGTAATGATAATACCATCAGCTTTATGGTGTATCTCTTGCAGCTGAGTGCACAGTAATGGGAATACCATCAGTCACCACCAATTTGTCAGGATTTGGTTGCTTCATGCAGGAACATATAGCAGATCCAATGTCTTATGGAATTTACATAGTGGACCGTAGACACAAGAACCCAGAGGAGTCTGTCCAGCAGTTATGCCAGGTAAAATGTCATCACTTATGCCAAGCTCTTGGCCAATATGTACAGTAAGAGATTTATGTGGGTCTTTTTTCTTCCATGTTTTAATATTTTTAGCTCAGCTGACTTGTCTCGCCAGCGTTAGCTGTTGGCAAGTCTGATCACTCACTTACGGGATGTTCAGATGTCCGTCCCTCTGTCAACCGAAACTTTCAAAGTGGCATTATTTCACTCACTAGACTAGGTTGGGCCTTCCACTTGGGTGGTTGATTTATCATAATCACAACTGTTGTGCTGTCACTGTTCCTCTTCATTGATCATGCTATGCTTAAATGAGTGTTGAAGGAAAATGTTGGAGAGGCATTTTCTCTTAAACTGGACAAAGTAGAGCTTTGATATTGGGTAATATGCTTCATAGCAACCATTACTATAGACATGGTAATTTTTATAAATTACATGAGACCACTAAAGGTCAAGGTCATTTGGCCATCTGAAGTGTTCATCTGGTCAGAATTCGGGTGGGGTGTGTGTGTGTATGTGTTTATCTCACTGCTTAGCTTTAAACTGGTATGATTTTATGGTCATGTCCTACACTTTATTTGCTATTTTGGTGAAAAAAAAGTGGCATATTCTCAGTAAATATATTGAGATTTATTTCATATTCACACATACCAGCCTCCATTGAACCATTCGTTTTAGGAATGGGAATTTGGTGCAGTTGCTATGTGTGTTTCCCATGTTTAGGTAGGTGATTGGTGCTGAAGGTTGCTGGTTTGAGACCCGTCCATTCTGTGGTCACAAAACATATATATACTCAACATCCATACTTTATATCATAAAAATGTTTGGTCTTCAGTTACATTGCTTGTATAGACATTTGCTTTCCTGCTAATTGGGATTTTTCTTTAAAATTGTATCAACTGATAACTCCTGAAAACAAATTACAATGTATGTGGATATAATGTGTATATTCCCATGTGTTTTTGTTTTTACTAAACAACTGTTATTACATTTTCTTGTTTTTGTCTTTTTTTTTTTTTTTTTGACAGTATATGTATGACTTCACTCGTTTGTCTCGTCGTCAAAGAATTATACAAAGAAATCGTACTGAACGCCTCAGTGAGCTGCTAGACTGGAAGAATTTAGGAATTGTAAGTAGAATGTTTACAATAATGTAGGGAACTTATTTCCAGGTATGACCAAAAAACCTTGGATAAAATAAATGGGTTTTGATGCATAAAATATGCTTACATCAGATGTAACCTCACGCCTGGAAGAAGTATATATAAGCCATGATGGTTCACTTTGTGTATTTTTTCTGTGGTTCTGTTCTGTTGTAGTTGGTACATCATGTAACGGTAAACCTTAAAAATATGGTTCTCATGTAATAAAAACACCTTGTTACTATCTGTTTCCATTGTGAGCTGCATGTATATGGGGTAGGCTAAAGTTAAAATGTCGGTAAAAGATCACTTAACTTGCCATTTGTCACTGGGCAGTTGTTTTAGAAAGAGATATTTACCTGTTTATTTGTTTATTCACATTGGCTTTGCTCATCACTTTCCTTTGCTAAATATGCATGTGGGTGAATCAAATGATCTGTAATGATAAAACAGGATGTCACTCCAAAGACTGGAGTTAACTGTTTTTTGTGATTAGTGAGTTGAGGTGTGATGTCTGTTGATACTGTTATATTGCAGTACTACCGCAAGGCAAGACAGCTGGCATTACATCGTGTACACCCAGAGCTGATGGAGGAGGACACGGGCGAGGTAGACAATTCTAGTGTTTTGAGTCACTCCTATCAATGCTTGTGTAGTCACACAGGGGAGGTAGACAATGCTGTTGTATTAAGTGACTCGTCAATGCCTTTGTGGTCACACAGGGGAGGTAGACAAGTCTATCATGTTGAGTGATTTCATATCAGTGCTTGTGTAGTCACACGGGGGTGAACAGTGTGAAAGATGCTCATAAACAGACACAAAATTGATTGTTCCAACTAAATATCTGTTGTACTGCTTACGATTTCAAATTCTGGTTTTAATTTAGTCAATACCATTTGCAAGCACACTTCAAGGTATTTAACATTGACATGGAAAAATAGAGCTGGTTGACATACCCCTACCGCAATATTGCATAAACATTCATAGACCCAGTCAGTTTAATCCCACAAAAGTTACATGTAGGGCCCATGGTACATGTGCAGATGGAAAGTAATTATGATTCATTATAAAGTAATTATGATTCATTATAAAGCATGTTGATCTGTGCTGAAATGACATGTATTTGGGGTTTGTTTTCAGAGCAAGATGTTTAAGTTTCCCAAACCAGCGTCCCAGCCTCCGTCTCCATCCGTTTCCCGAGCATCCACGCCATTGCCCTCTGACACTGATGAAAACCCTGATGAAGAGGATGACCATGACAGTGAGGAGGAGAAAGAGGCTCTGGCATGCAAGGACTCACAAGCGTAAAGATCCCAACTCCACATTGCAAGATTATGGTATAACTCCATAAGATGACACTAGGTGGCAGGTCATGCTATTACCTGGGACCTCTGTGAGTGGTGAACAGTACTTAACAGCTGCTACCCAGCAGGCAGTTGTGGCCTATTCTGATATTTTTTACATATATTTAAAGCTGGAATGAGTAAAGCATGAAATAATTGTAAACAGTGACATGATGGAACCAGAAGTTCAGTGACTTTGTGTGCATTACCAAACACGAAGTAAAGTGGAGAACTTCAGCATCATTACAGATTAATGTGTGTCACCATAACCAATGAATGGGACTTTTATAAAGCTTATGTATAATTATATACATGTATAGAGTGGTGATGTTTGAGGCTAGGACAGTTGCATAGCTGCATAATTTAGATATGCATAAGTCATTTAAGGTATTAGTGTCAGGATTCTTCAAGGATTCAAGAAGCCAAAATAATTTTTCTCTCTTCTGGTAAGTGAATGTTCACCCTTCTTTCAACGTATTGCATACATTTTATGTGGAAAATTTCCAGTTTTCTCTTAGGTTAATGAAACAAATCTATAGTTAAGATATGTTAGGCTCTGATTTGTTCAGTATATTAACACAAAGGTGCTTGATTATTATGCTTGTCAGTATGCGAAAATACATTCAAATTTGTACTCTGAGTTTTGAGCATCAGTAAGTGTTACAGAACACACTGATAAATACAAAAGGGATGAAAATGAACAAAGCACATAGAAACTGATGCCATTAGCCAAATGCTAATGTTTTACTCATTTGGCTAATGAAATTAGCAAATGGCTAATACATTTTAACATGAAGTATATAAGCATTAGGTCGACTTCTAAGATAAGTTTTATTTCCCGATATGGCCACAAATTTTGAATGCCTAGATCTGTCTGTGGATGCACTCTTATAAAGTGATGGTTACCTTGTGATATAGACAGGTATAGAATACATTTGTTTATGCTCACTCCAGTTACAATGTATTAATAGTAGTGGTCCATCAGGATCCATATATCTGGACAACTGGGTGTTTGGTGTAAACATATTTGCAGGGTGGTCTGAAAGTTGCACATCACTTGCTGAAGTTGTTAGCAAGTGAGCCACCTCATCATATTATAATTGTTGATGCACAATATGCAGTTTTCATGGTAATACATGTACAATGGACCGTTGTTCATGGTAATACATGTACAATGGACCGTTGTTCATGGTAATACATGTACAATGGACCGTTGTTACTATTTGTTGATTTACTTGGGAGTTTTACCTATTTTTGTACTGTATTGAGCAATCTCACTACAAGTAAATGATTTGGTCTGATTTAGAACAGACAGATAATGTGTTGCATTGTGTGATTGTGATATAATAAAGACATGAAAAGGTATTAAATCTTGGGACATGAAACCATGAAAAGTGGATAGTCAAGTAAGGAATGAATCATGGTCATTTAAAGTGATTCTGTTTGAATTGTTTATGAAAATAGATAGTGAAACCTGCAGAAAGAAATTGTACTGCAATACATATACAGTGGTCCCCTCATATAAGGTCACCCCAAATGCAGCCCCAAAGTGGCCTTATAAAAGGAGTGGCCTCTCTATAGGTGGTCCATGAATGGAAATGTCACATTTTCTGCGTAGGAATGGTAGGCATTTAACTCTTTCAGTGCCAACACATCTAAAGTCAATCTACTTAAGTCAAAGTAGTCTGAATTATCATTAGGATTCCAGATTGGTATTCGTCATAAAAAGATCTTTCATTCCAGTACCAGCATGCCTATAGTTCTAGTGAGAATAACCCAGGTCAACAGCATTCTCGGCATGCATTTGGCGCATTGTGCCCAATATTCACCGAGAAAAGCTGTTGACTCAGTCCAAAATTTGGCACTCAAAGAGTTAATAGTGGTGGTAGAGGAGCCTTACAAGAGGGGGGCCACAGTACATGTATTGGGTATTTCATGCTTGTTGAGTGCAAGGCATATGTAGTTGATCTGGTCAAAAGGTCCTCATGCTATGGCCCTTCCTCATGTAGCCTCCAGGGCAGGAAGGGTGCTGCAAACGGCCTTTGCCAGTAAGTACAGGGATTATTTTTCTGGCTGTTGAAGGTGCAAACAGTTGCCCTAATGTGCATTTTGAGCATTGTTGTTACATATGTGTACATAAAGAATCAACGGCTTGTTAATCTACAAGTGGATTAGAGATATATTGTTGGTAAAGGGTGAAACAGGTTCACAGGTTAGAATTTTTCTTGGTGTCCAACATGAAACAAAAATGCATGGCTGGTAGGAATGAAACTTCATTGTTAACCATGGACTCTGATGTCATTTTGAGTTAAGGGTTTGTATACAGAGGTTTTTTTGTTTTTGTTTTTTTTTTTTGCTTTTTTGGTAAAATGAAGCAAAGGTTTGGCTCAATATGTTTGTATACAGAGAGCCTACTGGTCCTTTGTAGGCCACAGCTAGGTCCATTCACATCAAATCTGCCCTAAAAGGAGTCACTGCTGCAGGTGTGAGTGATATGTTCAACATACCTGGTGTTTACATGAGATTCCAGAGAATGATCTGCTGAAAAAAATAATAAACTATAAAAGGCACATGCTTTTCCCAGTGATGTACTGACCAAACAATAATAAACATAGAAAGATTACTTGTAAATTCCTGCCAGATACCCGATTAATTCTGTTTGAACTGGACATGTACATGTATATCCTGCTGGTTCAAGGTTCAAACCAGAGATAACATGTTCATGAGGTTGCGGACTGTTTGCTCCATGACATGCAGTGAACCCAGAGTTCCCACATATACATGTTAAAAGACCTAGTATTTTGTCAGAACTGGCAAACCTGGTCACTGTAAAATGTTCTAACTTAAGTCACAGTTGTCTGAACTTAATAACAGTTTTAACGGATAAAGTTGTAACAAATGCATATGCCCCATGTGTGCTGCTGTTACAATGGGTCAGGTACATGACTGGCATGTGGTCATGGCTGTAGTGATGGATACTGAAAGAAGCTTAAGGTCCTTGTGATGCTGGTCCTTCACACATTATCCATAGTGTGCTGCTACCGAACAAAAGGGGTTGGTTTTGTTGAGCTGTAAGTGTCAGTGAACCAGGGGAAGACCCACCCATGTATAACATTGGATTTCTTTTGATTTCTTGCCAGTTTTGGACAAAACATTTAAAAAATTTTGTGAAGTATTTGTTAGGAAAGCATTTCTAATACCTGTGTATGCCTCTTTGTGTATACCAGAGCAGACATAATATATCAGGATACTGACAGTGAAGTGTAAATAGACCCTCAGCCTGATGTATGTATAGATAGAGAGAAATGAAGAACAAACAGAGATACCACATTAAGAGCTATGCTTCAGTTTTGTTAATACACTCCAGATTTGTACACATCATGGTTTGGGTATCGTGACATCACTTGGTGGTACCCATTGTTTTGTTAAATTTGTAGTTACAGAATCTATTTTGCCATTTTAATATGTTTATTGGATTTTGTCAATTAACCCTTAAAGTGCTAAACAGAATCTATTTTGCCATTTTAATATGTTTATTGGATTTTGTCAATTAACCCTTAAAGTGCTGAACATGGCTATAGTTGTTTTCTCATTGTCGTTAAACATATAATGGTTGAACGATTCAAATGTCTCATGAAGATACCTTTCATTCAAATATCGGCAAGCCTAATCTAAAGCAAAAAGTAGTCTTAGTCAACAGCTTTCCTCGGGACACTTTGCACGCAATGTGTCCCAAGGAAAGTAGTTGACTCAGTCTTAAATCAGCGCTTTAAGGGTTAACACTGGACAAAATTGTTGTTATGGACATCGATTTTAAGAGTCGCGTGTTCACTTAGGTGACTTGTCAGTCAGTTCAGCTTTTATTATGAGTGGCGATCCATTCGTCTGTACATCTGTCAGTCTGTCTATTTTAGAAATGTCTAATCACAATTGCATTGATGACTTTTTCTGGGAAACTGTTGGGTGGATCCTCTTGATACTTCCCTGCAATGTACCTGGGGTAGGTCTCTACCAGGAGGGTACAAGTGGTCACATGCCATTTAAAAAAACAAAACTGTATGATTTTTTATGATTACTATGAGGGCAAATGTAAAAAAATCTTTAAAACTTCTTAGCATGGAAAGTGTATAGGGATAGTTCTGGGTTACTGCTAGACTTTAAGTTGAAAGCTGCATGTGTTGCTTTGATTTCGTTTTTCTTTCAGATTGTGTGGAGGTTTTTTTTTCAGCTTCTTCAAAACTGCTTTTTATCTTCAATCTGTGGGAATGTAGCTTCACTCAGTCTCCACAAATTTTACTCCAGCTGGCAGTATTGTCATGTTGCATCTTTGACATTCTTTTTAGCCTTTTATGCTAACCTTGGAAGCAGAATCTGAACAGGGTACCTGTAACAATTAGTGATTTGCCTCATTTTCTTGAATACACTCTGGGGCTACTGTGACTGGGTAAAATGTTTGAAGGGTCAGCAGATTGGTCATGTGACCGACATGGCACAGAGGCTTCCACTCTGGTTCCTGCATGGCTGTTTTCTGTGGATTGTCCAGTCACTGGAGCTTTTGACTCTGGATCATTGCTTGGAGATGGAAGGTTTACATCACCATTTGCTTTTTGACCATTGAATTGCGGGCTATTGAACCAGCAACCTTTGGCACCAACCACAGAGCCGAAAATGTGAAATACACATATCCACTGTACCAAACACCCATTCTTTAAAAGAATGACTCAATGGAAGGTGGTATGTGTGAATTTCATTATCAACATGACCCAATTCATAACCCATTATGTGGATGCCAACATTGACGAGTTTGCCAGTGCAGTAGTCCCTCCTTTGAGAGACTGCCCCTAGTGCCACCCAAAAGGCGGTCACATAAAGCAGGTGGTCCCTCAATGGAATAAAATAACATGAAAAGTACTACAGAGAGACCTGGTAATTGTGGTCTCTCAAAGGAGGTGGTCTTTCAAAGGAGTGGTCTTTCAAACGAGGGACTACTGTACTTGCACCCAGAGAGGAAGGGAGCACTTGTAGAGACATCATGTAGTCAGGGACTGCATTCCCTATCTATTCCATGCTAAATGAAAGTTGGAAAAGTTGCATCACAATTTTTTCCACTTCAAAGCTAAACAATCAGTCAGAAAAGCTAACCCTTTGAGAGCATGTATATTAAAGTCATTTAATATTATCTTTCTATGATCTTTGTATGCTCTCAGTTGAGCTACAGTCCATTTCCAAACGCTAGCAACACAGTGTTTTAGATGGGCAACTGGACAGCTGGCGTCTCTTCACATCCCAGTATCCTGTGCAGTGGAAGTCACTTTCACACCAAACACACATGTGCAAGGCTATCCGCAAAAGAAGTTATTGGGTTAAATCCAGTACTGGGAGTTGTCTCAGATCAGGTACTGTACATATGTAAGGCCACTCATATTGAATGTGCACCAAGATACATTTGTTTGAATTTGGACCATGGAACGACCAAGTCTTGAACCAGCAACCTTTGGTACCAACCACCGTATCAACTAGTAGAATTCAGTCTGGTTTTTGATCATTGATGAACAATGAGACAAAGTCATCATCTTGAAATATATTTCGATTTACTGGTAAGGACCCAGATGCTTCAAAACTTGACTGTATGGTTT
Organism: Hermodice carunculata; assembly: GCA_964020975.1. Classification (NCBI taxonomy): domain Eukaryota; kingdom Metazoa; phylum Annelida; class Polychaeta; order Eunicida; family Amphinomidae; genus Hermodice; species Hermodice carunculata. Next base: position 136,221,894 of record OZ026612.1, on the reverse strand, counting down.
TTGTGTTGTGAAGGACCTGATTCATGAAATGATATCCTGACAAAAACATGTGAAAACTGGAAGCAACTAGTTTAGCCAGGGCCACAAATTTCAACAGAATGAATGTGAATATGTTTTTTAAAAACTTGAAACATTTCATGAGACAGTACAAGTTTGGACCTGAATCCATCTACAGTTGTGGTGAGACAAGTGTTTTGACAGTTCAGAGACCTTATAAAACAATGGCACCTACATGATGGGCAGATCACATCTGGATTGGCTAGTGCTATCCATTGAGCAAATAGCCAATGCCAAAAAAAGGTATATGGCCTACAAAATTTAGCCAAACTCACTACAGTTTCATTTCCATCCCACTGCAGTCGCAAACTGCAACCACTTGACCAAACAACATGGCACATTCAATTTGTAGCATTATTCAGCTTGTAACACATGGATGGTAAATCATCCTGGAAGCCTATTACAATCTACAACATTTGCATAGTGGTTGTGGCTTTTTCAAGGGCATTTTTGGGCAGTTTATGTCAGGATATGAGTTCGTGAATGGAGATGGCCAATCCTCCCATCTTCTACATGCTGCAGATTTCTGGATATTATTTGTTGCTCTTCTTGGCAAACTAGTAAGTCTATTTTGTGGATAGTCCATTGTACATATTTGGACAGCATATTTTCTTCTTAACTTGTCAACAGTTTCTTGTTGATATAGTTAGGGACCTAGCAAGATTCTTCTGCTTCCTCAGGTGGTGTTGCCATGTGGATATATCCCACCATGGACTAGTGGTCATGTGTATACCAGACCTGTACCTCTGGGATGGGGGATAATGTTCTTATGGATCCCATGCTATCCTAGGAAAAGCTTTTACTTTACACACAATATTGTCTTTCAAAGTTCAAATGTTATTAAGTTGGTGGAAGATTTCCGCAGTGTTTTCAAGCAATGAATAAATTGCTGTGTCTAAACTTCTGCAGACGACATTTCTGTATAACATATGCCAAGCAGCAGGAAAGTACACTGTAGTGCCAGCCTATGTCTGGTTTGATAGTGAAGTCACCATGGCAAACCATGCTGTACCCTGATCTCTTCTACTGGTCATCTAAAGCTTTCATTTCTCATCTTGGAAGTGCATCAGGAAACCTCCCATGGACATATATTAGGCCAAAATTTAATGTCTTATAGTAAAACTAGGTTGCATATCTGGGTCCTTGTGATGTATCCGTGGAACTTCATCTCTGGGCTGTAAGTTCCTTTGCTTTGATTTTGTCTTGTGAAACCCAACTAACAGATGAATCTGGCTGAACAGTCCTGACTGAAAAGAATGCATGGAAAAGGCCGGGGTTTGATCCATGCATATGAATGGATTAATGCATGGAAAATGCATGTATGTTTTGATTTTACTGGCATGGTGAGTATAAATGACACCGTGACAAGACCCATGCATTTACCATGCATGCATGGCGATACATTGATTTGGCATACATGACTAGATATGCATGGAAATTGCAAGAAAAATGGTAAAAGCCATACGTAATGCATTGATTTTAGCATGCATGTGAAACAGCATTGGTTAAGCTGTGCACTGAAAATGCATGGTAAATCAGATAATCTACAAAAGGACAGACATTAAGCATGGAAAATACATGGGTTTGGATATGAATAAATGGCAGGTTTAAAGCTTGTTCTACTGAACTAGATGTATATCTGCATGTCAAATGAATATTACTACTGATATGTACACCTTTTTCCGTTCTTGCTACATTTGTAGCACAGTGCAAAGTGAAAAAAAAAACAAACCCATGGTAAGTATAAAGCGGTATGGAGTGCAGAATACAATAAATATAATCACAATGATTAGTGGACTGTGATCCAATCATTGTCACATAAAAGTCTAATGGTAAAGCATAATTATTCTGTTACACTACCCATTCATACTGCACTTACATCTGTGTACTGCAGTCAGCAAAGTATTTTATTTTCATCTTTGAAAATTTCTGTCATCCTACAAGAATAAAGTCTTGACTAAACAGGAAAAAAGTTTACATTGTAAATTATAATTACAGGCAGCAAAGCAGGACCTGTATAGCTAGTTCAGTATAAAATGGAGACAGGAAGTCACATGGTCTAGTGTTGTATTTTTCAAAGGAAATTCTATGACGGTCCATGCACCCATGTATAGATGTTTGTGCAGAAACTTGTCCAATGCGCAAAATTTTACCACCATTACATCTTCCATGCATGAAACCTTTTTGAAGAACCAAAGCCATACTAAGCCCATGCATCAAATTGCAGCATCTGTGCATTATTCATGCATCAAAGTTTGGTGAAGAGGGTGCATGGGTACAGCCCATGCATTTTCCATGCATAAGGAGTTTTCATGCATTGAGAAATTCAAAGTCTTGCACGCATGCCTTTCCCATGCATGCCTTGTGCTTCCCATGCAGTTTTTCAGTAAAGGATGCCAGTCATGTCATAAAACTAAGTCAAGTATCTGGGTCACAGTAATGTCTGTTTACTATTACAGTATATTTATTCTTTAAGTATTTATGAAACCTTGAACATGTGTCAGGTCTAAAATTGCATGTCTCTGTAAAACTAGGTCATAAAATGGTTAAGTGTCTTGGTCATTTGTATCCATGTACAGGTGTACTTTTAAAGATGAACTCATATTTGCTCTTCCCATCTAAGCTCAGCACAGCTCAGCTCAGCTCAGCTCAGGTTGAGAATTATTTTAGGGTGAATTTGTCCAGGTGAGCTGATCAGGGCTTTTGACACACCCCTTTTGTTTTATATTGAGTGGGTGTGTAACAGATGTGGGATGGACAGACTACTGCATCTGACAATGCATGGCATATCAGGTGCAATTTGTCTACCTCAATGAGATATACTCTTCTAGGTTTTTGCATTTGGTATTTTAGCTGCATAGGCAGTGTTATGTTGATAGATGCATGCTTTTAATTAATGCAAGGAGAAAATTCCCCTTGTGAATGCAATTGTTGGCTTGTCCAATTGGTAGACCCTGCCTTGTTTAACAAGAATATCGTGATCATGGAAATCATTTTTCTGAATCACTTTTATTCTATGGAGCACTTTTAATCACTGCATCAGTTTAGACACCATTCGAGCAAGTACTTATAAAACAGGCACAGTGGACTGTGACTATACCACGTTGCTGCCTGTTAGTGGCCAGAGTGCTGACAAATTGCACTATAACAAGCTTCAATGGGCAAACCTACTTGGATGGGACCAAAATTATATTGTACATTATAAACTTCTGTGAAAAAGATCATCAAATGTAGAATTTTGTGGTCTGATTTGTTATCATTCAGATCCCAAGTAGGAAGGGGGCCCGTATTAGAGCAGGGACGCTCACTGGGAGGAATATGGTATTGTGGTATGTGTTGCGTTGAAAGTGCCATACTAGAAGAGGCACCAGAGCGTCCAGTAAATGTTGATTTGTAGCCCAAACTTGCTTTAAGATGTACCTCTTAATTTCTGAACGATGAAACTGCAATGGAACAATCAATCGCTCATGGAACAAAACTTTGTACATGTAACCTTTACTTGGCGCCTTATAATGTGTATATGCTTCATGTATCATTGTTCTCTGGAGCAGCAACTTCAGTAAAGGGTAGAAAACAGTTTGTTAGTCCACTGGTATGTGTGGAGCTAAAGTTTAGAAACCTGCATTTCTTTTAACATATGTTGTTTTCAGAAAGACTTGAAATATGCTAGCAGGAGAAAATATATATGAAAAAGAATGTTCAATAGATCTAATAATGTTTAAAAATGAGTGTGATGGCCACCCATGTTGTCCAGAACAAGAACTCTGTTAAAATCATTGAAGCAACCAAAATGACATGCATGCAATAAAGTGTACAAGTATGAGATTTTAAGAAGTCTGCATTGTTGTCATTTGCTTATATTCAGTCCTATTAGATCTGGCCACATAGTGGCGTGAAGGTCTTTTTGACAGCGAACTAAGGGATGTGTGACGAGGAAGAGACACTTAACTTGCAACCAACGATGCTGTGCAGACATCTGTTAGGACTAAGTAAGGTGTGTTATGTTGAATTGTTTTGCATGTATTGCTGCAGGACACCTGGGTCTGGCATATACATGTATGTCAACTTTATATGACTAGATCGGATGTTTTGTGGCTCCATTGAAGCTATATATTTAGGAAACAAGAAATTAATTGTTAAAAAGGCCAAATTCTCACATTAAAAAGAAAAAAAAAGTTAAAAACCTTGAACTGTCTCCCCCTCCCCCCCCCCCCCAAAAAAAAAAAAAAAGGTGTGTCTATCTGCAGGTGGTTTTTAAGTTGCACATTTCAATGGAAAGTACATTGGTAACAGGAACAACTCTAGCCCTCCTGACTGAGGTCTCCCTACAGGCGATACAGAAACTTTCTATTTATGTCTGTGTGCCAACATAGGCATTCTGGCTCTTTTCTTCTTTAGTGCTGCTGACCAAAGGCCACAGATACTGTCTACAGTTTAAAAAGTTAACCCAATATAACTTCAGGGCTTACAAGGTGTATGAAAATCTAGGCCCCTTTTGATATTGGTGGCGCCACTTACATTATATATTATAGGGGTCAAAATGTGAAAATCCTGGGAATGCTAGCATCTTTAATTTTCGGCAGATCATCACCAAATTCGGTGAGATTGTGGGGGAGGTCAAAGTCTAAGTTGCTAATGATACTAGTGGTGCCACCTATAATTTGACAGAAATTACAAGCCAAAATGTATTTTAAGATATAAAATTCCATATCTTGAAAAGTAATTGGATTAGACTTGCCAAATGTATAGGATATATAGACAATGTCCAAAGCTAGAATTTGATATAATATCAGTTACTTTGACCAATTTTTGTGAGGTCACTGTACCTGTAGATTTGAAAGAGGTGATTTTATAATGGCAGGGTGTAGTTTGGACATCAATGGCAATGTCAGCACAGCACGAGGCCTATGGGCCTCTTGTATTACATGATCTGAATGACCTTGATCTTCTGTCCCAAGGTCACTGAGGACAAAGTTAAGGACTCGCTCTTTGTTGTCTTTTCACCTGCAACAATATCCATCACAGGAATTGCACAAATAAACTATGATCACATGTACATGTGGAGCGAAGTGCCATCTGGTGGAGATTTTATACACTTAATTTACATAAGCTTTATATGGTCAGAAGCCTCTTGAGGACTCGCAACTTTGAAATGAACAGGTGCAATATAGCCATGGTGTCAGCAGGGCATTAGGCCCACGGGCATCTTTTTTCTTTCTTGACCAGTAAATTTGTCCAACAATTTTCTTGGATACTTTTACCACTTAGAAATTCCAAACTTGCCATGATTATGGTTCCATACATGCAGTCTTACCTTTTTATTAAGAGAAGCGAACATTTTGAAAATTATGCAAATTAGGGCCATTTGAAAATGTAACTGTTGAATATCTTTAAAACTATTATAGGGACAGGTGCCATTCCAACTTTGATCTATAGGTTTGTACTGTAGAGAACAACCAATGAACCACAAATAGAAGGTGTATAATTTTGATTTGTGCTAATCAGGGCACTTGAAAAGTTTGTTGAATATCTTCAAATCTATTATATGTACAGGTACCATTCCAGCATCCAGTAAACCACAAATGAAAGTTGAAGCAGTTAAATTTATGCAAGTTTTGGGGGCACACAGACAGATTTGCTTTGAAGCAAATCTTCGTTTCTGGTCTTGTTTTGTTTTTCCCTAGGATCCATTGGCAATTGCATAGTATTAAATGACACTGAATAAACAAAGTGGTATACAGGTGACTTTTGTAATATGTATGTAGATATCTAGATACCCTGTCCGAGATTAAATTTACAAGTATGTGAAATGTTTTGGCTGATTTTTTAAGAGCAGCTATTTCTTGTCATACCTGAACTGTTTCTGTCCCTCTCTGTGACAGAAAGACTTGAGCGTCATCATAAACATTCAGATCAAATGTCTGAAGGTGAGTGACCCCATAACATTACTTTGGTTTATGATTGTACATCATGCAGGTCTTTTTTTTTTCAGTTTTCAGTCATGACACTGGAAGTGCAAAGCATCAGGCCATCAGGCCATCAGGAAATGACTGCATGGGGAAAAGTACAGATACATGTAGATAAGTCCAAACACTTTTTGTCCAGTAAAAATTGTAAGATATTAATTTTCCTATGGGAGCAATTTTGTGGCAGTGCAGTCTGACAAATGACATGCTTGGCCAGGCTTTTTTTTTTTTTGGTCAGAGTTCAGTATGATCACCCCAATGATTCTAATTAATAGAGATTTGGGTTTAACCTAAAGGGCAGGGAGAAAGGCAGTATATTGACTTGTGTAAGCCCATGCTCTGTATTTAAGATGTGTGTCCACTTCGTTCTTCAAACTGTTGACACTGCATTCACTGTTTATGAAGGTAATCTATTTCACTTGTTTATTATTTGTTGCAAGAAGGAGTACTTTCTTAAATCTAGTCTGTCATGAACTTTTTGTATTTTGTATCCATTATTCCTTGTACTTCCTGACTGAAGACTAAAGAAATCCTCTAGCTCGACATCTTCCAACCCATGGAAAATTTTGAACACTTCCCCTCAAATCCTCCTTGTTTCCAAGGAGGTCAAATTCAGCAGCTCTAGTCTTTCCTCATAAGAATATCTCTCCGCTCAACCTGGTATCATTCTGGTCATTTTCCGTTGTACACCCTCTAGTAATTCCACATCTTTTTGTAGCCAAGGATGCCAAGCTTGCACATGGTATTCTAAATGAGGGCGGACCAACAATTTGTATAATTTTAAAACCATATCTTTAGATTTAGAAGTTAAAGTTCTCTTCATTGCCTGCAAAGCAGACCAAGTTCCGTGTTACTACACTTGGCCTGCCCTTCTTCAACTAGATTTTATTTATAGTAAGGGAAACAAAACTATACTGTGACTTCCTACTAGACTGAGACACCAATCAGGAAGTTCATCATTATCGCCTTGACCAGTAGCAGCCTCTGGTCCCTTGTGTACTGGAGCCTGTTACCATAGTAGCCATACCCAGCCAATTAGAAACTGAGTCACTTTTCCAATGCTAAAACACTGACCTTGTCAAAGAAGGGCAGACCCCAGCGGAGTAGACAAAATAGGCAGCTAGGATCTGCTTTGGAGGCAGTTCTCTCTATTGATTTGACCTGACTTGCTGTTTGCCATCTTTGCTGCCTTAGCTCACTGTTTACTACAACCAAAGACCCTGGAAAGAGGGTCTTTGCTACAGCTTAGAGGGTTGTATGTAATGACACCTGAATCCCTTTCTTCTTCTGAACTATGAATTAGGTTGTCGTCAATTAAATAGTCAAACTGTATATTATTAGTGCCTAAAATGTAGACATGTACATTTGACTGCATGTGCTGAAAAGCATTTACCAGTCAGCACTCCGTTGGTACATGTTCCGAAGCTGCTCTTGTAAGTTTTGCATCTTGGTAGGGAGCAATCTTTCTAAACACTTTTGTGTCAGCTGCAAATTTTAGGGCCTTGCACACAGCATCTAAGTCAATATCACTGATGTATATTGTAAAGAGCACAGGGCCCAACAGGGATCGCTGTGGTACACTGCTCTTCACATGTGTGCAATCTGAGGAGGTCTCATATCTATTACAACTTGCTGTATTCTGTTGTTCAGCAGTTCTGAAATCCATGTCTTCACCTCGCCATGTACATGTATGCCATGAGCTTCAAGTTTTTAATCAGGCAAACATTATCAAGCGCTATATAATGTCCATAGGGAGGCCTGTGTCCATATATTTGGTAACTGTCTCCAAGAATTTCAATAATTGTATTTGTCTTTTTGCCCAGAACAATAAATGACCGATAGTAAGACATTACCGTCCTGACCAGAACCCATGCTGTGAGTGCCTTATTTAAGTTATTAGTTTATGGAGCTCCAGGTGAATTATCAGTTCATCCTTAACGATGGCTTCCATTACCTTTCCAATCTGCAAGGTTAAGGTAACTGGTCTGTAGTCTAGATACTGACCAAGCTCTTTTTTCCCTTTTTATATACTCTGTATACAGATAATATTTTTTAGTTTCAGTGTATTTCTTCCCAGCAAAATACTTTTTTTTTCTTGCATGCTCTACTTTTTTGGTCATTTACCTATATTTTTCTTTTGTTCATGTTTCTATTCTTCTGTGGAATGTAAGTCTGTACCGAAGAGTTTATATTATTCCTTTGAAAATAGGCCTATCAACTTTTTCAGCAACGGTGCGTTTTCGAAAAGCTTGTTTCCAATCATATTGCCTTAAGTAATTTCGCATGCCCTCAGTGACAAAGTCACCTTTGTCATAATCAAAATAGGATTCCCTCCAACTTTTTATATCAATTGAACAGATCAAATCAATCATGTTTTCAAGCCGATTCTTTCAGCCTTTAAAACAAATGGAAGATTTCGTTTTTTGCCCCGTGGAAATGTATACACATTAGTGTAGATTGATTGAATGTAGTAGAAAAACACAATCGAGGACCAACGATGCCACACCGCAAACTAACGCCAGTGAGGGGGCTCGAGAAGAAACGGCGCAAGACGACCCCGATTCCGTCCTTTCCCGAGCAGAAACGGTGGTCTTTTGAAGTGCTGCGGCCATTCAGGTGTGACGCAGGTGCGAGTTGCTGAGGGATGGACGGAAGTGGATCGTGATTCACGAGACTGTTTGTGGTGGGCGTTAGCCGACAACTGTATCGAAGAGAATCGCCGGAACTCCGAAAGTACATTTTCTCTGGGATCAAAAGTTTTTACGAATGTGCTGTGGGGATTTTATTTACAGAAAAAAGAGTGATCATACGAGACGGAACAACAGCAAGATCGACATCTTGACTTGTGGAACAGGCGCGCAAGTTGCCTGTCCAGTCGTGCAGGCGGAACTCCACATTTCATAGTTGAGCTGGCTTCGTCTGAGTATCAAATACGGTAAGTTCCAACTACCGGCAGAGTAACTCACTGCATATGAGTCTCCCGAGTGATCAGATGCGCAAAGCACATCCTCGTACTCAAATTCAGATGGGGATATTAAACGATTGGGGACTTTGATAACAGGGAACCAATTATTGAAGTTCAAACACATGCATACATCGCCCTCTTGAAACTCGCTAAGTTTTGGACCCCGTTAGGCGTTACTGTAAAGTTAACTTTAAGGACTGATGCACCAAGACGGCGGCCGAGATTAGCAAAATGCAAAATGCTAGCAAACAACCCCGATGTGTTTTGCAGAGCCCAACCTTAACCTTAGTCCTTACTTTCAATACCATGAAGGTAAAATAATGAGGCTTGGTTCAGCAGGTTGTGTTGTGACTTTTGACGTTTTGTTGTGATCAGGGTGATGTGTTTTTGTGTATATTTGTTTCGTATTCGGTCGGCCAATGTCACCATCATTTACACACATGTATAAGGCATGGAACTCAAAAACAAATATATGCATACATACATAGAAATGAATAATCATAATGGAAAATTGTACATCACGAAAAACTCGTATATCCTGCCAAGAATATACTCGTTGTGCGAGAGCTGAGAGCGCGTCCATGTGCATGTTGTCTCCACTTTGGATAATATCTGTCCACTATCTTGTGGACGCTCATTCATAAACAGTGACAAAACCATGGTCAGTTCTAAATGAAATAAAACCATCCATAGGGAAATTCTGCAGTCTGAGTTGGACTCGATGTTTGTGAATCAAAACATTTGCCATATATGGTTTAAAAGGAACTGGACAAGACTGCATTAGAGTGCATGGCCAGAGGCCAGTAGCAGGTGGTGAGGCAGCACAGAACAGCTGACTGCAGACGACTTGCTGCAGGTACAGGAAAAGTACATACGTCAGTCAGCCGTGACAGATGGCACTGTTAGTGCACCAAGTCAGCTTACAAATGATTGGTCAGGTGTTTTAACCATTTAGCTCCCACAAATTTGATATTTTCAACCGTGTATTATGCACACACTGGGCTTAATCTTGGGCAATTTTGAGGCCTTTTTATCACCCCAGTGACATCTAAATTTGATTCAGAAGCACAGGGATGCCAACACTCGGAAGTGTCCCAGCTTTCAGGGACAAAATAGTCACAACCATCAGGGACACAAAATAATTAACAAAAAATATAGCAGCAAATACTTAATTTTGATAAGGGAAACACACTGTAAACTGGTCAAATTTTCAGCTGATTTCAGAGATTGTCCCTGATGATGAGGGACATTGTGCATCACTGAAAGCAGAGTGACCACTGTATTATCTCTGCTGCGTGCTGTGGAGTGAAGTGGTCAAAACAGAAAGATTGGTCAGTTGAGCAGGCAACATCCAAGTACACGTGTACCCAATCGTGATCTAGAACAATTTAGGGGCTGTCTTATATTTTCCTGGTGATACTTGAAAGTACATGGACTGTACTCCCAAACCTGTTTTGAAGTAATATAAGGCTAAATGTCTCAATTACGGAAAGTATTTCTCTCACAAGCTAGCATTTCCCCTTAATTATAAGTCAAAAAGCCCTATCCCAAATGCTTTGATTAATCAGTTTCTGTTCGAATGGTAGCACAAAATGACTATTTTATTGAAACTGGCACAGACCTCTGCAAATCAATGCTTCACATATATGTAAACCAAATACGTTCAAGTTCCATGATATTGGGAAACAAGATCATATTGAACTGGACTGATTTAATTTTGTCCAATTTGACACTGTGGGAAGCACACAAATGTGATGTGGTCATTGGTGAATCCCATCCATATCAAATTGGTGGCTTGATATATGCTTGTAAGTGCAAATATTGAAATGTTATAAATAAATTTACATTTTAAATATTAGGGCATTCCCTTTTGTGTCGACATTCTTGTCCTCAGGGCAAATACTTTCATAAATGACTTTTAAGATTTCATTCTTTATTTTGTCATTCATTTGTGTACCATTTAACTTAATGGTCTTGCTTGTAGCAGCACCAGTCAGGTGACATGGTTCTCTGAAAATTTTAGTTGCCCTGTTTTGGGGCTTTACTTGTCCAATTGTGAGCAACATGTGCAAATCGATGATACATGTAGTCATGATGTTGTCAAGTTATGCACAGCAAAGTTGGTGACATTTAGTTAAATTTACATTAAAAATCTATAAAATTTTACTCATGGAGCTGTCCAACAGTTTTCTGTGGATAACCAGGATATGAGTCTCAATGCAAGGGGACAAAGCCTGTCCACACAATATTACTCGAGGGGTGGGTGGGGTGAGAGGGTTTAGGGGGGCTCCCAGTTCGCTTGTGCGAAAAATTTTGCCCCTGTACAAGGTACAGAAAATAAGAAAATGCACAAATAGTGGCTGGCATAAAGTACTGAAATTAAAAGGTCTTCCAGTACATAAGTATGGAAAAATAATAAAAATGGCCTGTATGCCAGGACGGAAAACCCCTTATCACCCCATACTCTGTACCATAACTGGGGCTCCAACTGCAGATCTCTGAGTGCAAAGTTACATGTAACATCCAACACGTATTTGACCATTTAAAAAAGTAAAGAAACTGTAAAATATAATAAAATTTGCTGTTACAGAGCAAGTACTTGCTGATTACATTATATTTGTATTTGCCTGTGGCTCAGGTCTCTGTTGTGTCTGGTAGGTAATGATTTAACCATTTACCAACCTCCAATGTCTACCCATTGGTGACCAGTGTGTGAAAGGAGTGATAATTAAGGTTACAGTGAACATCTCAGAGACTGGCAAAAAGTTCCTCTTGTTGGTATATGTAGATACCCACAAAAGAGGTTGTTAAAATACTATTAATTGCATTGTATAGATCTACAATATGTATCTATTACCACAGAGGATGCTTTACAAATTGAGTTTTGTGCAACATAGAGTTGACATGTAGGATAGTTGCCACCAGTGATGAATACTGATGTATAAAACATTGAAACACAGGATACATTTCAATTAAGATTTAGATCTAAATTTAAGGCTTCTCTAACCATTGTTACAGGTGTACAATTTTTGGCGCATATAAACCAATACCCTGCATATTCAGTAAGGAGTTGGACCCACCCTTCATCTGTATGGATTAACCTTTTACCCCTTAATTTGGCCAAAACTGACTTAGGGTAAAAGTCACAGTGTGTTTGTTTAAAAAAAGAAAAGAATTGTTGTATGGTCCTGTCAGAATAGCATAAAGTTTATTTCAGTCATCCTATATTGCACAAAGTCATTGAAGTTTTGATCATTGGTTCTTGCATTGCCTGGTGAGTCAGGCTCGAGCTGCCCTTGCAATGGTTAGAGCTGATTATTGTCTCGCCTGTACAGTGCAGATTTAGAACTAGGCAGGTTGGCACTTGAGTTGAGCAACACATTTTTATGAAGAATTTAAACATACAGTTCTCATTTAACTCTTTCTGTGCCAATCATGTCTAAAGTTGATCTACTAAAGTGAAACTAGTCTGAATTATTATTAGGATCTCAGATTCCTATTCCTTATAAAAAGACCTTTCATTCAAGTACCAGCATGCCTGTCGTTCCAGGGAAATTATCTCAGATCAACAGCTTTCTCCATGCACATTGGGCACATTGCACTCCGACAAAAGCTGTTGACTCAGTCCAAAATTTGGCACTTAAAGAGTTAATTGTATCTGAGAAGGTCTATTTCTTGTGGGGTGAGTTTAACATTTGTATCTTGTCAGTCGTGTTGGGCGGGTCTGCACATGCATAGTATGGCAATTTAAAAAGTGTCAATACAGACATGGAAGGCCAAGCAAAATAATGGTCTGTTTCTGAGTACATAGGCTTTTTTCTTTCTGTGTAACATTTTCTTTATTTCAGTATTTTAGGGTATGTCAGAAGACCTGCAACTTTCTTTTGTCCTATGAAACAGATATATCATTCGTAAATGAACTAAAACTTGTTGCAGCTTTGAAAAAAGTCATACATGTATTTGAATGTTAACACCAGGACCTAATGCAACAGCAGCCACAATTATGTTGTTCTTTAAGTATCGATGTGAAATGGAGTCAAACAGAAATTTGTATTATACAAAATGAAATGTTATTAACTTTGATGAAAAAACAAAAAAAACATGGGTCTATGTTTGTTCGTTTCCAAAGTGAAAGTTGGAACTGAAAAGTGGGATCTCTTACCATGTCTTGAGAAGGTTTAGGTATGGTATGTTACATGTAGGATAGGGTAGGTTGGCTAACCAGAAACAATTCTTTTGTTTCTTTGGTCTTATATGACCAAAAAATGACCGTAGTGGATATCTGCTGTATATGACGGTGAGTAAATGTTGGCTATAGTGCTGTGAAGCATGTTATGTGATGCTCAGGTTCAAAATAGTTGTAAGCAAGTTGAAACTGAAGTCTAGTGTGAAGACGGACTTTTTTGTTATTCAAAATTGAGTTCTTTACTAACTTAACGCTTCAAAACAAGTCTGCTCTTGTCACATTAGAACCTCTATATTTTCAGCAAGCAAACCCCCTTAAGTTAAAATCACAGAACAGGTTTTTGGTTAAAGCTTTTTATGACCATGATGACGAAGCAAAGTGTATTTTGTAAGACATCGGTAAAGAACCCTTCACAAGCATTTGCTCCCACTTGGCATGTGTATAGACATTTTCTTTGTACAGCCTTAAGTTTGTCTAGACATACTTACTTGTAAACAGTGGTTACTGTTTCTGATGTGTCAGAAGCCTGAGGGATGTATATCCAGAGGATCAGGCTTAGGTAGGATTATGTATACGGACATTTGACTTCATGATTGGGGTACAGAAAATATTTACGACAATTATTGATGAAACACCTGTTCAACATGCATGTACAGCTATATTGATTCCACGGTCTAGCTGTGTCAGTGTCTTCATGAACCTTGACTATGTTGAATATATAGTGGAACCGTGCTTTAAAATCACCTCCAGATAAAGACCACTTTTAGATGCAGCTACAGATGGTGGTCTTAATACTGGGGTTTTAGGAATTTTATACTGTGAAACATTGTTTCCCATTGATTCACCATTGATGAATTTATTGGGCTTTGAAGCCTTGAATTTCCAAAGTTTTTGCATTGAGTGGGTAACAGTGATTAATTAAGGTACAAGGTAACTTTAGACATAGGCAGTGACTGGATTGGCCATGGAGCATAGAGAAATTGGATTGTGCTTGTCTTTTTTTCATTGGTTCAAAACTACATGGAAAATGCTTCACTTGTTTTTGTTTGTGTATCAAGTGTCTGTGAGAATATTTTAGCTGTGTTGACTTGTCAGTCAGCAGAACTTATAAAATCCATTTGCATTCATCATCCATTTGTCTGTCTATTTGGTTTGGCTACACAAAATTTCATCAGATTTTATCAGAATACAATCTTACAAAAGCTGATGCAGGTTTGTGAAAATTACGGGATTATATGAAGCTTTGATGAAAGTATGGGATATTATACTTTTGGACCATGCATAAGTAAGTACCCCTGGTATAGGTGTACAGCAGTAGTACAGTGCATGTATTGCAATATTGTCACTGGTGTATGGCATACTTAATAGATGTTGCCCAGGCAGACCTTTAGGGTATAATTGGGTTATAGAATCTCACTAAAACTTACATTTTTGAGTGGGAGGTTTATGTTAATCTGGACCCGACAACAGAGTAGTCAGCAGGCTTTGGTATTAGAATCCCAGATGGATCAGCAAATATGCATAAATGTACAAAATTATCTTTGGGACCACATGCAATCCAAGAAATCCATTTAAGCAACAGTTGATTTCCAGGTTCTGGTCAATTTTTAACACCCATGTTGACTTGACATATGTTTCAGAGGAATCCCAGCAGTTGTTATTGCAGACCTGATCACACTTCATTGCTTGACACCCACATTGGGCAGGTGACCCTGTCAAAAAAAAAAAAACTGCATGAAATTTCAATATTTTGCCACAAAGACATCTTTTATTAGCATAACAGGGTGCAGAAATTTCTAAAATCCTATTGTCTGGGATAAGTGAAATCCTTTGGAGGACAAGTGGCTTTCAAATTTCACTTGTCGCATTGATAGGTTATTCTTATGGGCAAAATTCATAATCAGTACAAATTTTGTTGGCATGACACACATAAACTCACTGTATGACATTGATCATTTCCATTAAAACATGCTTTTTTTAACCAAAACTTAGGTACACTTCATTAGCACAAGTGTTATCATGAGGGAAGATGAAGTGAAAATTTTGTGTCACTTGTCCTACAGACAAGTAGTTTCAAAACAAATGTTCTCACCCTGCACTGCCACCCACATAAGATATTTAATCAAACAAGAAATCACATCAAACACACAAATACATTTATATTAATTTCCCACCACAAAACACAGGGCGCCCGCTTGTCAATCACGGGGGACACATGCACACAACCCTGTCACAGACAGGGCTAGATACACCTCTCTCACAAATTTAGTGCCTTTTAGTGCAATTTAAGTTTACAAACACTGAAGTCATACTCAGTCTGTACTTCCTAAATTGGCTACAAGAACAAATTTCCAATTCCCTGCACCAAGTATTCTTTATTTCCGAAATATTAGTAATATCCCATTCCCGGCACAGGCAGCAGCCCATATCTGGCCAGGCGAGACTATGGTTACTAAGGCAACCAGGTATGCAGTTATGGCGAGAAAGCAACATGCATGCCTCGTGTTCAATGCACTAGATGCTGTTAATAGTATGAAGACCAAACTTCTCAAACCATTGCTTAAAGATTCAGTGGTCATCATAAGACATTGGAGATAATTGTGATAAGTCCATCCCCTGACAATTACATGTACATCGATGTCCAGGCTCTGAGGTGATAATATATTACACACACAAAATTCATTAACAATGAGAAGGTAGTTATTTAAACCACACGAGGCACCATGGATACACAAGCTCAACATGATCTTCCCATACACTCTGAACACGAAACAGGAAGTTGATATACAATTTCTGCCAGATTTTAACAGTTTAAACATGGATCTTCTTTGACCAGGCATATCCAAGTTAAGCCACAGATGGCTGAAAACCATATTTTGTTGCAACAAAATATATCGATGCATGGCCATTTTTTGCTGTCACTTCAAAACTCTGAACATGGACTTTGTACCGCCATGGCAATACATGTACATTGTATATGGTCCTTAGAGGTGGCCACCACCCTGAGGGAATATACCCTTTGAAGTATCACCAAAATGTGTCAAGTTCGGGGTAGTACCCAAGCCTGAGATCCCCACCACATCCACATCAATTCAGATAGTGGTTAATCCCATCAAGTACAAACCTTGGGATTTTGAGTAATATGTTGACTGGACATTTTCAAGACCCTCTCCAGCTATATACTGGAGTGGTAAGCAGAGCTTAACAAACTCGATTTCAATTCCAGGCTCTGATCTTTGTTTGTCTGATTATGAGAACTCAGGACCTCCCACCCAAAAAAATTGCTAATTAATACTTCTTTTCCTTCCGTCTACTGGCATTTCAGTTGAATGGACAATTATGATCCATCGCTTTTAAAAATCAAACTGCCCCTGAATGGGAACTCTTAACAAGGACAAGCAACCATGACTATGTGTACACTGTACCTGAACTTGGTACATATCTATACATGTACTTTCAAGGGTTGGAATTAACCATTTGTCCCAGGGTAAGCCCAAATGCAGTTGCACAAATTTATTTTAAAGTATGGTTTCTTTGTCGTGCAAGTTAGAATTTGGCAATTAAAGACAAAAAGAACAGAAAAAAGTCGTATATTGATGTGATCTAAAGTTGCAGAAGTTTTGTACCTGGTATACACTGTTGGTAAACAATCTGCATAACACAAGTGGGACATTCATTGTGGAGCGATTTCACTAAGACCTCCAATTAGTTCAAATGAATCATATGTCAAGCTTAATGATCCAGGACACATGGTTTTTGGCTTTAAGTATGCCCTGTTTTAAAATATTGAGAAAACCAATCTGGTTGTTCAATTTATTTTGTTCCTATTTCTAGAAGGTGCTAATGTCTTATGACTGTAGGCTTGGACTGATATATGTGTGGCCTGTGACACAAATATGCTATAGATATAACATTTTTCATTGGAGTTCAAGGACATAAATTGTGGGGCAAGCTCATACCTCTCAGGGCAAGTTGGGTACACATGTAACTTGCCCTGAGGGCATGTTGCAAAAACATTGTAATTCTAACTCTGCTTTCCTCTCGAGTTGGGCTATCATTAATTTTTTTTTTTTAACTTTATTGGTATCTCATTTTTAGAATAATAGCACACAGTATACAGTATCCAATTGTTGGATAGCTAAGTGCTAGGTTGCGTTCATTGCAAAGCTGAAAATTAAATTACATGTACATTTGTTAATATTGTTTGGCAGTGCTGCTGAAAAGACCAAACACTGGATTTTTAGCGCATTTTCATTGTCAAATCACACTCTTTGGATTGTTAACACACACACACTTTACAAGAGAAGATCAAGAAAATTCTGATATGAGCAGAAAGTCTAGTGTGCCCAAGTGTCAGACATTGGAAGGTATTTAGCTCCACATTATTTTTGTTCACCTTCTAGTTGGAAATTATACTACAGTTCTTGAGGTGAGAACCTTTGTATTTTAATAGAGAGATTAGATGTACAACTTTATTTTGCAAACTTCATTGCATGGGTGTTGAATGACACTTGCCAACTTTAATGGATTTTTTTTTTAGTTAAAAGCTGACGTGGTGTCTAAAAAAAGTGAGACATCGCAGAACCCAGGGAGCCTAGTTTGTATCTCCTTCGCAAAATTCACAAAGGGGCCTAGTTTGTATCTCCTCCACAAAATTCACAAAGGTGTCCTACTACTGCCCGGACGCACAAGTGAATGCCCAACGGAACGAGTCTCATCCTTTGTAGATTTCTTCCTGAAACCACTTGTCCAAAACACAAAGTTATGTAAAAGACACACACCAGGGGCTTCATCAATCAGATTGAAGCCCTACCCGCTTTACTGGACAACACATTACTGGTGACGCTAGATGTGCAATCACTATACACCAACATTCCCACCTCCGAAGGACTAAGAAGGGCTGCTACATAATCGAGACCCCCTGGAAAAACCCACCACTCAAGAACCTATTAGTTTGTTAAGGCTAGTGCTCACGTGCAACAATTTTGAGTTCAATGGTGAACACTACCTTCAAACTAGCGGGACTGCCATGGGTACTAAGGTAGCACCCTCCTTTGCTAGCTTCTTCATGGCTGATTTAGAAAACGACATTCTGCTCAAGTTCCCCCTCCAACTACACACATGGTTGGGGTTCATAGATGATATCTTCTGTATATGGACATACAGAGATACCAATCTACAGGAATTCATTACGTATTTGAAATTCTGCCATCCCACCATCAAATTCACGGCCAAAATATCAGCATCAGAAGTCAACTTCATGGATATCACAGTGAAGTTTGACTCTCAACATAAAGCGTACACCACACTTCATGTCAAACCAACTGATACTCATATGTACCGTCATTATAGGTCGGCCCACCCAAAACATTCCAAAACTGGGGGCCCCTATAGCCAACTTTTGTGAGTAAAAAGAATCGGCTCCAAACCTGACAATTTTGAAGCAAATGCTAACAAAATCCTGCATTTTTATGCACAGAGAGGCTACCCCACCCTACTACTGCAAGAAGCAAAAGAAAAAGTAGATTCCAAAGACCGAACCACTCTTCTTGCTTCCACAACTGCAGATACCTCTACAGACCAAGAAAATTTTTTCCTGGTCACAACATACAATCCATCACTCCCGCCTATCAAGCAAATTATCCAAAATAGTTAGAAAATCCTTGAAGCTTCATGCTGTA
Organism: Hermodice carunculata; assembly: GCA_964020975.1. Taxonomy (NCBI): domain Eukaryota; kingdom Metazoa; phylum Annelida; class Polychaeta; order Eunicida; family Amphinomidae; genus Hermodice; species Hermodice carunculata. The sequence goes on along the minus strand of OZ026612.1, from coordinate 136,203,039 downwards.
CAGAAGCACTGGCTAACAAGGATACAATCGTAGGCCTCAAACGTGCTACAACTTTACAAGACATGCTGGTCCACTCTAGGATCAGATGCAACCAAGCCACTGATCACAATCCAGTGATTATGAGGGCCAAACACAAAAACACTTGTGACAGTCAAAACTGCAAGGACTGCACACCCATGAATTTCACCAGAATGCAAAAAGCACCCAGACAGGTAGAACTTATTGGGTTCCCAATAGCGGTTGCTGTGAAAGTTTCAACCTTGTGCACTTCCTTACCTGTTTAACCTGCCATAAACAATATGTTGGATAAACCCAACGTCCACTCCGAGACAGGCGCAGAGAACATTGCTGCTACATCAGTAATGGGATAACAACACAACCCTGGGGCAGACATTGCACACAGGAGGACCACAATGGACTCAATATTTAAGTCCAGATACTTGAATACATCCTCACTCCTCCTAATTTAGAATGCAGTAGGTTGTTGTGCCTGGAAAGGGAAAAACGCTGGATGCATCAAGTCCGCTCTATTGAGCCATTCGGCCTCAGTATCATGGGAAGATAAGCACACTCGCTCCATCTAATGCTAAATTTTTATTACCGTTGCTCATCTTCCCTTGCTAGAGTTACGCTGATATTAAAACATTTGTTTTAATAGTGGAGAGACCGTCAAATTTTCACCTTGAAACTGTAAATTCACATTTCTTCTGACCCCGTACAGGGTATCCAGGTGAAAATCATTCACCTGAATCTTCCAGCCCAATATAATTTGCACCGCTTAACCCTGGCTTAAGGTGTCACACTACTACCTACATGTATCCATATTTGGAAGGATCACAGATTCAAAAAGTTCTTTTGAATCCTTTCCGCTGTGACAACAATGCCACGGTGATGCATGTATTACGTGACAGCAGCAAAAACACGCGTTCATATATATAGTGGGCCACTTAAAGGTTTCCCCCATTGCCTAATGAGATCAATTTAGATCAAAACCGGTCGCAATCTGTCCTCCAGCTTTCAAGGCAATAGTCTTGTCATATACGCTTATGGTGTCTAAAAATATGCAAATTTCAAAAATGGTCAACTTGTCTGCATTCCCCCATCAGTCTCTTTGTGCTTATTTAATTAAGAATTTTTTTAACACATCTTCTCAATGAATGGTAAAATTATTGTAGAATTCTGAGAGGGTGCCTCTGACAATTGGGCATGGCTCTACATATCAGAATTGACATTTTATTCTATTAATATCACCCCCATGTGCATATTAATTCATTGAATGCATACAGGTTTTTTGTGACTGCCTCAGTCAAACATTTGGGAAATTATATGACCAACTATGATGTCATTCGTTAAAGTTTGATCAGCACTATTAAGCCTCATTTATACTCTTTTGCGAGCCATTTTAATCAAACTACAGGTAATTTATACCATGATGAAGTGATGAAGGATCCAGGAGTCTTGACATGTAGGGAGGCTATACCCAAACCTTTTATCACAATACCTCTGACTGGTAGCAGTTCTTTATGAATACTTCCATAACTTCATACATAGTGACCATATATTGTTTACAATAATTAAAGAGATTTCTATGGAAAGCAAAATAGATAGATAGATAGATAGATAGATAGATAGATAGATAGATAGAGAGAGAGAGAGAGAGAGAGAGAGAGAGAGAGAGAGAGAGAGAGAACACATTTTAAAATCACTTCTGTCAGTCCATATAAGCAGGCTGAAGAATTTTAAAATGCTCAAATGACAATGCGAACATAATGATGGCTCGTTTCACAGGAAATTCTTGCTGCCAGATGCGCAAGCATTGTGGAACATGTCATTAGCCTTTGCATTATACGTTTGGTCACAAAATAAATTTGCATGCATTTAGCTTGCAACAAAGTTATCTCTCAACCTCAACTTCAACCCTCGCCAGTGGCATCTCATAGTGCACCAAGCCTAATTGTGCTTTGCCCTCTTCATTCACAAACCACCATGACGTCATTTTACATATCCAAATTGTCTGCATTTTGTTCATCAGAACAAATATGATAAATGAAGATTGATGATTTTGCTGCATGGCATCATTGAGATTTTCAGAAGGATGCACAGTACAGTGCAACTAGTATGGAGGTGGCAGTGTAATGATGTGGGCAGCGATCAGCACAGCAGGAACAACTGACCTGATCAGGGAGGACGGTGCCGTCACTGGCCAGTGTTACATGGATGAGATTCACCCCATGGTGATGCAGTGGAAACAGCAACATCCAGATTTAATCTTCCAGCAAGATAATGCTAGACCCCACACTGCCAGAGTCCCTAAACAGGACCTGAATGACAACACCATCCACATGCTGCCTTGGCCTGCACAATCTCCAGACAGCAAGTTGCATCCCCACTGTACTTGTAGGCATAAGTTTAAGAGAAAAAAGGGAGAAAATAGTAAATATGTCAATGCAGTTGCCAACAAAATGGCTGTCTCAGTGCCCACATAGGCCTACATACATCAACAAACAGGAATGAAGCTGAACGCTACACATGCAAACACCCATTGAAATAAATTGGTTGACAACCTTGAAAGTGGCACAGTGCAAACTTCACATCAGCCTGGCCAGTAGAAAGCCCAGCTCTTGACATTTTCCATTCTGGCCGCCCAATCAACAATCAGTTTCTTCCCCAGCACTGAGCATAAAATTTCAACATATCGCATTTCTATTCAAGCCAAGTGTCCCTTTTTGAGGTGCTAACCTCATTAGCAGCGACAAATGCTTAATTTCTTGCATGCACACCACAATTTTTGGCATGCCATGATTTTTGGCATGGCGAAAAATTTGCTTGCATGCCCAGTTGCCAAAAGTATGTAAATGTCAGATTGGTACTGTCTCTGCAAGTTTGATATTGCATTATATGGATGACCTTGACATATTTTCTCAAGGGTACACAGGGAATGCATTTCAGGAAATTTATTTTTTTTGTCCTAGTTATTCCCTCTTGACTAGTGTTCGTGTATATCCATGTATACCATTAGCTGAAAATTACACAGATCAGAAGTCGTATTCCATAGAGTCACAGTGGGCACCACGGGTGGTATTAATTGGATTCAGTAACATCATAAGTATCACATTAAATTGGTTAGTCAAGTGCAATAATAATTTCGATAGCACTCCTAAATTTACACCAAATATTTGTTAGGTCGGTGGTCAAATTTAACAAAATTTAGGGTGACCCTGACAGATTTTTCAAGGTAATTTAAGCTCTTTTGGAAAGAACACTAAATTCAATATGTTGAGAGTGAATTGTATGCTATCAAATATACCACAAATGTGTATCATATGTAGATGTTTGATATTGCATAATTCAAAAGACCTTGACATTCTTTGTCAAGGCCATGGAGGCAGTCTGTTTGAGAAAATGATTTTTTTTTTTTTTTTGAGATGGTCATTACATCTTAAGTTGTGAACATATACAGGGGCTGCTCTGACTAGTAGCCAAATGTTACTGTTTCTTGCATTTGGCTTATGATATGTGTAAATGGCTAAAAATGAATTATCAAAGAGCCACCACAAACTCATTGTTGGTCATGCTTATATTTCCTATTTTGGCTACAAATTTCTGAAGACTAGATCTGTTCCAGGTGTATCCACATACTTTTACAGGAACATTATGCAGACTAAAGTATGATATATGGAGTCATAGCGACACCACTGGTGGTGTCAATTTAAAATTGGAACTGATATCATTATTCTATTTTATTCTGCAGTGAAATCTTCTTTTTTAAGACCTCCTAAAGGACTGAAAAATGTGGTCTTAATAAGGAGTGGTCTTAATGGGGATTTAACTTAAGGATAAACGAAACCTGGTTTGTAAATTGGTGATCTTAATACAGAAATGGTCTCTTCCTGGAGGTGGTCTCTTTATTGGAGATTCTATTTATTCTATAATGTTCTGTTCTAGGCATCCATAACATATTAAATTTATCGTTGTATTATTAAATTGAGATGGACCTGTAATATGGTAATATTTACACCAAGTATGCACCAGACCCATGGTCAAATTGTGTCCAGTTTTTGGTGACTGACATAGAGAATCCAGTGTGGGTAGCCTATTGAGGATAACTTTGGGATCACGAATTGTTGGATTTTCATGTTTTGCCCAGCAAAAACATGAAAATCCAACAACTTGTGATCTCAATTTTATCTGCAATAGGGCACCCATACTGGATTTTCTTTCTCCTATGTCTACAATTGGCAGACACATACCAAATCAAAGTTCTATCAGAGGAATAAATTTGAAAACAATACCATTTTGAGGGTGGGAGGAGTCAGTATTTTATTGAATGCACCATGGCCTCTCATTGGTTTGTCTACTACTTGAAACCAATAAGTGACAAATCAAATGAAAGATTACAATTAAAACCTTATCCTTCATACCCATGTAGGATAACCCATTCAGGATAAGCTGCGGACGTAGGAGAATTATTTTTCAAGGTGCTTCAGCACTTTAGGAAACGACACTTAATTCAAGATATTGAGAAAGAATGAAGTTAGTGATTCTAAATTTACCTCATGTGTATCATGTAGATGTTTGATATTGCACAAAATATGGATGACCTTGAACTGCATGTACTTTCTCAAGATCAGAGAGGGATTGCCTTTCAGGAAATGAACTTTTTTGTGATGGCTATCCAATCACATCAGAGCAGAGCAACAGATCCATGAGCCTCTTGGTTCAACAGTTGATTTGAATAATTGATTTCCATTAATGGTTTTTGAGCTCCGTAACCATGATAATTAATTTATGGAGATGAATGATTATTTTGTGATGTAAAAAATTCTGATTAAATGTTAAAACGGCTTGCTGTAAAAATGAGTATAACTTTCCTTTTTTCTTGATGGTAACAGTCAAGCATGAACTCAGGATCAGACTGTGGGTGGAGATACTGTTCTCTCCGGTCACTTAGGACAACTTGGCATCACATCTCACAGCATAGGAATGTATATCTTTACCATATTCTAGTGAAAGCATCGATCCCTATATAATTGTCTGCAAATTTGTTTGTTCACCAGTTTGACATTGGAACTATGTTCTTAGGAGTAGGTGTGTATCTCTTTGTAGGACAAATGGAGAAGGTAAATAGGTGGACCCAGATGACACATTCACAGATGTTCCACATGCCAGGCATGTACTGCAACTTCAGTGCTGTACTTGCATAAACTTGTGTGAATTGTGAACACTGTCAATTATCTAAAAGATCCAGAACTGCTTCAGAAAGACACATACCGTACAATTATTCCATCAATTAATAGATGTAAACAAAAGGCATTGGAAACGATACATTTTTGGAAAGCTTACAAAACTGTGATTTGTTTTCTGACACTCATATTTGTCTTTTGCCCCATGTTTATAATTATAGGAATCATACAAATGCATCATCCCATTTTGGAAAGAAATATGGATTTGATTTTTTTTCATTTAAAGGGGTATTGTTTTAATTTTTGTGAAAAAATGGAGTTCATATACTTGTGTAAAAAAATAGTTTTGTCTTTTGTACTTTTTGTTTTGTTACCGAGATATGAACATTTGAAGTCGAATAGACAACCCCACACTTGACACACTAAAGGGACCAAGCTTTGATTTGATCTGGTGACAAAACTAAGTTCTGCATAACAAATCCAAGACACTTATTTGTGATTTACATTGTTTCAATGAGTTTGCCATAAACCTGATGTTTTAATGAGTATAAAAACAAAACGTTGAATCTATATTTCTTTGAAAAATGAGATGATAATTTCTACGATTGCTGTATAAACAGGGAACAAAGGATGCATATGACTGTGTCAGGAAACAAATGACATGTTTTTTAGCTTTCCAAAATGTATAATTTGTGGTACTTTTTGCTTAAATCTATTGATTGCTGGAATAGTTTGTATATTTCTTTGTGAGCCTGTTCTGGATCCTTAGGCATGTAAAAACAACAAATGATTAGCACAATATGTCCATAGCGCTTCTTGAGGGTCACACCAGATACCCTCTCATTACCTGAAATATTAACCTAATTTACAATGCCAGATGAAGATTTGTGCCCGTTAACTATATTGAGAGTACTGTTAGCTGGAGGTGTGATACACTGATTATGTTTCTCACATTATTTCTTTCTTTGTCGCCTGATCAAACTGTTGTAGCTTCAAAAACTATTTTCATTGTGTGCCCTAATTCCCATGGCTAGGTTTAATATGATTACAGTCACCCCATAATTATTTTACTTGTCCTTGGTGAATAGGCGACTGTAGGTAGGCTGAGCCTTTCTGTGCCTTTGCTTGTCAGCATGGGAAAGGCAAAGGGTCAAAGCAAGCTGTTATCATAGCTAAAGGGTTGCATTGACCTACATAATTTGTCAACACATTTTTTTGTTTCATACACTGAAGAGTAAAAAGTATGCAATGACTGACAACTGGTTAATTGCATGCAGTCACCTGTAGGTTAGAGTCTTTTTTCACTGGGGCTCTTACAGCAAACAACAACTCCAATTTAAATTAAATTCTACTGCTTACAACCCTTACAGTTCCAATATCTGTACAGATTCAGCAACGTTCTTTGCATGCTTTGGGTAGTGTGGCCAAAGTCGCAGTGCCGAGGAAAGACTGGCCTCGACCATATATATTACCTGAAACTGTCAAACTTAGACCAGGCACCTGAATGAGAAATGTAATGGTGGAATCTTTATAAATACAGTAGTTGAGATATGTGCAACCATTATCATGAGTGTCGTGACCAGCATGTCAAGGATTAAGGTGGTGCTGGCCTTTCACTGTGCAGATACATTAATTTCACACATACCTGGTTCAAACTTGTTCCAGGCCATACTTACTCTTTCTATCCACATCTTCTTGTGGATTAATTTCTTTGTCATTATAGTTTCAGCTTGTTTCCTATTGATCAATCCTTGAATAGGAAATGAAATTGGCAAAAATGCTGTGTGATTTTTTTTTGCTTTGATCGACAGATTATTTTGCAATACCTGTCAAATACAGGCAAGTGAGAAGCAAAATCTAGCATTGGGTGGCAGTTGTAGACAATGTTTATAGTACTTGATAAATTTGCTCAGCAGGTCTTGTGAAAATTAACAAAAAAAAAAAAAAAACAAACACACACACACACACACACAAAAAGTCCAACAACTTGTGCCACAAACATTGTCTGCTGCTACCACTCTATACAGGTGATGATTTCACTGATTAAAATTTTTCCAACATTTAAACTTTTAAAATTTCATAGATGTCAAAATTCAGAAAAGAATCAGATTTACAGAAAAGTTGGACTTGAGTCTTTAAAAGATGTTAAAATGGAAGCTGTGATCGTGGCATTAAGTATGTCAGTCGGTCACCTTTGCTGACCATGATGTGCAGGTGGAGGCCTGACCAATGAAGTAAAAGGAGACATTACAGGGGTTGTGTGTGTGAGCATACAGCATGATGGGTGAACATTACATAAGGCAGGGCTCATCTGATTGCATGGTTGTTGCATAATTTTACAACAGTGTCCAAATTCAAATTGATACAGGGTCAGTTAGAGTTCATCAAAGCAGAGGAGAGACACATTCATGGCATGGATGTTCACCATGACTACCATTGCACTGCCATTATGATGGGTTCTCACCTTGACTGCCATCATGGCATGGGTTCTCACCTTGACAGCCATTACAATGCCATCACGGCATGGGTTCTCACCTTGACAGCCATTACACTGCCATTATGATGGGTTCTCACCTTGACATCCATTACAGTGCCATCATGGCATGGGTCCTCACCTTGACAGCTGTTACACTGCCATTGTGGCATGGATGCACACATTGACAGCCATTACACTGCCATCACAGCATGGATGCTCACCTTGACAATGATTAAGCAGCCATCATGGCATGGGTTCTTACCTTGACAGCCATTACACTGCCATCATGGCATGGGTTCTTACCTTGACAGCCATTACACTGCCATCATGCCATGGGTTCTTACCTTGACAACCATCATGACATGGGTTCTCACCTTGACAGCCATTGCACTGCCATCACGGCATGGGTTCTCACCTTGAGAGCTGTTACACTGCCATTGTGGCATGGATACACACATTGACAGCCATTACACTGCCATCATGGCATGGGTTCTTACCTTGACAACCATTACACTGCCATCATGACATGGGTTCTCACCTTGAGAGCCATTACGCTGCCATTGTATTTGGGTGTGATAACAGACTCTGTGGAGCCAGCTGACTATGTTTTTGTGATAAGTGTATATAGTTTTGTATTTTATGGCTCTATGTAGGTGATTTTGACATATATGTTGATCATGACCAATCAATCTGGCAATGTTTCACAGTCAAAAACAGTCTTATTTCATTTGTTTGGGTATAGTCTGATGACAAACAGACTATTGCTATTAGTTGGATTTGTGATCATGAGGCATATAACAACTGATCAGCACCCTTTGAGAGACTCCCAGATATTCCTTGACAAGGACTAAGTAAAGCTATATTCATGTAATATAACACTGCCAGGGACATAATTTAAAGCCAAATTAATTTTCAAATTACATGTATTATGTTTGTGAATCAAAACTATACATGTACATGTACTTTGATATCAATATGTACTGTAAGGAAGGATGCAGTTATGACAATAAATGGAAGACATACAGTTCTTACACATAAAATGCATGAAGCACACATGCAATACAGAGCCCAGTAAACATTGTACATATAACCCCTGGCCAAGGGAGATGTGCCTTAACATACCTCTAACAATAGCTGCTTGATAACGCTAGGACTAACCCTGATTACATTTAAGTATTTCATTGATATGATTGGACAATGGCCAGGCCCTGTATATCCTCTCATTACCCTGTATATCCTCTCATTACCCTGTATATCCTCTCACTACCCTGTATATCCTCTCATTACCCTGTATATCCTCTCATTACGTATGGATCAGTATTTATAAAAGAGAGAGGAAAGATACAAACTCACAAGGACAGACATGGATTGACTGGTTTTACCTGGAGAGCCACATGTTAACTAGCATGTGTAAGAGCAGCTTTTCAGCCTTGGGCCATACACACATTTTATGTTGAGATAAAAACTACATGATTTATCATACTGTAGCAACATGTGCCACCATAAAAAATAACTAAATAAAAACAGTGTATTTTGAGGTCACTTCAGAATATACTTACCTTAATACTAGAGGTCAGTTATTGTCAGGATCTGCATTTAACGGCATCATACAGAGAGGGCACCTAAAGGGGGTGGGGTGGTAATTTACATGTCTTATCACACAAAATGTAAATTAAATCAGTCATTAGTTCAAAATTGTTTTATCTCTGGAAGGCAAAGAGTTCTCATTTATCTGATCTGTTGCACATGAGCAAAATTATGAATGGCTGATTGATGGCTTGAAGATGCCTGTAATGTTTTAAATACTTATGAAAATTAAGACACCAAAACAAGAACGAAGAGCTTTAGAAATGTATACAGCTAGAATATAGACTTTTGTACAGACATCTGTACCAAACATACCTGTGAGCTACTCATACATTCATATCAAATCTGTGCAATTAGGAATTAATGAGTGTTTTCCTGAAGTTTGACATGGAATGACAGACTGTAAGATGCCTGCTGGTGCAGGTTGTAGTGGAGTGAAACCTCATTATAATCACACCATGTTCACAGCAAAATGTGTTGCATATCTGAATATGTCAGTTAAGGAGTTAAATAGCAATGTAAATTGACTTTATGACCCTTTAAACTTGTGTCATTAAGTGAATATGTCTGAGTGACATTATAATAAGGTTTCACTGTATGCTGTTACAACTGCCAACTACCCACATTTAGTTGATGTCCACTATGCACAGGTATAATAATGTGGAAGATGTGAAGAAAATCAGATCGGTGAACAGAAAGCGCCCTCTGTTGCTAGGTGCCCACTGTCAAGCACCCTCTGTTGCTAGGTGCCCACTGTCAAAAGCAGGCTTTGCTGTAGTTCAGTACACCTTTGATGAATTCAAAGATATTTTGTGTCATTGCTTTGTCTAGTTCAACATTGTTACAAACTAACTATGCGTGCCACTATAAATAAGCTAGGTAATGAAAACCCGTGCAACATGTTGGGGTTTTTTGTTGTAATAAACTAATCACAGAGTACAGTGGAACCTCATTAATTATTCAAACACCTTTGTACAGCAGTGAACTGTTCAGATTAACGAAGCATCTGGATTACTGAATCACTATTACTTGAAATGAACCATTCTGTTCCAGGAGAAGTGTTCAGATTAATGAGACATACAGATTAATGAGGTGCGTATTAATGAGGCTCCACTGTATATGATTGGTAAGTATCAATTTTGAAGAGGATACTGCAAATGAAACTATGGAACACTTGATTAGTGTTCACTAGATTGCTACCTTAAAACTGTTGCCACATGCATATCTGAATCCAGCTGGCCACGTATTCTATACAAGTTAACCAATGCTTGATCAACTTGTTCTGTAGGGTCATTTGTAATGTTACTGTCGTGTACATTGGTAGAAATTGAATATATTGTTTGTCTAATAGCCTCTAAAACACCGAGAGATGTGCTTCACGCAGTTGCATGCTCCATTTACAATGATGGTGATGCATTGGTCAGTTGCTGTGCACTGAGAAGACAGAATGGGTAATGGAAACACTCCTTGGTCTGCATGCCTGGTCCATTTTAATAAAACATACATGCCATACATCCAATCTAACAAATATAACTTATTTGTTTGTCTTGAGTCAATAAATAAAAAAATAACGTTAAAAGTTAACCAATTACTTGTTTCATTTGCAAAGACCACCAAGACCATTCCATGTCTTGCATGATTTTTATGGTTTCAGTTCCATTCATTGGCAGAGCATTTATTATCTTGCTGTGGCCCCGGTCGCATTTAAACATAACATGAAATTGAATTGAACACATCATTAATTCTATTTATTGATAAGATAAATTATCTGAATATTTCAACATATGATCAAATTTATTTGATGATATGACTTAATATTTTTGGCCATATGTTTAAATATACCATATCTGTTCATAACAATAAATCGATTTAGTTGATATTAAATGGATTTTGTTTTATGATTAAATAAAATTAATAGTACTATCTTTTAATATTTGATGATATCTTTAAATAATTATAATGTTGTGATCAAATATGTTATGATAACATTAAATAGAATTGATCATAATTATCTTTAAATATTTGATGATATGTTCAAGTAATGAATAAAAGGAGAAATGGCATTCTAATGAATAAAAGGAATATATATATATATATATATATATATATATATATATATATATATATATACATGTATGTATATATAATTTATATATGTACATATATATATTATATTATATATATATATTAAAAATGCTTCCATTGGTGAAACATGGAAGTACATGTGTGATAAATATGATGTTTTATATAGAATATGGATGCAGCATTGAAATGTTATGCCATATGGTCAATGGATACTGGTTCATGCTTGTTCGAGTGCAGCACAGAAGATTGTCCTGGGAATGGGATAAAGTTCAGAATTTGGTGATGACAGTATCTGGAATTGAGGTTCAGTATGTTCTGGAGAGTAGAAGTCTGGCTGCAGAATGGAGGGCACAATCTAATCCAGACACACCTCCATGCAAAAACAGAAGGTCGTTTTCAGGACCAGCACACTGTCCCAAAACACTGGTTAAATCAAAAGGTACCAGTGTCACTGAGTGAACACAATCCCCACACGTACCCACTTTGCATCATTATGTCCAAAAGTATAGCAATAGTTCTCTCTCTCTCTCTCTCTCTCTCTCTCTCTCTCTCTCTCTCTCTCTCTCTCTCTCTCTCTCTCTCTCTCTCTCTCTCTCTCTCTCTCTCTCTCTCTCTCTCTCTCTCTCTCTCTCTCTCTCTCTCTCTCTCTCTCTCTCTCTCTCTCACACACACACACACACACACACACACACACACACACACACACACACACACACACACACACACACCAGGATATATGAAGTTGTCTGACACCAGTGGTACCTGCTATTTCAGACTGCCCTTTTCTGACAGCAAAAAATACAGTCTTATGGTCTCATATTGCAGGTGGTCTTATCATACAGATAGACTCTGAAATAAGTGTCATGAAAAGAGGGTCTCAGGAAAATATATGGTCTCTCAAAAGAGGTGGTGTTCAGAGCAGGTACTAGTCTATGGCCATGGAAATGTGACCCGGTTAAAATTATATTTGATCTTTAGAGCAGGTACAGCCATGGAAATGTAATGTTAAAATTATATTTGCATGGCCTTTAGAGCTGGTATCCATCTGTTCAATCATGGAAATTTGACAGTTAAACTTATATTTATGTGGATTCATGTAAAAGCATCTTACTGGGTCAGTCCAGTCAATGTGGAGATCTGATCAACTAGGATGCCAAAAGTTCAGTCCCCCAAAAAAAAGAACAAAAAAAGAAAAGAAAAGTAAAGAGGATTATGTGTTTTGGTGGATTTCCAAATCCAGATAAACCTGTCAAAAGTCATCCAATACACTTTTGTGTTCCTTGGGGATTTTTGTAAAAAGAATTCAATGCAGGCAGGTAGAAATACACACTCAGTAAATCTTATACAAAGTAGTAATGTTAGCAAGACCAGACTTGTTAAAGGTATACCCATGTTGCAAGGTATTTTTTTCTTTCAACAGATGTTCTACAGACCAGATGCCAGCTGTTATTTCAAGATGGTCAGAATGTATATTATGCAATTCAGTTGCTCATGTCGTGATGTTTTTAAAGCTGTTGACTGGTCACAGTGGTGATGTGTGTCTCTTGCATCACAGCTAGTGGTCTCTGCAGCTTGTCACCATGGCAGAGCAATGTATGGGCGGGGGGTGTAAGGGGGGTCACTGGTACACTGGTACCAATAATAAGTTGGCCCTAGTACAAGGAACGGAAAATAAGAAAATGTACAAATAATGGTTGGTGGGAAGTACAGAAATTAAAAGAGCTTCCAGTATGCAAGTACAGCAAATTGAAATGCCCAGTACGGAAAACCCCTTACCCCCCCCCCCCCCCTGGATAGAAGAAAGGCACTCATCAACATGGGTGGCAACTACATAAGGGCACCTCAAAAGTAAGCTTCTAGAAAAAAGGGCACTCTTTGGAAGCAAAGCTCAAGAAATTCTTAACAATGGTATCAAAGTTAAGATGAATATTCTGCTTTTTAGATATCTTGTATATTTTACGTCCTGAAAAATGAAGACAGATGGTGCAGTTCATCAAAGCAAGATGTATACATCAGAAAAAAGGAAAGTAGCAAAATAAAAAAGGCAAGCAGCAAAGAAAAGGGGCGGTGAGCAAAACAAAAAGGCAAGGTAAATCTCCCTTCTTTTTTTAAGCTGGAGAGAACAGTGTCATCAGAATACTGTGTCAAACTGTCAAGGCCGGTAAATGTGGGGATTAAAAAAGTTCTAAAGCCAGCTGATACAAAGGGGTCCGAATGTACATGTAACCTTGTGTCAGTCAGTGATGTGGTTTACAGCAGGTTTTGCCGAGACGTGATGTAGGTTGTTTGTATGTCTAGAGTTAGATATTTTGATGAAAGATTTGTCAGTGAAGCATGGAATTGTTATTTTAAGTTCTCAGTTCAGGACTGTCAGCTGATCTCGCAACTCTTTTCGAATACATATGTTGCATAAAAGAATATATTAACTTTGCTCATAATCCCACTTGCCCATAACTTATTACCCAAAATATTATGAACATGACAAGAAATTATTATTATGAACATGACACTGTGTTGCCCTGTTGTTGGGTCTCCGTTCCCCTAGCTGCCAACATTTCAGAGGACCAATAGGTATGAATAACAATCTGAATTAAACCAGTGTTTAAGAATGGGGATTTTGCTGAATGTTTTTATGTGATTAATGTTTTCAGTGAGGTGAGAGGTAGCCACCAGGGTCTCTCAGCTAAAGTCCTGCTCAGCTAGAATTGGGGATCTTCATTTTAGACACATGAAAATGATGGCAAGATGAAAGATATTTGGCAATTATTATTTTTGTTTTGTTTCAAAGGAGAGTCCCTATTAAAGTGTAGTTGTACATTGTAGCAAGGAGGCCACACGAGCCTCCTAGTGTAGCCTCCTTGGTGTTACTTAGCAAAGAGCAGCTAGTCAGCACTATGGGTGTCTGTACTAGACTGTACTTGTCACAAACCTCCGCTCTGCAGCAGTGTATGATGTCACAGCGTATGATGTCGGCAGCTTTCAACATGTCCCAGGCACATACACAGGAGCTGACAGACATGGCACGTGTAATTGTACAAGATTTCTGTCATGGAGTGCTGTTCAGTAGAACAAGATTTTCCACGTGAAGCAGGACCAACAAATACCTTGCCATCTGAACAATATTTCACAGGTTAAGTCAGGTTTTATATGAATGTTCAACCAGACAAGTGCCTTGGAGGTAAATGGGCCAGTTTGTTACACTGGACTGATTAAGTCTGACTGGTTTGACCCTCCTCCTGGGCTCACTGTCATTGCTTTATACACCAAACAGTCAAACCAACCCCAGTATGAACATAAATTATATAGAATTGTGACCTGCAATTTTAAGCAGCGTGTGATCAACTGCCTGCTTTGTGTGTCAGTTAATTCAGGTAAAGGTGCAAGTCTTATGTGAGTTGGGCCAAAAGTGACGTCACATGACTTTTATGTCAGAATTCATAACCAAGACAGGATTAGTTTGCTCACTAGTTTGCCTGTGGCTTCAACAAGAGGGAATTCCTGTTAGATAATGTCCATAAAATGTGTGATAAGGACTGTGTGGTGATCATGTGTTGCGGAATGGGCTAAGAGACTGGTATTCCCTACACCATGGAGAGATTGAATTATTTCCTCCAGCAGAGGCCTGTGCATTCCATTAATGGGCAGAGATCATTTTGTTATCAGTAGAACAAACTGAGTCATGGGATATAGGCTTGACAAATTAAAAAGTTAAAAAGAAAAAAACTAGAAAAGACAATTCACTTCAACATGTTCAAAGAAAATCTCAAAATACTACAATATTGACTTTGTGTCCATGGGCTGTGCATTGGAGATCATGACAATGACACAAGTAGTCATTTAGATATTGAACACAACCTGGCTTGATATGAAAATTAATTGTGTATGGGAATCAAAATTGCATTGGGCAACTTTATCTGCAAATTTATTTTGAAGATTTATTGAACATTTAAACTGATTAGCATAAGTGAAGTATAGACCTTAGCGTAGCAGTTGGTCCTGCAACGGCTGACAATGGACCGGTCTGGTGCAATAGAAGTGTTTTCCATTTTGTTCCCATTGAAAAGCAGTGTATCACATGATGGTCCTTGCATCCTCTCTTTTGATGGCAATAACCCATGAAGTTGTCTGAGTCTTCTTGGAACATACGTTTCCTTCCCTTCCCACACCTGTTACTGTAAGCGTCAGGTTCACTGCAGCATTTTGGCATGATGCTCACACGGCCACACTTTTTACAAGTAACAACCTTTTTTTTCCCCCTGTCAGCTGAAGGCCGGAAACCTTCCCAATAAAGTGCCCCTCCCCCCCTCCAAAAAAAAAGGATGTTTTTGAAAGTTCAAGATTGCCCAGCTGTGATCATGCCTTACACATGTAATTTAGATCCATGCTCATTAGTTTATGCCACAGGACATTACTAATTTCTCTGAACATTTGAAAAATCCTCAACATTGAACTCAATCTGTTTCTGATTTCATTTTACATACATGACAGAACACTGCAAGCTGAAGTCACATGTTGCTCCGCTGCTAGACCCAATGATTTTCCATTTAAAAAAAGAAGGAATGCTATTTCATTTGCAAAAATTTTCAAATTCCTTTTCACTGCTATATATTTATGTATAATTTATGGAAGAAAAAATACCATATTCCATTTCACAGGAGGGCTTCAGTTTGGGGAAAAAAATGGAAAATCAGTGGCCCTGCACTACTTTGGTAACTAAGTAAACACAAGGGTTCTTTATTTTAATTTAGAAACATTTTGATTTGATCATTTCTTACTATGTCTGTCATGCTGTGTGTTCTGTTGACCAGGACCTGAGACCAGGAATGCATTGATGTTTCATGTCGGTAATTCAACAAAGTGAAAATAACCAGAGTTATCATCTTGCACCTCATCAGAAGGCTTACAAACACATATCAAAAAGTTCCCTACAATTTTCTACTTGAAATAAAGATCAGAAAGTATGGGCATGATTGGGAAATATTTTAGCAAATTGCCATGGCAACCAGGAAGCTAAGAATAGGTGCAAGATAGCTGTGACCATCTAGTCATCCAGTAAATCTACACATAATGGATAGTAAACAAAGGGATAATTAACACAGAGGTGTTGATGGTCCTGAAGGTCACCCCAGGGTGTCCTTTCTGGCCTCAGTGTGATCTGAACCAGTACACAGCTAATTGGCTGCCACTCTGCCTTGACCCTTTGCACTAGAGCCAGTCATTTAAATAGTTTTGTCCTGCTTATGAACACATTTTCATGTTTTATATCAGTTTGAAACAAGGAAAGAATAATGTTAACTGGGGACCCTGAGGACACATGGTCTGTATAATTAATGCAAAATCAACAAGCCCCCCCCCCCCCCCCAATAAGTTACTCTAGTCACGATTATTTAAAGTGAGAGTCAGTGATGTATGTTCTCATTGCTGCTTGCAAAGAACTTTCATTCAATTGCTAGTGCTCAAGCTTAGATGTTAAGTATTGATAGTAGTTTCCATTGGAATTTTCTCTTGGATGTTATAGCGTTCCTCAGCACACGTTGCATGCATTGCTTTCATACTGCACTGAGGAGAGTTCAGGACCTAGCCCATAGCTGGCAACTGAAAGAGTTAACTGAAGGCACTTTCAGTCCTGTTGATGAACAGGACTTACTGGGAAACATGGTGACACAAGATTGGATCATATGACAGTCTTGATTGTTTAAGCTTTCATCAGTGTTTAACTGTGCAATGTTTTAAATTTTCTCCAAAATATGGAGCTAACATACACATGGAAAATGTCATTTCATTTTGGCTTTTAAAGCACACAAAGTCATGTATTTATGGACCAGACGGGATTGACCTGAGTCTGAAGGACTGATGGATCCTCATAGTAAATAAATATAAATATATAAAACTTTATTTAGTGAGGGTGACTTAGTATACAGTGTACACTAATCTCCGTCCTGAGGCCCTCAGAATCAAGGCACAGAGTAAGTGATTCAGAGTAAGTATACATAAAGTTGCACCGAGATACAAATATACGGAACTTAGATGTGCTTGGAACAGCATTAACCTGTAACATATCAATAGACTGAATGTGTTTTACCTCTTAATGACAATATGTATACAGCGCAAGTTCTTTTAAATACTGCTAAGCTACCAGAGTCTTTCACAGACTTTCGCAGTGAATTCCGTATAATTGCCCCAGAATAACCAAAAGTTGACTTCAAATGACCTGTCCTTGGCTTAGGGACATACAGATTATCATTTGTGGCAGAATTTAAGACCATGAGTGTCTTTAATCTGTCTAAACATTCCTTGCAAGTAAGCCGGGGTCATTCCATATAGAGACTTGAAAACATGTAGTGCCATGTAGTGCCTTTCTAGACGTTACTTGCTTCTCCAGAGTCATCCAGTTCAGTCGTTCCAATACCTTTCTATCGCACAGGCGCTCCCTGCATGAATTCAACACTAACAAGGCAGCACTCTTGTGAAGCCACTGCACTTTGTTGATAAGTTTTCTGTTACAATTGCTCCATATACTGCTGCAGTAATAAAAAATGGTAAAATGTAGGCATTGAAAAACAATTTACACATATGGAAAGGTAACAAAAATCTGATTCTCCGTAATACATGTAGTGCTAAATTTGCACATATTTTTTTACATGTTTGAGCTATTTGTTGTTCCCAGCTCAAGTGGCTGTCAACAGGAATTATAAGTACTTTATGGCACTCTACATCAGCAAGTTGAACATTATTACATGTCACTTCAATGTCCATATTGTCCAAGTTCTTGGCCCTTTGCTTTGAAAATAACACCGTTGCTTTACTTTTGCCCTGGTTTACTATCATCTTATTACACTTGTACCAGTCATCCACCAAATCCGTTTTGTTATTATTAATTTCCTTTTCAACCTGTTTAACAGTTTTTGCACACACAAATACAGTGGTGTCATTGGCATACATGCTGAGCCCAGATTCATTTAGGTGTGTAGAAAAATCATGAATAAAAATTATGAACAGCAGGGGTGCCAAAATGGAGCATTGAGGAACACCATGTTTTACCTCCAATGGGGGCAATATGCTCTCACCAAGGAGGCTATCTCGCCTCCTTGCTCTTACTGATAGCAACTTGCTGGTACCTATTTGTTAGATATGATTGGAACCAATTGACAGCATTATTTTCACACTGATATAAAGCCAGTTTTTCTACACAACAAATCATGGTCTATCAAGTCAAAAGCCTTCTTTAAGTCAAGCATTACAGCACCTACCAATTCACCATCATCTATGTATTTGTGCCGTTGTTAAGGAATATTTGTTCCCCTGAATATTGGTTGCCCCAGGAACAAACATTCGTTCCTACCTACGAACATTTTAAGTTATACTTAAGCTTCTTTAATTTAAATTCTTAATTGTTACATTCTAATTTCATTCAGCAAGAAGGAGAGGTAATATTAACAAATATATATGGTCCCAATATGTTATGCTGTTTTAATATTTAGCTTAGTTTCTATATTTCTTTCCCCTTTTGTTTAATTTGAACGTGGAATTTTGAAACAACTCACAACATGAATAAAATATTTTGTGTAAAACATTGTTTATTATGTCTTACACATATACTCTCTGTAGATGTAATTGTGCAGAGGAAATCATGTTGAAAATTAAAATAAAATGGTGGGGACCAAATATTTGTTTGGGGAACAAATATTCCCGAATATTTGTTCCTAGGGGTAACGAATATTCATTCCAGGGAGAACAAACATTCGGGGGGACAAATATTCTCTGACACCATGAATCAAATAGGTAAATTAGACAAGTTTCACATGAATGTCCCTTGTAGAAACGTGATTGACACGAACAGAGCAAACCATTTTTGGTGAGAAAATCACACAAATAATAGTGGACATGTCTCTCCCATAATTTACTTAGAACACTCAAAATTGATATACATGTCGCATGGTAGTTACCACACTCATGCAGAGCTCTGTCCCGATTTGTATATGGTTACAACCTGGCATGCTTCCATTTTGATGGGAACTGACTATGTATGACACTTAAGTTGAACATTTTTGTTAATGGTATAGCTGTAAATTTAGTCTGACACTATCTTTAAGAATTTTACATCCAACCCATCCAGTCCACATGGATAAGTTGCTTAAATTAAAATGCTGCAATTTTAGTTCATGGTTCATTGGATGTGGCTATAGCACAAACTGATGTTTTAGTTAGGTTGACACCTTTATCCATTATGGTTTTGCAGATGTTTGAGATTTAAATTTTGCATATTGACCAATTTGCAAAAATTAACGGCTTTCAATGTTCATAGTTCTTTTTGCAGTTGGATTGGCAACTCTACTTATTATGGTTTTGAAGATCTTCAACATTTAAGGTTTTCAAGTGCCATAATTATAAAATGCTGCAACTTTTTTCATGGCCAGTGGCAGGTGTCTCAAACTTATGTGCACAACTTGAAATTTTTATTTACAACAGTTTTGAAGATATAAAACATTTAAATGTTTAATTGCCCTAATACGCATAATTTTGAACTTCCTGACAAAACAAGGTAAGCTCCCTCATTGTTTTGTCTTCTCGTGATAATATCTGTGGTTTATGGAAGAAGTGGGAATCATATGCACTGAATAAATGTATTTAAGGAGCAAAGTATTTTATCTACTTGAAAGCTTGGAAACAGACCAATCTAGAGTATGTTTTTTACTTTCTGTCTTATCTAAAATACACATTTTGGGTTGAAAGACAAGATATGTAAAATCAAAGCAAGGCTCATTCACTCACCACAAGGGTTCTATAACATCAGTTTTCTTTTATGTACATATATATATATATACACACACAGTGGTACCGGCTCTAAAGACCACCTTTCGTGAAAGACCGCACTAGTTTTTAAGACTGCCATTTCAAGACAATGGCTTTTAATTTCTTTGTAAGCTTACCTGCAGTGAAAGACCACCTGCCATATGTGACCACTTTTGTCTGGCTTTAAGGGTGGTCTTAAATAGCAGGTACCACTGTATATATATGTATATAAAGGCTCATTTACTCATCACAAAGGTTGTATTACTATGTGTTTGCATGGAGAAATAATAAACATTAATCAACAAAATATATATATATATATATATATACAGTGGTACCTCTTTTGAGAGACTGCTCCTACGGCAGGTCAAAATGCAGTCTCTCAAAACAGGTGGTCTTTCATTAGAGGTACAACAACATGGAAAAGATAGCACAGTGTTCTGAGAGAGCGGTCTTAAAAAGATATGCGGTCTCTCATTAGAGCTAGGGGTCTCTCAAGAGAGGTACCACTGTATATATATATATATATATATATATATATATCACCAGTAACTTAATTGGTTGGCGAATGGCATGTTTTGGTAGCAGACAGCAACATACAACGGTGATGAATGTCAATGCCGCCAGCCACTGTGGAGGTCCTGTTGAGACCTTTGGAGCTCAGTGACAGACAGAAGTGGCTGGTACCAACAGCACGGCCAGCACCAGGCAAGCTTCCACTATTGACTGCCACTCTTTGCTACCCACTGCTGCTCTGCAGGCAAACCCATTAGAGTACCAGTATAGACAAAATATGAAATAGGTGGACTGGAAAAAGGTTGGAATCCACCCTTGTCTCTCAAGGGCAGTTGTAAATTGAGTGACTGTGGGCCTTCAGGATGATCAGGAAAATGTGTATTCATTTCCATTTTCAAGTCAACCTCATCTGAAGTAAAGCGTATTCATGTACATGTGTATTATAAATTGACAGCAGTTGCTTATTTCACAGATGGTGCAAACCATGAAATAAACACACACATGTAATAGAATTGTAATATACTCAGATTTCATGGGAATCATGTCCAAAATGGTGAGATCAAAACTTCTGTCAAATGCTTGAAATGCAAAATTGTAACAATTTGTAAATACAAAATGAAGTACACTCACATGTGTTATGTAAAGGTCATGATCTGACAAGTTATGTCTCAGCAATTGCCCTGCATAGTGTCTGCAGCATGGTATGTCAGCCAGGAAACAAAAACCATGGCATGTCAGCCAGGAAATATGAAAACATGGCATGTCAGCCAGGAAATACAAACACTATGGCATGTCAGCCAGGAAATACGAAAACATGGCATATCAGCCAGGAAATACAAACACTATGGCATGTCAGCCAAGAAATACAAACACTATGGCATGGCAGCCAGGAAATACGAAAACATGGCATGTCAGCCAGGAAATACAAAAACATGGCATGTCAGCCAGGAAATACGAAAACATGGCATGTCAGCCAGGAAATACGAAAACATGGCATGTCAGCCAGGAAATACAAAAACATGGTATGTCAGCCAGGAAATACGAAAACATGGCATGTCAGCCAGGAAATACAAACACTATGGCATGTCAGCCAGGAAATACAAACACTATGGCATGTCAGCCAGGGAATACAAACACTATGGCATGTCAGCCAGGGAATACAAACACTATGGCATGTCAGCCAGGTAAGACGAAAACTATGGCATGTCAGCCAGGGAATACAAAAACCATGGCATGTCAGCCAGGGAAGAAAAATGCATGGCATGTCAGCCAGGGAATACAAAAACCACAAACTTGAGTGTGGATCATGCTATTACTAGTTCATTCACGTGAAATTTATGCATGATATTCTATAATTAAATTCAAAGGAAGACCTTTAGTTAGAAAGAAGTTCTGCATAAATATAGAGGTGTGGTTTTTTGGACTGACCACTCGTAAGAAAACACCCTATCTTGAATTATCACTTTCCGGGCACATGTACTTTGCTTGATAAATAAGGATGTCCTCTCTGATTGAAGGTTATTCCTGTTTTGAGATGACTCTTAGGTGATACCCAGGTGGTCTGTAAAGGCAGGTTTAAGTGTACTCATGCTTGGTACAGTTCTAATCCTAAGAGAGTTAGCATCATGAGCTGCTGATCAGATACAGTGTATCATTGTCCACAGTATACCATTGTGCAGTCATACGTACACTGAGCCCACACCAGGTGCCCCCTATCTATCTATTCTGTGTCATCATACCATTTACGGTTGACATATTTGATAATATCACGTCAGACAGGTTTTGGTGCGGTAAGGTGAAAGCAGCCTGTTGTGATGATGGCCTGCAGTGTCAATTTTTCACCAAGCACCATGCATGTTGCTCAGAAGGTCTCTTTTGGACAAAATTTCCAAAACACTGTCTGAGATGTTGCCTACACAAATAATACCTATAACAGTCAAAATACCTATAACAGTCAAAATACCTATAACAGTCAAATTGGCCTAATCTGCATAAAATGCCCCGTGGATGAAAAGATGAGTGCATGTCAATGACCTACAAATCTATTTTATAAATGTTATGACCATGTTTTTATTGCATTTTTTTGTTTTTGTTTTGCATAAAATCCATGTGATATAAAAATGGCACAAGATATGGAACAATGTATCAATATTTTCTTCCTGTGTTAAGAGTATTTGAAGTGCATGCAAACCTGCTATCTGGGAAAATAAATGCACACACTTTTTTGTTTTGTTTTGGTTTTTTCACTTTGTTGTTTATATTGTTCTTTGTTCAGTCTTTGGTTCATGTTGCATAAGGAAAGATCAACACCCACTGAATAGCTGTATGTGTGCTTCAAAGATTGAAAAAATCCATTTTAGACAGACACCAAGTTAACTCATTCCATACCAGTCCCTGATTTTTCCATATATTTACCTAGATTTAAGACGACAATTGCATACTTAAATTCTTCATGAAAAGAGCTTTGGTTCAAGTACCAACATGCCTATGGCCTTAAGTCAGTGGTTCTGACACTGCCTGACGAGTCATGCTGCAGCTGCCACAAGGGCATCTGCAGCATGACTTGTTCTGTTAGGCAGTGCCAGAACCACTGACCAAGGCCTGTGGCCATAGTATGGAATGAGTTAAAGTAATTATCAATGTCAAATTGAATGTGGAAGTCTTTATAACTGTGTTTTGGGATACAACAGAACAACACAATCCGCATCACACTTGGAACTCTTAAAAGGGAAAAAAGAGACACAGAAAGTTTCCCCACATACCAAATCTGGTTCAGGTTACTGCACAGGGATGAATGCTTTGTACAAACTGTATTAAACTTGAAGACTTCATGGTAGGTTTAATGTTCTGGTTGAGTGGAAATGGTAATGAAGTGTTTGGTCAGGGAGGTCAAACTGTTGGTTAATTGCAGAGCTGTGCTGTACAGCTTTTCTCTCCCCGCTCTTCTCCCACATAACAATCATTGGTACTCTTTAGGCTTCAGACTTCCGTCTGGCTGTGGAAACAACCTCAGACTCTACCTACAGTCAAAGGTGACTTTTTATGCTATTTTTTGTACTTTTCAAGTTTTGATAATGGTCAAAGAGTGGGTCATTATATATAGTACATATGTATATACATATAGCTGACTATTGTGCTGTTTCCACAAGGATCAACACAGGTGATTTTAAAGCCAAGGTTGATCAGTTTTGTGGGTTATAAGCTAGCATGCAGACTTTCTGTAATCATACATGTCAATGGACTCTGCCTTTTGTGAGTGCTCAGGACATTCCCCTGAAGAATGCGCATGCATGTCATCTATTGTACATGTCTTTTCAACTTACTTTGACTTACCTGGGCTCAAAAGTAGAACAAGCTGCATTCTTATGGATATGTGTATGAAAATATCGTCCTGTAGTCATATGTTAGATGAATTTAAAGTTTTTATAATTGACATGTATGTAAAATGAATGTCTGAGTATATAATCCAATCTATTGTTCATTTATGTACATGATTTATGATATTTTTATGCACCTTTCATTCTCAATGCCAAGTACTCAAGTCGGAATCATAATACAGTGGTACCTGCTGTATGCAACCACTGCCGTCAGCAGCTGCATTGCTTTTTGTGGTCACTAGGCTCAGACATAGGAGTCAATTTCTTTGTAAAATTTACCTGTGGTGACAGATCACCTGCTGCACATGGCCACTTTTTCTTGGCAGAAGGGGTGGCCACATACAGCAGGTACCACTGTACATCATAATGCACAAGTGGGATGTGACCAGAGGTAGCTTGTTGCCAAGGAATGGATGAATTAACTAACGCCAGAATTTTGGTTGGCCAGTCGTATAAAATACGCCATCTTGGTTTAGCTTCTTATTTAACAATTTTCCGGTGCCCTATCACAGAAAATTTGAAAAGAAGACAAGCAAGTAGGAGTGTCTTCTGGAGGATTAGTTCTGGTATATCATGCATAACATACTGTAACCTTGTTCCACGCCAGACCAGTGACACAACACTCAGGGTGCCTGCTATAAATACCTCAAATCTTAGGGGCGAATGTCTGGCTTTCTCTGACCAATGTTGCACCATTGTTATTGAACGTTTGGAAAAGGTCCTTGAATCAATATCCTATAACATGTATCCACCATAAATTGGCCACTGAACATTTCGGGCACAGATGTTCACAAGTCAAGTAAGGAGACTTCCATTATTTCAGGGGATATTTCTATTGGTCCCTAACTTAGAGGCCTGACCCCTAATTTCAAATGGCACTTGATACACTGTAATTAAATCTCGCTCCTAGTTTGAAGGCTATCAACTTGATTTTGTTGGTCCATCCATAAACAACTGCTAGTCAATATGATAGCATATCTGCAACTTGGCTTCTTGAATTGTTTCAGACATGTTTTCCAGGTTCTTTAGTTATTGATAGTACCACCTAGTGGAGTATTTAACACAGAGACTGAAGGGGGCAAAACATTGAAAAGGCTCTGGTGTGTTTGGTTTTCAATGGATCTTTATAAAATTTGAAAATTTTCTGGAGGCAAATATGTTGAACTATGCTCATTATGTTGGAACTTCCTGACATATATTCATTACAGGAAGATTACCCAGATAAAAATATAATGTATGCAGCTAGGTGTCATATAGTGGTACCACTGGTGGTATCAAATGGAACTAACAGCATAGGTATCAAAAACACATTAAATTCATTATTGTCATGATAAATTGAGTTGGAACTAAAAAATTTAAACCAAATATACATTAGGTAAATGTTTAATTACATGTATGTACAATTTTGGGTTACCTTAACCTGTTTTCAGGGAATGCATTTCAGAAAATTATTACTTTTTTGTGATGGTCATTTCATCTGATCTTGTGTACATATATCCATATGCTATCGGAGGAACATTATACAGACAAATGCGTATGATGTGGGTGGTCATGGTGGTGTCACTGTATGAGGGTGTCATGATTATAACAAAGTTTCACTATAGAAAACAGAGGGTGTCATTAAAACAAGGTTTCACTGTATATCTGTCACCCCCAAATGATAGTACAAGTTAAATAGATAAAAAAGTGGGTCTTAATTTCAAGTTTAATTTGAACTGTCTGTTTACTTTCTTTCAGACCAAAGTTATTTACTTGACAACATTTAGTGTCTGCAATGTTGAGTAAAACTTCAAATTTTAAGTAAAATGTATGCAGGTTATGAACATAGCATATTTTATGTAAGACTGTTCCATGAAGAAATAGTTTAAGTGGTGATTCCTATCACTATTGTACAAACTTCAGAGGTTCACTTGAAAGAGATTTGGTCACATGACCTCAAAAATATGCTCTGGTCAAGGGCCCTGATTGGTCCCAGGAGCCACATGACTAAAGCGAACACTTTCTGAGACTTGTCCATTACAAGTGACACTGACCATCACGGTTTCCATCTCCTGTGTTCACAGGATGTAGCTTATGTTTGGAGAAGAACAGTCTTCAGAAAATTTTGTCTCCCACTTCCTCCTTGGTTCTGCACCTACCACATAAAAACTGTACAGTCATGTATCTAATAACTTTCTTTGCGGATTAATTTATAGGGTATATGTGGTATTGGTAGGCAGTATTTGCCAACACTTCGGCCAATTTTATACATACAGGTTTAAGTGCACAAATTGGTTTTGGGCAGTAGCCCCCCACTATAGCAGAGTGTTAAAAAGTACAACATTTAACCCTTTTTTACACACTTGAAAAACCTCCTAACACCAATCATGTTAATGCTAATTGTGCCTTCAAACATTTGGGTCAACAAGTGTAAATATTTGATAATTGTATACAGTTTTTAATATTTGTTTTAAATTTAGACACCTCAAAAGCCTCCAAGAATTTTGAGATATTGGTCCAAAAAAAAGCCATTTTGCCCCCCCCCCCATGAGTCACAGTTAGTCAACTTTGTTCTACAGGGTCATAGATAGAATACGCAAATATGATGGTGGCATCACGTTACTTGTATAAAGGCCTCAGAATTATGCTTATCAATGAAAGGAAGCCATTGCTACTGGACACTGCATGGAGCAGTTTTGGCAAATAAGAGTTAAAGTCATACGGGGGTAGCTGCTACACAGGTTCTTCCACATCGGAGAAGTATATTTCACGAATGGCAAACTTTTGTGCTTGTCATAAGTTCATAAGTGTTAATTTGTACCACACGCAGGTCGTGTGACCTCTATGTCATGTTTCCCTATTAAAGGGGGTCAGGCCAAAGCTTTCTGATACCCCATTGTATGTACAGTTCGGCTATAATTCTTACAGATACACAATTTTGGATCAGACATGTTTGATTGTGGTTTTGTTTCACTGTAATTTGTTTCAGTTAACCAGCATAGATACTGTGAATTCATTTAATTTCACTGTGTTTTTAATTTTGCTTATTTCAATGATGCTTCAAAATCGCCAAAATAAAAGCCCAGTGAAAAATTAAGATTTTAACATGACATGGATAAGAAT
Organism: Hermodice carunculata; assembly: GCA_964020975.1. NCBI lineage: Eukaryota > Metazoa > Annelida > Polychaeta > Eunicida > Amphinomidae > Hermodice > Hermodice carunculata. The sequence continues at coordinate 136,175,920 of OZ026612.1, read as the reverse complement.
TGCAACAAAAATGGTGAATGTGAAGTTTTAGTAAAAGGTCCAAAATGCAGAAATCGCCAAAATTGGAACCCATGGAAATAAATGTATTCACAGTAAGTGTAGGTGATAATACTCGAGGATTACTTTCTGTGTATCTTGTGACCAAAATAAATCACAAAGGCAATATAATGCCTTCTTAGTCAAAGGCACTTCCACCACGACAATGGCTGTTGCTCAGGGACTTTTTCAACTTTTTAAAGCCTGTTCTTTCGAGAGTGACGAATGTTAATTTTTCAGGGAACCTGACTGCCCCTCAGGCAGTGATTGAGTGGTTGTAGAGACAGACGGCAAAAAGCTTTGTCGGTCAACTCTTTGTTAATACTGTGCAGTTGACTGACCAATTTGTCTTGCGAAGGAATGTAGGTAAGCCTGTGCACAATGGGTGCATGTAGGGATGCCCAGTCATTTAGCCAACCAACTGGTCCAATGTACCACTATAATGTGTACTCACCATGGTCTTTTTACCTTTTCGCTGTGGTGCACACTTAGTCAGTGATTTTTCTTTATGTTGAGGGTGTTACAGAATGCCTAAGTCATGAGGTGATAGCTGTCTTTCATTCAGTAGGCATACAGACATTATTTTTCATCATAGTCCCTGTTGTATGGGGATCCTCTCATGATAGACTTCACTCGCACCAGACAATGGGCCATTTCTATTATCTCCTGCGTGAACTTCGACCACCTCTCTGACATTGCCCCTTAATCCCACTAAGTCCAGTGTCCTGCAACACTTCCCTGTCACCAATACCAGTGTTTCCGTTAGGATTTTTTTCAGAAGGTCGCAAGCAAGGAATTTCAGGGGAGAAGACTAGATTTTCACCAATTTCTACATCTAAATAAACAAGACTTGCGACTCTTTAGCACTTTCTCAGAGGGTATTTCAGGTTTTGAAGGGATAAAATACCCCTGTTTGGGGGTAAACGGAAACACTGCAATACTGAAAGTCTTTCAGTATAATCTTATAGTCTCAGTGTCTGTTCCAGTCATATCTAAAATATTCATTACAGAAACAATGACAGATCAAAGAATTCCCTCTTCATTTTGATTTGTACAAAAACATGTTTAGCATTAAAAAAAAAAGACCATATCAACCTGAAATTCCATAACAAGCCCTTCGCAGGTAACTGTCAGAACATGTTTTGGAGCCTGGAATACCCATCCTGCATTAGAAAGAGCTGACTGTATAGAGGGGAACCACTTAATATCAACTTTAACCATCATAAGTAAGAGTTATGGGGCCAGCCTAATCCTGTATACATATCTATCAGGGCAGGCGCCACAACTGTTTTAATTTCCTTTCATGGCAAAAATTCTATTGAAGCTTTCTTAACCTATTAACTGACCAATCAGCACTGCAGTAGTCCTCGTGTGTATTTCGATTAGTGCTGGTCAAGCCTCAAATGTTGAGCAGAACTAGGCCCAGAAGCAATTCAGAACATTGATCAAGCCACGTGACTTGAGCCGTGTTGTGTTCCACCGTCTTATGTTTTGGGCTTGGCCTACAGTTTTCCAGTGGCAAAAATATAACTTTCAGGAGTTTCCGAAAAAGATGTATTGAATATACATGTAGCAGAACATCTGGATGATTTTTGGGCAGACAATGATGGCAATTTTTCTTTGTTGCAGGCACTTGATATTTATGAAGTGGATCTGAAATATGGCGAATTTGGTAATTTTGACATGGGTTTAAGTGATTATTTGTGCAAAAATGACAGCTAGTGAAAACAAGACAGAGGATGAGGAAAACAAAGGAGATGAAGCCATAGATTCATCACAATTTCCCGTGCAAATGATCATGTATGAAATTGAAAACATGTTGAAATTAAGCTACTGAATGCCAAAACACAAGGCGCATACAAATTGGGCTAGAAGAATGAGGGAAGCAACTGCAGTTTTCTTGTCATCAGCCTGGTTTATTAAGCAAACTAGATATACACAGGTGACAGGATTTAAATCATTTCAATGGTGTTTGAACATTAACTACCCGTATGTGAGCTTTTTTCCCACCAAAAAATGTGGAATATGACTGGCCTGTAGGCCAATGAATGGGAATGGTGCAGCACAGTGTGCGTTTTTTTGTTTTTGTTTTTTTAAGTTTTTGTCTGTTTATCCTCATGCTCGTGACTCCAGTGCATTATAGTATTGATTTGGTCGTTTGTATTATTATCGTGTTATTCAATCATTTCAGCACGGAGCCTGTTTGAATCATTGGCCTGTCACCAGGCAATTAAAGTGTTTGTGTCAATTGATCCCGAGGCCTGATAACATTTTAGGGAGAGGGAAAGGGATTTTCTGATCTATGACTTTGAGTTATTTGTATGAGATCTAGAGCAATACAACAGGAAGTCAATTTAACAGACACCAATTTAGTGCAGATTTCACTTAAACAGACTTCTATAAGTCTAACCAAAACTCTAATTATTAAAGATCAGTTTACCAGATGATCAATAACACAGACTTTTTGGTTGTCTCCCTTCAAGTCTGTTAGATCATTTTTTGACAGTATCAAGTCCACAGCACGTTATACTGTCTACTGGGAAGCATCCTGTGGACATATTTTATGGTTTTCTTTGTTTTTTTCACATGCTTCTTTGAACCATAAGTTTATATTTACAATAAGTGTTTTACTTTGCTTAGTCTCCAATATATTTACAGTACATGTATCAACACACACTTTTCTGTGTCTCATAAAGTTCTTTCCTTCCTTCCTTCCTTCGTTCCTTCCTTCCTTCCTGCCTGCCTGCCTGCCTGCCTTCCTTCCTTCCTTCCTTCCTTCCTTCCTTCCTCCCTCCCTCCCTCCCTCCCTCCCTCTCTCTCTCTCTCTCTCTCTCTCTCTCTCTCTCTCTCTCTCTCTCTCTTTCTTTCTTTCTTTCTTTCTTTCTTTCTTTACCAGTGAATGTGTTTGGCACTTTTGTCTGACACTACTATACATTGAAACTCCAAACTTGGCATGATTGTACCTCCATACAAAGAGTTTTGCCTTTTTATGCAGAGGGATGACATTAAGCAAATTAGGGAATTTGAAATTTTAAATCTTGAATATCTTCAAAACTATTATAGATAGAGATATTTCAACTTTTACTAGGGGGTTGTGGACCATTGCACATGTTAGGAATCTAAAACAAAAGTTGTAGCAATTTAAATTATGCTTATTAGCACCATTGGAAATTTTAAATCATGAATAACTTCAAAGCTATAATAGATAGAGATGCCATTTCAACTTCTACTCCTGTGTTATGGACTTGTACACATCTGATGAATTAGTAATAAAGGCTGCACAAATTTAAATTATGCAAATTAAGGGCATTTGAAATTTCAAATCTTGAATATCTTCAAAAGTATGCACACAAGAAAGATTTGTTCAGCTCTCTGATAGGTGGTGACACCTTATGAGAGAAATTAAAAATGCAATAAAGTCTGAAGGTTGACTATCATCAAAAATATAATAATTAGACCTACCATTAACCTCCATCTATATCCTCTATGACTGTGTAGCTGATTGATACAGTTACATGAAGTGGAATGAAGCACATTTGGTTTCTGGGTGTATGCATGTATACATGCATTGGATCTGACTTGGGGCTGAGACTAGGAATTCTTTGTCTCAGATTGGGCAAGGCCAGTTGCCTAGCAACAGACCAGGCATGGTGGTGAAAGTGGAACGATAGGGTAGGGGTATGGTGTAAGATGCAGTGTGGCTTTGAGTAATATGTTGGATTTAACTGGAAGGAATAGCAATACACAGTAGTACTGAAATGCCAATTGTACATTTTCTTACCAATAAGCTTTGAAGACACACGCTGATTTGCTATGTAGCAAATCAGCTTTTCTAGTTTCATCTATTACCCTCCCCCCCTCCCCCCCCCCCCAATTTGAAACCAGTCTGGCTTTTCTCAATGGGCCCATTGTTTACCTAGGTCATGCCTAGTATTTTTCACATATTTTCTATGTTGACAGACTTTTTAAAGACTTTATATTTTTTTGTTTTCTTCAGAATAAATGTCTTTTTAATTTCGGTTTTTGTAAGTTCCCAGTTAAAGGTTTTGTCACCCTCTGGGTGCAGAGAAGAAAATATGTTTTATGTAAATACAGTCAATATATGTGGCATTTAACCCCTTGGGGCATAGTCTGGACAAAGTTTCATGCATTGACAAAACAAGTACTTCTCATCATTCTTCATTTTTACTTCAGATTCACAATTGTTTCTTCGTCAATCATCCTTTTTAATATCCTGTATTATTATAATCTTAAAAAAAAATGGATCCATGGTAAAATTTGGCACTGAGGGTTATAATATGGGTAAGCATGTCTGTAAGTACATGTTTTTTTCCCTTGATACATGGATACACTTTGATACAATAAAACCTTTCCAATTAACCAAACACTTCTGATAGGTGAACATATCTACTATCTGGACACTTTTTTTCTGAATCCCAGTGATAAAAGATGTTGTTGCTTTGTTTCTGTATGGTTTGATTATTGCAGGATTTACACAGTAGGGCATTTTCTATGTCTTGAACAGGTCAACAAGGAAGCTTTTGATTATATTTTACTTTATTCATTTTATTTTATTATGTTTATGTGTGTATGTCTATGGTTTACATTATAAACATTTTTCCATTCATGCTTAAAGTAAACAAGAAGCATTTATAATGTATGGTTAAAGACAGTCCACACACAGTCAAACCTGTCTTTAATGGCAACCCATACAGAGCACCTGTGGTCTTTCAAAGTTGACTGTCATATAAATTATTAATAAAAAATAACTGTCCCAGATTCACATTCTTCAATTTCTTGTCTGGTGTGTAGGTATCTTTATAACCTTTCTCCCTTAAGCCAGCCAAAACTAGCCAGTGCCACAGTGGACAAGTCTGCTTCAATGTTTTTTACTAATTTCGACAGTTATGTAAATGAAGATTGTAGATGAGACCTATAAGTATAACCTGACCCATGGCAAGGACCCATGGCAAGGACCCATGGCAAGGACCCGTGCCAAGGACCCATGCCAAGGACCTATGCCAAGGAAAGCTGTTGCTTAATTGTTCAAGGGCTGACAGACTGGGTGGTGTTTGACAAGACCACAGGGTTTTGTGTGACATGGGTAATGGTACTCTTATTGATTTTGTATAATATAACTGGGGTCAAATAGATATTGTTTGTAAATTCGTTTGAAAAATAACTGACATTAAAGATTTTGACCAGGCTTCTTCCCAAAATCACAGTAAAAATTGAATGTGGTTTTGTAATATGGATCTGTTGGAGGTGCAGTTCCTAGGGCAAACAGACAGTTGACCGGGATGAAAGGCCTTGGTTCTGGTTGTAAAGTGCATGCAGTTGCCATCTGATGAGGGAGAAATTATTGCCCTCCCAAAATATTGCTGACACTTGGCTGTTCACCATTGCGACATTGTTCCTGCTTTCCAACCAGCAGTGACCTGATTTACAGTGTACCACAGGATTCCCCTACTTGTGGTTGTTCAGTGACTGCAGCATACAAGTGGTTATTAATAACAGTTAATAACTGGAGCCAAGGTGTTCCCTCTTAGCCAGCAGTCTGTTTGCCCAATCAACTGTGTGCCTATGGCACATCCATATTGCATGGTCACTTTCAATATTTCTCGCAATTTTCGGACAAAACAACTTGTAGAAGGACTTTTCCCAAGTCTAAAATACTGATATGTGACGGTCCAATCCAAAGTCAGTGGTTTTTTCATTGTCTGGCATGTTATTCCTTGGATGCATGAAGGCAGCTAGAACATCACAGAGCAAAGCAAAAGTGGCTGATCAAGAATTTACCAATGCATATTGCACATGGTGGCTTGAATGACATAACCTATAGTCATTACCAATCTGGCAAAAAGTTGATGGGCTTTGAATTAACATTACATGTTACGTTCATATTCTTTGTAAACTGACTTGTCTGTCAGGTACTAGCCCACAGTTGGTTTAAACATATTTCTATTCAAAAAAAGCGATTGGGAAACAGGCTCTGCCCACAGTTGCAGGGGGTCCAAAGCTTTCCAGGGTATGATTTGGGTGCAATGTGCCGAAAGCATGCCCAGGGAAGCCCTGGACTCCATCCAAGTTTTAACTATAATGAAGTTAAAAAACACATATATCAGTGCTGCATAAATATAGCCTGTTTTGAACAGGAAACTGTGTGTGTGTGTGTGTTTTTTTAAACCACAGTTTTTGACCTTAAGTATGTTGAAGCCTGATCACATGGTTCCTTACCTATAGTCCTTTGGCATTTTATTTTTGTCAGAATGTTGGAATGCAGCGTGTGGAATGTCATTTAATAAACTATATCATTCACCAAATATAGGAAGTTCAATTGCATGTCTACCACATCGTATAACCATTTGGCTATATAGTAGAATAGTTGACACTTGAGCAACTGCACATTCACTCGGAATTGAAGTCCACTATTTTGACACCTGAAGGCATCGTACAGGTCAAGTCAGAATGGTGCCGATTTAATATCAAAAAGTGTTCAGTTCAAAATGCATCCATGACCTTTATGCCATAAATTACAAGGGTAAAGAGCTTTTAATGTATGCAAGTAGGTACCACATATATGTACATTAAGTGTGTGATTTGTCTTGAGCTAGGTTTTACACAAGATGCTATCACTACAAATTGTATATATGTATTTTTTTTTTATAGTTCAGTATACTTGTGGCCAAACTACATATTAAATAAGATATTGTAAAAATAAGGTAAGATTGATAGACCTAAAAATATAATGATACACAGTCATGCAATATATGATGAAGGATAGATTTGAACCTGTGAGGGTTTTTCTTTAGGGGATGTCTGGCATGTAACAAGTAGCTGTGCAGCCTTCACTCACAGTGCCATGTGACATGTAGCTGTGCAGCCTTCACTCACAGTACCATGTGACAAGTAGCTGTGCAACCTTCACTCACAGTACCATGTGACATGTAGCTATGCAGCCTTCACTCACAGTACCATGTGACATGTAGCTGTGCAGCCTTCACTCACAGTACCATGTGACATGTAGCTATGCAGCCTTCACTCACAGTACCATGTGACATGTAGCTGTGCAGCCTTCACTCACAGTACCATGTGACATGTAGCTATGCAGCCTTCACTCACAGTACCTTGTGACATGTAGCTGTTTAGTGCTGATTCTAAATACTTACGATGTATCAAGTAGTTGTTACGTTTTGACTCAAAACACAGTTACATGGACTCTTAAGTACCATGTATCAAGTACCCTTACCTGTGCAGCTTTGACTCTTTAAGTACCATGTATCAAGTTCCTGTACCTGTGCAGCCTTGACTTTAAGTACCAATTATCAAGTTCCTGTACCTGTGCAGCCTTGACTCTTAAGTACCATGTATCCAGTACCTGTACCTTGTGCAACTTTGACTCTTTAAGTACAATGTATCAAGTTCCTGTACCTGTGGAGCCTTGACTCTTAAGTACCATGTATCCAGTACCTGTACCTTGTGCAACTTTGACTCTTTAAGTACAATGTATCAAGTTCCTGTACCTGTGGAGCCTTGACTCTTAAGTACCATGTATCCAGTGCCTGTACCTTGTGCAACTTTGACTCTTTAAGTACAATGTATCAAGTTCCTGTACCTGTGGAGCCTTGACTCTGGGTATTAACCAGTTCTAGCTCCAAGTGGCCAAAAGTGATGATGAATATTGTCAGCTGTGACACATGAGACCAAGGATCACTGACCCAGGTCAACAAGTTTTATAGGCCTACCTAATCCACATCCAGCCAGGAAAGCTATGGATCCCCTTTATTCTAATCAGGGAAGAGTTCAAATTGACTGTAAGTTATTACATGTCATGAATATGTACACTGGAAGTTTTCTAGTTTCATGTGATGATCTGGACTGTTTCCACACTCACTGTGAAATTGACATTTAGTCTCCAACTAAACTTAAAAATAATACAAGTAGTCTGTGCCAAACTTCAAAATAAGACAAGTAGTCTGGGCTAAACTTCAAAATGGTCAGTCAGTTTGGTTACAACTGTTTTTCATTAAGCCGGGCAAATTAAATAGTAGGTCCTCGAGTAAAGTTTATGCAAAATCAGTGAGGATGGACATTTTGTTTACATGTATTTGATATTTTTATTAATACTTGTTAGAAAGTAGCTAAAAAAGACCTGAATAACATGAAAGATGAGAAAAATACACAATTGTTTTTTTATTTGTTCTGCCTTGGAGAAATAACAGAGTTGAGGTAGAGCTCAAAGCTGATACAGGTGTTCCAGGGGAACAATATTAGTTCTGTTGGTCCTATCTTCAGTTCTAGAAGTTGTACTGAGTTCTGCTTTGTTTTGTTTGTTTATTTTTTTCCTCTAAGAGTGGGATTTTAAAGAAAATTGGCTGTGTAAGTCCTTTTTACAGAGGAGGCGCTGCATACCAGCTACAGACCTGATTAATGTGTTTAGATTATGGAATGTCTTGCCACTCATGTAGGTGGCATATCACCAGATCAGTTAAGATTTAGTCAGATTTGAGTAATGACATCCGCGTTTCCCTCAGTGCACAGACATAACCTCATTGTGCACATTTCCTCTTTTTGGTTTTCATGGTTATCGGCTCAGTTGCCAAAGAAGGGTTGGCTAACATTCACTATTTAAATCCGATTTGTTGAGTTTGAAGATTGTAAAATGAAAAAGCATTATTCACCTGATCTGTCACATAGCACACTATAGTTACATGTAGTAGGCTTTCATTCACATTGCACATACATATATTGTATGCACGGAGTTGTGCACATGTAGTGTGACTTCAAGCTTACCAGACTAGGTGTACAGGAACACATGGAAATGGAGTGTGCATGTATGTGTCTGCTTTCAATACAGTGTATCATGAAAGAACTACACAATACAGCTCTGTCTATTAATTAAGGGTTTCCTAGCTAGGAACCCTTTCCTGTTCAGAATCAGACTATAAGTCAATCACTTTCCTGGTATTGTGCTGGTGCTAAACCAAGGAAAGCTGTTGACCTGAGGCATACCATTATCATAGGTCTGTCATATCTATCATTCTCACAAAAATATTTTCTATAAACAAGAAATGTAAGTAAAACTTTAGACTAAATGACAGTCTTCACTGCAGCAGATTTGGGAGATTTTGAGGGGGGAAAGGTTAACTACTGTACTTGTACCTCCACTTCACCTGCAGCCAGACTGGACCACTTTGGCTGCACAGGACATCATCTGAAATAGCAGGTACATGTGTGTCTGCAAAAAAAAGAGTAATATTCTCAAGTATACATGTGTACCATGATTGTGTCTTATAAGATCCTTCCACCAAAAGTCATCTGTCTTGTGTAAGGCAAGTGTCTTCATGCAGAGATAATTACTGTGATTTCTGTTGTATTATATTGCTGTCAAGAAAGGCCACCCCTGCAGTTTGGCTATTTCTTTATTTCCCTTTCAGTAGCATGGCATTATATAAGACAGAGATATGTGTATGTGGGTAGCACAGCTTAGTGGCGTAGAGCACCAATCACAGGTCAGCCATGTGTTAACAATGGTCTATGTGCTGGCTATCAAAAGCCATATAATATCAGCGTATGTGTACCATTTTATATGCCGTATTTATGAGGGGAAAGAAAATATTGATTTTGTTCAAAAAGAGTCTACTGAGTATGATCACACAAAGCATTGTGTGGGGCTTCGCGTGGTGGTACATGCATCAACACTTACCATGCCCACAGCGAACCACAACGTGATCAGGCTGAGGCAACTGTAGCCAATACCTGGCACGTAGGCCTCAAACGCTCAGAACAGAATCAGAACATTTAAATGAGATGTTCGTGTGTGTACATAAAGGCACACAGTGGCAGTACACTCGTCATGCTTTCATAGGTACTGCTTTTTAGTTTATGTTGCTGGTTGTCAAGGGTGGAAAGTCACAATGGACTTAAAGAGCATTGTTTGATGGCATCCACTTGGTTTTCATTGTGGCAATCAATTGGGGGGGGGGGGGCAAAATGTATTTTCGTTTTGAAATAATTTTGACAATATAACTATAGGGATGCTAGAATAAAGTCTTTGATAATTAAAACAATATATACACTGTATAATCATCATGTAAAATGACAATTGCCATTTCCACTGGAAAGAATAGCCCCAGTAACCCAAGGACAAACTGGCAAGGTCTTGAAATGAGCTCAGAAGGGGGATGTGCATGGTTAACGCTTGACGGACCTGCCGGCACTCACATCAAAAAGTGCGAGTACATGCAGCTTTTGTGAGACACAGTCAGTGAATTTCAACAATGGAGCCAGCCAATGAAATGAAGGCAGACCAGCCAGAGAAAACGACAGCACCAAAGCCTTCTTTATATCTGCCTTTTCATTTCATACTCAAAAATGCCTACATGCTGGGTCAGCTGGGGTTCATGTCCTTAGTTCCATTTAGCAAGTGAAACTTGCACATTCCATTTCCTATTTTTGGATGTCCTGACCTTTGCAAAAGACCACCAAACCAATTATCTCTTTTTGTATAGTGCTTTCTTTGCTGTGATGCATTGGCCCAAGAATGCTTGGGACTTTTCATGGAATAGAACTATGGCTAGTGGGAGGGCAGTGACGCTACTTACAGCTGACCACAGATCTGCGTGTAATCAATTGTTTCTCAGCAAGTGAGGTTGTCTTATTTAATTTATTGATATATTTGGTGATACATAACATGTAACTCTAAAGGAACTTGAAATGACACTGGCCTATAGCTATGTCAGTACAGCTCTTTTGACACACATCGACTGTGGACACTTGCGTGGTATTTACCAGCCAAAGTGAGTAGTTTGATTTAATATATCCATGTATCGAGAAAGTCTCATGAGGGTTTCCTAACATATACCACACCTGTCACAAGGGGTGGGGTTTTTTTTGGTTTTGTCTTTGTTATGTGGGGGACCCATGTTCTCTGTCTAGTGACATACAAAATAATCCAAAGTTTGATGTAAGAATGAATGAATGCAGAGCAGTTTTCAATGCAGTGTATGTTTGATGTATCATACATGCACATGTAATCCACAACACGGGCTCAAACAACCAACATTACATGTTTGGTAATGTAGTACATGTACTACCCCTTACCATGATATAGCAGTAATACAGCAATGGAGAAGCAATAATAAAGCAGACATGGAAAGCTGTACACTGCTATCTGCAAAGCAGCAATAAAGCAACTGAGAAGTGATGCCGCTTAAAAGAAAGTTGACATACTGCTTTCTACAAAGGGATAACGCAGCTTTTCACAAAGCAGCAACCCTGCTTCGTACAAAGCAACAATACAGCTTCTGAGAAGCAGTACCCCTTTCACTGAAGCTGCACTAAAGCGGCTGATAAGCTGTGCTCATTTAAATATTTGGCTACGGTTTATTGTTGCTTTATAGCTGCTTCCATAAAAGCGATCATACAGCTGCTGAAAAGTGGCATTCATAACATGGAGTTCTCTATGTAACTGCTTTGTAGGGAGCAGCTATAAAGCAACCATAAAGCAGAATTACTGCTTATGGCGGAGCAGCATCACAGCTGCTGAGAAGCAGTATACCTTACATGGGTTATTCCATGCAACCACTTTTTCAGAAGCAGCTCTAAAGCTGCTATAAAGTAGTGTTACTGCTTCTGGCATAGCAGTAATACAGCTGCTGTAAAGTGGTGTACCTAACATGGGTTTCTCCATGTAACTGCTTTGTAAGAAGCAGCTCTTAAGCACCCATACAGCGGCACTGCATTACTACATTGCTGAAAAAAAGCAGTATTTAATACATGGTACTGCCAATGTAACCACTTTGTAAGTAGCAGCTATAAAGCATGCATACAGCTGTTCAAATGAAAGCATAATGATTTCCATGGGTTTGTACCCACTGTCTGAGACCCTAAAATGTGTCTTTGGACAACATTTAATTGGTCAAAATGTTAGATTTGTGGGGGTGGGGGTCAATTATACTCTACGCATTATTACCACCAAATTCAGCATCTATTCTCTTACAATCTGCTGAATTTGGCGGTATGAAGGTCATTCAGCCATTCTGTTTCTGCAATCCCAGAAAAGCACCATCAGAAATGATATGATGTTGAGAAGATGTGAGGTGCAACATTCATGTAACTGAATGAAAGACCCATATCTTGGAAGCACAGAAGAGAACCCAGGACTGACATATCTGCAAACTCTGAAAAAAATAGTTAATCAATTCTAACAGAAGAAAGAATGTAAGGCAGCAAGTGTTGGCCACTGGGAAAAATCCTGTTCGTATGTATACAGTGATATTGACTACTGCTCCCTTAGGCTTCATACTCTGAGTACCAGTACGAGACAGAAAATCACCAATGGCCCAGTTTCTGTATAGGGGGCAAAGGGAACTTCATGAACAATGTCTGCAGATTGTCTACTTACAGACATTGAAGGTTAGACACGAAAATTATTAGAAAATACAAACAAATGTTTGTCAGTTAAAAGCCACATTTAATTACCATAATTACAAACTTTGTGTTTCCATCACTTCCATCTAATATCCGAGTTTGCATCACCAATTTTACATGCGCTACAGCCTATATCATACTTGGAAAATGTTGAAAAATATCCACTGCACAACTCTAGTGACCTTGAAAAGCAGTTCAAGGTCAACCACATTATCTATTATATTAACTGACAGTTCTTTGTTGCTCATAAGTTGATAAGTTGGTCTTAGCTGCAGGGTGATGGCATCTTCGTCTACTTCTTTTTGGCCTTTGTTGTGGCAGAACTGCAGCAAGAGAACACAGCAATTCCCTCAGCATGGACCTGAGCCACTGAATATTCTCCACACAGTAGGCTGAAATTGGAGAAGCAAAGAAAGTTGAAAAACAAGCATTACACTTTGAACATACAACGATAAGCTAACACTCCCATGTTGTGGACATGTATATCAAATCAATAATGCCCACACTAATTATTATCAGAAGATAAGAACCTTGAATTTAGTTATGTTCCCCATGTTTCTTTTAAATAAGTTTAGTTGCTTGTACATTTTTCTTTTCATTATATACATGTATGCTAAGTATTTGATTTAAATGGATCCTGATTGTCTACCCTGCAATTATTAGAAATATACCAGTACATATGCACATATGTGTGTCATGTTACATTGGGGATTATATGATGTACATGTAGAAATATTATTAAAGTTAACCTGACCAGCCATCTTCCTGCAGTTTTCCTTCAACCCTCTCTCTTTCAAATGTTTCTGCAATGCCTGCAGTTCCTCCATGGTACCTAGTTCCTAGAAACCATGTAATTGGTCATTTTAAAGGTATATCTCACATGAATAAAAATGCATGTCAAACCTTAACTTATCTCATAATCTTACCAGAACAGGGTGCCAAGAGGATAGAAATAATTACTTAATCAACCCCATACTCTCAGTTATAAATTGATCTTGAACTAAGACATATAGAATATTGATTGATGAATTTTCATTCTATTATTATTAATAAGGCTCTGTTTATAAAAAAAAAAGAAAAGAAAAATAACAAGTTTATGGTACTGTACATTGTGAATTATAAGATTATAATACATATACATGTAAATGTTTGCATGCACAGCTTCTGGCTCGAACACTACCAGTGCAGTTTGGATACTTGAAACAAATATGTGTACCATTTTCAAATTTTTCACATCTGTTCTAGCTTGCATTGAATTTAGCCCCTGGCACTCATGAGATATTTAGAATCTTACATAGTTGTTCAGTTTAGAATATATCATTTGATCAGCACATACACACAGATATTCAAGCTTGGAAAACAGGAACACTTACCACATGTTGCCAACTAGTGTAACTGCCTCAAATTCTTTCCCAGGGCAGCCCTTGAATGGAAGAAAAAGTTTCCCCAACTTTGTAAGGGTCAAGCTCCTTTCTTGCCTGGTGTGGGGGTTTGTAGTAAAACCACGACCTGGTCATCCATTGTCCTGCCACTCCACCAGACTTAGCATACTGCTGACTTTTGCAAACAGCCGCAACTCAATGGACAAAAATGATTGTAAAATGATGCTGACCCACAAATAGTCCTTAGCCAGGCTTAAAATAACTGTGAAATAACCGCCAAAATGAACCAACAGAGATACCATTTGTGGCTCCCCCCACTGTTTCGTACACTACTCCATGGCTAATTTAAGCTTTAGTGACACTGGGTAGCAAATGTTCGATATCATAGATTAATGCAATCAATTACTACTAAAATTAATTGCTTAATTTAACTTCATCGTCATTTAGATATGCATGTTGGAATACTTTTCACCCTCTTATTCCAGGCTGGCTTTGTCTTGTCTCCCCCCCCCCCCCCCCCTCCATTCCAGCAGGCTCTCAAGTTTCTCCAGATGTGCCTGTATCAACAGTCATTTGCCCTGCCAGGCAATGCATAAAGCTAACTGGTAGCAATAGGTATAGCTGATGCTGTGTTCCTTGACACCCTGGCTCTGAATGCTTACAGATGCTGTTTGGCCATCCTATCCAACTTAAGGGAAAAGAGACCCTTTGTCATGTATAAAACAGGGATTTCAGCCACACTAGACTGCTGGATGGATGGGGGGGTATATTTTTTCGGTCGGGAAGATTGTGTTTATTTCTGTGATGTTCATCTCATTTACAATGTACATCTCCCACCCCACCCACACTGGATAAGAAGACTGACTGCCTCTGGGAAGCTTGTAAAACTGCCAACAAAGACTATACATATAGTTTAATAATTAAGTGTTGGATGTAACCTTATCAATAAACATCTATTTAATGTAGTGCTATAACAGCATAAAGTGATATATGTTCATATGTGAATACCTTCTTGGTTTAGACTGCATGCATGCATGCATGCATGAATAAAACATAACTAAGTCCAGGAAGCAGTAATACAGTGATGCAGGACTATTTCAAAATCACTGAAGTTCCAGAAGCAGCAATAAAGCAGCATTGTGGCCTCAAAATATTTTCTATGTTCACACTGCTTCATCAGAAGCAGTATTCTTCCCTTGAAATAAGTTCTCTGCTTTGAGAGAAGCAGTGGATGCAGCTTCTGTTAAAGGAGTGAGTACAACTTACTGTAAGCAGACTGCTTTAAGAAAAGCAACAGTCCTGCTTTAAAGTAACTTGTGTGCTTTCAGAGAAGCAGTGTATACAGCTTCTGAGAAAGCTGGGAATACAGCTAACAAGTAAGCTGGCTACTTTCAGAAAAGTTGTGTTGACTGCTTCTATAAAAGCAATAAAGAAGTGCTAATACAGTGGACTGCTTTGGTTGGAGCAGACCGCTATATCATGGTAAGGGACAACACATGCAGGCTCAAACAACCAGACAGTTAACCCAAGTTTTATAGGTACAAATTAAGAGCATGTTTGTGAAACTTTTAGAGGGCACCCACACACTCCCCCTCCCCCCTCCCCCTCCCCCCTTCCCCACAGATGGAGAATCCAAGGCTTGTCTTGACATGAAGGATGTCAGTGTCAGACTTATACCCAGATTTCTCAAAGTCTCAAGTTAAGGGCAAGTTATTAAAGATCTTATTGTTAATCCTTGAATATATTGTTCCCCAATTACCACAATGTAGGTTGTTCAATTTTATGAATTTGTTAATTTACCTAAATTAACCTTTTAATTAATGAGGAATCTTTCCTTGTTAAGACAAGGTCAGTAGTTTAATTTGGTGTGGGTTTGGTAATTAATATACCCACTGCATTCTGAGGAAGGCTGTTGGTGTACATAGACATCCTCCCTCAGCGATTTTAATACTCATTCAGTGTATGTTTCATTATGCTTAGGAGGAGGAGGCGTATGGTAGTCACTTAATTTGTCTGTCCATCTGTCTGTGCATCCACCAAGTTTCCACACTATAAATTTCGCACTTTGAGACCTGGGGCTTTCATATTGCACAGAATTGTAGTCCTCTATTATGTAAGGTCAAGTTTGAAGATGGGTAAGCTGCACCCAATTTCCAAGGTCACAGACCCACATTAAAGAGTTTGTTTCCACATGATAATTTGAGAACTTTTTGAGCTGGGTCTTTCATATTGCATAGGACTATAGCATAAAGGCTTGGTTAAGCTTAAAGATGGGTGACCTTTTAAACTCAATTCCTAGGTAACAGGGCCACATTAGTGAATTTGGTTTCCACATGATCGCTTGAAAAGTTTTTAGAGCTGTGGCTTTCTTGCACAGGAGTATAGTCCCCTATAAGGGCTACCTTAAGTTCAAAGGTTTCATATTGCACAGGTTCCATTTGTCTGTCTTTACAACATTATGTTCATCCAGCCAGCCAACCATATTTCCGGGTGATATCTAGAAAGCTTTCTCAATTAGTACTTCCAACTTGCACATGCTTATACACCACTGTAAGGCCCAGGTGAAGTTCAAAGCCCAGTGACCTTGACCTCTTTTTTTCAAGGTCACAGACCAGCTTTATAAACAGTGGTCCCCCTCTTATAAGGCCACACCAAATGCAGCCTGAAGGTGGCCTTATAAGAGGGATGGACTCTTGATGGGGAGAATATAATGGAAATGCCATACTTTCTGCACAAGAATGCTGGCCTTTCAAGAGGAGTGTCCTCTGGTGAGAGGGAGAGGGGCCTTTTAAGAGGGGGGGCCACTATATTTGATTTCCAGGTGATAACTAGAACACTTTCTGAGTTAGGGCTCCATACTAGCACATAATTATACATCAGTATACTTGGTTTCTGGATGCTGGATGGCATCTTCAACACTTTGTTACTGCATATCCCTGATCTTGAACGGTGTCCAAGGGTTTTGACTCATAGAGTGGCCATTTTGTGGATTTGCTGAGCACTTACCTTGCCAACAGAGATTTCATAGGACACACCCATATTTCATGTGGTGTGTTTCATGCTACTAAAATTCTCAAAAAGAGAAATTCTAATAGAGTCTGTTTCTGTACACAATGAGAAAAGCCTACTTCTTATAAGGCATGATCTTTACATATGGCATTTAAAGAATCATACTTTACAAGAAGGGGAAGGTTTCCATTCAAAAGATCATAAGACTTTGTTCTTGTTTAAAGATTTTTTGAGATGATAATTAAAGGTTGTAAAATATGCTTGATGGTTTCTTGGTAATAATGGTGGATAAATTTATTTGGCTGTTGAAGCCTTGAATTTTCAAAACTTTTGTATAGAATGTTATGAAAGTGAAAAGTTATGTATAGGTTCACAGAGAGTGACAGGATGGGCTCTTGAGTGTATAGATAGATTGGATTGTGATTTATATATATTTTTTTATTTATGGAAAGAGGCAGGGGAGGTCATAACTAAATGGAGGATGTGGTACTGTTGCTCCTGTTTGTATAATCAGTGACAAAAATATTGCTCCATTGTTTTTAACAGGTCATCATAAAGATTTGTTAAAGTCATATGTGCATAGCCATCACACATCCCTAACATGTTTTGTCAGACTTGATGACACATTTTCTGTTGCTATTTTCAGCCCCTGGAGAAGGACACTCAGCTGTAACTCATGGTAATTCCATGCCAACATGGGGAAACTGAAGAAGTTTGAGATCATCCTATCCAACCCTCAAGGTGTTTACAATTCAGGGGAGACCGTAAAAGGACATGTCCTGTTGGACCTGGGCAGTGATGTCAAACTAAAAAGTAAGAGCACTCATTAACTGACTAATATTGTGTTTCTAGCAATCCTCCCTGTTGGCATGAAAACAATACCAAAAATTGACACTGGGATTTTAGACTTGAAAAAGAAAATCCTTTGTGACAATATGTAGATCATTAAAAAAAGCGTGTTGGTAGTTGTGATTTGGCAGAAGTATGTTAGGGAAAACATTCCTTTCCAAATGCTTTTTGTAAAGATGTATACAAAAATAAACTGTTCCCTGGGCATGAACTCAATTATAGCTCTTCAGTATCTGTATCAGTTTAAGGAGGAATATTGAAGGCAGGCATCAGGGGAAGCTGGCATCGTGATATGTCACAGCATTTGCACTGAATTAAGGGACAAACTCAAAGATCTTCCTTTTGTGTCGTGTGGATTTACTGGTATAAAACAGCAATTGGACCAGAATCTGTTGACAGAATGTGGACACTGCGTAACTAAAAGGGCTCTGAGAGAGTACTGTATTTGCCACACAGGCACAGCATAGAAATCTTTATGGCCTGCCACAAAAGTTTTATGGATACTAACAATTTATATAGCAGTAATAGCCAAGAATGTCCTCCCAAACAAAGCCACGCCGTTTAGATTGAATTCTGTGTTTTATGTGTTGACGTGCAATATATGGTTGTTAATTTACATTGGGTTTAATAGAAGGAATTATACTTATAATTAACAACTTTGAAACTTGCAGTCTTGCAGTTGAATTGTTTTATTTATACAAATAAAATAAACTTTGACGTTCATTTGGACACCGTGGCTATAAAGCTGTCATAACTCAGTCATGTGTGTCTGGGTTAAGTAAACACTGATGCTTGTGCCTCAATGGATTCATGATGTTCTTTCAAGGCAGGGCATTTATTTCGGGGGGGGGGGGGGGGGTGTTAGGCCTAACTTGGTTAAACTGAATTGAATAATTACACTTATTACACCTAAAATATTATATCCATCAAGCATGAAGACAGTCTGAAGTCACTCCAGATGCATTTGACAACAATGTTACTCTTGGAAGCGTTTTTTTTTTTGTTTTTTGTTTTTTTTTAATTTTAAGGTTGACCATTACGAGGATAGACAGAAGATGTACCAGTAACACCCTGCGTGAAGACCACCTCTGTATTGAAACCATCTCACACAAATATAACCAGTCTTTTCTTTGACAGGCATTTTCTTTATTTATATATATATGTATGTGTAATATATATATATATATATATATATATATATATATATATATATATATATATATATATATATATATATATATATATATATATATATATATATGTATATATATGTATGTATATATATCTATGTATATATATATATGTATGTATGTATGTATGTGTATATATATGTGTGTGTATATATATATATATATATATATATATATATATATATATATATATATATATATATATATATACACACCCACACTCACAAACAGTTACTCAGACCCACTGAAAAGAGAGCCTGTTAAAGTACAACACTGCATATAGTCTTAATTCTGGTGTTCTGCTATATCCTTGTATGTAAAATTGTATATTTTTTCCAGGCATTAAGTTTGAGCTGTTGGGTGAGGAGAAAGTGAAATGGACAGGTCCGGGCAGTGGCAAGTCAGACAAAATTCACTTTAAAGCAGAGGAGACACACTTCCGGGATGAACATACGCTACTGAAGCCTTGTAAGTAACTGTTATCAAAATACACAATTCATACTCTCTGTCTATAAGTGTGTCCTCAGGACACTGTAAATGTATGCAAAATATTGAGAAGTGTCTGTTTGATAGAGCATTTTTACAGTGCTCAGTGAGAGTATGATGGACTTCATGCAGGCCAACCTCAGTTTTTAGTGCTCAGTGAGCACATGATGGACTTCATGCAGACCAACCTCAGTTTTTAATGTGCTCAGTGAGCGCATGATGGACTTCATGCAGACTTACCTTAGTTTTTACAGTACTCAGTGAGAGCATGATGGACTTCATGCAGACTAACTTCAGTTTTTACAGTGCTCTGTGAGAGCATGATGGAATTTATGCAGACTAACCTCAGTTTTTACAGTACTCAGTGAGCACATGATGGACTTCATGCAGACAAACCTCAGTTTTTACAGTGCTCAATGAGAGCATGATCAGGGCTTGACATTAAGGATTTTTTGTGGTTGCCCCCAGGGCTATTGGGCCAGAGAAATTGGTTGCCCCCTTCACAAAATCAGTTGCCCCATTTTCAGCATTGCGAGCGGCGTTAGCCGCGAAGCTCTGCTAGGGGGGTCCGGGGGCATGCTCCCCCGGAAATTTTTTTTAAAAAGACATTAAAATATGCATTTTCCTGCCATTTGGAGGGGACTTGGGCTTAAAATAAGAGTCCTGTCAAAGCACTAAATATACACTTAAAAAGATGCATAATGATGACATCTGCTTCTGCATTGATGACGATCAAGCAAAAGAAACTCAACAGTTTGCAAACATCAGGCATGTGAGTGGTCAATTAGAAAAATATCTGAAATTCGCTAAATTGGGTAAGCTTAGAAGTAAATTATCTGATTTAACATAGGATAAAATGGGATATTTTGATCAAAATATCTGAAATCAGTTAAATATCTGAACTCTCACATGCCTGAAGATTAAGAAACACAAAATAGTTGCAAAGGCAATTTTTTTATTTCATGGATACTGAAAGGATAAATTACTGTACACAACACACACACATACATGTACATTGTAGATTATGCATGATTAAATGTTGGGCACAAAATTACTTTCATATCTAGTACTGAACATCTTGGGTACATGCTTCAATAATTTTGCTTGGATTTTCCTTTTAGCAAAGGTTAATGTCCTTCCAGAATGGTCCCTGAACAAACGGACAAGGAAATGCAGTGACAAGTTACCTGTGGAGAGTTAGACATCTTAACTGTAGCTTTTAATACAGTCAAACATAAATTATGCTCTTAAATAAATTACTGTGCTCTACAAGAAGAATAAATGAACACACTATGTTATGTATCCACACGCACACACAAACATTTCCAGTATTAACTGATTCAATCCAATATCTAAACACACTGCCTGTCATGTATCTCAATATACAGCACCCAGCAGAATTAGCTACATAAAAATGATAATCTAGTAAACTTGAAAAATTCCAACCGCTGTTAATGCAGTCAAAAATAAATAATATCCTCTATGATGAGAAGGTAATAAAGTGACTAGGATGTGTATCCCTGAAAAACATTATCTGTATAAAGTATCAAACTGATTCATGAATTCCAAAAATTATCTGATCCAATTTCAAGATTGCCTGCCATGTATCTCAATATACAGTAACAGCACCTAGTTCAAATGAATACATTAAAATCTAGTTGTAGTACATACGACAAATAAAGCGAAAAAGTTTATCGCCGGGTACGGAGCCTTCGTTTGCGAAGTAACCAGCTTAAACTGTCATAAAATTGCTTTGACGGCATTACTCACTGTCTTCACTTTATTCTACACATTCGGTGGAGCCTAACTCACCGTAATTCATAAGTTATGTATCAAAATAAGACTCGGCATTTTCTCATTGCCACCACGTGTGGTTGTTTGGGCGCCATGTTGACCTCGTTCTGAACCGTGGGAAAAATGGATCTGGCATGCACTTCGTCAGTGTCTGTCGCACGTGCTCCAGCAGGCAAGCACGTGTTTGCTTGGGGTTCCAAGTCACTTGGGTCAATGCATCCTTGGAACCACTCGTTATCACGCGAGAGCTTACGGAAGCTAACGAACGTGCGAGCACTTACGGAAGCTAACAAACACGCTTTGTCAAGCGGAAATGGCATGAGAGTTACGGCGATCGATGTAAATAGTGGCAAAATGATTTTTGAGCCGGTAAAAAAAGCAGTAGCCCGACACGGGCGCGTTCATTAAAGGTATTAGTTGCCCGACAATCCAGCTTGGTTGCCCCGGGCTTTCGGGCTTGCCTTAATGTCGAGCCCTGATAATGGACTTTATGCAGACTAATCCATCCTTCCAAATATTCACAATCCCGTAGCTTTGAACTATGATACTCGGCAGAGATTTGACCTACCGCATTTTAGAGCTCGTACAGAATTATTTAATAATTCATTTTTCCCGTCTACAATACGTCTCTGGAATGAATTGCCTATAGATATTCGTTACTCGTCATCTTTATCAATATTTAAATCAAAATTACTTACATATTATGGTCAGCCTAGGGTGTGGCCTGATTGGTACAACTTCGGAGATCGTTATGCTTCTGTTTTGCACACTCGCCTTCGCCTAGGTAGCAGTCAGCTGAACTCTCATCTTTTTAAAATTGGAGTGAAAGCAAACCCCAGCTGCCAATGTGGTGCTAAATATGAAGACTCATGGCATTTCTTTTTCTCTTGTCCACGGTATACTACGGCACAATCCAAATTACATACCATTGTCTTAAAGTATGCGCCTTTTTCATTGCAAACTGTTCTTTACTGTTTAAAAGATTGCACCACATTGGAGAATATTCAAATTTTCTCTGCCGTACAGGATTATATAATTCTTTCTAATCGTTTTTCACAGGCAGGTATTGGTTAACTGTCTTATGAACGCTATCCTGCATACTACAAATTCTAGATACCACGTTCTGTATGACGTACTTTAATTGATTACATCATATTATGTACTGAGCCTAAGCATTTATTTTATGATTTTTAAGAATGCCCCACTGTCTGTCCCTGTCTAGCTGTGATCGTCTTCTTGACTCTATTCTGTCTCACAGCCGGTTGGCATGGACGAAAGTCGGGCTTCCTGGCTGTGCATCATTTGTGTGTCTGCTGATGTCCTGTTTATCCGTCGTCCTCTTTTCTTACGAGAGGGATTTATATAGGGCCACGCCCTTTTCCCAATCGGATGTTATGTATTATAGACTACTGTATTGTTGAAGAAATAAATATGTTTAAACCACTAACCTCAGTTTTACAGTGCTCAGTGAGTGCATGATGGACTTCATGCAGACAAATCTCAGTTTTTACAGTGCTCAATGAGAGCATGATGGACTTTATGCAGACTAACCTCAGTTTTTACAGTGCTCAGTGAGTGCATGATGGACTTCATGCAGACTTACCTTAGTTTTTACAGTACTCAGTGAGAGCATGATGGACTTCATGCAGACTTACCTTAGTTTTTACAGAGCATGATGGACTTTATGCAGACTAACCTCAGTTTTTACAGTGCTCAGTGAGTGCATGATGGACTTCATGCAGACTTACCTTAGTTTTTACAGTACTCAGTGAGAGCATGATGGACTTCATGCAGACTTACCTTAGTTTTTACAGTACTCAGTGAGAGCATGATGGACTTCATGCAGACTAACTTCAGTTTTTACAGTGCTCTGTGAGAGCATGATGGAATTTATGCAGACTAACCTCGGTTTTTACAGTACTCAGTGAGCACATGATGGACTTCATGCAGACAAACCTCAGTTTTTACAGTGCTTAATGAGAGCATGATGGACTTTATGCAGACTAACCTCAGTTTTACAGTGTTCAGTGAGTGCAGGATGGACTTCATGCAGACAAATCTCAGTTTTTACAGTGCTCAATGAGAGCATGATGGACTTTATGCAGACTAACCTCAGTTTTTACAGTGCTCATATCAGTGAGTGCAAGATGGACTTC
Source organism: Hermodice carunculata (assembly GCA_964020975.1). NCBI lineage: Eukaryota > Metazoa > Annelida > Polychaeta > Eunicida > Amphinomidae > Hermodice > Hermodice carunculata. The sequence goes on along the minus strand of OZ026612.1, from coordinate 136,152,586 downwards.
ATGCAGACTAACTTCAGTGTGGACCTGCTTTGCTGAAGACATTAAATCTCCAGAACTGTAATGTACATAGCAAGTAAGCTTAACTTAATTTGGCTGTTTTAAACCTTTTAATCTACAGTAAATTGTCTCTGAGAATGCCAGGTGAAACCTGTTTTGAGAGACCACTGTGATGAACCACTACCTGCCTTTTCAGACCATGTTTACCATGTCCCTTGTGCCATCTTCCCCATGTTATTGCACCTCTATTTAGAGACCACCTGCCTAATGTAACCACTTTTTGGCCTGCCCTAGGGGCAGTCTCTGGAATGTGCTGACTATATGTACCAGCAGCAGTTGGAATTACACTTCTCTCTGCTATAGGTTTGAAAACATTCAAGATCCAAAGTTTGAAATACTCCCAGTAGTTAATGAAGTCAGTATACAATTGACAATAATATATTACCTTCTGAGTATGTTTACTGATTTGGTTACATAGGTTTTTTTTTAGTGATGTCAGTCAAACTTTAGATTTAGGTTTGTGGTGTAGGTGCATCCAATGAAATGAAGGTAAAAGATGTAAAATTTGAATTCAAGCGAATCAAGTATACTTCCAAACTTTAAATATGCAATACATGTATCTTCATATGTAAAGTAGATAGAGGTGTCAAGAGCAACATCAGTTGATTGGGTAGTGCTATAGGTGTGTCCAATGAAATTAAAATGAAAGTTGTAAAATTTGAAATTGTGCTGATTGGACACACTTGGAAGATTTTGATATTCACCACCTGAAACCTATTGATTATGAAGGGGTAATTTCAATTCAAAAGACTGTTATCAAGAAACATTTGATTAAGAAAATTTTAAAACATTTGAAATTTTATCATGTTTAAGTATAGAGATAGCGAGTGGTTTCCCCTACATACACGACACAGTGGCCAGATAACCTTCTTCTTTGTTGCTTATATATCACCTGACCCACTCAGAATCTCATAAATGTCATTTCCCAATGAATGCAATCTATGTAGGCTCTGTCACATACTAGCTATAGTATATAAAATATTACATCAAGATATCCCATTGGAATACACACCAAGCCTGTCATGTATAAGATATTACATCAAGATATCCCATTGGAATACACACCAAGCCTGTCATATATAAAATATTACATCAAGATATCCCATTGGAATACACACCAAGCCTGTCATATATCAGATATTACATCAAGATATCCCATTGGAATACACACCAAGCCTGTCATATCTACTTCCACCCTTTCAATGTCAACTGCAGCTTAAGTCAAACTATTAAAAGACAAAATGGTCTCAATTATAATAAAGATGCTAGATTCATATTTCTCATGAAGTGATCATTTAGTCAAGCACCATCATGTCTATAGTTGATGAGAATATAATGGTCTGGGTCAAGAGCTTTCTTCGGCACATTTTGAGCACAATGTGCCCAAAGGGTGCTGAGGAAAGCTTTTGACCCAGTCAAAAACTTGGTGCTGAAAAAGTTAAGGATGTTCAACTGAGAGGACATGAGGTGTCCTCTCTTCTTAAGTCCCTGCTGTTTTACTACATTTTTGGCCATATATGTATCTTATGTATTATTTTTTTAGACTAGGGTTCTTGCACAAGACAGTGACTTTTGATTTTTTGAGTGTGGTGGATGTGAAGACTTTGTGAAAAATTTAAGGCATTTGTTCAAAGAATTAGACAGCTGTCATGTAAGGGTAAACTGAGGAGATACATCTGTATGGCTCTGGATAGCGGAATCATACAAGACAGATTGTGCAGTTTGTTTCACACTGATGTAATTTTAAAAGTTGAATATGTATAATGACAAGATGTTGATCAGTCAGACAGAAAATGAGACAGAATATAGCATACATACAGCACTGTCAGAAAGTCTGGCTTGTGCCAGATGGGGACACATGCTCATACCTGACTGCCCAAAATTGTCATTCAACTAAAATTCTTGTACATACCATACCATGATGTGGGCCACAGGCTGGTACCCGCAACCCACAGTTTAATTAAAATCTAGTTTGCCAGGGGTCCACCCCATGGGAGTGTCTCAGGCAAAGGTACCTCTGGGAGGCCACTCATGTAGGCCACCAGGGGACCACCCAAAAATGGGTGCAACACTTTCCGATGGTATGTACTGTATGCGCCATCATATATATAGCGGATGCTTCTTCATGTCTCATTATGTTGATTTCTTGCAGCCGCTGGTGAGGATTATATTCTGCACCCCAAGGGTACCAAAAAATATGAGTTTGAGTACCCTCTGCCTTCTAACCTACCCTGCTCATTTGAAGGAGGCTTTGGCCATGTGCGATACACAGCTAAAGCAAACATTGAAAAGTTCAACAAGAAGACAAACTACATGACTCGACGTGGCTTCACAGTTATTGCACATGAAGATCTCAACATGGATCCAGGAAACAGGGTGGGTGCAATCTACACACACACAATTTCTGCTTTTTGTACCATGGTGCTTATCCTTATTTCATTCCAAATAGGTCTTGTCTTCTCTTAACATGTTAAATATGATATACAGTGAAGTTTAATATTTTACTTTAACTCAGTGACCACAGGTGACAGCTAGAGCTTATGTGATCATTCACGTTTGTCCATCTGTCCATAAACATTTGCTTGTGAGTGCAGTAGAGTCTGCAGTTTTCAAGATAGACCCAAGTACTGGTAACTTTCAGGACCTATCAAAGGTGCAATTTCTAGATTGACTTTCATATTGGTGGTGCTATGTGTATTATTATGTAATATTTAGGTCAAAATGTGAAAATATTGAGAATCTTGTTTTTCATGACTCATCTCCAAACTTGGTAGGGATGTAAATGAGGCAAAAAGATCAAGAAAGCATTGAAGTTCGGTGGTGCCACTGACAGCATTATGAAAGACGTGGACCAAAAAGTGTTGAAAACACATGCAATTCAATATGCTGAGAAAGAATAGGTCTTAAATAGAAAAAAAGAGTTGCCTGAAAGCAAATCTGTCTGTGCCTCCAAAACTTGGCATAAATTTACAGGCTACAGCTTTGGTTTGTGCTTTGTTAGATACACCTTCAGCACAAACCTGTGAATTAAATTAGGAATGGCACCTCTACGTATAGTAGCATTGAAGATATTCAACATTTAAACTTTTCAAGTGCCCCTTATTGGCATAAATTAAACAAAAATCACAATTTTAATTTTTTGTTTTTGGTTCATTAGATGTGCCCACAGCACAAACCTAGTTAAGTTGGAATGGCATCTCCACCTGTACATAAAAAGGATAGTGAATACAAGGCTGCTAACTACAGGCTAGTTAGTCTCACATCAGTTTGGTGTAAAATTATAAAAAAATTTTGTTAGCGATGTAGTCATGGAGCATTTGAAGTGTCATCATAGATTTTTCTAAGCCCATCAACATAGTTTTCTACCCAGTAGATCTACAATGACCCAGTTATTAGAGAGTTTAGAAGAGTGGACAAGTAAAATAGAAAATGATTGCATGGATATCCTGTATTGTGACTTCCAGGAAACAATTCATAAAGTACCCCACATACAACTTCTGAAAAAGATTGAAAGTTGTGACATCATTGAAGCAGTTAGTGGGTGGATTATAAAGACTTCTTAACAAACAGTGAACAGCGGGTATGTGTGAATGGTAGCCTCTAAACTTGGGCAAAAGTGAGTAGTGGTGTTGTACAAGGCAGTGTGCTTGGACCCTTGCTGTTTGTGTTATATGTTAATAATCTTCCAGAAATTGTTAACTGTGGAATTTGAATACATGCAGATGATACAAAAATCTATGGACAAGCAAATTGTAAGTCAGATTGTTCACTTCTTCAGCTGAACATCAATGCAATATTTAGTTGGTCTCCTGGTTAGCAATTACTCTTCCATCCACAAAAATGTCACATTTTGCGTCCTGGGGGAAAATGGTGAATGAATTAAGCATACATCATTGGTTCAGAGGACAAAGCTGTTCAATTAGATGAAACCATGTGACTAGGGTGTGAGCATTGATCAGTACTTTCTATTTGATAAAAAAATTGCCAGAATATTTCATCTGCAGCAAATAGACTATAGTTGAAATAATAGTAAGAACCTTCAGTCATATTGATAAATCAACATTTGATTACATCTACAAAGGCCTAGTTAGACATGGGCTGGACTATGCATCTTCTGTATGGAATTCATAGAGTTGAGGTGATCTGATCGAAGACTACAAAGAACAGCAACAAAATTAGTATCTGGTACTAAAGAAATGAACTATGAGGAAAGTCTGAGGTTTCTTGGCCTGCCAACACTTTATTTTATAAGACTCCATGGGGATGTGATCCAAGTTTACAAATACTTCCACAATATGTAACATACAAACTGGAATCCTATGCTTCCCTTAGCTGATTTAGTCATAACTCATGGACATCAGTTTCAAATTATTAAAACACATGGAAATGACAGATTAAGAAAATAGTTTTTCTCTCAAAGAACAGTAAATGACTGGAATATGCTTCCCATAGAATATAGTGACAGCTTCATCAGTGAGCACTTTTAAAAATAGAGTAGATAAACATGGGGTAAATCATCAAAATTTATACAACCATAAAGCATCTAAAGATGTCTTTACTGGTCCAATGTAAACATTAAGAGCAGCACACAGGCAAACTATTGCTAGTAGGCAAACTATTGCTACAGGCAAACTATTGCGAGAGGCAAACTATTGCCTTTTTTGCTGTAACAGCTATCTTATTGTATACTATAACAGCTTTGAAGATATTCAATATTTAAACTTTCAAAGTGCCTCTTATTAGCATAGATTAAAATTCTGCAACTTAAATGTGTGGTTTGTTGGGTGCGTCCAGAGCACAGACCTGTAAATTAAAGTTGGAATGGCACCTCTGCCTGTACTAGTTTTGAAGATATTCAACATTTAAACAGAAAACCATTACATGTACATTTAAAGGTCTATGAGGTGTGGAGTGATGGTGGTACCACTGGTGGCATCCAGTGGAACTAGCAAAATAGGAATTAAATGTACATTCAATTCACTACTTTGATTATGAATGAGATGAAACTTTGAAACTTACATCAAAGATGTCTTAGGCCCAAGCTCAAATTCTGTAAAATTTCAGAGGATCTGGACCTATACTTTTCAAGGTTATTGAGGACGTTGTTAAGGGCAATAAATTTGACATGTTGAAAAATGAGGCTAACAATGCCAAATGTACCACAAATGTATATTATATCTTGAAGGTCAATATTGCATAACCTGGAGAACCATGACCTACTTTCTTAAGGTCATGGAGGGAATGCATATCAGGAAATGATTTTATTATGATGCCCATGACATAATAAATTGAGATGGAGTTGCAGAACTTGCACAAAATATGCATGAGGCCAATGGTCAAATCTTGTGATATGCTGTGCAACTGTGACCTATTTTGGAGGTAAGGACACTAAATGCAATATGTTGATAAAGAGTAAGGGGCACATCACCAAATGCACCACAAATGTGTGTTCATGTCGAAGCTTGATGTTGCATCATATGGATGACCTTGAACCTTGTGCACCTTGCTCTAAAATACTGAAACTACTTCAATTTTCAAGGTGAGCTACTGCCTTATTCTATGACTGAATGCATGTATTTTGTCCCTTGCAGCAAGGTATAGAGTTTGAGGAGCAGACGGATGAGATCTCATGGTGCTGTTTTAGCAAGGGCAGTTTTTCTACAACTTTCTCTATCAACCGCAGTGCCTTTGTACCTGGGGAAACAATCATCATCAATGGACATCTCAAAAATAACACGACAGGCAAGATCAAAGTGCACTGTTCACTAATACAGGTGGGTGCAAAATAGAGGACAGCTGTGCTGACCTTCCTCACTCACTCATCAGTGCTTACAGAATTTTGCTAAATTTAAATATATAGATATGAAAGATATATGTCTGGTTATCACTGATCTTAGTGATATATGTCTGGTTGTCACTGATCTTAGTGATATATGTCTTGTTATCACTGATCTTAGTGATATATGTCTGGTTGTCCCTGATCTTAGTGATGTATGCCTGGTTATCACTGATCGTAGTGATATATGTCTGGTTGTCACTGATCTTAGTGATATATGTCTTGTTATCACTGATCTTAGTGATATATGTCTGGTTGTCCCTGATCTTAGTGATGTATGCCTGGTTATCACTGATCTAAGTGATATAAGTCTGGTTGTCACTGATCTTAGCGATTGATCTTGCTGCTGACTGAGTCTTTTTGTGTGCTTATAGTGTTTTGCTAAATTTAAATATAGAAATGAAAGATATATGTCTGGTTATCACTGATCTTAGTGATATATGTCTGGTTGTCACTGATCTTAGTGATATATGTCTGGTTGTCACTGATCTTAGCGATTGATCTTGCTGCTGACTGAGTCTTTTTGTGTGCTTACAGTGTTTTGCTAAATGTAAATATAGAAATGAAAGATATATGTCTGGTTGTCACTGATCTTAGTGATATATGTCAGGTTATCACTGATCTTGCTGCTGACTGAGTCTAGCTTTTTGTATGTAGTGCTTGCAAATTTACTTAAAAATTGCAGTAAAGTATACATTTTTAGAAAGCATACAAACTGAAGATTTATGCTGTAGCACTATGGTTATGTTTATAGGAAGCAATATTGTGTTCACAGCAATTTTAAAAGTGTAAAAGAGTTGTTGCTTTCTTTGATGTAAACTGTTAATTCAGCTAATACATGTTCATATATTCAGGCAAAATTTATGACAAACTGTAGAACTCACTGGAAATTGAAAAGGTGTGCCCCAAATTATTATTTGTTATTTCTGAGATCCAGCTGTTTGAAGTTGGAATGATGACATGTCAAAGGAGTTTAAGTTACTTGTAACTGATCCTGCTGACAAAACAGCACCAAATTTTGAAATCTGAGACATGCATTTTTGATTCATTGCATAAGATAAGAGATCCACATCTTCAAAATGGATTGAACTTAACTGATATTTAAGGTGAATTATGATGACCTTTTGTGTTATTGTTATGTTAACATTGTCATCATCTGACATTATAAAATATGTTTTAAACAGAATTCCCAGTTTGTTACCTTTCAGAAAGTGTACATTTTACCTCACTCAGAGATGCCAGTTTTCCATATTTATACGGAAATCCGTATTTTTGTTGTGCTTTCTGTAGAAAAAAAAATGATGCAGATCTATACTACAAATAGATTAAAACAGTCTTGCCATGTTAAATCTCAACCTTTTTCTGTATTTTTACCCAGGAGGCACTGGCATCTCTGCTCTTTGATGATCTCAATGTAGGGCTATATGTAGCCCTGTGTGAACGTCACTGCTAACCTCACATATATCTGTAACAATGAAGAAAGCGCTTGACTTACGATACACATCCTCTTGATTACAGTCAAAATTCCATGACTGATGATGACGACGACAATGATGACGACTGGTAGAAAGGAACATTAGACGTTTTAATGTGCAGACATTTTACCATCTTCATGAATTATTTCAGTGCCAAGTTTTGACTGATCAACAGCTTTCCTCAGTGCACTTAACCATTTCTCCCTTAAACCGGACAAAACCAGCTGGTTGTCAAATGTCATCTGCTTCAGTGATTTTAACTGATTTCAACAGTTATAAAAAACAATTTGACCAAGAATTGTAGATTAGACGTATCAAAATCACTCGCCCGAGGTCAACAGCACTTATAGTGCCCAACCCATGCCGAGGAAAGCTATTAACTTAGTCTTAATTCAAAGGGGGAAGGGTTAATGCAGCCAAAGCACACTGAGGAAAGCTGGTGACTTGGCCCATTGTAAATATGAGGTTTATAGCCTCTGCAACTGTAGGTATTCTGGTACTTGAGTAGAAGGTCAGTTCATGATGTCAATTGAAGGCACACATCGACATTTTGTGGGGAATTGACAGCGACAGAGTAAGATGCTTGTCACAACAAAATTGTTGTTGTGCTAGTTGCACATGTAACTATGCCTAAAAAAGTATTTCATTATCTGCAGGTCAGAATAATGTAACGGTTGACTTGAAGCACTTTTATTTGGGCGTATAGCTGGACAGGAGCCAAAGAAAGTTTGTATTCAGTGGTACATAACCTGGTGACAGCCAGTCCGGCAGCTTTATTTCAAATTAATGAGGTTTTCCTCTATTTTCATTTGAATGTTTCCTTTGACTGGAAAGTTTGACAAAAATTTTGGACAAACCAGGCCATTATAGTTTTTAGTTTGAGTTAAAATTGTAGGACACAAAAATACTGAGTAGATAAGCTCGACCAACATGAGGGGGCTTTTATGGACAAGTTTTGTGGCAGAGTACTTTTTATCATTTTCATTGTCAGTATTACAGAGAGCTGGTTGATGTGTACATTTAATAACATGGTTCTCCTGTGTTTTGTAGCAAATAGATTTCTTTGGGGTGGCTGAAAATCCTGCAGACATCAATTTCTCTAGTAACCAGTCCAAGGTGAAGAGGGTGACGAGGATAGTAGTTGCCAAAAACCGGCCCTATGTCAAACCTGGTGAGACGCAAGAATGGCTGAGCGAAGGTATTCTGGTACCACCACTGCCGCCAAATGGGCTAGAGGGCTCAAAAAGTATAGATATTACATATACATTAGTGGTAAGTTTCTCTTTCTATCACGGGCATCCTGCTGTCACTGTAGGAGACAAATACTGCCCTCTAGTGGGTAATTATGCAGACACAGGAGTTTTCATTGTATTTTGCTTTGAACGATCAATCAATGTATTTCATCTGTCCAGGATTTTGTTTGTTCTAAAGTTCTTAGTGTTGATTCAATGTTGTAAAAAGAATGTCTGCATAGAATATATGTGTTAAACTCATGTAGAGCATTTCGATTGTTCATAATTGTTTACAGATACACAAATTCATTGCATTTTACAATGATGTCATTGTGCACATGAAATTAATAAAATTACATAATATCAATAAAATCCCAAGTTATTCAAGAAATCTTTGGATTATATTTATGGATGACTTTGTGACCTATTCATTTTTCTATACGCAGTTCCTTTTTGGTACGAAAAAGATACAGTTTATGTTTAGATATGTTTAACTTGAATTTGTTGGTGGTAGAAAGGAATCAGGAATAATATTATTCAATCAATATACAGTATATTTCGACATTATCAGTAGATATAGTATAACAATGAACAATACATTGATCCGGGATACTCGTATTAAGGCAATTATTTTACCGCTATCATACGAGCCACCCACAACATCATTTGGAACAATACAAAAGGGGGAAAGAGTGTCCAGAAATGTTGATAGTAGCTGTAAAATGGCTGCTTGAGGTCAGCTCTGAGAGCTACTCAAGCTGTTGATATTGGATAATAAGTTAATGATAGCTGGATTTGTGCAAGTAACAAGATTCAGATGCAGATTCAGATTCTCTTTATTCTTGACTAAACGATACATATGTAAAAGTACACACAACTGAATAAAAGCAGAAACAAATAGGCCAAAAGAGGCTCATATTAAAACATCCAAGATGTCGCTATCATAAGAGCCCCTATAAGTATGGAACCAAATGTGAAATACATGTACAACTTCTTTAAACAAAAGTTTGGAATGCAAATGTGCAGGATTCCGACCTGGTAAGAACGTGAATTACCTCAGTTTAGAAATTGGTATACACTAGTCCCTCCCTTGTGCCATCCAAGAAGTGGTCACATAAAGTAGATGGTCTCACAAAGGAGGTTTAACCCTTGCACCACCTGCCCAACAACTAGCCACTGCTTTGAATTCCTTTCTAACCATTTTACAACTTATAGTCACGTCGGAAAATAGCTCTTCAGAGCTAATGTTTATTGTAAAAAACGACCGACATGAAATAAAGCTTACTTTGACTTTGACGTTGACTATAATTTAGATTTAGACATAACTGATGCATACTTATTAGATCCCATTCCATCTTGCAGTCACGTGTTTACTCATTTAATGGTATAATAAACACATTTTGGATTTTTAAACTGCTTTTGACAAATTATTTTACCAATCTTGTACAAAATAATTTGCTTTACTTATCTGAAATGGGAAATTTCTTTTGGGCTAATTTTTGGTGGTCGCTGGCCAGGTTTTGCAGGTGGTCTCCCAAAAGAGGTAAATTATCATTAGAAGATGCTTTGGCACAGTGAAAATGATCACAAAAGGCAGGTGGTCTCCCAAAATAGGGGTCTTTCAAAGGAGGGACTACTGTAGTGCATAAAACCTCAGCTTAGTTTCAACATAAACTTGTATAATGTGCAAGAGTTGGGAGCAGAGCCTTGCTGTGTGTTAACCACCCCTGTAGAGTGGGAGTGGCTTATTTCAAGGGCATATACATGGAACCCAAAGTGGTGTCTCTTTTATGACACTGCTCCAATGACAGACCACCTGTCTTGAAAGACCACCATTTCAATTTATTTTAAGTAGTGAAATTTAGCTTCTGTGAGAGACTAACTATATTAAGGGACCAAAATTTGGTCATCCATTGGGTGTGGTCTTTCAAGACAAGTTTTGTCACACATGAATTGGTCGGCCCCCTCAAGGTAGACTAACCTTGCGACTAGAACAGAAAGAAGATGACATTCAAAATAGACAAAGAACAGATAGTGTGGAATATCTCAAATTACCTATTTGAATTTTGCCAAAAGCATACAATGTATCTTGTTTAGAAAGTTGAGAAGAAAAAATAATCTAATCTTGCAGTGTGAAAAAAAGAAAGAAAGAAAGAAAGATTTTGCAAAAAGTAGAAAATTAGGGGAACCATGTGAAACTGTTTACAAGGAAAGGAATTGTAGGATAGAATGCACTTTACCAGATGGTCCTCAAGTCTCACGAGATCCAGTTTGGATCTTAGGAGTTTAGCCATGCCTCGAAGCGTTTGTCAACAAAAATTGAAAATGGTGGATCTCCGATGTTTTTCTCCACTTCACAACTTATCAAAATTTCCCTGTCAAAATGTGTTTGAAAAATCCTCGGAAACTCCCAACTCTCGCACCCCCCACCCCCATAGGATCAAATCTTGTGAAATTTTTGCAAGCCTTCACCTACCAGCAAAGTGCATTAGTTCGGAAACGTGTCAGTCGGATCAGGTAACGATGTATAGTGGACATCTTCACAAATTGCACCACACTTACAACTGCTGATATCTTTAGTCCCAATTTTTAAAAGGCTACATTACCAAACTTGCACAGCTCTAAAAATCTATGTAGGCTTGAATAATTTTGACTGAATGTTGACAAGGGTTAGGAGTTACAGATACTAAGACATGGCTTATTTTGAAGAGGTACAGGTTATGGGGAAAATGTATAGTGAAACAAATTAAAGCAAGTCACAAAAACTGTATATTTAGTTTCATGAGATATTTATGTGGAAAGATTCAATGTAATGACCAAGATGTTGACAATTATGATGAGTTGACATGATGACCTGCTAGGACAGAAGCCTTTTGATCAATGGGATATGTGTTTGTGGTTCAAAAAATGGGCATGAAAGTTTTCAGAAAATAGTGCATAAGATTTGATAGAATTGTATTCAATATGACTGGATGGAAATTAGTTTGACTGGTCAGGTTGTCTGAACAGAACAAAGCTACTAATAAGAAGTGATAGCTGTATGATTCTAATAGAGCTGGTGTAATTGAAGATGAAGACAGCCGATGGAATGTTTTGTAGTTCCTGATCGAGCCACCATATGGGGAGGAGCAAGAGCTCAGTTCAGAAATTCACATAGGAACAATTCCACTGAGTGCAGAGGCCCAGGGTCTGGGCATTGCTAATGGCAGCACAACAGGGGAACACAGGCACTCACTGTCTTCTCACGCCTACAGTGACATCCGTAAGTATCAGGATGCTGCTCAACTCTAAAATCATTTGACATTTAAAGATGAATTTTAGGTTTAATTCTAAAAATATAAATAAAGAGTGATTCATTCATAATCAGGGGTGAGTTGTTCAACAGCATCCCAAATTTGCACCAAACCTGTCCTTTAGCAACAAATATTTTTGTGATGCTTGCCCAAAAGTCAATTGCCATGTCGCAAAGGAAGGATCCCATTACAAAATATTTGCAATGAATTCTCATATAATTTAATCACAAATTAGTAACAAGTGACATCATGTTACAGGAATTCTCTTTTATTTCATGGCTTCAGCCTTTTATCACTCTAGATAACATTCCTGGCTGTGACCCACCATTAGAATTCAGCACAATGGCAAAGTGATAAGAGGGTTAATCCTTCACACCTGGCACCTTTTAGGTGACACTCAACTCTTAACTTTATTCTATCTGTCTGTCTGTCTATCCGTTCTTTGAAAACTTACTAACAGGAGCTATTACTCTTAATAATGAACCTAAATTATCCACTTTTCAGGGTATTTCCAAACAATATATGGTATTACCCTACTATTTAGCTATGGGTACCACACAAAATGCAAAGGTCCTTCTTTGCCAATATATACCCTCAGATAAACTAACATCAAGGAGGTTACTCATAGGTATGTCTTTTAAAGTAGACTTAAGATTTGTTTGCTTTTAAGGCAAAAGTATCCAATATGCCATTACCCCACTATCCCAAGGTGTACCATTAGCTCACTATCCCAAGGTGTGCCATTACCCCACTATCCAAAGGTGTGCCATTACCCCACTATCTCAAGGTGTGCTATTACCCCACTATCCCAAGGTGTGCCCTTACCCCACTATCCCGTAGTTGGCCTCTTGTTGCCCAGTAATTTTGCAGGCACTGCACTGAAGAACAGGGCGTGGGAAGTCTTGAATATCTCTTCTTATGAATTACAGGCTTATAGTCCAAAACCTCTGGTTTGTGGCATTGTGACTATTTACCAATTTAAAGCATATTGCCAATGAAATGTTCAAAGTAGGCCTAATGGGAAGATGGCAATGTACATTTAATAAAATATAAAATAATTATTATCATAAAAATATAGTTACTCTAAAGTAGAACAAATTAAACTGACTTTGCAGGATTTAAAATAGGCCTATATTTCATAGTCTACTACCAGTAATCTGTGTAGGGGGTTTGTTGATTTAGAGTTTGTAGTAATTATCCTAAATATAACATAATGAGTTTGTTATGAAAATCCTAAAAATATAACATAACCAGTTAGAATATGGGGTTTGGGCCATTTGGACACAAGTCAAAAAGTGTGGCTTTGTTTTTGCGAAAATGATATTCTTAGGCAGATTATCATCGCAAACTGTGGTCGTACATTTTGCGACAAGTATGTTTCAGATGCCAAATGTGCAACCATTTTGCAAATTTCCAACAGCCTAAAAGTTTGCAATAGTTTAGAGCAACCACATTTTAGGGCTTCCGATCAATTTACTAATTTGTGATGGTCGCAAATTGTTGTGATGGCTTTGAACAACCCACCCCAGATACACTGTAATCTGGTCATAGGATGACAGTCAGTCGTAGCCGGGGGAGGCCAGTTTTTTTCCCCGATGCAGGGTTCAGAGAGATTTGTGTTATGTAACATAGTCTTGAAGTCTTGATGGATTCTGTCAGTGAAGGCACCAAGTTGCACTTACGACTTCCTTTATTTCAAGAACTAATGTAATTTAACAGCTGCATGCTTCCCTATTGCAAATGTGCAAAATATTTATATTCACACTTATTGATTGATGCCATAACTGTTATGTCATAATAGGGTTACATTGTCAGCACCCGTGGTCACATCATACTGCCCTTTAACAGACTGACATATCTAACACTGCATTCAGTTTCTGTTGAATCACAGAGGAGAGAGTTGGAACAGAGACCAACTCCCGGTAACTGGTAAACATTAATATTTATGTTTACTCTGGGGTTGAACAGAACTCACTCGCCTCTGAGGAGTCCAGTTATGGACAAAACTGGCCAGGCATTTTGGCACATAGTGTATCTACTTTCATCAACATTTGCCTTGTCTTGTTATTGCTATATTCCTAATTAGTTGCACAGCACATAAAACTGATCACAAGTAACTGCTGTATTATTCAGACAATATGCACAATGTGTTTTAATTATTCCAGCAACACCAACATATGGAGAGTGTGTGTTTGGAGCCATAAACTTGCGGCAACCAGGTGATAAGGAACATTACCACATTGTTGGAACCATGGACTTTGCACCAATGTACCCAGTGTACGACATGAAGGGAGCTGTCATTAAAACTAATGCAGGGTCAGCCAAAAAAGGCAGTGTACGATCAATAAAGAAACGTAGCCGGCCCAATAGCCTGCTGACAGAGGCCATAGCCAACAACAATCATCAGAAAGAAGAGCTGGTTGTACCTGTGATTGTGGAACCCCACATGGAGCCCATACCCAGGGATATTGATGAGCCAGCACAGACGAGTGTGGAGGCAGACGATGTGTCACTAGAGGTGGACGGGGAGGAGGAGGAGGAGGAGGAGGATGCACTGGTGCACATTCATGAGGAGGACCAGGAGATTGAGAGTGGCATCGGAGGCCTTGCAGTGGAGGAGGAGGAGGAGGAGGGGCAAGTAAATGAGGCGCTGGATGCAGTAGACCGGGATGTGGAGGAGGCATCACAGTTCCATGACAGTGGTCTTGGTGAGCGTGAGGAACCAGCAGAGGCTGCTCCTCTAGAGGAAGTTGAGGAAGAACTCATAACAGAGCCTGAACCAGAGGAAAACTTGGAATCTGAGCAGGAGTCAGAGCCTGCACCAGAGCAGGAGCAACCGGAAGTTGAGGAGGAACCAGAGTCTGATGTTGAGGAAGAGGCTCAGGTGGACATGGAACCTGAAGCTGAAGAAGAGCCTGACTCAGAGCCAGAGGCAGAACCAGAGCCTGAGCCAGAGGCAGAACCAGAGCCTGAACCAGAAGAGGAGTCAGAACCAGAGATGGAGTCCGAGCCACCTGTTTGGACACCACCACCACCTCCTGTAGCTCCACCACCACCACCGCCTCCTCCTCCTCCGCCACCATCACAGGATGACATGCCCAAGTCACATATAGCCCCACCCAATGTGCTACTACCAGGGCTTGTGTCATTGAAAAAGGCATCAAACAGAAGTTCAAAGGTAGAACCACCACCTATTCCTCTTGCAGATATTTTAAAAGTCAAATTGAAACGTGTCACATCAGAAATGAGGAGTTATGCAGACCCAATATTAGGTGATCCTGAAGTGGATGGAAATCAGCAAGAAGAATAAGTTTGTGTACATCCATAACACATGGAGATCAGATGTCAAGACTCTTACTGAGCTGGTAGTTTGTAGCTGCTGGCTTGAAGGCTATGAAGATGTTATTAAGGCTGTAAAATACGTCCTGCACATGATGCATGATTCACATGTGCACAGAATGTACGTGGTACATGCGATATTTGATGATGTGATGTCAGAGACCTAGTGATACCTGCAGAGATGTAAGCTGCTAATGTAACTTTAGACGACGAGAAGGGACATTCTGGGATAACACTGAAGAAGGTACTTTTAGTAGTGTCCTGTACATGTCCTGATGATTTCTGAAATTATTTGACAAATTACAGAATGGTTCTCTGTCATTTGTTGGCATATCAACAAGATACTAGAACTGAAATTAACGTGTATATCTTTACATTTTGTTGGCAAGTAACTTACAAGTGACTTGTCCATTTTATACAGGTCAAAGTTCATATCTGCAACAACACAGTTGCCAAGTACTAGATTTTATACATGTAAAAGATGAAAACAGGAGCATTCCCAGTTATCATGCACGTTAGACAGGTTGGACTTTACAGGGTTTATATATGCAAGATGAACCATATGTATCTAAAAAACAGCACTTAGCATATTTCAAAAGGTGCTAGAATCTTGGATTGTCTCAAATGATATATATGGTCACTTTTAACTTGCAAAGAATCCTATTAGACCTCAGACCTGCTTCAATGTGTAAATGGAACATCAGCTTCACAGCGACTTACTTATACATTGCATTATGAATTTGAACTTCTCACTTTTTCACGAACAACGAAAAATCACCTAGAATTATATGTGCGGATGTGCAACAATGATCTGGGTAAATTGATTGTATCGACATTTTGTCACTATTGGCTGAGTTCTCAGTTTGTTGCCAAAAGAGATTAACAAGAATTCAGGGGTTATTTTAACTGCCTGCTGTGCAACATGATATATATAAGCATTATGTAGGTATGATGCGATCTCTACAAGGACTTTGAACAGGTCTTGCTGTGTTATTGAACCCTCCATTCTTGTTTTCAAACTGGAAGAGTGATAGAAAAATACACATTGGTAAGTTGTTTCTTTATGTTTTTAGAATTTACTAAATCAGATATTCTTTTTTTTTTTTGAAATTCAGTCATGGGGGTAGCCTTTTTTTTTTAAACATGTACAGTTACTATATAAATACATTAATGTTTATGGTTTAATTACAAAAGGGCAGAAGCAATCTAGTTCCATGACAGTGACACACAGTTTGTTGAGTGTACCAATGTATTTAATTTTAAGTGACATAAAAAACACCATGCACAATTTATTTTCTTGACTTTTACCCTTTCCCCCTTGAATTGACACTTGAGTAAACAACTTCCCTTGGCATCAGTTGGAGACTAAGTGCCCAACTCATGCCAAGGAAATTTGTTGACCTAGGAAATGTGATCTTGTTAGGGCTCATCTGCAATTCTCAGTCAAAATTGGTTTTCATTACTGTTGAAATTAGTTGAAAACACTGAAGCAGACTACATTTGCCCACCAGCCAGTTTTTGCTGGTTAAAGGGGGAAAGGGTTAAGATTTTTTATGTTTTGAATGCATCCCTGATAACATGGAAATAAGAGGATGTGGCCGAAGGCAAATATATTACTCTGTTGTGGTATGCATCTTGAAAAGATGCCTTGCCAGAACTTGCTCTATAACGCTGCTTTATCAAGGCTGCAAGTTCCTGGCTATTGTATGATGCTGTATGTCAGCATATCAAGAACAGCAAGGACTGGAAAGCTGTGTATGTCATGCACAGATCAAGTTTGTGCAATAACCCAGTAGATGGAGCCACATACTGTGTACTTTGAAACTCTTTTTACCTGCTGTCTTTATGGATTACAGTCATGCTGCTGTAGAAGTGGACAGAGGCTAAGCTCACAGGCTTTGAGAATATCTCTAAACCTGGCACACTCAGATTTTAAGTACACATGGACTGGTTGTAACAATTTGTTACACAAACATTGAAGATGACTTGTTACATATGTAGAACTTGTAAGTAAATTCACTCACCCATGAGAAGTGATTATTATGGTGAATCATATTGATGCAGTAACTGTGTTCTCTAATGGCAATTATTTGTTTTGTGTACGCCATCTTAAACACCGAGGTGTGTGACCCATGTTGTGGTGATAGGAGGACATGCTGATGGCCTGTGACAGTGTAAAATCACAGTGTATCATAATTGACAGTGTCTATTTTAATGTATTTTTGTCTTACCTGAATTTTCTTTTGTCTGAGGCATATTGTGAGATCTTACATGTATGCATATAAATCATCATATTTACTATAACCATTACATCCTAGCAGTAGCAAAAGGAAGATATTTTACTGGGGTTGCTATATAACATTGACCCTGTGAGAGACAACTGGCCCATGCACTGTAGAGACACATCATGCTGACAACTGTTTTTGAGTCCATGTGAACAAGGATAGCCTGTGTCTGGTATGGCCAAATTGTCTGTTATCTCACGTCACAGCCAATGCAGCTCTTTGTTTTGTCTACAGGATATGGTGACTTTTTCAACAGTGTGCATGATAAACATTGCTGCAGTCAACCATGCCATATGAAGTCCATGGGTCTGAAGCTTACATAATTAACAATTAAGTGGAGACCTCCCATGTATGCCATATCCACCAACAATCCCCCAAATTCCGAGGTTTCTTTTTGGCTTATGAAATTTGTAAATGGCTAATTTATTTCAGTGTGAACTATAGAAGGCCAAGGTTGAATTTTTAGGCATTATTCCTCTCTCAAAATCATAATTGAGCGCCATGACGCTATGTAACTATGAACATGACTAGGACTAATGTTATGGTAAACTACAGCATTGACAGTGTACACTCAGTCTCGGATGAGCCTGGTAATAGGGTGTTATGGTAAACTGCAGCATTGACAGTGTACACTCAGTCTCGGATGAGCCTGGTAATAGGGCTGGTGTTGTGGTATACTACAGCATTGACAATGTACACTGAGTCTCGGATGAGCCTGGTAATAGGGCTAGTGTTATGGCAAACTACAGCATTGACAATGTACACTGAGTCTCGGATGAGCCTGGTAATAGGGCTGGTGTTGTGGTATACTACAGCATTGACAATGTACACTCAGTCTCGGATGAGCCTGGTAATAGGATGAAACCCTGAGACATTGGCACTACAGCAAACCACCACATTGCCTCCAAAGCACTTGCCTGCGTGGTCATGTCTGCAATTTTTATAAAATTTTTACTTTTATTTCGCAATTTGGCCAGTGATTTCTGTGGTTGAGATTGGTCCCTGAAATAAGTTTACACAAGCACCTTGAGCCATGTGTATTAAGAAGCATCTTTTAGTGATGAAAATACAGAGTATTTAGAGAACATTTGTAGCTGTTTAAGCAGAGAATGTTCACTTAAAATATAGCCTTTTTCTAATGTTGCATAAAAAAAGTATGGCTGAAGTTGGCTCTGCACATTCTACCATGATGCCTGGCTTGCCATATCATGACAGTTCAAAGTGCTTCATCTGGTTTGCTTTTAAGCAATGTCTAGTAAAAATGTTTTCCATTTGTGAATAATGCTGGGGTTTCGTTTCCTAAGATTGAATATTTTTTATTTTGTAGGCAGTGTGGGAGGAGAAGGGGGGGGGGGGGAGGTTGCATTTAGAGAAACTCTTACTTTGTCCATCTGTGAGCATTACTGTTAATTTAACCAGGAAATCATATAGTTTTAAATGAATCACAAAAGGCAATAGTTATAAAGTTTCAATGCTAAAAATTGTGTAAATACTCACAATATGTAATTTGATATCAAGAGGATATATGATCAGATTTTCCCAGTGACCCTGTGCTCCTATGACCTTGTGTTCAGATGGAAAGTTATAATTTTCGGCTACATGATAATTAAAATATACCAGCAGATGTGTGTATCAATGAGACAATTTAAAGGAATTTTTTAAAGTATCCTGTTGATAACAAGGGAACACTTGCTTTGTATGCAGTCATTAAATGTGTCTGTATTTTTGCAAGTGATCATTCTTGGCAATGAATTGAATGGACTGGTGCACATGGGTGGATTCAGTTATCACCATGATCACTTGAAAGGGGCTCTGGCTGTTGTAAAAGTACTCATCTCCAATGACGAATCTGGACAGTGATAACATCTGAAAGCACTTAAAATTGAGAAGAAATTTACTAAGGTAATACTGAATGAAATGAAATCATGATATTTGGCAGCATGTACCTTACTTTTTAGAGCGCTGATTCGTTGAAAATTAAGAAAACATCACATTTTTACTAATTAACTTCTGTTATAATGTATTACAGAAAATATATAAGAAAAATATGTGTTACCGCACAATGAAGAAACTTGAGGACATTAGAAAGACAGTTTCATAAACATTCAATATGAATGCATGAAAATATGTCATATTCAAGATTTAATGTTTTGCTAAAATATTGATTTTAATTTAATTTAACTTTCACACATGAATTGCTCACTCAGTAATTTTAGTGCCAATTGAAATACTAACATATGTATTTTTAAAATATGTTTTGTTTTATGTCTTTCTGCTACATCTAAAGGAGGAACTTTTCAAAATGTAAACACTGAAAATATTTACATTTATTAAGTTATTTGGATGGATGTGTCTGTAATAGAATGGATATTTCTGTAATAGAATGGATATTTCTGTAATAGAATGGATATTTCTGTAATAGAATGGATGTGTCTGTGACAATATTAAAAATCATATTTTTGAGTAAAAAAGTCTTTGTTTGGCACCAAAGTTAGTGAGTAAGCATTCATTGAGTTACAGCAGCTTTCAATTAAAACTTAATCCTTTAATAAAGGTAGAATTTTTAATTCAGCCAGTCATGTATTTTTCAAAATGTAGAAACACTGAAAAAGTATTTTTGCTTTATATTCTTCATGCTCTCCTCTTGTTATTGTTTTACATGTATTTTACTAGAACCATTTGATTGAACAGTGAGGCTTTTCAAAAGCTCTTCAGATCACCATGAAAGAGAAACCTGTACATTAGCACCACCTGGTGTCAAACAGTACAAATGATTTTCACAATGCTCTTTACATAGTGTTAAAAGAAGCTATTTTACCAGTATGATGATGATGATGATGATAATGTATGCATGTAATTATGAAATGGTTTTAATTCATTTTGTAAAATTAAACCACAACAGAAATTATTATTCCAAGATCTGATTATATATATGGGAGATTCAGCGTATGACAATTTTGTGGAAGCACTGAAGATTATTTACACAAGGTTTGTTTTATACAATTCTATTTTTGCATTCAGTCTATCATTTTTTTTTTTTTTTTTTACATCTGTCAAATATCAAGGCCAGTGCAACCCTCAATTAGAAACATGAAATGAAAATCTGTAAAGTGAGGGGACAACTTACAGAGTACAATGTTTGACCAGCTAGACTAACTCCATTTTGTGTTGAATTAGTGAAGACAGTGCTGCCACTTGATAAAGTCCCTCAGTACCAGGTGGATTCTGAGGCAACACGAGGGGCCCTGACTCCCACTGAAGCACTTATTATCCCATCATGCTCTTCCATCTTAAATGCCACCTTGTTATAGGGCATTTTTGTCATTACATGGTGGACTCCACAGACGTACCCATCATTAGCTTTATGATAAGGGAGCGCTGTATTCACAAGAATATCAATTCTAAATTTTATGCCAGCCTGTATTTGTAATACAAAAGATAACTTGTGTGTCCAAGGAAAGACTTGGACATGGAGGTAATCTAGACTGTAAGCCAGCTTGAATAATTCTTTATTCAAACCCATATAGTTGAGGGCTTGGATGCTTCGTACATACAGTGTATGTTAGTAGTTAGAAGCTTACTTATACCAAATACCATATACATTCATTATTGATTCATATATGTCAAAATTTTACATGGTTCTCTCACTGTTACTACAGAAGGATAAAATTTTAATTGTGATTTTTTTTTTACTCACTAACCACTATATATAGTACAAGCGTGTAAGAGATATATCTCGGTCAGATGTAAAATGGATGAAAGGGTTAAATGGAGAAGAAAAATTGGGATATTTAAAATCTGATAATTCAACCTGAGGAAATCGCCTCCCCCCCAGCTTTCTCACACCTGAATGAAAAGGTATTGTTTTAAAAATGTTTTGGATTTCTTAATGCATTTGTTATAAAGATAAATTTTTATTTTTCCATTTGCATATTTGGAGGAATTGGACACAGATATTCATGTGTGGCTATACTTGACTACAGTACTGCGGACAGAAGCACCTAGTTGATCTCTGTGTGATTTTTAGCTCAGCTGGTTTGTCAGTCGAGCTGACAGGGTGGTCGGTCATCCATCAGCCATCCACAATTCACATTTTTTTACTTTTCTCCAAAACTTTTTGCCAGATCAACTTCAAGCTGGACAAGAATTCACTTTGGGTAGGTCTCTATCATATTTGTTCAATTGGTCATGCTGCAGTAATTTTTGCATATTTTATGAATTTTCTGTTCATTTTTTTTTAACAAAATCATTAAATAATCTTCTCCAAAACTGTCTGGCTCATTGCTTTGAAATTGGATAGGAACACTTTAAGGGACCCCCAGACCTTAATTGTTCAACAGGTGGAGCTGTAATTTTTTACAAAATTTTTATTTATTTTTTGTGCATTTTTAGTATTTTCAACTTCTTTTCCAAAACTCTCATCCAGATTGTTCAGGAACTCTGTTGGAATTGTAGCTTGTGGGAGGTTTAAACAAAGTGGTTCACCAGGTGGTGATACTCTGGATCTCAGACCCTTAATGATTTTTTTTCTGACATTTCTATTTATTACTACAACTCAGTGGAGATTGCAGAGGTAGTTCACATTTGTGACTTCCTCTCCAAAACTATCAAGTGGATTCACTTCAAACTTGATGGGGATGTACCTTATTGTTCATTTTTGGTAAAATATTCACCAAAAATCACTTGACCAACTTCTTTGAAATTGCATAGGGACACTTCTGGGAACCCTGACCCTTATTTGTTCAAAAGTTGGCACTGCAATATTTTTCAACCTGCTGAAATGGTCATTTAAAACTGGGAACAACCAGCTGTATGTTTATGCACAGCATGCAGTTGTCTTTGTCCCTGATAAACAGTTAAATGGAGAGCCATTTAATTAGTGAATGAATTACCACATAACAGTGGCTGTTAATTTCTTTTATTTGTCTATCATATTGGTACAGTGAGTACCCAACTGTTCTTATTAGTAGAACACATCAACTGCACAATGATGGAATAGATGAAAGCTTAACCCTTAAAGCGCTGATTTAAGACTGAGTCAACGGCTTTCCTCAGGGCACTTTGCATGCAATGCATGCAGTCTCCAGAGGAAAGCTGTTGACTAAGACTACTTTTTTGCTTTAGAGTAGGCTTGCTGGTATTCGAGTGAAAGGTATCTTCATGAGGAATTTGAATCTTTTAACCATTATATACGTAATAGTTATGAGAAAACAACTATAGCCATGAGTAGCACTTTAAGGGTTAATTTGGAACCTGCTTGTACCCAAGTTTGCTTTTCATCTACTATGGGTATGGAGTTTCTCTGCCCTTAACAGTTGTCTCCAACCCAGACATTTAACAATTTTTCGTGTGTTTCTACTATTTCTTATTTCTTCTCCAAAGTGTTACTGGGATTACTCTGGAACTGGTGGAAAGGTACCTTGTGGCAGGTTTCAACAAACTTGCTCACTAGGTGCTGATACTCTGGATCCCAGATTTTTAATCATTTTAATAGGGATACGTTGGGAACCCCTAGACCTTAATATGTTTGACAGTTGGCTTTTTGTTTGTTTTTTTTTTTTTAAAGATTTTTTATGCACTTTTGCACTGCTTGACTTCTTGTCCCAAACTCCCAGTTGGATCCTATTCAAACTTATTGGAATTGTACCTGTACTTGATGTTCACCAAATTGTCCACTACATGGTGGTGCTTTCATTTTCTGATTTTTAAACAGATTTTCCAAATTAGGAAAAAATCAGTATAGAGATATGTATATGTTAACAACAGTGATGATGGTCTTAAACAAGGGTGACCTTGATATCATTCAGAAGTTCACAGGACCACTTAAGTTTGTGTGTGTATGTAAAGCTAGCTGAGCACAGGACTGTCACAGTCCCTCTTGTTTCAGGACTGGTTTGTAGTTCAACCTGATAGTTGGAGAGGTATACATGTAAACCAGTAGTAACCAATATACAACAGTGCCTTGACTTGCCATTGTCAAAGAGCTAATTTTTATGCGGGGGGGGGGGGGGGGGGGGGGGGATGGGAGCTGGAGGGCAGGTGGAGGCATTATGTGTTAGTGTTGCCCACATATGTACACATCTGTCTGGTCATCAGTTGTTACACATATCTCAAAGACGCATGATTGGAAATAGCTTAAATTTGGCACAAAGGTACCACATATAGAAGTAAGATGAACTGATTTCATTTCTGGGCGATTGTGATCTATAAAATTACTCTGACCAAGGTGATCAGCATGCATTATATTCTGGGAATGTTTGTTCATGTAACTTCTTGGCCCTGAGAAGTGTTCTTATAGGAAAGTAATATTCCCATACCAAAGCTGAGCACCTTATATTTCCTTCACGTCCATGACTTACTGTTTTTTTGAGTCATGACCTTATCTAACATTTCAAATATGGCCCATACAAAAGTCTGCCACGTAGCCAAGTGGCACACATGTTGCCTTTGGTCCAGGGTAGTTCCTCCGGATGCATTTTCCTATCAAAGAATGTACACTTTTCTCATAGCTCATAAAGTTTTCATCATATTTGAATGAAAATGAGTTCTTCACCAAGCTTGAAGGTGAGGATATTTTGTTACACCTTATCCCCAAAATTGAAGGACAAGGTCATGAATTCATTTGGGAAAAATGTGTTTTGTGATTTTCACCAATTTTATGAACATGGTTCTGAGAACCCTTGCAGCTGTCCATGGGATCTTAGAACCCTTGGAGCCATCTGTGAGATCTGAGAACCCCTGCAGCTATCCATGGGATCTTCGAACCCCTGCAGCTATCCATGGGATCTTAGAACCTATGCAGCTGTCCAAGATGTCCTCATACACATCACAAGAATGCACATGTACTGTCATTGAGCACCCAATTGTCCAGATTTTTCATGATCTGCTTTTCATTGGATGTAGCCTATACTTATAGAAAATACATTCCCGTCACAAATAAAAGGAATGTTCACTCGATTTTGGAAAATTTAGTCCTAGGGTGTGTCATGGGACAAACCTAAACTGATAAGAATTTGGGTAGCTGCCCATGACCTGTATACAAAGTACATCCATTACAGTGACACATTTTACACACACCATGATGTGTACATATAGACTCTACAGCCAGATGTATCACCTGGTACTTTGAAATACCAAGATGGACATACTTTGCAGTAATTGTGTACACCATTACTTCATAAAGGAAGATGGAGTGAGCAGCTGACACCTGACCCCAGCCGCCCTGATGAGGCCTGGGGCAGGCATGTTGCCGAATGCAGGCACTCATGGTTCCTTCCCTCTACAATGTAGGCACTCCTGGTTCCTCTCCTCTACAATGCAGGCACTTGTGGTTTCTCTCCTCTACAATGCAGGCACTCATGGTTCCTCTCCTGTACAAATGCAGGCCACTCATGGTTCGGTCCCTCTACAATGCAGGCACTCGTGGTTCCTCTCCTCTGCAAAGCAGACACTCGTGGTTCCTCGATCTCCTCTACAGTGTGTAATGAACTGTCAACCATGATGTAATCTTGTTCTGCAAAGAGCTTCATTTTTCCTCCAATATTTGGTTGGACCTCCAGAACTTCATAAAGTTGTTCATTAGAAATAGCATATACAGTGTGATACACATATAGCTACATGTATTAATTTATACATGATTTATATGTATAAAAAGCTAGTACATGTATATGGTTCCCCTGCACCCCCTCCTGCCCCCACATACACACAAATAAAAATCTTAATTCATCATGTCTATAACTCATAACTATAATTTAATGCTCCATGGTGCTGAGAGATAATTAAGTGGTTAACTGGTTGCATTGTTGACTGCTAAAGAAAGTGTGCATCTTTGTTAGGCAGGCAGGCAGGCAGGCAGGCAGGCAGGCAGGCAGGCAGGCAGGCAGGCAGGCAGGCAGTATATTCCACAATGTGTTTCAAGTTTAGTTTGATAACATTTTGCAGAAAAAATTTCAAGTAAGAAACACAACTAAGCCCTTCCAATCACAATTCTAGTTAAAGACTATATAAAATCATAATAGGAGGGATTACATGTGGAACTATGCAAAAGCATGGGATTGAATCTGGTAAAATTATTAGAGAGCATTTATTGTGACACAGGCCAGTGACACAACTGACCTTAAGTAATACATTTGTGCCAACAGAGGGCGTGAAACTCATCAGATGTAGGTGTATACAAGTATATCAAAATAAAGTTACTGTGCATATATATAGTGTCAACAAACTAATATTAGTAACAGGCAATAAGACATTAAGTTGAATGTGTTGGTATTTTACCAATTGATTGAGATTATCACATTGTATCAGTTTTAAATTTCCATATGAAAGGTATGTGCACTGTGAAATTGTCCTTGTGCCAGACATAGGAGCAAAATGGTTAAGTTAACATCTGCACACCAGTGGAAAATCCAGCCCAAAGTCAGTCATTGATGTCCAGCTGGCAGGTTGACCATATGCCAGATATAGTTAGCTTAGAATATTCACACTAAATATAGGCTTTCATTCCTGGGGGGGAAGTTCATATATATGAGCAATATGAGAAGGGGGTATAACTGGTGTTAAAAAGCATGATGGAATAGGGTTAATCTATAGGACTAACTTGGAACAAGTTTGAAAACCAACACAAGACAAAATTTGGGCACCTTTCTGGGTTTCAGAATGATCTGTCAAGTCCCAGGTAGTACTTCAGTAACTCACTCCATACTTGTCTTGGATGCTCTGGTGGATGGAATTA
The DNA here is from genome assembly GCA_964020975.1 of Hermodice carunculata. NCBI lineage: Eukaryota > Metazoa > Annelida > Polychaeta > Eunicida > Amphinomidae > Hermodice > Hermodice carunculata. Next base: position 136,126,338 of record OZ026612.1, on the reverse strand, counting down.
GAAGATGAGAATTGCATTATCAGGTTCCTCATTTCTTTTTTCTTTTCTTTTTCCTTATTTTTTTTTTATAAATATCTTTTGCTTTTCTTTGTTGTTTTCATGATAACAGAGCATGTTGCTTGTAGATGGCACTTCAGGTGACTTGTCTTTGGTACCCACCTGTTGTGAGTGGAGACACCTGGGGGATAAACAAAGGCTGCTTAAATCATTGGTTGATAATGTCAGACACAGGATGTCGATGGTGCCACCAAGCAGAGTGGTGTATTAGACATGCCCTTTTGATGTGCCAGTGGTGCATTTGCTGCCACAAGGGCAGCAACATGGCTTTATGTCATGCAAACACCACTCATCAAGAGTTAACCATGAGACCATGGAATATCGTGGTCATGGACAGGAAATGTTAAATGGATGTAATCTTTATAAATTTCTGCACATGATGCCATGGATGTTTCTTCTTTTTTGTTTTGTTTTTGTTTTTTTTTGGGGGGGGGTTTGTTTTTTTTTATGTGTATTTGTTTTTTGTTTTTGTTTTTGACATGATAGTTCTGTGGAGAAAAATATCAATTCATATATGACAAACCTGAGAACTGTACAAAAGAGTGGTAAGACTGTTGGACAATTGGGAGGAAGAGAATGTGGAGTGGACATAACCAGCAGGTCTGGTTTAACTACTTAGGCTTACATTTATGTATAAAATATAACTTTTTATGAATTTACCAATGAAATAGGCTGAATTAACCTTAACTCTTACTACATGTACATGTTTATTGATCTAAAATGTTAATTATGTTTGAGTGTGATTTTTACATTCTTATTCTGTGTGCAATTTGCATGTTCTTCAGTGAGCACAGCAACATATGTGTATTGAGATGACAGTGTAATTCAGATTTGTGACAAAACATGTATACAGTAATATGACAAGACTATCATGACAGAGTTGAAAATAAATTGCTAATAACTCCATAAAGTATAGCCCAGTCAGCATCACTATGTAGCTTGTATTAAGTATCTTTTTCTATCAAGGTACAGCAAATTATGACACTTTGTGGATTGAAAGGAAAAAGGCCATTAAATATGTAAGTGCTTTAATTTGATCAATTTTTAAAAAGCACAGAAAAAAGAAGTGTATGTTCTCTCTGGCTGTTTTCATGGATTGTCTTTCCTCAGTTTAGTCACTGATGCACGGAGGGCCATCGGCAGACTGAATTGGGGTTGGCATAATAGGAGGAGGGAGCCACTGTGTAAGACTGTTCATCTGACTATAACAGGGAGCTATCTGTGTGGTAAATACAGCCTTGAGAATCAAATGTACCAGATATTGGAATACTTTTCTGCATGCCATGATATAAACCATTCCTGTCTTCTTGTGTTTATGCATACAAGGAGCCTACGCTATTACCAGTAATTCAACATGCTTTGTCTTCATAAGTTTGTTTTCAAATATGTTTTCCTGTGTTCATATATATGTAACTTTATGTCTGGTATAGCTGGTCATACCTTTTGTAATAGGCAGTCCTTGTGTGTATATAATGTACCTTTGATTTGCATGGCTGTTTTAGTGGCCTTATAATTACTAAGAAAGTATTTTGCAGTCCATGCCATGGCGTTGTATCTTCCTTTTCTCCGTATCAATTACTATTTTATACACCCTGACTCACGGAGGTATAAATGTGGATGACAAGTTCAAAGCAAGCTGAACATTGTCATTTTAACATACAGTTAGTAGAAAATTATTGTGAGTGTGAATTTACAAAAACTATTGTACAGAATGGTTTGTCTCCACAAGAGGGGTGTATGTGAAAAAGCTGATGTTGACAACAAACATCAATTTGTCCACTTACCAATGTCACTTGCAGACTTACATAACCAATACATGTAGACAGGCCTCAGGATGCGCTTTGTTTGTATGTGTATTATGCTTTTTAAGCAGCAATTCAATAAATTGTCTTGAATATTTTGTTGTGTTTATTTACTTTTAATGTTGCCATGAGAGAAATGGAGTCAACCCAAATGTTTCAAAAGATGACAAGGGTTTACAGTGTCCTCCTGACAGGCGTGTGTCCAGCTAGTCCTTGCACGCTGCAAATTTCTTATTTTTATGAATATGGGTTTCACAAGTTTGCAAATAGGTTGTAGTAAAAGATTGCACATAATTTAAGTACCTAATAAAACGATTGCATTGAAAGGGAATGTTATTAATGAGAATTCAGACAAACAGCAGACACAGCATGGACTTGGTTGCCATCCAACCTTGTTGTGTCCGTCACACAGGAATTCTCCGCCCAGCTCATCTAGAGGACTGTGATTGTACATCAAAGTCATAGCTCATCTAGAGGACTGTGATTGTACATCAAAGTCATAGCTCATCTAGAGGATAGTGATTGTACATTAAAGTCATAGCTCATCTTGAGGATATTGATTGTATATCAGTCCTAGCTCATCTTGAGGATAGTGATTGTATATCAGTCCTAGCTCATCTTGAGGATAGTGATTGTATATCAAAGTCATAGCTCATCTAGAGGACCGTGAATGTACCTCAAAGTCACAGCTCATGTTGAAGACAGTGTGGATACATCATGGATGGTTTGGACTCCATAATGCAATCTTAACCTGGTCCTGATAGAAGATCATTATCGTCTGCAACATCAAAGTCCTTAAATAGGTCTCAGGTTATCAAGTGAATAGTGAAATCAGTTGGTCCTGGGACCTGGGATATGGGAAGCTGTAGTTATGGTTGGGGAGCTGTAGTCCAGGTTGTTATCCTTAGTGACCGTACATGCATGTGTAAAAGTTCAGTGTTGGAGTTAATCTGAAATAAAATTCACTACAGCTTGCATATGATATTGAAAATGAGGTCAAGGTCAGCCACATGCAATCCACACAAGCTTACATTTGAACCTGGACATACTTTATGAGGAGAGTACATCCATGATTTGAAGTCAAGAAGACAATTATCATACTCAATTTCCAAGCACTAGCTCAAACAGTTCTTGGCCTGTCTTCTAAAAACTAAAATCATTAAAATTGCAGCATACGAAGTATTTCAAGTAGGTCACATTTTTAACTCTTTCAATGTGAAGTTTTGGACTGAGTCGACACCTTTCCTTGGTGTGCTGTGGCCACAATGTACTGAGGAAAGCTGTTGACCATAATATTGTTTGAGGTTAAGGCAAGCTGACACTTGAAAGTAAGGTGTCTTCACAAGGAATATGAATCTAGCAGCCTTATTATTATAATTGAGAACAGTTCACTTTAAGTGGTGCGACTTCAGTCACAGTTGGCATTGAAAAAATCAAGAAATAGAGACTCCAAGCAATGTCCCCAGTCATTCCAAAGCAATTGGTCAACATGTTTTACAGAAGCCTACAGATTAAAAGAAAATAAAAAACAAAACATTGATGATAAAATCCGTGAAGCATGGCCTATTAAAGGAACATCTTTTGGCCCACCCAACAACCAAGTCAAGATGCATTTCCACCAAGTTTGAAGAGAACGCAACTTGTGGTGTTGGAAAAGTAAAAAAATTACAAACAAAAGGACCATGACAGTCCTGTGCTCAGATGACTCTACATGCACAGACTGAAGTGGACCTGTGAACTATGACACCAAGGTCACTTCTGTTTCAGACCATGATCACTGTTGCTAACATGAACATATTCTCTTGTTGACTGTACAAAAATACAGTAAAATTGCAGCACCGCCTGTTGAACAAATGAAAGGGTCCCCAGAAGTGTCCCTATACAATTTGAAGCAATTGGCTGGGCAGTTTGTGAGACAATTTTTTAACATTTTGCCCAAAAAACAACAAAAATTATTAAAAATCCAAAATTCACTGGACCATGACCATTTGAACAAACCTGGTACTGTAGAGACTCACCAAGGTACATCCCAACCAAGTTTCAAATTAATCTGCCTGATGGCTTTGGAGAAGAGTAAAAAATGTGAATTTCTATTGCAGTCGATCTCCATTCACTTACATAAATAGAATCCATGCATCAACCAGCAGGCAACCAAATTGAAACAAATGTTAAAAATCAGGCATCAAGAACAAATTGAGAACTATATCAAAGTAATTGGGTAAGTGAATTTGTAGAAGATTTTTTAAGATTTGCCCCCAAAAAGAACAAAAAATTCATAAAAATATCCAAAAATTACTGGAGCATGACCATTTGCATAAACATGCAAGAAACCTATCCAAGGTAGATCCCTACCAAGTTTGAAGAGGATCCTGACACTGGTTTTGGAGAAGTCGACAATGTGAATTGTGGACAGACTATGGACGACCAGGCCTCCTAAAAGCTCAGCTGGCTGACAAGTCAGCCGAGCTAAAAACATAGAAAAATTCACAAGTAAGTGTAATAGATAAAATGCAACATCACCCATTGGGCAATTTAAAACATTAATAATAGAAGTTTTTATGAGATTTCTTTTGGCATTATTCATTTTGACTCCAAATGACCTTGAAAGGTCAGACTTCCATATTGTAATCTCTAAACTGCTTCCTTTGATGAACCACACCATGCGATTTAAAATTGTGCTGGAACATTACTGGGTGCACAAGGACATTAATTGTATAGTAACCATGGGCCTAGGAACCACCATTTGAAGGTACAAGCCAATGGGATTGACCTTTCAAGTTCACTGCAGGTCAAAATTAACAATGTCAAAAGAACTGGATAGGTATTTTCCCATTACTACATTAGTGAACATTGTGAGCTTTGCCTGGTGCAGTTAACCTATTTCCCCATTGTGTTATAGATCTTTGCACTTAGGATCTACCATTACCAAGATATAAACCAATGTCAGTTTGACCCTTTAGGATCCACCATTACCAAGATATAAACCAATGTCAGTTTGACCCTTTAGGATCCACCATTACCAAGATATAAACCAATGTCAGTTTGACCCTTTAAGCTCACTCAAGGCAAGGTCCAAATTAACAACACCAAAAGAAACCCCGTAGGTAATTTCCTATCAGAGTTCAATAGTACGATGGGCCTAAGATCCACCATAACCAAGATATAAGCTAATATGTCAGACTGATGAGTCAGAAAACAAACAAACAAAAACAAACACAAAACAAAAACAAACACAAACACAAACACAAAACAAAACCCCTCAAATTATAATAAACGTCTAGACATACTCTGTCAGAGAAGGCATAAATATTGCATTATTATCTCCATCACAAGTCTAGGTGTATACGCAAAGCATCCCATGCAAGTTTTGACAATATTGAAACACATACACTGTACTGCTACTATTTTTACTTGTACAGTAATAGCACTTCCTTACATGTGGTCGCAAAGTTAATATCCCAAACCTTCATAAAAGATTAGCAAAATCCCTTCATTTTTGCAAACTTGCATCATCTCTAATCAGCTCAATATTAGCCTCATATTCAGATAAAATTTCAGACAATTCTGTTCAGCCATTTTAGGGACGAAGGTAAAAATAATTTTAAGGTGGCACAAACAAAGCTAGGCACTTAGAGGAGTGCTGTCTTCAACCCGCTCTCCTGTTTTAGTTTTTATTTTTAGACCCATAAAAGTATATAAATTCTTGTTTCTTTGGATCTTTACATTACATATACACCAAGAAAAAAATTTGAAAATCCTTTTTTTTTTTTTTGGGGGGGGGGGGGGGGCGAAAAATGGACATTTCACAAAAGGGTTCGATTTGGATATTTTTCTCGGAATTCTCGAAAAGTATAGCACTTAAAAACTCGAAAATTTGCAAAATGAAACTTCGTAGTCATGTCTAGGTTCGGTTCCTTCACTTTTTCCATAAACGCAATAGATAAATTGTAATCGAATATTAATTATTATGCTCTTGAAGATGAACACTTCTTCATGTTTAGGGGGCATAAAACTGCCTTAAAAATATTCCAAAAGGCAAGGAACCAGTCCTGGGCATGTCTACGAAGTTTAGTTTTGCAAATTTTTGAGTTTTTAAATACTATATTTTTCGAGAATCCTAAGAAAAATCTCCAAATCGGACCCTTTCGTAAAATGTCCATTTTTCGGCCCAAAAAGATTTTAAAATTTTTTCTTGGTGTGTACATAATCTAGAGATCCTAAGCAACAAGAATATGTTTAGTTTTATGGGTCTTAAAATAAAAACCAAATGTTCCTAAATAGAGTACTTACTAAGATATGCAATATTTAAATCTTTAATTAGATTTGTTTCAAAAGCAAATCGATCTGTGTGCTTTCAAATCTTTCATAAATTAAAATTCTATAATTTTGATTGTTGTGCCCATAGGATGCATCTGTATCAAAACATGCGAGAATGTGAAAATGACACCCGTGGTCTTTTCAATGTTGAATCAGGAATAATTTTATACAATTAATATACAGTATATTTCGACATTATCAGTTTATATAGAGCCGCTACTCAGAGAGACATGTACGGGTAAAAGGCTCCGAAACATGTTGAGTGGTTACCCGCTGAAGACCCTTTAATTTATCATTTGGGCTAATACAGCCTATGTTAAAATTTTACAGAGGAACTTGTGCAATATGGACAATAGTACTTCTATGTATACGTGTATATGTTAGACAGGGACAGGTTAGCTTATGGAGAGTAAGAAGTTCGGACTGCGTAATAGGGTAATGACTACTAGGAAGTGGTTTTGGACAAAAAGACACAAATACAATAGTATAACAATGAACAAGAAATTGATCCGGGAGACTCGTATTAAGGTTATTTTACAACCATCATACCAGCCACCCATGGCATCATTTGGAACAATAGTTTTTGTTCAAATTATTACTCCATGAAAAAAATTCTACAGCCGTAGAAAATATTGACAAGCTTCTGGTCCACAAAGAATACAAACTCCGTATCTATAGAGACTATTACCTACCTTATATCAGATTCCATCGCGACCTACGTCATACTCACCTCCAAAACCTTGATGCTAACCGATAGCTCAAGAAATGGAGTGGCTAGCCACATCCAGGGACTCTATCTTTTCTTCATATGCTACAAGGACTCGACATCAAAACCATATCGGATTTATACATGGAATGCCACACCCTATCCTACATATCATCTAGAACAAAAGCTGATCAAATAATCAATCACTACCTCGACATTTGTCTTAACAAAAAAGAAAACCAATGCACTCAGAAAATTTCACACATCACGGAATATGATAATGTATACCTTGAAACAGCTTCTGAAACCAGCAGCTTAAGCAAACGCAAGCAACATGCCAAGAAAATCCTTCAAGAGCGGATTTCAAGTTTCTGGCTTGAGCATGTCCGTTCCCTTGCAGTACATGGCCGTTTTCTCGAACTTATCGCCCTAGAAAATACATCAATGGACTGGAAAAGTATTGCATTCAATCTACCTCTCGGTATAATGAAATTTCTAATCAATTCCCTTTCGGACACTCTTAATACAAATACGAACCTTCGCAGATGGGGCAAACGGTTTATTTAGTTTACACATAACCTATGGACAATCTGTGATACTGCAAGTTATATTGATTTCATCGGACATTCTACATTGGACATTTTAATAACCACCTATACATATTTCAACATGTTATGCTCTGAAATTTCTATTTCAAATCTTTGGGGTTTTGTTTGTTTGTTTGTTTGTTTGTTTTTGTTACTATGTGTGATTATTTTTGGCGTTTCATTTAATATGTGAATTAATTTATATCGGATACATTTTTGCAAAGGTGTGATTGACATAATTATGTTAGATATATCTTATTTCTTCCTCTGGTGTTGTAATTATGTATGAGTGACACTTGGAATAAAGATAAATTATTGAAAATAAATTCGGTAGTTGACTGTGTGTTATTTTGTAATGGTATATGACTGAAAACTGTAGCAAAAACCTAAGAATTAAAGGAATGATGAACACCTCTACCTCAGTTAAATTGTCCAAGTGTCCCAAATTAGCATAAATTATAATTCTGCAACTTTTGTTTATGGTCCATTGGATGCACCTACTGCACAAACCCTTGAATTCAAGTTTAAATAGCACCTCGACCTTTAATGATTTTAAGCATATAAACTTCTCAAGTGTCCCTGATTTGCATAAATCAAGGTTGGAATGGTACATCTATTATTAATAGTTTTGAACATATAAAATTTCAAATGGCTCTAATTTGCATAATTTTTAACATGTTGACTGTTCCAAACCAGGGGGGTTCATTTCACTACTAGCTCGATCATCATGCCAAGTTTGGAACTTTTCGGAACAATTTAATACTAGTGGTATCCGTGAAAATCTGAGGACAAAGTAAATACATAAAAGTTGCACCTAAACCAAAAAGTGTTTGCGTACACATTTTATGAAACTTCATGGAGGATAGAAAAATTACTGCAGCATCATCTTCATAAAATTGGTGAAAAGCCCACTGGAGGACAAATGTGGATAAAATAAAAACATTCCATGCAATGGCAATACATGCACTGTATTGTTATATTTACATTTGCAGCACTTACAAACATATGGTCACAAAGTTTATATCCTATACAGTTATATCAAAAGTTAACACATCCTCATATTTTTGCAATATTTCCTTATGTTTAGTCAGATAATATCACAACCTGATAAGATTTTGGAAATTCTGTACAGTCGTTCTGGAGCAGAAGTCAAAAATAGTCTATACACTAAAATTATTTTTAAAATTGCAGTGCTACCTAGTGGACAAAATGTTGACTACATCTTCCTAGGTGACCCTGTATATAATATGAAGGCAATTGGCCCAGCTGTTCCCGAGAAGAAGAAATTTTGACATAATTTTTTTAAAATGCATCATCATCATCATCATCATCATCATCATCATCATCATCATCATCATCATCATCATCTGCTTTGCAAGCTTGGCATAGGACCACCAGGAAAACAGCATTGTGCAGAATCAAAACATTAAATGCTACGGATTTGGAGAAGTGGCAGTCAAACGGACAGACGGACGACGGATGCAAACCGATTTTATAAGCTCTGCTGACTTACAAGGCAGTCAGAAGTACATGTATAGAGCCATTAAAAAGGGTTAATATACGTCACCACCAAATGTGATGAGGCTCTGGCTAACACATGGGCAAAATTATTAACTTTGTGTGTAAACACAGACCTCTTGTTTTTCCTCAAATACTTTATTCTTTATTTATTTTATTTATTTATTTATTTACTTATTTATTCACTTATATATATATATATATATATATATATATATATATATATATATATATATATATATATATATATGTATGTATGTATGTATGTATGTATGTATGTATTTATTTATTTATTTATTTATTTATTTATTTATTTATTTATTTATTTATTTATTTTATTTATTTATTTCCGTGTGCCAGTTTTGTGGTCAGCTTTTCTCGGACACTATTATTCGGAAAAGCACCAAACTTGTCATGGTCATGGACCTAGTAGTGAAATTGTGCATATTGTTTGGAACAGTGATCATGCTGAATATTATGCATTTGTGGAAATTTTAAATTTTACATATCTTCAAAAATTTTCTAGATAGAGTTGCCATTCAAAGCTTAATATGTGGGTCCATTGCTAAAGCAAAATCCTATAGCATATAAACAAAGTTGAGAAGTTTAATTTATGGTAAATTCACTGAATTTCCTGTGAATAAATGTGCATCAGACACAATCCTGGCTCCCTCACTGTGTCCAGAAGCTGGTCACTGTTTCCACAGCCAGACTGTTATGCAACTAGGCCTGATACATATCTGTGCAGGGGCACCAGCGTCCAGTGCTGTGGCTCACCCTGTGTAAACAAAGAGGCTGTATATAGTCCGAAGCCTCCTGAAGCATTTCCCAGTCAGCTGGTGCTGACTAGGAGGTGCCATTTCAACAATAGGTTAGTGGCATAGCAGCATCCAATGAAATATGTATCAAAGTTCAGCATGTCTTTCTAAAGGGAAATTCAGATCAACTATCAGAAATCACTCAAACACAGATCCAAACTGCCTGAAATATGGAAGGATTTTGGTCAGGGCAGTGCGAAGGTACATTAACCCCTAAATCATGCCTCTAATAGTTGTATTTCTGGATCCAGCAGTGACATTTGCTCATCAGTTCAATATCTACAACATCGTTTCACAACCTTTGTGAACACTGCCCTTCCAACAAAGATTCATGCTCAGCCAAACTTGCAACCTCAGTTTGTCCACACCTTTAGTAGGTTGTTGAATCTGGATAGTCAAACATGTATATGTACAATGGTGTAGATTTTTCTCAGGAGCTATGTGGAGTTGGATGTTGCCTGTGCAAACTTACTACTTAAGTTTGCCGAGACATTCTGGCTGGTAACACTCGATATAGTTAAACTAGTGCATTGACTTAAGGGAAAAACTCTGGTCCCGGGACCGCAAATTAATTAAGTTTAATACCCCGGACCGGGTACCGGGTGTCCAAGGCAAAAACCCTTACTGATATATATATATATATATAATTTTAGGGAATTTCTTGTCCCATGGCCAGAAATCATTTATTTTTGCATCCTAATATGTCCTTCATATATTGTTTCTGATCTGTGATGTCTATACTACATCTGCCAATTTAAAATTCCACAATATTATATAAATTTCGTGAAGTACATCAATTTACAGTACCAGGGAATGGTGTTTTATTGAAAAATGGCAATGTCCCTTTTTTGATGTTAAAAACCAAATTTCTTTATCAAAATAGCAAATCTTTAATTTATACATACTATTTACTGTAGCCTAATTTGTTACATGGCTGAAAGGTGGATAATGTGAAAAATTGCTCTTAAACATGTTCAAATGACGTCACAAAGTCTGTCCCATGGGTCTGTCACCTACGCGATAAAAATGACAAAAAGCTTGGAAATAACTGGTTTGAAGGATGAGTGTCCAACTGCTGTCAAATACATCTTATTCCCTTTCCTTGGCCATACCAAATGGAAGAAATTCCATGTTGCTGGATTCCAAATGTAGTTTAAAAATTGCTCATGAATATATAAATTTGAGATAGTTATTTTTTAAAGTGTCAACAAAGTGACAAGCTTTATTCAGATACTTGGAAGGACTACATCAGGGCTAATATGTCTGTGAATGTGGTTCATAGAAAGGTTTAATCAGGTGCGGTTGGGTAATATTAGAGGAACTTGCCATGCCACTGCAGCCAGAAAGCCGTAAAAATGTCACCTACTTGACGGTCATCTCAGTGACGCGACCATGTCCCAGAGGTGACCTGTGTATATCACATAAGTGACAAATTCTGATAAATGATAAGACAAATTTACATAATTTACTGATTTGAAGAAAATATGAGAACCATATATAACTTTAGTGCCATGTAAATGTATCCCACCCACCCCCTACCAACACCCTCCCTATAGTGCTACTGAAATTTGAGATACTGTATATGATATGTCACGTGAGTGACCAAATATGACAGATGAGAGAAGATGTTAGATAATTTAATGATTTGAAGAATATATAATTATGCAAACAATATAGGCCCAACTGCCCTGTAAAAAAAATGTACCTCCTGAACTCTACCACAGCCACTGTCCTAGAGCGGCATTAGATTTTGAAAAAAAATATATAAACTTTCATTTTATTAGGTGACCTGTTCTGTCACGTAGTGACCAAACATGATAGATGAGAAAAGAAAGTTAGATAATTTACTGATTTGAAGAATGTATCTGTGAGAACGATACTGGCCTACTTTAGATACTGCCCCGTTAAAATAGTTCACCCATATCTTTCCAATGACAACATTGGAATTTGTGATACCGTAGATTGTCTGCATTTTATTTTTCATTTCAAGCAGGATGGAATGGCAATTTTTTTCCATATTTTTAGCACAAAAATATAGCACTGCCTGATAACGTCAGAATACATGTTATCAGTAAATTCAAAAGTTTGCAATGAAAATAAAAAACTGCGGAAACAAATACTTGTAATGTTCATATTTTTTAACTACTTCGATATCATATGGCCATGGGGTGGCTAATGCCAGAAATATTATAATGATATTTTGCACAGACTTTAAAATGGGGCCGCTCGTTTAGTTATAAATACTTTTGATTATAACACTAGTCCATGTTCACTACTGAAAGAACTTAGTGGCAAACTTGTACAAATCTATTTTTTCAGATAGAGTGACACTGTTTGTTTCAAATTTAAAACTGAATGAAGCAAAAGTGAATGTTGAACACAGCAAGACGATACATGGGAAATGCGTCAGCATCACTGAATCTACCCAGTAAATCCATGCCCATTCATGTAAGTCCAGTGTTCTAAAACGAAATGGTTTAAAATTTGATTTTCATTTTGTCTGTTGAAAAATGATACTAGCTGCAGTGTGTTTGTCTGTTAATTGATAGTTAATGGTTATAGAAATTAATTAGTAAGAAAATGCTATTCATTGATAATGTTTAACAATGGTGTAATGTTAATGTTCAGGATTCATAAGATAGAGCTAAGATGGCCTGAATTGACATGGCCAAATGATTATGTTCCTTGGTAAAATTTTGACATTGATTATTGAAGTATATTACTAAAAGTGAAATATTTTAGAAACAGATGGAAATTAGAAAGGTTTTTCATGTAAGCTGAACAATTTTTTCATTCTTGTCGTGTTGTGCACGGGCCACCTAATTCTCTTCTCGGATGGTCCATGAAGATAATAAATCATGTTCATAGCAAAACTAATTTGTAACCAACATGGCCTGAAACTCCAGCGTAGTTGCAGTAAAGAGCCAGTATGCCTCACTGTTGCTCTGAGGTGGACATAACTTCACAACATTAAAATCGTTACGTCTGCCCCGAGGTACAGTGAGGTAGACTGGTTCCCTGCCTGTTACTACACTTGCGTCTCAAGCTTTGTTGTTCATGAGTCGGTTGTGGTATATGCATAAGTTATCATCTAACAGATCATCAGAGAAGAAAATTAGGTGGCCTGTGGTTAGTGTGATGGAAAACACATTGATACAGAAAAGTAAATATGGGTTTTCTGCATTTTATTAAATAATTATACCCGTGCATGGGTTTTGTTTTTCTTTTTTCCATTTTGCTCCCTGTATTTTCCACATAAAAGTACATGTACGACTCGGTGGCTCAATTCCATCTTCATGACAGTTTGTCACCTACGTGACAATGTATCACCTACATGACAGGGCAATTAATGAGAGTCTTAATTACGGTTGTTAGATTGAATTTAGCTCTGCTGGATATTTGAATATTAAGTTTATAGTCTTAACCAATGGATACATGCCAAAAACTTCGGTTTAAAATATTTAAAACTAAGACTCGGTGGCTCAACATCATCTACGTGACACGCACTTTGTCACCCACGTGACTGTGTGTCACTTACGTGACAGGCCGTTTAATTAAAAAGCCTTAATTTGAGTAATTATGAAGAAAATAGCGCGGCCTATTATTTGAATATCATGCTTATACTCTAAACGCATGGGTAAGTGCAAAAAACTTGGGTTTGAAACATTTATTTATTCTGTTGAAAATGTCACCAAAATACCCTAAAAATATAGAAATCGTCACATATATGTATATGTATATATATATATATACATATATATATACATATATATATACATATATATATATATATATATATATATATATATATATATATATATATATATATATATATATATATATATATATATATATATATATATATCTTTATTTCGTACACGTAGTACACTTATTGTTTCTTAGGTTTACTTAGTATAATGTAGATTGTGATAAATAAAGAAAGAAAAAAGAAAAGGCAGAATAATACACACAGATCTATAATTTGTGTATTTATATCGAAAGTAGTCGGGTATTAAAAACTGAATTCGAGATCCCATTTTTTGGAATTTGGACGAGGGGGGGGGGTGTCCCCGGGTCCCCGGGTCCAGGGCACTAAGTTAAACCATGGCGTTATAATCTGATTATACCTCCATGGTTAAACACATAGATCTTTGTAATAAGAGTTTTGTGAAGTTGAACTGAATGTGTTTTTGTATGATAGTGGATTAGGTGAGCCCAATAGTTGATATTATTAGAGATTGTCATGTAAATGATTTTACGTTCTTGTAAATAGTGAAACTCAAATACATGTTCTCATAAATACATGTATATCAAAATACAGTAAAACCTCTCTAACAGAACAGCTCCGTATATCGAACACCTGTCTATACTGAACACTTATTTCTCGGTCCCAAATATATACTTTCAATGTTATCAAACCTCCCTATACCAAACACCTCACTATACTGAACACTTTTTCCGGTCCCAAGAGTGTTCGGTATGGGGAGGTGTTCGGTATAGGGAGGTGTTCGGTATAGGGAGGTTTTACTGTATACGTGCTTCTTATGTTGCAGTCATTTTATGACCCAGATTTACAAAACATGGGAATCTGGTGTTGATGTTACTTGTAATTTTTACTTCATAATATAAATCATATTGAAATATATAAAAGTTATAAATTATGCAAATAGAGGACAATTAAAATTTAAAAAGCTCCGTATCTTCCAATCTATTACAGATGGACACAAAATTTAAAGTAGCAAATACAGTTTTGTGACACCTGTCAATCTAATGGACAGTGAACAAAACTGTGCCGTTTGAAATTATGCTAATTAGCAGCACTTGAAACATTTGAAATTTGAATTATCTCCAAAACTATCATAATAAAGGTGTCAATCCATCTTCAATCTGTAGGTTTGTGACAGCAGCATCCAATGAATTATGAACCAAAGTTGTAGCATTTTGATTTATGCAAATAAGGTGAATACACAAGATTGAATTCTTGAATAACCTTCAAACTATTACAGATAGAGGTGTCATTCCAACTTCAATTTGTAGATTTGTGACATAGCCGAACTCAATGAAACATGAACCAAAGTTGTAGCATTTTAATTTATGCGAAAAAAGGAGAATACACAAAATTTAAAACTTGAATAACGGACACAATTATAGACTGATGTGTTACTCAAACTTCATTTGATAGCTTTGTAGGATAGTTGCATCCTATAAACAATGAATCAAAGTTGTAGCAGTATGATTTATGCAAATGCACCAAATTTAAATCTTGAATAGCTTCAAATTATAATAGATTGAGGTGCCTTTCCAACTTCAATTAATAGGTTTTTGACATATCTGCATGAAAAAAATACTGTTGCAGAAGTTCAATAAATACTGAATAGGCATTCTTTAAAAGTTTTCTGGGCACACAGACTGATACGATGACAAGCAATTTTTTTTCTAGTTACAAGCCTGGTTTCACTCGGGCCTGGGTAAAGGGGTCGGTGTGAAACCTGACAAATGTCCGCTCTCCCTGTGGGCCAAGATATTTTGAGAAGTTGAAAGTGCGAATGGCCGATCGGTCCCATATGCTAAGCCCACTGGTACGTGTGCTTAGATTACAAGTTTGTCATAGAACTTGAAAAATTTGCCTGCATGGTTTCATCACCAGATTGTGTTAAAGATATGCAGCCTTTGGTGTGTCATCGGTCGTTCAAATTTAATCCCCTGTTGCCACAGTCACAAAGCATTTGAGTTAATCCTGAATTTAAAATTGATGTGATTCTGGCACGAATCACTTCAACCTTGGCCTAATATTTAATTAAAACTTGCAGAATTAACCAGTCTATGTTCTTGGCTTTAATATGTCCTTTCAGATTAACATTTCCATCTTATAGAATTTATCTTACTTTGATCCAGTACTTTATCTTTTTAATCTGGATCAAAATATGGATCAAATTATGATTAGGCAATAATCCTGAAATATTAAGCATGACTTTGCACAATAGCCATTAAAACATAGATTGGTTAAATGGGAATTGATAAAATGACCTATGTTTAAATAATTTGCGACCAAACAAGTTGATTTTAATTTTGATAATAGATTTGGTATCAGATCAAAATTCTTTGTGCATAAGCCCACTGGTATCTAGGGAACAACACCACAAGTAACAAATGTAAAACACGGCTTTAAGGCAGCTGCTTTACCGTTAATACAAAGGTCAATCCGAGAAAACTGACTTAATTTAGAAAGAAGCATACACGGCTTGTGCTCGAGACAAAGACATCATTTCCTGGTAGAGAACCTTCTTGCCCATATGAATCTGGTGTGGATTTTAAAAACTGAATTGCAAAGTATCGGAAATTTGAAGTAAAAGATTATTGTAATTGAAGGAATATAATTTATAATCTATTGTAACATGATTATTGGTTGAAATGAAAAGCTGCAACTTACCGCAAAACACTACAATGCCATGTTGTTAAAACTACATTGGTTATGCATAACCGGCTTTAAGGTCAAGGTCATGGAAATGACCACCAAAGGCGAAAAATGCGAATAAGACAGGCTTTCAATTCTTAATTGCAGCATCATGAAATTAACGGAATACCTTAAAATGAATATTAGTCAAACCGATTAGAGCGTTTTGAAAAAAATAATGAATTCATAATTTAAAGAATTCAACTTAATTTTTCTTTATTATATACAAAATATGTAAATTCTCCGCAATTTCAGATTCTACATGATCAAGCACTTCCAAACGGTCGTGAAACAACAGCGTTAATATGCTAAAAACGCGACTACTACCACTAATATTAATAATAAATGCAAATAAACATGAAATATTGTTCATTGATATCTTAGTGGGTATGTGTCAGTTTGCCATATCTGCAAGGTCTAACTCAAAGTCAGAAAGGAAGAGACAAGAAAAACAATGCAGTGGTCAGTTTTGCACCGTTCTGATCTGAGAAGAATGAGTATGAAACACAGCTGGTTACTTCAAAATTAGGGCAACAAGTAAGGATATAATATAAAGTCAGACATGGCAAGTCTTGATGTAATCTTCAAGTAAAATATGATGAAGGGCTCCTGTGCATCCATCCACCCATCCATCCATCCATCCATCCATCCATCCATCCATCCATCCATACATACATACATACATACATACATACATACATACATACATACATACATACATACATACATACATAGAGACGCACAGATGTATATAATGTTTGATGAAACTACAAGTTTTTCAAATCATTTGCATATATTAGTCATAGAAACCTATGACATTGCCTCCCACGAGTGTTCTTTCTTCGGGCTCCTCAATAAGCTATCCAACTGATCACACATTGCCTGGGTAAAACCATTACACTGGCCATGCCATTGATTAAAATAAGAAAGCAAATACTGTAGCTACTCCCAAGCGAAAATTTTGAAATTTATTAACTTTACCAAATGATTTTTTACTGCGTAAATAAAGAATTGTTTTCAAAATGCTTGTTTTGCGGGATTTCACTGAATTTTTAGATATTTTATTTTTAAACACTTGAATTCTAAATAGATAAGTTATTTAGCACGAGTTTTTACATTTAATTGCAATGCTGTAATGTAGTTTTGCTAACAGTACTTTTATTGAAACCTAAACAGTTTAATAATGTAATATTTATTTTTTTAATTGGATCAATGACAACTTGGTACACAATCTCGTATGAACATAGATTTTCCTGGAACCCCGGTCCTTTTTCAAGATTTTTATCATGAACTTACATGTTTGTTTGTTTGTCGGTCTGCCTGTCAGTCCGCCCGTTCATTCGTTCATTTATAGCTTTATGATAATCTTTCAAGTAGAGCAAATTGTGAAGAAATCACTATCACAACAGAGACCATATGTATACCTATGACTCTACATCACATTTTGGACAACCCTCGTGTATCCTGAATCTTGACCTCATGTGCCTCATTTATGTGAGTCATGTTCACAGGACTACGAAGTGATCTTTATTGACATGAACTGTAGAATCCATGCAGTGCTGTCCTCGTTCAGGTAAAACCTACAAACATGTACGACATATTTGTACCAGTTTATGACCCGACCCAATTTGGTGAAATTGAAAACTACAGCTAAAGGAAATTGATGTACTTTAAATGTGTTCATTTAACCTTGTGTCCCACAAAATTAAAGTTGCTTGAAGGCGCCTGGCTTTTTTCTTGGGGGGGGGGGGGGGAGAAGGAAGAGCTTATACTGATTTTACACGGCGATAAGGCTCAGGATTGAGTTCCTAGAATAAAGGATATGAACAGTTATTGTCCGCGTTCCCTGACGTCAGAAAATAAAGCAATGGCTGTAGTCGACTTAAACTGATTGGTACAGATCTATATGCCCAAACACTTATCTGTCATTTACAAGAAAAATATCTTTTTTGTTTGTTTGTTTGTTTTTTGTTCTTTTGTAGTTTTTTTTATATTATTGTTAATTCCTCAAAATATCCTGTAAATATGTGCCAAACTGCGTGCAGGTTCACACCTTGATCATTTAAAAATTTACAAATTTGCAATTAACTCAGATTACCACAGCCCGAAACAGAACATGTGCATGAAACCAACAGACATTGTAAAGTACACATAGTAACAACTTTGTAATGATTTGAAATCAACCAGTTGATGAGGGCTGAGAGGATCTGTCACATTAAGCAGACCAGGAAATGATCTGTGCTCATGTACTTCACTCATTCATGCCAACCTTTCATGCGATGGGGACCGCTGTGGGGGTCGAGCGGAGAAAGGGCAGGGAATCTGATAGGATGTATTATGCTGATGAGAATTATAAGGGGAGGAAATTTTAATTTTCACGCTGAGTCTGTAGCTTATAGACATTCTCTTTCAGTTATTTGATAATAATGGTATTCTATACATTATTTTGTTATAAATTATAACTGTACCATAATGACTTGGTATCAGCGCATGAGCCTTGGGTCGACAGGCAGAAGAGATGGGATCTGAGAAAGTGTATTTCGCTGATGAGAATTGTTAGGACTGAGACAAATTTTAATTTTCTCGATAAGTGTGCAGCGCATAGATATTCTCTTACAGTTGTTTGTTCTTGATATTCTGTGCATTATTTTGTCATAACTGTACCATACTGACTCGTGTAAGCTTATGAGAAATAGAGCTCGTTTGCATTTTCAGTTGTTTTATTTTTTTTATTTATTTGTTTGTTTGTTTATTTGTTTATTTATTTATTCATTTATTTATGAGTACAATGTAGGCGCGGATTTTTACTGAGTACAAATTATACAATGTAGGCGCGGAGGCATGGGTGGGTAGGCGCATTAACAATGTATCCCGATTCAAAGTGTCTTTAACCAAAAATCACTCACCAGAGCACAATGTTAAAGCTGAAGGAATGGGAGCAGGAAAAAAAGGGAACAAAAATAGGTCATTTGATCAAGTGTTGATGACCCCTCTCACATGGTACTGTCTGCGTAACGTAGCCGTAAGGTTTCTGTCTGGATCCCTGGCCTGAAACAAACTCGTGTGATCACACCGTGCACATATTGACATTTTTGTTAAGCGCTACGTGCATGTTAGCAGTAAGAGCAAACACCTCTTACTACTGTTACATTTGTAGTGTAAGACTAACAATTTCATTTTGAGAGTCTGAAAGTTGTCAACACATAGTTTTGGTGTCCTGACACAGATATGACAGAACCTACGGAAACCGCGGCGACTGGAGCAGGTAAGAAGTACAGTTGATTGTTCCAGTTTGGCGATAAAGTGGGGGGAAATATTTATCTATAAATGTGCTTCGAGCGCCATATACTTTCTTTGGTCACTTGCACTTCTTTATAATGAATGGATCGTAAATGTTTTATTGTTACTACTGAAAACAACGACTGAAGAAAGTTCATCCCTGCATGAAAATTATATATGTCATGTGCTATAGAGCTTATATTTAATAAAACCCTGAGCTTCAGGAAGAATTTAAGCGAGTAGGTGACCCAGCTAAATTATGTTGAAATAATGAAAAGAACAGTAATTATCAACCAAGCGAATGCACGGGGGGGAAGAGAGAGAGAGAGAGAGAGAGAGAGAGAGAGAGAGAGAGAGAGAGAGAGAGAGAGAGAGAGAGAGAGAGAGAGAGGAAGGAAGGGGGAGAGGAGGAGGGGGCAACAATATTTTGTCAGACTAATGCTAACTTCTCTATTTTTGGAGGTCACTTGGACCTGTGTTGAAAAAATATTTATTCCCACCCATGAATATTTGTTTCCCCCCACAAGTAACTAATGTTCTCCAAATCAGTTAGTTTCCAGCCACAAACTGATGACTAATTTAGCATGTGAGCATTGACTTATTATGTTTGCTGGTATTTTTTTCATCTCATTTCCTACCTCTTTTAATCATGTTAATTATGATATAAGCTTAATGTGTTCGTACTTTTACTTTCAAACTGCTCTAAAGGTCCACTGTGTATTTTATGTGCTATTATGCTTATATTCCATAAACGCCTCAGCTGCAGGAAGAATTTAAGCGAGTATGATCCAGCTAAATTATGCTGCAATAAACAATAATTATCTTCCAGGCGAATGTACCCTCCTGGGTGTGGGGGGGAGAGAGGGGGAAGGGGGGGGCGACAATATTTTGCCAGACTAATGCTACCTTCTCTGGTTTTGGAGGTCACTTGTACCTGTGTTGAGGAATATTTGTTCCCACCCATGAATATTTGTTCCCCCACAAGTAACTAATGTTCCCCAAATCAGTTTGTTTCCAGCCACAAACTAATGACTATTTAGCATGTGAACATTGACTTAATATGTTTGCTGTTTTTTTTTTATATCTTATTTCTGTTTATTTTATTCTTTTAGCTTACGAAATTTATCTCAGCTTAGCTTAGCTTAGTTTTCAGATTCAGATCTCATCTATTTGACAAAAAGTAAATGCATAATACAAAACTGCTGGTAATACCAAAACAATTCAACTGTAAAGAAAGTATGGGAAAAACACCCAGAATTTGATACTACCATTAAACCTAATTGTCAGGATGACCCATCACTAGGATAAGGATGGAAAACATCCGTTCTCGCATGCGCCACCTAAAATAAGATTACTTTGTGGGTTCACACCGTTTCATATCAGAGAACCATATTTTACAAGATATACATACATACAGACAGACAGACAGACAGACAGACAGACAGATAGATACATAGATAGATAGATAGATAGATAGATAGATAGATAGATAGATAGATAGATAGATAGATAGATAGATAGATATAATGTGAGTGTGTGTGTGTGTGTGTGTGTGTGTGTGTGTGTGTGTGTGTGTGTGAGAGAGAGAGAGAGAGTATGTAATAATCATATGAAAACTTGGAATAACATAAGGGGGAACATCATGATATCGAGTAGGATAATTGTGGGTAATAGGCATTGAGAAAAACATGTTATCCAGATAACAATTAAGGGGCTTTTACGTTTTGAACAGTGGATCGGTATGGGCATTTTACTGGGCTGAATTTATCAAACGAACCGCAATTTTTTTGTAATTTGAAAATGCGATCACAGGCATGACCCATGCAAGTACAGAATAGTTAACATGTGGTAGGAATAAGGAATTATAGATAAGGAGCAAAGTACAGTCAGGACGGTAATAATGCAACCTTTTCAATATCCAATAACACCAGCAATTTTATCAGAAATTTTATTTAAATGGGCATTCCAATTTAATTTTTCATTTATTATTTATCCAAGAAATACTAATTCTGTTGTCCTTTCTAAATGAATATCAGTTATTTTAAAATCAAAATCTAAATTCAACTTTCGTTGAGGAAAAGAAAGTAACATGTATTTTGTTTTTGGGACATTTAGGGATAATGCATGTGCGGCAAGCCAGTTATGCACTTTTGCAAGTTCAGAATTTATATTATTTGAAAGGACATAGTTATCTGCTGGAGGTCTGAAATTAAAAGAACAGAGTGAATTTATTAGAGTTGCACCATTCGCATACAGGATGGATTCAAAATTTGGCGAGGCTAAGTGAAGGTCTTTGATGTATATTATAAAGAGATGTGGCCCGAGGATGGGTCCTTGGTGCACCCCTGTTGTGATAGGCAAAGGATTAAATCCAACTAAACATATTGAAATCTGTTTGTCAAGTAACTTTTAAACCATTTCAATGTCATATCAGAAAGACCATGTTATTATAATTTATGCAAAAGTATTTTATGATGTAAAGTACTATATTGCTTTCATGAAGCTTCACTTAGGCAAAATGTCGACTTTTTTGGCCGCGCTAGAATATATTTCTAGGACGAATCGTTTTAACACAATAGGTATTGGCTTAACACAATAGGTATTGGCTTAGGCTGTAAATTGTATTAGCATCTCTATTTGTATGTACTATTGTTTGAATTCTACAATCGGTCCAATTAATCACTTTGGTGGTAAACATTTGCCCCGCAGTCTGTCTCGTCTAGATGTCAGTGGTCTTTTGCGTGTATCTGTGTGTTTGGTATTGCCCTATTATTTGTCTTTTCCAGCAAGAGGGATTTACATAGGGCTTTACCCTCTTTCCCAATTGTTATCAATTATTACTGTTATGATATGTATTGTAATGTCCAATGAAATAAGTTTAAGCCAAGTGTCGAAAGCTTTAGACATGTCTATAAATAAAGTCAGGGGTATTTCACTCGAATCTAGTATTTTGTAAGTTCGATTAATAAATTCCAAAGCAGCAGTTTCATTACTATGGAGCTTTTTCAATCCATGCTGACTTGAATAAAATGTATATTAAAACAAAGTAATCATAAAGCTGTTGGTACACAATTTTTTCAAAAAAACCTTAGTAAAAACAGGAAGTAGGAAATTGGTCTATAGTTATTCAGCATGTACTCCCGCATCTTTCTTGTAAATTAGTATTACTTTAGCTTTTTTCAATTTAATTTGGAAAAATACCTACC
Source organism: Hermodice carunculata (assembly GCA_964020975.1). NCBI lineage: Eukaryota > Metazoa > Annelida > Polychaeta > Eunicida > Amphinomidae > Hermodice > Hermodice carunculata. The sequence goes on along the minus strand of OZ026612.1, from coordinate 136,103,594 downwards.
ACGAGAGATTGATTGATTATGAGAGAGAAAGGCTCTACTAATAAGAGATAAAAGGTTTTACATGCTGACTTACTTTTTTTAATAAGTCTCAATGACCAGTGCTAGATTTAGGTTTAAAGTTCTTCGTGATTGTATCTATCTCAAGAGCTGCGGAAGTATTAGTAAAATTAGAAGTACTTTCCCATTGTACGTATATATATATATATATATATATATATATATATATATATATATATATATATATATATATATATATATATACATATATATATATATATACATATATATATATATATATATATATATATATATATATATAGAGTTGTGTCTTTGGTGGTTTATGGGCAGAATTGTAATCCTCTGACCGTCTGATGGGCAGTTGTTCGGTTTATCGGCAGTTGAAAAATGCCTATGAACCATGTTGGTGCTACCTAGGGGTTTCAAAACCGTACAAATGAGCAAATCTGCACAGATATTATGGGAAGCTATAAATGCCCTGAAACTGTGGTAAGCTTTGCTCGGTATATACTGCCCACGGTCCTGTTTGAGGATAATAATTGATTGACCCACAGAGAATGGGCATGACCCACAAACCGACTGTAGGACCTATCCCATTGTATTTTTTTTCGGGGCAGTGTATAATTGCCCATAAACCACCCAACACACACACACACACACACACACACACACACACGTGTGTGTGTGTGTGTGTGTGTGTGTGTGCATATATAACTTGTTTCACGAGGGCAACTTGGTTAGCGAATCCTCACCTATCCTCCCTCCCCCCATGGCCTTCAATAATAATAATAATAATAATAATAATAATAATAATAATAATAATAATAATAATAATAATAATAATGATAATAATAATAATAATGATGATAATAATAATAATGATGATGATGATGATGATGATGATGATGATGATGATGATGATGATAATAATAATAATAATAATGGAATACAGTATATTACACCAAAGTCTCCTTACCACCACAACACATGTATATACATATACTTCCACATTGTAGAAACAGTTATATTGAAAGGATAATTATTGAGACGGATGGCATGCAGTTTAAAAAAAGAAAGGAAAAACGTGCTCTTATATATCAACAATCCATAATGATATGCCATTGTTTCAGTTGACCTGAAGGTTGTAGATAATAATGATAATGATAATGATGATGATAATATATACATCTTTATTTCGTACATATAGTACACTTGCATATCGAGAACATACAGTAGGCCACATATAGAAATACAAATAACGCAAAACAATTTGATTATTATTGCGTTAGGAGCACAACTGGGAACAGATCATGTCACAAACAGTTTAGTGTCTGTTCAGTTTAATGGAACAAGTGTCCGGCAATGCATAGATGGTCAAGCAAATCCCTCACTTCACTGTTATTTAAAAACCAGTCTAACTTGCCATCTCGAATGTCGCAAAGTTCACGAATAACCCGTGCTTTTACATTTTCTGTTAATGAATCAAGTCTATATACTTTCTTCAACAAAGGATTGCAATAGGATTCACCAGCGTCAGAACTATGAACCATCTTCCCACTGAGTGACAACCATGGGTCCATGTCAGTGTTTCTGTTAGGAATTTTTTCAAAGGGTCCCAACCTGAAAGAGATCCAACTTTTTTGCTATCCTTTGCAAAATAACAAAGAAGATATAGGAAGTTGGGACCCTTTGAATTTTGCTGAGGGGGTATTTCATGATATGAAAGAGTAATATACCCCTATTTGGGGGTTAACGGAAACCTTGCATGTTTTGGTGTCATCATGAGGATCTGGACCATGGTACAGAGATACCTGATGCATAGCTAAGGTCCTGGTTCCCATCAGACTTAGCCAAAAGTGCACTCTAAGTGGTACAACTCAGCGTGGAAGTCTGTTCTTTGTTCATTACAAGCAACTATGGGGGATTTTTAGCTCAGCTGACTTGTCAGTCAGCTGAGCTTATGTGGTGGTTAAGTATCCATCGTCCGTCTGTTGGTGTCCACAATTCACATTTTCGACTTTTTCTCCAAAGTCACTGGCCAGATTTACCTCAAACTTGGTGGAAATGTACCTGGGTCCCTACCAAGTCAGCAATTTATAACTTTGGGCCAACATAAATGTGAATCCGGGTGAATCTAATGCATGGAATTTATTATTAAATTCCATGTATTATATCATATACACCCGGATTCACATCTATGCTACCCCAAAGCTATACATTGTTGACTTCTGCTGTACATACAATAAAAAAATGCTGTGCTGTGTTTAAATAAAAATTGAAAACAGGGTTGCTTGTTTGTCTTTACTTTTTAAGCAATATTAAGGTGACCAAAATATCAGTGATCATGAGCAAAGTCATTCGTTACACTTACACCTCAATGGATAAATAATGATATTCAAGATAATTGTGTTATATATTGCCCATGAGTATCAAAAATAAAATTATATTGATGATTTGTACAAGTACAAAACACAAATTTCCATGAATCCTTCTCATCCCAGTTCAACTGAATTCAAATTTACATGTGTCCCAGAGAGTTTGCTAGTTAAGAGGACTACAGAGCGTTTGCCAGCGGTAGCCGGCGTTAGTCAGCGTTTCACACCGGTTGCCGGCGTTGAAAGGGTGGCAAACGCTGGCAAACGTCAACTAACGCTGGATAACGCCGCGCTCCAAAAGGCTTAATTGTATTTTGGCGTTTCCCAGCGTTTGTAACGCCGGCTAACGCTGTCTCACGCTGGCAAACGCTGTGTGACGCCGGGAACCGCCCAGAAACGCCGAAACGCACCTACTAACGCCGAAACAAGTTACTGGTGGTAGGATTTGGATAAGCACGGCGCCTTTGAGTACCACATTGGAATTAAACCGTACCTCTGTGGGATTTGTACCCGGCTATTTGGCACCTGCCATAGGACTTGGATACTGTTTAAAGATGTGCTTAAACATTTGAAGACATCTTTAGATATTTAAAGACATATATAAATACATTTTAAGATATCTCTAAATGTGTTGAAACATATCATTGAATCAAATTTTCCCTTCTAGATTTAGAGATATGTCCAAGTAGATTTGAAAATATGTTTAAATTGATTTAAAGATATCTTTAAATACGGGCTTATTTAAAGATGTCTTCAAATACATTTAAAGTTATCTTCAAATATCTTTGGATTCAGAGATAAATCCATTTGGGGATAACTCTATATTATTTAGAGATATCTTCAAATTAACTGGGGTGCGTGTTCAAGGATTCTATTTACTAATTATGCATAATGGAAATTGTTCATGCATGTGCGCCTAGGGAGAATCAACATTTAGGGAACACAATCTTTATTCATCTATTTGAACATATCTTTAAATCCTATTAAGGACATCTTAAAATTGATTTCAGATATCTTCAAATGACCCAGTTAGAGGAATCTCTAAATTGATTTAGAGATCTCTAAAATTATTTAAATAAATAAAATAGGCTCTAATTAAAGGTATCTTTAAATGCATTTAAAGATACCTGTGAATATTTAGACAGGCTGGCAAACATTACATACATTTATAGATATATTCATATTGATTTAAAGATACCACTAAATCTAAATAATAAGAGATATAATTGATAGAAGAGCGTGCACTTCCAATGCACTTTCCCTTGCTCCACTAGGTGCAGTGCATTGTGCAGTTTCTTGCACTTCCTCGTAGCCTGGGATGTCTAAAAACTGGATAAAAACAAAACAAAAACAAAAACAAAAAAAAAAAAGACCGGTATTCCATACATGTATATACATACCTACATACATATCTACATACATACATATATATGCCTATACATATATATGTATATATGTATATATATATATATATATATATATATATATATATATATATATATATATATATATATATATATATATAGATAGATATATATATATATATATACGCCTATGTCCTTTTTGCTCCAAGTCAGTTCATGTGCAATCAAGTTCATGCATCTCTCGCCGTCCACTCCAGGTGGGGTGTCTGCAATAAAGTTGTTATCTATGTTTATCACAGAATATGGGCAGGAGGATTGTTTGTTACATATTTCCTTAATTCTTTCTTTTTTTCTTTCTTTATTCTTTTTAGTAGTTGAAATTGCCGGTCAAAATTGTTGGATCGAGCGGTAATAAGTAACAAGAAATTTTTATTGTATAGGGCCTTACGCCATTTACCCTGTCAAAATCTGGTGACGGATTTCTAATGCGTGTTTTTGTGGGCGATAAAAAGATAGCACAAGCAGGAAGCAATAGCTCCTGTTGGTTGATGAATATAAACAGTTTATTATTTAAATCTGATTAACAAGAGGCCCATGGGCCTAATGCTCTGCTGGCATTGTGGCTATATTGCACCCGTTCATTTCAAAGTTGTTAGTCCTCAAGTGGCTTCTGAACTTAAAAAGCTTATATACATTTAATGTAAAAATTGTCCACCACCTTGGGACAGAAGATCAAGGACACCCAGATTATGTAAAACAAGAGGCCCACAAGCCTGCCTAGTGCTGCTCTGACATTGCCATTGAAGTCCAAGCTACACCCTACCATTACAAACTCACCTCTTTCAGCTTTACAGGCATAGTGACCCCCCAAAATTTTGCCAAGGTCACTGATATTATGTACAATTCTAGCTTTGGACATTGTCTATATATCCTATAAATTTGGCAAGTCTTATCCAATTACTTTTTCAAGTATGGAATTTTATATCTTAAAACCCATTTTGGCTCATAATTTCCATCAAATTATAGATGGCGCCACGTACTAGTATCATTAGCAATTTAAACTTTGACCTACCCCACAATCCAATCAAATTTGGTGCAGATCTGCCACAGATTAAAGATGCAAGAGTGCTCACAAGATTTTCATATTTTGACCCTTATTTTGCATAATATTGGAAGTGGCACCACAAATATCGAAAATAACCTAAATTTTCATACCCCCTTTAAGTCCTGAAAGTTGTATTGAGGTATCTTGAAAACTGTGGACAGTATTGCGGTCACAAGATTTTCACATTTTGACCTGTATATTACATAAATATAGGTGGTGCCACCACCATTGATGTCGACAAAGATTTTTATATACTTTGTAGCTCCTAAACGTCGTATGGGCCTATCTCAAGAACTTTGGGGTGCAGAGCATTCACGAGATGACCCCTATATTCAAACTGGCCATTTGACCTTGACCTTCAACTCAAATTTAAAAAATGTTATGTTCAAAATGTGTGCCTCACATCCAGCTTTTCATATATAGTCTGTCTGTTCAAATTGGGTCATAGCTTTTCAAGCTATTGACGAAAAACAATAAACTTGGACAAGCGACAAACTCCATATTGGCCCCATAACTACTGGGTCACAGTGGCCCAAAAAGTATGGTTACCAAGTACAGTTTTATTTGTTATGTAATCAAGTTCAATTTTGATCTGGAGGTTAAATTCTCTTTGCCATTGATGTCAAAGCTACACCCAGCCACAACAGTTCACCTTTTCAACTTTATAGGCATGGTGACCTCACAAAAATAGGTCAAGGCCACTGATATTACATAACATTCTACCTTTGTCCATGGTCTATATATCGTATAAATTTGGCAAGCCTAATCCAATTACTTTTCCACAATTGGAACTTTGCATCTTAAAACACATTTTGGCTCATTATTTCCCGTCAAATTATAGGTGGCCCCACGTACTAGTATCATTAGCAATTTGGACTTTGACCTCCCCCACAATCCCACCACATTTCGTGAAGATCCACCAAAAATTAAAGGTGCTGGAGTGTTCACAAGAATTTCACATTTTGACCCCTATATTACATAATACTATAGGTGGCGCCACCAATTTCGAAATGGGTCTAGATTTTCATACACCCTATAAGTCCTGAAAGTTATATTGGGCTAATTTGAAAACTGTGGACGGTATCGAGCTAAAAGCAAAAGTTTACGGTTGGACGGACGGACATACATGAGCGGTGGCATAAGCTCTGCGACCTTTGATCAGCAGAGCTAAAAAACTATTGGAAGAACGCAGCAGACATTAACCATGACTCATGAGTCCTGTGCCAAACTTCCCTCTGAGAAACTTTTGCTTGGAGTATATCCGTCTTTGGTCAAAATGAATAAATGGGGGTCGATTGCCCTTATTTTAATTCGCTCGATCTTGACTTTATTGCACGTTTAAAAATCCAACTTAAACCAGGGAAAAGATATCTTGAATTAAATTTGGTTGTACACTGACGGAAATACTTCACAAAGTTAAGAATTAGTGTCCGTAACCTGCGGCTACAAATAGAAAGGGGCTGTAACACTAAAACACTCGTCGACTCATGGAGAGAAGACTTATCTGTATATTCTGCAGCTGCGCAGCTGTTCTGTAGAAGATGTATATTCTGCAGCCGTGCAACTCTACTGTAGTGTAGAAGATATAGTGCATTTTATGTTGGAATGCACTATGTATACTGCATGTCGAAAATCACTATTTAACATTTCAGATAGCTTTATTGCCGAAGGCCCGCCATCTGGTGGGCATGGCAAAGATTACATGCTAAAAAAAACCTGCGGCACATCAAGATGTTTGCACCAGGTCTGGGCAAGACAAAATTATAGTTTGAGCATAATTAGATACATAAGTCATAACTTAAATATTTACAAGGAAGAACAAGCAGACAAAATAAAATAAAATGGGGGAGGGGGGGGGACTCCCCTGGTTTCACACTAACCACGGGCAACAAAGCATGTATTTATGTAATTTATTATATTATTTGAGAACATGGTGATTTATTTAAGGACAATGCTATTTTCACCGTACGGTGAGAATAGCGTTTGGTCTATTTTCACCGTGCGGTGAGAATAGCGTTTGGAAGGAGTTTGGTCTATTTTCACCGTACGGTGAGGATAGATTTTTTGTCTATTTTCACCATACCGTGAGAATAGCGTTTGCTCTATTTTCACCGTGCGGTGAGAATAGCGTTTGGCAGGAGTTAGGTCTAATTTCACCGTACGGTGAGGATAGGGTTTGGTCTATTTTTACAGTATGGTGATGATGGTACAGCTTGGTATATTTTCACGGTGAGGATAGAGGTGGCTCTATTTTCACCATCTGGAAATTAAAATTAAGAGCCTTTTCGCAAATTTATGGTTATGGCTTGTCACATAGAACTGAGGCAAATTAAGATTGGAGAAATGCTTACTTTAGGGAGATAGCTAGCTTTATAGTATAGTCAATAGGAAACGGGAGAAAGTGCCCACTTACGGAGGGTTTACTGTAAAGCAATTACCTTGGCACCGTGACAGCATTAAATGTTTGGCTGTTTAACATCTCAAATTAACATATGAATTTACTCTACCCACCTATCAGTCTTTCATTTTTGTTGCTTCGTGGATTTCTTTTTAATGCGATCCTTAACCAAAGTCATAACAAGATAGATCTATAAGTTACCCTTAAGTTCCATAACTTCCATCCGTGACAATATTAAAAAAAGTTCCTACCTTGTCTTGTTACCTAAATTTTTGCCTTTTCACATAAAAAATACAGTACGTGTTGGCTCTTTAAAAGCTATTAGATAATAAAAGCTGAAATAACACCTAAACAGATCTCATAAACCATGCTCAAACTGGGATGTTAGGCCTTTTTATCATTTCAGCAAATGTTTGTTCCAATTCTCTTTGTGTGCAATATCATGACACAATGCTTTTCCAAAATATTCTTCCCTGGTTGACTTCTTTTCATCGCCGCACGTTAGAAATAGAGCAGCCCCTATTCTCACCATACGATGAATATAGACCAAACTCTATCGGGGGGGGGGGGCACTCCCTATACCGAACATTATGGGGATGTTCTGCTCTGAAGGGCAACTTTTTGCGTGCATTTTCCCGAACCAAAGTATCAATTTTGCCAAGAATCTCCCTAGCGAAGGTCCAATATTTAAACTTGGGCCCTTAACTATCGGTGGTAAAAAAATCAAACGGCCCTTATCAAGACCCCCGGTTAAGGCAATCACTCTCATTCGCTTCCCGCAATCAAATTGCACGCTGTGATAATTATGATTACGCTGCTAGTCTATCGCGTTGGCCACCTGGCCGCCCTATTAAACATAAAGGTCCAGGATTTCTTGGAATGGGGGCCCTGATGAAGGGTAGGTTTGTGTAAATCTGAGCTGCACACCCCTATAAAAAAAAGTAGAGAGTACCCCCCCTCCCCCGACTCTATCATCACCGTACGGTGAAAATAGACAAAACACTATTCTCACCGTACGGTGAAAATAGTCACTCCATTTATTTAATACTCTGGAACCATATCGTCCAGAAGCAATGTTAGATACTGAAAATTTCAAATTTCTCATGTCTTACAACAGTGGTGACTATATCGTCACTAAAAAGGTGTTGAGGTTTCCAAATAGCACCATGCATGGCACATATACAGCATAGACAACAGCATGGTAACCAAGTGATTCTTTATTTTAATCACGGACGTGCTATAGTATAGGCTAGAGCCTATAGTCCCTGTTTTAATTTAGTCCTTGTTTTGTGTGTGTGTGTGTGTGTGTGTGTTTTTAAGGATTTTCCCTTTAGTTTTTATTTATTTATTTACTTATTTATTTATTAACTTGTTTATCTATTTACTTATTCATTTGTGCTCTTTTTACGCTAGCCCATATAATTATTGTGTTTTACTTTTTGATTTACAAACATTTGTCCAGACCTGTGACACACGCTGTGAAAAAGTTACAGGTGCTCCAAGCTTGTAGTTTTTGCCATGCCCACCAGGGGGTGGGCCTTATACATCACATTGTATTATCATTAATTTATTGTATTGATAATTGTGCGCCAAGCGACAGGACCACTGCATTTTTATTATAAAAAGTCACCGTGTAATAACACATATGTACTTAGCATGTGTGTTACACTTAACTTTTTACATTTGGACGAGAATAACAGGATCACATCGCTTCACTAGCAGACACCAGAACCGTGACCATTGCAACATGCAACGAGGATATTGATTGGTTAAAAAAACAGCAACCAATCAGGTGCTTGTACTCTTAGTCAATGACATTCGACCGTGTGATGTGTAAACACCCTTGAAGTCCTAGTTCTCGTGATCAGTATCCTATACAACAACAGCACCAATGTTGTCTGCGTAAGAGTGAACATAATGTGGAACTGTGGACAGAAACTTTGGATTCGGTGCTTTTGTAAGTGCTCTGTTCATTAAATGGATTTATATTCAATATTACTGCGGTGAAATATACATAAAAGCCATAATGGGGCGTGACTGGCTGGCTGAATAGTCACGGTTCTGGTGTCCGCTTATACCGAATGGGGCCACAAATACCAGCCGACAATGCCATGAATGAATATATATTTCTGTATCTTGATCATAACTTTGTTAGTTTGTAAGCCAACAATTTGTGGCAACATGCAGGCCAGTAGACATTAACGATAGGAGTCTTGTCATGAAGTTTTGATTTCCAGTTTTATGTAGTTTGAATTTAACCTTGATTAGGAGGGCATACTGTGAGTGTCGGGCTTCTGCATCGTCATTGCTCACTGCAGTTGTGTAATCGGCATACATAGATTCATAGGCACAGTATTGATCATATCACTTTTTGTGTTTCTTTTTCTTTCCTTCTTTTTTTGATTACAAGAGGGCCTGAGTTTTTTCACTGTTGCAATTTCAGCAGCTGTACAGAAAATGTCATTCAGTTGATTAACCAAGTCATCTAGATGTCATTCAGCCCTGAGTTGTTCAGGTTTGAGGTACGATTCTCTGGTGCACTGCATTGAACAGTAATGTGGTTCGAAATTTTACGTCGTTGCCCTGTCTCCACACATATTTATGCAGACCCATATTTGTCATTTGTTGTTCTTCTGTAGTATATAATAATAATTGTCTTTGGCCCTCCACTTGTTTGCTGTGGTCCTGAAAAGGAGGCCAAGAAATCAACACCTATCCCACAATCGCATCTTGTGCTTGGCATGCCCACAGTCCCTGTCTATGTTGCCATAGACATAGTCGTGGGAGCCCTTATAAGGGCTACCTTCTCCCTTCCCCTCTCTCAGTTCCCTACTCTGGCTTCAGACTCCCTCAAACCTAACACGTTACTTCTTCTTTCCCAGCACTTCACCAGAAAGCCCTTAACTAACTCAATCCCTACTCCACTTCCTGACTATCTCCTTTCAACCCCAACATCCAGGCTAACCTATCACCCTCTGCCATGCTCTGCACTTGTTCTAGACTTCTACATAATTCATCCTTCTCTTTCCACCCTTCAAACAGATTATCTCTCAATCCCTGATACTCTGAACACCACACAAGAAAATGATCTATTGTCTCATCCTCATCCTCCCTGCATATCTTGCACTTCCAATCGCTCCCACTGGTCCACTTCTGTGTCCGTTTCTCAAGATTAATCACTCCTGCTCTTCCTTGAAATAACAACTTTGAACCCTTGCTACAATCCCAACACTTTCCTCTGACTGGTTTATCAAGCCCTTTGTATGCTATGAGTGTGCTCTTTTCCTCCACCCCTCTCTTCCATTTAACAATATGCTTCTCAGTAACCAACTTTCCCACGTACGTTTTCCACCACATTTCAATCTCATCTGGCCCCTTCAGATCATACTTCTCCGCCAACTTATTTATGTCTGTCATCCACTTTGTCTTCTCACTAACTGCCTCAAGATATACCTTTCTGCACCACCTGTCTTCTCCTACATCCTGCAAATAGCCCCAATAGTTCAACTTAGACTTTGCTATTCTATCCCTGACACTTATCCATCCAAGTTCACCTAGTACTGCTTCTGTTGCCACACAAGGGGGAGCCCCTAGTATCCATTTTCCCATCTCTCTCTGTGCCTTTTCCAACCATTCCAAGTCTTTCTCACTTATTGAAATAACATCCAGACCATGCAACATTCCTGGGACTGCTACCCTCTTCCAAAGAACTCTCCCTGTAAATGCCTTATTAAAACTATTCATTGCTGTTAGCTTTATCATACCCTTTGCTTTATTGACTTTCTGCTTAATTTTTATATGCCCGTGGCATAATTATATGCCCATGGTTATGCTAGTGGCTATCATACAATGTATTGACCAGGGTGTTAAATTGTGAACATGGAAAAATCTTATTTCTTTCCACAGCGTCTGTTGTGCGAGCATGTAGTCTGTGACACTTGGTGCCCCAGTGTGGCTATAGCATGTGTGATATCCCCTAAGATCTCCTAAACATGTACCATTTTGGTACAATACATTATATTGTAAGTATTTACCTAAAACTCCTAAGATACAACCACATCAAATCTTGTACATGAAGATAAATTTATATTTCTAATGTCCGGTGGCATTGGGGATAAATATGTTCTTAGGCATGTCATAAGCTATGTTAACTGATCATCTGCTTTGCGTAAATAACCTGCTGTATAAATATTGTAAGATTCCCCATCGAAACTGCCCCTGATGTGGCCATAATTGTTGGGTGTTATACATTCCAGTGTATTGTTGTTTTTGTTCTTTTCTGCTCTATTACTGTTATATGTATGATACTGATGTGTAATCTCAGTTTATATGCAATAAAGATTTGTAATTGTATTTGTCTGCAGGTGGTTTTCGTCAAAGGGGTAGGATTAGCCAGGAAGCCGTCTTTGGCTTATGACAGTCATATTTTATGTGCCCCCCCCCCCCCCCCCCCGATTGGTATTTCCATTTTTGACGCAACATATATGCTCTCTTATATGCGCATGTGGAATCCTTGTGTTGAGGTCAAGTCCTGAAAATATTTTAGATGTTGATGTTGTTGGCTACCATGTAGGCCTTGTGACCTACCTGAATCCTATGACTATGTCTGTGGGGATACCTATAAAAATCTAAAAAGAATAGGAGTTAAACTTGGATTTGAACCATATAACACTCAAGTACTGTCTCTGTACAGAAGAGAGAAGAAAAATTACAAGAGGGTACCAAATAAAAAGAAAAAAAAATTCCAACAGGGACTCATAGATCAGCTGTACTCCACTCAAAGAAATAATCCTAATCTGGTTTGGAAAATATATAATGAACTCACTGAAACTGAAACAAAGAAACATTCAACAAACTTTTGAATCAGCCTAGTGACTTTTGTGACCCAAACATATAGCACTTTATTCAGGAAAATGAAAACACAATTTTTTTATGAGTTCAACTTTTAGATAACCACAGGGGAAGTCAGATGAGCTATCATGAAACTGAAGAATAACAAATCTCCAGGCCAGGATGGTATAAAAAGTGAAATGATAAAAAGTGGCAGAGAAATACTACTCCCCTTTTGATAGTGCTCTTAAATAAGATATTAACTTGGTACTTACTGCAGACAAGACAGTTTGTAACAAGATCCTGGTGGTTTCATTGTGAATCATTTACACAAAGTGATTCCAGATAGCCTACGTTTCATTATGTAAAAATCAAAGCGTCATACGCATGTGAAACTGACAGGGAATTTCCTTAGATTTACGTCCTGTGATGGTAATCCCCGACCTATTTCCCATCACGCTTTGCTTTCAGCATCCACTTTACTCTTGCCTCCGGGCAAAGAAAGAAGATGCCACTTTGTGATGTCTCTCAAGAGGAACTTGAAAAGTCCACCCGTGTCATCTCTTCCTTTCGTTCTTGCGTTGTATTACTTCATACAACAACTAACAACCTCTCTCCGAGAGTTTCCATCAGTCTGTTTAACTCACTGATTAAACTCATAGCCCTATATGGCAGTGAAGAATGGGGAGTATCTATGTGTGGTGCATCTATCCAGAAAACTCTTGCAAAATGCAATAGCTCTTTTACTGAAAAAGTTCTGCTGAGTTTCTTAAGATATATGTTAGGGGTCCATAAAAACACTACCTCAGCAGCGGTGCGTGTTGAATTAGGGATACACCCTCTTGGCCTTGAAATTTTAAAGAGTGTTCCAAAATACAAAGCCCATATTTCAACATCATCTAGGTCACTGTTTGTATTATCAGTATCTCAAGCATCATTACTAAGTGTTGATCCTGGATGCTGGTTTCATACTGTGACCAAAATAGAAAAATAGCTAGACTGTACTGGTGTTCCTGTTCTTGCACAGCGTAAATGTAAGGGCATTTATAATGAAATCTGACTGAAATCAGGTTCAAACAGTGACTGTAAACTCAGAACATATGCCCTTTTAAAAAACAGTTTTAGACTTGAAAACTATCTGGATATAGTGACAGTAGCAGCACATAGGAAAGCGCTAACCCGCCTGAGAACCAGCAGCCACAAATTGGCAATTGAGACTGGAAGGTATACCAGGCCTAAAACTGAGGTATGTAACACTAACAGAGTTTGCTCACTATGTAAGACTGTCGAAGATAAATTCCATTTCCTAATCCAATGTTCTAGATATGAGACTGAAAGAAATTAGCTTTATACTCATGCATGTGGTGAATGTGGGCCCTAATTTCAGTGCCTTGTATATGGGGACAGATTCCATTACATGCTTACAGCTGAGGGTGAAATTATAAAACAAACTGCTAAATTTTGTTCCCTTTCCTTGTCTAAACATGAGTCTAGTTAGTATCTACAAGGCAGAATCCAATGCGTTAATATCACATGTTCATACATCACTGTTAATGATGCATCTCTCACCATTGTGGTTTGGAAGGAATGTCTTTTTGTAATTATTAGGTAAAGGTAGGACTTTTTCAACTTCTGTATAATTTATAGGTGCTATTTCTACATCAATTGTCGATGGTGCAATAAGAATTAACACTTCACGAAATGAAATGTTAACACTGGGAACACAGCCCATGAACTATAGCTGAATTCATGCCAGTCAATATTCGACATTCATATTACGATCATAACTTACATGCGAGCACCAGTATCAAAATTCAAATACTCATCTAGTTCACGGTGGAATTATTGATAGTTCAATCGGTCCATGTATATGACTTTTTTCAATTATTAGGTGTATGTGTAGATTGTGTGTGAACAGGTGCAACATTGAGTACTTAAATTTTACAGGGTCCACAAATTTGTACAGACTTATAGGTCTGCAGGTGCTACATCCTGAGAACAAAATTTGATTAGTTACCATTTTGGCCACCAGGTCTATAATGATCTTTTGCCTACAGATGGCACTACTGTATGCTTTAGCCCAAATTGGACATTTATGCAATAAAGTATTCTCTGCAATGTCAGAATTATTAGAAGCAACACATCTTGTTGAAAGATAAGGTTTTGTAGCATGACCAACATGGAGCCATCTTAATTGAAACTCTTGTATATATTCCCATCCAAAAGGCTGCATGATGGAAGTTAAAGCATAAGTAAAATCACATATGGAATCAATTTTATCGCAAGTTTCCTTTGCGACACACTCACTTATATTATTTAATAAGCTTTTCATAGTTGATGAAAAATATTTTTGGAGGATGATGGATCCTGTACAGCCCCCACAAATTCATGGGGATGGCACTACTCACTAATCAGGTGACATGGAGATTGGTAAAGGCTGGGAGTCTGCATCTATGGAAAGCTGCAAATATTCACGAACAGAGATATCTATATTTCTAAATGCAGATATCCGCATTAAAATACAGATATCTGCAATTGAATACAGATATCTGTATTTAAATACAGATATCTGCAATTAAATACAGATATCTGCAATTAAATACAGATATCTGTATTTCTAATACAGATATCTGAATTAGAAATACAGATATCTCTATTTGTAATACAGATGTCTGTAATTCTAATACAGATATCTGTATTTGTAATTCAGATATCTATATTTCTAATTCAGATATCTGTATTATAAATACAGATATTTCTATTTGTGTTGCCACATAGTGAAGGTACAGTAAATGATGGACCCCTCTACACCCTCTGTAACCTCACTGTGTAATTTTGGGTCTACGAGATCAATCATATCCCATTTGTTTCTTTTTTTATCGAAATTATATATCAACTTTGTGGTATTTCATCAAGATTTGTATAAAGCACTATAAAGTAGGGCTTGAAGCCGGTTTACACAAATAAGGGTCCAGAAACTAAATTCGTTACATCTGGTAAATCAAATCTGAAACTTTTTTCTTTTTTTGGGGGGGGGGGGGCTATGCATGGTTACATGTACATCTGCTAGCAAAAAGATCGAAGTTTTGCCAAGTATTATGCTTATGTTCTTGATTTAAAACAGAGGGGATTTTCTGAAGGTTTACAGGTAGTTGGTCATGTACATATTTATAGGATACTTTATATGTATGTTTAGAGTAAAAATGTACAACTTTTGTCATATTATGTCATGATGATGTAGTGATGATGCAAAGTGGTCAGTTTGTCCCCACGAATTGACATGCCCTGAACTTGAAATGGAGTTTTGTTTGGGGTTGTGTTTGTCTCACCTTGCCAGACAGAAACTTTGGGTAAGGTGACGTGAGGCACAGTGGCCTGGACGCAATTTACAAGACTTTGGTACTGTATAGACATGGGTTTTCAGTCCCTCAACATATATGGCTGGCCTCATGTACAAATTGTACAAATTGCTATAATTAGGTATCAGAGGGAAGTTTTATCAAGTTGTGAAACCTATGTACAATGATGTTGAGGCATGTGTCAAGATAAGACATAAGAGAACACAGATGATCAAAACTAACATAGGTGTCAAACAAGGGGACGTAATGAGCCCGACCCTCTTTAACCTTTTTATTAATGACATACCTGACAGATTCGGAGTTAATGATGAAGATACACCAGTATTATCTGGCCAACCAATTAATCGCTTGATGTATGCAGACGATTTGGTTATGTTGTCTACATCCGCCAATGGTTTACAGATGCAACTGGACAAACTTTACCAATTCTGTGTAAAATGGCATCTGAACATTAATATGACAAAAACAAAAATTATAGAATTCAACACTCTTGGTAGAGCTGGGTCCCGCATCCTCAACTATGGCAGATTAACAATTGACAACGTGGACCAATACACATATCTTGGTATTACAATATCAGCAAGCGGTAGTATCACTGCCGCCATAGACAATCTATGCAAGAAAGCACAAAAAGCCCTATTTCACTCGAAAAGCTCTATAAGCAACAGTTCCCTTAACCCAGGTCTTGAGTTGAGACTGTTTGACACTCTCATCAAACCAATTTTAATGTAAGGGTCAGAACTATGGGGAGCACTCTATTCCTGTGGTAGGAAGGGGGCAAGCTGCTTTACTAATAAATATATGGAGGGTAAATTTGAAAAAAATACACTTATCTTTTTGTAAATATGTTTTAGGAGTTAATGGGAAGGCCACAAATATGGCTGTGTGTGGGGAATTGGGTAGATATCCCATCTACACCAGTATATGGAGACAAGTTATGAAATATGTTGATCATATTAAAGCTAGTGAGGAGGGCAGGTTAATAAAAGCTGCATATAGTGAGGCTTGGAGTATGAAAGATGTCTGCAATACATATTTCTACAATGTTAATACGGCACTGAAAGACTTTAATCTGGATATAGACAAACCTAGTTGGTCTAAAGTTGCTCAGACACTTGAACAGAAATTTGAATGCTTGTGGCTTGAGACATCAGAAAAGAATAAAGAAAACAAATATCAGGGCAATAAGCCAAGGTTTTATTGTAAATGTAAAGATAATTTTGGTTATGAAATCTACCTGGATAACATTAAAATATTAATCATAGAGTAGCTATAACCAGGTTGAGAATTAGTACCCATAAATTGTATATTGAAATGGGTCGACATAGGAATATACCTGCTCAGAATAGGCTATGTATGCAGTGTGACCAAGGGATTATTGAAGATGGATTACATTTTGTGTTCGATTGTCCTAGATACAATGTGATGCGAAGGGATTTAACTAAGACATGTAACAGTGAGTCTAATCATTTTAATGCAATGAACAGGGAACAAAAAATCTTTTACATCTTTAATTCTATGCCTCAGCTGATAATAGCACTTGGTGTACATCCATAAAGCTATGGAGATGAGAATCCCACAGTAATATTGTGGTGGCATTGTGAAGGGCCCTGTGTACATACTGCCCCGATCATGTCTTGTGTTTTGTACTCTATTTTATTCTCTATTTTAGTGTTGTATTTACACATGTTCTTGTTGTAGTTGTAGTAATGTTGATTTGTGTCAGCAGAGGGCGGACCTCTACATATCTGAATTTGTATTGTGACTATTGGCCCATAGAGGGCGTAACCTGTCAATAAAGAACTTGAACTATATGGACCAAAGACAGAAATAGCCGTGACACTTTCAGGACATATGCTCTACAGTGAAAGATCTGTAGCAAGGTGACTGGAGTCTTTCACTTCAAAAACTCAAGATGCCCTCCTATGACTAAGTGGCAAATTGGTCTCCATTGAACTTACTCCATATTGCCTACATGTACCCTGACCCAGGCTGTCCAAGGCACCCACCGTCATATAGTTTGATTTCAGTTCAAGGGTGATCAAATTTTTGTATGATCAATGTCGTGTGTGCCCTAGCTGGAGCTAATACCCTAGACTGTCACCTGGTCTTGGGCCTCTGGACTAGGAGTGACATGGACATACCATCCAATCTCAGTGGTCCAGAGGCCCGATACTAGGTCTAGTAATACCCCAGGCCCAGAATCATACATGTGGGGAAATATGCTCTGGTGGTGCTCCAAATCAGATGTGATTTGCATAGCCTGGTTTGGTTTGCACCCACCTTGGTCTCACATAGTGAAATAAATGCATGCCATAGATCTGTATGCAGTTCCGCACAAGGGAGCATTCATTGCTCTGTAGCTTGTGTTGTTGAAGTAGAAATATATTTATTAGAAATACAGATATCTGAATTAGAAATACAAATATGTCTATTTTGTCATTTTATACAGATATCTGTTTTTTTAATTCAGATATCTGTATTTCTAGTACACATATCTGTAATTCTAATACAGATAGCTGTATTTCTAATTCAGATATATCTGTATTTCCAGTCAGATTCAGATATCTTTATTTGTGAATATTTGCAGGTTTGGCTTTCCATATGCATCCCCTTTTCAGAACATCAGGGATGTGGAGAAATACAGTTCAGTACATAGCTCAGTTCCCTCTTATCTGTCAACACAATGATTAAACTCCCTAGTCAGATGAGCAGCTTACTCTGCATGTAAACCTGTAATAGGTATGCATCAAATAAAATCCTATTCAAGTCCATCAGGCCTTGGGGTATGTTGAGGCATGCACACGCATGGTTCTAACAGGTGCCATGCTATCACATGAATTTCATCTCAAGTGAACATAACATAAATTTTGTGTGAGGTAAAGACCTACAGAGGATTTGCAGTGATTGGTAAGTGGGTAGCAGCCCTCTCATAAATGAGGTTGGCTTAAGCTATGACCTTGACAGTGAGATGAAGATGCAGACTCACTGTAACCGAGTAACTATATATACAGTGGTAGCAGTTTAAGACCACTTCCATGAGAGACCGCCTGGCTTTCTTGACCACATTTCTGATGACACAACAGTCTAGATTCTATGTAAACTTACCTCCAATTTAAGACCACCTGTTATATACATATATGTCACCATTTTTGGCTGACAGAAGGGGTGGTCTTATGTAGCAGGTACCACTGTGCCACCATGTCAGACAGTTGATAGGGTTTTTCTTCAGAAGAAAACCAGATTTTATTGCAAAATTGCATTATTGTTTGTGGAAGGTTTGTATTCAAAGCAAGAAGTTGGCCTCGGTCCATCACATCATACAGGGTAGTTTACAAGTGAAGTCAGCTGACACCACACAAGTCCACAAGTTAACAAAAATGAAATCCCTTTGCAGCAATTGGATCCCTTTATTTATTTATTTTTTAGGTAGTATAAAATGTCTGGTTTTGCATGTAATTTTTTCCCCACAAAAACATCGGGTGGGCAGGAGGATTCTATGTTACTTTTTATTACCTGAAGCATGAAACATTGACTATTTCTTTAAAAAAATTTTCAAGTGGACAAAAAATCCTGTTTGACTTTTGTTATCCTGTTATACCAATGGTCACACCTTGTTAAATTTTGCTGACCTAAATCTGTTTTCAAGGTCATGAAGCACTTCAGTAAGGGACATTGAATTCACTCTGTAAAGAAAAAATGAGGCTAAGGATACCCAATGTACCACAAATGTGTGTCCCATAGAAATTTGATAATGCCTAATGTGGATGCCCTTGGCCGTTTTCATGGTCACAGAGGTAATGCATTTTCTGTAAGGGTATTTACATCTTAAATTGTGTACAAATATATCCATATGCATGTACTACTACAGGAACATTCTACAGTCAAAAGTCTAGAGTGCCACTAGTGGTGGGATCAATAATATATTGAAACTGGCATCATAGGTATGAAAAATATTAAAGGTCCTCTTGACGGGCACCACAAATTAGAAAGTTATTGTGTAGGGTGGTTAGAAATGATATCTGAAAACCAAAATGTTAAATTTCATTTGCGATTAGTTTTTTTTTTTTAGCTCCAAAAATGCATCATATTTGCTACATGAAAACGCAGAATTTTCTCTGATCGTGGCCTGATGTGGGAAGGTGTTGTTGTACGTCACAAACACAACCCTCTGGCCAGGGTCAATGTGTTATAAGCCAGAGTGTCTTCAGTTAGCCAAAAGCCGTGGCAGAAACAGCACAACATAGTAATTTCGGAGAGTCTGACTTGAGTTTTCATGCATGTGGTCTTATTAGGATGAAGAAGAATTAACAAGAAAAGCTGTAGCAGCAGAGGAAACTTAGATCATTCAGCTTTACAGACATGAGTGGGATGCCCGTAACCCTGCCATCACCAGTCTCTAGTACCCCGGGTAGTGCAGCCGTGGAACAGCCAGACCATCCCAACTTGATGTCTGGATGATGATAATTCCTTGCAAAAGAGATATTTCCTATCAAAAATTATTAGAGTTCATTTATTACGAACAAGCATGCATGTAATAAATTGGAATTTGAGTCAGGATGAGCCAGGTCTTGTAGTGTTTCAAATTCTAGCATTCATGGGAAAAGCTACATGCAGCGTACGCCTAGTCCATGTAAAATTCTGTACAAACAGTTAATTTTCCCATCCAATCAGTATGGTCTGTGAATAGTTAATTAAAAGTTTGTATTTATGAATGGCTTTTAATATCAAAACTCCTACCCGGCAGTTACCTAGCTTGCGACTGTTGGAGGGCAGTATTTTACGTTTCAATATACATGTACAACCATCATTATGCAGTGCATGTGCTTATGATCTTTTATTTCAGATTGTACCCATTATCTAACACTGGCAAATATTTTCCTCTGGCTGACTTATTTTCTGGGTCCATATTAACGACAAAGATACAATGAGATGAAACTTTCACACCCAATCATTAGGAGCTGGCTGTGGACTGTCACAAATAGTGTACATGATTGAAAGAGATCAAAGGCCAGCTGCCCATTTGGCAGCTGCGCAGATGAGACATGAAAGTGGTAGCTATTCAAACAAGTGTTGTTATCTGGTTATGGGATTAAACACCTTGCAATATACAGTTGTAATAATTGGACATACACATTACAGTGACCAGCTAACTCAACCCAGGGACCTGTTTTAGAATGTTCAACCTTAGACATGGGTATGGATCAAGATTAGCCCCTGTTTGTCCATGGATCAAGATTAGCCCCTGTTTGTCTATGTTTCCCTCCCCTTTGGTTTTCCATTAATTTCAATGGTTAAATGCACCAACGTTTAGTTACAATATAACACTTTGTAACAACATCCCAGTGTAACAGTCATAGAACTACAAGACCAATATTTTGCTGTAATGCAACCTTTGAGATCAGAATCATACTGATGATTAATTTGTAAATACTGTAAAAGAAAAAAAAAGATGCTTCATTGCTCCCCCACTGGTTTATGAGTTTATGCCTAAATTGGCTAGTTTCATCAATCCTTCTATTGGGACCACATTTGGCAAGGGCAGTAGTTTTTTTCCCCCCCAAACGTATCTTTCACATCATCATATTTGACAAATCAAAGTCACTTTCCACAAAGTGTTCACTACATAGGTTAGATGGGTTCCCAGGGCCTTGCAGCTTGTCCCAGTAAATCTTGACTGTGCAGGTCTACGCGCTCCCTAATTTCAGGTCTTTGGGTGGAATGTAAACAAGCTGTAGAACTTTTATTGCCACAACACACTGATCCATCCTAGGCGGGAACAGGGACAAAAAATTAATATTTCCACATGCATTTTTAATCCTGTTGATGAAGTGTGAATAAAATATGTTCAAACCAAGTGACCCTCAATTGACAGCCACTGCTTACCAGCATGGTCAGAGTCTTCCCTGTCAGCCAGGGTGTTGGGTTTGTGATGTCACTAACCTTTGACGTATTGAGGGTGTTGGGAATGAACAGAAATAGATGATTGACAGGGCGGTGATTATTTTTTGTAAGAATGTGAATGAAAGAATTATTTTCACATCTAAATTTTTTCAAAGTGCGATGAATGGTTAGAACAATCAATGATCGAGTCATCCGTGTATCCATTTGAAACATGCTCAATCAAGAGGACCTTTAAATTTGTTATTAGGGTCCCACATTGTATATGCGGAAGCCCTACAGTAATCAACCATTCGGCTGTCCATAGTCCATATTTTGTTTCCGGACAATACTTTCCATCTTATTATTCCATTGCCTTCAAAGGTGGTCAAAGTATGCATCTAGGTCAAACCTTGGCTGGGATTGTTTATGGGGTGACCTTGACCTCAAGATCAAGGTCACAGGTGCTTACAACTAAAATGGAATTTTATGCAATATCTCCAGAACAATTCAATGCAAGTTCATCAAACTGGGTCATAATATGTATTCATGTAGGTCTTTGTTACATAATGCTTTTCGTGACCTTGAAGTCAAAGGCCAATGTCACAGGGGCATAGGGATGTAAATCTGCTTCTGTGCAATATCTCTAGAAGGCTATGAATACAAACCTTTTTGACATGGAATCAATGTGGCTTGCAGGGAAAAAACTGTTGGCAGTGTTAATTTTAGCAGCAGACACATAAATGGTCAGATATGATTCTCCCTAACTGTTGCAGAGAAGCTGACTGGATTGCATAGAATGAAAAACACCTCTTTGTGAGTGACAATTAACAGTGCATCACAAATATTGTTTTTAATTGCAGAGAGTGAAAGAGTTCCTCTGATAGGCAAGCGTGGAGGATCATCGCAAGGTCCATTTCGTACCAACATGTGCCTGGAAAAGGGACTCCACTTCCTTCCGTTGTCCGTCGCCATATTGTTGCCATTGACATTCATCACCTCGTGAGTACACTTATGTATCCACTAAAAAAGCAAGTAAAATTAGAAAAGAAACTGCTCAGCAAATCTGAGTGTGTCTTCAAAGCTTGATTAAATTAAAATGCTGCAACTAGTGTTCACTGTTCATTGGTTGTGCTTATAACCAATTGGAAAGCAAGAACAGACCAAACAAACTCGAAGAGAAGACTTAAATAATAAATATAGAGGAGCCTCCTCCCAACATGTTTCGGCCCCCCTAAGGCCTTCGTCAGGGGAAACGGAGGCTCGTTATGTGCTTTTATTTCTGTGTCTATATTAAAAATGATATAAAATATAACCAATTGAAGATTCAGTGGCATCTCTTTTTGTATTAGTTTTGAAGATGTTCAACATTTCAGGTTTTGTTAATTTTCCCAAAAAGCATGAAGTAAAATTCTGCTATTTTGTTCACTCTTCCTTTGATGTGCTCTGTAGCACAATTCTATGGATTAGTAATATGTAACGTTACCTCTCAACCACCATTGCCAAGACCTCTTGTCTGGCCATATTGCCCAACACAATTGAGTTGGGTACTCACTCGATTGTTCCCAAACACCTTGCGGCGCCTCCACTCGGTTCCTCTGGATGAGGGGATGACTTCCTGTGCATGTGCTCCCCTGTTCTTTCTCCTCAGGCGCAATTTTTGGCATGGTCTTAAGAGTTGGGAAGCTCCGTGAACTTTTATTCACTGAGACTGTTCTAGTGCTGTGCAAACTGTCTCTTCTGTGGAATTTGTTTTTTGAACACTCTTAGTCTCTTCCAAGACAAGGACTGTTTACATTTGATCCATAGATATCCCAAAGAAAAGTGGAAATAGAGCTGGTTGTGTTGGCTTGAACCCAATCTTTTCTAAGTTTTTGGCAGTGTGCTGTGAGTGACAATCCAGTGACCACTTCTCCTTCTCCTTGTTGGGAAAAGGTCTGAAGACGGGTTCATGGAACCACTACATGGCAGCGTGGAATGACCATGAACACTGTTATGGTTGTCGCCAAGATCTTGGCCTCATGTGTACTTGAGAAAATACATGCCAGTTTTTTGTTAGGTGGGGTGAAGACAAGTGGCTGCTCTATGAGCAGGCCTGGAGGAAGAGTGAGCAGGCTGAGTGTAGGTGTGCTGCTAAACGCTGGGCCATTGAGTTTGACTCTGCAGCAACGACATGAGAGAAGAGGAAGCGAACCCATGCGGTTTGCCCAGAGGCTTAGGTGCCTGCTGCTATGCCTTCACTCCACCTCCCAACCCCCTGGGAAATAGGGAGAAAAGGCAGCATGGTTGCAAGTCCAGCAGCAAGAGATCACCTCATGGGATCCTGAATGTTTGGGGCCATCTTAGCGATGAGCGCAGGTTCACTGGCCTCTGACCGGAGACTCTCTGCAGTCTTGGAGTCAATGACCAGGAATCAGCAGATGCAAGTGGATCTGCTTCCATCACTTCTCACTTCCCTTCAGACCACCCCTTTGGATACCCATCAGAAGAGGTAGGCTAGGCACCACCTGGATCTTCTGGCCAGGACCCTTCTGTCTGAGCACTTGGGAACGAAGTCGGCCAAGTCGGTCAAGCCAGGATGGAAACTTAGGGGTTGACATCCAGGCATCCCAGAACCCCGGATGATTCACCAAGCACTCGGGTTGAAAGTCCAGCCATCTCAGAATACCAAAATTGTGGTTGATTCCCTGAGCTCCATGGTTCGAGAGCTCGGGTTGAATGCCTGGAGCACTGAAGAAGGTGCCCAAGTCTGTGTTGGTGTTTGCCAGCAGTGAGCCCTTGGCTCCCACCGGTGTGGCCCCCACCTTGACCCAAGTGCCCACTGGGGAGCCCTTGACCCTTGTGCTGGTGGCACCAGCTGCTCTCCTTCCAGGACAAACCTGGACCGAGTCGCTGGCAATCCCACTGCACCCAGGTACCCTGCTTCCCTCCTTTGAAAGGCAAGCAGAACTTGAGCTCCATGAGGAACAGCAGTTGCATATGGAGACTTTGTCTCCATCTGCCCCAGCTGGTGCTTCTGCCTTATCAGAGTCGGTCCTGATACCTCATAACCAGTCTTTGGACATCGGCACTAAGGAGGAGGATCTCCTGCTCCTGCATTTGTCCATCAGCAGGCCAAGGCCACTTGCTACCAGCCGACATTATTGAAAGCCCCTGTTGCATCCGTGGCATTGGTGGAACCTGCTTCTGCTCACATGGACACCCCGCTGGTTTTGACCCAGGGCTCTGAGCACCTCAAGCCCTCAACCAGAGCCTGTTGGGTGACCAGTGACCAAGTTGTGATTGCCCAACCAGGGGAGAGGAGAGGAGCCATCGCAATGTGCTTGCCAGGGCTTGCAGACGTGCATCATAAGACTCTTATCCCCTTTTAGCTCTTTGTAGCTGATCGACGACCAGGCTTCACAGCACCCCGATTCCTGTCGAGCTGCTGACATGTGCATCCATCTATCTAAAGCAAGGGTGAGTCCAAGGGAAATGGTACGTGCTAGAGCTGATTTTTTCCTCCCAGTCACTTCCACTGGATTTAGATTGGGAGGAGTATGACACTATGGTGCCGAAGGCCGTCTTGACATCCTGCTCCGCTGAGTAGGGTTGGGACGATATATTGAAATACCATGATACTAAGCCTCTACCAAACTGTATCATAATATGATCCTTGTGTATCGAATTTTCATGATACAATAAAAAAGCTTCAATTTCATCATAACTTATGAATTTCGTATGAACAAATTTAAGAAAATCATCCCTGTATGCAGATGAACAGCCAATCAAATACATTATCACAGCTTACATTATCAATTCATTGCAGGTTTCATGTAGACGCAGCAGAATGATGTATCAAAATACCAGCGCACAGGCTGTGATACTGACTGTTGCATGTAAATTCAAAGAGTGTGATCACTTCTTACACTCTCATGATATATCGTGATATGTATCGTGATACATGGCTCTGTATCGAAAAGTATTGTGATACAGGAAAAAATAACAATACCCTACCCTACCACTGAGTGCTCCAGGACCAAGGCCTTGACTGACTCGGTTCAGTTGCTTTCGTCCTTGGCTGTTGCTGCCCGAAGTGTGGCTTCCAAACCATGCCCACTCGCCTTCAGGCCTGAGCCACGCCCCCAGCGTCGCAAGGGCCTGGGAAGAGTGGGAAGGAATTTGGGAAGGGCAAGAAGTTCAATAAACCCAAGAAAGCAGGTAGACCTAAAGGCTCCAACCTTTTGGTGAGGACAGGCCTCTGTTGTGCGGCAAACCCAAGTGGATCACACACCCCACACACAAAGCCAAAGCATTGGTGTTGCTACAGGCAGTGTTAAAGCTACAGAGCCAGAAGTCCATAGAGCGGGTGGAGGATCCCGGCTCGCCTTGGTTCTACAACCTTTTCTTCCCTGTCCTCAAACGGGACGGAGGCTGGTATCCGGTAATAGACCTGTCATCACTGAGTACTTACTTTGAGATTCCGTCTTTCATGATAGAGACTCCACAGTGAGTGTCGGCGGTTTTGTGACCCCAGGAATGGATGACACCTTTGGATCCCAAGGATGCATTTTTCCAAGTG
Organism: Hermodice carunculata; assembly: GCA_964020975.1. NCBI lineage: Eukaryota > Metazoa > Annelida > Polychaeta > Eunicida > Amphinomidae > Hermodice > Hermodice carunculata. Next base: position 136,077,704 of record OZ026612.1, on the reverse strand, counting down.
CCTATCATGGAGACTTGATGGAAGTATCTGCGGTTCAGGGTGCCTTCAGCCTTGCCATGGCACCCCTAGTCATCTGCCAGTTCACACAGGTGTTAGCTATGCACCTTGACCAGAGGTCAGTGCAGATTCATGTGTACCGGCCTGGACTGGTTGATTCAAGTGCTACTGCACCTAGATTCCCAGCGTCATGCACAGACTGTTCTGGAACTTTGCGAACTCTTTATAGGTCTCATTGTGAATCTCACCAAGTCCAGCCTAACTCCAGAGCAGACTTTTGTCTTTCTCTGCATCCAGTGTGACTTGGTCACCTTCATCTGTCATCCTTCAGAAGACAGGTGGGAGAGACTGGATCCAGCTGATCCTCAAGCTGTTTCTGACTCACAAGGTTTGCTCAGCCCTGCAGTGGCAAACCCTGTCAGGCTTGATGGACTCTCTGGTTCCCCTGTGTCGCCTACACTTTTGTGCCTTGCAGCACACTGTGCGGGACAGATGGTCGAAGGATGAGGGGTACCAAACACAGTGCCAGTACCCCCAGAGGACTGCTGGCACCTCATTTGGTGGACCATTCGGGAGAACGTCATGTCAGGATAGACATTGACGCTGTTTCAGTAGCTGTTGTATATCTGGACCCAGCAGTGACATGTGCTCATTGATCAGTTAAATATCTGTTCATTGTTTCATAACCTTTGTAAACACTGCCCACTTCCAACCAAGCTTCATCTTGTTTTATCCATGTTCAGCCTTTGTCCACACCTTTAGTAGCCTGTTGAACCTTGATAATCAAACATGTACATGCACCATGGTAAAGATTTTTGTTGAGCTGTGAGAAGTTGGGTTTTGCCTGTGCAAACTTACTGAAGTTTGCTGACACATTCAGGCTGGTGACACTCAATAGTTGTACACATATATTTCTGTAAGAGCTATGTGAAGTTGAATGTTATACATGACAGTGGATTAGATAAGCCTAATAGTTGATATTAATAGAGATTGTCAGATAAATGTTTTTATGTTCCTGTAAATAATGAAACTCAAATACACATATGAAATAAATACATGTACGTGTACATGTATATCAATGTATACACGTTTCACTTGTTGCAGTCATTTTATGCCCCAGATTTACAAAGCATGGGAATCTCGTATTGATGTAGTAGTTCTTACTTCATAGTAAAAAATATTTTGTGTTTTCCTCATATTTCTACTTTCGTTTAATAGGAGCTTAAAATTTTTGCCAAGTTAACAAAGGACATTGATCTTGTGAAAACTGTTAAAATCTCAAAATCACCCATGAAAAGGTTTTTGGTGTCTTATCTGTCCTTAAATGTGATGTTAAAAATATGCAAATTAGGGGCAATCAAAATTTTCAAAGCTCCATATCTTCCAACCTATTACAGATAGACACAAAATTTAAAGTAGTCCATACAGGTTTTTGACACCTGTTAATCTAATGGACAGTGAACAAAAACTGTAGCATTTAAAATAATGCTAATTAGCAGTACTTGAAACATTTAAAAGTTGAATATCTCCAAAGCTATTCTAAGTAGAGGTGCCAATCCAACTTCAGTAAGGTTTGTGACATTGCTGTATCCAATGAATCCTGAACCAAAGTTGTAGCATTTTGATTTATGGGAATTAAGTGAATACACAAAATAGAATTGTTGAATAACTTCCAAATTGTTATAGATATAGTTGTAATTCCAACTTCGATTTACACAGACATGATTACATACTTTGTGGTGAACACTTGTTAACTAATTGTATTTGTTTCTGTCTGAATTCAGGATGTTATACTTGATCAAAAAAAGTTTAGAAATGTCTATACAAGTCATGTGCATGTACTTCCTCATATTTTGTTTTTGCTTCAGAACTGGATCAGGTTACATGTGATTACTGAGCCGGAAATTTATGAGAAAAATATTGTGAGCTTAAATTTGAAACAAGCATCTGGTATTTCGCTTAGCAAATTCTAACAAAAAACATATATTGTATTTGTGTTTTTTTGTCCAGAACCACTTCCTAGTAGTCATTGCCTTATTCCACAGTCTGAGCTCTTTACTCTCCATAAGCTAACCTGTGTATGAGATATTGATATACACTGACATTGGTATGAGATATTGATATACACTGACATTGATATGAGATATTGATATACACTGACATTGATAGGCTGTCTACTGGATGTCGTAACTCTGAAGAGAATGTGCAGGCAAAGCCAGTGGAGAGTCCAATCAACTGTAGAAAAAAGCTTGACTGGTTTTGTTTCAGAAGTTAATCCCACAGATGTTCATTGCTTTATTTAACAGAGGGTAACATTAATTACTGACATTAAATACACCTCATTTGGGAAATACAGAACAGAGTGTGTCTGAACTTCTGGTCCAGCTGTCCAGAGAGACATGTTGAATGATGTTTGGGAGTCCCCAGTACATCATGGGAGCATGGTGAGTGAGAAGCCAAACCACAATGACCAGCAGGCTGCATGCCAGGGGCAGCTGGACTCCCTTGGAATGAGGGCAATGGGACAGAATTGCTCCCTTGCTGGCTCCCAGAGAATATCTGAATGATAGTCCAATGCTAGACAAATTAAAAAAAGAAAATTATGGCGGTCTAGTATTCAGCTTATGGAATTTAGGCTGACAAAAAGTTAGTTTAGATTAATTCAGCAGAAGACTTGGCAAGTTGCTCATGCGTGCGGGCACCCATAACATTGACACCGAGTGCATCAATATGTTGTGCATACTTGGTGTACCCAAGGTTTCTTCTCCCTATGTGACCTCAGTGTATAGTAATACATGACATCTTGAGGTGGGGGGTCATGTGAATGTGTCCCAGAATTTGTTCAGTCATACGTAAGTGTCTGCCAAGGCATTGATTCACATCTTTGTTCTTGCTCACTCTTCTAAATTAAAATCACTTTCACTGAACATTTTATACTTACCGGGGTATGTAGATCTGTGACTTAATATAACAATTAAATCTTCAAAGGTACTTTTGGCCCCCAACTGGAGCAGGGGCATAAAGTAATTGCTTTTTCCATGTGTCCGTTCATCCACTCTTCGTGTCAGGGCTATAACTCACTTGTCCTTCAACTTAGATTAGTGAAACTTAACACACAGGTGCATCTGGACATAAGGGTGTGTTGTGTATCAAAAGGAGGTCACTAGATCAAGTATCTGGGTCACAATGACATATCCTTATAAAATCCCATTCAGGCTGTGATTCCTTTACTTTTTAACTTAGTTTCATGAAACTTCACACACACATATGTTGACCTAAAAGGTGTGTCATGAAACAAAATTGGCTCACTAGGTCAATTATCTGGATCATGATGATACACTTACAGACTAAACTACACTTCAGTTCTGGGCTGTAATTCTGTTGTCCTTCAAGTTAGATTAATGAAACTATACACGCAGGTGTATCTGGACATAAGGATGTGTCATGAACCAAAAGTAGGTGGCTAGATCAAGTATCTGGGTCACAGTGACATATCATTGTAAAACTGTGTCTGGGCTATTATTTCTTTACTGTGTAACTTTGTTTCATGAAACTTCACACACACATATATCTTGACCTAAATGTGTGTCATGAAACAAAAGTAGGTCACTAAGTCAAGTATCTTGGTCACAATGATGTACTCATGTAAAACTACATTATACTTCATGCCCGGGCTGTAATTCTGTTGTCTTTTGACTTAAAATCATGAAACTTTACACACCTGTGTACCTAGACACCTAGATGCCTAAGAGTAGGTCACTGGGTCAAGGTGATAGCCCTTTTTTTCTTTTGTATAGTAATTCCAAAGTGAGACCTATGATTGGCATGGTTGTAAATGAGGCGAGGGGGGCATGGGTCCAGCAATTTGTGATTGCCTTTTAATTTATGCTGACGTACTGCAACTTATGATTTTGTTTCAGGTATGGTATTGCAGTAGCGCTTGGCCATGTGGAACCAGGCTTCCCCTATATCAGGTAACTACATTTACCAATGTCATTTCATGGCTTAGAAACAGTTACAGTCAAAACTGCTGGCATCCATCTGGTTGAAGTCACCGGTTCCAATCTCTCTACTTTAATATTTTGGCCAATTGTTGCTTGTTCAGAGAGACCCCTTGTCATTTCCGACCAGTTTTCCTGTGTCTCATCGGTGGTCCCTTAAAAGTGTTACTATTCATGTACATGTGCTTTGATGTACATCTTCTGTTGTTTTGGTGGTACCAGTTTTTTCATGAGAGAGTCTTTGTACTTCAGTTTTGAGTGTGTTGTCATATTTACTTTAAGGTCCTGCCACTCCTTGATGATTGCTGGTTAATAAGGTACAAATGTTGCACATAATTCAACTTATACAGGTCTTGCATTTAAGAACTGCGAATTGTGATCATAAAAAATAAAAATTAATATACTACATGTATATCCTGTTAGATGTAAATTATACTGCTGGATACCAAATTATGTACAATGTAGTTCCAGACTCCTTAATTTGAAGGACTCCCCACTATGCTCCATTTAAAACAGCAGGATTTCCGGTCCAAATCCGTAATATCGCATATGATGATGCTTTGCCGTTTGACTTGCATGTCACCAATTCCAGTATAACACTAGGTGTATAAGTGAAAAGCCAACAATTAAAACCATTCTGTGAAACTGCGCAGTTTCAAATATTAATGATGACAGCTAGTGCCTTAAAGGTAGTAGGAAGTGGGCCGAAAAAAAATTGGGCCACTTTTCACTTCCTGGTTGGGCTCTTTAGCTGTGATGTTATCCTACAATGGTCATGTGATAATTACATGTAGCTTTTCTTTCATTTCTGTTTCTGGGCCAGGCATGCTGGCCAAGGTGACATTGGTTGAGGTGTTACCCACTTCTTGTGCTGACCGTAAAAAGAGATTATGCATCTTGGTTTGCCCCATGCATATAATTAACATACACGGGTAGCCAACTGGGGCTGTATTCACAAAGAGTTTGATCTGATCCTGAAATAAATTCTAAAATGAAAGTCTATGTGCCTTTGGGTCTTGAATTTCTGAATGGTTGGCCTAATGTTTGATATGAACTTGCAGGATTAATTAATCTGTGTTCTCCACTTTAATATGAACTTTGGAATTAAAGTTTCCATTTTATTGAATCAATCTTGATTTGAGCCAGATTTTAATCCCGGATTAAAAGATTAAATACTGGATCCAGCTAAGATAGATTTCATAAAATGAACCTGTAAATCCTTAAGTTCATATTGTAGCCAAGACCATGTATTGGCTCATCCTTGAAGTTTTGATCAAACATTGAGCCAAGGATTGAGTAGTTTAGGGCCCAAACCACATTGATTTTAATTTTGGAATTAAAGTTAGGATCAGATTAAATTCTTTTGTGAATATGGCCACTGGTGGTAGCAGCACTTGTCATTCCCTTTAACAACCCCTAGGTCAGCTACCCACTCTAGTTCTTGAGATGTGGCAGCAAAAACTATACAAAGAAAGTGACCTGAAATTGGGTCAAGGTTGTTCCAATTTTTCAAGAAACAGATAAGCAAGGATCATGAAACTTGAACTCTTTATCACCCTTTCAAGAGTAAAGAGTGGCTTTGAATACAACCTTGACCCAATTTCAGAGTCATTCTCTCTGTATTGCCAGCTGCCATATATCTCAATACATGGACTAGATGCTGGGTAGCAGAGGGCTGTCCATGTGCATGCACTAGGGAATTTTTTCGGTGGTGTTTGCAGCATTTGGACAGCAAACAGCAGTGAACAGCGGCAGAGAGCAGGCATGGTGCACGCCAGTGCGCCTTGCCCGATTCAATCAGCCGCATTATTATTATGCCATAACACACGCAAAAGTGACCCTCATTGCTTATATTAACATTTGCCCCTTAATTTTTCTGCTCCATTACTTCAAATTTAGGAATTTATTATATAGTATTAAGAGAAACGACCAGAAACTGATTTGCCCACATGCTCAAGTAATGAGTTCCGAAAACCAAGGTGGGCATGGCTTATTGGAATGTGGGCGGGACACTTGTTAGGATCTTATAAGACACCAGGCTCATGTGCTATGGTCTGATAACACACCACTAATGCTATAGTTGCAATGCTGAGTTAGATTAAATGTAAATATAAGTAAATGCAATATTAGTTTTGGCCTTATTTGAGACATGAAAAGTCTTATTCCTGCTGATACATCACTTTACAAATTTCTAATTTAAAGGATGAAAAATTCCTTCAAATTCCTGGATAATTGATGGAATTCAACATTGATTTTTGTCATGAAATTTACAAAGTCATCAGTAAACGTGATGTTTGAAAGCTTCATTAACTTTTGACATGTTTCATTATGAGAGGTTAAAAAACAAAAAAGACACTGTGTAGCAATATTGCACAGCTATGTGCAAAAATGTCCATCTGTTTGTAAACTTTTGCGTGTAAGGGTGATACCATCCACAGTTTTCAAGTTAGCCCAATATAACTTTCAGGACTTATAGGGTGTATGAAAATATAGGCCCCTTTGGATATATTGGTGGCACCACCTACAATATTATGTTTATATAGGGGTCAAAATGTGACAATCTTGTGAACACTGAGCATCTTTAATTTTTGGACAATCTTCTCCAAATTTGGTGGGATGGGGGGGGGGGAAGGTTAATGTCTAAGTTGCTAATGATACTAGTTGTGCCACCTAAAATTTGACGGAAATTATTGAGCCAAATTGTGTTTGAAGATGTAAAATTCCATATTTGGAAAAGTAATTGGATTAAACTTGCCAAAATTATAGGATATATAGACAATGTCCAAAGCTAGAATTTTATATCATATTAGTGACCTTGACTTATTTTTGTGTGAACACCATGCCTGTAAAGTTTAAAGAGATGATTTTGTAATATGCAGGGTGTAGCTTAAACATCAGTGGCAATGTCAGGACAGCACCAGGCCCATGGGCATCTTGTGTTACATTATCTGGGTGATCTTGATCTTGTCCCAAGGTCACTGAGGACATAAAATGAAGGACTCACTGATGGTTGTCTTGGCACATGCAACAATATCCATGCCAGGAATCACACAAATAAGCTATGATTACATGTGGAGTGAAGTGCCATCTGTTGGACAAATAAGACACTAAAATCACATAAGCTTTATATTTTCAGAAGCCACTTGAGGACTCGCAACTTTGAAATAGCCACTGTGCCAGCAGAGCATTAGGTCCATGGGCCTGTTGTTTGTGTCCATTGTGAACAGTTTCATTTAAGTGAGGGCACGTGCAAAAAGTAAATAATGCCTACAGTTCTGTAGCATCTGTAATTATTTACAGGAGAACCAGTGGTATGAGTACATTTTACTGTTACTTAGGAACTCAAGCTGTGAAGTTACAGAGTTTGAGTTTTTCTTTCTTAAGTTCGTGATTTTACATTGTGTATCTTTGGTAAAATTTATTAAAGATTGGGTTAGAATCCAAAGAGAAGACTCCAGAAGAACTGTTCTAACTGAAGAAGAACAGTTCTAGAATATGCATGTAAATAGCGATTTTGTCTAAAAAATTATATGCTCAAAAAAAGGTCCTCATGTCTGACAGAATTTGTCAGGTTTACATTTTGTCAACAGATATGTCAGCAATTGAATTCAGCCATGTTTAATGAAATTACCCGAAATTGTTTTCCTTATATTTTATGTTCGGAGTGTGCGAGACTCGAACTTGCAACCTTTGGCACCAGTCATCAGCTGAAATGGGAAACGCACATATCCACTCGACCAAATCCCCATTCTTTAAAAGAATGGTTGAATGGAGGTAGTTATGTGCGAGTACCATATCAACATGGTTATGCAGCATATGTACTGAGTCGACAGTTATTTCCAGAATCAGGGACTTAAATCCACCAGCATTAAGGAAATGCTGAAAATATATTTTATGTTTGGAGCAAGTAGGACTCAAACTTACAACCTTTGTCACCAGTCACCTTGCTGAAATGGAGAACACACATACCCACTCAACCAAATCCCCATTCTTAAACAGAATGGTTGAATGGAGGTAGTTATGTGCGAGTGCCATATCAATTAACACAGTTATGTGGTGTATGCCCTGAGTCTGCATTTATGTCCAGAATCGGGGCTTATAAAATTTGAACTTATAATAATGTTAATAATTATTATTACATATATTTACATTTTGGAATTAACTTGGGTCTATCTTATGTGTCCTGAACTACATCTGATATATTAACCATGAACTGCAGAACATACAAAATATACACATTTTTCTCCTGACAAAGTATTGAATAAACTGATCATCAGCCAAAAGAATTTTGTTCAATTTTTTATGGCTCTTATACAAAGGTAATCAAGTATACAGCAGGGATTGCTTTTTTTTTAAATGCTGCCTTGAAAGAGTGGAATCATTCTTTCAACACTAGGCTACTTTTTTTTGTTATTTTGATTAACAGTTCTTGTGCCTATTTACCATTGACATTGTGTGTGATAAAGCTTTTCATAGTTGACAGAACAAAAAAAGTTTCTGTCCCAAACAGAATGCTAATTTAACTCTTAACATGTTCATGCATAAATTTAGGCAAGGAGCATTGATATGCTTTGTATGTTAAGTAAGTCTGTGATAGCACACAGGCTTTTTGTGTTCTCTGAAATACTTTTATTATTGCTTCTTTGTTTGTTCGTTCATTCGTTCCTCAGTTGTTCTCAGGACACTATTTTTCTGAAAAGTATCAAACTTGGCATGGTGATTTACCTGGTAGCTACAAGCGAAGTTTCGCATATAGTTTGGAACAGTCATGATGTTAGAATTTTTTTTTTTTTTTTTGTTGATGGTGAGGACTGCCATAAACAGCTGGTACCTCAGTATTTGGTTCCAGAAGAGACTGTTTTGTAACCCTTAGAGCATAAAAATACAGGAACCACGTACACAGAGCCTTGGCCATATATTTTGGATAGACTTACTTCAAGTTCAAGGCTGAAGCCTTGTTACTATTATTTAAAATTTGATACTCTTTTTCAGTGATACAGGGACAATGTCTCCAGAAAGCTGTGTATTTGGACAACTGCTCAATATTTGTGCTGTTCTGAGTAAGTGAAATGACAAGGTTGTCATGTGCTACCATTGTGTGTGAGGTGGTGTTGCCGTTGTGGTTGTGGTATGTTAATGTGTGTGCAGGTTACTGTTTGGTCGTGAACTAGTCTGATACATTGCTACATTACACAGCCTATAGGTGCCTTGGTCACATATTGTATTTGTGTCTTTTTGTCCAAAACCACTTCCAAGTAGTCATTACCCTATTCCGCAGTCTGAACTTTTTACCCTCCATAAGCTAACCTGTCCCTGTCTTACCTATATACATATAGAAGTACTATTGTCCATATTGCACACGTTACTCTGTAAAATTTTGACATAGGCTGTATTAGCCCAAATAAATTAAAGGGTCTTCAGCGGATAACTACTCAACATGTTTCAGAGCCTTTTACCCGTACATGTCTTTCTGAGTAGCGGCTCCTTGTCTAAGCTCAATATTCAGCAAAGACAACCCACATAATAATGAATAAATATGAACGTGGCAAATGATGAATTAGCTAAATACGTGAAGTTTTGCGTATAAATGCAGAGCTTCATTATGAAAGAATACCTGTCAAACAGAACATAATTACTAAATTTGTATAGTACAGGTTCAGATAAGAACAATTTGACTTACCCCTGAACCAATATGTACCCTTTCCAGCTGGACAGCTTATCCTAGTTAAACCATCCACCGGTGTTTAACTGAAGTAAAAACAAGCTGGGGCATTATATTCAGTCCCACTGATTGTAAAATAAACAGTTGCAGCCACACCACCTGTATAAACCAAGGGAAGTCCTAACAAGGACTGCAACAATGTACATCCTGCACCAGAGATGTAAAACAAACTTCATGATGACACCTACTCCTTAAACAATTAAGCTCTATATGTGTATCAGTTACAGTTTTACCAAGAGTAACATTTTGTCATTAAGATTAAGTTATTTTAAAGTGTTTCACCAACAGTATGATCACATGTTTGATTTTATCACACAACCTCTGGGCAGGCATTTTGCTCTTCCCAAATCATGAAACCCAGGAATTAAAAGTATTCAAATTCTGGAACACATGCACATACCACCCTCTTAAGGCAAGACCCTTAAACTGAGACTTGCGAGGGAGACATACGGCATTATACCTGAAGTGCATCGCAGTTGAGAGGTACCGACAATGTAATTATAGTAAAACCTCTCGAACTGAACACCTCCATATACCGAACGCCTTTCTATACTGAACATCATTTCTCGGTCCCAAATATATACTCCAATGTGAGCGAACCTCCCTCTACTGAACACTTTTTCCAGTCTCAAGGGTGTTCGATATAGGGAGGTTTTACTGTGTATCACAATTGACTATTTTGTTGTCACCTTCCACCTGCTTTTACAAGTATGTGCAAACATGGGCCTTAACGTCAGTTTTGTGCATGTTTTACCCCGATATAGCATGTACACACGAGCTACATTACAGGTCTCTGAAGAGTTACGCCTTGTAATGCAACCAGTCAGACCAGATTCAAAGCAAGCTCACTGCTGTGGGCCTTGCCAAGTGTAAATTGATTATGATTTTATGTAGCCACACACTTAGCCTGTCTGTGGGGCACAAGGGTCACAGTGCAAGGAGTCAGAGGGTGAAGACTGTTGACCCCCTTTCTGAGAGGGCAACAGTCTTTTCACCCTCCAGCTCTTCGCATGGTCAGCTTTTTGTCTCTCAGAAAGGCTACATGGTTAGATTTTCTGTGCATATCTGACTGTCCAAGCAGCCTCTTCCATTTCTTATGTAAGTTTTAAAATAGCAGACATACAGTTTGTTATGAAAGGTAAAGGAAGTATATTTCAAAATTTAGTTGTGTGGGTGTAGTGACTTTTTTCAGTGGGAAAACTTGCATCATGTTGGAATCAGGGCCAGAATTTTGCAGAATTTTGCGAGAATCTATTTGGATTTTTGTCAATTAGTTTTCTCTTTAAAGAAAGACAACTTTAGGAGAATCTTTACGAGAATGTATTCTCAGATTCTTGCTGAAATTCTGGCCCAGGGAATCCATGAACACTTGAAGTCAAGAGATACAACAAAATATTTTCAACATGACAGTTTGCTTTTATGTGGGTCACATAACTTACATGTCTTATCTACCAGCTTGCGAAAAATTCAACATTGGTAGGAAAGCTATGAAGGGGAAAAACAGACTAGTAATTGCCAAATGTCCTCTGTTTAGGCTTTAAAGTGCCTTTTGTATGGATGGAGGGTGGGATGAAAGACCAAGCTTGGAAATTTTGTTTCATAAAAGTAGCTGAATAAAATTTACTTGGATGAAGGGCATTTGATTTCGTAAGATCTAAAGTGCAAAAATGTATCAGTGATTTTATTGTGTTTATTTAATTCATTCTCGAATGCTGCAATTTCCTTTAAACAAGCTCAACCTGCTTCCGAAGATGTTTGACCGTAAACACTGTTTATTAGTATAGATGACTGGAGTGGGTACTATAATGAATCTTTTAATATAGGTATTGCATGTATGGGTGTTGAATTTGTTGTTTAACACAGAAAATATTGTTTTGTGGCATCTGCATTTCTTCTATCGCCTTGCCTACATATGGGTGTTAAAATTGAAAAATCTTTTAATATAGGTATTGCATGTATGGGTGTTGAATTTGTTGTTTAACACAGAAAATATTGTTTTGTGGCATCTGCATTTCTTCTATCGCCTTGCCTACATATGGGTGTTAAAATTGTTTTATTACACAGATAATAATGTTTTTTGGCAAGTCAGTGGGGACTGCAATGGAAATTCACAGTCTCTGCATGTAAGGTCAGCTGAGCACAGGACTCACACAGTGCTCATGTTTTTGGGGTTTTTTTTTTAGTCCCCTGCCACCAAAGGTGGCACAGGAGGACATAGAGTTAGTGAGGATAGGGGCCCGTCCGACCATTCGGGAGCATATCGCTAGAACCCTAAGAAACACAATAACAAAATTTATACCAGAGATGTATCATACCACGGGCATGTGTGCTGTTTCTTGTTTTTGACCTTAACCTATTTTCAAGGTCACAGGACCCAAGAACATGTCAATCATGTGTCAGGCAGCATATCTCTAGAACCCTTAGAGATAGAATAATGAAATTTATACCAATGATGCATCATACCAAGAGCATATGCGCCATGTATTATTTTTGACCTTGACCTATTTTCAAGGTCACAGGGCCCAAGAACATATCAATATTTGCGCATCCTGGTTGATGCATCCTTTCAACAAGTGCAACACCTTTGGCAAATATTGTGGCAGGGGACATAGATTTTTTGGATCACTGCATGTGCACTTATTAAGAATTGTTATGCATGTTTGCTTTGTTTGAATTCTTGTCCCAAACTGGAAGATAGGTCCTCTTCAAACTTATTGGAAATGTATGTGGTCTTGATCTTCACCAAATTGTCTGCTACATGGTGGTGCTTTTCTTTTCTCATTTTAAACAACAGTGATGATGATCTGAAACAAAGGTGACCTTGTTATCATTCTGAACCTCACCGGACCATTTCAGTTTGAGTGTGAATGGGAGGTCAGTTGAGCACGGTCCTGATTTTTCCCTGGTAATCAGCAATATGTGAAATTCGAAAAAAATAAATAAACCCAGCTAATGTTTGACTGCTAATTCAATGGTAAAATGTAATAAATTGTTTATGTATACACATCAAGTCATTAGGTAAGAAGGGTCTGCTTGTGACTTAACACTGCATGTACTTTTTTAGCTGGGGCTACCATCTACATACGCTGCAGACAAGTAGAGGAGCACAACAGGAATGGCAGCAGCCGGCTACTGCTATGGAACAAAGTCTCCCTGTACCTGGGACTGCTGGCAGCCCTAGGACTCAGCATGGTCGGGAATTTCCAGGTAAGAATCTTTATGACAAACATTTTAGTCCTCATCAGTAATGTGTAGAAAGTATACTGTAATTAGCAAACAAGTATCCAAACTGCAGTTATTGTCTGTGAGCAACTAAAGCATATACATATATATGATATAGGAATACAATCTTCCATGGTGATGCATTCATCAGCAGTAGTTTAATTATAGATTTATTATTGGACCCTTAGCAGGTGATATTATTGGACCTTTAAAGGATCATATTTGATCCTGAAAAAGGTTATATTATTGGATCCTTAAAGGATCATATTGTTTGACCCTTAAAAGGCCATATTATTGAACTCTTGAAGAGTCATATTATTGAAGCCTTAAACTTAAAACGCCATGTTATTGGACCCTGAAACAATCATTTTATTGAACCCATAAAAGATGATATTATTGGACCTTTGAAAGGCCATATTATTGGAACCTTAAAGGATCATATTATTGGACCTGTAAGTATATAACAATAATACAGAGTTAATAATTAGAGTCTAATCAGCTTCAGGTACCCATCCATGAGATTCTAATCTGGTTCAGGTACCTATCCATGAGAGTCTAATCAGGTTCGGGTACCCATCCATGAGAGTAATCTGGTTCAGGTACTTATCCATGAGAGTCTAATCAGGTTCAGGTACCTGTCCATTAGGGTCTAATCAGGTTCAGGTACCCATCCAATAGAGTCTAATCAGGTTCAGGTACCATTCCATTAGGGTATAATCAGGTACAGGCACCCATCCATTAGAGTCTAATCATGTTCAGGTACCAATCCATTAGGGTCTAATCAGGTTCGGTTACCTATCCATGAGAGTCTGTAATCAGCAACTAGCTGCATATTCCCATTACTAGCATGTGTCTTTGCAATATTTAATGTAATAGCTTGAAAAGTGCACCAAATTTCTCATGGTTACTCATATAATGATCAATGTTAATGTCATGAAATGTATAACATGTTTTATACAGTTCTACAATCTGATGTGCTGGTTCCTTTGCATATTTATAAGGATATACTTGTGTGTGTCCAAGTACCTGATGTCCTTCACCCTCATAATAATCAGCTTTCATCACGCTGGGGAGTGTGGATATAGTCTATTTTGGCCTTGTGTCATTTTTTGTCTTCCAGGAAACCAATGTGATAGTTGTGCACTTGATTGGCGCCTTGCTGGCGTTTGGTCTGGGTCTGGTGTACTGCTGGGTGCAGGCTGTCATGTCCTACTACATGCATCCACATTTGAATTCGCTGATCATGGCACATATACGCCTCGCCTTATCCATCTTCACAACAATATTTTTCTTTTTAAGTATCCTTTTTCTGCATTGATAGTGTCCTTTTTATACTTGCTGAAGTTATTGTTGATCTGACAAATAAATGATTCAACCACTGAAAGCAAAGTAAAATATTGATAAATAAATGGCTCAGTGATGAGTCAAGGAGAGTACCATTTCATAAGGTTACAAAATTGTTCATTTTTATGATTTATGAGTTCAGCAATTTAAATTCACAAGTAGATTGAGCTGAATAGGACATAAGTCTCATGAAAAAACAATGAAGTGTGGAAGGTATTCAGTATAAACACAATTGAAGCAACTGTGACAATATGTGGTGCTTGTCATTGCATGGTCTCTGTTCTATCTGAATGTCCATCCCTGTTCAAACGTATGCCACGAAAGGCCTTGTCGTGCATGTATACATTGGGTTTAGTATGGTATTATTTGTAGTTGTTGATCTGTTTTGTACTGGGTAAAGGTCTTAGTGCATGGTTTTTGTATTGTTTTTACACACACCTGATGTCATCATAGGCGAGGCTTACCAGTTCTATTCCATCCACAATCAGTTGTGGATAACTTTTCTCATTATTACAACTTGTTTCCTATTGATCAGTGATTAAATAACAAACAAAACGGTAAAATTACTGTAGGAAAATTTTGGCATGATTCAGCTATTCTTTTCAAATTTGTGCCAAATACATTTGTAGGTATTTCAGAAGCAGAGTCTAGCATTGTTATGGTACTTGGGTACAATGCTTGTGACAGAAGTTGTTGGATTTGTTTGGTTTGCGTGGGCTTTAACGGTACAAACCCAAAAATTCAACATACCCCACAAACATTGCCTACCAATGCCATCTCGTGCAACATTCTGTATGACCAGCTGCCTGCCAAGCGGCAGTGGCAGGTGCCTGGGAGGTATTATTAATATAAAAAAAACTTTGGACTAGACTTGCCCAAACAAATTGAATCAACACTCATTATGTGGCATTTTTGAAGTTATTAAAAATCCAATACAAGAGAATCATGAGTGTATAGATTCAGTAATTTGTTTATTAGCTTCTTGTCGTCATCGTTGTGAAGAAAATTATCTGGCAGCACATACACCAGCTGCTGAGACTGCCCCTTGTGCCAGTTGACATGAGTTGTAGTACTGAGCATGCAAACAGAAGTGAAATATTTTAAGTTGCATGATCCATGAGAACACAAGTGGAGAACAACAGTAATATTATTATTATTATTATTATTATTATTATTATTATTATTATTACTATTATTATTATTATTATTATTATGAGACAAATTTGGCTTTGTGCATGTGAACCGGAAGAAATTAAAACATTCACATGGTGTCTGTTCACACAGCGGCCTTGACTGCTGGCTGTATGACTTGACAGTGACGGTTACACACTGCTTCATGATCTGCATGGTGCATGCACTTAGTTGATATACAACCCATTGGGGTGACAGTTAAACTAACCTGCACTTTTAAGTGGTTAGAAAAAAAGTACATGAATCCTGTAAATTCATTGAAATTTTGTCATAGAACATCTTGGTAACATGTATCTGAGTTGGGGCGGCAGTTATTATTAAATGTACAAATTTCTGTGATTGGTTTGTTCAGAAATCCTCAGCATAATGAATTTGACAAATGATATGAGCTCACTGTAGATGGGATGATCTGGTGACACCTGGAACTGAATGCAATGAAATGTTCAGTGTGTTGGACAGATAGTTTCACATGTAAAGTCAAATGTCTCTCAGTGGCTCCCTCTATTAAGCAATCCCATCTAAGAGAAAATACTGAAAATCAAGTTCCACTAGGAGGTGCTTTGATCCCATCCCATGGATGACCAGTTTTAATTTATGTATATGAACAACTTTTATTACTTAGTTTGAGAAATAGTGTACCTTTTTGGTGACTATCACATGTGATATTAACATAGAATGGAATGTTAGTCACAGTGACATGAATGAAATGTTTTTGCACCACATCTTAACCCAATACATCAGCCTTCATCTCCGCATCAGTGGCAGGTAAAGCCTTTAAAGGCAAGGACCCCAAAAAGTGGAACCCAGATGACGGGGTAAGTTTATGTATTGTCCCCACAGCATCTACTGTGACAGAATAACATGCAATTCCTATCTTGGTTACTGCCTATGTACATGTACATGCATGTCCATTGTGAAGTGGTGAGTATACATTATAAACTCGAGGGGTCACGTGGGAGGTTTATCAACAATGAACTAAATGGTCTTGTAGCCAGTCAGTCCTGCCTTGTTTTGGAGTCTTTGAAGGACTTGCAGTGCAAAAAATTTGGTCATGACTAAAATTTTATGCATCAGAATAGCCCAGCAGAGCAATACAGTGGTCCAGTGGATAGTTGTACTCCAAAGAAATACACATGTGGTTGACTAATCAAATACATCCCACTTTTTTTATTTGCCTGAAGAAGTGCACTGGCATGAAAGCGGCTTTTCCCATAAACTTACCAAAACACTGGCGTACTGTATGTGTTTCCAAGGATCCAGATTTGTCTCACTGGATAACAATGGAAATGCACGAGTACACTTGATATGTAACAATGCTCACAGCTCACATGTACAAAGTCCTCCTTGAACCTGTTTGACCTGATTCATTCTAACCTGGTGATTTGTGTGTGTGTTGTGTATACATGTTACCATTGGTGGTGGGTTTCCCCCAACATTGCATCTTTCACAGCTTGCATGGGCATACAAGCCCATATGTAATGTACATATTATTTTCGTTGGAAAAGAGTCAGTCTATAGCTTGTACCTTTCATACTATGCAGGGCTGTCCAACTGGAGCATTGTAGCAAAATTTTGTTACAAAGCTCTTTAAAATTGCTAC
The DNA here is from genome assembly GCA_964020975.1 of Hermodice carunculata. Lineage (NCBI taxonomy): Eukaryota > Metazoa > Annelida > Polychaeta > Eunicida > Amphinomidae > Hermodice > Hermodice carunculata. The sequence continues at coordinate 136,060,627 of OZ026612.1, read as the reverse complement.
AGATTTTCTCAAAAATAACTGTTTCTTTTGTAACGAAGTGGTGAAAATGCTACAAGGAAAGAAAATTTTGGTACAGATATTTTCAGCTGGACAGCAGTGCTATGCTGTGCCCATAAATGCTCAATTTAATTGGCTCAGGGTAAAAGGCATAAGAGAACCACCGATCTTGGAAAAATATGTGGCAATGGGGCTTCATTCTCTTGTCTGTTATGCTTTTCTTTGGCTATTTAGGCTCTCCAAGACCTGACTAGCATTTTTGTCTTTCCTGTCTAATAATAGGGTTAGCTAATAATGTATATTAAAATAAATGTACATGGTCAAACACATTGGTCGATAGTAGGAATAGTAGGTCCACCATATTGGATATTGATATATCTATTTTATTTTTTAATTTCTTTATTTATTTACCAGATTTTTTTTCTTTTTTCTTTTTTTTTTGAAAATGGGGAAGTTAGCAGAACTCTTCATTTTTTGATATGCATTTAAAAAGAACTGATCAACTTTAAAAAATGCTAAGGATTTATTGTGTAAATTAGTTTTTGTTGGATTCCAATCAAGGAATTAGGTTTGGAGAGCTATCCATGTGAAATGGCCATTTAAGTGAAGATGCCTATTATCTGCAATCAAGATCTAATTCTAAAGGTTATTAACATGGTTCACTGGCTACCAGATTGACATTAAAAGTATTTTGTTCATATCTTCAGGTTGTATTGTGCTAGAATTTGGACCTGCAACAAAAAAAAAACAAAAAAAAAAAAACCAGGTCTTCCAAAATATTTGAAAATTAGCCAAATCATCCAGAAGCAGCTGGAAATTACCTAAAGACTAGCCTTTCATGACATGGGAGTTTATAGCAGTAGTAAATTTACTTGTGTTATAACAGCACAGGCAATATATGAAGCCATTTTGTGCTGGCAATAAGAGTGGTGTTAAAGGGCAGGTAGCTCTGTACCATGAAGTAAAGTAACACTACATGTAAAGTACATTGTATTGACCATTATTTAACTCTATACTTTGGTCAGAAGGGAAGGGGTAGGGACTAATGAAGCGTGGTCCGCTTGGCTGCTAGCTTCTTTTTAGTTACCGTGGACCTTTCAGGTCACCACCTCCCATTATCCCTTAACCCAGTTAAGCTTTTATTGTGGATGCACTTTCTAAGAAAAAATTCCATGGTTCAAACCCCAGGAAGTGGTATCCAGAGGATGGGGTAAGTATTATGTTTGTGCTACAAAGTGACAGACTACATATACATGTAGAGTGTTACACCAGCTTCTCTTTTTATGGTACAGTGGTCCCCCTCTATAAGGCCACCCAAATGCAGCCAAAAAGTGGCCTTATGAGAGGGGTGGCTTCTTTTAAGGATGGAAATAATAGAAATACCATACTTTCTGCCCAAGAATGCTGGCGTTTCAAGAAGAGTGGCCTCTGGTGAGAGGGGCCCTATAAGAGGGGGACCTCTGTATTATACGTGAAAATATATGTATCTCTCTTTTTTTTTTTTCATGACAGGCGTATCACTGTTGACTTTTCCTAATGATAATGTATATAATTAAAAATGTATGGTAAGTTTCACAAGTAGTGAGTAGTAAGTGCTAGTGGTGCTCATTGTAGCAGCGTGCTACTGTCCATGGAGGATTGTGCCCACCAGGTACCATGGAGTCAATTAGGCAGGACAGCCCATGTCATGACATGGGACAAATTAACTGACCGAAGTACTACTCCATACATGAAATCTGTGCCTGTAGACAATTAAGCGACTGATGGACTAGCACTCCACAGATGAATGTGGTGCTACTGACTGCATCCTAGCAATGGACTGAAGATGTACTCCAGACAATCAGTTCAGTTCCACATACACACCATCTGTTACTTAGTTCTGTTGGTGTATGTTGCTAGAACTAGTGCTTTTGGCTGCTTACAGTTTTTAGCTCAGCTGACTTGTCAGTCAGCTGAGCTTATCTTATGGTCCTCCGTCTGTCATCTGTGCGTCATCCGTCGACAATTTATATTTTCAACTTCTCAAAAAGCGTTGGCCAGATCCACTTCAAACTTGGTGGGGATGTGCCTTGGGTGAGTTTCTACCAAATATGTTCAAATGGTCATGGTCCAGTGATTTTTGGATTTTTTTTTTTTTCTTTTTTGTTCATTTCAAAAATCTTTTTCTCAGAAACTACTTGGCCAATTGCTTAGAAATTGCCTAGGGAACCTTCTGGGGACCCCTAGACCTCAATTTGTTCAACAGGTGGCACTGCAATTTTTAAAAAAAAATTATGATTTTTTTGTGTCTTTTTACTATTTTTGACTTCTTCTTGAAAACTGTCACTTTGATTATGCTGAAACTTGGTGTAAATGTTCCTTGTAGAAGGCTCACACAAATTACCCACCAGGTGGCGTTGCTGTGGATACCTGATTTTTTATGATTTTTTTTTTCAATTCGGGTACTTATGGGTCAGTGCATACATTCCTATTGATTATTATGTAAGTGAATGGGGATTGCAGTGGTAATTCACATTTTTGACTTCTTCTCCAAAACTGTCAGTCAATTCACTTCAAACTTGGTGGGGATGTACCTTGGATGGGTCTCTACCAAGTTTGTTCAAATGGTCACAGTTTTGTTCATTTTTTGGCAAAATCTTAAAAAAATCTCTGACGAAACTGTTTGGCCAGTTGTTTGGCAAATGCATAGGTGTACTTTTGCAGACACCTAGACCTTCATGTGTTCAACTTCTCCAAAACAATCAGTCAGATTCACTTCATACTTGGCAGGGGATGTACCTTTGGTGGATCTGTATCAAATGTACTCACATGGTCATGCTCCAGTGATTTTAGGATTTTTGCTGATTTTGTGTGTGCATTTTTTGACCAAGTCTTAAAAAGTCTTCTCTCTGAAACCACTCAGACTTTGATGTTGCATGCAGTGGCACATGTATGAGGGCCAGACTCAGACAGTACATAAGTGACCTTGACCATATTTCCAAGGTCACAGTTTCACTTTCCTGAATTTAACTGTATTTGATAAGTTGAGAACTATTTGAGTTAGGAACTTCATATTGTTCATGGTGGTGGTCCTGTGCTAAGGGCAGACACACAATGTGTGGATGACCTCAAACTTATTCCCAATGTCACAGTGTCACTAGTGTCATCAATTTCTAGGTCAGCTGAGCACAGGCCTCTTGTTAACATAACAGGTTTATGACCTACATTACTGATAGATTCAGGCATCACCTGCAGGATTAAACAGAGTTCTTCATTTGGAGTAGATACCATGACAGAAAGACGTTTATTTTATTTATTTTTTTTTTTTTGCAGGGCTTTGTTGAACATGTAGTGAGCACAGCCTCTGAATGGGCCATGTCAGCGGGCATCCTAGGCTACTTCCTTACCTTTATCGGAGAATTCCGGAGAATTTCTATGAGTACACCAGAAGTGCGACTGATCATCAGCAGAGAAAATGTTATTAGGGGCGAGAGTGACAGCTCAAATGATCTGCTATCATGATAGTAGTTAGCATGAACTTTGATACACATTTCAATATGGTACTTTCATATTTACTGCAGAACTACACTGTCAATTTCTGGTTTTGCACAGCTAGGCAGCTGTGTGCATTGAACATATAAGTACAGTGGTACCTGCAATTTAAGACCACTGCTGTGAGAGACCACCTGGCATTGTGACCACATTTCTGATGGCACAAGTCCAGATTCTTTGTAAATTTACCTCAAATTTAAGACCACCTGTTACATTTGATCATTTCTGGCTGGCAGGAAAAAAAGAGAAAGGATGGTCTTAAATAGCAGGTACCAATGTAGTACATATTTATGCAAATTGAAGTTAATCAATTTTTGACAAATATCCAACACTTTTTGTACAATACATTAACATTCCATGAGGATAAAAAAACTGGATGATATGCAAATAACTTTAATTCAAACATGTCAAATGCCTGTATCTTTGGTCAGATATGGAGGGCTAAAGATAGAAGGTTCAGTCGAGTCTTGACTCTGCAGGACTAGGGCTGGAGTGTGTATTCGTATCATATATTGTCTAGCATCATTTGCAAACTGCTGCATAATGACAAAATTGTTTACCTCAATGTGTACTTGTAGCTGAAATGTGCTTTCAAATTGTAAAAGTAATCAGTCAATAAAGTACAGTCTGATGGGAAAACACCTTTAATGCATCACACTTGTGGCATATTGCATTGTGTATTCAAGTGAAAATATGTAATGCTGCTAACTAACCGCATTTATTCCATATATAAATGAAGTGATGCAGTGGTAGGTATAGCCATTTGAACAATATACATCCATGCTGTAGCTTCCAGTAACTTTCCGTTAGTTCTTCAAACACCAATAACTTTCCCTGAATTCTCAGTGGCACTCTAATGAATATTTCGTGTATGTACCTTACAAAAAGGAAACAAATAGACAAGTCATTTTATTCAGGATCTGTTACTGTAACATTTTTAATAGTGCACATTAAAAGTTGTATGAATGGTTGACTTCTAAGCTATTTTGCCATATGCCACTTTGCCATACTATTTACGGTAGAGTTAGTTTGATCAGGATAACATACTTGCCAGCATCCTGTGACAAGAATTACAAAGACTGTGCTTCCAAGAAGAGAGTTTATATTTAGTAAAGAATAAAGGTGAAATAAGTCTTTAGATTTTCATTGACTAACTTGGCCAAAACAGGCCGAATTTCAGATGAAAAGTCCAGAAAGTACAACAAAAAAAGGGTGAAACCCCAATGGGGGGTAAAGATTGGACATGTATGTCATGACATCAATCCTGGACATGGGGGATATGTATAGATGAAAATATACTGCAGATTAGGCAACATGAAACATTTGTTGTAAATGTAAACTTGTGGTTCAAATAAGCATGTTATTAAAAAAAAAAAAAAAAAAAAACCAGATACAAAATAATCACATGTAACAAGTGTGGTAAACAAGTGTGGTAAGTGCTAGTTTGCATAAATGTTAAAACATGCTCACTAATATCTCAGATATTATCCAAGAATCCAAACTTTTGTTATCTTGCATGTGAAATGCTGCAAGTCAATAGATAATACGAGTGGGTCTGTATATATATACTGTTACTTGATTCCAATACAGGTTGAAAATAAAAGTAATTACAATGTGTGTACATGTAGTATGGTTTAAACCATGCAGTGTATGTATTGATTATAGTTGAGCACCAGACTGTTGCTTAGTCTGTTCATAGCTGTACAGACAGACCATGTCTGGGCTCGTATCCACAGCTTTTTTTTTACTATAGCCATTTTAGCTAGGGTAGCATTAACTTTATTAGCCAAATGCTGATAATGTTGGCCAAAATCATTTGGAAAATTTACAGTTTGAAATTATGCTCAATAACTCTAAATAATGAAGCACAATATTATGAATACATGAATGAAAAGTTGATTAAATTATGAAATATTCTTAGCCAATTTGCCTTAAGCTTACAAATTTTGCTAGCCAATCCAAACCTTTTTAGTCACTGTCTGTTTGGCTAGTGGATTGTGCTACCCTAGCATGTCTCGGCATGGTCAGCATAATAGTCTATATTTAGTCTACATACAGTACGAATGTTATAAGTTTTGTTTTTGTGTCACGATGCATTACATAACAGGAGAAACTGATTGTAGTAAAATTGAGTACGACATATCTGTTGATTGATTTTAGCTCAACAATTTGTTTATGCTGTAAAGACTATTAACCTGTCTGGTGTGACCATATGCTACTTGAATCTGATACTTGACAAAGTTTCTTAAAACTTGCCTGTCTTTAAAGAGCACAGTTGTATGTGATGTATCTTGCTGTATGTGACTAGTCTTGCTGTATGTGACTCATCTTGCTGTATGTGACTCGTCTTGCTGTATGTGACTCATCTTGCTGAATGTGACTAGTCTTGCTGTATGTGACTCATTTTGCTGTATGTGACTCGTCTTGCTGTATGTGACTCATCTTGCTGTATGTAACTAGTCTTGCTGTATGTGACTAGTCTTGCTGTATGTGACTGGTCTTGCTGTGTGTGACTAGTCTTGCTGGGATTTATGGCTGGTCTAAAGGTTCAGTTGTACAAAGTAGAAAACTGAAAGCCTTCCATGTAAAAGGCAATCCATTTGTTAACATAGCTTAACTTGTGTTGTAAGAAGAAAGGAATAACATGAATATGTAGGGTAACTGTGTACTTCCAGTGTGAGCAGGTGGGAGTGGCTCAGTGGTAGAAACACATGTAGATGAAAGTCATTTTGATTCAACAAATTCATGAAAATGTGGCCTTTCAGAATAAGAATCATGAATCTTATTGTGATCTATCAACACAACAAATTTGGAAACTATTTTTAGACAGGAGCCTTATAAAGCTGGGGAGAGAGAGTACTTGGACTAGTTATAACAAAACTACAGTGAACGCTGCTTAAAAAGACCAACCATAGGGATGACCAAATTGTGGCCTGTCAAGACTGTCAATCTTTCATTTGAGATCTGAATAACATGAAGGCTGTAAACAAAGTATTCTGAAAGATGACTATAACAGGACACGTGGCTGCTATGGCTGATGAAAAAATGTCCGACTAGTTTAATTGCAACCTGCAACTCATCATGGACTGTTGGGAACACTGTAAGTAGCCTATGTATATATATATATATATATATATATATATATATATATATATATATATATATATATATATATATATATCATGGACTGTTGGGAACAACACTGTAAGTAGGCCTATGTGTGTATATATATATAGATATAAATCATGATGGACTGTTGGGAACACAGTAAGTAGCCTATGTATGTATATATATATATATATATATATATATAAATCATCATGGACTGTTGGGAACACTGTAAGTAGGCCTATGTATATATATATATACATATATATATATATATATATATATATATATATATATATATATATATATATATATATATATATATATATCATCATGGACTGTTGGGAACACTGTAAGTAGGCCTATGCACGCACACACACACACACACACACACACACACAATCTGCTGTGTTTTCATAGGTTGAAACCCTGGCTTGACCCGCCTGAGGTCATTGGGTTCAAGCTTTGATTTGGGATTAAATGGTCACTGTAATCATATTACAGTAGGGGCCCTGAAAAAAAAAAATCTGAAAGATAGTTGCTCAGGACAAATGGTCTCTGAAGACAGGCCCATTGTGTCTACATGGGCTTAGTTATTACACATCCGATATCTCAATTGAGGTCAGGGGTAATAAAGAACTTGGAACAAGATGGAAGTATATTTTTATTGATACACACATTTTAACTGTATATATCCGAAGCATATTTTTTTTCCCAATGAATGTGGTAAGTCAATGGGTATTTCAACTTCATATGAAAGTGCCAGTGGGCAGTTTCAGATGAACTGAGATTGTTCCATGTGGATCAAAGTACTTTTTGTCAATGTATATACATGTACTCCTATGCAAAGTTATCGACTCGTTTGTCTTTTGATAAAACTACATGTGCAGATTGTATTTTTGGAAGTTTTTGGTGCCATGAGATCATGAACAAGTGCACAGAGCGTTTGCTGTGTTTAAGTATAGCCAGTTAATCTAGATGTGTGTCCTCTACTTGTACTGTATTTATTGCCTTCCATTTCCAGTGATCCAAGTGTGAATCACTGGAGCAAAACGGCCCATTTTTCAGTTGACCAGGTATCAGTGTTACTCTGTCAACTTGCCTCTCTTCCTTATATGCAACTTTCTGCCTCTAATAGGAAATGATTTATAAGCATCAAGAGAAATGTTTTTAATGTTGAAGTTTTCTTGTTTATAATATGTATAATTGTAATGTTATTTCCTGCCATAATGCTGGACATCTGTAGTATGACATGAAGCACAAATTCTGTTGGGGCTGCCTTTTTTGTGTCTTCCACTTCCATCTACCAAAAATTATGATTTTGTAATTCAGTAAAATTTCCCAGCATGAGTTTCACATAGTAATCTCCATAATAAAATGTAGTTGCTGCTGTTTTTTTTTTTTTTTTTTTTTAACCTGTTTAATAGTGACAGTTGAGGAAGAGCTGGGGCTGCATAGTGCTCGGGCATACAGAAGGAAAAGTTATACTTCTAGTGATCTTGGCAGGGGATATCAAGACTTCAACATTTAAATGCAAGCCTTTGGCAACTAAAATTTCCATTTCTGCTGGAATCCTGGGGGAAGTTGAAGTCTTAAAGATGTTATTTCTATAATTGTGCAGATTTCATACATCTGTATTTTGCAGAGAATGTGTCAGATAAATATTTACATAGAATAATCGGATCATTATTTACACAGACTTCTATATCCAATTTAGATGATCTTTATAAAAAGCCAACTTTTTGCTTTTTGCATAATGATGATCATATACAAAGGCTACATACAATGTACAGTTAGGACCTGGGAACAATTTAACGTATAATAGCAAGAGTAGAAGGTTTACATGCCCATCCTGTAGATGGCACTGCAGTCAGGACTAGAGATGTGTATTCCCATTACTTTCCATTGTCATGCACATGAATGCCTTTCAAACTGCTCTGTCATGCACAGTGGGCCTGCAGACGCAGGTGCCATGATAGTGGTGCCACCTGGTTGCATGCAATTGCACCACAAGAGTTCTCGATACCAGATTGAAATAATTAGGCCAAATGTCAGGAAACCAGATTCAACAAGCCTTGGGAATACATATAATGTACAGTTAAGGATGTGTCTGCATAGTCCTCTTGGTCTACAAACAAGGGGAGATTTTTTCATTAATGATTGTCAAAATGAATCTATTTCTCACACAGTTGAGAACATGGGAATATATATATATATATATATATATATATATATACACACACACACATATATATGTATGTATTTTTTTTCAATAAATTTGCATTCCATGCATATTGAATTGTCTTTTGTGTCCTCACTCAGAGATGCCAACATTCAAAAATCCATTTCAAGGACAACTTCATTGTGTACTGAAGGGACAGAAAGTACATAACAAGAGTACAGACAAAAATATTAATTCTGATGCATTTTTTTTTCTATTTCCTCTATTTGCACAGTTTTTTTATTGGAGCATTTTATTGGTGGTCAGCTTATGAAACTGTATTAATGTGCATACTCTTACAATTACTGCAAGGCCTTCCAATTTGTGGTGCATGTTCTGATGTTCAGCTTAACTATGATACGAGATGACACTTTTTTGATCTTTTAATATTTATAGACTTGTTCACACCTAAGGATAATCAGCATTCCCTAAATAATGTAGGGAAAACCTGGAAGGTTCACGAATGCTCTATTTCTGCTCTAAATTAGTTATTATGTCCCCCCCCCCCCCCAAGGGTGAGGGAGCATTTAGCAATTATGTTGTGTGTGTGTGTCTGGATCGACAGTTTTAAGGTGATAACTCAAAAGGTGTTTTGCCTAGGGCTTTCATATTGCACATGCTTATAGTCCTGAATAAAGTTTCAGACGAATTTGAAGATGGTTGTAACCTTGAACCAATTTCCTAGGTCACAGAGCCATTTTAGTTAGTTTGGTTTTCACGCAATAATTTGAAAAGTTTTTGGCACAGACCTTTCTTATTGCACATGGTTTTAGTCCTACATAATGTCTTGGACGAGTTTGCAGATGGATGACCTTGGCCTAAATCCCTAGGTCACAGAACCATTTTAGTGTATTTGGTTTTTGCAGGATAACTTGAAAAGTGCTTGACACAGGCCTTTCAAATTGCAACTGATTATAGTCCTACATAAGGTCTTGGATGAGTTTGAAAATGGGTGACCTTGATCCAATTCCTAAGGTCATAGAGCCATTTTAAAGAATTTGGTTTTGATGAGATAAATTGTACATTTTTTGACATAGGGCCTTCCGTATTACATGATTGTACTCCTGCATAAGGTCTGATACTGGCTATTAATGTTCATATAGCACAAGAATGATTCCTGTCAGTACTGGCCGCTGTAGGATGGGGGGGGGGGGGGGGGGAGGGGTAGATCTAGCAATGTCTGATTGCATTTTAATTTTGACACTACTTGACCCCTCTTCTGAACTTACTCAAACATTTGTAAAGTAAATTGACTACCTCGGGCAAGAACTTTGAAACTTATTTGTCCTGGGCAGCAGGACATGTAAGTGGTGAGCTCTGTACAGTCTTGTTCCTCTGAATTCTTGTTTGAGGCTGTTGCCAGCACTTTCAATATTTGGTGTTGTGGAACGCAATCCTTTCAGGGCTGGTTGAACGATGTGACAAAAAAATGCACATGTAGAAGTACATGTATGTCATTGTCTTTTTACGACATATTTTTAAAGTGATGTGAGCCTTTGTACTCTTATTTATAGTAATAAATGTGACGTACAGATGTTGATTTTCCCAATAAGATTTCACAATGTATGCACTTCAGTTTGCTTGCATTTCTCAACAAAAATGAACTTGGAAGTCCTTGTAAGTCCTGAATATTTTTGCCACCTATTACCTAAAATTCTGTACAAAGTTCTAATTCATTATATTGTCTTCACTACATGTGACCTTCACATCTGAATCTTATCTGCAGAATCTTATCAAAGAGGCATAGTGTTCATGTCTTTTTGTCCATAACCAGAAACTTCCTAGTAGTCAATTTTTGTAGTCTGAACTCCTTACTCTCCGTAAGCTAACCTGTCACTGTCTTACCTATATATGGAAGTACTATTGTCCATATTGCACACGTTCTGCAGAAATTTGGCATAGGCTGTATTAGCCCAAATGAATAAAGGAGTCTTCAGCGGGTAACTACTCAGGACATATTTCGGAGCCTAGAGCCTCACATGTCTTTCTGAGTAGCTGCTCCTTGTCTAAGCTAAATATTCGGTAAAGACAACCCACATAATAATGAATAAATATGAACATGGCAAATAATGAATTAGCTAAATACATGAAGTTTTGCTAGCTTCATTATGAAAGAATACCTGTCAAACCAACATCAAACCAAACATAATTATTAAAATTGTACAGTACAAATTCAGATAAGAACAATTTGACTGGCCCCTGAACCAGTATGTACCCTTTCCAGCTGGATAGCTTATCTTAGTTAAACCACCTGCCAGTGTATAACTGAAGTAGAAATAAACTGGGGCATTAAATTCAGTCCCAGTGATTGTAAAATAAACAGTTCCAGCTAGACCACCTGTACAAACCGAGGGAAACCCTAACAATGGACATCCTGCACCAGAAATGTAAACCAAATGCCATGATGACACCTACTCCTCACTTTGAAATCTCCAAGCAATAAAACTCTTATTTCACTGCCAACGCTGTGTCAATGTTTCAATGTAATGGGTCAGGTTTGTGACATTTGATTAAATACTGTCAAATTTGAGTAATATTTTCATATTGAGTAAATGTGTACTTAGGCATGTCAAAAAGGAATGAAAGTCATTAGCATTAAAGTCAAAAACATGTTATCAAAACATACTTTATCTTAGCCCCACTTTTAAGTACAATTAGGCAAACTTCTAACTGCCGTCCGATCGACCGCTGCTTGCTACCGATAGCCCTTGGGGGTTTAGCCTGACAAAAAGCATGTCAGCCTAAAATGCCTGAAACTGAATATTAAAAAAGAATGATGCTAGAAGATAAAATTAAGTAGCAAAACAGGCAAGTCTAAAATTTGTACAATTATTGCAGCCAAACTTTCTAATAATCTGTGGACATTAACAGCAAAATTTGTAGGGCAAGTCAGAAAAAAAATGAAAGTCATTAGTATTTAAGTCAAGAGTATAATTTTTCTTAACCAGATATCAGGTACAATTGGGCAAGCTTCTAACTGCCATAGGTGCCTGCTTGCTACGGATAGCCCCTGGGGGTTTAACCTAACAAAAAACAAGCTTGGCTAAAATGTCTGAAAGGTGAATATTAAAGAGAATGATGCCAAAAGATAAAAACAAGTGGCAAAACAGGCAAGTCTAAAATCTCTAAAATTTTTGAAGCCAAACTGTCTAACCATCTCTGGACATTTACAGCAAAATTTGTAGAAATATTTGATCAAAAGTACATCTTTGAATCCTCTTGACTCAATTTTATTGTAAATAAATTTTTTCCTAGATGCGAAGCCCTGAAATTTAGAACATATACAACCAAATCTAAAGAATTGTGACAAAACTGTATTATATCCAACAGCTTCCAAAATATTACTGTCCGGGAAAGGATAGTTAACTACTTCAAAGTTAAACTCCTCTATTTTGTGATACGCTTTAATAGTAAACCTGTCATTGGTGACCCTAATATCTAAGTCCAGAAACATACCTCTGAAACCATCTGAATTGTCACCTTCCAAAGGGATATCTTTTGGGTAAATTTCTTCTGCAGTTTCACTGCAATTTCGTAAATTTACACAAGCAACGTCATCAATATATCTTGCATAGTTTTTTGTAGCCATTTGAAAAGTCCTTTTTCATCAATTTATCCATATACTTAAATTCAAGCCAGGTTGAATATAAATCTGCAAGTAATGGGGAGCAGTTGCTACCCATTGGAATGCCTTTTATTTGTTGAAAAACCAATGGTCCACATTGAACAAAAGTATTATCCAGAAGAAATTTTATAGCAACTATCAAAGTTTCAACAGTGTAAGTTTTTGAATATTTATTGTGTGACCAATATGCTTTCTTTGTTTATGAATCAATATTTATGTATGGTTTCCCATTATGTTTGAACATTTTGCCTATTAATTCTGAAAGAGAACTTTTGACTTAATCTATGGGTTGATTTGTGTACAGTGTAAAAACATCAAAACATTTGATATGTTTGCTTTTAAATCTTTGATTTTAGATATCAACCCGGAAGAATTGCTAATACTCCAAAAGCAATTTATTTAACAGCGTTTAGAAATTGCATTACAGTATTTAGGGAAATGATTCCCAATTGCAGTCAAACACAATGTTACTTCCTGTGAGAATTGATTTGTTGTACATTTTGAAGCACCAGCTATGAATCTAAATTTAAATGTGTGGGTTTTTTTTTTGTTTTGTTTTTGTTTTAAATGTAATTTGGGTATCCAGAACAAAAGTGGAATAGAGGAGTCTTCTTCATAAATTTTGATATTAAAGTTCCTTTTCATCTCATCTTTATGTGTATCTATCAAATTATCAATGGATTGTTTGTGTAATTTATATACATCATTTCCTCTTGTGTCCGAAATATTGTTTATACCAAGTTCATTTTTCAAAACATCCAGATAATATTTTTTGCAGATTATCCCAAAATTGTTACCTGCCTTATCAATGTTCATGATTACAAATCTTTCTTGTAGTTCTTTTTAACGTGTAGGCTATTTTAAATTTACCATATTGAAATTCTCAATGTGGGATTTGTAATGATAAATTCTATTTATAGACTCTTTTCAAGTTTGAAAACCATCCTTCAAATTTCTGAAATTCCATTTTTTTCTTTCTTTGCCCATTTCATACAGTAGGAATCAAATGCATTACATTTACCCTGAAAAATACTGTCAATGTTGAACTTAGGATATATCCAAAATTTAGTACCTTTTCATCAATTCATTTAAAACTGAATTTTGTATTAAACTCAAATTACATGTAACTACAGGTTTGTCGTACATGTATCAACAGAATTAGAATATTTACTGTTAGACATAGTCACAATTTTGATTTGCTGCAATATCCTCAAGAGTAATTGAAGCCAGAAATTTGTATTTCATGATACTTTGTCCAATATTATTGCCATATTTATAGGAAATAATGGGGGGGGGAATCTTTTATTTTGCATTCTTTGGGAATCACGTTATGAACAAATTTCAATTTGAAAAGGGACTGAATGTTCAGTGAATCAATAATTTTGTGTTTGAAAGGAAAGTTGCAAAGCATTTGATCTAATTTTTTTCTTATTAGAATCTGGTTTTTGAATAGTTGTGTAAGCATACCCATCACAAAAATTGTGCAGAAGTGTGTGTTCAGAATGAGGAAGACCCAAATATTCATTGATCCTGGTTATATCTCGAAATGATAGCGCTTCAAGAGCTATATGTAATTGATCAATGCCATTAGAGAAAGCCTGTAGTAAATTTTGAACAAGGTCTTTTGTATCTGCATTCCTAAATTTTCTGTTTTTCCGTGATTTTCTTTGTCCATGACTTCTTCTTTGAATACTGGCCTGATTATTATGAAAAGGTGTGTGACTGCTATCAAGAGTTGGAAAGTCCAAATTCCTAACATCACCAAAGCCTAAAATTCTGTCATGGAGTCCAAACGGAAAAGATGAATTAGGTGTTTCGGTCCAAAAATCTTCCATTTGTAATAATTTTCTTGTGTTAACATAACTATCTCGGTCTAACACATTTGGCTCTACGTAATCAATGATTTGTATCTGGCATATCCAAATGTGAGTGTTCCTCAGAATTGAAATGGTTACACACAACTATGTATTTCATGAGGTTGATCTTTATTTGCCTTTTTTTCATCATACACTTAGTTACTTGCATGCTCCATACAAGTAGTTTACCTTACTCAATACCTGGAAACTGGAAGGTGATGGGATTCTGTTACACACGTACAGATATCAGTATGACTTCATTTTGGGCATCAACAAATTATTCTTGCTGCCAGTGTTTTGACACCTTGTGATTTTCTTCCCTTTGAACATCATTATTGTGTTTGTGTCTTTTTGTCCAAAACCACTTCCTAGTAGTCATTACCCCATTCCACAGTCTGAACTCCTTACTCTCCATAAGCTAACCCTGTCCCTGTCTAACTTATATACATATAGATTCTGAAGTACTATTGTCCATATTGCACACGTTCCTCTGTAAAATTTTGACATAGGCTGTATTAGCTCAAATAAATTGAAGGGTCTTCAGCGGGTAACTACTCAACATGCTTCGGAGCCTTTTATGAAAATGTGGAAAATTGGAATTTTCTGCAGTCTGGAAATAGAATTGTTTGGGATCAGAGTCCAGCGAGAATCATAATATTTACCTCCTTTTTAAAACAATTATTCATTTGTAAATTCTTAATATTTTCTCATAGCCCCCCCCCCCCCCCCCCAAAAAAAAAAGACGAGTGACACCTGACATACTTCAAAGAGCCCATGATTCTAAATCTGATCAAGTGAAGTCCTTTCAGGGCTGGGAAGCCCTGTAGTATTTAAGGCACATAACAGGGGTGGCAATTACCTCACAGTGAGCCAGCCCATGTTCTAATATCATTGTAACATACACACATCATTTTTTTTTCTCCATCACTTTAACCAGTGCTTCACCCTTTTAGTGCTGAATTTTGGACTGAGTCAACAGCTTTTTCGACGTGCAGTGGGTGAAATGTGTGCACAGAAAAGCTGTTGACCTGGGGTATTTTTTCTGGAACTATAGGCATACTAGTACTTGAATGAAAGATTTTTTTTTTTTTTGAGGAATACAAATCTGGGATCCTAATAATTCAGACTAGTTTGATATAAGTAGATCGACTTTAGATGTGATTGGCACTGAAAGAGTTAATAATGCTTTTCCTCAAAAAACAAATACTAAATTAACGCAATACATTAACATCTGTTTATCAGTTACACTGGTGCTAGATGTTTCCCAACATATACACAAATCTTGCATGTTTGTGGGTCCCAGATAAGACTGCCATGGAACTTTAATTTACTGAGATCCAAGTCTAGCATATTTCACAAGTGTTTACCATTGAATTCAACCACAGAAATGCATTTTAAGAACAAACAGCTTGGTTGTACTTTTTCATATTTTGTTCCAATAATCTGCAGCCCGTAAGTACATTTGCCTAAAATCTGGAGTTTAAGTGGCATTTGTTGTGGTTCAACTGGTCAGAGTTGAATTTGGGGTGGCTAAAAGTGCAAGCAGCTGTGAGGCAGATGTTGATGAGGTTACACTGTGTTGAGGGGTTACACTGTTTGTTGAGGGGGGTACACTGTGTGTTGAGTGGTTACACTGTGTTGAGGGGGTTACACTGTGTGTGTGTGCATTGTACTAGACTTGACATTAAGGTAAACCCCAGTGTCAAGGACAAGTGAACATTTTGAGGTTAATAGAGATTTGGCAATAGAAAGATGAGGCAAACTTGTATTGACCAAAGGAAATGCATATTGTGCCAAAATGCCAAATCTAATAGAAAATTAACTTGCTGCTTGTCCATATTGGCAAAGGTGCTGTGGTACAAGTAACAAAAATCTTAATATCAAAACCCCAATGCACTAATCTTACAAACCCTGCGAGACAATCATGCCAGTAGACTGAAGGAGTACATTCCTATCAGACTGCATGTTAATACCACATAAACAGTTCTACTTTGGTAGGTTATGGACTCATTTTTAATGAATAGCCGACTGCTCTGTGCATCTTGCCTTGCACCACTGGAGTGGCTACCAGTTACTTCCCAACAGACCTCATACTAAAGAGGATTTGCCATGAGAAGTGGTTTTACATCCAGGGAGTTTCAAGCTGTTAAATTACAAATTCAAATGGTTATAGGAATACACACCTATCCCTGAAAACTTACATGACAATTGTTAACTGAACTTCCTGAATTACCATTGGCCAACTGAAAAATACATCTTCCTATTTCAAACTTTCTTCCCCAAAACCAGTTTGTGGATTTAACATGAGCTTATGAACAAACTGGTATTATGGAAGTACAGTAGTCCCTCCTTTGAAAGACCACTCTTTTGGGAGACCACCTCTTTCAGAGACCACAGTTGTCAGGTCTTTCTGTAGTACTTTCATGTTATTTATACCTCCTTTGAGAGACCACCTGCTTTATGTGACCACCTTTTGGGTGGCACTAGGGGCGGTCTCTCCAAGGAGGGACTACTGTAATCAGGTTTGAGCCAATGATGAACTTTGCTTTGTGATACACTGGATCAATAAAACAATCACAGAGAAAGCTTAAGAATTACCGAGAAAGTGAATTTAGTTCTATATTTTTTGTAAGTTATCATGAAATAAGGTTCACATTACTGTAAATTGCTTCAATTTCGCTGTACTCTTATTTTCGCTGATGGCACGAAACTGTGAAAATAAAAACAAAGTGAAATAGTATTTTGACACTGTTTGAATAGGATGTATGACCAAAACAGTGAAATTAAAACTACAATGAAATGTCAAAAATACAAAAACTGTGAAAATTTATACACACAAAAATAAAGCAATTTACAGTATGGCTTAGCATTATTCTGTCATGTCTGTACCAAAAACCAAACAGCAGGACAGTATAACAATGAGGCAAAAAGATATATTCTTTTCAAGGAGTCTCTATTTTCAAAAGTATGAATTCAAGGGTCACAATGATGATGTACTTGACAGTTTTCAAACAATCTGGTGTCCGGTGAAACAGTCAAGTGACCTGTTATGCACATAAGGCATACATTGCAGTGCACTGGAGCAAACCAGTTGGTCTGAGTGGATGAGGTGACCCCAGGCTGTCACAGTTCAAGAAGCCAGAGGCTCTGAGCATGGGTTTTGCCCATGTAACCTGGTCAACCAAGGACAACCAGTTTCTCATAGAGTACATGTCCAATGCCATGTCTGTTAAAGTAAATACCTTCTTCAGAATGATAATCAGCACTGTTACACTACATAGTATACTAGTAACCAAAATTATTTTATAACTTTTTCCATATATATATATATATATATATACATATATATATATATATATATACACTGTAAATTGCTTTGATTTCCCTGTACTCTTATTTTCACTTATTTCACTGATGGCACAAAAACGTGAAAATAAAAACAAGTGAAATAGTATTTAAACATTGTTTCAATATGATACTAGTAACCCAAATTATATTTTTTTCCATATATATCTATATATATATATATATATATATATATATATATTTCCATCAACATTGTCTAGAATACATTAACCAGGTTAAAAAGTGCACGGTCCCCTGATGATCTCAAGTTGATGAAAACTTTTCACCTGGAGAAGGTATTTACCAAATGAGGATACTCAGCATATCGCAAGTTTTGTTCGCAAAGCACATTGAATTGTGTAAAATTTACCAGCCCAAGTTTATAGAGTTAAACATGTGCATGGTTGAACATGATGTAGTGAATAAATTTCACCACAGTACTTTTTTGAGTCTCTCTGAAATTGAGAATCTGAGGAACTTATGATCAATATGCACCTTGCATATCAACAGGTATGGCACCTTACCCTTTAGTTGGTTTGACAGTCAATGCATTCTTCCAGGTTTTCTCAGCACTACTTTTTTTGCAATGAATATCACAACTTCTGAACAAAAATTTAATATAGATATAGATCAAGCCTTCACCACAAACAACATGGGGCTCTTTACACATACATCTTTCTAGTTACAAACGTACATGTACTCTATTTGGCAAATATCACTGTTACTCCAGGCACTTTTGCAGCAATTTTTTCTTTTTTTAATCTGTTTGAAATTTTCTCTATTAATCCCACAAAGAAGGAAAACAACTGCTCTTTAATCTTGGGTGACAAGACTACAAATAAAATACATGTATACAATGTCATCAGGTTGCGTTCACCGATATTGGTATGCTGGAATATGAAAACAAAAATATTTCACTTTAACACCAATCTCTTCATGGCGTGGTTTTGGTGATGTAAATGTGACAACAGGCACTTCAAATCAAAACAAAACAATCTGTCAATCTTCATTGGTGTTCATCAATGTGAGCATACCTATTCACACAACCATAGGTCTTCAGCAACTGCTGATCATGAATACCAACAAATGACATCAATGTGGAAACACGGACATAAGAAGTTCTTACTTTATCTACAAATCCACTTTCATCCAAAAAAAAAAAAAAAAAGTTTCCCACATTTCAGTCTGTGGATATGAATCTAAAACTGCATCAGTGATTTTTTACTACACTGTAGTGTATATATTTTTGAAGTTTACCATTAGATTAGTCTTGACTTGATTCAAACCTGTTTGCCAAAGAAATTGAGATTCCTTGGTTGTTCCTTTTTCTGTAATTGGGACTCAATGTTTACCAGTAACATAACTGAACCCATATAATTCCATGCTAAAAGACAACTGAGTGAGAATTTAATTAAAATCAAGGTGATTCATACAGTGTTACAATTACAATTTTTTTTTAATCTTCTGAAGTACAATAGGTACAGATGACATAATGTGATCAGTACAATTATTGAAAGTCTCCATACAACAGCTTTTGATTTACCTTAAATTGTCATGCAAATGTTAATGGACAACCACTGGAAAGAAATCCATTACTTGTGATAAAAGGTACAGCATTTGCTCTATCTAAGACATGTATTGTATTGCTTGAATGTTGAATACACAGTTGGTGCAATCATTTGCTACAGACTTAATGGGAGATCAGTGTAACAGTGTCCTGATATGAAGACATTTCAGCAGAGCAGTTACTTGTAGCTTATCTGTGTGATGTAGACCTTTGTTGTCTGACATATATGTTACCATCGTTACCATGGTCAAGGAGGACCATGACCATCCTGCATTCAAAGATTGTAATGCGACACATACTATGTATCTCTTCTTCTCATTTTTCCATATACAGTACAATCAACCATTAGGAATTTTGATCCACTTTGAGCACATTTTTTTTCCGTAAAATTTGAAGACTTTTTTGAAAACTGGACTTCCAAGAGAAGTACATGAAAAAAAAATGGACATAGTGTAGGTGTATATGATGAATCAGCAATATAATGCACTGTGATTCTATTTTTAGCCAAATAACTAGTTGATAACATTCCATGTCCCTTATGTGCAAAATGTCTGAATGAACTTGTTTGCACATCCTTGTCATGGAACTTCTATTGGAAGTTTATCTGTCACGTATCATAGTATCTTTTCCTTAAAGTCCTGTATTTGCGTAACATGTACAGAGCCTCTAATTCTTTGACAACATATTCTCCCTTGGCAATAAGCAACTTGATTTCTTCTGGATCTGTCACATCTTTGTGTCGAAAGAATGCTTTCTTCAGCTTAGCACGGAAATAATCTTGGCCCTTTGGGTACTCC
The DNA here is from genome assembly GCA_964020975.1 of Hermodice carunculata. NCBI lineage: Eukaryota > Metazoa > Annelida > Polychaeta > Eunicida > Amphinomidae > Hermodice > Hermodice carunculata. Next base: position 136,040,580 of record OZ026612.1, on the reverse strand, counting down.
TTCCCAAGGTGCAAAAGCTGAAACAAGTCAAATATGCCATGGTTACCAATACAAATAACATTACTAATATCGAATATTCCATCGTTTCCAATAAAAATAACATTACTAATATCAAATATACCATGGTTTCCAATATAAAAATGAAGTCTGTTTCTGTTGTTGTCATTGGCAGGTAACAGCGCAGCTGTTGGTAGGCATTTTTCATGACGTCAGGTTACATCACTAACGTCAAATGTGCCATGGTTACCAATGACAATTACATTTAGTAATGACAAGTATGCCATGGTTATGGTTACAAATTACATGACTCATATCAAATATTCCATGGTCAACAATGGAAATTACATTTTCAATATGACATGGTTACCAATGCAAAGTACATTACAGTAAAACCTCTCTAACTGAACACCTCCTTATACCAAACACCTCTCTATATTGAACACGATTTCTCGGTCCCAAATATGTACTTTCAATGTTATCAAACCTCCCTATACCGAACACTTTTTTCTGGTCCCAAGGGTGTTTGGTATAGGGTGGTTTTACTGTACTTATATCAACTATGCCATGGTTACCAATACAAATTCCATTACTTATATCAGCTATGCCATGGTTACCAATACAAATTACATTACTGATGTCAAATATGCAATGGTAACCAATGAAAATTACATTAGTTGTATCAAATATGTCATGGTTACCAATACATGATGTACAAGTTACATTAGTAATGTCAAATATACCATGATTACATCAAGAATGCAGTTTATACACAATCACAAAATGTACTTGCAACATTAGGATCTCATGAATGGATCACAAGATAATGTAACTTTGCCCTACAAATATTATACCACACAGAAATATAACCTTGACACACACTGTACACGTACTTTAAAAGCAATGAACCTAACTTATCACAAACCCATTTTGTCTACATGTCCTGCTTTTTATGATGATGTTGGTCTATTTTTTTTTAATAAAGGTACAGGTACATGTAATATTTGCCAGCACAGCTGTTATGCAGCCAAAAGCTACCTGAGGCTGGCATACACATACACACAGGTTTGTCCACACATACACACAAGTCAGTCCAAACATACACACAGGTCAGTCCAAACATACATACAGGTCAGTCCACACATACACACAGGTCAGTCCACATGTACACACAGGTCTGTCCACACATACACACAGGTCAGTCCACACATACACACAGGTCAGTCCACACATACACACAGGTCTGTCCACACATACATACAGGTCAGTCCACATATACACACAGGTCAGTCCACACATACACACAGGTCAGTCCAAACATATATACAGGTCAGTCCACACATACACACAGGTCAGTCCACATGTACACACAGGTCTGTCCACACATACACACAGGTCAGTCCACACATACACACAGGTCAGTCCACACATACACACAGGTCTGTCCACACATACATACAGGTCAGTCCACACATACACACAGGTCAGCCCACACATACACACAGGTCAGTCCACGCATACACACAGGCCAGTCCAAACATACATACAGGTCAGTCCACACATACACACAGGTCAGTCCACATATACATACAGGTCAGTCCAAGCATACATACAGGTCAGTCCACACATACACACAGGCCAGTCCACACATACACACAGGTTAGTCCACACATACACACAGGTCAGTCCACACATACACACAGGCCAGTCCAAACATACATACAGGTCAGTCCACACATACACACAGGTCAGTCCACATATACATACAGGTCAGTCCACACATACACACAGGCCAGTCCACACATACACACAGGCCAGTCCAAACATACATACAGGTCAGTCCACACATACACACAGGTCAGTCCACATATACATACAGGTCAGTCCAAGCATACATACAGGTCAGTCCACACATACATACAGGTCACTCCAAACATACACACAGGCTAGTCCACACATACACACAGGTCAGTCCACATGTACACACAGGTCTGTCCACACATACATACAGTTCAGTCCACATATACACACAGGTCAGTCCACACATACACACAGGCCAGTCCATGTACACATATCTTACAATGGACACCTGGTTGCAGTTTCTGTATGCTGCTATTGTTACAACACTGATGTATATGATCTCAACTGATTGTAAATCATAAAGATTTCGTCTATTTGTAGTAAAAATATATGATGCATAAAAATGAAAAAGGATGTGAAATGAAGATGGAGTTCGAACCATTACATGTACTTGCTCTACTTGTAATATGTTCAGTCATCCACATTTCTAGACTCCTGCAAACAAAACCTTGTAATCATGGGCACCAAAAAAAAAAAAAAAAAAAAAAAAAAAAAAAAAAAAAAAAAAAAAATCTCACAGTAACAACTTAATTACTTTCAATTATAAGTTTGACATAAAATATGACAAAATATATTACATTTAACTCATCTCGAAAGACACTGTAGGCGTGCGACCATTTCTTCAACATATGTTTATGCAAATTTTTAAGCAAAGAAAATAAAGTATACAAAATGCATGGCATACCTTGCAAACTACGTATACAACTGTTGAATGTATTTAAATTTCCAATGCCTTGGAAACTGTTGTCAGCTTGTGGCATCCAGATACACGTGTACATGTACATAAAGGTACATTATATGCCGAGTTCAACAAACAGCAAGGTCGCAGGTCAAGTGATCTGCACTTCTCATAAAAGTCTTAATATTTTACACAACATCAGGATGATTTTATCAATGCAAGTATGTGCAAAATATCTCAGATATTAATAATAGTCCATCAAATGTACACTAGTGTGTCCTTAATCCAAATGACATATCAATCAGTCACACTGTAAACATATACAAAATGAGGTTTGATGTCCATGAACAAAGGGTTGACCATGAGCCAAATGATAAATTGAGATTTCCTCAGCTTGACAAGAATTTTTGTATGGTAGTTATTTTTAGGAATTTGTGAAGATCCTGGCAGAAATATTAATTAATTTCAATGTTTTCCACACTTGACAGAAAATTTTCAAAGTCAAAATTGTTCCATGCATGCATAATGTAGTTCCAACATCTTTTTACTTGTAACCATAATATGCTAGTGGGTTTAATTTCTAATACATGCAATATTAAGCAGCTTGTGTACCTCTGATATATGTACTTGCAGTTTTATACAATCACCCTGTGTAGCCATGATATACATATACTTACAGTTTTATACAACTGGACAACCTGTTGTCGAGACATTATGGTTGCTAGTGGTTCCACCATAAAATATACTAGGATCTGGTCATGCTGTAAAGATCATCTGAAAGCAAACAAACAACATTCATTTTTTACTGCTTTGTCATATGAAAGAATCCAAGTCCTAACATTATGATTACTATCTATTTATTTATTCATTTTTATTCATTTTCATTTTTGTAACCTCATGTATCTGGCACAATTAATATAAGGAAAAACTAACTGGACATGATCTATATATCCTATAAATTTGGCATATCTTATTCAATTATTTTTCCAGATATGTAATTTTATATCTTTCAACACATTATTTCCACAGCGTATAAGTGGCCCCACCAGTACCATTCAATTTGACCTCCTCTACAATCCCACTAAATTTCAGGAGGACCCATACATAATTAAGGATGCTGGACTGGTTACAAGATTTTCATATTTTGACCCATATGTTACATAATAACTTAAGTAGTGCCACCACCATTACAGACCATGTAGATTTTCATTCACTTTGTAAGTCCCAAGAGTTATATGAGCCCAGATCAAAAATTCTGGAGTGCAGAGCATTCAGAAGATGACCTTCATATCCAAACTGGCCCTTTAACCTTGACATTCAACTTGGATTAAAAAATTGTTATATATTCAAAATGTGTGCCTTACTTCCAGCTTTCCATTCATGGTCTGTTTGTTTAAATCTGGTTATAACTTTCTGAGTTATTGAAGAAAAACAATAAACTTGGACAAGTGCCAAACTCTATAATCTTTAAGTCATGGTACCCAAAGAGTAGGTCACCAAGTAGAGTTCCATGTACAATGTACTCAAGTGTCATTTTGATCTGGAGGCTCAATTCTCTTTACCATCCATGTCCAGGCTACACCATGTCATTACAAAATTACCTCTTTCAATTTTACAGAAATGGTGACAAAAATAGGTCAAGGTCACTGATATTAAATGACATATTAGCACTGGCCATGATCTATATATCCTATAAATTTAGCATGTCTTATTCAATTATTTTTCAAGATATGGAATTTCATATCTTTGGCTCATAATTCCATCAAGTTATAGGTGGGGCCACTTATATTGTAAGCAACTGAGATTTTGAGCTCCACAATCCCACTAAATTTCATGAAATCTATCCAACATTACGGATGATATTTACATTTTGACCCTCATTTTGCACAATATTGCAGGTAGTGCCAGCAATATCAAGCACGACCTCCATTTTTACACACTTGGTAAGTCCTGAAAGTTACATGGGGCTATCTTGAAAACTGTGGACTGTATCATATCCTCATCATCTTCACAAACTTTCATCACATTTAGTCATATCTTATTCTGATAAATATTTGAAGCAATTCTCTTCAGACAAAAAAAAAATGGATGTACTTGTATAGTTTAACAGACACTTTTAAAATATAGTTTTGATGTTTTTTTTCTAATGTTTTAGTAGCATTTTTGACAATGTTGGTGGTTTGTCACAATACAAAATCAATGTTACTGGGCAAGTTCATTAGCATTAATAAGGAAAATAGTATCTTTGGTCAAAAACTGTCAAAAGACATGGTTGCTCAAGGGGGTAAATGAGAGATGATGGAATCAGGAGCGCTCAATCTGAGCCAGGCTATACACTGGATATATGCAGGGCTCTACAATTATTTTTATTTTGCTCTAGTCCCCAGGGCTAGCAGATTTGATATTTTACTAGCCCCCCCCCCCCCATTCCAAGTTATTTGTCCATCTATGTTTACAAATCCCATTTAGAAAACCAAAATTTCTGGTTGCCCACAAGTGCTTTGAGACTTTAATTCTGATTGGAATTTGACTTGTTTAGGGCTAGAGGACATACAAATTGTAGAGCCCTGATATGTGACACTTGTTAAACTCAATATGTACGGTTCTAGTTGACATTCTTTCTTAAAACCTTTATACACGTGCAATTTTTTACAGTCACCACATGAAGAGAGTTAAGATTCACAATCCTGTGCATAGTTGCCACACACATTTTCTTTTGAAGTTTTTATGCAAGTATATTCATCCGCAACTATTTGTGAATGCCAGAAATGAATTAGATTAGCACCAGCAAGACACAGCTTAGCACCAATGCATTTGACCAGCATGATACATTTCACGCAAGTAGCATATGAAGATTTCAATACATGTTCTGGAGGCAGCTGTAAAATACATATATTCACTTGATTAAACTTGTTCTCAGATTTCCAAAGCAGCGAAAGAGAACCAAAGTCCATGCAGCTGTATCTCAACTGCCTTTTACTTTATTATATGCTCCATACACTTTACAACACAGATACTGCAGCTCTGAAGTACATGTATACCACCGTACTCGGTAGGTTGGAAGGCCAAACTTTGACAGATTTATTGGGAAAATAGTGTTCTGCACATCCATAAACATTTGTGACCAGAAGTCGCAGCATGTATATTATTTGACATGAAACAGGATTCCAAATTCATGGTGCTCAAATAGTCCTTAAAAACACCAAAGTTGGCTCTTACATAATTCCATATTCGCCTGTTATACACATGTTCTTTCTTGTGTCAAAACAAAAGACTGACAATAATGACACTATGATCGCAGGTTAGGTATGGAAGTACTCGTACACTTTCAATAAGATTAGGAATGTTGCTAATAATTTGGTCTAGACAAGTTGCAGTCTGTTCAGTTGTCTGAGTTGGTTCATTAACATGAAGAGACAAATAGTTGGAAGTAGCAAGATCATGAAGTTTATTACCTGAGGTTCTATGTTCAAGTCTCTACACATTATTAAAACCATCAGTATTGGCTAAGTCTATACAGTCTTGGAATTTGTCCCAGAAAGAAGTCCAAAGAGTTTGGGGGTCTATAAAAATAAAATAATGGCAAAAAGGATTTTATTACTATGTAGCCTAACTTCATATCAAAGCATTTTCAGGTCTGGAACTTCAAGGTCCATTAGTTAGTTCATAGTTCATTTATTTGTATGACATGTATTTTACACTATATGTACATACAAGCACACCTCAAAGGTGACAAATAGATAATATACCTCATGTTCATAACGGACTATTGATACAACAGATACATATAAATTATCCAGCTGTTTAATGCATACCAAAGTAATAATTGTCATGCTGGTTTTTGAGAGAGTTTACATTAGAGGCTAATGCAATATGGCTATAGGTAAGCTATTCCATAAACATATTATCCTATTGCTAAAGAAGTACTTCTCTATCTTGTCTTAACATCTCTTTTGACCTCCAATGTATAAAGATGTCCCCTTAACCCAGGGTAATTTCTTAGTAGAAACAACTCATTATAATCAATAGCTTCCAGCCCATTCATTATCTTGTATACTTCAATAAGAAGTTTGCAATCTCAGGGACCAGTTTTATGGCCCTCCTTTGTTCCTTTTCCAAAGTGGTCTTGTCCTTTTTTAGGTAGGGTGCCCAAGCCTGTACACAATACTCTATCTGTGGTATTACATATGCTTTATACAATATTAGGAATGATTCTTTTCAAAAAATATGAAAAGGTTCTTCTTAAAATGACCAAAACTGTTAGCATTTGCAGCTATTTTACCGATATGGCTGGAGAAAGTTAAAGTATCTGATAGGTGTGGCTCTTTGTAAAAATGTGCTAGTATATTTAGCTAAGTTAACTCTGTCTGCTTATCGTGAAACCATGTGTTTCGTTATATTATTTGTATGCTATACCATACTGACCATGTATCAGTTTATGCACAATAAAGCTCTCACTGATATCAACATTTGTAGGTCTTTCTCCTCGCTTAGTTACTGTACCTAACACCTCATCATCCATAGTATACTCTAAATTGGGATTGTTTTTATCTACATGCATGAACTTGCATTTATCCTTGTTGAACCCCAAGAGCCACTCTTCTGGCCACAGTAACAGATTTTTTTTTTTTTTTTCAATCTAAAAATTGATCGGTTAACTTAAAAAGTAGAAGACACAAAAATGGTAACCCCACCGCCAATGGTCGCCTATGGGAAACTCAATTGCGGGGTGCCAAAACTGCCACCTACCCCACCATACCATGGTGCGCCATACCGCGCAGCGTATTTTCGGCTCGGCCATGACACACTCGAACCAGCAGACAGAGCCACAATACCGCTGGGCCAATATGTACGATATGATATGTACACTATGCCTGATTCTCACATCTGTTACACACTACACGTGCATCAGCGCTGACTCCACATATTGTACATTGCATTTTAGCTACCAGGTTCTGCACCTTAATTGCACCTACATAAAACATTTCCTTGACCTGTCTAAAGCTCAAATTTTAAGGAATGTGAAATCTCTTCACCAGCACAACCTCTGACCGTCACCAGTTATCACCGCCTGCCATCACAATCCCAATGTTTGCCGACAATGGGCTGAAAGGCGGATTATCGTAATTTAAAAGTATGTCAAAAAATTAATATTTGGCATTAAATCTGATTAAATATGGTCATATTTGCATTATTTAGACCTCATTTATAAAAATAGTTCACTAAATATCTTTATTTAAAAAGCAAACACTTTCGACTATTTGCGGAAGTGTCAACGCGCATGTACATGACAGTTGTTGGCACATTTTGGTTGCCATACAAACTACCACGCCAAATTGCTTAGGAACAAAATGGTAAGAAAGAAAAACTGTTTTGTGACAAAACTAGCTCAGTGCTCTGTTATGTTGCATTGTATTTACGTTAATTTATGTGCAGGAAACCTTAATTTTATTCAAGTTTCAACATTCTGCTTCGAGAGAGCGCAACTCTTGGTTCCATTCCAGTCCAGCCAAGGCTCTTCAGACTTCACCACAAAATAAGACTGACTTTGGCAAAGACTGTCTTTGGTACAAGACGGCAAGAGACCTCCCCTTGTAGCTCGTTGCACTAAATGATTTATGTTAATGGTCTAAAAAGTTAATCTGAATCTTATGTGATTTGTTGGTAATGTCTGGTAAATGTATTGCTCACCCTATTTTTAGTCAACAGTTAATATGAAATGGGTATAACCCAGAAGAAGCAGGCGAAGCCATCCCATCGCCCCCCCCCCCCTCCCCAATTTTTTTCATCCCATTGCTAAGCTCATTTTCACCTGTAGCTTGGCACATTCATGCTTTGCAGATGTGCACTGAGCATGCACTGTTACGTACATGTATGTCGGCCCATGTCATGTTGGATGAATCAAAGTTTGCTTGGTGGCAGCACTTGCGCTTTGTGACATTTTTCAGTTGGACTAAAATGCCAGGCAAGACAAATCTATCATGTATAGACATGATAGATATTCTAACATGTGTTGAAAAAAAACCCAGGACAGTACAATATTCTTAAATTGCAATTTTACTGAAATGGAAACTACTGATTAATTTTTGATGTAATGTGTGTGTTGGCAAAAAACCTATTTAAGTACTGTAAAAAAATCATGTTTCCAGAACAGTTTTGCCCTTTAAGTTCATAAGTGTTTGTGCTACATGCAGGTCGTGTGACCTCTATGTGTAGCTCCTATTCAATTTAACTGAAAAAATATATATGTGTATCTGAATTCAATAGTCCCCGTAAAACTGATTAAAAAGAAAGACTCTTAATAAATGTTACATTATTAATACTGTGCCTTTGTTATTACTTATTCAAAGTTCTAGTTTCTATTTTTATAATCAAGTCCTTGGTGCAGTCAAATTTTATTGGTTGGGAGTCCCAATGTTTATCCAGTTTGTGTTTAAATGAATTTAGTGAGTCTGCTTCCACCACATGCTCAGGGAAGTTGTTCCATACATCCACCAGTCTTAGTGAGAAATTATATTTCCTTAAATCCAGATGAGCCCTTTGTTTTTCCATTTTGAATGAATCTCTGGTGGTGGTTTTGTCATGCTTGGTTTCAATAGTCCACGAGCCACTCTTTTGTCGTAATTTCCTTGGGGCTTAAAATTTTATATACTTCCACCATGTCCCCTCTTGCCCTACGATATGCTAGAGTTGGGATATCCAATTTGCAAAGTCTGTCAGGATAGGAGAGCTCTTTTAGGCCTGGCACCAGCTTTGTTGCCCTTCTTTGTATATTTTCTAATGCTGTAATATGTTTCTTCAAGTGCGGACACCATATTTGGTTTGCATATTCTAAAACTGGCCTAACAAGGGACTGAAACAATTGTCTGAATATATCTATGTCTAGGTATTCAAAGGTCTTCCGTATAATTCCCATGACTTTATTAGCTTTATTCACTTTTTCCTGCATATGTTTTCCGAAACTTAAATCATTTTCAAAAGTAACTCCAACATCTTTCTCGCTGTTGTCTCTTTCAAATTGAACAGTCATTCTGACCCAATTTTATAGTGTCCTGGGTGGGTAGTTTGATTTGCCTATCCTCATAACAAAACACTTTTCCAGGTGAAAACGTAAAAACCATTTGTTTGTCACTCCATTGTTGTAAAGCTGCAATATCAGCCTGTAGGTGCTTCATATCATCAGGTGACTTAATTCTTCGGTACACTTTAGTATCATCGGCGAATAAGTACACTTTTGTCATTGGATCTTCGTTTTACCAATTTGAATGGATGACATCTGGTTGCAATATTTCTACTTAATTCCATTTAACCAGATACTTTTTTTATCACACCCTTGTCAAATCATTGAGTAACTGCAGTATAATACTGGTTTTAAAAATTGACAAATTGTCTTCGTGACAAATAGTTGTCAGACATTTAGTTGACTGGTCATAAATTTGTTGTTGAGTGAACCTAATTTTAAATGACAGGCCTCTGGTGACAGGACGTTGCATGGTGCTGTTTGTAATACCAATTGTCAATTAAACAATGTAGTAGTTATAAAACAATGTCCAATCGTGTCATTTTAAGTCTTTCTAGATCTAATGCAACATGACACAGTATTGATCAGCAGGTTGTCAAAATATGTCAATCTCATGTCAACATTTTTTCAACTTATTCTGTATTGTATTGTGCCATTACTAGTTGACGATAAAACAACTTTCCCCTGTCAGTCCAACATGGCCTGCCAGTGTTGTCACCTTTTGTGGAGCGTAGTGGAGACCATGGCTCCACTAATGGTTGCTACGGTATATTGTATGGAAAAAAGATAGAAATGGCTATTGGTGCAACCACTTATTCTTTTGTCAGTAAAGAGCAAAGCATTTTGTATGCATTTTCCCATAGATAGGTCAAGACACAACATGGTGTAAAACCAGTCATGGACACTGGAAAAATTAAAAACCAGTGACCAGTCTCCTGGGTCATGTCAGGATTGAACCCAGGACCCCTTGCACATGAAGTGTATATCATGACCATTATGTCAAGGCTGCTGTCCCAAGTAGATTCTATTTAAATATGTAATGAACAAACTTACTATGAACGTCATCATACTTAAATATTTTATTATGTGAACCAGGGTTGAGTTGGTTGGCAGTAACTTTAAACAGAATTTAAGAAATTTATTTATGTTAGACAGTAACAAAGGAAAAACAACTATCTGTATATATATATATATATATATATATATATATATATATATATATATATATATATATATATATATATATATATATATATATATATATATATATATATATATATATATATACATATATATATATTACTTTGATTATTATAATGATGTATTTACATCAACACTAGGAGTGTCAAGCCAACTATTCCTTGAATATTATCCTCAGAAGAATATTAGTCTGTACAAAAAGTTGGAAGTCTTCAGCCATACAGGTCTTGACTGATGATTATAGTGAGTAACTTCTGCAAGTCAAATTAATTGATCTTTTTTCATTTGTACTGAATTTCAAACAATAGTAAAATCTCACAAGACTGACCTGGACCTGTAAGATTTTGGTAGTTTAATGGTCCAAATGTCTAGTTCCAAGAGAAAAGATGTTACACAAGTTGGGACACATTTGCAAGCATATTTTTCTTATATTTTACTTTAAAGTGACCATCAGTTTTCATGTAAAACAAATATTTTAATCTAGCCTCCTAAACAAGGATCTGCAAAGAAGAAGCTATCAAAAGCAGAGAAAGAAAAACTGAAGAAAGAAGAAGCAGAGAAAAAGGCACAAGAAGAAGGTATTTTCATCACATTATGTTTTTATTGTGTCCAGTTTTTTAAGTGTTACTGATTATCTGTTTTCAGTTTATACCCACAGATATGTTTTACATGTGTGCCATACTTGCATATGTCAAGTTAATAGCTGCTCTAAAAATAGGTACATGATTCTCTGTAGCACACTAATCACATGAAAAAAAAATAAAAAAAATAAAAAAATAATGATAATAATAATAGATAAATAAATAAGATAAAAAGAAAACTGATATAGAAATTAAATTGTTTTGCTTCTTACATGTATAGGACCACTTTCAATTTTAGATGACAGATGATACTGTATGTGTACACATATATCAAAACAGATACAATATTTTTTTGATTTTTTTTAACCAAGTTTTTATTTTGTTTTATAGAAAGTACCAGTTTATTTTCATTATGAGTGTCATCAGTTCTAACATTTCAAATTTGTCTTTAGTAATTTCCATGGTGCATAGCATCATGTAACATCATATTTCAGTAATTTTTCATTACTTTATATTAATAATAGGAAACAGACCACCAAGGAGATTTAAAGACTCGTTGGTCAACAGAACATGATTTTACCCTATTGACATCTTTTAAATACTTGCATGTAATCTCAGTAAAATTAGAAAATAATCAGAAATGAAAAGTGCCTTTTTCAGGACTTTCTAAAACCTGGTTTGTCTTGTAACCAGATCAACCATTGTCTATCAATCTGAAGGATAAAAACTTAAATTCTGTACTCCTCAGAATTTTGGAAAATAGAATAGTGTAAAATTTAAAAAATTTAAAAATGATGACATCATGATGGAAAAATATGGAAGTTGTCTTAATAAAGATCCTTAAACAAATATACAATATGGATAGAAACAGGACTGTGGAAAGGTGATTGTAATAGGGGAGTGGTCTCTTCTGTGAGCAGTCCGAACAGGAATATTCTATTGTACAGCATTATTAACCAAATAGGAACAAGGTGTATAAATTTTAGCATATATAATTCATAGAATAACAATTTTGACTTTTTCAGAGGAAGCAAGGCTTAGAGAGGAGGAGGAAGCAGCAGAGAAGAAAGAAAGAGACAAACAGGAAGCAGAGCAAAGACGAAAATTGGAAAATGAGGTACCTCGAAACTATCATTAAACCAGTAATAAATATTATTACACATGTGGGCATAAAAGTGAAAGCCAGCTTGTGTGAATCTGCTGCTATACTGATGAATTAATCTGAAAATAGATGTCTTTGACAGCAGATAGACAAACAGACAGACAGACAGACATACACACACACACACACACACACACACACATATATCATGTTTGTGTTGATTTAAGTACCATAAAAGCTATGATATACATCATAAGCAAAACACACGAAGGGTGCAATATGCGCAATTTTAAAGTACTCTTCCGGGAGTAGCGATAAATGGAAGAGTTCTATAACAAGACGACCAGAAATGATGTAGGCCTAGCTCAAAGTGCAGCACCTGCTAGGCATAGGCTACATGAAGTTTGCTACAAATGTTTTGCTTTAAGTTACCATGGTGCTGTGTGGACTTAATTGACACAAACATGAGATAAATAAATCATAGCATGCTTTGTTGGCAATACAAAGTATACGGACTCGCACAGGATACCATATACTTCATATCGCCAGAAAAGTATACCATAATCTATACATACATATATATATATATATATATATATATATATATATATATATATATATATATATATATATATATATATATATATATATATATATATATATATATATATATATATATATATATATATATATTGGGGAATTTTATCACAAAATGAGACCCATAAAATTTTTATGTATTTTGCATTACATGTATTGTGTCAAAGAACTATGGTGATCTTTACCTAGCTCAGTAGAATTATCTGTTGGAGCTCAGCATAAAATTGCTTCATGGTCATACATGTAAGTGTCAAATGAGTTCTCTGATAAACATATTTATAACAGGTAATATTGTCTTCTAAATTTGCAGTTGATAGCAAACCACTGAAAATTAGTATATGTCCTTCGCTGCATGAGGTGAACCTATACATTAGAACTTATGGCTGGTTTCAAATAAAAAATATATTGGATATAGTGCTTGGAAAATAATACATAGTTCCTGATAACAACCTTGGCTAGTAATCATGTGAGTATACACATGTGTACTTTGCTATATATGATCACCAGAACATATTCTTCAGAATTTTATTCCCTTATCTTATTCATTAGTTGCATGGTTGATGTAGTGATTTCAGCACCATTTCTTGATATACATGTATTTGCACACTACCAGGCAATTGCTGTAGCAGACATAGTGACTGGATGTAAGCACTACTGTACTTCTGTGTATTTCTTATGCAGGAAAGAAAGCAGAGGAAGGGACAACTGCAGGAACTGGATGCTATATGGGAGAGTAACAGAGCTACGCTAGAGAGTGAAAAAGCTGAAAGGAGGAAAAATGCAAAAGTGGGTTACTATTGAACATGATTACAAAGTATATTTTACTTTAATAATTGCTACAGGTGGTATTGCTTGAATTAGAGAGAAACTGTCCAACCCGTTGCGCTCAGACATTCAGAAATACTTATTAAAAATGAGGTGTTGGAGAAAGTGAAAAAAAAGACTTGTACATACAATACAATAGCTATATAATAGTAGCTATGGGTGGCCTTGTGTGGCTACAGAGAAACAGCTTCCTTGTAGGCCTCGATTAAGCTTCTTTGTAGGCCTCGATCATAAAGAACAGAAAAGTCAATGCTGAAAATCATAGAAATTAAGGGAGTTCGTTATGAAATAAAAAGCACAGATGGAAAGGTACATTATTTTGGAGTCACTGGAATACTTTGAGAGGTGTATGTACAAACATGGATCCTGTCACAAACATGGTCCATGGTGCAAGTCTGTATTTTTTACATACATTGTACTTATATCACATTAGATTTGGAAATAGATAAATTGTATTTTGGGAACGAAATGTGCACCATGTTTCTTGTAAAATAGCATAATAAAATTTGGTCATTTCTGACGTAAAGTAATTTGCATCTTATTCATGGTCTTGTCAGGTGATTTTTTTAATTAATGAATCACTGTGTAAAGCAAACCATTTTACAGGTCTGTCCATTGGCATATACATGTCCTAAAAATAAAACTCTTATATCATCATGAATACTGTGTAGTTGATAGCAAATTTGTGACTCACATCAGCGTGACATGCTGTGTACAACATAAATCCAATGGAAATGCTGTTCTCTGTATTGAATTAAATTGACCCCTTACTGTTGTGTGTTTCAGTGGGCCAGGTACATGAGATGTGACGGGTCACCAGACCCCACTGTCCAGGGGGAGATTAATGCATATATCAACCTTTGGCGGGAAGACTTGGAAAACAATGATATCGACCCAGTACTTAAAAAGAGCCTGCTCACACTCAGTGTAAGTAATCACAATCACAGAAGGGTACAATAGATTGGTCTTCATTGGCAAAAGTTAGCACCAGAAGGTTACAGTAGTTCTTTAGTGTTCTGAATAATGTCATTGGTTTCAAAATAGTCTAACCTGTCTTGAAGGATTTCCGATCGGAAGTACCAAAGTTTGGTCCCTCAATACGGATGTGTCATGAGATCAACAAATAACAAGATTACGGCGTTGAACAAAGCTTACCACAAGAAGTTTTTGCAGATAAATTTGGTCTGTTAAAGAAGTGGTTTTCCTCACTGTCAGACATGGAACTCTCAATACTTTATTCTACACCTTTAAATCCTGTACATGTATGATCTGCTTCTGCTTAAAGTCCTGTAGTCAGAAACAAATGCCACCAGGGTCTACCTATAAAAGCAATATCCACACCCTCAACTGTAACAAACTAAATGTTTGCCAGTAACATGAGTGGATAATATTATATGGTGGCATGTTGTTTTTCAGTTTATACTGCCTACTGACAAAACCTTTTGAGTGCATGTTGTTGTTGTTGTTGTTGTTATTATTATTATTATTATTATTATTATTATTATTATTATTATTATTATTATTATTATTATTATTATTATTATTATTATTATTATTTTTATTATTATTATTATTATTATTAATTATTATTATCATTATCATTATTATTATTATTATCATTATTATTATTATTATTATTATTATTATTATTATTTCAGCTAATTGACGAAGTAGATTTCTTGCTTCGTGATACACCACCAACTGAAATATCTGAGGAGGAAGTGACACTGTACAAAAATGTAAGTACACCCACATGCGTCTATGCTTCAGAAATTGATATTTGAGTTATATAGTCTGTGTATGTTATGAAATAAGAGCAGACAACTTTATCCATTTCAAATATATGGTAATTGCATTTTCATTTACAGTCCAGTCATGGTCAAATTGCCCTTTGCCCATAAAGAAAAATCCTGAAGAAAAATCATTTGAGTACATGAAATGGGGTCAGGTGTAGATAGCTATATTTTATTTTATTTTTGTTTTTGGATCATATATTCAAGGGCCTTTTATGCTCAGCTGGCTGGTCAGCCAGTGGAGCTTATGCTATCACTCTTCGTCCCTCATCCGTCCGTTCACAATTTACATTTTCAACTTCTTCTCTGAAACTGTCCACCAGTATCACTTCAAACTTAGTGGCAGTGTACCTTGGGTGGTTGTCAACCAAGTTTGCTCAAATGGTCACACTCCAGTGATTTTTGGATTTTTTAATTTTTTTTTTTTTTTGGTAATTTTTTTGGGCAAATTTTCAAAAATCTTTTTCTCTGAAACTGCTCAACTTTGATATCATAGAGGAACACTCCTAGGGACTCCTAGTTCTTAATTTGTTCACCAGGTGGTGCTGCCATTTTTTCCTATTTTTTATGATTTTTTGACTTCTTCTCCAAAACTATCGTTCAGATTTGGCTGAAAGGCTACAGGAATGTTCCTTGTGGAAGGGCCAAACAAGTTTATTCACTAGGTGGTGTTACTATCATGTAATCCTGATTTTTAACAAATTTTTCATTTTGGGTACTCATCCGTAACTAGGGGTACATACATTCCTGTTGTTTAATATGTAAATCAATAGGCATCTGATGCATATTCATATTTTGGACTTCTACTCTGAAACCCTCAGTGAGATTCACTTCAAACTTGGTAGTAATGTACCTTGGGTGGGTCTTTACCAAGTTTGTATAAATGGTTACATCCCAGTGATTTTTGGATTTTTTATGACTTTTTTGGGGGGGGTGGTGGTGTAAATCTTAAAAAAATCTTCTTCTCTAAAACCATTCATCCAATTTCTTTGATATCACACAGGAACACCCCTAGGGACTCCTAATTCTTAATGTATTCCCCAGGTGGCATTGCATTTTTTAAAAGTATTTTTGTATGTTTTCACTATTTTCTACTTCTTCTCCAGAACTGTCACTCAGATTAAGCTGCTACTTCGTGAATGTGTTCCTTGTGAAAGGGTCAAACAAAGGTGTTCACTACATGGCACTGCTCTGGATTCATGATTTTTAACAATTTTTTCAATCTGGGTACATAACGGTAAATGCACCTTTCCTATTGATTACTTTGTGAGTCCGTTCTAATGCTCAATATCATGTATTTTCTCTACCAAATAGCAATGTTCTTTTTAAAGTTCTCTTTAAATACTCTTCAATTTCTCATGCTCCGGTAAAATTAATATGTTTAATGAATTTTCGTTTAGGCAAATCTTAGAAATACTTCTAAAGGTCATGTGCACTCAGCTAAAGCTCAACACAGGTCTATTCAGTTGCAACTTTGATTTTGTGAACAAGCTTAGGTCAGCTGAGCATCGGCTGTTCACACAGCCCTCTAGTTTATCAGTTGTGTGATTGCCATAAATAATGATCAAGTTGTGTCGTTATTCAAGGTTAATCACACTCCTTTGTGCATATGTATATTGTATATGTTAAGAATATTGCCACATTTGTGACATTCTGTGTCGAATTATCCAAATGACACTGTAGTGGTGCATGATAAGCATACAAATTATGGGGAACAACAGATAGAATATAGGCCAATAAACTGATCAGAATATAAGAGAGGTTGTCCATGATACTCAGACATCAAATCATCAGAACATTGCCATGCACTGCATGATGCTTGTGTGGCAAAAAAAATATACATTCTCATGTAGAAGTCATGTTTTATGGAGAGTATTACATGGACTCACTTGAAAATCGTTTCAAATGGGTGCAATGCATGTTAAGTTTTCCCCTTGAGGTGGAAATATCTTGTGTATTTTTTTTCCTTGAATTGTCAAAGATTTACAAACATCAAATTTGATCCAATTGGGATAATTTCTTACCACCTGTCACTTCTTTTTTGTAAATGTCTGAGTTTAATTGACTCGGGGATTAGTCAATGCTCTACAATATGGTGACAGGTATGCTGGGTATTTATTGAGGATTTCCTCAGAAGTTTTATTTGAGTTAAATTTTCTATTACTTTATTTTTGTTCCCAAATATCATAGCATTGAAACCTATTTTCACCCAAACAGACCATCACAGAGTTGCAAGAACTGCTGAAGGAGAAATTGGACTTGGCATCCCATAATGTATTGCTGGAAGCTACGTATCTGGCAGACCCAGAGACCACCAATCTACAGAAAGTCGTACAGAATGACCTCATCACACTGTGTACCTGGGGAAACCTCAGTAAGAATCCTAGGTATGAACTTCAAATTTACCTTTCATTTTATGAGCAGGATGGCAGGTTACTGAATATTGATTTTTCTCTGAAGAAAGAAAAAAGATGAACTGGCCACTGTCAGTGTCAGAATCTGGTTCCCCAGCGTACCATACAAGTTTTTACATGCATAACAAGTCATATTTCAGCCATGATTATATTTTCAAATGTTTCTTTTTTTGTGATATACACATTTTAAAGTAGATAGTAAAATTTATATTTTTCAGGATATATAATTCATGTATATAAATTGTGACTTTCACTAACTCATGTACCAATGCTACTTCCCTGAATTCTGAAGTCAACATAATGCAGTAAAAACTCATTATAATGACACCATCTGTTTCCTAAGAATTGTGTCAGATAACCGAATATGTCAGATAAATGAATCAAATAACAAAGAAAGTAAACTTTTTCCCATAAAATAATTGTCATATTGAATATGTTGGATATCTGAGTGTTGTTGTAATGAGGTTTCACTGTATGTTATTAGCATATGATCAGAATCTGGTTAATATGTATAAATAAAGCCATCATCAGTTGCATGAACAGCATAGTCTTTACATAAAAATTCTAACTTGTAATTAACCCTCCCAAAATGTATGCTTCAAATGGCATTTGATGGGTGTATGTTGGCTGCAACGTTTGTAATTAGGCTTAATTACTAAAGAGGCTTAAACACACCAGAAGAAAAAAAAGCTTCTATCTCACACATGCACTGTGTATTATACCACTGTGGAAATCAAATGTGTGTGTTGTCACTTATCAAGTGGTTTGAATATAGAAAGATATGGAGGTCAATTGAATGGGTTGCTGTTAATTTATTTACTTTCCTTGTCAATTTGGAAAAAAAACCCAAATATTTATATTGATTAGCATTGTACCATTTATATGTTAATTAGTGAAGGGCCCTGGAAATTGAGACAATTTGTGCCTTGCATGCTTACAAAAGAGTCAGTGTGTTGCATTAATAAAGACTGAGTTTCATTGAACATACTTGTGTAATTTTTTGCTTGTACAGAATCAAGTCTCATGAGTTTGAGGAGAAAGGTTTCACGTTTGAGATTCCAAGACTGTTGACTTTGTCTGACTGTGCCATTCGTGTACTGTTTACCAAGTATGACCATCTATCTCCACAGTGTAAAACATTCTTCCCAAGGCCAAAAAAGAAGGTGGAAGGTAAAATTTAAATCATACATGTTCCAGCGTAAAACCAAAAATTTAAAAAAATATCTGTGCAACATATCCATTCAGTTAAGTACACAATATGCTTAAAAAAGTGTATTTAGAAAGTACATAGCTAAAAGTTGAAACAGGTGGACATGGCTATACCCATAGTCTATACTTTATACTTTTTAGTCAATTTGTTTCTCAGGAATTGAGGATTGTTTCCTAATTTGGGAATGTATATTTCATATCATGGGTATGGTATCTAAAAGTTCATGTGCATGAAATACAAGCAGATCAAAGTTGCCGGTTATAGTGGTGGCAGGATAAAATGCAACTGATCCATTTTTTTTTAAATTGTTTGGGTTCATTTTAGTTGACTTATTGATTGACTGCAACAAGGAAAAGCTGCTGAGGCAAGTGTTCTCTGTTTTTGTTTTTGTATGTGCTGGGAATACCATGACTGATAATTTACACAGATAAAGTTGAAAGATGGTTGGGTGCTACTAAGATTCTCTTAGAACTCTAAGAAAAATGTTGCTCTTGTTATTTGTCTGATTTATTTATCATTTTAACTGTGCTTTTGACTTTTTTTATCCTGGTTTCAGTTATATTTAGTCCCTTAAATTATCCAAATATTTACAGAACCACCACCACCCCAAGAGGAAGAAAACCAGGAAGAGAAGAAGGAAGAAGAGCCAGAAAAGAAAGAAGGAGAGGGGGAGGAGGAGGAAGAGGCAGGGATAGAACGAGAGGAGACAGAAGTATGTTATCTCTTGCTTTGGAATTTTTATGCATGCACAGTGTATTCAAATTTTTGCCAGCTCTAAGCCACCCTCCAAGTTGACAAAATCCATGATGCTGTCAAACACTATGCAAGGTAAAATACAATTGAATTGTCCCACATTATGAGTACAGTGTCTTTAGCATTTCTTCAGGATTGGACAGAACATTATGTTAAATATCTGACATTATGCTTCACTGTTTCTTACCGATTTCAACATAATTAAGCAACCAACATTTTACCCAAATTTAGATTTGCTAAATTTTTTGGGTGCTAAATTGGAATGATTTTGCAGTTACATGTCTGTAGTGCTGTATCCATTGCCTGATACTTAAAACTCACATTCTTTTTGCAGGAAATAATATAAAGCTAGGCACGTCAAAAATAGCTTCTTTTTCTTAGAAGGGTTTTCAAGAGTATATATATATTGGGATATTTTATTCACTCAATACAGAGGGAAGCAGTGTCAAGCATATCCAAATTTTGTTTTGAATACCTGGATTAGAACAAGATTTTAATTTTTTTTGGATCTCCATGTCCAATAAGAATACATTCCGTCCAATAGTAATTTATTTATTTCTCACACTAATATCAATGCTATATATTTTATGCTTATTTGCATTGTATTGTGGTGCAGTTACATGTACGTCCACATAATTATCTATTTGTACTGTAGTGATTAGTTATTCTTGTAACCGCTAGATGGCAACAACTTGACGTACCTGGCAGATCACTGCACTGTATGTGCAATATATGGCCCCAAGAGAGAAATGTGTGCAATAAAGTATTATTACATATATATTCAAAGAAAGATACTTTCAAGAAAGTGAATTGGGCATGAATGGACTTTTGACACGATAATGAGTGCATGGTGATGACATGCTTATAGGATGTGATGGCTGCTCTTAACAAACTCAATGATGATGGGGAAGAGAAAGAGGAAGAGAAGGTGGAGGAGGAGCCAGCAGAGGAAGAGCCGATGGAGGAGGATTATGAGATCAAGACTCCAGGTAATACTGTCCACCGGACACATTAAACCCTGGTCAATGGGCCCAAATGATGAACTATCTGCTGAAATGTTGATTGTTGCATTTCTCTTTCAAAAAGCAAAGTGATTGTATGGCAGAGCTGTATGGTGAAGAAATACATCTAGATCAATGGTTGAGCAGTGTCCTTGGTGTGAGCCATGTATTTACATCCAACACAGTACCAAGGAAAGTCCCATGTTCAAACCAGGAGAAGGGAACTGTATAAGCACATTAAATTTTCCTGATAGAGGTTTTTATGTTCCTGAATTCTCATAAGCAGACTCATTTGGCAAAACATAATTCTGAAATTTTGATCTCAATGTGTGTGTTTTTTTCCTACCCAGATTGGTTTCTAAGGAAAATAAAATTGGAAATTTTTTATTTTCAATAAATTCAGGAAATTTAAGATCAGGAAACTGTATGGTAATTCATGCATAGTGTAGCAATCATGTTACATCAATGGCCACAATGGCAGGTCAAACACAAAAAAACTTGCATGCTAAATCTGGGATGCTACGTACTGTATTGTCCCTTTTAACGCATTCCACCCTGATAGAAGACCGAGTCAACAGCTTTCCTTGGCATGCTCTGCAGGCACATTGCACCCATAGCGTGCCAAGGAAAGCTGTTGACCATGGGCATGTAATTTGGAATGATCTTCTATGCAAGTTTCTTCCAAAATTTTGAAAAATAATCCCTAAGTTAGTAAAATACAATTAGCAGACAACATTTAGATATTAGTGGGGAAAAGCATCATTAAGGTGGAATGAGTTAGGTGCCTGGGATGCTTAGGAAATTTAATTGAAAAAAGCTCCAATTTTAAACCAAAGTTTGGAACATTTAAGGTGTATCAACTACTAAATCATCATAAAATATATGGAGAACCTTTGCAGTCACTCATGATTTTCTCCACCAACAACGATCCCTCATGAGACATAAATAATAACTGACTCTTAGCCATGTAAGATTCTGTTTATTCTATGTTTAATTTGGTATGCATCGCAAGAAATTTGCCCTAGGCCTACTTTTAGTGCCAACCTGGTGTGCCATGTTTGTTTATGTTGGTTACAGTTACTCCATGTCTGGCATGACAAATAATCAAACATCGCTCATGCACATTTGACTTTGTCTGAATGTCAATGCTTCACGTCACTGATGCAGGCACGTCACAATTAACTTGTAACAATGACTATTTTTGTCATGTGATCTACAGAAAGCTACTACTTTTGAATTTCACTCTAGAAAATGATAATTCACTTTCAAACATAAAATAAATATAATTTTCCAATATTTCAGAACTTTTCAGCCAAAAATGGGGGCAGGGGAGGAGGAGCACTTAAAAGGGATAATATGGTATATGTAATGGCATAATACTGCTCTTTGCAACAAAACCATAGAACTTCAGTTCTGGCCTGCATCAGCATACAATTTTCCCCATTATAAGTTACCACAAACTGCATGGTATAACAGGTGCAAAAGTCATCTGTTCCTCATTTAGTGTTAGTTTTCATGTATTTGTTACATTAGATAAATATGCTCTAATATATAGTATGGTCAACAACTTTCCTCTGAGCACTTGGGCTTCTGGCAGACCGAGTTTGCTGTGGGATTCCTTGCAGACAGAGTTTGCTGAAGGGCTCCTTGCAGAGTTCGCTGTGGGGTTCCTTGTGGACAGAGTTTGCTGTGGGGTTCCTTGTGGACAGTTTGCCGAGTGGAAAGCTGTTGGTTCAGCCTGCAGAGTGTGACATTTGTTCTGTTACATACATTGAAGAGAGCTAGGTCCTGCCTTGTTTTATGGTGGCTGAGAAGTTGCTTGGCAGAAAGTATACAAACCCCACATATATAATACAAAACTCATAAGGCTAACAATTCTGTATGTACATGAATTTTGATGACAGATGACAGCACATTGATAGCAAATAGACTTTGAGGCATGTGCTTGTATAGCTAAGCTTCAGGTAATTCACAGTATGTGTGAATAATTCCTTTCCACCTCTATAATGTCATCCATGTTGCATTCACTTTGCCAAGACAACAATGGATGGAAATGTGTTAATTATATGCAGAAAAGAAAACATATTTTGCTTTCACTATAGAGATGATAGATTACAAGGGAGTTGTAAGAAATGTCTTAATAAATGCCTTTCAGAGCCGACAGAGTGGGAGGACTTTGATGGGGATGAAGACATGGTTGACTTGAGGGCATATCAGGTGATGGGCGATATTTTCCATTTCAACCTGCTCCAGCTGCCTCCACAGCCAAAGAACGTCAAGACCTGGGTGCTCCGACAGGGTGAGTCCTGCTGCACCATACACTGGTCATGACTGACCACAGGCAGCCTGTAGTATCATTGAAAAACAAACCCTTGATCTCTTTCATATATCCTTTAATACACGTGAATAGACAACATACTGACATGTATATATGCTTATCATATCTCTTTGTGAAATTAATTCACCCCATTCTTGTTGACATATTTAAAATGAGAAATGAAAATTCAGGGAGACCCAGCAAGCTATCATCTTACAATGAAAGGAGATGGCAAATGGTATTTTCAGGAATGAATATGTACATGATGAAAATTATGTTTCATCTGCCAAACTTCTTGTTTGTCAATTTGTCTGGAACGTTAGACTTTTACAAGGCTGAGATCCAAGTGGTTAATATACTGCCAGCTGCAGAATGCTTTTGCTATGTGCAGATGAGATCAGCTTGCCTGTGTATCTTTGCGCAAAGATATTTTTTGTTGACCTACACCAAGAAGACGTACTACAACAAGCACACAATGATTTCAGGAGTTTTAAATATATAAATCTCTTTAGTGTCTTGAAGCAGTATTTTAGTAATCAAGCATATTACTGTTAATGACTGGATTGTATTTTGATTGCATGCATGGGTGATGTGTTTTCATAGCTGCTGTGTGCCTACGTACCTATATGTCATAACAGCTTGCTTTTCATCCAATTTCTAAGCCAACTTGTGAATTATAACAGTAACAGACATGTACCCTGGTTATGTGGTTAGCACTTTTCTTAAAGTATATCCTCTTATTTTGTTCGATAAATCTGGATGGTCTGTAGTAAAAAGTTGTTACAGGACAAATGTGGCAAGTTGAAGTTTTTTTGTTGACAGTGATTGATCCGCCAGTGCTGGAGACAATAGAGTATGTATCGGACAACGTAAACCCTGTGCCAGTGACACAGGCAAAGGAAGCAGAGGAGAAGGAGAAGAAAGATGAGAGGCCACCTATTGGAGTCACCATGAGGTACCATTGGCACACTTATATAATACCACATTATCCCTTCTATGGCCCTTGCTTGCTTAAGCACCCATCCTACTTTTATGATTAAACATGCAGAAATACTCTAAATAGCTTTATTTTTTATCACTAATTAAGTAAAAGTGTGATATTCAAAGCATATACATAAACTTCAGTCTCACATTGTCAAAATTACCTAAGTGTCTTGGCAGCTAAATAGGAACAATATGGTAACTACAATGTCCTGGGAGCAAAACAGGAACAATATGGTATCTACAATGTCCTGGGAGCTAAACAGGAATAATATGGTAACTGCAATGTCCTGCAGGTATAAAATCAGTCTTCCACTTCTATTGCCATAATAAAAATACAGTGTAGCTCTGAGGAACAATGCTGCTTTAGTTTTATTGGCTACAAAAGACAAACATAAGATTATTACAGAACCATTTCATATATAACTTCTGGCTCTTTTTTGGCTAGTTTTCTTTGAAATATAAAAAATATAGTAAACAAAATGCCCAACCATTGGGTCTGTTGCCCATATACTAGTACATTAGGGTTTTGGACATACAGAGTAGCATGCCAATTAATTCATTTTGAATACATGTATCAATTTTGTAAACTTCATATGACAGCATTTGCCTGTTTGAGACTCCTAGATAAATTACCAGTATCAGTGTTGTGGAGTTCACATTTGTACATGTGAGCATGCAAGATGTCTTTAAATTGTCCAACCTCAAGGTTAACTCAGCAGGTAGATCATGCAAACAAGATACGTGTGCGGAGTATAAACAGTCATTTATGATGGAGGTGTAAGTAAATGCAGAATTTGTGCTTCATGTTCATGAAGAGAACACATTTGATACCTTCAACACTCAGTCACTCACACTTGTAACCCTTAAAGTACTAATCACTGCTATAACTGTTTTCTCATTACCATTAAACATATAATGGTTAAAAGATTCAAGTTCCTCATGAAGATACCTTTCATTAAAATACCAGCAAGCCTAGTCTAAAGCAAAAAGTAGTCTTAGTCAACAGCATTTCTCTGGACACTTTGCACGCAATGTGTCCGGGGGAAAGCTGTTGACTCAATCTTAAATCAGCACTTTAAGGGTTAACATACCCAAGAAAGCAAGCATGCTGTAACCATGGTAACATACATATATGATGGTCCCCATGGAGACCATCCTATATGCAGTCACGGTCTTGTTGATACCAGGCTACCAGAGGATGTGTACTTCTGTGAGGAACCCCAGGTTTGTAGATGGGACTCTGACAACAAGCAGTGGAGACTGGATGGCTTCACAGACCACAGCTTCAATGAAGGTATACCATGACCTCTTTCTTGATTGCCAGTGGGTTGCTGAAATCTTTTGAGTCACATATATGTTATACTTAAAAGCAGTGGATACCGATGCAGTCAAACCTATCAAGGCTGAACGCCCTTGGAACCCAGCCAATGTGTTCAGGTATCGGAGCTGGTGTTTGGCTAATAGAGGGTTGGGACATGGCCTTGTGGCTGCATCCTGCACATGTATGTAAATTTTGAATTCACCTGTACATGAACATGCCTTGGGGAATTAGCAGCTCTGATACATATATATTCATATAAATTACAAAAACTTAAGGAAAAATAAAGTCAAAGATGAAAAAGAACTCAAAAACTCTAACCACTTGGGGGAAAAAAATTATAGGATTTACAAACTTTAGGCTATAGCAGAACATGCACTTTTCAATATCGTTAGGCTACATTACTAGTGTCACTGGTACATGCATAATGTATATGTTCTGAAGTACAGGTGTGTACATTTGTCCTACCGGTGACAGTACATTTACATGTGCATGATTTGAGGACATAAAACATCATTTTTTTTTGTCCAACACTAACACACAATATGTGTATTATATTAATTATCACACTGCTAGACTTCAGAATGTACTTACTAGTTTGATAAGTTTAATGTGTGTGCAGCTGTAGAAGGCTTCACCATGGAACCTACACCCTCTGACACCCTTTGAATGTATTAACAGTGTTGCCAACACTCCCAGATAAGCCTGGAGACTCCCAGAATTTTATGCTGAAAGTTCTTGAAAAATTGTAGATTTTTGGCAATTTTTGGCCACATCCCTGAATTTCATCAATATTTTCCTTTTATATTTCATATTAATTTATCAATCTCCCTGAATTTTACTTTCCACCTTCTGGATTTTAAGTGTGGTGGGTTGGCAACACTGCATTAATGCCACAAATTTGGTGAAAGTGTGATGTTTTGGTATCAAATATCAATGAATTTCCCCCAAATTCCTTCTTTCGGGGTGGGGGTGGGGGGTGGGGGGTAGGGGAGGGTGAGTGTTCAGCTTTGACAGGTTAAGTGTTGCTTTGGGACCGAAATCAAGTGTTCGGTGTTCTGGGATTACAGGTTCCAACACTTGGCTCTCCTGTTAAATTACATTAAAAAAGTTGGGACCCGAGAAGAGTATTTGGGTAACAGAGGTGTTTGGCTATTGTAGGTGTTCGGCTTGGCAGGTTTTACTATTTTGTTTTGCTAATAAAATACAGTAATTTGTGTACTGAAGTTCCTGTGCATATTTTTGTATCATGATCTGTATAAATGTGCCAAATGGTCTAATAAATTTAATAACCACACCAAAACTATGTGTTTAACAATTTTGACTAGGCATGGCTTTGGCACATTGGGATTTTGTTTTTGGACGAGTTAACATTTGACTTTGTCTGTACTTTAGAGAGCAGAATGTTGTCTTTCAAGACCAGTTTCTTTGGCACCATGGCCTTGGTGCAGGACATCCACATCAACATGCCCTTCCAGTCGTGGGAACTGAGGCCTCATGGCACCAACAGCGCTCTGCTGACCATCATAGCAGCCATTGTGGAAGTGGAGATTGAGATCAAGGTGGGTACCCTGGATTCACCCGATAATAAAGAATGCTTAAATATACTTGT
This sequence comes from Hermodice carunculata, assembly GCA_964020975.1. Lineage (NCBI taxonomy): Eukaryota > Metazoa > Annelida > Polychaeta > Eunicida > Amphinomidae > Hermodice > Hermodice carunculata. The sequence continues at coordinate 136,013,316 of OZ026612.1, read as the reverse complement.
ACATCAAGACAGAGTAACAAAAGACAATTATTTCTGTCATTAGCTCATGATTATTCATCCTATATACTGGGTGGAGTGATCTCGGAGAATCCTGTGAGCAATATATGCCAAGGTCTTATCCCAAGGTTTTTTGCCTATATATATTTTCATTTAATCTCCACTCAACCAGGCAATATGGGACATTCATATTAAGTGTGATGCTGCTTTGGCCAGTGTCACTCAACATGAAAGTACCCATGTATCAGCAGATATCCCTTTGTCAAATAGGACAAAATTGTGTTGCTCTTGAGAAAAAAAATAGTGACTTGGGAATATTAAAGTAACTTTAAAAAGTCATATCATGTAAAAACACATTGAGTTTGATACTCAATGTGTTTTTACATGATATGACTTTAAGAAGGAATCATCATCTGTTTGGAATGTTTGCTATTACTGCAAACATTAATAATACCTGTACTGTATTCATCAATATGCCTGCATCATGATGGGTGATGGTCAACATTGTGACAGAGTCCAAGATTTTTTGCAGGAAATTTATATGCAGGTCCTGTGTTGAGCCTAATTTGATAAAGGACGCATGCAAATGCAGTCAATTTCCACCTCAGATAATATCTGTTACTCTTGTTTTTAGTCAAGATTTTTTTTTACCTCGTAGAGGCAATGTCCCCATAAGAATTCAACTGTTTCTCAGTACTCTGAGAGGTTACAACTTTTCTAATGAGGAATAGGAAATGTCTCACTTTGAGTTATTCATGTACATTGGAACTCATTTAATCAACATATTTGCCGTGTTGATTAGGAGAGTGTATTTCTCCGTCAAAGAGACTTATTTGCATTATCAGGATGGAGAGTGCTGTCTTGCACAGCCAGACGACCGGCCAGAACTTGATCATATCCGAGACAAATGGATGACTCCCATGGAACTGGTTCAGGTAGAACATCACCACATCTTTGATTATGTAACAGCTACCTCAAACACAATCTATTTATTTTTAGTGTTGTTTAAATGTACCTCATACTGCAGAAATATTGAGTTTAACAAACATCAAGTTTGAATACATATGTGATTTTGACATGGTATCTTCCTCTTCATTAAAAAAAAAAATGGGACACTGTTTGGCTCCATGACTGGATAAAGTATTCATCAGGCTGATGATATCGTCTTGTGCAAATACAAGAGACACTTGTACATTTTTATTTACACACAAATCACCAGATAAGACAGTCTCTATTACACATAACAGTTTTTTCCCTTCTGTACAAGTTAACCATACCAGCAAAGTTCATACATTTTGATCCTTCATTTTGACAGAAACTGAAGGCTGCAGGCATCAATGTTTTTCCAAATATTGATTCCCCCAAGTATGTGAGCATACAAAACAAGGTGAGTGAAGGCACCGGGCTATCAAATATAGCACCCGCTATGTTTACACTTCATTGTGGCTCTGTTATTTACAAAGGCCACTGATGAAGCTTCTCACAACACAGGTGATCTAGGTGATGTATATCGTTCAAAAGTATTTACCACAAAACCATTTCAGGATCATTTCAGGATCACCTAGTAACCATTAACACTTTAACAGTATTATTAGGATGACCTTGAAATAACATTATTGAGTCACAAAATTATACTGCATTTTATAAAGTATTGTTTTATGATTAAATCATCAATTTTTCTGAGACTGCAATTCCAAATAGATTAAAAAAAATACAAAAAATAAGTTTCTGTTTTCCTGAAAGGCCAAGTTGGACAGAAAGAAAGCTTCAAAGAAAATCACAATTTCCTGTTTAAAAATTCCAGAATAGTACTGTATGGGAAATTGGGCTTAATCTGTATTGACAGTCAGTAATATTTTCTTTAAGGCCACAACATGTGTGTTAAACACATTGCTACATGTATGCTGACTACAAGAAAGAAGTCTATTATCAGCCAAAATGTTCAAGCATTAGAGGTCTGAAGTGTTGTATAGAAGAAAGTATATTGGAAGCTCTGTATATCTCAAAAAAATCTATGACACATAAAATATATCACAAACACTACACAGCTTGTACTGTTCACTTTGCTGCTTCTGTTGTTCATTTAGCACCCTGTCACAGAAGACTGCATGTACCAGCAGATGGCGCTGACAGCATCCAGTATGGCATACTCCTGGTCCAAGTGGAACAGTGAGGTGCAGTCAGATGAGAAAATTATAATCCAAGGAGCAGAGCAGCTACATGATGAGCCGCTTCTAGAGGTATGTAAAATACATGCTCCTAATGCATATGGTGGCCATTTGTCACTTCTGTCTCCACCTCTTTGTTTCCTTTTTCCAAGTCTGACAGTTGGTAACCGAGTAACTTTGAGTCAGCTGAGCAATTGTATTGCTCACAGATATCTTTGAAAGTACTGTACTGTAAACTTTTTCATTAAGGGTAACATTTGGTACCATAGTTACCAAATGTTTCCCTTAGTGAAAAATGTTTTGTCCTATGTGTTCTGTATGTATATGTATATATAGTGTACATCTCTCGGTGTCTGGAGAGTCTGTTGTATTAACTATTGTATAGACTATTTGAGCTATCCAGAATAATAGATATATTTAAATCAAAAAGTATATTATCTTAAAGATGTTCAGTAATCTGTTGATGCAGAAGAGGTCCACTGTACAATAAGTAGGTCTTGAACCCCATTCTCCTTGGAATGAGTGCACAACTTTGCACCCCACCCCCACAAAAGAAAGCTGTTGACCTGTGACTCACTGTTCTGATAGAGCTGATTAAGACTACATATTCTGAATGGTTTTGTTTGTAAGATACATAAGTAACAACACTAAAGTACATAACAATTGACATGCCATACTTTTGGGACAAATTCCATGTGCTCTACCTGTCAACACATTATGTTGTAGGAGGACTGGGGGCTGTTCTTGATCACCAAGAAAAGAACAATGAAACTGAAGATGACCGAGTTTGATGAGAATTTCTCTGAGGATTATGCAGAAGGAACAAGTGTAAGTTGTACACTTTTGCTTGTTGATGAATTTCATTTGTATACAACATGAAATGTTCCTTAAATGTCTTGAATGATACTGTATAAGTACAAATTTTCTCAAGGTATTAATTTTCCCAAATATTCCAGAGTTGTGCCATTCGGGAAAATAAAAACTGTGAAAAAACCAACACATGCAATGTACACACGACATTGTCTGAAGCTTAGCATAACCGGTCGGCGATTTGAGAAAATAAAAACCGTGAAATTTTGAATTTATGTAACTTTGGGAAAATTTATGTTTGGAAAAATTGGTACTCATACAGTAATTTGATCAGGTGTCATGTCGCCGTGTTTTTGTGAACCCCTCTGTCCTTGCAAATCATGATTTAACTCTTGAGCAAAGTTCCAGAGGTCATGTTGAACTTGCCAGATTATCTTGGTTAATTTCAGAATACACTGCTGAAAATATGTTGTAAACCAAAGTGAGGATCCCCTCAACCATGAACATTTTCTTATGTAAAAATTTTGACAACCAACTCACTTGTACAATAATGAAAACTCACTTCTCATGACAAATACCGGTGCTCAGATTTAGTATTTTTCATAAAATGTGGGTCACAAAAATGTCCCTAGGTAACATTTGTTACTGGGATGAATGAGTGTTTAAAAGAACTGGAAGGAAAGTAAAACTGTTGACCAAGATCAAACCTGTGATGGTGAGAGTGTGTAGATGTCATATACTTGTATAACAAGCATTTTCCCCTTTATGTTGGTTTCAGTTTGTAGCTGACCTGTACCATATGGTTATGGACCTGGGCTCAGAGGAAGGGTGCGAACGCATCCGTAACACAAACTACAAGTTCGTAGACTGTGTCTATCAGTTGCTGTGTGCCACCAAGGTTGTTACATACTCATAAACTGATCAAAAAAGAAAAAACAGGACTGGGAACAAAATGTGGATGGTTCATTCTCGGACTTGGAATGGTCTGTTCAAGGACGGAGACCGATTTATTGAAGGACATCACATGGACACTGGCCTTATTGAAGGACATCACATGGACACTGGCCTTATTGAAGGATGTCACATGGACACTGGCTTTATTGAAGGATGTCACATGGACACTGGCCTTACTGGAGGATGTCGCGTGGTGTGAACAGAACTTGCAGATTTATGACCATCAGAATAAAATACTGAGAGAAAATGCAACCATCCAACAATGTATATTAAATGCAAATTTGTGTCTAATATAAGTTTGCAAAATTTACAGACTTATACTTACATATAAAATGTAGCACTTTGTGGGAATATCCATGTACATATTGTAAATGTTCTGATTATATATGAAGAATTGTGTACGATTACTGAATTCATCAAAAGAATGGACATGTAAATATGTTTGACTGTAACCTTTCAAACTGTGATTTCAATTAAACTGTAAAAAAATCAGTAACTGGAATTTTTGTTCAATTATAGCTAGTTACCATAAAACCAGACTTCTCTTCTTTTTTTTTTAAACAATATGGCATTCTCTGTATGTGTGGTCATACAGCTCCCATGGCATACAATCACCCACATGCCCATCAAAAAAGTTAAAATTCACCTGGTACATGTAAGAGTGTAATACCCTTTTTGCCTACCCACCCATGTGGAAACAACTGGCAGGAGCTGATCACTGCTTGTATTGTTACCAGGTCTTGCAGTGTTATGTGTATCTGTATTAGCACATGCACATGACCTAACATTAAGGTCATTATACAATCTCCTAAACATTTGAAGAAAACACAGTTTTCAAAGACAAGTCCTAGAAATTTTGAATGCAGGCATTTTAAAAATTTATTTGTCTTCTATTTTACATTTCTTGAATGCATTAATGGGAAACATTTTTTTAATATTCAGTGATACTTTTAAGCTCACGGATACAATTACACATTCCTAAGACTCAAATGTACTTCCAAAGTAACACTGGCCATTGACTTTCTCTTGCCACACTTTATATCAAAATATTGACTCTTTATAAATGAATTCTAATCATACACATACTCTGCTTGCCATGTGGCATGCAAACTAGAACAGGCACCTTGGTATCATCCGGGACAGACAAATGTCCAGAACTTAGCCCTCTCCCCCTGAAATACACAAAATTCAAATTTCACCTTTAATGAAACATGGTCTCGGATCAATGATTTACCGTACATAGATCACAACTAATACTGTATCTGGTTCTCTTATGACAGATCATAGCCTGGAATCACAGTTTTACTGTATGTGATTCTTTCAAGACCAATCATTGTCTATAATCACAGTTTTACTGTATGTGATTCTTTCAAGACCAATCATTGTCTATAATCACAGATTTACTGTATGTTATTCTTTCAAGACCAATCATTGTCTAAAATCACAGTTTTACTGAATATGGTTCTTTCACAACCAGTCATGGTCTTGAATCACAGTGTTGCAATATGTGCTTCTCGGATCACAGCGATTAAGTGAGCATGCAGGCTGACTCCACAGAACTTGACATAATCGTCTAATGTGTGAGCAATCACAGTAATTAAGGGTCTGAGCATTCAGACGGACTCCACAGGACTAGACATCATGGTCTAATGTGTGAGCGCAGTTTAAACAGTTAATGAATCCACAGGACTAAACATCATCATCTATTGTTTGAGCACAGTTCAGACAGTTAATGAATCCACAGGACTACACATCATAGTCTAATGAGTGGGCACAGTTTAGACAGTTAATGAATCCACAGGACTAGACATCATCATTTAGTGTGTGCACATAGTTTAGACAGTGAAGGAATGTGTACCCTCTTTCAAGACTAAATCACTTGTGTCCAGTTTTGCTAAAAAGCCCATCATGTGCATAATTACAACTTTACTTTACTTTTAACAATATACAGTTTATTTTTTTTCAATGCTGTCAAAACTTCCATTAATTGATTTTTGTAAGAGCTGATATTATAATGTATCATTGACAGCACCTTTCCAAATCCATGCAGTACGGGCCAATCAATTAAATTCGTTGGCAGCCACTTTATACAATATGTGCCAAGCAAAATTAATGCAATATACAATGATTGTTGATGTTGAAGTTTGACCCACTGTTTATCTCTTGTCCAGCTGTTACACATTTTCTAGTTGAGCTGCATGGTCAGTTGGCCTCAATATGCAGGACTCGTGTGTCTCTTGATGTCCTGTGTATGTGTCATCTTTTCTCCTACAAGAGGGATTAATATAGGGCTAACCCTTTTCCCAATTGTAAGTTATCTGAACAACATTTGTGAATTGTTGGAAAATAGAATATTTTTAAAGCAAGATTTAACTTCAACCCTCTGCACCCTAAGAGCTGGTATATCAGCTGTAAAAATATAGAGGTGTAAAATACTTAGGGTCCAAAGGTTAAAGCATGATAAACTGACAAAAAATATACATGTGGTTTTATTATATCATTTTTTATAAAATAGGTTGCAATGAATTGCATAATCCTATATATGTTAATACTTGCTAATGTACCTTCATTGTTAATTTCAATATCTCCAACTTTCAAACAAATTTCTCTAAACATGGCTACACAGCACCCTGAAAATATCCTGGTCAAATAAATCTGTCTTTACTGAGATCTTTAAGTGTCATGTGACCTGCTGCACAGACAAGCTGCACACATCTGATCCTTAACTCATATTTGTGCTTTGGACAACCACTATAGTAATTCATAAATGATACAAATAATATACCTCTGCTGTAAGACATACTTAAAAATATACAATTTGACAAATAATAACATAAAATATATATTTTCGGCATTTCCTTAATGCTGATGGATTTAAGTCTCCGATTCTGGAAATAAATGCCGACTCAGTACTTATACTGCAAATCCGTGTTGATATGGCACTCGCACATAACTACCACCCTTGAACCATTCTTTTTTAAGAATGGGGATTTGGTCGAGTGGATATGTGCGTTTCCCATTTCAGCTAGGCGACTGGTGCCAAAGGTTGCAGGTTCCAGTCGTTCCAAACATAAAATAAACTCACAAGATCATTTAAAATATAAACTTTCAAAATTTGCTGACAAACCTGTTAAAACTGCACAATTCGTGATCACCATTAACCTCTTCCCTGCTGGTCAACCTGCAGCTGGGCACAGCTTAACCCTTAAAGTGCTAATCACAGCTATAATCATTTTCTTATTACAATGGTTAAAAGATTCAAATTCCTCATGAAGATACCTTTCACTCAAATACCAGCAAACTTAGTCTAATGCAAAAAGTAGTCTTAGTCAACAGCTTTCCTGGGGTTCTTCCTCTTTTCTATCATATCTTTCTAGATCACTGTTGCAGTACAAAGTCTTTTCAACCTCCAATATTCCTTAGGTGAAGCTTTTTGATCATTTTCACATTTTTTATGTTTTTCATATCTGGGGTACATTCTAAGCAAAAATGTTTTTATGATTTATATAAATAATTATATAAAGTATACACAAATTCTTTTATATGTAAAGCTTATTTGTGAAAACAACAGTACAGTAAAACCTCCCTATACCGAACACCCTTGGGACTGGAAAAAAGTGTTCAGTATAATGAGGTGTTTGGTATAGGGAGGTTTGATAACATTGAAAGTATATGTTTGGGACTGAGAAATGGTATTCAGTATAGACAGTTGTTCGGTTAGAGAGGTTTTACTGTACTTGAATCCAACATATACTACAATTATGCTGTTTGATAAGACCGCTAGCCATTAATTTTGGCACACAGAAGTGGATCAAAATCCAATGTTGTAATTTGCCATTTGGTCCAGCTTGCTATTTCAGCCATCTTGGTAACGTCACTTCCATCAAACCAACAAAAACTGTGACAGGTTCAACATGGCTTCCTTGATGCTGCTTTGATATACAGCACTAAATATTAACACACTTGCTTGCATATATATATATATATATATATATATATATATATATATATATATATATATATATATATATGTACACTGCTTGAGGGCACATCCTGAGCAATGCAATGAGTGAGTCACCGAGTGTTATGTCATCTCATTTCCATTTCACCAAGTGAACTAGGCAGGCTGAACACAGGGGCACTATTGACTAACACACACATACTCAGGGACTGCTGATACCATTAGCCAAATGCTACTTTTTCTTCAATTTGGCTTAAGAAATTTCATAAAGACTAAATTGTTTTAAAATGGATTAATAAAGGACTATGTCAGAACCTTTCCAAGAATTTTGTTTTTATTTCCAATTGTGGCTAAAGATTTTCAAAGTCCAGGTCTGTCCCTGCATGTGTGTGTGTATATATATATATATATATATAATATGCTTAGTGATCTCATGAAAAAGATGCCGGAAACTGTTATGCAAATTCGTTCCAGCAGGGAAAGGGCTAAAGTCATGAATTTCACTATTATATCATTGTGGAAGTTCAGTGTTTTCACAAGAAAGCTACCGGTATATTGGTTTCAGACTACATTTCTTTGCTACTAAGGGGTCTGATAATGCGGGAAACAAAGACACTATCAGAATATGTAGGAGGCAGCACAGGACATGGCTGAAGATGTTGATCACTGTGGCAATGGTGGAAGTCAACCCTCCAGGTCCTGGCTATAAACCACCCCGAGCTGTGCTCTGCTGGCATCCATGATTGACATGATAGCCTCACTGTCTCCTAAACTCATATCTCTAGCTTCCGTCTCACCTGAAAGGAAATGAAAAAAAAAATCTGTATTTCAGGATCAGGAATTGATTTTTTGCAGAAACCTCTGCAATGAGACCCAAAACACTGAAATTTAAGTGTCTAACAAAGAAAAGTACAAGCATATTTACACAGGAAAATTATCAAAGTGCACTGATCAGTGGACAACTCCCATCCCTGCAGGATGTAAATCCACAAAACAATGAATTGTACTGGTTACCAAAATAAATTATGAAATAACTGACATGACTTTCATGTGTACATTACATCCCAGTGTCAGTGCGACAAGGTCAGGAGTACAAACGGCAATCACACAGTGATAATTTTCACAAAAACTGAGTATGTATGTATGTATGTATGTATGTATGTATGTATGTACGTACAAATTCAGATTTTGTGCACGTAACTTGACTACAGATACACGGCTTAAAAATGAAAAGAAATGTAGGACTTTGGGAAGTCTGGCATAAAGGTGTTGGGAATGACAAGTATGAAATGTATTAATTTCTGTGTCAGTGTAGTTTTGGGGGAGGCATATCATTTAATACCTGCCTGGACATGCAAATTAAGGAAAAAAGAAAAAAGAAAAATGTTTCTTATAAAATATATATATATATATATATATATATATATATATATATGTATGTATGTATGTATGTATGTATGTATGTATGTATGTATGTATGTATGTATATGTATATGTATATGTATATGTACATGTATATGTACATATATATACATATATATATATATATATATATATATATATATATATATATATATATATATATATATGTATATATATATATGTATATATATATGTGTATGTATATATATATATATATATATATATATATATATATATATATATATATATATATATATGTATATATATGTATATGTATATGTATATATACATGTATATATACATACATACATACATACATATGTGTGTGTGTATATATATATATATATATATATATATATATATATATATATATATATATATATATATATATATATATATATATATATATATATATATATATATATAACTATCGATAAGAATTTAATGCAGGCAAGATGACTGCTGCAGACCTGTCTGGTCTCCATATATGGGATAAAGCCAGACCTAGAACACTTTAGTCCCCACAGGTCACAGTGGGAGCACCAATCAAGAAGGACCATAGGACACCTCTGTCATGTACATGTGTGATTGGTCAGGAGATGTTCCAAGATTCCTCTTGACAAGTGGTGCCATCTACTGATTCAGTGGTTCTATGACTTTAAAAATTGGGCCATGCAGTGGACCTGATAATATGAAGATCCTCTTACCCTCCAAGATGGCCTGTCTAACAGCCTGCTGTTCATACACAAAGCCCTCACTGTTGATAAATTTCATGCCATCTGGTCTCTTGGGCAGTGGAAAGTGATATGTTTTGTGTGGAGTGATTAGTGTATCTGGACACCAGAAGTTGTTTGGAATCTGAAAAATAAAAGTTGAATACCATCATATTGGTCATGAAATATAATTTTTTTTTTTTAGGAGGGGGGGGGGGGGGAGATTTCTCACCAGTAAACTTTGAGGTCAGCATGTATATCAGCACCAGGAACCGTTAGGAAAGCATTGCATCTCATTAAGGTGCTGGCCTCATGGGGTAAGAACATCCTGGCACTATCAATTAAGATACTTTGTACTGGGTAATCATATCACATAGTCTATGGATGTGGGGGTGAGGGTGGGGTTACTATGTGGGGGTGAGGGTGGGGTCACTTCACAAGATACAAAACATTTCAAAGTGTAGATACTGTAGCATTGTATGAAAAGTCAGGTTGGCCATGAGACTAGTCACAACAGACATAATACTAATGCTGTACGTAATAACATGTGCCCACTGTCTCTAACTATAATAACAAGAAACAAGAAAGTCAACCAATTAGAGAAACAATTACTTTCTCAGTATTAAACAGGTTATAAGTTATATAATAATAATAGGAGAGGTGGCAGTTGGCAATTTATGTGTATTTGGCTGAATACGCAACCCAATACACAAATTTTTGGGGCCCACAGGCGGGTATTCCCATAAGATTTCATGTTAAAATAACATTCAATATGTTGAACAGTTTTGCAGTAAGCTTTCAAATTCACAGGAATATTTTAGCTATATACAACATTTACCACAAGAAATTTGGTGTTTCTAGGTAGAGTGATTTTAAAATAACATAAGTGCAAATTATGATGGAAATTAATGAAAATACACACACCTGCCCGCCTGCCTACAGAGCCCTCTACTGTGAACCCACTGGAACTATCTTGACCTTACCTGTTTGGAACAGATTTATGCCTACAGCTCATTTCTTCATTGTGTCACCTACATTTATAATATGTATGTGGAGAGACACACCAGAATGCAGACAGACAGGTAGATAGATAGATAGATAGATAGATAGATAGATAGATAGATAGATAGATAGATAGATAGATAGATAGATAGATAGATAGATAGATAGATAGATAGATAGATAGATAGATAGATAGATAGATAGATAGATAGATAGATAGATAGATAGATAGATAGATAGATAGATAGCCAATGAATAAAAGATCAGCAAGAAAATGAAGTTTTGCCCTATGAAGTTTGTCAAACTATGAAATATTTGACATTCCTGTAAGTTATTAGCAGCCACAACATCTAAATAAAGTTCATTTAAAGGTATTTTGATATACAGTGGTACCTCTTTTGAGAGACTGCCCCTACGGCGGGTCAAAATGCGGTCTCTCAAAACAGGTGGTCTTTCATTAGAGGTACAACAACATGGAAAAGATAGCACAGTGTTCTGAGAGAGCGGTCTTAAAAAGATATGCGGTCTCTCATTAGAGGGGTCTCTCAAGAGAAGTACCACTGTACAAGTATCTACAGTGTATACTGTTTAGAATATAAACACAATTTCTCCTTCTCCTTCTCCTTCTCCTTCTCCTTCTCCTTCTCCTTCTCCTTCTCCTTCTCCTTCTCCTTCTCCTTCTCCTTCTCCTTCTCCTTCTCCTTCTCCTTCTCCTTCTCCTTCTCCTTCTCCTTCTCCTTCTCCTTCTCCTTCTCCTTCTCCTTCTCCTTCTCCTTCTCCTTCTCCTTCTCCTTCTCCTTCTCCTTCTCCTTCTTCTTCTTCTTCTTCTTCTCAATAATAATGTTAAAGCTTTGACAATGGAACAGCCTGGTCTTGGACCAGCAACCTTTGGTACCTAACATTTGGCAAAAAATTGGAAACATACATATCCAAATCTCTATTCTAGAAAAGAAGAGTCCAGTGGAGCAGATATGTGTGAATGCCATGATCAACACAGCTGCCTGCATATGGGCCAGTACTTAGTACGGTATATGTGGACTCATGTACCCTTGGTACCCATTGTACATTCAATGGTTACCTACCTGTACCCTTGGTACCCATTGTACATTCAATGGTTACCTACCTGTACCCTTGGTACCCATTACATTCAATGGTTACCTACCTGTATCCTTGGTACCCATTACATTCACTGGTTACCTACATGTACCTGTATCTCTCAGCTACCCTTTTAGTGTCTATCATGTACAACAGACACCAACATGTAGGGTACCCTAGGTGGGGATGATGTGGAGTAGTTACCTACCTCTAGGGTACCCTTGGTACCTATTATGTAGACTTTGTTAGGCAGCCATGTGCCAGCACTGACCATCAAACTAGCCATGCGGTTGTCCTTGTACAGCAGAGTGATGGTCTCACATTCATCGCTACCTGTAAAGACATGATACAGTCTTCTATCAAAGGTAAGTAGATTCCGGTACACATTATTCAGTTTTCACCAAAAAGCATAAAATATATAACAAGCACTTATACGATATAATTTTCAGCAACAGGAATGAAATCACTAGTGGTGAACTGAACAATGATTTTGAAGCATAAAGTAACCGTCACAATGGCAGCCAGTAATGTGGCCTTCAATTTCAAGTTTGTCAGGCAAAATTCATTAATTTGGAAATTCTAAGCAAATTTCTGAATATTAACATAGTTTTAGTGATACTTCTGACCTAAATGTTAGTCCAGTCGGTCTGACCAATCGGACTCCTAGGCTATGGCCCTGGGACCCCGAGGCTATGGCCCTGGCAGCTCTATTTTTGATTAACTTGAACTCAAACACAGGTCCCAAAGAAGAAGCGTGACAGTCAAGTACATGTCCTTGGACCACATACTGACTGTGTAGTGTTCTCCACGCACCAGACACTGCCAGGCTTTGTGCTGTATGGATTGTGGTCACCCTTTGCACAGCGCAATAATGTGGCGACATCAAACTGAGGCTTTGCTTGTAAATACAATCCTGGTACATATTGGGCTACCTTTAGCATCATGCATGCCTAAGCGAACATCAGATTTAAACTGCATTGAGATGGACAGATTATGCCCATGTTATTGATATTTACTTTAATATGCATAAAATTCTTCAAACAAAACATGGATATAACCTTTTAAAACCTAAAGTTGTGGGTGTATTGTAACAGCATGTATTACAGGTACCTATTGAAAACCTTTACCTGCAAATCAGTCTGGTGACTGTTTCGGGGGAGCAGAACACGCAAAGGACCATGGGACCATAATGAGTGGCAGCAAAAACTAGAACAGGCTGATTTTCAGACAGAAAATCAAATGTCTCCCCATGCGCCCTTACTATTGTCACCCTTATTTTTATAAATAAGCATTCCGATTCCAATGATCTACAGATATGGTGAAGGTACACTCTTTATTGACATTTCAAAACGTTGATTTTTGTCAAAATGACCTTGAAAAATAGGTCAAGGTCATACATTTGCAGTTACAAGCAAGGTCTTACAAAAGTCTTACATAGAAACATAATCACACGAAATGTCAACCTCTTTAAGACAAATCTTTCTCGAGTGCATCTGCAATGATTTTTAAAAAGTGGCCATGTGACCTTGAAAATATGTCAAGGTCACCCATCTACAATCCCAACCTAGTTGGTATTATGGAACATAAACAAGCAAAATTCCAACCTCCTAAGTCAAATCCTTGCAGAGTTGTTGCATGCGTGTCAATTTTAGATGACATGCCCACATGACCTTGAAAAAAATGTCAAGGTCACCCATCTGCAATCCAAAGCAAGATCAAGATCACATACAGGAACATCTTCAAACAAAATTTCAACTTCCCAAGTCAAATCTTCCTTGAGTTATCACGTACACATACATTTTAGACGAAATGCCCATGTGACTTTGAAAAATAGGTCAAGGTCATACATCTGCAGTTACAAGCAAGGTCTTACAAAAGTCTTACATAGAAACATAAATCACACAAAATGTCAACCTCTTTAAGTCAAATCTTTCACAAGTGCATCTGCAATGATTTTTAAAAAGTGGCCACATGACCTTGAAAATAGGTCAAGGTCACCCATCTACAATCCCAGCTTAGTTCATATTATGGTTCATAATCATGCAAAATTTCAACCTATTAAGTCAAATCCTTGTGGAGTTGTGTCCTTGTCAATTTTACAACACATGCCCACGTGACCTTGAAAAATAGGTCAAGGTCATACATCTGCCATTACAAGCAAAGTCTTACAAAAATCTGACATAGAAACATAATCACACAAAGTATCAACCTCTTTAAGTCAAATCTTTCTCGAGTGAATCTGCAATGATTTTTAAAAGTGGCCATGTGACCTTGAAAATATGTCAAGGTCATCCATCTACAATCCCAACCTAGTTCATATTATGGTACATAATCATGCACAATTTCAACTTCTTGAGTCAAATCCTTGCGGAGTAATTGCGTCCGCGTCAATTTTACACGACATGCCTATGTGACCTTGAAAATAGGTCAAGGTCATCCATCTGCAGTTCCAAACAAGGTTTTAGATAGGAACATTTTCACACAAAAAATTTAGCTTCCCAAGTCAAATCTTTCTCGAGTTATCGCATCCGCAACGCACACAAAAATGTGTTGAAGAAGAACAAGAAGAAGAAGCAGAAGAAACAGATGCAAAAACAATATGTCTCCCTGTTGCATGGGGAGACATAATTTCTCAGCACATAAACAGTGTAACAGATATGGCAAATCAGCTTGTTGTTAGGAGTTATGTACATCCAGAGCCTGACAATCAGTTCCAATGTTAATATTGTAGAGTTCAAGGTCCCAAATAATCCAACATTTTCCAGATGAAATCAGGAATATATTTGAATGTTCTGTACAGTCATTCAAGTGCTGCCTTGATAAGCCTTAAAGTGCTGATGTAAGGCTCAGTCAACAACTTTCCTGTGTGCTGTACGCACAAAGTGTTCCCAGGACAACTGTTGACTAAGACTACTTTTTGCTTTAGACAAGGCTTGCTGCTATTTGAATGGAAGGTATCTTCATGAGGAACTTGAATCTTTCAACCATTATGTGTTTAAACAGTAATGAGAAAACGCCTATAGCTGTGATTAGCACTGTAAGGGTTAACTATCTGGCCAGTGTGCCAGATGAACCACAGATGACAGGATATACTGCTATACCAACAAGTCCAGTAGATTGGGCCAGTCAATAGCTGCTGGTGGAAGCAGGAAGCAATCAACCAAGGACACCTGGGCACTGACTCCTGAATAAGTACCCATAAGCAAGTATTTACCTTCTTCAAAGAGGTGGCCTGCAGCAACAATCTTCTCTGGTTTTTGACCTAGGACCATGACAGCTAGCTGGACACAGTATATACCCAGATCTAATAAGGCTCCTCCATTTAGCTCCTTCTTACGTGCACGCTCTACAAAGGAGATATCCTGGCCATGGCTACACTCTATACATTTCACCTCTCCAATGGTTCCATCTCGAATTTCTTTCCTTATCTGTCCATAAACTGGGAAGAATCGACTCCATACCCCCTGCAAAACAAATTGTATTCTCATCAAAACTGGGAGTTTCATAATCATATACTTCATAAATTGCTTGCACCAATGATGCAACTTACTAACAATGAAGCAGTGATTTCACTTATGCCTAGCTTGTTTAATAAAGTTAGCACTCTTAAGTCTGCACCATATTTTATGTCAAGTGTATACATACATATGAGCACCTTTCTGAAGAAAAAAAAATGAAAGGATGTAATTAGACACTAAATTCAACATGTAAATTCTAAAATAGCCCTAACAAATTATGCCATGTCTTCTAAATCTTTTAAAAGTGACTTCAAAATGTTTACCTAGCAATACCTTTGTTAACATAGCCTGTGCCTATATTTGTACAAGCCCATGAACAACATCAAGGTCATAGCTCAAAAGGTTTTCAAGTTATCAGGTGAACAATAAAATTCAGAAGTGACCCTGTGACCTTGGAAATAAGGTCAAGGTCATTCATGTACAGGCTAATTCTCGCCTGCATACAGGACCACCATGTGTAATATTAAAGTAACAGAGTAAGTTATGATGCTAACAGTAACATTCATGTAAGCAGACCTGTGACCTTGAAAATAAGGTCAAGGTCACTGATATACCATGTAAGTCATGCCCTCATAACAACTGGTGTCCGCATACAATTTAGAAGCAATTTGGCCAGTGCTTTTGGAGAAGATTTTAATTGATTTTTGTCAAAAAAAAAAAAAAATGAAGAAAATTTGAAAAATATAAAAGCCACTGGACTGTAACCATTTGAACAAACTTGGTAGAGACTGACCCGAGATACATCCCCACCAAGTTTGAAGTGAATCTGGCTCACGGTTTTGAAGAAGCTGAAAATGTGAACTACCATTGCATCCACATTGATGCTAAAAAATGAACGAAGAAATTCACAGAAAACCTAAAATTCACTATTCACCAGGCTGTAACCTAGTGAACATACTTGGTCGAGAACCACCCAAGGTAAATCTGCATCAAGTTTGAAGTGAATCTGGCTTATGGTTTTGGAGAAGCAGTAAGAAACGTACATTACCATTGCATTCACCATTGGCTTACATATAGTAATCAATAGGAATGCATGCACTGACAAGTAAGTACCCAAATTGAAAAATTCGTTAAAATTAGGGATCCACAGCAATGCCACCTAGTGGACATGTTTCTGTGACCCTTCCAGAAGGTACTTTAACCACATGTTCAAGCCTAATTTCAGTGACAGTTTTGGAGAAGTCAAAAATAGCAAAAACACACAAAATTCATTACCAATTATATAAAAACCTGCCGGTACTTTCTGACCTGTATCCACTATCTGGGTAACCTTCTCTGCTAAGCTCCTTCTTTGAGTCAGTGGGGGCTCTTGTGCCCAGTGCTGCTATTTATTTCATAGCCTGGGGACAACTTCAGCATCTGATACAATGTTCCTATTCTGCAGCCCACTGCTGCCCACAACTGGTAACTTCAAGGCACTGTATTTACATTTTTAGGTGAAATGGAAAAGTCCCATCATGTATTGTACATTACATTCACACGGCAAATTATTATGTAAATAACCTTCTGCATATGTTTTGCAAATATTTCATATTTCAGAGCATCAATAATGATATGATATACGCTGTTTTATGGTGTATATTATTTATTGGGCCTTTAACTCCCACAATGCATTGTGCCATGTTCAAAATGGCACTTGCCAATACGTGCATGACTTGCCAGGGTATTGTGTTGCATTTGGATTTGAAACGAAGATAACTGCTTCAGATACAACCGAGTGGGCAGATTAAAGTTAAGATAATACATCATGTTTTAAAAATACTTTACTATCTGTTTGCCCTGGTAACTCAGAGAACAGACACCTAGAACCTAGGAAAATATCATGATAACAATCACTGAACAACCAACAAATGAGGGGAACAGGTTTTTTTATATAGGGTATTCTCTAGAGTATGCTTGTAGTAATTCACTTAATTTCTTGTATAAAGTAAAGACTAACAATTATTTGTTGAACAAAATTCACAAAAGTGAAAAGGTTTACAACACTCTCTCATGTTAATCACTTCGTCTTTTTCTTATGCGAATAACACAGGAGCAACATTGAATTAGCAAAACTGATATTCATTGTGTATTCACATATTTCTTGTTTAAATAGACAAGAAGAATATGCGTTTGTGGCACAAATTTCACGAAGCTGTCACTGTTCTTGAGATCTGCTGGTAATATCATCCCCTGGAAGAAAACCCATCTAATTTCTAAATAGGAGTTGTTGTTTTTTTAAATTTACAAAATACACAAATCCTCAGGCAGACCTTGTTTTAATTTAAATAACAGTCTGGTCCATCATAAGGTTTGCCTCTGAAAAAAAATTGGCGAGGCTGTAGTGATATCTTCTTGAGATACTGCAGTAATGACATCCCCTTGGGTGCCATTATACATCCAGCCTCCAAATATAGATCAAAATGCAAAAAAAAAAAAAAAAAAAATAACGTGAATAAATTAGAAATTTTTTTTCAAAAATCTGACTCTTTTTTTTCTTCTAAAAGACATCACCCATGGGTACATCTCTCACGAAAATATGGTAAAGCTGTGGCCAGTATTTTTAAAGCTATGATGACATCATCAGGGTTTGCTGAATGGACAGACAGACGGACAACACAGGGGACAACAATGCCCTCCAGCACTTCAATGCATCAGCGTAAAATCAGAGCAGCAACCTTTGACATCCTCAAGTTTGAGTGGGAAAGGGTGAAGTCACACAAAACTTGCCTCCATGAAAAAGAGGTTCTTCTCTTTGGCCAGTTGAAGGACTTCTCGCAGCTCCTTGCCATTGATTGTAGATGGTTTCTCACACACGACGTGCTTGCCTGCATTCAGCATCTGTATGCTGAGATCATGGTGTTCTGAATGAATGGACCCAATGTACATCACATCTGCAATGGAAACCATAAACTAATATAATTTATCTTTTATCAGTTCTTTTTTGTATAACTTTTAAATGACAAGATCCAATTTTACTTTGTTATTGTTTTTACATTTGAATGAGTTGTTCTGCAGAAAGATTGACCACCACTCTGAAGTAGAAGCTCCACAGCTACTTGCCTGTTAATGTTGAAGAGTAGCTATGGGCCTAGGATCCACTATTACAAAATATAAGCCAATATATCGCCTTGCTAAGTCACAAAAAAAAAAAAAAAAAAAAAATTTAATGAAAAATGATTTCTACAAAACACCTCATATGCACCCTGTGCCAGATGAATCATCTTCTCCTTTCCAAATTTGGTGAAGGTCTTCCTGGGAGGAACATCTATAGCAACACAGCCCATATAAAAGTGTTCATGATACTGCAATAATGTAATGTGTTGCTAAGTACATGAATGAGAGGAATTCATTTAGGCGTGGTGCTTGTTTTCCAATCCTTCTTTGAAATAAAATGTGTTTAAACCAAGTACATGAGCAATGATAGCACCTACCGACACATGTTTGCAAATTTTCATAACTTTATCAAAAATTAGTACAACTTTAGCAGATTAAATTCTGCTTGTTTTGCAGTCCTGGTGTATTTATGACAGCATGTTTTAGCATACGGTCATATGAAAGAATAACATCCACCATTTGTTTCTCAACATCTGACTTGTGCAATGAAATGCAAATCTGCTGCTTTTAAGCTAAGAAATATGCAGATAATAAGGAAAAGAATCTGTATTTTTACTTGAACCTCATAAAATCCTACTGCTTGCATAGCAGCTGAAAAAGGGGTTTTCTTGTAAACTATTAAGCACATATATGCCAAGTAAGCAGGCCGACTTGTCCACAAAATGAGTTTTCTGAATCTATGATATAGATCATGCAGATACACAGTGAAGAAGTATTATCTCATGTGATTCTTACCAAGAGCTCTTCCAGGAGAAAATGATAGTAGTACTGAAATTAAATGATTACTAATAAGAACTCTCTTCCTACTTGCAGAAAACAACCAAAACATTCATCTACCTATCGGCTCAGTCCTTTTTGTGCACTGACCATAAAGTGTGTAATGCTGGCCCTCTTGATTACAACAGTGAGGCCATTGTGGGGGAGGGGTAAGGGGTTTTCTGTAATGGCATACTGGACATTTTTATTTGCCGTACTTACATACTGGAATCATATTTAATTTCCGAACTTCGTACTAACCATTATTTATACACTTTCTTATTTTCCGTACCTTTTACTAGGGCAAAACTATTACTTGTACCAGTGTACTAGGGACCCCCCTTCCCCCCCCCCCCCCCCCCCCCCCCCCACTGTGAATATGGCTGAGCGATCCGTGTCTTGAAAGATCATTGCTATGAAATACCTACATGTCTTGCTTGCAAGTATATTGTCTGGTAGGTTTTGTGTGTGTGTGTGTGTGTGTGTGTGTGTGTGTGTGTGTGTGTGTGTGTGTGTGTGTGTTTAGGTGTGTGCATTATTGAAACAAGAGACTATTTTGCTGAGTCAATAATTTTGTAATTGCCGTGGGCAATTTTTCAAGACAGTGTTTTAATGTTCAGAATTTGACACAAACCTATATCTGGATCCTCAGATATCTCTTTGTATGAACCATATGCCTTAGGAATTCCATGCTTTGTGGCAAATTCTTGAGCTCTGTCTAGCTGTCTGGCTGCTACTGCTGCCACCTGGTAGGAGAAATATGTATTTTAAATCACACATAAAGAACAGAAAGAACTGATATACACAGAATCAAATAAATTACATGCTCAAAGCAAAAACACACAATTCAGTTTGCTTTCAAAATCACAGGCTCATGGTATTATATGGGAGTCAGTCATCGGCTGTCCCATGTTAAGCCCGGGAGTCAGTCATAGGCTGTCCTGGAAGCAGGGCAGATAGTGATTATGATGCATATGGGAGTCAGTCAGAGGCTGTCCCATCCATAGTAGGGTGTATTTTTCTGTTCTGTGAAGTCAGGACTGTAAGGGTCCATGGGAGTTGCCACAGAATGTGGCTGGTGGCACAAAAGACCCCCATGGTATTGGTAAATCAACCCCCATGGTATTGGTAAATCAAATAATGATTAAATTGCAGAGGTAAGCATATATTGTAAATAGGTTCAATAAAAAGGAAAGGTTGTCGTGGAGGTGCCAACCTTCACTGACCTCCAACCCCTTTAGGCACTCCTCCATATTCTTTGATGTGGGTTGTAGGGTTGCATTATTTGTATTCTATTGTTTTCAGGGGCAGTGGATGCTGTTGTAATAGATATATATGTGTGTGTGTTATTCTACATGTAATTTTAAGTTTAGTCTAGGTGAGTGTAACCAGCTTGTACTTTTAATGATTGTGTAATAGACATATTAGGGAGCAACAGCCCCAGTTGTACATAGAACCGGTAACTTTGGGTGTGGTAAGTAGTAACAGCAGATGGAAAGGGACAATGCCTTCGTCTGTGTTAATCAGCGGTAGAGACGCTGTTAATCAAACAGGTGGCAGTGTGGCCATTATGCCCTCACCCAGAAAATAGTTATCATTGACCGGCATTAGGCTTAGTGTTTATATATTAGGTTTAGGCAGATGGCAAAACGGGACAATACCCTCATCTGTGTAAGTCAGCGGTAGGGACGCTGTTAACCTAAAGGGTGGTAGTGCGGCCATTCTGCCCTCACCCTAAAGAATAGCCCCAATCAGCATCGGTAAGCGGCAGTGACGCTTTCAGCCTATTGTTGCAGGGGCCGTGGTAGCCATCACTAAGAGTGTTAGCACCAATATGGGCAGCATTGGTAAGCGAAAGCGATGCTGGCAGCCAACGGGTGGTAGTGCGGCCTCGTAGTCCTCACCCTAAGAGTGGTTCATTGTAGTAGCCTGTTTCGGGAAGCGACACTGACGCTATAGACATAATGGATGCAGGTGTGCCAACGTACAGCAGGTGGTAGTGGGGCATGCTAGCCCTCACCTGCTCCCTTAGGGCTGTAGAGCTTGCTTGGTTTCAAGGGTGGTAGTTTGGCATTCTGCCCTCACCCAGCAGTAGATCTAAATAAAGTACATTTAAATGGACACAAAGGTCGCAACTACTGTGGGGGTCTCAGAAATCACATATGGACATGGAAAAAATAATGTATAGAGTGTCCTCTTAAGGGAGCTCACCAGCCATTGCCCTCATATCCTCCAGGACTCGTAACCTAGGCATTGTAACTTCCTTACGCTTTTCCCACTGGGTTTTTAGTGAGGGGGAAGAGTAAGTAATAATGGTACATATAATTGTGTTAAGGAGGAAGAGCGCAAAAGACCCCCATGGTATTGGTAAATCAAATAATGATTAAATTGCAGAGGTAAGCATATATTGTAAATAGGTTCAATAAAAAGGAAAGGTTGTTGTGGAGGTGCCAACCTTCACTGACCTGATACATCCCACATCAAAAACGTGTTTATGTTTTGGAGTGAGTGAGGTGTGAATGCATAAATGTATTGTAAATCACACATAAAAAAAGAAAGAACTGATACACACAGAATCAGAATAAATTCCATGCTCAGAGCAAAAACACACAATTCAGGTTGCTTTCAAAATCACAACTTTGTGATCAGGAATCAGTTATAGTGAGTATGTAAATGTCTGATCACAACTCCTAAATCTTAGCTGGTGGTGTACTAACTCGACTCTCTCAAAACACTAGATATGCTTTATGTTATATAAGTAGTGAGGAATTTTTGCTAAAATTTATAATCTGGGACCCAGGCATTTGCCATAGAATAAGCTGTAGCACAGATGCGCATAGTGTTGTGGTCTGTGTAGTTGGTGTTAGCCAGCAAGCTAAGCTGGGAAGGTTCAGAGTAGCAATACTGGGTCGTCCCTTGGTATATCTGTAGGATAACATGCAAACTTTTGTAGATACGTTAACTTAAGTGCCTGCCAGTCGTCCAAATGGCTTTGGGACGCAGAGCTTAGGGCGCACAGCTCAGGACACAGGGCCCAGGATACACATCTTGGGACGCAAGGACACAGATGGGTTTTTAAGGGCTAGTACAGTAAAACTTCCCTATACCAAACACCCATGGGACCGTAAAAAAACTATTCGGTATACAGAGGGTTGGTTACATTGGAAATATATATTTGGGACCGAGAAATGGTGTTCAGTATACAGAGGTGTTCGTTAGATGGAGGCGTTCGGTTAGAGAGGTTTTACTGTAGACATAGCAGTTCAAGTTCATGTAGTTGATGTTTGTTGAGTGGAGGCATGCAGTTGTCAGATGAGGTCTGAGAGATGCAGTCAGACAGCCACTTCATATTTGTACTGCACTGAGCACTACCAGCA
This sequence comes from Hermodice carunculata, assembly GCA_964020975.1. Lineage (NCBI taxonomy): Eukaryota > Metazoa > Annelida > Polychaeta > Eunicida > Amphinomidae > Hermodice > Hermodice carunculata. The sequence goes on along the minus strand of OZ026612.1, from coordinate 135,990,447 downwards.
TCTGCATTATCATAATGGCAAAACTTCAAGCTTATATACGGAGTGTAGAGAGTTTGGACTACGGAATAAGGTAATGACTACCAGCAAAGTGGCTCTGGATGAGAAAACACAAATACAAAACAGAATTACTATGGAAGACCATACAAGTGCAGTATTAAAGTCATCTTTATAATGGCAATTATGATGACAGAATATTCAAGAATGTTCCCACAAGAGCAGCATGGCAACAGTTCACAGTGCTTATTCTTCTATTACAATGGATCATTCACGGTCCAACTCGGATAAACATTCTTGTAAACAAAAGTGCAAGTTTTTTGTACTTGTTGTTCTTCATGGTGACAAAGCTGGTACATGATAAGCATTAGCTTGAGAAAGCATTCCAGCCTTGTGAAACTATACTAGGACAAATAATAATTCCACTAAAAACAGCAAATGTTCCACACTTAGAACTTACTTAGCAGTACTTTTGATTCAGCCACATATGAATACCCAAAATAACTTACCTCATGCTCCGCGGGAGACTGAAGATGTTTCAAACTGAGTGTGAAGTCGTTGCTAATTTTTCCAGCAGAAATTATTCCCCATCGAAGAACTTTTTGAGCTTAAAGTAAGAATTTATACATTTTTTTTTCATCATACATGCATACAAGCAAGTGAGCAATCAAACAAACCTACCAACAAGGGGAAGAAATTAGCTTTTTTTTTCCAACTTGCCTTGTGGGCAACTAGCAGACAAATTTGACTTTCCCTATTTGTCCACCATGACAATAGATGGGTTGATTGGCTGTGCAAATGACACCACTGTAAAAGCTCCTCTTACCACACTTGGCTTTTGTCAAATGAAGCATTGTGATACATATGCACACTAGAAGCCGATCAGTGACTGAAAACCCCTCGGCCTGGACAGATGGACAGACACCTAGGTGATGATAATACCGTTGGGTTGGTCAAGGTCACTTCTGTTTGACCTAAAGACAAAGCTTTGGTGCAAATGCAATGAACAGACCAGAGATATCATGACAAGGCCATTTTTCTTCAATGCAGCACTGTGACGTAGTTTTCACTTAGTGTCTGAGGCATCCTTATAGGACCAACTGTCATAAATTATTGGTGCAGCTACAATGAGAAAATTAAGATTTTGAAGATATCATGGTACCGCCAATTTTTTGTCAATGCAGCAGTGTGACCTAAATATGTGACCTAGTTTTTGATCGGTTTCTGAGGCATCCTTAGGATCAGCTGTCATAAATAATTGATTAAGCTACATTCAATACTTTTAGATATTGTGTTAACGCCGTTTTTCTTTAATGTAGTACTGTGACCTACTTTTCCATAGCCACCTGAAGCACCTCACTAGCCCCTGTGATAAAAATTTGGTCTCTGTAAAGTGAATATTTTTGGAGATATGGCATTAACAAAGCATGGACGGACAGACGGATGCGCAGATGAAGACAATACCCCTCTGGCCTAGAAGGCCCAGGGGTAATAAAAAGGGAATGTATTTTCTATTTCACCAAATTGTGATTTGACTTGTCAACTGACGGTCTATTACACCAGGAATGACAAACCCATGATGAGATTGGCAATATAGTATCTGAAATCAGGGGTCTATTTGAAATATTTAAAAGGGAACGTATTTTCTATTTCAACGAATTGTGATTTGATTTGTCAACTGACGGTCTATTACACCAGGAATGATAAACCCATGATGAGATTGGCAATATAGTATCTAAAATCAGGGATCTATTTGAAATATTTACTGCCTACAGTAGAGTGGCAAACAAGGTATCTACTATAGTCAACAGTCTTTTATTATACCTTGTACGAGCTGTTTGCACGCTACAGGTATTTGACAGTCTCTTTTTTCACATTATTTCTAGCGCTGCCTATTAAAATTGATTTATGTGTCCTTCCTAAAAAGCGTAAGACTAAATCTGAAGTCATCAGAAAAAATGATGCACATTTACTTCACACATCATACACAATCCAATATAAATGAAATCAGCAGAGTGGTTTTGACACAACCACTTACATCTGACAGATATGCAAATTTCTATATGCTCCAGGAAATCAAATTACTTGTACACATTTTACAACCTACTGCTACCAGCAAGCCATAGTTGCGTGATGTGCCTATTACATCACACTAATTATCCAGCCACAGTTTCTTCCAAAAAGATTAAAAAGCTGACTTAACAACTTTGTTTGACCCTTCCACAAGGAACATATTCATCAAGTTTCAATTTAATCTGAGTCACGGTTCTCCAGAAGAAGTCGAAAATAGCAAAAACACACACAAAAACATAAAATATAGAATAAAATTGCATATCCACCTGGTGAGTCAACTAAGAAGAAGGAGTCCCTAGAAGTGTTCCTGTGTGACATTAAAGCAATCGGGTGAGCCGTTTCGGAAAATAAGATTTTTTAACCCTTAAAGTGCTAATCACTGCTACAGTCATTTTCTCATCAATGTAAAACATAAAATGGTTAAAAGATTCAAATTCCTCTATAATGAAGATACCTTTCATTCAAGTACCAGCAAGCCTAGTGTAAAGCAAAAAGTTGTCTTAGTCAACAGCTTTCCTAGGGACAATTTGCGTGCATTGCATGCAAAGTGTCCCAAGGAAAGCTGTTGACTCGGTCTGAAATCAACACTTTAAGGATTAAGATTTGCCCAAAAAAAGAACAAAAAAAATTGTAAAAAAAATAAAAAAATCACTGGAGCATGACCATTTGAACAAACCTGGTAGAAACCCACCCAAGGTACATTACCATCAAGTTTGAAGTTAATCTGAGTTGAAGATTTTGGAGAAAACGTCGAAAATGTGAGTAAGCATTAGAATGTCCATTGACTTAGATAGTAATCAATAGGGAAGTGCATTTATCAATAGGTGCATGAGTTGAAAAAAATGTTAAAAATCAAGAATCCACAGCATTGCCACCTGGTGAACAACTTTGTTTGATCCTTCCATAAGGAACATATCCATCAGGTTTCAGCTTAATCTGAGTGACAGTTCTGGAGAAGATGCTGAAAATAGCAAAAACAAACAAACAAGAGGCCCATGGGCCTAATGCTCTGCTGGCATACTGGGTATATTGCACCTGTTCATTTCAAAGTTGTGAGTCCTCAAGTGTCTTTTGAACATATAAAGCTAATGTACATTTAATGTAAAAATTTGATCAGATGGCACTTCACTCCACATGTAATCATAGCTTATTTGTGCAACTCCTGTGATGAATATTGTTGCATGTGCCAAGACAACAATGAGTGAGTCCTTAACTTTATGTCCTCAGTGGCCTTGGGACAGAAGATAAAGGACACCTAGATTATGTAATACAAGAGGCCCATAGGCCTGGTGCTGTGCTGACATTGCCATTGAAGTCCAAGCTACACACTGCCATTACAAAATCACCTCTTTCAACTTTACAGGCATGGTGACAAGGTCACTGATATTATATATGTTTCTAGCTTTGGACATTGTCTTTATATCCTATAAATTTGGCAAGTCTAATCCAATTACTTTTCGAGATATGGAATTTTTAATCTTAAAACACATTTTGGTTCCTAATTGTCAACAAATTACAGGTGCTGCCACTAGTATCATTAGCAACGTAGACTTTGACCTCCCCCACAATCCCACCAAATTTGGTGAAGATCTGCCACAAGTTAAAGATGTTAGAGTGTTCACAAGATTTTCATATTCTGATGCTCATATTACATGATATTATAGGTGGTGCCATTAATGTCAAAAAGATCCTAGATTTATATACCCTCTATAAGTTCTGAAAGCTATATTGGGCTAACTTGAAAACTGTGGAAGGAATTGTGCTAACGGGCAAAAGTTTACGGATGGACAGATACGAGCAGTTGCGTAAGCTCTGTGATCTTTGGTCAGCAGAGCTAGAAATAGTAAAAAAATTAACAAAATTCTCAGCACCACCTGGTGAACACATCAAAAACTAGGAGTGTTCCTGTGTGATATCAAAGCAATCCGGTGAGCGGTTTCTGAGAAGAAGATTCTCGAAGATTTGCCCCCAAAAAGGACAAAAAGTCATAAAAGAATCCAAAAAATCACTGGAGTGTGACCATTTGAACAAACTTGGTAGAGACTCACCCCATGTTCATTGCCAACAAGTGTGAAGTGAATCTGGCAAACGGTTTTGGGGAAGAAGTCGAAAATGTAAATGTGAGCAGACGGACCACTCAGCATCCTAAAAGCTCAGCCCGACTAGTAACTTAGCTGAGCTAAAAATTCATAAAAAAATCCAAAAAATCACTGGAACATGGCCATTTGAACAACTTGGTAGAGGCCCACCCAAGGTACAATGCCATCAAGTTTGAAGTGAATCTGGCAGATGGTTTTTGGAGAAGAAGTCGAAAATGTAATTGTGAATAGACAATAGTGGGCTCAGCATCCTAGAAGCTCAGCCTGACTAGCAAGTTAGCGGAGCTAAAAAATCATAACATAGTAGAAGAAAAAATCGCAGTGCCAATTGGTGAATAAATTAGGAACTAGCAGTCCCTATAAGTGTTCCTGTGTGATATCAAAGCATGTGGGTGCGTGGTTTTGAAAAAGATTTTTTGCCCCCCCCCCCCAACAAAATAAATCATAAAAAGATCGAAAAATAACTAGAGTGTGACCACTTGAACACCCAATCTACATTGCCACCAAGTTTAATGTGAATCTGGCTGATGGTTTTGGAGAAGAAGTGGATTATTGATAACGGACGAAGGACCATAGGATAAGCTCGGCTACTGCAAGTCAGCTGAGCTAAAAATTCTTAAAAGAGCACAAAAAAAAGTCATCACAGAACCACCTGTTGACCAAATTCAAGTCTAGAGGTGCCCTGAAGTATGCCAAAGCAATTTCAAAGCAATAGCCTTAGCAGTTTTTGAGTTGTTGCCAGAAAATGAACAAAAAATCATTTAAAAAATCCATAAATCAATGGACCATTTTAACAGATTTGGTAGAGAGCCACCTAAGGTACATCCCCACCAAGTTTGAAGTAAATTTGGCTCACAGTTTTGGAGAAGTAAAAAATGTGAATTTTAATTGGATTTTTTCCCAAAAAATGAGCACAAAAATTCATAACAATTTTGGTCTCAAACAGATCATGTTTGAGGACCTCTGGACTCTACAGCAAAGAGTCCAAAAGCCCTAAACCACATCTACGCCCTGCCTAACTTCCCAATGCTGACATTCTGAAATCCAGTTACTGATTCTGCATATATGTTTAACTGTGCAATGCGCATGACTGTTGGACAAATGTGGCCAAAGTCGTTAACTGGATTTCCAAAGGTCTATATTGTTGCTAAACCCCAGCTTATAACTCACCATCACTGGCCATAGCCCTGACATGTGCTGCTGCTGGCTGGGTTACACGTCCTGCCGCTTTCAGTACTGAGGCCATTACCCTTCATCAAAAAAAAAAAAAAAAAAAAAATTATCCTACATGTGCAAGTGTGAATGTGAATTGCTTACTCAATTCAACAACTTAGACCATCAAACCTCATTATAAGGTCACCATCTGATCCTTGTGCAGTGTTTGTGACGTGATTGTGTCAGACAAATATGTCAAATCACAGGAGAATCTGAGTGTTGCTGTGATGAGGTTACACTGTAAAACCTTGATGCAGCTACTGCACCACCTGGTATAACATGTTGCATAATGACCATGGCTGGCTGTTGGGACAGCTCAGGGGGGGGGGGGGGGGGCAAAGGCGGGAGTAAAGCTGTAATGGTTTAGTTTATTTTACACTTTACTCCCTCTTTTGTGAGTGCCCCAAACTGTCCTAGTCATTAGGCCAAGGTCATTATGCCATGAGGCATACTCAGTGGTGCAGTACCCTCTTTAAGTTACTTTTACAAAATCTGACATCTTGGTGTTCTACATTTAACTGTAGAACACAACCTTAAGAATGTGCTATTAATACAAAATAAACTATAATGCCCTCTAATCAAGCATTTAATGTGTTTTATACCGTATATTGTGTTAAAATTTCTGCTTCTCAGTTTTTATCACTGTCTGTCACTTGAGTCATATTGTTTTGTTGCTTTTCTATTTCTTCGCTTTGCCACTGCATGTTTGTGGCATATGGGATTTTGCACAGTGGATATGCACAATTCCCATTTTTGGCTACGTGGTTGGTGCTGAAGGCTGCTGGTTTGTAACCTGGCCATTCTGTGGTCACAAAAACAAATAGCTTCTGTGTTCCTGTGAAGTTGATCCTTTTGCCAAAATAAAATAAAAACAATAGGCACATGGGCCTAATGTTCTGCTGACCACCAACACCAAAAATAATTTTCTGAAAACTAATGTATTCAATCCATGAACTTAAATCCGAGAGATGGAAAGTAAAATTCTGGGAGATTGATAAATTAATATGAAATATAGAAGGAAAATATTGATAAAATTCAGGGAGGTGGCTTGCCCCCTAAGCAGACTTTCTTGGGGCGATACACTATGTTGGCCCCCAGCGAAAGTCTCCGTGGCCGTGCTGCAATACCATTTCAAGAGGCAATTAGCACATCTGGCGATAACATTGTCAGGCGCCGCTGGGCCAATGAATTGTACTTCGCTTATCGTGAAAGTTGCCTACTGCATTATTAATGAGCTGTGAGTCCTCCAATCAGATGCGAGCAACACGTCACTTCCCACACAGCAGTCAAAATAACTCCACGAGGTAGAGGACCCAAGGGAGTAATCCAATTGACACCTTCTCAAACATGGTTTACCTGCTTGTGTATCTGTGACTCACTGGAGTAAAAGATGTCAGAATGGAGCAGGGTGCTGTGTATTGCGATCAGGAAATGTTCCTGCCCGCTGCAGAAGCATGGAGTCCGTGGAGAAGTCGGGAGAGAAGTACGGAACTCCAAATTGAAAAGTTCCTGTGGACAATTTCACGTGCTTGATATGTGGTGACAGCGTCCGTCCGGATGGCAGTCGCAAAAGCTAGTCATATTGTTCCAGTAGGCTTTTTCCACTGCCTGTTGGTAAAATTACAAAGTGTCTTTCTTCTCAACAATAACATTAAATAATGCTTGCTCCTGGTGTTTGTTCGCCTGATAATTTACTCCCATCTTTTGCAAACAATCTTCAAGAACTTCCCGGAATTTTTTCTCATCCATTTTTTTCCCCCGTGACACTGACGCTGTTTGTAGGCAGCTAATTACAACTGGGCTGAGTGCGTAACACAGTTGCCGCACATGGCAGAACAGTAGCTGGATATCGCACAGCAGAGGTGTTAATCCCGTTACCCCCATTATGTTGTTCGCACCTTCCCAGCAGGTGAACCCAAACAGTTAATTGAGAGGCATGTGGTCAATACCCACTGGGCCGTGCAATTGCCTAGAAACAAACTGGCACTCACAGCATCACTATCCCACAATCCACTGCGCGCATCCCCACACCTGGCCACTCGCTTAGGCTGCGATGCCAGGACGGCGCTGCCTGCTTCCAGACAGTGACGCTGCCAAAGAAAGGCAGACGTTCGCCGGGGGGTAGAAGACCGCCAAGAACGGATGTTTAGCAGGCAAGGAGGTGGCCAAAATTTGCCAAAAATCTTAATTTTTAAAGAATTTTCAGCATAAAATTCTGGGAGTCTCCCGGGTAAACCTTTGTGGTACATTTGGCATCATGCACCTCATTCTTATCAAGATATTGAATTAAATGTCCTTGTGCTTAAGGACCTTAAAAACAGGTAAAGGTCACACAATCTTTGGGTCATGGTGACTAATAACCTAGGTCACCAAGCAGTGTTATGCAGTTTTACAATGTGCGCAAACGCAATTTTGAGCAAGAAGCTCAATTCTCCTTGACACTGATGTCCAAACTACACCCTACCATTAAAAAATCACCTCTTCCAACTTAACAGGTCTGGTAACCTTACAAAATAGGTCAGGGTCACTTATTTTACACAATATATTAGCATTGGACATGATCTATAGACTAGTATTATCTTATCTAATTCAATTATTTTTTGAGATATGGAAATTTGTATCTTTCACGACATTTTAACTCCTAATTTCCATCAAATTATAGGTGGCACCACTAGTATCAAAACCAACCGAGACTTTCACCTCTTCTACAATCCCACTGAATTTCATGAAGATCCATCACAAATTAAGGATGCTGGACTGGTCACAGGATTTTCACATTTTGACCTGTATATTACATAATACTATAGGTGACACTACCAACATTGATGGTGACGGAGATTTTCATGCACTTTATATAAGTTTTGAAAATTATGGGCGTAACTAGAAATGTATGGGGTGCAGTTTTGGTCTGGAGGCTCAATTTTCTTTGCCATTGATGGCCCAAGCTACACCCTGCCATTACAAAATCACCTCTTTCGACCTTTACAGGCATGGTGACCTCACAAAAATAAGTGAAGGTCACTGATATTATAACATTCTAGCATTGGACATGGTCTATATATATCCTATAAATTTGGCAAGCCTATTCCATGCAATTACTTTTCCAGATATGGAATTTTATATCTTAAAACATGTTGGCTTAAATTTTTTGTCAAATTATTGGTGGCGTGATTAGTATCATTAGCAACTAAGATTTTGACTCCCCCCCCCCCCCATCCCAGCAAATTTCATGAAGATCGGCCAAAATTTAAAGATGCTAAAGTGTTCACAATATTTTCACATTTTGACCCCTATATTGCATATATAACATTGACAGTCACCACCAATATCGAAAGGGACCTAGATTTTTATACACCATAAATCCTGAAAGTTATGTTGGGCTAATTAACTCGAAAACTGTTTGTATTGTGTTAACAAACAAAAGTTAATGGCTGGATGGCCAGATATCAGCGGTCGCATAAGCTCCGCGATCTTTAAAATCAGCAGAGAAAAAATAGGCACCCCTCCATTAGGGTACTCTAAATATTAGTTTGTGCAGAAAATATATAAGTGTCACATATGGCCTGTTATGTATCATGGACAGGATAGCTCAAAGTATGCCTTAGTGGTTAGACAAAAACAAAATGTCCTGGAAATGAGAGAACAGCCACACAGCACAGGTGTGAAAAGTGTGTCTAGTATTGGGTGCTGTTATGCTTTACAAGGGGCCCCTGGCAACACAGGGAACAATGTGAATTCATATGATGCCATATGCCATATGGGTAACTCACAACTCTTTGAATTTGACAGAGGCAGGATCATTGGCAGTGACAAAATATTCAGACAATGAATTTTATAGATAACTAAAATGCTTGAAAGTAAGCGACATGAGCATTTCCCCCCCTTAAGAAAAAAAAAAAAGTTATAAAATGAGCCGTTAGGTGGCAATGCATGCATAGAGCTCGGGCATCTCCTGGGGCTGGAGGCTGGAATCAAGAAAAATTAAAGTTTTACAATTCGCAGTAAGATGGCTCTGCATGTTTGGAGTTTCGAGTTCTTATTATTTGCATATCTGGAGCCTTTTTGCAAAAACACTAGTTGATTAAAAATACTACGCCCCATCCAGACAGCATTTAAGATCAAGGAGATGCTATTTGTTTAAAAAAAACCCAGCCCAATCCACTCGAGCTGCGTTTTTTAAAACGCCGATAATTCCCTTTTTTCCGGGGCCTGCCGACTCGTGGTGTGAGTTGGTGAGAGTGGTGACCCTGGCCAGACGTGCGCCATGTGAATGTGATTAACCCAGAAGATCACACATTGGCCTCTGGCTCTGCACGAAGGTATTATACAGACAGTCTCTCGAGCGACCGAAGGTCGAGTTAGGCATGTGATGTAACTTAACTTCAAGTACACATGCAGTCAGTGGATGGCCTACAAGAACTTGGTCAAGTAAGTAAGTCGCTGAAAATAAATTAAGCTTGAACACGGGTGGCATTTGAAGAATTGATCACTTGCCTTGCTTTCCCTGCTGCTTGGTCTGTGGTCAGTTTCCTCTTTGGCGGAAGTGAGGCGTCGGTGACACCTAATGCCAGAAAGTCTAACTACAATTGTAAACATCCTAACTTGGGACACGCCCACTTTGGCACAAGTTGATTCATGGGTTACAATTTGGGTTGTTTGACAGCTTGGACCTTGGTCAAACCAATTTTTGTGGGGTAACGAAAAATTTAATTTGTTTTACTTGAGAGGTTACTCTTCAGGTTTTGTAAATATGTATTAAAACTTAAAGCAAGCACACCAGTACATATGATATACAGTGAAACCTGTTTTGAGAGACCACCCCAAGGGCAGGCTAAAAAGCGGTCACATAAGGCAGGTGGTCTCAATAGAGGTGCGATAACATGGGAAAGATAGCAAAAGGGCCTTTGGAAATATGGTCTTAAAAGGTGGTGCAAGCACACCAGTACATATGATATACAGTGAAACCTGTTTTGAGAGACCACCCCAAGGGCAGGCTAAAAAGTGGTCACATAAGGCAGGTGGTCTCAATAGAGGTGCGATAACATGGGAAAGATAGCAAAAGGGCCTTTGGAAATATGGTCTTAAAAGGTGGTGCAAGCACACCAGTACATATGATATACAGTGAAACCTGTTTTGAGAGACCACCCCAAGGGCAGGCTAAAAAGTGGTCACATAAGGCAGGTGGTCTCAATAGAGGTGCAATAACATGGGAAAGATAGCAAAAGGGACTTTGGAAATATGGTCTTAAAAGGTGGTGGTCTTTCATTACAATGGTCTCAAAACAGGTTTCTCTGTATATGGATTAACTGGTAGATATCCACATGGAGGAGTAGTTAATTCTTCCATATATCCATTACAAGTGTCAGTTTATTGCTTAATGGTAAAATTTTGGTACAAACTATTATGTAATCAAGATAAACATTCCACTAAAATCAATACAATAGACAGGAGACTTTCCGAAAAAAGAGCTCAAGTGTTTCATTGGCTAAATTTTGGGTTGTGATATTTTGTATAAATAGGGTAGAGCAAGAACAGAAGCGTCTACTGCTCTCCTGTAGAGGGCATTTGAGTCATTCAGGGCTAGCATTGTGTATTCCCATTACTTTTCATTGTAATTTACAGTTTAATAACTTTAAAATTACTCATTGCAGAAGCATCAAAATTTGTGTGGTAAAATAAGGTACATAAGTGAAATGTTCATATAAATTTTATTCTTGCCGCTTTAAAAGCAGTCCTTTAATTTGAGGTTAATTTAACATGCAATCCAATGGGAATACACATCTCTAGCCATGAAGAATTCTGTATAATTGGATTGTGTATTCAGCTGAATACACAGATAATTTATAATTGTGACCTGTCCTATTAGGACTGAACAACATTTGAGACCAACAGGATATGTTACTCTTGTAAATATTGATTGACTACTCATAACAGTGGAACAAAGGCTGAAAGATTAGTTTAATCAAGAATGGCAAATGAATCAAGTAAAGCAAACAATTACAACATTTTAAAAGATGAATGGAAGGCAGAGAACTACCTGACAAACTTGCCATTCCACTATGCCATAAAATATTGTTTGTTTTGTACATGTAACCATAAGTTACATGTATACCTGTAGAACGTGGTAGATATGTTTCGACCCATGTTGGAATCTGAGTTCTGACCCAGTTGGAATATTCCAACATGGGCCAAGCCTATGTTGGAATTCCACCATGGTGCAGTCATGTAGGAATGATGCATGATATCTGATAGTGTGATATATGTATTTAGAAATAATTGTATGACCTGTTGCACAGTTTTAAAAAAACTTTGATGTTAACATTCATAAAGTATCTTGAATGTGCAAAATCACAAAAAAGCCCACGTTCATTAAAATTAATCTTGCTATTACAGAAATTGGCCTTGAACAAGGATTGTTGATCAATCCATGGGTAGCCTGAGATTTAGCTGGAAATGTCTTCCTCTGGATGATCATTGACCTGTTATATTAAAACACACACACAGCACTTGCACTTAATATCAGCATTTGTAGATAATGCCATACTAACTTTATTTGGTTATGATGTACTGTTATGTGATCAGAAATTTATGGCCAGTTCTTGTAAGGAAATTAAGGGTCCAGTTCGTTGCCACTGCTTGGTACTTGCTTGGAGGAATCATTAACGGTAGAACCTCCATGGTACTTGCCAAGCAAGGTCCAGTGACAGTTTTATTTTTAATACAAATATTCAAATGGTGTTTGAACTCAGTTCTATTACTTTTTCTCACTGGGCAAGAACCAACTTTCAAATCATCAAAACATGTTGCACATCACGATTCTCACATGATCGCACCATGTTGGGATTCCAACCTGGGTCAGACTCCAACATGGGTCAGAACAGATACACTGATCTTCCAAGGTACACAGGTACTGTGAAATATGTAATGGCCAAGTAGTTGGTGATGAAATGCGTTTTAAACTAGAATGTAGTGGTCTTGACCTGCTAAGGAAAAAGTTAAAATATTATGCCAATTAGGGCCGTTAAAAAAAAATAAAGTTTATTATCTCCAAAACTATTATAGATACAGATGCCATTCCAATTTCAATTCTTAGGTTTGTGGCCAAGCCACATCCGATGAACCATAAACCAAAGCTGTAGGATTTTAATTCATGCAAATTAAGTGAATATGCCAAATTTAAATCTTGAATAGCTTCAAAACTAATACAGAAAGAGGTGTCATTCCAACTTCAATTGGTGGGTTTGTGAAATAGCCGCAGCTAATCAACCAAAATTGTAAAATTTTAATTTAAATGCAAATTAGATGAATACACAAATTTAAATCTTGAATAACTTCAAAATTATTATACATAGAGGTGCCATTTTAACTTAATTTTGTGGATTTGTGACAAAGCCATATGTAATGAACCATGAACCAAAGTTCTAGAATTTTAATTTATGCAAATTAGGGAATACACAAATTTAAATCTCGAATAGCTTCAAAACTATTATAGATAGAGGTGCCATTTCAACTTTACTTTATAGGTTTGTGACATAGATGCATCCAATGAGCCATGCTAAATACTAAATTTAATCGATCATGTATTAGACATAAAATACCAGACTTAATTAATGAAAATTACTTACCGGAGATAGTCATGACAAAGATCGACACTCACTCTTTTAAAGGTTTCTCGCAGTATGCTAAGAATTATATTGTTAACAATTATGAGACCAACTGTAACATTAAATGTCATATATGTAATAAGCCATAATCATTTAAACTCTATATATTTCTTCTGTAGTTTGGTCTACTTAAATTTATTTTGCGTGCAGTGTATGAATCATTGTTAAGTACTGTAATAAATTTATGTATCTTGAGGGTGGCCTGCACGACAGCGACTCACTGGAGTCTTAGTGCAGAGTCTCTCGGTTTAAACATCTGAAGACTATACTATGTACACAATATATATTTAGACCGAATAAAGCAACTGTCAACTGTCAACTGTCATGCACCAAAGTTTTAGGATTTTAATTCATGCAAAAAGCCAAATACATAAAATCTTAGTCTTGAATAACTTCAAAAGTATTATACATAGCGGTACCATTCCAATTCAATTTATAGATTTGTCACATAACAGCATTCGATGAACCATGTACCAAAGTTGTAGGCTTTTAATTCATGCAAATTAGACAAATATACAAAATTAAGATCTTGAATAGCTTCAAAGCTATCATAGATACTGGTGTCATTCAAACTTTAGTTTATAAGCTTGTGACATGGCCACATTCAACAAACCAAGAACCAAATATGTATCATTTTGATTTATGCCAATTAGTTTAATTCACAAAATTCAAATTGAGTTGAACAATGGCAAAGTGTAGCATTTCAAACTGTTCTTATTTTGAAGGCACCTAGACAGATTTGCTGTGAAGAAAATCTTCTTTTCTAGTTCACCCTGCAATCTTATAAATTTTATCACTCAGGGAAACAAGTTTCTCAAATGATTGGAGTACAGGTTTAATTTGAAAGGTGCTAATAACCAGATGAGATTTTGCATGCTCACTATTCATAGTTCTGATACATTTTGTAAAATGCCAGAAACAATCAAGTTCAAGTTCAAGTCAGACAGTTTTCAATTTTTGAACGGAGAGTTGTTTCTTGTCTTGATTGATGAATGAATACTAAGTAAACATAAATGTGCAAACCGAAAATGCTGTATTGATAATGAATAGGATATATATATATATATATTTTTTTTTTTTTTTTTTTTTTGTAGAATGATACCTACTCTGACTCTGGGGTGTGACACTTAATTTATCACCATGGTCCTGTAGACAGGAATCCTTGTGAAACAAGCTTTCCAATGATGTAATACATGTCCTGATTGGTGGAATTTTAATTTTTCGTGAATTTACCTATGATCCATCATCCAAGCTAATTAATCTATCACTTTCTGCCACATTTCAAACTTTTTCTAGGTTCCTACACACCTCATCTTTTTCAGTCCAACCCTCACACAGTCTATCATCTTAAGTCCTGGTATTCTGCACACCATAAAAGCAAATGATCTATAGTCTCATCTACACGTTCCCTGCATATTTGGCACTTCCCATCACTCCCGTCTGTCTGCTTTTGTTTTCAATTCTCAAGATTAATTACCCCTGCCCTCCCTTGGAATAGTACTCTCGAACCCTTACTTCCATCCCAAAACCTTCCATTCACTGGCTTCTCCAGTGCTTGGTGAGCTTCCAGTGTGCTCTTCTCTTCAACCAGCCCTCATTTCCACTCCTCATTAACGATCATGCTTTGCTGTCACAACCTTACCAACATATGTTTTCCATGTTGTGTCTTCCTCATCAGACCCCTTCATGTCATACCTCTCTGCTAACTTGTGTATAGTGCCCATTTTGTTCATTCTTGAACTGCCTCAAAATACACCTTCCTGCACCACCTATCTCTCCTGCAAGTAGCCTAAATGGACCAACTTTGCCAGCTGATCTATTCCAGACATTCAACCAGCCAAGTTCCCTTAGTACTTCTGCTGCCACACAAGGTGGGGCCCCTGGTATCCATTTGCCCATCTCTCTTTGTGCCGTTTCCAACCATTCTAGATCTTTCTCACTGATTGATATTACCTCTTACCCATAATGCATTCCTGCAAAGGAAAATAACAAAGGACCTAATATGGAGCCCTGTGGTACCCCAGTATTAATTTCTAAAAGATTTGATTCTAAATCATTTATGACTATATATTGTTTGCGATTGTTTAGGTAATTTTCAAACAGTTTCAGTGCAGTGTCTTTTATTCCATAATAGCTAAGTTTTTCTAGTAATATATTATGATTTAAAGTGTCAAAGGCTTTTGAAAGATCCATGTATATATTTAATGGTACTCCCCCTTTGTCCATATGTAAAAGTATTTTGTCTATTACTTCTAGTAGAGCAAACTCTGTAGAATGTCCCCTTCTAAAGTCATAGTGGGTACCATAGAATAAATTATTGTTGTTGAAATATTTGTGTTTGATCAAAGATAACATGCTCAAAAACTTCAGATATAGCTAGCAAAATTGAGATTGGCCTGTAATTATTAAACAGAGATGCATTTCCCTTCTTAAATATAGGTAGTACTTTTGCTATCTTCATGAATTACCTTTATATTTCTTGAGCATGCCTATCATGAAAAAAACTGATATACACAAACATGATACACGAAGGAAAGACAGTTTCAGAGTAAGAGCTGGAAACAGATTTGCCGAAAAGTGTGTTAGACACCAAATTATACAGACTTTGAATGAAATACCAGACATAGTAGAAAGTGAAGTACACACACAGTTATTCAGGTTTTAAAATATATATCAAACAATATTTTATACAAAAATATGAGTCTATATGTAATATCACTAATTGTTATATATGCAATGCATGAAGGTCTTAAGTTCATATATGACTATTTATATATTCGTCGTATTATTATCAACAATGTGCAGCAGGGAAATCTGTGTCTTCAAGATATCTATATATTTGTGTGTTGTCACCATGGTAATATATAATCATTATACAAACTTTATGTGGGTGGCTCATATGCTAGCAATTGTTGAACAATCTTAATATGAGTCTCCTGACCACGTCAATGTTTTAAAGAAATAAACTATCAGATTGATTATTAATTTCTACTGATACAATATATTTATGAATTATACTATACTGTATTATAATGGTCAAATAAATGAATTGAATTGAAATTGAATTGAATACGGGCGTTCCGAGTTAGGGATTTTTTTTAACACCAGGCTTCGCATGGTAGATTTTTTCCTTCCGCGCATGCCCGACATGCCTGGTAACGCAATTCCGGGGTCAAGCTTTCCCGGGGTAATAGTAGGCCGTGACCAACACAGCGTGACAGCGAAACCCATAAGAGAATCGACATGCAACAGTGATCGTTCTGGGATTGCCCCATTCAGGACGGTGGCCACTAGGCCCTTGAGCCCCATGGCCTGACGACTTCCCCCTCCCTGTACCATACAATCAAATATTCTGCACTACCGGAACCCATAACCTACTTAAGAATAACAAAACCCATCCTGGCTAACTTTCTCATATCGACAGACAGCCAAAAAAATCCCACCACAGAACAGAGCAGGACAGTGATCGTTCAGTTTCAGTGAACATGGCGGGAAATACGGACGACGGAGCGGCGATTAACGTGATTGAACAGACGGAAAATGAACTACTCGACAAATTCTCAAAGATGAAAGTGGTTGACCTTAAGAAGTGTCCAAAGATTGCCTACCTAATAAGCAAATGTGACTGGACACCCAAGAATGTTCAGAAGTATCGCGAATCCAGGGGCTACCAACTTGCGGAACAGGGGCGCATCCATGGGGTTAAGTTACACGTGCTGTCCAACTTTGTTCCATGCAAACTTTTGTATGTGAAGGCACTTTGTACAAGACCAACCTCGCAAGGCGAGGCACTGAACCAGGTCTGGGGAATAGTCACGGAAGAAGGGGTCATCCATACTGGCTTTAATAATAATTATTCGATATTGATTTATTGTTTAATGACGCCAATCTTAAACAAATAATAACAGCTGATCTGAAAATGCTTGAAGGCCTACAGTGTGCCAGTGATCAGGTAACAAAGTTTGCAGACAGTGTATTGCGAATTTAAGTCAGGTGCTTTACTGTTAACTTCTAATTGCACCCGTCAAGCGCTAATCTGGTTAGTGGTCAGCCAAGCGCGAGGATCTTCAAAGCACTGGCAGAAGTGCGCCCTAGGCTAATCCCTCAGAACTCACCGAGTCAATCAAGGTTGACTTAATGCATGGTTAGTTGTGCCACAATGCAGGCCCCAATTTGTTTTGGCTTTGTCTCAGGTTTTGTGTCAATATTTTTCATAGTGACCATGTTTTCTGCTATCTTTGGTACATCCTGGTATCTTACAGTTGTACACTGGCATGCTTTCTTGTAGTTACACTTGTAGGTTATTGAAATAACAGGCGCTAAAAAAATGACACCAACTTTCCCGTGTTAACCCAATGGGGAAAAATGGCGAGACTTGAAAGTGTCCCCTGAGACTTGGAGAAACGTCCGTGACTTCGCGGGAACATAGTAGTCAGCGCCACCGGTGGCAAAAATTGTCCCTATCTCGGAACTAAGCTATTGAATTGAATTGGGACTACTACCCTCTCCCAAAGCATCCTCTATTTGAATGCTCTAGTAAAACCATTTGCTGCTGTCAGCTTAGTCATACCTTTTCTTCTATTGACTTTCTGTTGATTTTATCAACATGGTATCAAAACATCCCTTGACCTGTAGCTTTAATGATTAAACACACAAGTATTCATAATCATCTACCTCTCCTGTCTTAATGACCTTCTCATGCCCTTCTGGAACTTCAAACTTTCCCACAATCCACTTCTCTCCCTGCCTGTGTGTCTGACCCCAGAATTATGACTTTACTCTTTTTCTCACTGTACTGCAGCCTCCATTCCTCCCCATAGTCCCCTGCTATTCTGAGTAGATTTTTTAATTGTATTTGTGTCTTTTTGTCCAAAACCACTTCCTAGTAGTCATTACCCTATTCCGTAGTCTGAACTCTTTACTCTCCATAAGCTAACCTGTCCCTGTCTAACTTATATACATAGAAGTTCTATTGTCCATATTGCACACTTTCCTCTGTAAAATTTTGAGATAGGCTGTATTAGCCCAAATAAATTAAAGGGTCTTCAGCGGGTAACTACTCAACATGTTTCGGAGCCTTTTACCCGTACATGTCTCTCTGAGTGGCGGCTCCTTGTCTAAGCTAAATATTCAGCAAAGACAACCCACATAATAATGAATAAATATGAACGTGGCAATTGATGAATTAGCTAAATATGTGAAGTTTTGCTTATAAATGCAGAGCTTCATATCAAAGAAGAATACCTGTCAAACAAACCACAATCACCAAATTTTCATAGTACAGGTTCAGATAAGAACAATTTGACTTATCCTTGAACCAATATGTACCCTTTCTAGCTGGACAGCTTATCCTAGTTAAACCATCCGCCAATTAATTAAATTTTTGCATTACCCATAAGAACCATGTCATCTGCAAAAACAAACATGGTATCCTTTCATCTCCCTCTCCCACTATCTACAGGGTTCATACAAGCCTTGAAAAGTTTGGAGAAGTTTGGAATTTCAGATCATGCCCTTCAAGGCCTTGAAAAATCTTGAATTTCACACTTGTGTCTTGGAAAGTTTGGAAAATCATATTTGGTACTCAGACTTGGGTATTTTAATTCATTTGCGACAGAAATATGGAAGTTTAGTTTAATGATACCTGTTATTTTTGTTACATGTTGGCCCTGATGTAACCCAAAGTTAGTTTGGAATTTTGGACAAATCAGTCTGCAAAAGTCTTGAAAAAGTCTTGAAATTTGTGGCCAGACAGGTGGATGAACCATGATCTAGCAACTGATCACCCAACTCACATAGATACTAAGCAAACAAAATAGAATAAAACAGCATTGCTTTAATCCGATACACAGTTCCACTCCTTCCACTTTGATCTCCCCCAGACTCCCTGTCCATTTATATCTACATGTAAAGCTTTCAACACTTCCAAAAACCTGCCCGAGGACCACTACTGTCTCAAGGTCATAGAGAGATTGCATTTTCAGGAAATTATTTTTTTTTGTGATGACCATCCAATATTACGTGTCAGCAGAGCATTAGATTGGCCCATAGGCCTCTGGGGTTTTTTTGTTTTTCTTTTTGTAACTTTGTTATTACAGTGGTGTGAACGCAATTTCAGTTACATCTGCTCAGAGCCAAACATCCTCAGTAATCTATAAAACACATCACCTCATAATCAGATCAATGAACTATTCATTGTTGATGCCACAACTGCCTTCAAAACATAAATAATTGTCATAATTGACTTTACCCAGGCCTGAGCCTTAGAGGCGGGGACAGGGTCAGAGAGAAAGTTTGTTCCCCTGGCCACCTGTATCAGATATGATACAGGTGGTAGAAATTGGCAAGTAAGTGGAGTGCAACAGGATGATTATTATTATTATCGTCCTCCTCCCCCTCCTCCTCCTCCTCATCAGTATGACAGCCATTCCACCATGTAATTCGTTTGCTTCATGTTTATCCCAACAAAGACATGGGTCAAACAAAGGTCTACATATCTGTATGAACAAAGCCCTAACAATGGGATCAATGATCTGTAACAAAGTTGATTAGTCCAGATGGACAGATCAGTAATCCATACCATAGTTCATACTGTGCTTGAGTCCAAAGCATGAACAAATAAGATGACAATATCAGGATAACTATACAACCAAATGACTGACTAAGTTCACGTACTTGTTTCACAAAAAATAGAGTCCAACTGAATCCTTTGTGTTTTAAATGAACACATCAGGGTAAAATAATATAAGTGAATTGTCTGGCAAGTCGTTTTGACATATAATCATATTTGTTGCTATCACTTAATTCTTTAGCAATATTGAACCTTCAAAAATTGAAAACTTCAGAAAAAACAGTACCCTGTATAAGTTGTAGTAAATACAATGCCCATTCAGAACCAATTTTGAAAGCTCTCAAACTTGTAAAAATTCAAGCCATATAAATTATTATTAATATATCACATCTTTATTCGCAGTTATATATGTATAAGTACACTGTATATATCATAGAAAAAAATCACAAATGTCATACGACTGTATGAGTCATCGAGAAGAACATAAATTCACAAATGTCCGTCGCTGCAAACATGGGTAGCCCATGCTGCAAAGCACGATTAATATCACAAAATTTATAGCAGCTAAATTAAAATTCTATTATAAATTTATCCATAATGATCTACCCATAAGATTACTCAATAATTTACAATAATTTAAACCAAAGGGGACTATTCTAGCTTGCTTTATTATCGATTGATCACGGCCATTAAAACAATATATACTTTGCTTGTGCTTATGTGAATACCTGTCAGTTTGTGCAGCCTGAAAGGCGATACTGTACCTAGTTTACCGGGGCATAGCTTCACTACCTTTGAAAATAATGGCAGATCAAGTCAAAACCAACATTTTTTTTTTGATGGACTTCTCACTATTAAATAAAAACATAGTTACTATTACTATTCTGTCTTCACTCATTCCATACTATGGTCACAGGCCTTGGTCAGTGGTTCTGGCACTGCCTGACAAGTCATGCTCCAGCTGCCCTTATGGCAGCTGCAGCATGACTTGCCAGACAGTGCCAGAAACTGACTTAAGATGATAGGTACGTTGGTACTTGAACAAAAGCTCTTGTCATGAAGAATTTAAATATGCAATTGTTCCCTTAATTCTTGGTAAATATCAAGGACTGGTATGGAATGAGTTAGCATGAAAATTTGCAGTTTAAGAATTTTTCTTGATTTGGCAGCACAAGGCACCTTTGATATATATATATATATATATATATATTAAAAAAAGAACATAACATTCAGTGTCAAACAAAAATGTATATTATATGTATCATGGCTTAATATTGTGAAACCTTTTTCAGCATCAGAATGTTAAGGAATTTTTAATGCTATGAATGTCTTGTTGGTTCATTCCAGATTATATATATATATATATATATATATATATATATATATATATATATATATATATATATATATATATATATATATATATATATATATATATATATATATATATATATGTGTGTGTGTGTTAGTATACGATGATCTGTAAAAATGTTAATGACAAATAAGCCAAGATATATAAGACCAATATTTCATTCTCATGTTATATAACATTATAATTTCTGATCAAAGAAGTTGTTGTTTATACAAAAATTAAAACCATAGGGGGATAAGATATAAAAGGCCAGTATTTCATTCATGGAAATACCAGGCAAGAGCCTGACAGCTGCATGAGCTAAAACTGAAAAGTTTTTTCAGTGTATTTTGAAGACAAAAGTTTGATGCGCTTCGCCTTATCAGAGGCTCATCAGGACCCCCCCCCCCCCAAAAAAAAAAAAAACAGTAGGCCTATTTCATTCAATTTGCAACTTAGCATATACTTGTAAAATTGATATCCATGGCTTGACATGTACATTATATGTACACATATACGGAATCAGTGTGTATATATGTATGTGTATGCAGAGACTCTGTATAGTCTAGTCTAGAATATACACTGTGTATATGTATGACATGATGTAGGCACATGCTTGAATGAATTTGTAATTTTAGAGTATGGTAAGCCAGTATAGAGAAGTCAAAAATTTTGGAACAGGGACACACCATAATGAAAGTTTGGATGGGCCTGATATTTAATAATCTTTTCTGTTGGACAGCAATAATTAAATTATTCATTTGCGGATAATGACCCAGAGCCTCAGTCTGTACAATTAATTTATGCACAGTGGGCTTTAAGCTATCATATTTGAAGTGTGTTTATTTAACCATGTGATGGTAACACCTGCGTGTAATTTATGCTTTCCTCCATGTTTGTATGCAGGTGTAGAGATCACATATTTGGCCTCAAAGCAGTATAAAAGCTGGACAAGATAGTCAGAATGTCTATCAGTGCAGGTGAGTGATCGACATTCAAGCAAGCAGTTCTTTTAGCCATATCCCATCACAAAAATTGAATGATTTGACAAGTATTGAGTGTATGACGTTAATAATATGTGCCTTAATATACCCAGAAAATGTTTCATTAGTTGACGAGTTACAATGACAAAGTTGCACCAACACTTGGTTTGTCCAAAGAATGCAGAAGTTGCCGCCAAAGAAATACACATCATGTTGAAATGTAAGAGTGGTATGCAAACAGAGCTCCAGGCCTTCCTTCTTCATTCACACAGGCAATGTTTTCAGAGCAAGTCTATTACAATATGAATATGGTCAATTTCGTTTACACTGTTTTCACATGAAGTCACTACCAGGGTGAGAGACACCATTGCTACTGTCAGATAAGCATACGTGTATCTGCCTATGTCATCTACACATCTAATCATTGACAGAATAATGTACTTGCTCATCACAGTCGTGAAAGCATACACAGAGTTCTCAATTCTGCTTATAACAACCTACATTACACATACTGATGCACACATGAAATAGATTCAGGGCTGTCATTGTCTCTGTATTATGGAGGTCTCTTGTTCCGTTGCATGTGTGTAGATCAATTAATCCATATCTGGTATAGACCGGCAAGCTGTGCTCTACCTACACTATACATATGATGGCTATAGCATGATAACTACCAGGTAAAAAGGTCACAAAGCTGCACAACCTGTGGCTGGCAAGTATCAGTTCATCATTGTGGCACATGTCTGGAGGCTCCATGAATTTACAAACAAGTAGATCAATTCTGTTGACAGAACAGCAACATATACCAAGCAAAATGCTGTTTCACAGGAATGGATCTTAATTATGGCAAACTGGTATTAGCTTAATTAGGGTTTCTGATATTTTATGCCAAATGTACACTGTTTCATGGCCTTTATTATGTCTCCCGGTGGAAGCCGGGGGACATATTGCTTTAGTGCCCGTTTCTTCCGCTTGTTGTTGTTGTTGTTGTTCAGGTTCTTCAACACTTGGTTTATGGCGATAAGTCTTGACGGACTCGACAGAATTTGATGAAACTTGGTAGGATTATGTATCTAGGCAAGACCTAGGTTGGGATTGTATTTGGGTGACCTTGACCTAATTTTAAAGGTCACAGGGTCACTTATGTGAAATAAGTTTCCGTTCGATAAGTCATGAAGAACAGGATGGAATTTGATGAAACTTGATAGGATTATGTATCTAGGCAAGACCTAGTTTGGGATTGTATTTGGATGACCTTGAGCGAATTCTGAAGGTCACAGGGTCACTTATGTGAAATTGGTTTCCGTGCGATAAGTCTTGAAGAACTTGATGGAATTTGATGAAACTTGGTAGGATTATGTATCTTGGCAAGACCAAGGTTGGGAATGTATTTGGGTTACCTTGACCCAATTTGAAAGGTCACAGGGTCACTTATGTGAAATTGGTTTTCGTTTGATAAGTCATGAAGAACTTGATGGAATTTGATGAAACTTGGTAGGATTATGTATCTAGGCAAGACCTAGTTTGGGATTGTATTTGGGTGACCTTTACCTTATTTTAAAGGTCATAGGGTCGCTTATGTGAAATTGGTTTTCGTTCTATAAGTCATGAAGAACTTGATGGAATTTGATGAAACTTGGTAGGATTATGTATCTAGGCAAGAACTAGGTTGGGATTGTATTTGGATGACCTTGAGCGAATTCTGAAGGTCACAGGGTCACTTATGTGAAATTGGTTTCCGTGCGATAAGTCTTGAAGAACTTGATGGAATTTGATGAAACTTGGTAGGATTATGTATCTTGGCAAGACCAAGGTTGGGAATGTATTTGGGTTACCTTGACCCAATTTGAAAGGTCACAGGGTCACTTATGTGAAATTGGTTTTCGTTTGATAAGTCATGAAGAACTTGATGGAATTTGATGAAACGTGGTAGGATTATGTATCTAGGCAAGACCTAGTTTGGGATTGTATTTGGGTGACCTTTACCTTATTTTAAAGGTCATAGGGTCGCTTATGTGAAATTGGTTTTCGTTCTATAAGTCATGAAGAACTTGATGGAATTTGATGAAACTTGGTAGGATTATGTATCTAGGCAAGAACTAGGTTGGGATTGTATTTGGATGACCTTGAGCGAATTCTGAAGGTCACAGGGTCACTTATGTGAAATTGGTTTCTGTGCGATAAGTCTTGAAGAACGTGATGGACTTTGAAACATTGTAGGATTATGTATCTTGGCAAGACCTTGTTTGGGATTGTATTTGGGTGACATTGACCTAATTTTAAAGGTCACAGGGTCACTTATGTGAAATTGGTTTTCGTTCCATAAGTCATGAAGAACGTGATGGAATTTGATGAAACTTGGTAGGATTATGTATCTTGGCAAGACCTTGTTTGGGATTGTATTTGGGTGACATTGACCTAATTTTAAAGGTCACAGGGTCACTTATGTGAAATTGGTTTTCGTTCCATAAGTCATGAAGAACGTGATGGAATTTGATGAAACTTGGTAGGATTATGTATCTTGGCAAGACCTTGTTTGGGATTGTATTTGGGTGACATTGACCTAATTTTAAAGGTCACAGGGTCACTTATGTAAAATTGGTTTTCGTTCCATAAGTCATGAAGAACGTAATGGAATTTGATGAAACTTGGTAGGATTATGTATCTTGGCAAGACCTAGGTTGGCATTGTATTTGGATGACCTTGAGCGAATTCTGAAGGTCACAGGGTCACTTATGTAAAATTGGTTTCCGTTCGATAAGTCATGAAGAACATGATGGAATTTGATGAAACTTGGTAGGATTATGTATCTTGGCAAGACCTAGTTTGGGATTGTACTTGGATGACCTTGAGTGAATTCTGAAGGTCACATTGTCACTCATGTGAAATTGGTTTCCGTTCGATAAGTCTTGAAGAACTTGATGGAATTTGATGAAACGTGGTAGGATTATGTATCTAGGCAAGACTTAAGTTGGGATTGTGTTTGGATGACCTTGAACTAATTTTCAAGGTCACAGGGTCACTTATGTGAAATTGGTTTCCGTTCGATAAGTCATGAAGAACTTGATGGAATTTGATGAAACATGGTAGGATTATGTATCAAGGTAAGACCAAGGTTGGGATTGTATTTGGGTGACCTTGACCTAATTTCTAAGGTCACAGGGTCACTTATGTGAAATTGTTTTCTCTGCAATAAGGCTTGAAGAACTTGATGAAAATTGCTAGAGTAATGTATCTAGGTGAGAGCTAAAATAGGATTGTAATTTTCAAGCAAACTTGGTCATTTGTAATTTGTTATCACCTGTAGCTTATTCAGAGACGTAAGTGTTCCACCGGGAGACATTTGATTTTCTGTTGGAAAATCAGTCTGTTCTAGTTTTACCATATTTATATATGTACTGTGCAATAGCAAAAGGTTATATAAAATTAGCTAAAGAACATGGCAAGTAGCTGGTAGAAGAGGCAGTTATGGTGTGCAACGCATTTCGACTCATAAGTCTCATCAGGCACTGAAGAGATCTTGTACGGCCGTCATTTTTATAGTGAGGTGCAACAATTATATTGCTACGTTATGTTACGCAGAGGTCTGCTCATGCCTAATGGTGACTGAAGCCGAATTTCAGTTTTGTAACCAGGTAACTCACTTTCCAAACAAAAGTTTGAAATTGTTTGTTTACCAAATATGGTAAATAAACGGCCTGTTTCAGGTCAAGTAGTGCTGTTTGACGGTTGTGTTTACCAGCTGAAAAAAAAAAGATGAATTTTGCACCCAATGTATGCAAAATACTAGCGAGTAGGCTTGTGGCCAGATACTGGCCCCATGTAAGTCATTAAATTATATTATTATTACTATTATTATTAGTATTCTTCTTCTTATTATTATTATCTGTAGTTGATAGTGTTACCACAGAATCATGGGACTACCTACCTCAAATACTAGTCAGTGGTGCTGTTGACTGTTAGGTATTCATATCTAGCTGGATTATGATATTTGTATTTGTATCTCGCTATATGTTATATGTGTAAATTACCAGATGTGTGCATATAATTTTAAATGATTGTATTGATTGACTGTGGATGATTGTATTAATTACCATATGACAAATAGGTCAGAATTAATTGACCTGGATGATTGTCAATAAAAGTTTTACTTACTTACTTACTATTATTTGTGGCAGCACACACACACACACACATTTTATATATATATATATATACACACACACACACGTGTCTGGGTGTGTATGCATGTGTTTTTATTTTTGTGATTTTGTTTAACTTTGGCATATTTCGTTTGTATACTTCTATGAGCAACCCACAATAAAAAAGGTATAAAGCATCTCATAGAACGTATACTAAGTAAGTAAAAAAGACATTTTTTACTTGAATAGTTGAAGGCTATCTTTCCATTAAGTATCATGTATAGATTCAATCAAATGGTAGATTTCCTACAAGAATGTAACCTACAAATCATCAGAGAATGTGAGAATATTGGAAATCGTTGCACTCACTCTCTTTTATCCAAGAGGGGTGCAAGCTGGCAGAGGTGCAACATGCTCGCCTTTCACCTCTGCAACCCACGTTTGATTGTTGATATATTGCACTTTTAAGTACTAAACTTACCTGTATCCCACACAATGTGCAATGATTATATTCAGTCATGATAAGGGACTGAATCAACAGTGTTGCATACTGGCCCCCCTCCCCCCAATTATGGTTTCAGGAAATGTTTCCTCATGTGAGGACAGTAACAATGATAGTGGTGATGATGAGGAGGAGTTTGAATTGAATTAATTTCATGTGCTCAAAGCTGTTGACAATATGGCCAATTCCTGTTGACAAAAAGACAAGGAAGACACCCCCCCCCCCAAACCAACAACAACAACCGCCCCCCCCCAAAAAAAAAAAAAAAAAAAAAAAAAAACCGACCAAAGATATGTTTCTAATGGGGGAAGACGTGACATGTATAGAATATGATTAATGATAGATAGCCTGGCTGTTTTTGTTCATGCAGTTATTGTAAGACCAGTCAATCTATTGTTTTACATCAGATAAACCTCTTCGTTGGGGCATAGTCTCAGCAGGAAGAATTAGTAGCGACTTTGCACAAGCCCTGAAGCTCCACCCACCTGGTGAACACAAGGTATGACACAATCTTTCAATTTTCATGTTGTCTGGATAAAATGAAAGTTTTGTTGTCTTTTAAGCAAAAGACATATTGTGTCTGTGTTTAGCAAGTGTCCATATATGTATATTTAGAATTCAAACATGGAAGTTTTTCTCTGGCCGGTTAAAGAAAAATTGTTTCACTCTTTCATAAAATGTTTTTGTGGAATGTGTATTTTGGTTAATTATTTTTAATAATAAGACATTTTTAACCTGTGTAATTTATTCAACAAATTGGAAATTGTAAGTATAATTCAAGCATAATAGGTATTGCATTGGTACCTGCTGTGTGCAATCACTGCCGTGAGCAGCCACATTGCTTTCTGTGGCCACCAGGTTTGGACATAGGAGTCACTTTCTTTGTAAATTTACATGCAGTAACAAGCCACTTTTGCTTGACAGAAGGGGTGGCCACAGACAGCAGGTACCACTGTACCTTTGTAAAACTATGTATGTATTTGGGATTGTTAAAGTAGTTTGCCTAGAAATTTACTCATCTCTGCCAATAAACACGAACATTCTCACACAAGCATATTTGATCTGAGAAACTTAATTTTGTGACAGCTGTGGAGAAAAATGTTTCATTTGCTCAATCCAAAAATTACTGAATATCAACTTTAATTTGTTTTTCTGGGACGCTTCTCTCACATTTTTGATAAATCTATAAGTATTGTAAGTTTGAGGTCTAATATGTCAGTTAAAAAATCAAGTTGGTCAATTTTTTTACTGTAAAATACTGTGAAATTGAAGTGAAAAGAAATTCTTTAAAATGTAAAAATAATTTCCTGGAAAATATATTGAACTTTATATTCAGTACATTTCAGACTGATCAGCATTTCTGATGAAATCTGCTTTGTGCGAAAATAATCAGATTTATCACCAGATGTAAAAACATTTCCAAGAGGCTCATTTTATTCAAATTTAAATATATTCTTAAGATCATACCAATTCCAAATATGTATGGTTTGCTGTAGGTTTTTTTTAAGTTAGCACTACAAGCTCTTTAAGTGAGTACACTGGTGTTCCTCATTGAATATGGGGAACCTAAGCTTTTACTTAAAATACTATATTTTAAATGACAGTTTGACTGATATGACAACATGACCATATGTGTCTTTAAATAGTCACTATCAGCCTGTGTCCATGTGTTTTACCCGTCTATAAGAAATGTCATGGGAAACACTTATGTGCTTAAATTTCCATGGCACTAATATCATCATCTTAGTACCATGGAATCTGAATATGACGGGAATGAAAAAAGACACACACACACACACACACACACACACACACACACACACACACACACACACACACACACACACGCACACACACACGCACACACACCAAAAAAGGTCTGCAAGTTTAGTATAAACACTGACCCTTGTATGGAAGTTCATGAACACCCAAACTGGATCTTTGTCTTGTTTGCACATTTGAATACTTAAAGGTTCAAGCCATCGCAGCCAGAAGTCTGGAGCGAGCACAAGAGTTTGCTACAACATTTGGTATAGCAAAAGCATATGGTTCATATGAGGAGCTTGCCAAGGACCCAGACATAGGTGAGTTTTGTCGCATATGGAAATAATATTTCAGTTGCTACATACATACATACAAGCTTTATTTATACTCAGTTTTTACAACAAATTAACATTAGCTTCCCAGCTATTTTGACCGAGTGGAATGCATGCTTAGGTATCATTTCATTGTATGTAAGCTGTTAAAGGCCTCAGTCTCTATACCTTGCATTGTCGGAAAAGCAATGCATGCGCCAGGTACTACAACAAAAATCAGAGCATGACTTGTTTTGAATAGATGATGATAACTGGGAACAGGGTTAGCCTTATTCTTTCTACATAAATAGTGAATAGTAGTGGTGCAGAAGGCAAAATGTACAGACCAAACGTTTAAGTTTTGGATGTAAACCAAGAAAACTGAGAAAGACTTTACTTGGAGATCTGATTATGTACAGCAAAATAATGCTGATTTTTGGACGTAGCATCATAGAAGTTTATACATGGGTAGAACCTGTTATGCAAAAGCCACTGGCTTCACATTATGTGTGATAATGGTTGACTAAAATGTCCATTGTGCTTATGATGAATTTGACAATTTAATTTTTAGTTAATGCCAGCTGCATAAAACAGTGTGTACATGTGCACAGAGTTTAAACCTTTTCTAAAGATTACCTCCATGATGAGATCACATCTTTTTATGACCACTCTTTGAAGACCCTTTGTTGCTTTTCTCTGTTAAATATACCTCATTTTCAGACCATCTGTACTATAAGACCACTTCTTTGTGGCTGTCTTTAGTGGCAAGTCCAACTGTACATAGAGAACTCTGTACTTGTATGGACTGAATGAATCCTATCTACACAGTACATGTATATATGTATAGGGAAATGTAAATTTGCATGAAATGAGTTAAGTCTGCCTGCATGATATATAGGAAAATGTATTAACTCTTTGTCTGTCACTACAGTCAGCTATGGTTTATTCAAATGATATCTGTTGGGGGTCAATTTACAAAATATGCCAAAAATATTAGCCAGTCATGCTTCCATATTTCCACAAACTAAATTGTAATACAATGTACATGTATAATATACATGTTCATACATGTACACACAATGTATACTTTTTCTAAGGCATTTTATATCAGTGCATAAAAAGAATATCAAGAAAATATAAAGCAATGTCACAATCACTTTTATGTATTAACACTTGGTTCTTGTGGTAAGATGTGGTATACATCGGGTCAATCAACCCAGAACATCTAAAGCAGTCACAAATGATGCTGGAGGCAGGCAAACATGTGCTATGTGAGAAACCAGTGACTGTCAACAGCAGGCAACTACAAGAGCTGCTACAAGTTGCCAGGAAAACAAAACTCTTCTTTATGGAGGTAAGAATGCTGGGTCCTGTCTGCATCACTTGTGTTCTCTTCAGAGATGTGCTAAATGATTGACAAAGATGTTGCTGTCATGGTTTTTGAGCTGAATATATAACTGCTATAAAGTCACCTTCATTATCATCAGTGTCATTGCCTGTGTGTCATAGTTCCTACAGTAGTAGCAGCAATTTTGTGGACAGAACAAGTCATTCTTAACTGATCAGTCAAACAGACTACATTAATTATTCCAAGATCCCAAAAGTTTTATGAGTTTTTATCATTCTGACTGGCACACATGCATTCGTAGATAGACAGTGCATATTAATCAGATAGTTTTCTTCATCATCATTGGGTATCACCACCTTCGTCTTCCACTGGCACTACCATTCCTTTTTGTGAATATCAGTAAGTTTATTTTTATTTTAACTTTATGATAATTTAAGGGGTGACCAGTACAAAAGTTTTCCTTTCAAATATATATATATATATATATATATATATATTAGGAAAATTGTGATATGATTATGTCATAGCCTGTGAAAGTTATGTTGTTTTTCCTTGCTGTGAATACTCAGGTTGTCCATGGTATTTGGATATAAACACGCAAAATTTTTACTAATTCTGGTATTAGTGAGTATACTTACCTCTTGGTGGTCGAGAGGTAAAGTTTTGTAACTAATGTTTAATACTGATATAAGTAGAACATTTTTTAGTGCAGCTGAATTGCTAGTCAGGCTGAGCTTTTAGGACGCTGTGTCATCTGTCATCCATCGTCTGTCCGTCCATCTGTTAAAAATTCACATTTTTGACTCCTTCTCCAAAACTGTCAGCCAGATTTACTTCAAACTTGGTGGGGATGTACCTTGGGTAGATCCTTACCAAGTTTGTTCAAGTGGTCATGCTCCAGTGAATTTTTTTGTTGATTTTTTATGAATTATTTTGTTTTTTTTAGGGCAAATCTTAAAAAGTCTTCTCCAAAACCAACCACCCAATTGCTTTGATTTCACACAGAAACACTCTTAGAGACTCCTCGATCTTAATTTATGCATCATGTTGGCACTGCATGTTTTTCACGTTTTTTATAATTTTGTGTGTTGCTATTTTCGACTTCTCCAGAACTGTCACTCAGATTGAGCTCAGGAACTTTGTGGATATGTTCCTTGTGAAAGGGTCAAACAAAGTTGTTTGCTAGGTGGCACTGCTATAGATTCCTGTTTTTTAATGATTTTTTTTAAACTCTGGTACTTATTGGTAAATCCACCTTTCCTATTGATTACTATGCAAATCAATGGGCATTCTAATGCTAATTCACATTTTTGACTTCTCCAAAGCTGCCAGCCAGATTCACTTCAAACTTGATGGCTGTGTACCTTGAGTGGGTCTGTACCAAGGCTATTCAAATGGTCATGCTCCAGTGATTTTGGAATTTTTAGCTCAGCTGACCTGTTAGTCAGCTGAGCTTTTGTGAGGGTCTGTTGTCCATTGTCCGTCCACAATTCACATTTTCGACTTCTCCAAAACTGTCAGCCAGATTCACTTCAAGCTCGGTGGGGATATGCCTTGGGTGAGTCTGTACCAA
Organism: Hermodice carunculata; assembly: GCA_964020975.1. Taxonomy (NCBI): domain Eukaryota; kingdom Metazoa; phylum Annelida; class Polychaeta; order Eunicida; family Amphinomidae; genus Hermodice; species Hermodice carunculata. The sequence goes on along the minus strand of OZ026612.1, from coordinate 135,958,857 downwards.
GTTTGTTTAAATGGTCATGCTCCATGGATTTTTGGATTTTTTATGATTTTTCTAGCTCAGCTGACTTGTCAGTCAGCTGAGCTTATCTTATAGTCCTCCGTCCGTCCGTCCGTCGTCAACAATTTACATTTTTGACTTCTCCAAAACTACTGGCCAGATCCACTTCAAACCTGGTGGGGATGTGCCTTGGGTGGGTCTCTACCAAGTTTGTTCAAATGGTCATGGTCCAGTGATTTTTGGATTTTTTATGCATTTTTTGGTTCATTTTTGGGGCTAATCTTAAAAAATCTTCTTCTCCAAAAGCGCTCAGCCAATTGCTTCAAATTTGCATAGGAAGACTTCTGGGGACCCCTAGACCTTAATTTGTTCAAGAGGTGATGCTGCAATTTTTTTCTATTTTTTTACGAATTTTTGTGTGTTTTTGCAATTTTCGACTTCTTTTCTAGAACCGTCACACAGATTAAGCTGAAACTTGGTGGATATGTTCCTTGTGAAAGGGTCAAACAAAGTTTTCCACTAGGTGGCACTGCTGTGGAATCCTGATTTTTAAAGATTTTTTCAATTCAGGTACTTATCGGTAAATGCACCTTTCCTATTGATTAATATGTAAGTCAATGGGCATTCTTATGCTAATTCACATTTTCGACTTTTACTCCGAAACCGTCATCCAGATTCACTTCAAACTTGGTGGCAATGTACCTTGGGTGGATCTCTACCTAGTTGTACAAATGGTCATGGTCCAGTGATTTTTTTTTTTTTTTTTAATGAATTTTTATTTTATTTTTTTTTTTTTTGGCAAATCTTAAAAATTCTTATTCTCTAAAACCGCTCACCCAATTGCTTTGATATCACACAGAAATACTCCTAGGGGCTCCTTCCTCTGGATTTGTTCACCAGGTGGTGCTGCAATCTTTTTCTATATTTTTATGATTGTTTGTGTGTTTTCATCACTTTGGACTTCTTCTCCAGAACCATGACTCAGATTGAGCTGAAACTTGGTGGATAGCTTTCTTGTGAAAGGGTCAAACAAAGTTGTATACTAAGTGGCACTGCTGTGGATTCCTCATTTTTAATGATTTTTTCAATTCGGGTACTTATCGGTAAATGTACCTTTCCTATTGATTACTATGTAAGTCAATGGGCATTCTAATGCTAACACACATTTTCAACTTCTTCTCCAAAACTGTCAGCCAGATTCACTTCAAACTTGGTGGCAATGTACCTTGGGTGGGTTTCTACCAATTGTATCCAAATGGTCATGCTTCAGTGATTTTTGGATTTTTATTGAATTATTTTGTGCTTTTTTGGGGTCAAATCTTAAAAAATCTTCCTCTCCGAAACCGCTCACCCAATAGCTTTGATATCAAACAGAAACACTCCTCGGGACTCTTAGTTCTGAATTTGTTCACCAGTTGGCACTTCAATCTTTTTCTATTTTCAGATTCTTATTTGAAAATACACCATTCTTATTGATTACTATGCAAGTCATTGGTCATTCCAATGCATATTCACACTTTTGACTTCATCTCCGAAACTGTTTGCCACATTCACTTCAAACTTGCTGGCAGTGTACAGTAGATGTGTCTGTATCATATCTGTTCAAGCATAGGTCAGCTGAGCATGGGCTGTTCACACAGCCCTGTTGTTGTTCTTTTTTGGGGCAAATCTGAAAAAATCTTCTTCTCGAAACCGCTCACCTAATTGCTTTGATATCCCACAGGGACACTCCCAGGGACTCCTAGTTCTTCATTTGTTCACCAGGTGGCGCTGTGATTTTTTTCCTATTTTTTATGATTTTTTGTGTGTTTTTGCTATTTTCGACTTTTTCTCCAGAACCGTCACTCAGATTAAGCTGAAACTTGGTGGATATGTTTCTTGTGGAAGGGTCAAACAAAGATGATCACTAGGTTGCCCTGCTGTTGATTCCTGATTTTTAATGATAGTTTTCAGTTCAAGTACTTACTGGTAAATGCACATTTTTATTGCCTAATATGCAAGTCAATGGACATTCTAATGGTAATTCACATTTTGGACTCCTCTGAAGAAACTGTCATTCAGATTCCCTTCAAACTTGGTGACAATGTACCTTTGGTGGGTCTTTACCAACTTTGTTCAAATGGTCATGATCCAGTGATTTTTGGATTTTTTTATGATTTTTTACGAAAATCTTTAAAAAGGTTTTAATAGGAAAGTTTAACATGGGAATTTCTTGTAATGGTTACAACTTAAATAATTTTGGCCAGATTTGTGCCAAACTTGGTAGGGATGTACCTTTTATAAGTGTCTACCTATTTTGTGCAAATGGTTATGCTCCAGTGATGTTTGGAGTTTGACCTCACACCAAGGTGACAGGGCAACTGACATGAAATTTACTGTTCACTCGATAACTTTAGATCTGTTTTGAGTTGTGAACTTGATGTTGCACATGTTAATGTTTCTCTATGAAGGTCATGCTTAGACAGTACATGAGTGACCTTGACCTCGTTTCTGGGGTCACGGTGCAACATACATGAATTTTACTCTTCGCCATAACTAGAGAACTACTTGAATTGGGACCTTAATGTTGCACATGTTAGTGTCTTTATAAAGGTCAGACCTGCCTAGAACATGGATGACCTTGATCCTACCCCAAGTTCACAGAGCCACACGTGTGATGAATATCTTGGTCAGCTGAGCATGGGCTGTTCAGACAGCCCTCTTGTTATGATATTTTTGGTTCTTTTTTGGGGCAAATCTTATCTTCTTCGAAGAAACCACCCACCCAGTTGCTTTGATATTACACAGGAGCACTCCTAGACACGTGTAGTTCTTAATTTGTTCAACAGGTGGTGCTGCATTTTTATTTTTTAAATGATTTTTTTGTGTGCTTTTGCTATTTTCAACTTCTTCAGGACCATCACTCAGATTAAGCTGAAACTTTGTGGATATGTTACTTGTGAAAGGGTCAAACAAAGCTGCTCACGAGGTAGCACTGCTGTGGATTTCTGATTTTTAACAATATTTTCAACTCGGGTACTTATCGGAAAATACGCCCTTGCTATTGATTACTATATAAGCCAATGGGCATTCTAATGCTAATTCACATTTTAATGAATTTTTCTTTAGGCAAATCTTAATAGATACTTTGAAACAACGCATGTACTCATCTAGAGTCCAACACGGGTCTATTCAGTTGTGACTTTGATTTTGTGAACAAGCTTAGGTAAGCTGAGCATGGGCTGTTTACACAGCCCTAAATGAACATTCTAGAAAGGTCTATAAAAATAACAAGACAGCTGCTGATGCAGAATGACCATAGGAAGCTGTTGATTGAAGAATGTATCCCCCAAAAAATAGAGGATAACAAATATTAATTACATGTAAGCTTAATATATATTTACAGGGCATTTGGAGCAGATTCTTTCCTGCATATGACAGGATTCGGCAAGAAATTAAAGATGGTAACATTGGAGATGTGAGGTATATAGAAGCCAGTTTTGGCTTAAGTATGAGCAGCAAGGAGCGAGTGAGGAAGAAGGAGCTGGCAGGTGGCACTCTGTTGGATATTGGCATTTACCTAATACAGCTAGCCACCATGCTGCTCGGGAATAAGCCGCAGAAGATTATTGCCACTGGCTCACTGTTTCCTGAAGGTACTTGTAGCACGTAGAACATGCTATACTCGTCAGTATGCCCCTTGTTTCCAAGAAACTGCAAAGTCCATGTTTTCTGCACTGTGATCTGCATGTCACAGAAAATACACACTTTGAGTGCACCCAAAGTACACTGAGTAAATCTGTTGACCTGACCTTATTGTATTAATTCAGGTGAGGTCAACCTTTTGTTCTGATCAGCACTGAAAGAGTTGAATCACCTCATTGCTCTACCTCACCTCATTGCCTCTAACACTAATTTTATACAACCAGGGGCAAGTGTCACATTAGCCTCAATGCTCTACCATTAGTATTATATGATCAGGGGTAAGTGTTACGTTAGCCACATTACTCTACCATTAGTATTATATGACCAGGAGTAAGTGTCACGTTAGCCTCAATGCTCTACCATTAGTATTATATGACCATGGGTAAGTGTCACGTTAGCCTTAATGCTCTACCATTAGTATTATATGACCAAGGGTAAGTGTCATATTAGCCTCAATGCTCTACCATTAGTATTATATGACCAAGGGTAAGTGTCACGTCAGCCTCAATGCTCTACCATTAGTATTATATGACCAGGGGTAAGTGTCACGCTAGCCTCAATGCTCTACCATTAGCATTATATGACTAGGAGTAAGTGTCATGTTATCCTTGTAGTTCTGAACAAAAAAAAAAAAAAAAGAAAAAATAAAGAAAAGAAAAGCACAATCCAATATCTGAACACTCCATAGTCAATCCAGTCACTGTCTATGTCTAAACCTATGCCTTAATTAATCACTATTATCACTTTTAATTAAAAGATTGTGAAGATTCAAGGCATGAACAGCCGGATGAATGTACAATTGGGTCATCAACAGGAAACCATCAAGCATGTTTTGCAGCCTTATGTCATGTATTAGCAAACCAAATTCTGAGAATTTTTCTATCTCAGGAACTGACGACAATGAGACTGTAATACTTCTTTACAAGGATGGGAAAAGGGCTAACTTGACAGCCAGTGCCAGCTATAAACTGCCAAACAGAGCAGCTATTGTAGGAACAGAAGGCATCCTGGAGGTAAGTGTGCAGCGAGTGGAGCTCCCTTGGGTAACATACCCTACCCCTGCTGGTCTAGTTGAACCTCTACATCAATGGTGACATCATCATATAAAACCCACCATAAAGTAACCAATTATTTCCCAACCATCTGATGCCATTAAATGAAGGGAATTTGTTCACAAAAAGTTTTGCCTTGAAGTCTTGGATGGTAATTGAATGGTGTTTCTTAGTGCACCATAGTATTATACTAAAGGAGGAAAATTCTTGACTATGAGGCTCCAAGTCTCCTGCATCAACAGGAGATCGCCCACTTTTTCTTATGTTTGTTACCACCCCTCACTACAATTTCTTATAAAACATCTCCTACCTTTTGGAAATTAAAAAAAAAAAAAAAATCCAAAACATTATTTCATTTTGATTTTGAGCTTCAGAGTGATTATTTTTATTGACTGATAATGTCTCTAATAAAGCTTAAAAAGGGCTCAAACATCCAGAAGTAAGAGGCAAATTGCAAAATTTCCCCATGGAAGCATGCCCCCAACACTTGCTCTACTACTTTTCAATACCCACAGGAGGCAGATGCCCCACTCTAAATAGGGGCTGGATTGGAGCTTCTGTTGATTTAGTCTCATTCTTCATGATTCAAAAACCAAACATAGGCCCCTCGAGTGCCTGGTCATCTTGTCCTCATTTTGTTGCTATGATGAAATTGCTATCACATGATGGAAAATAAAAGAATTGCTTAAAGAATGTTGCAGCATGTATAATAATATAATCCAATTTCAATTCAATACATGCATGCTCAAGTTGGTGTGGCTAGCTTAGTTTGGCTATTAAGATCACAATGAAACTGTCAACATGATCAGGTTCAATATGAGCTCAAAAATTGCCTGATGTGGATTTTTTCCATGTGTATCAGCATTTGAAAAATGTTTCTGAGCTGAAGATGAGACTACTACACCACCACATTTTAACTGAACTGAGATCTGTGACAAAAGAGTATTGTATTTGTTTTATTAGTCCCCCGCCCACTTGGTGGGGGACTATAGGTTTGCACCTCATCCGTCCGTCCGTCCTTCCGTCCGTCCGAAGCTTCTCCGGGCCATATTTCCCACACCATAACACCCACAGCTACCAAATTTAATGTGTTTGTACTTCCTAGGATAGAGGTGTATCGTGTGCAAAAAGTAGGTCATTAGATCAAATATCTGGGTCACAGAATACATATGTATGAAAAATCTTGTCCGGGCCATAACTTTTTTGTACTTTTACTTAGAGTCATGAAATGTTACACAAATGTGAATCTTAGTCTAACAAAGTGTCATAAAGCAAAACTAGGTCACTAGGTCAAATATTTGGGTCACCACGATATGAAAATATACAGAATTTTCAGGTCCTGACTGTAACTTTTGGACCTCTTTTTATGAAATTTTACAAGATAATGTACCTTGACCCAAAAGTGTGTCATGAAGGAAAGATAGGTCACTAGGTCAAATATATAGGTCACAGTATAAAATTCTGTGTAAAACCTTGTCAGCACCAAATTTCTTATACCATAATACCTACAGCTACTAACTTTGTTATGTGCATACTTCTTGGGGTGCTGGAGTGTAGCATGGCAAAAGTAGGTCACTAGGTTCAAAATGTAGGTCACAATGTGAAATCCATGTAAAAACTTGTCGGGGCCATAACATTTTTGTCCTTTTACTTAGATTGATGAAATTTTACACAAATGTGAAACTTAACATGGAAATGTGTCGTAAAGTAAAATTAGGTTATTAGGTCAAATATTTTGGTCACAGTAATACATAAATGTACAGTATTTTCATGTCCTTACTGTAATTCTTCAAAAATTTTGACTTCTTGTTATGAAATTTTACTGATAATGTATTGTGACCTAAAAGTGTGTCACGACGCAAAACTAGGTCACTAGGTCAAATATCTAGGTCACAATGTTAACACCATGTAAAACCTTGTCCATGCCATATTTCCCTTACTATAATACCTACAGCTACCAAATTTATTATTTTAATACTACCTGAGGAGTTGTTGTGTCACATAGCTAAAGTAAGTCACTAGGTCAAATATCTAGGTCACTGTGAAATCCATTCAAAATCTTGTCCGGGCCATAACTTTTTTGTCCTTTTACTTACATTAATGAAATTTTACACAAATGTGAAGCTTAATCTAAGAATGTGCCATAAAGCAAAACTAGGTCACCAGGTCAAATATGTGGGTCACAGTGATTTGTAAATGTTCAGTATTTGTTATCCCAAACTTCATGCATCTTTACTACATTTACTTGCTGTCTGGTAAGGAACTACACATAGCTATGCAATACTTGATCCTCTTGGGATTAAAGGGCCTTTTAATTTTTTTTTTCATCTGGGTCACACCCCTATATAGTAGTCCATTCAACCTCGTGGGCGACGAGCGGGGGACTATGTATTGCTCTGCAATATTCATTAACTTGTTCTCACAAAAATACACAAAATGATATTTGCATATAAACACATATTAATGTGTTGGAGACTGAAATGCGGTAAGGCTTCTATCCCTCCACAAATTTTAAGGTATTTTAAAATACTTTATTATTTTGCAAATCTTCTGCTCCAGTTCCCAAACTTTATGTGGGCCCCCGAAACCGTGATCACTCCAAAAGGAATGGTAACCTTCCCATTGCCAGAATTAAAAGAGGGTTCCATGATCCATTCCAAAGGTGAAGGTTTTGTGTATGAACAGAGGGCCGTACGAGAAGCACTTATTCAGGGTGAGAATCAACTTTTATCTTGCTACAAGCAATAGTCATTGTGATTTTGGATTAAAAATTCGTCTATATAGGATATAGTGTATCATTGTATGCAGGTCAATAAACACTTTTGTACTGAATGTGTGGGCATCCCTGCACTATCTTACTTATAACCTATCTGATGAACCCTTTCCAGCTGGGCTATAAAGAAATATATATATATATGTGTGTGTGTGTGTGTGTACACATATATGTGTATATATTTTGTCACTATACATGTATATATATATATAGTCACATCATTACATCATTGTACATGTAACGTCTCCGTATTGTATGTACGTATATATGTTTGTGAGCATATCTGTATTGTCAGAGTTCAAAATACTAGCAAAAAATTAATGCTGGCTTGAATTGTCTTTTTGCCTACTTATCAGGTCGAACAGAAACAGAACTTGTTCCATGGGAAGACAGTGTGGCCATCATGGCCATCCTGGATGAGGTCAGAGGTCAGCTTGGCGTGGTGTATGACGAGGACAGACCATAAATGTGGACTCTAGAGAACACGTTCTTTGAGCACACATTGAGGCCATCTTACTATCATGAATCAGGTCACAGGTCAACTTGACATGGTATTTGATGAGAGCAGTGAACAAATGTCATATGATAAATGTTGGTGCTAAGAAGCAAGTTCCATGTGCAGACAATCAGGATATCATATAGGGATGAAGTCAGACGTTAACTGGGTGTGGTATTTGATGATGACAGGGTTCCACAATCCATCCCAACAGCACAGGCTTTATATTACAATAATTTTATGAAGTCATAAAATATGATTACAGGTGATTTAGGGTTAAATGGCATATTAAAGCAGACAGAGTACATGATTATATCACACAAATGGCAACAGAAGAAAATAGTATTTGTAAAACATGGAATATAAATAAAAATTGATTTGAAAATAGACATTTTAACTATGTACTTGTGTGGACTTTTCATCATATACATTTATATTGCAGTCCTGCATGATGAGTATATCTACCATTTGTGGTCACGTTTAGAATACTTACGGATGGTTCCTCCATCATTGTCCGAAGAGTACAGATATTATGGTAGTGGGAATGGGGAGTTGGTGCTGTACACTTTAACAAGCAGACAAAATGATTTTAAGCCATCACAAACAATCGATGCATTGCCACCTAAAACTGTGACAAAGAGCAGAAATAGTTATGTGCAAAGCCAAATGAACCTTCCTGATACATCTCACTTGAAATAAGAACTGAAAGTAAGGCAGGGTCTTTGTGACTTTGCTTCTTTCATGAAACAAAGGCTCTCATGAACCTTAATTTCAAGTTTATTGACCAATTTACCCTAATTCCTTCAGTCTTAAATTCATATCTTAATCACAAACAACAGAAAACTCAAAACTTAAATTTACACCTTTATTTTTGGCCGTACAACACACTAGTAACTTGTTTCGGCGTTAGTGGGTGCGTTTCGGCGTTTCAGGGCGGTTCCCGGCGTTACACAGCGTTTGCCAGCATGAGACGGCGTTTGCCGGCATTACAAACACCGGCAAATGCCAAAATCCAATTAAGCCTTTTGGGGCTTGGCGTTTGGCGGCGTTAGTCGGCGTTTGCCAGCGTTTAACACCCTTTCAACGCCATCAAACGCTGTGAAACGCTGACTTAACGCCGGCTACCGCTGGCAAACGCCCTGTAGTCCTCTCAACTAGCAAACTCAATGGGATACATGTTAAATTTGAATTCAGTTGAACTGGGATTAGAAGGATCCATGGAAATTTATGTCTTGTACTTGTACTAATCATTAATATACTTTTATTTTTTTATACTCATGGGCAATACAACATAATTATCTTTAATATTATGATGATGATTTATCCATTGAGGTGTATGTGTATTGAATGACTTTGCTCATGATCACTGATATATATATATATTTTGGTCACTCCAATCTTGGCTGCAAAGTAAAGACAAACAAACAACTCTGTTTTCAATTTTTATTTTAACACAGCACAGCAATTTTTTATTGTTTGTACCGCACAAGTCAGCAATGCATAGCTTTGTGCTAGCATAGATGTGAATCCCTGTGAATATAATACATGGAATTTATTATTAAATTCCATGTATTATATTGAAGTCAGTAATGTATAGCTTTGGTCTAGCATACCTGTCAAGTCGTCCCCCATAAGGTGGGAATCTCCCACTTTTTCACCCCAATTTTTGATTTACGAGCAAAATTTTGCAAATTTGGCAGGATCTCCTGCATAAAAATTTAGTATTTTCCATTATATTCTAAAATACAAATCTCCCCCATGGATTTTTAAAATTTACAAAAATCTTCCTATTTGAGGTGTGGAATGTTGACAGGTATGGGCTAGAATAGATTCCAGGTGAGTATAATACATGAGATTTAATAATAAATTCCATGTATTATATTCACAGGGATTGAATATTTCAACCTATTCAGTGTGTAATATTGTGCATTCATTTCCAAATCTTGTATTCATATAAATTGTGAACAATTCAATAATATTTACAATTTTGTTCGTTACTATCTTCTTTTCCATGCTATTTTTACAACTGTTACTGATTTCCATGGAAACACATTACCATGCACAAAAACTTAACCTTCCTGTTTGTAATCCCGCCAATATTTTTATGAAGGAAAATGTACCTTTGAAAGAGATCAAAATGAGTTTGTGGGAAAAGTGTAGACTGATTCCGGTCCCACAATAAAATACAATAAAATGTCACACTTTATCATATTTTCCACTTTTATTTGAAAGCAAGTACTGGTGATCCATTGTTAACTCATTTTAACTCTCTCTGGGTGAAATTCAACTGAAGTCAATGTGTTCTGGACTGACCTACAGATTCTATATTCATATACTTTGTAAACTGACCCTTCACTGATGTCCCAGCATTCCTACAGTTACAGAAATCCATTAAGACTTAGATGGGAATCCCTGTGAATATAATATATGGAATTTATTATTAAATTCAATGTATTATATTGAAGTCAGTAATGTATAGCTTTGGGCTAGCATACTTGTCAAGTCGTCCCCCATAAGGTGGGAATCTCCCACTTTTTCACCCCAATTTTTTTATTTACGAGCAAAATTTTGCAAATTTGGCAGGATCTCCTGCATAACATTTAGTATTTTCTATTATATTCTAAAATACAAATCTCCCCCATGGATTTTTAAAATTTACAAAAATCTTCCTATTTGAGGTGTGGAATGTTGACAGGTATGGGCTAGCATAGATTCCGGGTGAATATTATACATGGGATTTAATAATAAATTCCATGTATTATATTCACAGGGATTCACATCTATGCTAGCACAAAGCTATGCATTGCTGACTTGTGCGGTACAAACAATAAAAAATTGCTGTGCTGTGTTTAAATAAAATTGAAAGCAGGGTTGTTTGTTTGTCTTTACTTTGCAACCAAGATTGGAATGACCAAAATATACATATATATATATATATATATATATATATATATATATATATATATATATATATATATATATATATCAGTGATCATGAGCAAAGTCATTCAATACATATACACCTCAATGGATAAATCATCATCATAATATTAAAGATAATTATGTTGTATTGCCCATGAGTATAAAAAATAAAAGTACATTAATGATTAGTACAAGGACAAGTACAAGACACAAATTTCCATGGATCCTTCTAATCCCAGTTCATCTGAATTCAAATTTAACATGTATCCCATTGAGTTTACTAGCTGAGAGGACTACAGGGCGTTTGCCGGCGTAAGTCGGCGTTTCACAGCGTTTGCCGGCGTTGAAAGGGTGTCAAACGCTGGCAAACGCCGACTAACGCCGGCAAACGTCGAGCCCCAAAAGGCTTAATTGAATTTTGGCGTTTGCCAGCGTTTGTAACGCTGGCAAACGCCGTCTCACGCCGGCAAACGCCCTGAAACGCCGAAACGCACCCACTAACGCGGAAACAAGTTACTAGTGACAGGACATGACAGAGAAAAATAGAAAACAGAAACATAAAAAAGAAACAAACTAACAAACAGCAACTAAAGAAAAACAAATGTCCCGCCTAGTCAAAATCATGAGCAAAACAACAATGAATATACATATGAAAATAAACCAAATATGAAAGATTTTAACTGAAAATACCAAACGCATTAAACATGTATCAATTCATTAAATGAACCACAATTTCAACATTATCATCTATGCTACATTAATTTTGTTTTAACCATCCACTATACATGTACAATAGAAGAATCTACTGCACCATGTGTTGGGTGGGTGGGTGGGAAAGCAAAACGTGACTGCCCAGGATGAAGAACAAAGTGAGATTGAAATATTCGCGGGAAAAATATGCCTTCCCAACACACCCAGCAAATTTCTATCTCATTTACATTTCAATATACACTCCGCAAACTTACCTCCTTTGCATTTCAATACACTCAAAGTACAAGTCTCATTTACATTTCAATAGTCAATACTTGCAACTTGTTTCACTTAAAATGTAAAAGGAGATCTTTCACATGAAATATTTTAATCCAACCTAGTCACCTTACATTGCTACTTACTTAAAATGTATTTGATACATATGTTAAATCCAGAAAAGAAAAACAACTGGATATAAATGGAAATAGACAGAATCAATTAAACATTTTGTGACACAAAATCCCCAATTCCTTCAGTCTTAAATTTATATCTTAATCACAAACAACAGAAAACTCAAAACTTAAATTTACACCTTTATTTTTGGCCGTACAACAGGACATGACAGAGAAAAATAGAAAACAGAAACAAAAACAAAAAAGAAACTAACAAACAGCAACTTAAGAAAAACGAATGTCCCGCCAAACAATCTGAACGGCCAAAAATAAAACCAAAATTAGAATAACTATCATACATACACTCAATCTTCAAACTAAAAAAAAAACAAAACAAAAAACAAAAACATATATATATATATATATATATATATATATATATATATATATATATATATATATAAAATCATTTTCAAACTCATCATACCTTTGACATTTCATGTAGAAGTAATGTATAAGTACACAATAAATAAACATATACAATTAATCATTCAATTCTTGCAAGATACGATCCCTAATTTGTAAAGCAACACTCCATCTTGATTTAAGAGATGTGTCTAAATACCTCAAATATGCCTGGGAAGCTCAATCACCATACAATTGAATCAGTTCTCCAGGTACACCAGCAGAAAACGCAAAAGTTGCTCCACCACGCCTGAATGAGTGGCCTGTGAACACAAGTGGATTATAACCAGCTAATAGTAAATTCTGTCTCAAAATTCAAATAAACTTGTACTCAGTTACCGCACAAATATTGGGCTCTGTAGCATGTGTGAAAGCAGGTGAAGATGGTTTTGCTGGAACTAAATCAGTTAAACGTTTACATGCCTTCACAGGACAAGAGGAGAACCAGGTATTACAGGAATGGGTACCTGTAAAACTCTGGACCCAAATTGATTAGTTTTAGACCAGGTAATAGTTACTAACAGACCATTTTCAGTAATAATAATAATAATACTGTTTCTGGTCAAATGCTTGTTAGGATCAAAAGAGTTTATACTACGGGGTACAAAATGAGCTTTCCTGGCCATAAGGAAGAAAGCCAATAAAAAGGCAACCAAACAAGCAAGAACTAAAGGATTAGCTAAATCCATAACTTGATATAAATCCATAAGAATAGAGGGAGTCACAGCTGCTGCGCGTTTCACTCAATGCTGTTTCAATCTAGCTATGCCTCTAAGCAATAATTTCAGTTCAAATGACTGTAAAACATCAAAATCAAAACCAGCATACAAATGAAGTAATCTGACTCCATTCAAATAATTCTTTATGGAACCAATACTACTGAATGATTTACTTAAATACTGTACATACACACAGACAGTACTAGATGATGCAGGTAAACAACTAAGCTCAAAATACAAACAAAAAGTCAAAAAAGACTTCCATTGGGTCCTTAAATTTCTTAAAGTACCTGGAGCAAATCCCGCTCTTCTGGAAACATATAAGCCTTCCAGTCACTTGTACTCTGCATCTAAAATAAAATCATGTACATGTATTCATTACCAGTCAGCAATCAAATGAAACAACTTGTCATCCACATGTACTACAGAAGGAGCAAAATCTACTTCATTCAAAAATTGCTGCAAGTAAAGAGTGTTCTCTTCAACCATAAACAACATGTCAGCTAAACGATTACTTGCAGAAAATACATGCTGAGCTCTGATCTCCATTTCGAACGGGAGTATTAAGACATTTTTTGTATCATATTCTTTTTTTTTTGAGGAACATAAAACTTAAAATCTATTTACATTCTATAAGCAAGGTGTCCACCATTAGATGAAACCATGCAAAGACTCCAACCAATGGAATGTTGTGCATTGAGGTTTATGGAACATCCATGGTAACTACTGATGAATAGTGAACAGTATTGGTGCAGCTCTGCAGAATAATGCACCATCAACAAGCTGCAGCACACCACACTGTTAAGTATCACAACTACTATAGCCTGTCAGATTAGCACTCGGGCATGTGAACTAGAAATTATTTAATTGACCCATTGTGTTTACTGGAATTATTGTGTAAATACATGCAGAGCCTAGTCTTTGATAAGAGTTCCGTTTTTTCCCCAAGAACCTTGAAGATTTACCCATAATGCCTGAAGATTCCTTTGAGGTGACCTCGCTGGAACCTGGGCCGGGCAAACATGCTTCTCGGGCTGGAAACGGGTTTCTGGGGAATAGAAAAACTTTACAGGTGTGAGGGTAAGCTAAATAAACATCACAAAGTATGTAACATTTGTCGCACATGTTGTGTCTTACCTTAATCATGTCTGCAGTCACCAGTGACCAGGTCCCTTTTAGATGGCTTCAAGATCGTAACTCGCACTGTATCCCTTAGGGGCCAAAAAACCCCACATTGCCTGCTCAGATTTGGTGTTGTAACTCGAGATTCCAACAATCACTCTCCATACTACCCTGTCTCTGCCATAGGTTACGACACTATTTCAATGGGGATATAGAAATTTTGGGCACAGCACTTTGTGGTTGTAGCTAACCTGCAAGTGTTGCAGAATGCACGTGATGGGTGGTGAGGTAATGGCAAGCTCCATCCGAGCATACCACCCCTTGTTGAAAATGATACAACTATATCTGACAATACAGAAAAGGCAAAAATATCCAATATTTTGCAAACCAGTGCAAAATCCCTGTGGAGGAAAATGCACTTATTCTCCCTACTTTCCAGTACCACACTGATTTAGGGCTTGGCCAGTTTAAAACACATGAAAAAGAGCTTCTGAAAATTCTGTCCTCATCGAGAGTTAGTTCCGCAACAGGTCGTGACGGTATTAGTAATTTCCTACTTAAACTAATTGCTCCAAGTCGATGTAATTCCTTATGTCATCTGCTTAACTTAATTGTCCCTATCACCAGGTGATTTCCCGAAACCAAAGTCAAACTATCGTCCTACTTCCCTGCTATGTAATATATCGGAGGTCATTGAGAGACTTGTCTACAATGTACTGTAGGAGTACTTAATGGGAAATGATCTCTTGTAATTTTTGCTTTGTATCTAATATCTGATTCTACCATGAATCAACTTGTAAGTATTTTACACAAGATATAAAATGGTCTCAGTACCTATACGACCTAATACCAAATTATGTGCTGGTACAAACACGTCGTCCTTTAAGAAACACCAACCAAACTGAAAAAAATTAAATGTGGTACTGACTGCTTATACACTTCTATTCTCCCTTTAAGCATCAGGTCATGGAATGACTTTCCACCTGCTGTAAAAGATACACCTCCTCTCTTAAATTTTAAATTGAAAATAAAAATGGTCTTGTTCTTTCAACATGAAATTTTCGCTTATTTCTCACATTGAGACACTTTGCCAATATTGTGTACTCCTCTTGGCTCAGTCAAAATTAAATTCGTATCTGTTTGACATAAAAATTGTCCCATCTACAGCCTGTTTCTGCAGCCACCTAATCGAAGATACTTTTCACTTCTATTCATTGCCCACTGTACTGTCCACAAAGGTGTATACTTCCAAATGCTGTTGTAAATGTGCTTGCTCCAGGTGTTAAACCAGTCTGTTGATTCATCTTGACCCAACTATTAGAAATTATGTTAAATGGCAATACAGATTTTACAAATGAATTGAACGTTGTTATTTTTCTGCAGTACAATCATAAAGCACTGTGTCAAGACGCTTCATCTATTGATAATGCCTGTAATTCCAGTATGAAATCTTAACATTTTATTAGCAAACAGTCTTTTTGTAATGTCTTGTGTGTAGTGTACATAAAAAGTGTGTCACTCATGTTCTGGAGATCCCCTCTTAGTTGCTTTGTAACTACTAGGTTATCCAGTTTTTTAAATAAGTATGTTTACAATACAATAGAATAGCAATAACTCGAGCAGATAATAACTTACTCACGAATCCATTATACTGACTTTCATAAGAATGTCTTTACGCAATGTATTGTGATTTTTATGCTCGCACAAAAGAGCCATGAAGATTGAAAGCCCCATTATGGTCCCAAACTCTAAGTTCCCTGGAAAGTTTTGCTGTGTTGCCTGTTTGGAAGACCTTGTAGTGTAATTCGTGATAGGACAGGCTATTGTAGTCACATTTATTATTATTATTATTATTATTATTATTATTATTATTATTATTATTATTATTATTATTATTATTATTATTATTATTATTATTGTTGTTGTTATTATTATTATTTTATCATTAATATACTGATGCCAAATGCTGAAAACTTATAAGTAGATTGTATACCAAATTACAAGATGAAACATCTAGATTCTGCTATAAATGTCTGAACAGCCTCAGAGATGTATTCATTATCAGTGTCCGACAAATCATCACTACCTTTCAGGAGGATATTGAATAAGATATCTCTTGAATACTGAACTATTAGAGTTATATTTTACACCTGGGGGGAGTAACTGGTATAAAGTGTTCAGTAGACAGACCCTTTGCACCACGATCTTCGGGCAGAACAAAAGGTAATGTTTTGTATCTACAGAAGGATGAGCACACGCACACCTTGAGGAGGGAGGGATATTGTTGTAGATTGGCGTTTAAAGCAGAGAAGTTAAGACGTGGCTGTGTGAGGCATATGTTTGGGAAACGACTACCTTGTTTGAAGTATGAGGGCTTTTTGTCAAGATTTAAATTTAGATTTAAACTGCGGCAGTGTCATGAGCATCAACCAGGAGGTAATTACATAAATTGATAGTAGAGAGGAGAAATGACTCGACAAAGCGATTGGTGATATAATTAATTTTGCGTAATTCAGCACGATTTCTCATTATACATCCAGTAGTGAATGCAACATCACAGGGGACCAGATCATTATTTAGATGTGGTGGAGTCAACCTATTACACATTTTAAAGAAAAGAATAAGTTTACAATATTTCCTCTGGTTTGACAAAGTTTGCCATCAAGGCTCTTTAAAAAGTAAGACACGTGGAGTGTATCTACTTGCACCAAAGCAGATCTTGGCTGGCCAATACTGCACAGCGTATAGATTGTGACAGTTTTGCAGTGCAATTGTCAAACAGGACACACCCATAATCAAGGCAAAACGAATCATAGTAGTATACAACCTTATGAGAGTCTGGCGAGAGAGTTTGTATTTGAGTCTGTATAGAAGGGCAAGCTATAATGACTGCCTTTATTAAGAATGCGTGTTATATGCTGGTGCCATGACAGATTGCTAGATAGTGTAACTCCAAGATGCAGGGAAATCATAGGGGCCTCATAGCCCAACTCAAGTCCACTGTAAATAGTATGAAGTATGCTAACAAGTTGATTCATGGTGGAATCGTTTTTCAGGAAACCAGAGTTTTTGGCAGATAGTAAATTATTAAAAGTTAAATACTCAGAGAAGATGTTATAGATTAGACGATCAACTACTTTAGAGACATGAAAGAGGAATGAAATTGGCATATAGTTTTCCTTTGCCTGTTTATTACTTTTTTGAAAACAGGACACACGTTGGACCTCTTCTAAGGACCTGGGAAATATGAGTTGGGGATTAACAGCGCTTGAATAGATCATTTTAAGAGAATGTGAGATTGAACAGGCGCATTATTTAAAAAGGGTGTTACCTTTGCCGCCAGGGCCACAAAGAGAACTAGTTGTGAGAGACATTAGAATATTGTCCACATCATATATACTCGCACATGAAGCATAGACAGGCGGGCCTCAGTCCGATAGGCAAAGGGCAAAGGGCAAAGGGTTATCATTATGCAGAATCTTGCACTGATCAGCAAAACACCTGTTGAATATCTCATACTTTTGTTATCACCAGACGGAATCTTGTACTGGTCCGCAAAATATTTGTTAAATGTCGAGTGAAATATTCCTTTCATCGTCAACTAGAGTTGGAATATTTTAATAGTGTTTGTGGCCGAAGATAGACTTGCTAATTGGTTCCACTATCTTCTAAGGTTAATATCTCTTGAGTCTAGTTCAGTACGGAGTTTTGTAAAGTAAAGACGAATAGTTTTTAATACTGTTTACTGTACGATTTCATTTCAATTTATATAACTGGAAGAGACATTCAATATTTTGGGTAATAATATAAGGAGCATGTGGGGCCGGGGCAGGCACTTCTACCTATTCCAGGCGTGATTGCGCTCCTTATTAACCTCTTAATGCTACAGGTAATCTAAGCCTTGTCCCTGGGTCGAATGGTGACCTCGCGGAACGGAATAAGCTATTTACAAGTGCCAAAGAAGAGGTCTGACCAGTATGACAGTGTCACTTATGGAGTCCAATTCTGTAGGACCAGTGTTCCAGAGAGCATTGTGAAGTACAATGTTCAAGTTATCAAAATCTGCTCCCTTAAAGTTCTAGACGACAGAGCATTTACAAGGGCGCTCTTGTAATGAATCACAGAGAAAGAGCAAAAAACTAAAGAATGATCTGACCAGGAGATAAGAGGGAATAAGTTGGAATTTCGAATATAACCAGTGGAGTCCGTTAACATGAGGTTCAGCAGGTTAACAGAGTACTCAGACACTTGAGTAGGTTGTTGTGTGCTTAGAGATCAAAGAGGCGCTGTCCGAGTTCGCTATCAGTGAAGAGAATCCCAACTGTGACAGCAATCTTAAAATCACTTGTTAAAAGGAGTATTTTAGGGTCACGTTTGATAGCAGACGAGATAGAGTGAGATAAATTGTCCAGGAAAATGTCTGTGTAGCGGCAGATTGGCCCGATGGACGATGATACACGCCTTTGATCAGTGTACCTGAAGGGACAGTAATTTCAGCCCAGGTGCATTCAATACTGGAAGTCTCCCTCTCCACACATCTTCCAGCAGGCAGAATGTCTTTTACGCACAGGGCAACCCCTCCCCCAGAACCAGTTTCAGGATTCTTATATAACGGCGTTTGAAAGCCTTTAATTGCCAATAAAGCATCAGGGAAGGTATCATCGTGCCACGTTTGGGACACTGCAATAACTGCAACTTTGTCAGACTCCGCCAAGACACTTATTTCTTCCAAGTTTACCATCAGATTTTAAGCTTTAATTCTTACGTTGCCATGACACACAGAAAATGTATTGAGATCAAAATTATCAACTGGGCCAGGGTTTGGATGAATGCTCGTGGAGAGAACCTTGCGTATAGAAACCGTCACATGTCTTCGACTACATAGACATTCGGTAAGTAATACTGCAGAAAGGACTATGACTGAGGAAAGTGGGAGAGGATTAAATTACAATCGTGACATATATACGTAGAAGTGGTGGCAAATATGGACAGGAACATAAACCCATCTTTGTTGTGAAATAACCTACCACAGCCCTAGTTTAATCCAAGGAGGGTAGCTCTACCCTCCTTGCTTAATCCAAACAGCTGCCCATTAGGGAGTATCATGCTGAGGAATATCCGCCGCTGAACACTGTGTGACGCATCAGATTACAAATGCATTCTTGATCACAATACCCAATAAGTATATGGCAGTGGATGCTGGACAACATAGTCTTCGAAAACACATGTGAGGTAATATAAATAAAAGCACAAAAGAGTACAGAAAACAATAAATGTACAAACATAGCAACATAGGAGAGCAAGATCATCAAATAAGTGATGATATTCGTATGGGAATGATTGTAAGATTGGTCGTAAATTAAATCTTGTTTACAAAGTATTTGAACAGAAACAGATGCGACATATGCAAGATTGCATAAAGGTCGTAATACTAATATATGCTGGATGATATTCAAAGTACCAGCAGAATATGTAAATATGGCCGGGATCTAATGAGATTAGCAAAACTATTTAGAATGTAGACGAATTAAACATTGACATTGGCTTGTAAGACCGTTCACACTCAAAATTTAGTCCTGTTACTAGATTAGCAAAAAGATTACGCATCAGCGAGAGAGTATGTTTAGAAATTCATGCTGCCAAAAAAAATTACAAGTTAGTCAGTGGCTCGTGTAAGATAATGAACATTACATAATTGAGTTGATCTCGAAAAGCAGACTGCCGAAGAACATATACAAGCAATCAGCGAAGTAAAGAAGAACAAGAAACAGATTACTGAACGATACAATTTATCAGTTCAAAAGTATTTGTTGAAGTTTATTCAGCCTATGCAAAAATACATGAAGTAAAGATCGTGATATACCAACATACACCGGATGGTTTTCAAAGTGATTAGAGTACATGTAAAGGTAACCTGAATGTAGTCACGTTAACGCATCAGCTGTCATGGATAGTGCGACTCTTTAAAGGAAAATTGAGGAAAAACCTGATTTCTATTTCCAAAGCAGGTAATCAGATTAGAAGTATTAACATTGCATTTCCATACAGTGGACCAGGTAAGTCATACTGTCGACGATTGACCCGAAAAAGATGACTGCTAATGGGTCAAGGCTATAGGACGTGAGTCGATAAAATATTGAGCTGTACACGACAAAGGTGGAACAGCGTTAGATATTAAACGACTATAATGGCAGTATACACAACGTTTTTTTTTCAGCGTAACAGCAATATGAGTTAGGGTAACCTAGATCTATTCGAGATAACATAACTTTTTTGATAATGTAAACATATTTGTCCATAGAAAATAATGATAGCGTATATGTAGAAGTACAAAGCAATAAATCGGCCACTCTTAGGCAATGTATGCAAACCAAACATGGGCATTAACCATCAATTTGAAAACAACAAAGATGTATGGTATATGAGGGAATAGTGACTGTAGCTGGCGAAAAATCAGGTTTAGTAAACGAAAGTAGATAATGGCAAATCTGTACAAGATAATCCGTGCTGGTTAGCAACTTATTGACCAAATTATATATTCAAAATACACCGTTTGTTTATGAATATATCGGCAGTAACTGCCATCTAAGGTTTGTTTGAAAAGGTGCAGGAGCAATTATATATTCTCTGGCCGCGTGTACCGACAAGTTATGATAAAACTTAGACCAAATTTCTTTGCACAGTATATGTTGTGATGCGGCTGAAAGAAATAAAAGAATTACGTAAGCTTAAAAAAGTTGACTGCTAATGGGTTAAGCAGTGTTACCGTGCTAGGTAACATTTGTTGGATGCTAAGCAGGACACTAAAAATAGAAAGGACGGACCTGTAGGACCTGTGTCTAAAATATAATTTATTTATTTACTGAATCTACCCCTTTACAACAGGGGCACAGCAGGCAGGGTAGAACCCACGGTGCGTCAGCCACAAAATACGTAATTACACAATTCATATAAAACAACATAAGGGTAAAATGAACAGAAATGTGGATGTGGCTACAGTCAAGAAATATCAAAACAGAGATACAAGGTAAAGCACCCCATATACAATATCAGTTCGGACCACGTGCGTCATAATTCAATGTATCGCGCCCAGCGCACCACGCCTCTGACAAGAACTGCTTGCAAACAGTGTCAAACACAAAACCGAAGGTGTTTCCATATGTGCATGCTTGGTCACCTAGCAAGTAACAGAATTTTGCAACAAGAGAGTAGCTTATGTAAGAGAGCCACACTTGTTCTTGTTAATTTCCTTCAATTTTATTTCCAATAACAAAGTATAGTTTAATCTTTTATTATTTGTTTTAGAATATACGAAAAGGAAATGCAGTAAATCTTCTTTCCCTTCTTGAAATAAACTACATATTTCACTTGTCATTCCCCATTTAGCCAGATTTTCGTTAATACCTGAAGATCCAACCCTGGCCAAGAACTTAAGCCTAGTTCCATTGAAATTACTGATATCAAGCATGCATTTTTGACCAAAAGTAGAACATTTCGTTAGCCGATACCAATATAACAAAGATTTTTCATCAAGGACTTGAAAGAATTCCATCTTATAACTCTCTAAACTTGACTTTTGATATGTTTCCAACCAGGTGTCCCGTTGGCTCGAAAAGGCCCGATCTAAACCAACATTTATGAGAATTTGATGTATTTCCTGAAAGGAACACCATGGCAATTTGAATAATTCTCCAAATAGGATATATATATATTGACGTATACATGTACACATTTATTTTTAGTCACTCGTGTTTTTGTAGTTGTTTCTGAAGCAGCGGCTTTATGGGTCACTTTTCCATGCAAAATCGTAACAAAGGTTGTTGTGTCATTATTTCTCGATGTACTAACTGTCGTATAAGCTGTGTTTGCACGCTGGAGCACTGCGTGGAAACTTCTGGGCTTTTATCCTTGTGTTATATGGAAAATGCGCGACGGAAAATTGGTATAAAATGGTATTGCATAGTAGAAGAAATGATATAGTATTTATTTCATAATATGTGGTAGACAGGACAATTAGTTAGCAACAGGCTTAAGTTTAGCATGTGCCAGCAAGACAGTAGAGATGTGTTGGAAATGTTGATTACTTTGCGTAGAACCTACTCTGCTATCTCATTTAATGGACTATTAGGAGAATGGTTTAGTTAGTTGATCTAGCTGTAGACAGAGCTTTGACATGGCACATACTAAACACATTCATTCTTAAGTTTATGGCTTCTACAACCCTCTTACTTGAGTACAGGATCTTTGGCGACTTGGTATTCTATTGTTTTATGTCACACCCTTCGTCTTTATTTGACAGCTCAAAAACGCATTAATCTTTAACAGTGCCACCTACCGGAAACTCAGAGAAATTTACAATAAATATAACGTTTACCATTATGACAATTGGTAAACGTATAGATAAAAACAAGCGATGAAAGCTGGGTCATATTGAATTAACGGAATGTGATTCGTATAAATATTTAGATATACTTTTCAGTAAATATCTAGCTGATAGTGTTCATGTACAACAATATGTTAAACCCAAAGCCACCCGTCTTAACGGTTACATGTGCAGTATCTTGGCTGCCAGAGTAGTATTTGGGGACAGTCTCTGGAGAAGTTTGATAATGCCAGCGCTGACACATGGGTCTGCAGTTTGGCTGTGTAATTCTAAGGAAAGTGTAACAGCTGTTAAATCTTTTCAATATTCAGCCGCACGTGCAATTTTACGAATAAAAGGCACACCCGCAATGGTAGCCACTTTGAGGGATTTGGGTTGGCTACCGCTAAATTTTATTCTTGACAAAATACGTATAAAGTACTTCCATAGATTAAAACACTTGCTCCCGGAGTCGAGACTTTGTAAAAGAATTTTTCTGGAAATGGAAAATGAATTTGTAAATAGAGGCAGTACCTCTTGGCCCTATTTTAAGGAGATTAAGAAAATATTTGTTAACGTTGGACTCGATAATTTGATGTACCGTCAAGATGGACTGTGGGTTGACAAATTTCATAAACTGAGTGTAGACAACTTTATACAGAGCTTTTTCACCGAGATTGACAATAGGTCATCATTACATTTTTACAGCTTATTGAAGCGATCCTCTTTTCGGGAGGAATATCTTTTTACAGTGAATGATTTTGAATCGGCTCGCTTGAAGTTTATGGCACGTTCTGGATGATTAGGTATACAGGAGAATTTATATAAATGGAATTTAGCATCATCTGCGACTTGTAAATTGTGTGGTAGCAGCTTAGAAAATATTTGTCATTTTTTGCTTACATGTCCAACACTCAATGCTATACGTCTGAAACTGTGGTATGAACTCGAATCCACTTTATGCGACACAGGTTATACGCACGTGTGGGAGGAGTTCATGGGCGCTTCCGTCAACAGTAAATTGTGCTTTCTTCTGATTAACTCAGCTAATATTCATGGCGACCAAATTGGGATTATTTTTGATGGTGTATGCAAACGATTTTTAATAGAAGCTTGGCTTACCCGTAAGTCCTTGGTGGACGGGACTTAACTAGTAGCACATACTTTTAGTTTCATTTTCTCATTTATATTGCCCTAAAGTAGTCTCCCACGGGGAGGTGTGTGTGTTGGCTGCATTTTTCCTGATCGCTCCCTCGTCCCGTTTGTCGTCTCTTTTTTTTTTTTTTTTTTTTTCCTTCGCTGGATGTGGGTTGTGATCCGGGACGGTAATGTCAGCGCTCACACCGCCCCGGGGGGCAGGGCGAAAGTGTGACTATATTTTTACTCCTGTATATATATATTATTTGATGTTTTAAATGACTATGTATGTCTATGTGAACGCACCACAATTTTACCCCTGGTTTATGGTGCCCCCGTGTAAAAGGGGTAGTTTCGTAAATAAATAAATAAATAAATAAATAAATAAATAAATAAATAAATAAATAAATAAATAAATAAATAAATAAATAAATAAATAACGCATTAAAATAAGTCACATGGAGAAGCTAGTGAGCCCCATTGGAGGATAGACTAATATTAAGCCATACGCTTCGTTAGATAAAGAAAAAGAAAAAAAGAAGCGGAGAGTGGATTCGGTGTACGGAAGAACAGAATAAAGGACGGGTCGATCCCGTGGAGTTTGCTCACTGTGACACTTGTCACAATCGCTAAGTGCGATAATTGATGAAGAGAGGCTTTTGACTGAAGCACAATCGATGGGTATTCTTCCACCATCAAGTTCCAATATTTTTGGAATCTGGCGCCAGCCGATAGCCCATATTATCTTAGATTATAAAGCACTTTCGTTTGTGTGTGTGTGTGTGTGGTGGGGGGGGGGGGCAGTCACAGAACATGGTATGATTTTTCTGTGTGGTAAGTATAAAGAACTGAAAGTAATATTTCATCGGGGGAATGACATGCAACGTTGTAGTACACAAGGATTTGCGTGAATAAAGATGCAGAGGTTTTTCCATCTACAAGAATAAGGACACCCCTATACATGCCATTACGCAGCTTACATTGCCATTTTTAACAGCCATGATTTGTGTGTATTGATGCTGTAGAAAAGAGTTCTTACATTTTTTTAATTTTTTGTATCTTCCGATTTTGCAAAATGTGGACCTGATATATGTGTTTCATGTGTGTTACATAAACAAATTGTGCAACTGAAACTGTAGTATACATTTACTAAACTATTTGAGGTGTTGAACTGTTCCTTGCGTCAATATACGTCTCTGTTTGGTGTCCACCTCCTGAAAAAACATGATTGGCATATAATATTCAGTCAGTTATGAGATATTCGCCAATGAGACACTGTGTTGCATTGTGAAAGTATCTTTTTGTTACCAACTAATTTAAGACTCATCATACAGACCGCGTATATCCTTCTAATGCCATGTATAGACCGCATATATTATTCTAATACCGTGTATAACATTAGTAAAGGTTGCCATGAACACAATAAACGTCACCCACTTGCGCAAAGGCGACTGACAGGTTTTTAAGAGGTTTTGCATATCAACACAACAGGGTCCAAGATGAGGTAAATTTCACATGTAATGACTCCTCCTAAAAGAGCCTCAGTGATGTAGAAATCTTAATTCCTTACACTCGAGTTTGAATATATATATATATATATATATATATATATATATATATATATATATATATATATATATATATATATATATATATGGCTGTCAGAGTAGGTATAGTAACTTCTCCTGCTTGTTCTTGTGGTGCCGAAATAGAAAATTCATTTCATTACTTTTTTGAGTGTACCAATTACACGACTGAGCGGAATTTACTGCACCAAAATATCATAGCATTGGCTCCTTTCACGCTACAAACTCTTATGTTTGGAAATCCCAAGTGTTCAAAGGCAGTAAACAAAATTATTTTTGACAGTACCCACACATATATCTTAAATTCTGGCAGATTCAACTGAGGCCCGTACGTTTTCCACCCAGGTTGACGAACAAGCTTTGCTTGTGACTCCTGGTGGTTCACGTGCGGGCCGGTACTATTCATTTCTTTTTTTTTTTTTCCGCGAGCAGTATTCGTGTGAACAGTGTTGGCTGGCCTCGACAGTATTGTATTCTGATAATGCATATTTCTGTCTGTCCTGTAACTGTGATGTCTGATCTTTTTGTATTATGTCCTTGTCGATGTTACGTCAATGTGGTGTCCTGTGGCCCGTCTTTACCTTTTGTACAGCATTTGTATTGTTCTTTTATTTCTTTTTTTCACTAGAGGGATTTATATAGGCAGAGCCTTTTTCCCGATCGCTTTTTTGAATAAAAATATGTTCCAAAAACCGGCAGTTGTTTGAGTTTTATCTATTCAATAGGAATATACTTTTTCTACGCCAAAAAATCAAACGTAGCCATCCGCAAGATTTGAAGTTTATCTGCGATAAGATGTGCACGCTTGCCTTGCAAGCATTAATTAACATTGTTATTGCAGGCCAGAGGGAACTTGATGACGGTTGGCTTGGGTCACATGTGGCTCGAATCGACGGTGATGGCAAACGATGTTCAAATACATGTCCTGGAAGTGTGCTGTTTAATGATATGCTCACATCAATGAAAAATATTAAGATGTATTTAGGTGATGGAGCCACAACTTGTCCTCATGTATTGTTCAGTGATGAAAGACAGTGTTCGATACGTTGGGAGATTTTATTGTTTAATTTCAATTATTTGCTTCTATGCTAACTTAGCAGTACATAATGTATCGACCATTTATGATAGAGGTGACTGAATTTTAGGCATTGGCTTTTTTACCTCCGTTTTGTCTGATTTTAGTTCAATTTGGCATTTGGCATTTGGCATTAAAGGTACTTTACCACTGACGCTCAGCAAATGCCAACTGCATAGTGCTTAGCCCTTGTTAAATTTGCGAGCTGTCTTATGCAGCTGGAACTTTTGTATGAAATATTATAACTGACGAGACTTGGTCTTTTTATACGCAGTATCCAGTCTGGATCGAGGGCCCATCCGCCAGTTAGTCCTATATCGACACACATAACAGTAAAATCTTCTGCAAAATACCTGCATCCGGTGCCTGCTCCGTAGCTCGGAAGCTCCGTACAGCCATAGCCATAGCTAGGGATAGCCCAGGCCATGAGGAGGTGCAGGAAAAGTGCATTAGAAGTGCACGCACTTCAATCGAGTGCAGGTTCTAGGCTGCATGTGTTTTGTAGGGTAGTGTAGGCCTACTGGAAGTGCCTGCGCAAATATGTAAATGAGACGAGAAGCTCACTGAAGTGTACTCCATTTCCTGGAAGACGCTGGAACCGAATTGAAGTGCACTCCACTTCCAGGATGAACCTTGAAACATACTGTACTTCCTGCCCGTACTTTGAAACCAGTGTACATGGAAAATACATGCAGCCGAATACTCTGTGCATAATTTGGAAAACAAGAAATACAGATGTTACAGCGTGCTCCATATTTTCCCATGATGGGATAAACACAGAAGAAGTTATTACAATTCCATTTTATACATACCAATGTTTAGTGTGGTATTCGGATACTGATTTTAAGAACTAAAACTTACACAATTATAATGTCCTTCTTACATGATTAATCACCATTATTTGCACATTTTGATTGGGAATTTTGAAGTACCATAAATTTTCTCCAAAGAGTAAGACACATTTTTCTGATTCATAGGCAGATGCCCTCACAATAACTGTATGTTGTGCTTGACAAAGGCCCATGTCCTGGAAGCGCACAAAAGTGTATGATCGTTTCATTCACTTGAGCAAACTGTAAAAAGTGCTTTTGAAGTGCACTTATCATTAAAATAACTTGAAAAAGTGCACAGGAAGTGCACTAAGCAGGAAAGAAATGCACTTGGAGTGCATTCCCATCTATAGCACTTCCACGGAAGTTTGCTGGGGACAAAAGAAGTGCGTAAAAAGTGTGCACTTCTTTGCACTTCCTTATGGGCTGGGAGGAATAACCACGCGGTGGTCATGATGTCTGATCACTTGCTCGATTGGAATGCAAATATGTCACTGTTTTAAAACCGTCCCGTTTTTATTCGTTTTTAAAATTTTTCTTTACCTGTAACTTTATTCAATGAGAGTAATATAGGAGTAATATCGTAGCAAGGAAAGTAATATTGCAGCCAGGTAGTTTTACTTGTGTTCTTCTAAAGTAAAATGTATTTTGTTTGAAGCGTGCTGTTGTAATGTGTGATAGTGTAAGTTTGTGGGCAAATGCCAGTAAGAAAATGACTGCCTAGGTAAAAGTGGCGTTCAGCAACTCGCTCTGCATTATTCTCCATTACGACAGGAGATGTAGTGCATCCAACATATTTTCAAATAGAGTTGCTTGTTTTGATGGAAACATCAGGGAAACGTGTTACAGTTTCTTGTCCAGGGCTAATTGCTCAATCAATGCTCTGGTAAAACGAGAGTCTAAGGAAGTCGCCCACTGTAAATTTAGTATAGGGTGTAAATGATGGTCTATGCTGTACATTGTTGCCATGTAATCATCATTGGTTGAATAGGGTTCGTTAACTGAATAGTAAACCCATCGTAACGTCAACTTTTGTGCATATTTTACTGGAAGGGATCGTTCATTGCTGTCATTACGCAACTCTTTCACACAAATTTCTTTTTACCTGCACAATGGCATGCAAGCAGACTTTTGAAAGTAAATCAAACACGGTTCCTGTCATCTTGTTATTGTTTCAGTTGGTGACACACCGTCAAAGAGGCGTAGCTTCAGTATGGACCGTGGCCTGGTTTGAGCTTTGAAAGAATTTTGACGTGAATGTGCCTGTCTGATGTGAAAATATCTTTCCATTAATAGCTTATTCGCTTGCTATGTTTTCTATGCACATGGTCCATTATGTTGGATTAGGACACACTCGGTCAAAAAGTTTCAAGTTCTTCTCTCATGTCTTTCACTGACTCTTTCAATTATTGCACTAACGCTCCGCTGATCATTCTAGATATTATTAACAAAGTACACGTGTCGAGTTGAGGGGGAGGGATGTCTACTGTGAGCGAGGACAACACCTTTTTCACAGCTCCTACAATTTTCCCGTAATCGATTCTACTTTTAGCTGGGACAAAATGTTTATCCACAGCATTGTACCATTTTTCTTTCTCTGTTAAAGGCGCTTCTGCTTTACTGTTTCCAATCATGGTCTCGATATCTTTTCTTAGGTAGTACAGGTAAAGCCATTTGACCAAGTCTGTCGCATCAGGTAATGGTACTTGCCTGGTTCGAATGATATAGTCAGAGGAATCAACCACGGCACAAGGTTTCTTATGATAATTCTCCAATCTTTCCATAGATTCTTCTTCTTCCCCGTTTGTGGTTTTGGAGTGCAGGTTCTGGGTGTTATCGTACTGCAGGCTGGCGCGTCTATAACGCAGCCCTAGCCATGGGTTTGGTGGAAGTGTCTGAGTAAATATGGTGAATGTTTTGGCATCATGCTCCATGTAGTAAGTATGAGTATGTATTTGCTGTATTTTTAAATATGCTCGAATTTACCGTGCTGGGTTTGATATTTAAACCTACACTGGCCGCTGGTGTACATGCCTGTTTCAACGGTTTCATTGTAGAATACGCACAGTCCACCTTGGACATCTTGGATGTTTTGTGTGTGGTTTCCTTTTTTCCGGGACAAGATATCTTGGGACCCGAAATTTCCTGTAAGTTGAAAAGACTAAATGTTTATTCTACATTTTAAAGGTATTTAACTTTCACCAGCATTGTAAATGGTAGAACGCGCGTATGTTCTAGCTATTACACATTCGTACATTTTATTTCATTCCGTGCTTTTAATGTGATGCATAAATTTTAGAGTTCATTCGCGTTGCTATATTTTTAAGT
This sequence comes from Hermodice carunculata, assembly GCA_964020975.1. Lineage (NCBI taxonomy): Eukaryota > Metazoa > Annelida > Polychaeta > Eunicida > Amphinomidae > Hermodice > Hermodice carunculata. The sequence continues at coordinate 135,929,227 of OZ026612.1, read as the reverse complement.
CTATTATACCGAGTATGCATATTTTGTCTAAAATGAAATTATGCGTATTCTCGAAGTTACATTTCAGGCTATTATGATGTAAAAGTATAATCAATAGTTTCTGATATAAATCCTGAAATGGAAGATAGAACGTATACTTACATTTTTGAAAGCAATTGTATGTCATATTTCATCAGTTTGCAGTTTGGAATCCGTTGATGGAGGAATTGAGGTGTGCGGGACACAATCACCGTTGATAGACCTATCCAATTGGTGTATGGGACACATCCATCGTTGATGGACAACATGTATTCATTCCTGTTTTATGTTGGTTGAGATGCGTGGGACGCATTCGTCACATAGTATGTCACTCTGCTGGGGTCCCCCAAATATGAACTCACATCTCCATAAGTATGCGATCATGGTAAATTGACAATTTTGTAATTTGATTTGCATATACATACAGTGGTAATGCCTCTTTTTCAATGATTATACCACTGGAAGCTTTATGTTCTACATTGTATATGTGTAACATTTATAATTTACTTGTCCTTACGCTTTCTAGAGTTTTGTCCCAGTGAGTGTTTTATCTCAAGTTTTGGTGTGGAGGACACAAATCACGAATTATTAATTGTAGATACTTAATTTTTAACGTATACATATTATCTATGTCAATAAGGATGATGGATTACTTGTGCGTATATTGGACGCATCATGGAATTTACCCCGTCCCATCGGTGCCTCCGTTGTAAAGGGGAAGTTTGCATGACAATAAATAAAATCATGTATTAGCTACCGGTATTTCAAATGTGAACTCAACGGACATCGTATGTAAATGGTATATAGTTTAGTTTAAACGTATTTATTTAGTCTGGATAGCCCTATAGTACATCGAAATGACTAATACATGGGTTCTCCAGAACATGGAGACACACAGTAAGTATATACAAGACACACATGACAGAACAAATGTTACCAATGAATTATATCTATGTAAACTCTGTACGAATATCAAAGTTTGATTACATTTAAGATAAAAGTTAAACCAATATGAATTGAGTTCACTATTTACCCATTAAAGAAAAAAGGTATGATACAAATAAATTTGCATAGTCCAACCGATGAATACTACAGTAACAGTAACGGAAACATTTAGTCGTTAAAGCGCCTGGTATCAATAATGTACTGATGGAGAGCATCACAGATCTGGATATTCAGGCAGCTCGAAAGCTCGTTACTGCCACGGAGAAATATTTCAACTAACCTATCACTACCAATATGAATTATAAGATGCGGGCTAACCCCCGGAGCAATCAAAGGAATAACAGTATTCAGTAATCTGTTTCTCGGAACGATGTAATAGGGACAGAAGAGTAGAAAATGCTTGGAGTCTTCAGTGGGATAAGAACAGGCACAGGATGGGTCAGAAAGGATGTTAATTTTGTGAAGGTGGGAGTTTAGTCTAGAGAATCCTAGGCGTAATTGCGTGTGGCAAATATTAGCAAATCTGTCACCATGGAGATAGAACTCGGGAACAGTGTCTGTGGCTAAAAGAGTAGCTTTAAGTTTCGATTTGAATATATGTAGAGAAAGCGAATCTCTGATGTCGGCAGGCAGGTTATTCCACTGTTTGATAGCATCTGGGAGGAAAGAGTTAGACAGACGCGATGTTCTACATCTAATGGGGCGCACCGACATTGAATGTCGGAGAGCACGACCAGCAGGAGGAGGGGGTACTAGATTAGATAGATAAGAAGGAGTCAGTTTGTGGTACATTTTGTAAAAGAGGACAAGCTTAAAGTATTTACGTCTGTCTGCAAGAGTTGACCAGCCAAGTTCACGAAGTAAATTAACATGTGATGTATGTTTCAAGGCACCTGTACAAATTTTAGCGGCATTATACTGAATCGATTCCAATCGATCAGACAGGACTTTACCACAGTTGTCGAATAAAACACAGCCGTACTCACGGATTGGACGGATCATAGAACAATATAGTTTGACCAGGGATTTGCGTGACAGTTTATACTTGAACCTACGCAGTAAGGAAATTCTTTGACCAGCTTTATTGGTAATCCGTGTGATATGGGCTTGCCAAGATAAGTCACCACTCAAAGTGATTCCGAGATGTGTATGAATGTCTGCCTCAGGAATCGGAGACCCACGCAAGAAAACTGGCGGATGATGAGGTTTCACTCGTTTCACAGAAAATAGAACAGATAGTGATTTGGTGGCATTGAATAACACTCGCCATAGCCTGCCCCAGTAATGTATTAGAGACAGATTGGTGTTCAGGTGGCGTGAGGATTGAACAGGGTTATTGACAATTTCGAGTATGCTAGTATCATCAGCGAACAATCTCACTTCGCACGTGAGATTGTCCACTAGGTCATTTACATAAACCAAGAAAAGGAGGGGCCCAAGGATAGATCATATCCGAAGGAATAAATCATCATACAAGCTTTCATTTACTGGTTTTCATTTGGAGGTTTACGGACAGGACGAATACTACACCACACCACCTGTGAAACAAATTGACCCTTTCCCCCTTGAACTGATACTTGAGTCAACAACTTTCCTTGGCATGAGTTGGGCACTAAGTGCCCAACTCATGCGAAGGAAAGTTGTTGACCGGGGGCACGTGATCTTGATAGGGCTCATTTACAATTCTCAGTCAAAATTGTTTTTCATTACTGTTGAAATTAGTTGAAAATACTGAAGCAGACGACATTTGACATCAGCCGGATTAGGTCGGTTTAAGGTCAATGGCTCTGTAGATGTGTACTCGTGCAATTTCAAACCCATTGGCCCAGTACCTTTGGGCATATTTTCCAGATTTACCCCCCCCCCCCCCATTAAAATTACTTTAGCATGACCACGTGGGAACACAAAAATAGATATTCACAAAAGGTATATCCCCACCAAATTTGAAGTGAATCAGCTTAAGGTTATTAGAGAAAAAGTACAAAATATGAATTACCCCTGTAATCCCCACTGATTTTGCATGGTAATTAATGGGAACGTATGCAAATACCCGAATTTAAAAAATGTAAAAATATTCAGGGTTCAGCAGTATCACCACCTGCTTAAAAATGTATTTAACTTTTCAACAAGGTACATTTCTAACAAGTTTCAACACAATCGGAGTAGTGGATCTGAAGAAAAAATTGAAAGCAGTTTTAAAACGCAAACATTCTTTAAATTAATAAGAAAAGAAAAATCGCAGCCCTAAGTACCGGTATTGAACTCATTAAGGTCTACGGGTCTTCAAAAGAGTTCTTATGCAATTAAAAAAATGACCGAACAGCTTTGGATATGATTTTAAAGATTTGGCCAAAACCGTGAACAACAACAGTGAATTAATGAAAAAAATAATACAAAAGTCACTGTAGCATGACCAAGTTGTACAAACTTAGCAGAGACTCAAGCAGGGTGGATCCCCACCAATTTTTGGAGAAGTCGGAAATGTAAATGTTAACAGAAGATGACGATGGCGCACCGACGGACGACAGACGATTGCTCATTCTTTCAGCTCAACTGAATAACAAGCCAGCTAAGTTAAAAATATGCTTCAAACTAGTCCAAAAGAAGGTATTCATATAAAACCGTATTAACTGCAGACCTGCTCTAGTCCCATCAAATGCTGGGCAATGGAACAATGCCTCCCCCGTGATGAGGTTACTTGTACCAGTTATGTTACTTTAACATAATAAATATAAAGAAATAACACTTTTTCTAATAAAGAAATGTTCAATATCTTGTATATTTAAGAACCTTAGTGAATGACTTTCCTTATCTTTTTGCTTTATCAATTTGTTAATTTTATGACAGAAGTTCATATGGCCCTGAATCTGCTCTCCTGTCTTTCAAGTTTCTTGCTGCAGCCTAGGTTGTAGCACGGGATCTTAGTTACCTCCTGTTGCTTTGAAACTGCATAGAGGATTTCTGGGGATCCGTGAAACGCAATTTATTCAACAAGTCGAACTGCGATTCTTTTCCTATTTTGTAAGAATTATTGTTTTCTTTCTTTCTTTCTTTCTTTCTTTCTTTCTTTCTTTCTTTCTTTCTTTCTCTATCTCTCTCTCTCTCTCTCTCTCTCTCTCTATCTATCTATCTATCTATCTATCTATCTATCTATCTATCTATCTATCTATCTATCTATCTATCTATCTATCTATCTATCTATCTATCTATCTATCTATCTATCTATCTATCTATCTTCTCCCATACTGTACCTAGGGCCCTCTTCAAACTTCCTGGCAATGTACCTAACCTTGATTGCCACAATTTTTTTCACCACATGGTGGTGCTGTCATTTTCTGATATTTACCACACCGTACCATACCATCATCAGTGAGGCACTCGATCCCCTTCGACAAGGCTCAACACCGAAGTGGGGCAACCTTGATTCCACAGTCCAACCCACGGACACTTCCCCAGTCTCTTGCTCCAAAGCGTCCCCTATCACCGTGTAAAGCCTACACCTCCTCCTTTACTATTTATGAAATTCCCACTGCTTATTTATTCATTAGCCGACTACGCATATCCTCTCAACCCTATTCACCATACCCTCTAACACATCTTTCGTGTCCATTTTCCCTCTCTGGAACCACTCTTTCCACATTCATGAACCATTATCCCAGGCTTGAGGGACCTTCCTGCAATATCCTGCTCTTCCTACCAACCCTTCCCAATTCCCTTGACTCTGGACTTTGGTTCTTAATTAACATGTTCATACCCTTTACTGTACGCTAAACCTGATCAGATACTCCGAGTACTCGTATCTGCTTTTTAACCCTACATCTTTGCCTACATTAACCCCAGCAACTTCTTTCATTTGCGTATCTAATCCTGCTCTTGTTTCCCATGTGCATCCATCCCTGCTTCCCACTCTAACCCTTCCTCCCTCCTTACCCCCCCCCCCATACCCCCTACCTCACACGTATTCTTGATCCGATCATTAATATCTTCTACTTCACTAGCTAAGAGTCTGTACTGAATTATTCAATCAACATCTCCCAACTCAAAATTCACCACCCTCATACCCACCATCAGTGTTGCCAACCTCCATGTTTGCGCGGGAGGCTACCAGAATATTATGCTGAAATTTCTTGATAATTTGTAGGTTTTTGACAATTTTTAGCCACTTACCTGAACTTCAACATTTTCCTCCTGTATTTCATGTTATTTTTTTCAATCTCGCTGAATTTTACTACCCAGATTTTCAATTTGACAGGGTGCAACACCGTACCCTCGTTACCTCTTTTAATCACTTGAAAATATGTTTTGTATTACTGGCTGTTCCCAAAATACCTTCTTTACATACAAGAACACCTTAGCCAATGTTAATTGGTAAAAACATCCATAGACAGCCATGCAACATTGCTTTATATTAAATTTACACACTCCCTAACTAAAACTCTGTTATATCTTACATATTACCCCTCTGACTGCCACAGCCAACTGTTTGTTTCTTTTTAAGCAAAGTATATATTATAATGAAGTATTACCTTATAACATGAATACTGTAATCTAGTCTTCCTCCCTTTTAACTTAGACCTTCTTCATCTCCATTTGACTGCCATACTCATACTATATATATATATATATATATATATATATATATATATATATGTATGTATGTGTGTGTGTGTGTGTGTGTGTGTGTGTGTGTGTGTGTGTGTGTGTGTGTGTGTGTGTGTGTGTGTAAAGAATAATTTATCATTGTTCGCTTCTTATCAATTATGGAGAGTAAAGAGTTCGGACTGCGGAATAGGGTAATGACTACTAGGAAGTGGTTTATGTTCGCTTCTTACCAAACGGAAGAATTTTTGAAGTGTAATTCTTAAATCAACACTCTAAAGATAAATACTTAATTGCCGTTTAATACGTTTCACATCAGGATCTACCTCCCGTATCTCATCCCATCCCCACATATGTAGACTGCTATTCCCATTGGCACTGAATCCCTCTCCCCTACTAACATTAATGTCAGGAGTTTGTACCATATTTTCTGAGCTCCTTCTGTATTGTCGTATTATTCGTTTTGTTACCATGGTATATTGTCCGAATATCTCCATACACCTATCACCTATAAACTACACCATATATCCGCCTTCCGACCTTTTAATGCACATCCAAACTAACCCCTGTCCTCTGCCACTCACTTCTGGTCTCTCAGCGTTTATTGCACATTTACAGCAGCCCATTGTTAATGCCGTTTCTTCCTTCCCTCATATCAACCGTCATGGGGATTAGCATTGATCATTATAGAGTGGCAATTGGACTTTTTCACAACTGTTGGTCAACCCCACGAAAGTATGATTGGCCCAAGAATACTGCTGATTCCGAAATAATCCTTTCTTTCTGTTTCTTGTCCTTAGTCCCAATGAACGTGATTCTACTAGGTTTCACGTGTCTACAACACCTACTGTCAGTCTTGCAAATTTTTTTTCAGTCCTGCATTGATGTGCATCCAAACCCCGGACAAAACGACCCCTCTGCAAAAAATTATTTAAAACTATGCCACTCAAACGCCCGTAGTATTAAGAGTTCGGGCAAACTTGATGAACTTCAATTATTAGCGCAAGTCGAAAATTTTGATGTTATCACTTTATCAGAAACTTGGCTTGATGCGAATTTTCCTGATCAACTCCTCCATATTGAAAATTTTCAACCCCCTTTTAGAAGAGACCGTCCTACAGGACGAGGAGGAGGAGTCCTTACATATGTTTCTGCTTCGTTACCTTGTCGAAGGCGCACCGATCTAGAGGATCTGAACTCAGAGTGCATCTGGATTGAGATTACAACAAAACGTGGGGTTCTACTGATTGGAAATTATTATCGACCCCCCGGCCAGCCTGCTCAAATACGGGATGCCTTTCTCGAAGCTTTGAATACATCAATCTCTATAGCGCTTGAAAGTAACCCACACTCTCTCCTTATTACTGGCGATTTTAACGATAGATGCTCAGACTGGAATTCACCACATCAGGATAGTGACCTTGGCTTAGCGCTTTTCAACCTGCTTCTTCAACACAACCTCTATCAGCTTATACAGGAACCTACAAGAACCACCGAATACTCAGAAAACCTGCTTGATCTTATTATCACTGACTCTCCTGGCCTGGTACTCAACAGTGGTGTCCTCACTCCTCTGTCAAATTCTGACCATGCGATCGTTTTCTGCTCTCTCTCACTATCACACTTTAAAGACCGCCCGCTCAAACGTCATGTTTGGGATTACAATAAAGCCAATTTCACTGAACTTAATTCTACTCTCTTAACAGCACCTTGGAACACAGCCCATGAAGTCTATGATAACCTTGACGACATTGTTTCATACTGGTCAGAATTGCTTCTCTCCACTGCCAAGGAATTTATACCCTTTAGAGAAGTCACCATAAGACCTTCAGACAAGCCTTGGATTACTACCGAGATAAAAAAGCTTATTCGTTTCCGCAATCGGGCATGGAAGCGTTTTAAGAATATAGCTAACCTGCCACGACCCTATACACTCGAGGTTTCCATGAAGGTCGAGAAGTTTTACCAGTTCTACAAGAAGTCACGTAACCATGTCCTTAACAAAATTCGAAAATCGACACGTTCTTACTTTAATAAATTACGTTCTAAACTGGACGATAACGAAATAAATCCAAAACAATGGTGGAGCTTATCTAAGTCTGTCTTGGGATCTAAAATCCACCAGGGGATTCCACCAATAATTGAAAACGACCAAATTATATCCTGCAATGCAAAAAAATGTGATATTTTTAATAACTATTTTGCAAGTCAGTGCACAAATTCTTCTGACATTGACTCCCCACCATTGCCTGAATTTAGTCACCGCACCGAGTCTAGACTAACTGAAATCACTTTTTGCGAGCAGGACGTTTTGAAAGTATTATTGTCTCTAAGACTTACTTCTGCAACAGGGCCTGACAATATTGGCAACATCCTTCTAAAAAATACTGCTCACTCCATCTGTAATCCTCTCACAAAAATATTTAAACTTTCTCTTAACCAAGCCTACTTTCCCTTGTCCTGGAAACGTTCAAATATTTGTCCTGTCTTCAAAAAATCTAACAGACAAATAAAAAGTAACTATAGGCCAATATCCTTACTCTGTAATGTTTCTAAAGTCTTTGAACGCATAATGTTTAATGCCCTCTATGAATATTTAACTGCAAACGATCTCCTCACACACAAAAATTCAGGTTTCAAGGCAGGCGACTCAACAATCAATCAACTTGTCTACCTACTTCATATTATATATAACGGTCTAGAGTTATCAAAAGAGGCCAGAATGGTATTTCTTGACGTCTCTAAGGCTTTCGACAAGGTATGGCACCCTGGACTCCTCTTCAAACTCAAGCAGCTTGGCATATCGGATCATCTTGTTACCTGGGTTGAAAGTTATCTATCTAATCGCCTCCAAAGAGTTACTATTCATGGTCAATCTTCTGCCTGGCTTCCTATCCAGGCTGGAGTGCCTCAGGGATCTATCCTTGGGCCCCTCCTTTTCTTGGTTTATGTAAATGACCTAGTGGACAATCTCACGTGCGAAGTGAGATTGTTCGCTGATGATACTAGCATACTCGAAATTGTCAATAACCCTGTTCAATCCTCACGCCACCTGAACACCAATCTGTCTCTAATACATTACTGGGGCAGGCTATGGCGAGTGTTATTCAATGCCACCAAATCACTATCTGTTCTATTTTCTGTGAAACGAGTGAAACCTCATCATCCGCCAGTTTTCTTGCGTGGGTCTCCGATTCCTGAGGCAGACATTCATACACATCTCGGAATCACTTTGAGTGGTGACTTATCTTGGCAAGCCCATATCACACGGATTACCAATAAAGCTGGTCAAAGAATTTCCTTACTGCGTAGGTTCAAGTATAAACTGTCACGCAAATCCCTGGTCAAACTATATTGTTCTATGATCCGTCCAATCCGTGAGTACGGCTGTGTTTTATTCGACAACTGTGGTAAAGTCCTGTCTGATCGATTGGAATCGATTCAGTATAATGCCGCTAAAATTTGTACAGGTGCCTTGAAACACACATCACATGTTAATTTACTTCGTGAACTTGGCTGGTCAACTCTTGCAGACAGACGTAAATACTTTAAGCTTGTCCTCTTTTACAAAATGTACCACAAACTGACTCCTTCTTATCTATCTAATCTAGTACCCCCTCCTCCTGCTGGTCGTGCTCTCCGACATTCAATGTCGGTGCGCCCCATTAGATGTAGAACATCGCGTCTGTCTAACTCTTTCCTCCCAGATGCTATCAAACAGTGGAATAACCTGCCTGCCGACATCAGAGATTCGCTTTCTCTACATATATTCAAATCGAAACTTAAAGCTACTCTTTTAGCCACAGACACTGTTCCCGAGTTCTATCTCCATGGTGACAGATTTGCTAATATTTGCCACACGCAATTACGCCTAGGATTCTCTAGACTAAACTCCCACCTTCACAAAATTAACATCCTTCCTGACCCATCCTGTGCCTGTTCTTATCCCACTGAAGACTCCAAGCATTTTCTACTCTTCTGTCCCAATTACATCGTTCCGAGAAACAGATTACTGAATACTGTTATTCCTTTGATTGCTCCGGGGGTTAGCCCGCATCTTATAATTCATATTGGTAGTGATAGGTTAGTTGAAATATTTCTCCGTGGCAGTAACGAGCTTTCGAGCTGCCTGAATATCCAGATCTGTGATGCTCTCCATCAGTACATTATTGATACCAGGCGCTTTAACGACTAAATGTTTCCATTACTGTTATTGTAGTATTCATCGGTTGGACTATGCAAATTTATTTGTATCATACCTTTTTTCTTTAATGGATAAATAGGGAACTCAATTCATATTGGTTTAACTTGTATCTGAAATGTAATCAAACTTTGATATTCGTACAGAGTTTACATAGATATAATTCATTGGTAACATTTGTTCTGTCATGTGTGTCTTGTATATACTTACTGTGTGTCTCCATGTTCTGGAGAACCCATGTATTAGTCATTTCGATGTACTATAGGGCTATCCAGACTAAATAAATACGTTTAAACTAAACTAATGTTACCCATCATGAAAAGTCCCATGCCTCCGCAAAATCTATGTACACTAATTGAATACATGATTTGCATTAGAAAGATCGAATTATTTCCCGACGCGCAAAAAAACATTCCCTAATAGATCACCGAGCTGTCATTTGCATCTTCACCGTCAGAGACTCGCAACCACAGACTTGCAAATTCAAAACAACGCTCAAGGTCAAATGTTCGTGTTGTTAGAGAGCCCACCAAAAACACCTAATACCAAATTTTTTAAAGTGATTACTGTGTATTCTTATTATCTCCTCATTGTATAGACCTTATTGAACCATTCACACATTGTTTTCACAATTAAAAAAAAATACTCACTGCTTTTTTCACAATATGCCGCACTGCATCGTCTCTTCTCCTCGTCTAGAATTTGGGTGCACGTACGTGTTACTATTGTTACTGTACAATAGGTATAGCACCAAATCTGACTATTGGGTTATACCTCAGTAATTTTGGTTACTAGGCCCATGGCTACTTATAAGCACTAATATGAAGGTATCTGTGCGATTTCGTTTGGTGCTTTTAATTTTGACTGGGTGACCTTGAAAGGTCAACTGACAGTGGATAATATTTTGGCAATGGGAGATTATTAAAAGCAAAAAAGTAAGCATCTATGGGGTTTCTTTTGGTGTTAATTTTGACCTTGAGTGAACTTGTCAGTTCAAACTGACATACTGGCATATATCTTGGTAGTAGTCTATTATGTAACTTTTTCATTGAAAAAATGACTAATGAAGTGTATGAGTGAAGTCTGATATTACAAACGGTGATGATGGTCTTAAACAAAGATGACATTGACGTTAAAGCCGAAGTTCACAAGAACATTTCAGTCTGTGCTTGCAAGGTCAGCTGAGCACAGGACGATCAGAATCCTCGTGTTGATACTTTTGTGGGTGGGTTGGGGTCCATTGGTTTAATGTAAAGTAGCGAATCTAATCAACAAGTATAAAGACTATCAAATATAATACAAAACAGCAATTCAAGTCAAAGGATATCAAATTTGATGTGAAGCAGCAATTTAAGTGTAATGTAGTAATGGTATCATATTGGATGTAGAGTGGCAATTCTGGCCAGAAGTATCAAATTTGATATAAAGTAGCGATTCTGGTGAGAAGTGTCAAATTCGATATTAAGTAGCAAATCTGGTCAGAAGTGTCAAATTTGATATAAAGTAGATATTCTGGTCAAACCTATCAAATTGGAGGTCAAGTAGTAATTTTAGTAAGCGACGGCTTGATCTGGCCATGTAAAATAGCAATTCTGGTCAGTGTAAGGATCATCTGTTGCCTATGATGTGTGGTTGGCCAGGATGTGTTTTTCCAGCAAATGCAGTCCTCGAACTGCAGCGCTAATGCAAGGATCTGTTAGGGTTGCCGCTATGGCTCTTACTCCATTATGCTCGTGGAAAGTATTCAGTGAACACCGAGTGGACGTGCTGCATATACGATACTTTAATCAGGGATTTTTGTAAGGTAATGTTTGAGCACGTGGTGGACATGTTGTAAATTTTGGGCTTAAATCTTTGATTCTGTGAAACATTGGCGAGCCACACAGTTCTTTCATGGTTGGCATCAGGGAGTTGTCTTATATGGGGCCTGGGCACCATAACAATTATCATCTTGCAACCTTCATTCTTTTATGTTTATTGGTTCAGCTATATTTGCAATCGATTTTTTACGGGCAGAAATAGGCAAGGACAAGAACAGACAGTCCTACTCCTGTCTAAAAGAGGGCACTGCAGTCACTGGAGGGTTAGGGTTGTGTATCCCCATTACTTTACATTGTAATTTGCAACTTAATAACTTGACAACAACTGCACATAGAGACACCTAATTTCGCACAGTAAATATAGATGCGTAACTAAACACCTCACAAAAATCATATAACCACAGCTAGGCCTACTAACGTGACCAGTTTATTCAAGGTTACTGTAACATGCAAACCAATGGGAATACACAGCTCTAGCCCTCCAAATTTTTGTATATTCGGTTGTGTATTGGGGCAAATACACACTAGTTCGGACCTTTCAAATTCTTCCTGTCACTTTATAAGAAATTGGACCTGCAAAGGATCGCAGAGCGACCGAAACGGTGGAGGGTTTCCCTCTCCCCTTTCTAGGAACTGTTGGTAAAATGGTACTCAAGTGGTGAATTTTGGTGAATCTTCTGCCAATTTTTATGGCTATATACCACTTTAACTGACGTGGGTGCGTTGAACTTTACATGCACTATCCACATATTTTACTTTTCCAATGCCACATGCAATGATTTTCTGTAGGGTGTACATCATAGGGTGGAGTCGGGTGACATAAAAAACTAGTTAATGGGGGGGGGGGGTTGTTTTCCATATGAGGATGATAAATTGTAGGCGGGGTCTGATTGCCGGTTTTCCACTGAGCAAGTTCCATCCAGATTAGGGTGTTCTATTTGTTTAGCTCAGCGTAGTCGGCAAGTAACAATGTTTGACGCCTTCTCTGAAACCGTTGGCCAGATTTTATCAAACGTTGGTGGGGATCCACCTTGGATAGGTCTATATCCAGTGAATCCTATTAATCATGCTCCAGTTATTTTTAAATCTTTCATAAATCTTTTTGTCCGTTTTTTTGGCCAATTAACAAAAAGGCTTATCCTCTGAAACTACTTGCCAAATACGCTCAGACAGCCCTCCTGGATGGAAGCAGTTGTTAAAGAATGAACCAAATGCAGTCATTAGAAACATTCACTTAGAACTTTGATCAACGCTAAATTTGTTCGTTTGAAAGATATAGAAGATGTTTGCTGGGTGCTACTTGAACAGGCTTCTACAATGTAACCTACTTGTAGCAAAAAGTGGGAAGTCACTTATTCGGGATTAAGCAGCACAAAGTGAAAAAAGTCGTTATCTTTCAAAACTACAATAGAAACTACTTAAAGTGTTTTCAATTTAAATTTACATTGCATTAATGTTAATAGACATTGCCTCCATGAAATTGGGATTGTGGAAGATAAAACATGTGAATTTTGTGGAAGTGACGTTGAAACCTTAATTCGCAAATTTTGAGATTGTCCCGCTTCAAGCCAGTCTTTGGCGTAAACTTGCTTCTTTCTGAGAAAAATATATGGATGAAGCTATTATGACTCATGAAGAAAAGTTTTTTTTTCTTTCTTTTTTGTGGTGTTCCAGACGAAGTTTCTGTGATAAATTCACTTTATGTGGAACACATTACATTTACTCAAGAAGATTCCGCTCTGGGAATGTAAATTTCATCAATTTTCAGTCCTTAAACAGGACAATATTTGTTTTTAAACTTATAAGCCCAGTAAATGATTACAATCTCAAGAACGACGACAGCCTCTGTCTGAAAACAATTGCTCTCAGATTAACAGAACCTTGAGTATTGTCGATGTACTGATTAGTATTTACTAACTTTCTGTGGAATGTGGTTAATGTATGAATGTATTTCTTGCAACATACGATTACATTTGTATTCTGTCACTCCAGTTACACATTGTTTCATTTAACTGGTACATGTACGAATCAGCTTTTTGGTTCCATTCATTCATAGTTATCTGTACCTGGTTGTTGTTGTTGTTGTATGAATTACTGAGGTACTCAATTGCAAAATCTGACATATTGGTTAATATCTTCATAATAATGGATCCATGAAGCCTGAATCTATCGCCATCAAATATTTACATTTAGTGGCACTGCTATCGTTCTTGATTTTTTAAACAATTATCACATTTGTGCAATGAGAGATAAGAACACGAGCTGGCAAGATTGATTTTTGAATACTATTGCACATTTATGTTCATGCAATTTTTTCCTTAATTGTTCACAAGATCTACTTCAGAACTGGGAACACCCAGAGCTAAACTGTAGTTATTCTTCATTCAGCTCAACATAAGCTGTTCGCCAAGCCTTCTTGACTCTTTTTCTTTTAATGTCTTTTGGGGGGGGGGCGGGGGGGGCAGGTGGCTTATAAGAGTGATGGGAGGGGCTAGCAGGTTTATTTGAACAGAGAGTTGGTCGCCGGTAAACTCGCGACATGCCTATCGACGATTATGCTGATCTCGCTGCCATATTCACTATATTGTATCCTCTTGACCTATTTGTAGCGAAATCCTTAGCTTCCATGGAGGCAAATAGGTCTGCTGCCTTGAGCCAGCTCGACTCTGTCGTGTAAAACGTGTCTAGAAGAAGGAAGCGGTCAGTGTCGGGATGATACGCACCAAGCGGGCTATGATGACCCATTCGACTGTCAAAAAATAAGCTCATGTCAATGTTCACAATGACAGCCTTGGTATCATCCATGCACGAAAGAGCATCTATTGCTTCTTTGCGAAACTCTTCTTCTGAGCTTTCATCAAAGTGTTTTGTTGTCACTTCACAGCCAAATGCTCTGAGGATATCTCCAACTGATTCTAGGGTTAATCCAGGGAGGGCTTTCACCGCATCCTCGGTCACTACAGAAAGAGTTTCGGAGAACTTGAACATATTTTCCTCTGTAAATAGAACATTGGATCCTCTCGGCCGCAGTGTCGCTGGATCCACTCTGTCCTTCCCCAGATGGTAGGCACTCAAAAGCAAGGCACAGCTTTGCACGCCACAGTATTCCTTGGCTGCCTGCTTACAGAAGATGTTATGGAGTATCGGCGCATGCGCACTGCCATGTTTCTTTACTTCGCACCAAAGTCTTTGGCCTTGATCGGAAGTTAGAGTGATGGGCTCATATAGTGGACCTGATGCTGAAAAATAGAATTTAAATAATGCGAAAAGAACTGACGGAATGTACAGCGGGGAATAAACTGAGAGTTGGCGGGGTAAGGGTGTCAGGAAAGGGGTTTCAAAATTTTGTGTTGTATTTAACCAAAGCTGAAGAGACGGGACAATTTTTTCTGACAATATCCCGCAATAAAATGAATAAAAAGGTGAAATAAATCAAGAGATAAAGAAAAAAGTCCTCAAACCTGTATGAATGTCATGTGGCAGAAACTGTAATATTAAGTGTTGTGCAATGCACTGATCCGGTACATGCAGGATTGTACAGTAGTCTTTCTCTTCATTACGCCACTATGAGGCCCAATTACAGTTCTGAACTTTCCTCATAACTTAAAAACTAGAAGGCAACGCTTCAGGTCTAAAGGTCTTATGTTGTGCCGTATTTCTATTTGTGGATCGTTCTCTCCACCCCCGCTCCATATGGGATTATGATGTAATGCTAAACGACTCGTGGCAATAAAGTAAAGGAGCTGCCTCATTTAAATTCAAACTGACTTGAACTGGACAATTTATAATCGACTTTAGGCCCAACATGAGGCAATTTTGGAAAATGGCAGAATTGTTTAAATAGGCACATAGAAATTGAGTTGTAGCACTTTCTAATCAGAACAACTATTCTTTGACACAAAAGAAAAATGATATCGAAAATGTAGTGACCAAAATATAAAACTTGTAAACTGGTGCCAAGACACTCACATTCCTACAAAAGATGTTGTGCGATCTAGATTAAGTGGTTTACTACAAAAGATGTTATGCGATTTAGATTAAGCGGTTTGATACAAAAGATGTTATACGATCTATATTAAACGGTTTTATACAAAAGATGTTATACAGTCTCCAAAGTGCAACGTACTGGCATGTTAGATTGGCATGCAGATTAAAGTTCGTGTATGTATTCACCAAACACTTAGCAGTCAAAAGTACTTTGGAATACTCTGAAAAATGTGCTGCACGTTTTCATCAATGTGTGTGCATTTTTTTTTCCAAATGTATCATTGCTGATTGGGTAGTCTTTCAAAATATTCAATGTTGTGTGAACATTTAGGCTTAGGTACTTTATGGCTAATTGATGTCTGTGTTAAAGGCTTACATGTAAATGGTGTAAATTAATGGCCCACAAAAACGGAATTTCTGACGTGTGTGTGTGTGGGGGGGGGGGGATTTTGCAGTCTATGCTTGTAAATTCTACTTTGTGCTATCTTCACATTTCTTTCGCTCTATGAACATCAGCAGTACATTTGTTGAGACCGGTGAATTCAAGTAAGCCTATAAACTTTTTAAAATGTCATGTCATCACCCTCACTCTCACCCTCACCCTGCTCCCCTCTCCGTTCGACCTTTGAATATACAAATTAGTGGCCCCTGCTTCTTCATGCAAATAGACCTGGAAATTTAGGTGAACGATTTTAATATACCAGGTATATTGCATTTGGCCGGAATGGATATGGATATGGTTTACAGGAACGATGCCTCTGATGTGGTAATGTCACTTTATTATGTGAGTCCAGGTTTACAAGTGTAATTGACATGGTAAGTCGTTTTGATCTTCAATAAATCATTTAGCGAAATGGCGAAATCATTTGGCGATATCGCCAAGTCAGGCAGCGATATCGTTGAATAGTTGGTGATGTCGCCAAATATTTAGTATCTGTAAAAACAATCAGCGATGTCCCTAAATATTTAGCGATATCGCTGGATATTTAGTGTCCTCTCGTTTTTGTGACTAAAAAGCAACGTCATTGGTTAAAACGTGCTGCACGAGCCGGGGGGACCAGTCCGTATCCACGGCTTGATTCCATATATTCGGATAACTCTCTGGAACCATGCAGCCCCGCTCTACGCTTTGCAGACGACAGTGACTATGGCGTCTACAAGCCGCAGGTTTCCTTCATTATTAAGGGAGGAAATAATTTGTCAGTTCCTTAATAACAAGAGATAAAATCGTTACTCCTTGAAGGAGCCGAGTTTACAGAAATATACACGAGTGGCTGACATGTGAATGAATCTTTATTGACTGCGCTGTTACATAAAATACAGCAATATGTCAAATATGCAACATGTACACATGTAGAGTATGAAAGAAAAAAAAAGAAGAAGAAAATCACATTAAAATATGCACACAATCAAAAGAAAAATGTAACAAAAACAGTACAGACACGTACAGCACAGTACAGTACAATAGATACAAAAGATTTACATAAATCATTAATCACCTGAAATGAAAATAGAATGCAGTCATCAAATTGGCACGGTGTTACATGATTACAGTGGTTTCTCTCTTAGGGCAATGGCTTTGTCCATGAAATTTTCAAATAGGTATACAAGTTCTGTGTCATGCAGTAACATACTCTGAACATCATAAGCATCCGAATTACAAAATATTTCGCGTATACTCCTAAGCAGATTTTCTCTTGGATTTTGAAATTTAGTGCATGTCATAACAAAATGAAATTCATTATCAAGTTCTTGGCAAGTGTCACAAACTCTCTGGCTAACAGGAATTTTGGTGGGACGCTTATGTCTTCCTGTTTCGATATGTAAATTATGTGCACTGATGCGTAATTTAGTTATATTACTCCTTGTTTCGAACGTTTTTACAACATCTAAATAATGTTCAAATTTAAGTTCTGTCTTAAAAGATGTATACGTTCTCAATTTAGATTCGTTATTTTGATTCAACATTTCATTTTTCCACTGATTTCGGAATTTGTTTTCTGTTTTATTACGGAAAAGATTAGAAGGAAATTCGTGAAAAAAATCATCTTGGTTATCCCAAAGTTCCTGCAGCCCGAGCAAATTAAATGTATCTTTTACAGAATTTAACCAGGTTGATTGACTTGCTTGAGATAAGTCAACATTACATTTGTATGCGTTAAATAATAAAGAATTTTGCTCCATATTGACTATTCTAAACCAATTTTTACAGACAGAAGATAATATTCTGAGTGACAAAGGGGTCTTTCCTAGTTCTCCGAATACTGCAATATTGCATGCTTTACTATGTCCCCCGACACAATATTTAAGAAACTTTGTATAGAATTTTTCGAGCTCAATTTTAAAATAACCAGAAATATTATCTTGTACAAGGATTTTTGACGGAATTACAGTATAAGCGCCCCATATATCGGACGCATATAGTAAAATTTTGCTGTATAACGTTTTCGAATAGAGATAAGTATAGTTTTGTATTCGTATCTCGTAGTAAAAATATCCTCTTTATTCTTGCCAAAGCTTTATTTGCTTTATCACATAATAATATTATTGCACCATCCAAGGAACCAGTTAAAGACATTTGAATTCCAAGATAAGGATAAGTCTTGACAATATCTAGTTTAATACCATCAAAAAAGAAATTTCTATTGATTAATTTGCCCGTTTTGTTAAAAATCATGACTTTAGTCTTTTTAATCTTGATATTCATTTTCCAATTTTTGCAATAATCACTCAAAATATTTAGACAATTTTGTAGTCCTGATTCGGTTTCAGATATCAGTATTAAATCATCAGCATAAAGAAGACAATTGAATATTTTCTCGTTTAAAAATACTGGATCACACGATCTGACCTGTGTATCTTCTTCAGCCTTCCGCCTCTGGAGATACAGATATCATCCGCCAGTGTATACTTCTGTATCCTGGCTTCCTTCAGGGAAGAATTAATTATAGTCCTAAATGTGCATGATTTAGCAATGTGGCCTAATGATTTAGCGATATCGCTAAATAATATAGGGATATCACCAACTGATTTAGTGCTATCGCTCAATCATTTGGCGACATCGCATTATTTAAGCAATTACAGTACGCACAATGCTTCTTTTTTGTCCGAAGATAGAAGTGGAACTCATAATACAGATTTAAATTGTGGCAATGAATTGGAAGTTTCGAATAGCAAGAGGTAGATTATTATATCCCATAGGCGTATGGTTGATGGTGAAAACGAAGCCCCAACACGTCTGCTCGAGAATTAATATTTCTTATATCGAACCGGTTTCTTAACATGCGTGTATGTGGCAGTTGCTACGATATCGCGTAGCACATATTTACTCAAGTGAGGTGTAATATTACGGACCATGTTATAGAACTGAATTAGGTTGAAAAAATAACGCTTGGTGGCTAGGATTTACCAGTCCAGTTACTCCAAGAAAAGGAAGCAACAGGTATGACGAAGTGCGCCGGTACATATTCTAGCGGCTTCGTATTAGACTGCCACAAGGGAATCTGATTAAACGGGATCGAAATGTTGTCAAAAAGGGCACATCCATACTGGCGTGTTTTAATTTTCATTTACTTTTTTTTTTCTTTTTTTGCCGTTAGCGAAAAAACCCCAGAGAAATTAAAGCATTTTACTGCATATTATACATACTTTCTTGAATATGGAGATGTAATGTGGGATAAATGTTCTACAGCCTGCGCTGACATGCTGGACCGCGTGCATCAGACTGTCGCTGGTAGGGTACTTTAGGCAATGTGGATCCCCTAAATATTTGTGTACGATCTTCAAAACATAGAATGAGCAGTGCCTGGAATTCGTCAATTTTTAGGTAATAGTTCGAACTATGCATGGTAGGCCTGCTGTTCGGTAGAGTACCTATAAATCTCTGCTGGAACGTGGTGCATCTGTTGCGGCACAACTTATTGAAGTAGGCCTTAACAATGATCAAATCGACCCAAACAAGAGATAAACAGATCAATGCTAGCATGATTTGTTTTCGATACGAAGAATATCAACATGCACTGGCTGCCACATGCAGAACGGGTGAGCGAAAACTAGGCTAGGGTTTGTTTATGCCATGTTGCAATAGGTAGTGTCGCACCAGATGCCAAATGTTCCAGCCGATATTCAGCAGTCCTGCTGACAGCAGACGACGCAATCTTACCCGTAGCTTAGCCTTAGGCTTAGGCTTAGCCCATAGTAGTATATCGTATACTGGTACTTCCAGTTAAAGGTACTCTTCCGGTTATAGGTACTCTGTCGAACAGTAGGCCTAATATGTTGTAGGCATAGTCTATGTCAGCATTCCAAAGTATCGATAATAACGTCGATAGATCAGGCAGTAGCACCTGGTCGTTAGGTCCCTCTAACGGCCATTTAGTAAACCAGTCTAGAGGGGCGAGGCCGTACTACCTTGAACAGCTGAACGAAATTATCTGCCGCATAGTCTTTCTTTTGTTAGACACTGTTCCACAGATTTAAGTATTGTTCCCAAGATCTTGATATCGCCATTGAACTAGAGTGTTATCCAGTGGCAGAGACGTAGTGCATACGGAGAGTGATTGTTGAATGGTCGCGACAACACCAAAATCGGAGCAGGCCTTGTCAACATGGCGTTTTGGGTCCCCTGGATAAGTGTGACTGGAAGTTGCGATCTGGATGGCCCCAAGAAGCGACCTGGTGGCTGGGCAGTGTGCAGATATTAGCGAGGTGAGACGTAACATGCGCAACAAATACTACATACTTTGGATTTTATTTCGGTCACCCTCAGTCACACCTGTCAAGTTTTTCTGTTCCTCGGAAACCCAATTCCAGCCCCAGAAGGGTGTTTGCCAGGTCCACGTTCCATCGAAATGTCATAACGATGCAAGTTGGTGAATCGTTATTATTTATTACACTCTGCCGACAACGTTTTCTGAAGCCCATTTATGAATTATTGACATGATTTCCATAAAGGCCGGTAAGTTTGAGACTTTAGTTTGGTGCAAATAAAACGGCGAAAATTTCCCGGGGTGCCTAAAAACACACTGACTGTGCGCATGCGCAGTAGAGGATGAAGAAGAAAATCAACTTGGTGGGACAGATACTGAGTACTCTTCTGATTGGATAATTTGCTGTTCTGTTATATCCTATATTCACATGTGTTTATGGTAAGAGCTCGCTGACGCTCGCTATTATAGCACTAAAATCAACCTGAACGTGATATATATATACATATATATATATATATATATATATATATATATATATATATATATATATATATATATATATATATATTCATACATACATATATATATATATATATATGTCACGTTTGGGTCGATTTTATATTTATACACATGTTTTATAGCAGTAAAATCGACCATCATATCTAGGATTAATCCAAGGATTAACCATCCCAATTCGGCCATAATAGCTAACATTGCTGGTGAAGATTGGATTTGCATGATCGATTTTGCCATGGAATATTGTATTAACTGAATGGTTGCTCTGTTTTCATTACTGTTTTTAAGCCAAACAGATTAACCATGAGGAATAGAGGGGGAGAGTGTATTACCAAAAGATACACGACTAACGTTGTCATGAGCTGAAAGCAAGCTGCAGATTCAGCCTCGTAGACGAGCTGCCTTAGACGTCGGATCACAACATTAATCCGAAAGTGACTGGGAAAATACGACACCCAGGTATTTGTACTCTTCAATGTACATTCCGGAATATATGTTTTCCCCCAAAGCCATTTCTTTGATGCATTGCATCGTGTCTCTCTGACCATTACTTAAAATTCTCACAGTAATATGCCATTTCCCACCTGGCAACAAGAACATGTGCTACATTTAGTATTTTTGATAAATTTTCCTCACTATCGCCCAGTAATACAATGTTGTCTGCATAAAGTAGACATGGAATTTTAATATTTTTGTGAAGTATACCAAGACCTTGTTTCCCGAGCATATCTACAATGTCAAACATAGTAATAGAAGAGAGATTGGTGACAAGGCACACCCTTTTTTCAGATTTCTAACCGGCCGCTTTCGAATGGCCCCAAATAACTTTGTTATCCACTCTGTTATCAAATCCTTGATCATGCGCCACGCTTTACGTTGGACCTCCTTTCGCATGATTTTGTAAATAGCATGCTCCTATCAACCGTATCAAAAGCTTTTGAAATGTGTAAAATGATATCCAGGTTTTGCGTTTCGAATGGTGTTACATAGGGTGGTATAGAAAGTATCATTTTTACTTGTTTAATATCCACAGGCCTTTAAACGTTAACAAAGTGTGGCCCGTCTTCTACTGTAGGTCTTTATGTCCAATTTGGGCGATCTCGGTTTTATGCCCCTTGGTCTAACATGGGTTCTTTGTGTTTAATATGAGCGTACCCCTGCCCATTTTCCCTGAAGTGACACCCTTTAGGTTTTGGTCAGGACTGTGAAAACTTCAATAAAATGGTTTCATTAATAAAAAATATGAGAGATCTGTGTGTGAAAATAGCTGCTATAATGACAGTAAGTACTACATTCAATATTACGAAGCTATGGAATAAGCTTTTACAGCGTAGTAAAATTGTGAATATTTCAGACATATCTGAATCCTACCAGGACACATGAATATGAAAAAAATCAGGTGATCAGCAAGGCCTTTGCCATGAAGATTTACCACACATGACTGTGTTGATGCAATCCAGATTTGTGGCAAAGGTACCAGTGTGCTACATTTTCCTCTGGTCAAGATACCCACTGCGTAACGAAATCAAATGAGAAAGCGTACATACGAGGCGTGAGCGCCAGAAATAAACCAAAATGTACATATCTTTCAGTTGTTAGATAGAGAACCCAATGCAGTGGAACACATTCATGCCACTAGACACTGTGATGATGCACCTCATTTATTTCTGCCGTCAGGTAAGCGCACTCTTATTTTCCCATCTGCCATTGACAAGCGGAATGACCTAGACTCCACAATAAATTTAAAGCAGTCCCCTTCAGTTTCTTTTTTCAAGGGAGAAAAACCTGCAGAATGTGATGCACGTGCACGTTCTCCGGTGTGGTGGAAACAGACAAGCTCCAATATATCGTGCACAGCTCTGAATGAAATTCACTCTTTTTAATTATGACATGCACAAAACGGAGCGACAGTGCCACATTTTCCACACAGTTCTGAACAAAAAAAAAAAAAGAAGAAGTAATTTTTGATAAGCGCTTTAAGTGCACATTATAGAATCCTCTGAAACAGCTTCACGCTACGATGGTAAACTTAATGCCAAGCCGAGAAAGGAACACTTCGATTCATTACAAAACTTTATACTACAAGAGATCTCTGTCGATGTTCTTTTATTAACAGAGATGATTGACACGATTATAACAGGACTTGGTCTTTGGAAATATATGTTCTTTCAATGGAAGTTGTTTTTTTGTTTTTTTTTGTTTTTGTTGTTGTTTTTTTGTTTTGTTTTGTTTTTTGTTTTATACTTACTTTGAATTTCCGACCTGATTACCGTACATCAGTTGAATGTTATATTGTTTTTATCACCCATTCGCGAAGAAACATATTTTGTTTCTGCAGTGCCCCGCCCTTTTATCAGGGGTCGCATTTTCTCGAAGCCTTCTCGATGTTTGGCATTAATTTCGGTCACGATCACATGATTTACGATTCTATGTTTATGTAATTTTAGTAAATTTTATGTTCGGAACGAGCGGGACTCGAACCTCCAACCTTTGGCACCAGTCGCCTAGCTGAAATGGGAAACGCACATATCCACTGCACCAAATCCCCATTCCTAAAAAGAATGGTTCAATGGAGGTAGATATGTGCGAGTGCCATATCAACACGGTAATGCAGTATATTTACTGAGTCGGCATTTATTTCCAGAATCGGGGACTTAAATCCACCAGCATTAAGGAAATGCCGAAAATATATATTTTATGTTCGGAACGAGCGGGACTCGAACCTGCAACCTTTGGCACCAGTCGCGTAGCTAGTATATTATGTGTTATCTCGTATTCCATCAACCATTATGATTATTGACTGTATGTTTGTGTTGAATGAACATAAAAAGTTTTGCTTCTTTTACAGTCCAACTCTCGTATTTGCGAATAAATAATGTAATAATGCCATGGTATATTTGTTCAAACAGATTACCGATGTTGCCCCCAAATGACAGTACTAGTTATATTGTTTGGAAAATCCATGATCATTTAATGTGAAGATGGGAAATCCTAGGTTGGAGTTAGTTGAACAGTAAGACGCTGGTCAATAAAAAGACATCAATTGTCACAACGACGTTATCAACACTTTGTGGTGATATCGATCCACCTTTGACTTCACTTGAACTTGCTTCACTCTCCTGTAGGTATCTTTAATCTTGACCATGACCTTCCGTCTCTGATATAGAAGTCCTGTATCTTTCTGGCTTTCTGCATCAATCTAGCTTGATAGAAATGCGTCTTTGCCACTTCATCATGACCTCAGATAAGTGTATATATGTCAGTATGTTTCTAGCCACCCTTATCATCAAACGTAAGTGAACGGGTGTAGTAACTGTTGAAAGAGACCTGTATCTACCTCGTTGAACCATAACTAGTCAAATGGCCCTGGCAGTGGGGTCTCTCAACGTCGGAAGCATGCGGATCCAGGCCCATTTTCACTTTGACTTTTCAAAAGAGCCCCACACGAAGGGATGAGGGTTTGGATACTCGGTATTTGCTAAAATTTTAGGTGCCTGCCTATTGGCGCATGTATGTGGCTATTCGCGCAGGTATATGCCTATTGGCGCATGTATATGGCTATTCGATGAAATAGCCTAAAAACCAGGTACTAAGGTAATACTATGACAAGTAATACTTATTCACAGCAAATTGTGACAAGAAATATGGCGAATTCATATATTCTTGGTAAAATACTTTTAATCCATATATTTTAGTAAAAAATGTTATGTTCACAATTAAAAATATACAGTTGGTATTCCACAGCAAAATAGGCGTATATTCCATGCTGTATAATCATTTATATTCTCGGGCATTTAACTTCCTGATTTTACTCCAAAAGACGAGTTTTATTTTCCCCACTTGAACCCGAATTAGATTCAATATCTCTGTATAGAAAACAGTTGCCGAGCCAAACATTCCGGTAATACTTGTCCCTCAGAAAAACACTTCAGAATACTTTATGGCACTTTTATACCCATATAGAGTCACTGGCACACAATATAAAATGTACAGTATAAAGCACATGATTATATATACTTTGTACTATAATATTACATAACATGCAAAAACGAGATGAGAATGGTGTTTTTAGATGTCTCCATGGCATTTGACAAGGTGTGGCACAAAGGTTTACTTTTCAAATTGCGTCAACTTGGTTTTTGTGATATACTGATAGATTGGATTGAAAATTACTTATCTACTGGGCATATGAGAGTCACTTTACGATGGCAGTCTTGTACATGGTTACGAACTGAGGCGGGGTACATCAGGGATCAATTTTGGGTTCTCTCCTCTTTTTGGTTTATGTCAACGACATATTCAATGGCATCACTTCAGATATAAATCTCTTTCTGGATGACAGAAGCATGTTACAAATCAGAAATCCAACAGAGTCTGGCATAAGGTTGCATACAAATCTCAATACTCTCAGTATGTGGGAGTGTACATGGTGAGTTACCTTTCACGGATTAAAATCTCCGTCAGTCACCTTCTCGCCCAAACGTACCGAAGTGAAACACGATCCTTTGTTCTTGAATGGTGTGGAAATAGTGGGACTGGTGACGTACATCTTGGAATTACCCTCAGTCCTAATCTGACATAGATAGAACATATTACACGTATCGCTAATAAAGGAGGTGAAATAATTGCTCAGCTATGTCGATTTAAATTTAAGATGTCTCGAAACGTTTTGTCAAAACTGTACACTTCTATCATCAGACCTATACTGGAGTATAATTGTATCCTGTTTGAAAACTGTGAACTAAATTTATCTAACCTGTTAGAAAGTATTCAATTCCTGGAAGCAATAATTTGTACTGGAGCAAAATGTCACCAAATCGTTACAGGTTACCCTCAGAACTATTATAGCAGATGTTGATAAATAGGCGAAAATACTTCACTCATTTTATTTTACAAGATGATTAATAATCAGGTACCTACATACAGAGTTAGTTCCCCCATCTGTGGCGACATTTTCCTGGGTGATATCTCAGAAACTCTTGGGATGTACGTGAAGTTAAAGCCCGAACCAAAAGGCTACAACAATCCTTTGTTCCCACTGGAACAAAACTTTGGAACCTACGTACGGAAATAAGGGAAACTACCACACTATTATCATTTAAGACCAAGCAAAAGAAACTGATCTTTATGGATAAGCTCCCATCTTTTTTCGCCCATAGTCAAAGTTTTGCCACCACTTGTCATACTCAGCTGCGATTAGGTCATTCGTGTTTGCATTCTGATTTGTATAGTACCAATGTAATCCCAGATCCAGCTTGTTGTTTTGGACATCCCGTGTGAACAACTGAACAGTCTTTCTTTGATGGCTCGAGATATGCTATTTTTCACCCTTAACTGTCGAGAAATGTTGTTTCAATTGTGGCCCCGATGGCTACTATAAATGTTGTTTCAATTGTGGCCCCGATGGCTACTATAAATCCCGCTCTTCTTCTCAGTCTTGATCGTAATAATTACCTTGAAATGCTACTGGAAGGAAGCTCCAACTTGGATAATTCTTCCAACGAAGGGTTATTCACTGGTGTAAAAGTATTTATTTGTAGCTCCAAAGGATTTGGATTCTGACTCCTGGTACCACGGTAACAACACGCCCAAATTTAATCTGATAACCCGGGTGAGGCGTGAGGGTGCTGCCTTGAGGATAATCCGTGTGTCCTACTATTCATGACTGTAACTTTTGTTGTACGCGCACGGGGACGCTGTACCCATGTTAGCGTCCTTGTGTAGACCCCAGGATTAGTAATTTCAATTGAATGCTTAATGAATGTGGAAGTTATATTACTGTTGTATTGTATTATGATTTGAGATGCTTATTACTTGGACCAATGTCTGTCCTGTGTGTTTTGTATATGACCTATGTCTCTTGTGTGTATGGGAAGCCTCCATATTACTATTGTTTTGCTATAAGGCAATCCAGCTTAAATAAATATAATAGCATAATATGAACTTTTGGATTAACATTCCATTTTATATACTTATGATCTTAGTTTGAGCCGGTGCTTTATCTTTAAATTTGGATGAAAATTCGGATCAAATTAAGATTAC
Organism: Hermodice carunculata; assembly: GCA_964020975.1. Lineage (NCBI taxonomy): Eukaryota > Metazoa > Annelida > Polychaeta > Eunicida > Amphinomidae > Hermodice > Hermodice carunculata. The sequence goes on along the minus strand of OZ026612.1, from coordinate 135,902,390 downwards.
ACGTAATCCTGGAATGGTATGGTTGTGTTTTTCACAACAGCAATAAAAATATGCTGGTTCAAACTAGAATTGCAAATACATCAATGAACCAAGATTAGGTAATGCGGGAACAAACAAGTTGATTTTAATTTTGATACAAAATTTGGTATCACATTAAGATTCTTTGTGGTTACGGCCACTGGTGTAATATCCGCTTCTCAAATGTGCCAATTATCTTCTTTGGATTTGGTCAACATTGAGCCTGGTTAGAGCATAAAAGGGAAGTAAAATTTTTAATTGTCTTGCATTGCTGTCTGACTTTTTGAAAAAAAAAATCTTTAGCGACTGTTCACTGAACTATAATGGTCAAGATGCGAACCTGCGACACGATTACTTGGCACTTGTAATTTATTTTAAAGAAAAATTTTAACTTGAAAGTGACACCAGCCAATGTGGAAGATGTTATTAAAAGAATGATTGGACAACGTATGAGCTGAAGAACTCAACGATCTTGCAATATCCGGTATAATTATAGGCCAGAATTACTTGACCACCTATCAGGCATTAAGCCACATACGGCTGTATCTTATGTCCGATATGATATTGCATCATACCATTGATATCACTTCTGATATGGCCTTTCAAAAAAAAAAAAATAAATAAAATAAATAAAAAGAAAAAAATAATAGCTGGAATTCGAGAAAATACCCAGAAAGCTGTCTTAATATCCCCTGCTCAGCTGACCTTCACTTTTATGGCACTTTTTCATGACTTTTTAACACTATACTAAAAAAAAGGATGTCAGGAATTAGACAAAGATTTTACTGAAAAGTGAACATGAACAATTATGCCTTGAAAAATAATAAAGTAATTGGTCCTGTCAACTTCAGCAATAAGTACATGAAAAGGGGGTTTCATGTTACAGTGACAGATTAAATTATTTAATTGTATTATTAACACCGGCGTTCTCCCACATGGCTGGATTATGTCCATCTAAAAAAAACAACAAACAAACAAACAAAGCACACAAAAAGACAAAAAGAACATCCTTTAACCCCCCCCCCCAACCCCAAAACAAATCCCCCCCAAAAAACAAAAACAAAAGCCTTTGCGTCTTAGATCCTTCAAATGACGAAGATACGGTCATTTAAAGTTGTTTGGTAAGATATTTGCTGCCTTAATTAACTAAAATATTTTACTGTCATGACAAATATTACATGGTTTTTGAAAACCAGGCTGGTTTTCAAAAAGCACATGGATTTTTTTTTAATGAGTGATATTATTTTCCTTTGCAAGTCAAAAAGCTGTTCTATGCATTTATAGACAAAGAAATGCATCTGGTATAGCCCCTAGAAATGACATTTGGTAAGAAATCCTGAATTTTGGTCTTATTGGTCGACTTGTACAGGTAATATTTAATAGGTATGGAGGTATAAGGTCTTATGTTTTCTGTGTCGGCAGTATATAGTAAGATGATAGAACTGGCCTGAGTTTTGTTCTCAATTTATGCAAATGATTTACAAGAAGAGTGATAATGGAGCTACTGCATTTAATATTCACAATAAACACAGAGTCGCAAATTCTTACTGATGTACAGTGATTATATCATGATACCGTCGAATCCTGAGAAAGGCTGACGGAAAGTCCAATGTACAATACAAACTTACTGTGATAAATTGAAGCTCGAGGTTAATATAAATAAGATCGAGGTTGTAATTGTTATCTAAGGAAATTTCGCATTTCATCATAGTGAAAAATACTCAATTTCTTTGGAATTAGATTTTTGGGTGAATCCTAAACTGTAACGTTTGAAATGTAAAAAAACAGCTTTATAATATGGGCGTAAAGCAAACCTTGCATCATAGAAGCTCGATATTTCAATTTCCTATTGATATACCGGGACTTCCGACGTATTGAAGGTGCCAGGTGTCAACCAGTAAATGATGATGATGATAATTACTACTACTACTACTACTACTACTACTACTACTACTACTACTATTATTATTATTATTATCATTATTATTATTATTATTATTATTATTATTCGATGCTAAGGTCATACAAACAACGTTTTATGGTTGTGAACTCTCTGATTTGAGGAAAGTTAAGAATTGGCTGAAAAGGTAGAAAGGTAATTTTACAAATTTATCGTGGTCATCTTGGAAGGTGTCTTGTTTCTTATAACAAAAGTAAAGAGTTCATAAAGTTTAGTTCAAATTAACGACTAGCAAAGAGTCAAAATTGTCTTTAATCCAGTAAATATCTTTAAATCTTTTTCAAAAGGACAATGAAAATATCACCCGATAAAATTCGTTCATTGTACATAAAATTACTCGATTGTGTAACACATGTGGTGATCCAACTATATGTGATGGGAAATGGCTAACTAAATGATACAACTAAGACAAATGTAGGAATGGAAAACAGGGTTGGTGAATACTGATAAATGTTACAATTATAGATTGTACAAAGTGGATTGTGGTTTTGAAGAGAATCTATTAAATATGTTTCCTAAATACAGTAAATTGAAGTGTAAATTTACAGCTTTGAATCATACGTTGCCTGATCGTTATATTGATGTTCATTGGAAGCATCGATATTGTACTTTATGCACGCATATGACATTGGAGATGATTGTACTTTATGCACGCATATGACATTGGAGATGATTGTACTTTATGCACGCATGTGACATTGGAGATGATTGTACTTTATGCACGCATGTGACATTGGAGATGATTGTACTTTATGCACGCATGTGACATTGGACATCATTGCACTATATGCACGCATATGACATTGGAGATGATTGTACATTCTGCACGCATGTGACATTGGAGATGATTGTACTTTATGCACGCATGTGACATTGGAGATGATTGTACTTTCTGCACGCATATGACATTGCTGATGATTGCACTTTATCACGCATATGACATTGGAGATGATTGTACTTTCTGCACGCATATGACATTGCAGATGATTGTACTTTATGCATGCATATGACAATGCAGTTGATTGTACTGTTTACTTAAATGTAATGCATTATCTCATCTAAGTTTAAGATTTATACCATCAAAAATAATTAATACTTGAAATGAATGATATGCAACATGTTTGTTTTTCCATTAAGTTTCCCACCATGTTAATTATATCAAAGTCACTTACCGGAAAGATTAGGTCACAAGTTACATTTTAGTATGAAAGTTACATTATTTACTCCTAGATTTCAAGATTTTCTTGACCACAAATACATATTCATCTGGAAATCATTCCATATCCTTTTATTCTGCAACCACAAAATGAGCCGGTACACGTTATATTCTGTACAAAGAGCACAGAGACCATTGCCTAGCACAAGCTTTTCATATTTTCAATTTATAAGATCGACATAAAGAGAATGAGTGGCACACCGTCTTCTGAATCTTTCTAAAACAATGTATTCCCTCCTGAGATTCTTTCTGGTTGCAGGCTCCTTGACAGATGCGAGCAAATACTATGAAGGTTAGCACAGTCGAATGAGCTGCATATATCTGCCTTCAAATCAGTAGCCTTGCGGCTGTGAAGTTATTAGGATGTAAATACATAAAGGGTACTCACCCATGATAACTTTTTTTCCAGTGCGATACAGAAGCAATTAAACATAAACCTTCGTACAACCAGTGCAGTGTGTCAAAGGCCTAGAGCTTAGTTGGTTTATATATATATATATATATGTCAAGTTAAACATCAGACTGATAGAAAAAGTGATCATTGCACACGTAGGCCTAGCCTCTATTTATTCATGTTGATGCAAAATGGATTTCATGCATGTGACTTTGACGTGAAGCTCAATAGTTGGCACCTCTCCAACAAGCTTTATCTCGGCGTTTCGTACCCGCGGAAACCTGAAACTACATTATATTGATTTTATGTCAAGTATGCCCTGTACTTTAGTTAGGTTATGTTGCCACTTGATTGTGACGATCAAATCACTCGGCCTATCACATGACTTTAAAGAAAAACGTTAAATGTCACTTGATTAATGATGCTTCCACGGTGTATAATTCAACATAGCAATGCAGAGTTAGGTAAAATAAACACATGGCTAAATGTTAACAAATGGTAGCTTAATGTAAAAACAAAAAACAACAAAAAACCCTGCTTTATGATCTTTCACCATCCACAGAAACGTATTACTATCCCAAATCTTGAAATTGATAAAGAGAAAATGAAATGTGTTGATGAATTTTACTTTCGTGGTATCACTCTAGAAAACATATGACCTGGAAAAAACATATCAAAAAAATTGCATCCAAAGTTTTACAAATAATTGGTATAATGAATAGATTCAAAGTTTCCTTTCCTCCCATATCCTTAAGATTATTTAAAATTCATTGAAATTACCTAAATTTAACTATGGGCTGCTTGTGTGGGGACACAACCGGAAAGGGTTAGAAAAAAAAAGCTATACGAATCATAAATCATAGCAAATACAATGCTCATACTGACCCGACCTTCAAGTCTCATAAATTACTAAAAATTCAAAATATATACACCTTACAAATTTTGAAATTTTATTACAAAATTAAAAATGAGTTAAGTCCTTCCTATTTTTGTCAACAATTCACAACACAAACATCCCAATTTCACCAACATGATACCAGAAATGAGTCTTTGTTAAAATCCTGCGCACATCACTCATTTGCCAAAAAATGGTTTAGGCATGAATTCCTTACCCAATATAATTAAAGAAAAGTGCATTCCCACAGTTCACAAGGTTTTTCATATTAGGTCAAAATAACATTTCTCAATAAATAAATAAATAAATAAATATATATATATATATATATATATATATATATATATATATATATATATATATATATATATATATATATATATATATATATATATATATATATATATATATATATACATACATATATACACGTAGTTTTGTGACTGTCATTTTAATATGTATCTTTAATTTATTTTTTAGGGTGGCGCACATGTGAGCGGTCTATCAAAGACCAGACCTTAATGTCCGTCTTCCTGACCATATAGGTTGTATATGTCTTTGCAATCATACACTTAACTGTTTTGTATTGTGTTTTGTATTTTACCCTTGTGTTATTATTGTATGTATATATGAATATTATGGTCGAATAAACAATTCCTGATTCCTATATAATAATCATTTAAAAAGATTTTGAGTGTGGGCATATACCTCATGCGCCTCACCTCGCTGGCGTGAAAATAACGAAGGCTTATTTTTCATATCATTGAAATGTATCCTGCATTGTTGTCCACATAAAGCAATTCAGCTTTTCTTCATTTTGAGAACTTGAATTTTATTTTGTTGCAATAATTAGTCCCGAGGGAAACATGGGAACGGGAAAAGTCTGATGTAGGCCTACATTTCAAGTCAGAACCATCACATAAAGGCTACTGTCGTTAATAAGTTTTTAATCTGTGGAAAAAAATTCTTCATTTGAAATGCCATCCCTTTTTAAGTTTAACATATTTAATTATGCAATTGAAAAGAAGCGCTTTGGATTATATGAATCCCTTTTACCAGAAAAGACAAGAACAGGACAGATTTAACGTCACTACTGAAGATCAGTAATAACGTTACGTTTGTTTCGATATTTTCGCGTCAGCGAGGTGAGGGGCATTACGTGCGTCGTCAAGATTGCATTACTCGGTGTGGACGACGCACACTAATCTAAAAAAACATTAAAAGGAGAATAGGCACCATGATACGAAACAGATAGAAGGGCTGTTGAGGGAAGCTTCATTAGAGTTGCTTGCACTTACTTTAGTATTATCCATTGTATAAATACCCGCCGGTAGTTTCGAATCTGTATATCACTATCTGGGCAACCTTCTCCACTAAGCTCGATCGTTGATCCATCAGCTGCCTGGGCCCCTCTGCCCAGTGCTGCTACTTAATTTATAGCCCGGGGGAGACTTCAGTGTCAGATATAAAATTCCTATTCTGGGGCCCACTGCTGCCCACATCTGGTAACTCCAAGGCATTGTTACTATTTGTACTTAGATTTTTAGGAAAAGTTCACACTTGAAAAGACCCATTATATATTGTACATTACATTCATTCGACAAATTATCCTTCCCTTAACACTAATCACTCATATATTTTGGATATTACCTCTTCAAAATATCCAATCGGGACTAAACCACACAAGCTTGGCTGCCATTTTGAAGACTGTGGATTCCACACCCAATGGTTTGTAAATGAGGATGTTAATGGGACGATCGTGTGGGGTTTACAATATGTGAAACCTGAAGTAAATATTTTGCAGATATTTCACAGCATCAATAATGATATAATATATGTACTGTTTTGTGATGTATATTATTTATTGGGCCTCTTATTATCTACCAATGCTAGCTAGGAGGATTTTTGCATTCTGGACCACAAATAAACAATGATTGTCAACTGACAGTGTAACACCAAGTGCCGAGCATTTTGAGATTAAATACAATTATGTGCAAACTTGGGTACATTTGATTAAGATTTTTCCAACTCGCTTGTTTTCATCCAGGCAGATTGCGAACAGTGCTGCAAACGTGGCCGTGATTCACTTTTATATCCAAATCAAATGTACTTTTGTGCAACTGTATCACTATGCATTTCGCCATATTCAAAATGGTGCTCACCAATACGTGCATGTTCCACCAGGGTATTGTGTCACATTATGATTTATAACTAATGATGTGGGATTTTGCAGTTGTTTTGTTCAATAATTAAAAACCCAGGACTTTGTGGCATGAAGTAACAAATTCCAGGGTTTTGTGACGTCCCAAATCCCACGGTTTTGAATAATTCCCAAAACCAAACCCTTGGATTTGTGACGTCACAAAACCCAGGTTTGTAATTTACCGCCAAATTGGTCATATTCAGTTCGCCGAAGTTTTGCAATTCTGCCTTTCACGCCCTACCCTGTCCAACATGCTTTAAACAAAGATCATGCCAAGATGACGGATCTTGGAACACTTTCATCGATTTGCAACTTAAACGTTGTGTACTTTATCACTGTTTCCACTTCACGAGCTACTATCTTAGGTACTAGAAGCGAAAAAATGTGAGATGTATACCGTTTATGTATTTTTAGGAAATTTAATCGATTAGGACTGATTTTCTGGGACCGTACGCCTGGCCTGAAGGGTTACTAGCGTAAGGCATCCTATCGACTGCGTAGCTCTAGAATCTACTGTAGCTGCCTGCGGTGATGTGACCATTTGTTGCAAAACGACTGACACATTACATTGTGGTGCTAATTATCTTAACAGGACGAATCCTATTTTTTCATGGTATTTTTTAATTTCACCTTTATGCCCACCATTCAGAATCACTCTATCTTGTGAAAGATATTTTTAAAGGTAGTCCTAGTCTTCTGACCATGTTTGAATTGGATTCAGGGGTGACTCATGGGTTGTTTTAACCATACGGTGCTCTTCACAAATTTTTGGATGTGAAAATAATACTTTTCATCTAAATTATGACACCCTGAAGGCGCGAAAGGTTAGTGAAGTCACAAACGCAACTCCACTAGTTGACAGGGAAAACTCCATACTAGCGAGTTATGGCTGTGCATTATTTGAAGCAACAGCAACATGTGTTACCAAAACAAAATTAATGTTTGTACCGTAAGTGGCAAGGATATTAGCAGAATTAATAAATATGGTCTACGACCACATTGTGTCATGAAACAATTTTCACATTGGAGGCCGTACTGCTTCTGCAATAAGCAATTGTAAACTTGATCAGTTGAATCAGAGACTGTTTATGTGATGAGAATAATTGGTTACTCTTTGCGGAATTGAACAAAGTGAAACACAGATTGGACTTATGATCATATCTGGATTGCTAATTCCACAGATAGAAAAACGAGTCTGCACCCAAATATACGCCTACCTAGAGACAAATGGTGATTGCATTGATAGACTTCAGTTTGACATGTCAAATGTTTAAGAACAGATGCACTAGCAGCCGATCAGTGACCAAAAACACCTCGGCCAGGATGGACGGCCAGACAGACAGACGGAGGGAGTCGTAGGTGACAATACCTTTGGATAGGTCAAGGCTACTTCTGTTTGACTTAATGGCAAAGCTTTGGTGCAAATGCAGTGAGCAGAGATATCAAGACTAGGCCATTTTTCTTCAATGCAGCACTGTGACCTGAATATGTGACCCAGTGACCTCGTTTTCACTAGGTGTCTGAGGTTTCGTTAGGACCAACTGGCATAAATAATTGGTGCAGGTAAAATGAGAAAATTAAGTTTGAAGATATCACGGTGCCGCCAATTTTCTTCAATGCAGCATTGTGACCTGTGTATGTGACCCAGTGACCCAGTTTTCGATAGGCTCCTGAGCCATCCGAAGGACCAACTGTCAAAAATAATTGATGAAACTACATTCAATATTTCTTTACATATTGTGTAAACGCCCTTTTTTCTTAAAGGTAATACTGTGAACTAAATATGTGGCCTAGTGACTATTTTCAATAGGCACCTGAAGCACCTCAATGGCCCCATGTGATAAAAATTTGCTCTCTGTAAAGTGAGTATTTTTGCAGATATGGCATTAACAAGGCATGGACAGACGGACGTCTCTAGTATGATACACTTATGTGGAAAAACATGACCCATGTTCATAAATATCAAACCCACCAATGACAGCAAAGTGATTCCAGAGTTACCGAAGCATCAACATTCATCTTCCAATACCAGAGTGAAGAAACAAATTTCACTCGTGACTTGAGACAGGCAGTCACCCACAAAAGGCAACCTCTCAACCTTTGAAATATTCTCCATTAAATACAGACTATAGTGTTTCCAATATGCATAGGCCCAAGCACTCAAAATCCAAATTTTATTACTTCTGCAAAAAATTAGAAGAGAATTGGTTGGCCTATCACTGTTTTTGGTTCTCCTGACTAGTTCGTCAGCTGAGTTTACAGCAAAAGTGGAAAGTAGGCCTATATCGTTTTTGTAATATCTATGAATCTGGAACGTTATCCAATCAATAAGTTAAGTGATTGAATCACTGACGCTTTGATGACAATACCCCTCCGGCTTAGAAGGCCGATGGGTAAAAAACCACAATAGTTCATTTGATGGAAAGAAAACTTCACATTTCTATCGTACTGGATGCGACAGAACAGTTCCGCCATAATTTGAGTAGAGGATCTCATTATTTGAAGAATGTAAGCACTCATAATAAGTTGCGTTAATTTAACAGTAGTCAAATGCATTTAAATTGTTTTCAATATGAAATTATAAAAAAGATATTTAAATTGCCACTGTATTAATCGTCATGAATTGATGTATGTTACGAGGTAATGTTGAACGCGTGCACCATGGAAAGTATAGATATTTGGGTTGCACATGCTCGATCTGAAAAAAAAAAACCTCGATCAGGTAGTGTATACAGTATATCGTATATAGGTTTTCTCCAATAGTCGGCAGATTGGAGAAATCTTCATTTGTTAACCTCTTCATTGTATGTATGGTTGATATATATTCTGTAGTTGTCATTATTGTATATGTGTCTTTTTGTCCAGAACCACTTTCTGGTGGTCATTACCCTTTTTCACAGTCCGAACTCTTTACACTCTATAAGCTAACCTCTGACTGTCTGACCTATATTATATGGAAGTACTGTTGTCCATATTGTACATGTTCTTCTGTAGAATTTTGACATAGGCTATACTACAGCAAAAGCCTGAAGACAAACAGATTTCCTGTCAAATCACTTGATGGTACTAAATTAGACAAGGATGTTTCACAGCCCACTATCTGTCACTTTTTGCATTATCTTAATTTCACGTACTTGACAAACCAGAAATCCAAGCCAAAGCTGACAATGTAGTGCAAATTTATAGACATATCCTACAGGGACATGGGGGATCATTGATAGGAAATTTTTAAAAATCCAATTTGAAAGATCTGAAGAAGTTTATCTTTAGCTTTGAACCAACCTATTCTACATTCCCAAGTCCCAGTTCGATGCATTGGCTTATACAGCACGTGATATGGCAGAAAAACATCGTGCAAATTTTATACAAGGTGCCAAACTTTTTGGTTATGGTCAAGTGCAGATTGGGAACAAATGTTTCTTCTCTTCCAGAAAGGTGTGGTCAGGATGTCTCCTGATGAAAAATACTGAAATGGTTTAGATTTAATGGAAACAGATAACTAGACGGCTGGGTGAACAGCCCATGATCAGCTAACCTAAGCTTGTCCCACAAGATCAAGGTTGCAGCTGAATAGGCGTATGTTTAGCTTTAGCTGAGTGCATATGGCATTTTAAAGTATTTCTAATACGGACGACTGAGCCTCCTAAAAGCTCAGTCTGACTAGCAAGTCAGTTCAGATAAAAATTGCAGCGCCACCTGGTGAGCAAATGAAGAACCAGAAGTCCCTAGGAGTGCTCCTGTGTGATGTCAAATCTATTGGCTAAGCTTTTTAGAGAATAATATTTTTTAAGATTTGCCCCAAAAAGACCCCCCCCCAAAAAAAGAAACCCCAAAACCCAAAACATAAAAATCCAAAATTCACTGAAGTGTGACCATTTAAACAATTTGGTAAAGACCCCCACCCAAGGTACATTGCTGCCGAGTTTGAAGTCAATTGGTCTACGGTTTCAGAGAAGCAGCCGAAAATGTGATTTAGCATTAGAATGCCCATTGACTTACATGTATAATGATCAGTTGGAAAGGTGCCTCTACGGATGAGTACCCGAATTAAAAAAAATCGTTACAAATCAGGAATCCATTGCAGTGCCACCTAGTGAACAACATTGTATGACCCTTTCACACAGAACATATGCACCAAGTTTCAGCTTAATCAGAGTGATGGTTCTGCACCAGAAGTGGAAAATAGCCCAAACACACTGAAAAACATTAAATAGGAAAGAAATACAGGGCCGCCTGGTGAACATATTTAGAACTAGGAATCCGTAGGAGTGTTCCTGTTAGATATTAAAGCAATTGGGTCAGTTTTGGAGAAGAAGATTTTTTAAGATTTGCCCCAAAAGAGGAAAAAAATAAAAATCACTAGAGCGTGACCATTTCAACAAACTTAGTAGAGACCCACACTAGATATATTACTACTGAGTTTGAAGTGAACCTGTTCTGTGGTTTCAGATGAAAAGTCGAAAATGTGAATCAGCATTAGAATGCCCATTGACTAACATTCTAATCAATAGGAAAGGTGCATTTACCGATAACCACCTAAATTGAAAAATTCGTTAAAAATCAGGAATCCATAGCATCGCTACCAAGAGAACAACTTTGTTTGACCCTTTCTGAAGGAACATATCCCCAATGTTTCAGGTTAATCTGAGTAATTGCTCTGAAGTCGAAAATAGGGAAAACACAAACAATTATAAATAAAAAAAATTAAAGCACCACCTGGAGAAAAAGTCGAAAATGTGAATCAGCATTAAAATGCCCATTGACTAACATTCTAATCAATAGGAAAGGTGCATTTACCGATAACCACCTAAATTGAAAAATTCGTTAAAAATCAGGAATCCATAGCATCGCTACCTAGAGAACAACTTTGTTTAACCCTTTCAAAAGGAACATATCCCCAATGTTTCAGGTTAATCTGAGTGATTGCTCTGACGTCGAAAATAGGGAAAACACAAAACATTATGAATAAAAAAAATTAAAGCACCGCCTGGTGAAAAAATTAAGAATTAGTAGTCACTAGGAGTGTTCCTGCAAGATATCACAGCAATTGGGTAGCGGTTTCGGAGAAGATTTTTTAAAAAGATTTCCCCCCAAAAAGAACCAAAAAAAAAAAAAACAAACCAAAAAAACCCCGTGAAAAATCACTGGAGCATGACAATAAGTACACAATTGGTAGAGAACTACCCAAAGTATATTGCCAATAAGTTTGAAGTAAATCTGGTTAACAGTTTTAGAGAAGTCGAAAACGTGAATTGTGAACGGACGCCAGATGACAGACGCAGAGCGATGAAATAAGCTCTACTGGTTGATAAGTTAGCTGAACTGACCAAGTTTTCTCCATTCAGACTGGGAGAACAATTATACAAGTCACAATTGATATCAAGAACGATAATGATGATGGACGATGGACGCAGAGCGATGGCATAAGCTCTGGGAGCTAAAAAAAAAAACCAAAAACCAAAAACAAAAACAAACAAACAAAACAAAACAAAAAAAAAACAAACAAAAACAAAAACTAACAAACAAACAAACAAACAAAACCCAAGTAACATTCTCCATCAAGACGCTGAGAATTATTGTGCAAGTTATCATTGATATTAGGAAAGACCATGAGACCTTGGGAAAATTGAAAGAACTAGTGAAGGCGGAGAGCAGATGGAATAAATAGTGTATTCAGGGGAGATGAAGTCCACACATGGACAGCTCGGATTCCCCTGTAATCTCAATCTTCTGCTACTATTGCCTGTATTCCCTGCATGGTGAGCAAAAGTGCAGGAGGATTTAGATCTAAATCTGGTCAACCCATTTGCTGATATTGTTCTATGATGCAGCTAGCGGAAGTTTGAAAAGTGAGACAGCCATATCTTGCTGTGACAGGGTGTGTTCAAAACAACTGCAGTCACCCAGAAATGTGAACTTGGGAACTAAAACTTTCCGTTGGCATAGAAAACCATTCAGTTAAAACGTTTTGTAGAGGGGCAGAAAGTCAGAATAATAGCTTGTCAGGGACCTAATCTTAGGTACAGATACATTGCCTGATCAATGAGTTTCAGCTTTTGTAGACAGTAGCTTAAAAAATTCGGTGCAAGAAAGTTCTACTCAAGCATGCAAGAAAGGAAGTCTTAAAACCAGGCCAACAAAACATATGACACTGCATGGTAAAACTCCAGATTTACTGTGAAAATCTAAAATCATATGCACACTAAGCAACCTATTTCAAAAATGTATCCAGCAGAAATATTAACCCTTTCCCCCCTTAAACCGGGAAAACCGGCTGGTGGTCAAATGTCTGCATCAGCGCTTTCAACTGATTTCAACAGCAATGAAAAACAATTTGACTGAGAATTGAAGATGAGACCTGTCAAGACAACATGACCCAGATCAACAGATTTCCTCTGCATGGGTTGGGTACTAAGTGTCCAACCCATGCCGAGGAAAGCCCATACCATATAGGATGGAAGGCTATCTATACATTTTCCATCCTGTCAGATATATGGGATTGAAGCCTCCATTGTATAGTGCCCACAGATGGAGTGGATCGAAAACATGGATAGAGGTTATAAAGGTAGGAAAAACTTTCAGGTGACAGTTTAAAAGCAACGGAAGCTGATCAAATGACTGACATCAGCTATGGTGAGTATGTTGTTTTAACCTGAGGGAGACTTTTGAAATTCGATGTGAGGGATGGCCAGGGGTACAGCGTGACGTGTGCCCTGGTACTTATTTGGTCACAGTGTCACTGAGGTGCACTGTAATAGTTAAAGGCATCACACTGACAGGTCTCACTGAGCACTGACAGGTCTCACTGAGCATGTAGATCACATTGGAGTAAAAGCTGTGCGCGTATTGGCTCCTAACACATTGACCATTACCAATATTGACCTAGCAGAGCATGCTATTACCCTTTTTGTAATAAACCACATTTCAACCAGTGGGTGTCTTCTGCACAAATTGACTTGGCACCACTTACATCCCACCCGGACATCTTTTATTTGCCATACCATGGTATTCAAGCTTCGTTTGGCTTTGTGCTGACTTAAATGACGTGCAAGTTATGTTAGTAATTGGATATTGTCTTTGTTGGCTCAAGCGCATCTGAATTGGGGATTCTATTATGCAGTGGCAGGGTGCACAACATACACTGGAATCCCAATTTGATGTTGAAAATGAACCCTGACCAGTCTGTTAGTGGTTTAAAGCCACCTTTCTGCGAAATGTTGAACCTTTGCATTTTAACTTTAATTTGATGCCAGCATCCTGAAAGGGATGTTGCGTTTTCAAACCAAGCTGCTACTAGTGTGTTACATGTTCCCTCCATATCCAAATAGGGGGGAGAGAGAGAGAGAGAGAGAGAGACAGACAGACAGACAGACAGACAGAGAAAGGGAGAGATTTGCAACCATATGGAACAAATACAATATTACGCATTCTATATATATATATATATATATATATATATATATATATATATATATATATATATATATATATATATATATATATATAACATCCTAATGTTCAATACTTACAGATTATTGTAAAGAAATACGACAGATGAAGTCTGCGAGACTACATATTATGTTAACACAGATTGAGTAAATGAACACTAATATAATAAGACATCTTAAAGGGCTGCTGCAGTCATTATTTACAATTTCTGGTCAATTTTATCTAATAAGTGAGGACCCATATCAGAAACTGGATAAGAAGTTTCAAGTTTTCTTAGATATGTAAATGACGAGTTGTGATGTCACCTAGACTAACTGCTACAGCTAAAGCAATGGAAGCCAAGTGAAACTCGAACAAAAACAAGCATACATGACCAATCACACATATTCCACTTTTACTATGGATAAAGCAGTGTATATAGATATGATCAAATTCACTAAACTGAGACATTTTACTCATTTAATGAGGATTAGTAAGGAAAGAAAAGTGCAGAAATCAATGTATCGAAGATTTTCTAAAAAGGGCTTAGGTAATTTCAATAGATCATTGAAATTTTAATACTTTTGAATAAAATTGAAAAACTTTAAAATTTCAACTAGACCCTTCATGAATAATTTGAGGTACGGTTTTGTAGCCAACAATATGCTCTCTCTATTTTGATCAGAGCCAAATGTTTATAAATGTGTTTGGGCTATTTTTTGTTTAGATTAAAAATATAAAAAAAGATAATTTGAAATTAAGATCTAATTAAGATTTAATGACAGAACAGTTACAAAAGATCTATTGCTGATTTTACATTTATCGAGATGTCTTCTTTCATGAAATATATAGGTTTTATGGGTTCAAATGAAAATTATAGAATACACAATACAGTATTCAACAAAAAGTAGCATTTTCTAATTTGATTGTTGTAAAGTGTACTAGCCCCTTAATACACTATTTATTCGCATATTTTTTCACAAACCAAATCTTCTATTTTAAAGAATGCACTGTTGGGGCTGGTGGAGGAAAGCCATCTGCATGACGCAATGGCACACTAAACGTATTGCCCACCTTACACCCCACATCTTGATTCTCAAACTGTGTTGACCAAGCATCAACACATGCCTAAAACAGCGTCGGACTCCTAATGCCACCTTCTTGTATTCCGATGGAGACTCCAAACAACTGCTACTTAATTCCATCAAACTGAACTCCTTACTGTTGCTTTACATTTGAATTCTTTTTAAGCGACACCCCCTCCTCCCGACAATATTTTTTCTGTTTTTTTTTTCTCTTATAAACCAAATTACAAATCAGTTGTTTTAAACTGTGAAATCTGTGAGATTCTTCATGTGATATGATAATGTTCATCAGTTTACACATCACACTTTGCAAGCATATAGCTCTAAATTTATCACATATATTAATGTTGATCCGATTGTTTTGGAATCCTTACTTGTTCCCAATTTTCTAAAAAAAAAAATGAAATATGGTAAAATCAAGGTTACTTTTGTTATATTACCTGAGCAGCAACCATGTGTCAGCATGTTGTTGAAGAGCACAGTCAATATTTTAAACAAGTTCCCTCCCCAATATAAAGCACGATTAGAAAACATTTAAAGATGATCGCGTCACATTTTAGCTTTTAAGTCATAAAGAACTATCATTAGCTTAGCAACATTAGATAAAGAACTGCACACATGCTGATTATTCTGTTACTTAAACTATCGTTTACATCTCTTGAAATGTTTGCAACGTTAGCAGCATCAAAACTGGCAGATTTAAAGAAAGAATCACATTTCTTTGCAACCATTTCTGACTTTTGTTATTGTCCGAAATTACTTCGACAGTGCAAGGGAACCAACTGCGTTTTACCTTTGATTAAACCTTCTAACCAAACTCTGCACAAGAAGCCCCAGAGAAAAGAAGGGACAACTTAAGGTTTGTGCTGGGACTATTCATTTTGCGCTTTGCACTGCTTGTAAACGAACTTGTTTTGCCTTTAGTACATTTGATGTTCATATTAAGCACGTCAACAAAGAGAGTTCTCGAGCACATCTGCTGCATGACATCCGGAACTGCAATGTTTATAGACAGTGTCCCTGTACACTTTGATTGTCACACAGTTCTGGCTTTTGGCAGGAAAGATGTCTGCAAAGTAAAGTATAGGGGTGTGGAATAAATCGCAAATGTTTTGTGCAACGGATCTCTAATTCGTTGTATGATTTAATTGTGTATGAACATAACCTTTCATTTCATATGTACTGTAAAGGAGTCCATTTGGCGCAAAGGTTAAAACGCAATAACACGCATCTTACAGAAGTAAAGTAACAAATTTTCAGCTGAGTATATGGGAATTTTACATCAAAATTTCTTCAGTCGGATTTTAAAGGAATATCTGCCCAAGAACCAGAGACAAAGATATATTTAGAAATAGATGTGCCGCGATGTCTGGCCGCAAAATTGTCTGTATTTTTAAATAAGCGGAGCAATACAAGAGAAGTGAATGGTAGCCCAACAATAATATTCTAGCGGAACGAAGTTGCCCCTCCCTTTTAGGCTCTTTGTTCTACAATAAAGGATGATTACTGGCTGCGATGCATTGAGCCTTTCGCTCACTTGTCATAGTTGCCTGGTTCGTCTGTACGCTCCTGATAACATTTTGATGTTGCGCATTACCCATCCTGCTTCTAGAATCCTACCACGATGATGCTTAATGTTAGACTTCCAATTCCAATGTCAATACTACACACATCATTTCATCTCGCCAAGGCAATGTCCATCCAATGTTGGCTAATTTTGTTCATTTTGAGATTTGAGGACATTTTAATAGACATATAAATGTTGTATCATTTTGAGATTTGAGGACATTTTAATAGACATATAAATGTTGTATCATATGTCCAAATTCAGTAGTTCTAGCCTCAAAACACTCCGAAAAAATTAGCAAAATACTTTCAATGTAACATGGTTGTCAATGGACTGTGTTAACCTTTGGATTTTGATTACTGACAAAAGGTATGTGCTCTAAAATGTCCGTTTGACATGTTTTTTTAAAAAAAAAAAAATTTCTCTCTGATTTTAGCCAAATAAATACTCATTTGCCCCAAAATTCTCTGAAGGAAACATGTGTCAGAAATTTTCTAATAATTCATCATTTTTAAAAAATGCGTGTCAAAAAGGAAGAGGCCCAGCAACTTTATCAATTTCCCAAAACCAACCATTTTCCATTTATTGTATTACCATTGTAAACAAACAGATACAGTCGTAAAAACACTGCAGATACATGTGTTGCGATTATAATAGCACAAATGTGACCATCTTATCTTGAACACATTTCGAGAAATGTCCAAAAGTTTCCAAACCCACATTTTACCCAGAACGCTAGTGTTCATACAACTTTGAATTTAAATTATATGTTTAGGGCAGACAGATTCTGCAAAACGTGCTGTTAATTGTGTATATAGGTTTATTGCTTGAGGGATGCATGTTTCTTTGATATTTGGTCTAAAAGTGAAGTCACTTTTCCAGATTGGACATTCATACACCTTGTGATCAGGCATGTGAGTGACGCCTGAATGACCATCACTGCCAACACTCTGTTTAGTGCTTTAACCACCAGATGGCACAATTTCTAGAGAACCCTTGATACATGCAACACGCCTATCTGAACAATATGCTCTGCATCAGAACACTCGGTATAAGTACATCTAGATATCTCATCAGCCTGTATTTTATTAACATACCTGTCTGGTGACTCTTTACAATTCTCAAGATCATATACCTCAGCCTGACGCCCTACAGTTCTAGGCTTACATAACTTCCAGGTTTAACATCATCGCACTTGATACAGAACTTGGCAAATGACCAGGCATCTAATCCAGGGAGTCAACAATATCATAATCCTTGCGACATTGCTGCAGATTCCCATAGTAACAGCACGATCTATTGGAAACCATTCCCTTTAGCGGTGTTTTGAACCCTAATTTTCTCACCTCTTATCAAAGCATAACATTTCTCTTCGTCAAAACCTGCTTACGCTCGTCCGTTTGAGGAAATTTACGACTAAAATCTGTGCTCAAATCCTCAACAATAAAAGCATGAATTATTCCCTTGGCTTGACAAATGAGAGATATTTCACAAATAAGTACATCTGGAGGTCGTTTTGGCTCCGGCCTTGTGCCCTTTTACCACATGGCATGTATACAGAAAAAAAATCATAAATATTGTTAAATAATGGCATTTACTCAAAATACCCTTTTGACACCTCAGCAACCTGTTATATTCAATGTTCCCTGTCCATATGGTGGGTGTCATTTCATCTTTTCTACCAGTCAATAGTGCGTTAGGAGCCATGGCGCTTGTATCTTCATACATTGTATTTAAACCGATATGCAATTTTTCTAATTTATGGAAATAAAATAGATAAAAAATTGCATTTATTCAACTCAGAAATAAACATAGCACTTTAATTTTCCATACATTTTAAGGTATATGTAAAAACATTTATATTGGCCATGAGTGTGAAAAGTAAAAGTAATAACCGCTGCACTGACCAATCATAACTAAAAAAATAGAATAAGCAGCTCTCAGACCAGTAACTATTGGTTTAAACATATTTTATTAAGGTAATTGGAAAACAGGCATAGCCTATACAAATTCCTCTTGCAAAAAAAGAAAAAGGAGTAAAATACAGAGTATGGTGTAAAAGGTAATGGCACAAACCACAGGACAGTACAGTAACGGACACATAACAGTATGGAAGATAATGACACCACCAGACGCCACAGATAGTGGTGCGAGTAATGAGTATTTGCATTGACTGTTAGAGATGAATGATACAAAGAGTCTTTGAAATAGTCTTTTACAAAAGTAATGATGTTTGCCTGCACGTGGCCACTTAAATGGTAGGCCCATTATCTATATAACAAAATTTGTAATATTAACTGTATATACAAACTACCAAATGAAACCAGTGCGGGCTTCAGTTGAATCTGCCAGTGCGGATAATGTACGTATGTACAGATTCAAAGATAGCTATATTAGCGGCTTTTGAACATTTTAAACTTCCATTTAGTACTGTATTTAATGTACACGGAGCCTCGATTAAAATAAACATTTGAAGAGTGTTACGTTCGGTAATGAAGCGAGGATATTCAAAGAAAAAGTGGTAGGAATTTTCTACTGTAGCGCCACAAGCACAACTGAGATTGTGCCGGGCATGTTGAGAAAAAGACAAAGATTCCCGACCAGGCATGTTAAAAATACATGGACATGAGATGAGCTTGCGTATCTTTCGGACTATCCAAAGGCCGCTGTGGTACACACTAGTGTTGGTCCAGCTACCGGACTTTCTTTCACACACACGTGCATGGAAATAAAACATATTTTTGCCGCATTATTCTTATTTATGTTCAACAACTTTATCAAAAAGAAACTTCATACCAATCATGGTCGGTGTATAATCAGTAAAGCTTCAAAGACAAACCTGTGCAGTTTCACCCGGGGAGTTTTACAAGTCTGCTGAGTACGTTAAGTCTGCTCAGAATCGCCACATGAGAGGCAAAAAGATCTCGCTCTTACTATTAAAGTCAAGCAGTTCCATCACTTATCTTTACCATACTAGTCCATAGATTAGAAGCGTCCGACTCGATAAAAATGATAATTTGTGCAGGCGGTTGGCAAAGCAAAATGCAAGTGGTGAAATTAAAGGCTAAGTCCTGGAATAAATAAATGTGTGATATGGTTGATTGTTTTTTTTTTTTTTTTTTTTTTTTACTATACAACAAGTATATGTACCATGCTTGCTTTTCCTCAGTTTATCGACAAAAAATTCCTTTTCGAATTTTTGAAGCTGTTGTGCTGAGCGTCGATCGTCATACCCCACATAACTTGACGATGCGCCGGGCCGATCGACCGGTTAAATGTTTGGACGCAGATCAATTCATTCTTCTAGTCTCAGTTCAATTTAATCATAGCACGATGGCAGTAATGCTGAAAAACCTGTAATAATTCTAATGAATCAAATAAAAAAATAAACGGCAAACAAAACTTCACGTGTATACTTGTATATCCGCCAGTGGTTGACTTGGCTCAAGTCAAGTTGATCAACAAATCTCTGAGCAAGTGCGTGTCCGAAGTTCACCGACGTTACGCGAAAGTATTACTCTTGGTTCAAGAATTTAATCGTAGTATGATGGAAGTAATGCTGGATTTAAGACCTTCAATAATTTCAATGAAATTGAATATAAAATAAACGGCAAACAAAACTTCACGTGTATACTTGTATATCCGCCAGTGGTTGACTTGGCTCAAGTCAAGTTGATCAACAAATCTCTGAGCAAGTGCGTGTCCGAAGTTCACCGACGTTACGCGAAAGTATTACTCTTGGTTCAAGAATTTAATCGTAGTATGATGGAAGTAATGCTGGATTTAAGACCTTCAATAATTTCAATGAAATCGAATATAAAATAAACGGCAAGACAGCACCACGTGTATGTCTGTGTTTTGCTACTCGACAAATGTCAGACCACACATCACTCCGGAGTTTACCGAAGTTCCGCGAAATAATTTGTACCCGAATGCAAATTACAAATGGCGGATTCACGTGTGCCCTTGCAAGGGGGTTTGCGAGATACCAGGGGCGTATTTTAATTGATTTCTAACGAAATTCTAACAATGAACTTGACATAACTGAGCATGCAGACTAAGGTCAAGATAGTAAGTAATGAATTCAGAATATTTTTGCCACCGTTCAGTTGTTTTTGTGCAAAACAAAGGCTCGGCAGTAGACGGCACCACAGGCACAAGGTGAAGGCCAGTTCAACTTCAACGCCAAAATAGAGAACCTGCCATTTTCCAAGTTATGATGCACTTCAAACCAATCCCGATTATTTAAATAAAGTGTGAAACACAGTGGAATTACGATACTTGAATGAATGACAGTTACATTTTCGTCCCATATGATGGGAAAACATCAGGGTTTGTCACTGTTTGACACTTGAGAGTCTCCTCAAAAGCGGTAGTTTGCGGTGTGGTTTGCCAATTTTTCCCGGTCGGTGGTCGCTTTCTGCAGGTGGTCGCTCACGACAGTACATTTAACATTACAAAAACGTCCGTAATCATACATGAAATAAAGCATGTAACATTCAAAATATATGCTTCATGCAAGGGGTAATGCATGACGAAGATAGTGTGGGAATTGAAAGAAAGAAACACTTCAGCTGAACCTGGACATATAAAGTTGGGCATGTTGTGCATGAGTTGGGCATGTTGAGTTCATCTCAAACATGCCCGATGGGCATGTTGGTAAAAAAGTTAAATTCTAGCCCTGCTTTTGGTCACCATGCACGCGCTAAACCGACTCACTAGCCAAAGTTCACAAATACATAAATCCATACATTACCTACATACGTATATATGAATGTATGTATGTTTATACACACGCACACACACACATACATACATGCATACATACATACATACATACATACATACGTATATATATATATATATATATATATATATATATATATATATATATATATATATATATACACATGTATATATATACACATTCATATTCTCTTAAAGAAAGAATGCCATCTGTGATGACAAAGTGAACTACTAAGCACCCCAAACTGCAATTGTCATCATTGCACGGAGTTATACCATTGAGAATGGCGAGCGAGCATGTTACCTATTATAACACTTTAAACAGGTTTTGTCCGACAAAATGCAAAAGAAGGCACAATAAGTATACAATTTCTAGCAGTACCGATGTAAAGACACTGATCCACGGACATGTTTTCCTTGGAACCAGAATCACTTTCCACCTTGGCACCGGCCTACACAAAGAAATGATTTCCTCTGTCAGATTTAAACTCAGTATGTGATGTAAAGCATAACAAGTCCGTTGGATTCTTGTCAACATTTACTGTAACTCAGTGCCATATACTAGTTTTTGTATTATTGTTTGGTCTACCCAAAGGCCTTGAAGTATAAATTATAAAGTATTGATTTACCTTTTACCGCGATGACGTGCCCAAAGTGGCATGTGGAAACAAGTGGAATTTCAATGTATTTATTTATGTCACCATTAAAGATACATGTATTGTCAACATTATATGTATGCAGACCTGTTCCACGGTATTCCTGGCAGCTTATGCACAATTCTCGGGGGAGGTTTCTTCCTGATGTGTGGCTGCTGCCCCCCCCCCAATACTCCCTTGCGTTCTACATCCACATTGTATACAGACAGAATCTCCTAACCATTTCCCTCCAAATGTTTACCGCCATCCTCTGTGACATGTTGCATGGTGTTTGTTTTGGTGAACGTCTACTTAATTGCACTTCTCAAAAACATTATAAAAAGGTTCAATGTACTTAAAATATCATTTCTAAAAGGAAATTATGTTGTCTGTATGATACAGCTCAATTTTAAGCGGACCACGAACCTATTTTGAAGTAAAAAAAAAGCAGTGGTGGCAAATATTTAACGAGGTAAGTGACCATAGCTTTGGGATAATGGTCACCAGGACTCGTAGAAACTTCTAGTGAGAAAAATACAAAATATATCAAAACATATCTTGCTAAATCAAACCGAAGGCCTCTTTCGTTAGTATAAGATCAAATGAACTCTTGCATTAAGTCTGTCAGACGCTACATTTGATTTGTGTTACCCATGTTTAGATATTATGGTTACAGTAATGGAGGTTTTACTGAAATAATAATGATATTGGCGGTGCGCGGGGTGGTCGGATATACGGGGTTTTATGGCCGTCCATCGGCGCATGTGACCATATACGACCGTCCCATGCGCGGATGTACGGCTCGGGTCCCAGTGCCCGACCTCCCCGCCCTCCACTCCTAATGTCCATGCATGTGCTATCATTTTGATGAGTTTTAATAGTGTGTTGTATATTGAATTATGTGTACTTCTGTATATTTGGCATAATAATAATAATAATAATAATAATAATAATAATAATAATAATAATAATAATAATAATAATAATGATAACAATAATGATAATAATAATAATAATAATAATAATAATAATAATAATAATAATAATAATAATAATAATAATAATAATAATAATAATAATAATAATAATTATCTATGTATTTTGATCTCCGCCCAGCTAAAGGGTAATATGACATATTTTATTTATCTTTAGCTGACATGTTTCTCTGTATGTATTATCTGTATGTATTTTGATGTCTCCTCAGGAATGGGGGTTAATAAATATTATTGTTATTATTATTATTATTATTATTATTATTATTATTATTATTATTATTATTATTATTATTATTATTATTATTATCATTATTATTATTATTATGAGTCAGCGAAAATATTTTTTAGCCTTACTGCTAGCATTAGCATTCTAAATGACTGACCACGTATGTTTGAAAAAGATACAGTCTGACTGAGCTGTCAGGAACTTTTTCCCAAAGTGGATCGTTATTTCCTCAGGCGAAATCATTAACCCTTAATTCAGACTTTGGTTGTACAAATTGAAGTTCTGTAATAGACGGGAATGAAGTGTCCAGTTATCTGTGAAGCACTTGAATGCACAACAAAACTACTCAACGGTAAAAAAACAATGTATATTTTCTTTCCTCGGTCCTTTATTTGTTGTATTATTGTTGTTGTTTCTTTGCTTGTTTGTTTTTGGCAGGTGCCGGTCTACTGGATAAACTACACGTATTTCTTGCTTTTTTTTATCATTTAAGCCATCGGAGGCTCATTCACATTGCAAGGTTTCTGTCTGCATTGAATGTGTTACCCCAACTATAGATGTTTCCCAGTTTGATGGAACACCTGGATGTCAAACGACCAACGAGCATTTCGTTTTTTATCCTGTACCACCAACTATTGGGGCGCTCTGGACTCTACATGCAGACACCTCAAAGACCCGCTGGCGCTCCGAGATGTCCAGCTGGCATCATAATGATGTACCCGTATTGGAGTTATGCATGTGATGTTCTATTTGTGGCCATGTCCAAATTCTTTTGGGTATGACATACTTGTGGAATTCACGAGGATATGGACATTTTTGCTTCACTTTTAACCTAAAGAATGAAATACAAAGTTAGAGGATCACCTGAAAATATTCCATTTTCACATAATTGTGTGGAATTGAAAACTTAAAACGGCCAACAGCCCCCCCCCCCATGTATCACAATAACGTTGAACGCCTGAGATTTGTTTAAATGTCCTTGACCTACGTTTAACTTTACTTTCATGACCTCTGTCTGCAAAAGCTTGTTTTTCCTCTTAACTGGCGAAGTTTAAATTTATTATCGCTCACTCTATCACTCCATGAAAGTTCACTATGCAACCCAGTTGTCAGTTATCACAAAAATTTTGGTGGTATTTACGGCCCTAGCAATGGATGAAAGCTGTCAAAATGGGAGTGCAAACACGGGGAGAGCTTCCTCTTTGCGATTACTTGCGATCGGGGACATTAAATTTCAATTTTTATTAATTTATTTTTCCCTGCTGGGTGGTGCATGTGTGTTGCAGTTGTCTTCCTTAAAACTTAATATATACCTGATTTAATCATAATTCGTGGGTGTGTTTGCATGTCTGGCTGTCTGTTTTTCTTCGTCCGTCCTAACATTCGTTCATTTATTCACTCATTGAATTATTTGTTTGAAAATATTTACACTTGTTATCGTTGTTCTGCCTTGGAATCCAGGTATTTATATGACATTATTTTCGCGTTTTATTTGGGAAAAAAGCGCTAAAGCAAACATGGCGACCTTCAAGTGGCAGGAGCAAGTATGCATTTACGTAAGTTTCCAATCCATATAACTAATTTGATAGACACTTAATGATAAAGGAAGTGAAAAAATTTAAAACGATGACATGTAAAAAAGAAGACACGACGCAGGACTTGATATCATCCATTGCTTTTACATATAGCTGGCATCCGTGAAATCATGTAGAACTGTTCTTAAATATGTCGATTCATTTGTTCACTTACAATATTTATAACCTGACTTTGAGCCTCGGGGGAAACCAAGTTAATTAAACACCTGCATCAGAACCGGTCTGGTATCTTTACTTTAGGCTTTCTCTTTTTAACTATAAACTGACACGGAAACAAAGCTGATCATAGTAAAACGTCCTGAGGCAAGAATGTCGCGACCCATAACGTGTCTCTGCATGGCCACGAATTGTGGCCTAATGTGTCCTCATTGTTGAGCTCAGCTGCCTTTGTGTATTTGTTTAACATACTTTGTAATTGTACAGTGAAGTCAAGTCTGCACCGCACTATGATTCATCTTCATGCTAAGATCTCAAGCATGCATCTCATGGAGTAAGTAACTCAAATAGAAAGAAATGCTTCTTAAAGCACTTTCTTTAATGTCGCTGAAGGTTGTGTTGGTTTTGTCTAGTTGAATGAATTTCATGTATTACGCTATGATCTACAAGTTTATTTGTTCAATATTACAATAATTAACAGATGTAACAAATTATGGATATTTTGGGGGTGAAACTGTGTTCAAAGGATACTTTAAGATCGCACGTTGAGCGCTACATTATCAGTGCTTCAGGTAGATAGAAAATAAACTGAATTTACCATATCGAGCATAGTAATAAAAATATTTACAGATGTAACAAATTAGGAAGATTTTGGGGTAAAACTGTGTTCAGAGGATACGTTAAGATCGCACGTTAAGCCCTACATTATCAGTGCTTCAGGTAGATAGAAAATAAACTTAATTTACCACATCGAGCATGGTGATAAACAATAATAATAACAACTACCCCTTTCACATGGGGACACTATGAGCCTGTGTACGTCCGTCATACGTCTATGGCAAGTTAGAGTATACAAGAAAATCAGATGTAAAATCGGTATATTAAGTCTAAGAAGGATGTGTATACGAAATAAATCGGTGGCAATAGCTAAGTGTGAGTGGCGCGAAGTGTTACTACCGGGACCCATTTGTTTTATTATCGAAATTGTTACTTCTTGATCTGTGAGCCCCGCGGGTCCCTGCGTCCTGTATACAAAACGGGAGGTAATCAGCTTTCATTTACTGATACAGCAGTATTTGATCTTGATCGTGGACATTTTGTTAAGATTCAAAAGACCGGGACACACAGGTCAACGACAAGGTCAAGAGAAGAATAAGGTACTTTGCTTACAAACAAAAATTCCACGGTCCAGAAGTTCCGTGAAAGTTCGGGGAAAACGTAACTTTCCCTAAACTACTTAAACCTTTGTGCACACGGTTTAAATGTGTGGAATGGCATTCTTTGTAGAGCGCAACTAGGGTCACCAGATTTGCTTGTTCGCAATTAGAGGTACCAGCTGGTTTCTTACCACTCGTGGATAGAATGGATAAAAAGATTGATCCCGCTGCATGTCTGGGCAAGACCAAAGCTGAGTTTAAATATGAACATAATCCTGCATACAAACTAATTTTTGGCCAAAACAGTCCAAATACACAGGGCAAACGTGAAAGAGCTGTTAATTGCAACAGAACATTTTGCTTGACGCACAGCTGCCGCAGCAACCGTCTGGCCCATCAAACATCTGTGATCATGGCCATACCTATACCGACGTGCTCTCTTCCCAGTCTTGGCAAAGACTGCTCGTGCATTGAGCTCTGGAGTAGATACGGCACAGACTCTGCATCTGTAGTTAAAAGGAAAGAGGTGAACGTGAGTCGGCCTCGAGCTGAGACAAAGACTGACCCACGTCTTACACTGTAGGTAACACTCAATTGTTTGCAAGAACGGTGGGGCTGACCTTTTATTGTCAAACATAACTACTTGTTCAGTATTCAAACAGAAATAATCATCAATTTTACATTAATAATGATAATAATGATGATGATGATGATGATGATGATTATGATAATGATGATGATAATAATAATGATAATAATGATAATAATAATAATAATAATAATAATAATAATAATAATAATAATAATAATAATAATAATAATAATAATAGTAATAATAGTTTATTCAACCTCCGCGAACGGAGAAAGTAAAATACATATAACTCGCACATCGATATAGCATCACATTACACAATGGCTAAATATGTACATGTAATGAGAAATAATAAGACACAGATATAAACCAATATAATTATGATTTCACCAAATTGAAATACTTTATATATGAACGTGTATATACATGTAATATTAATAATAATAACAATAACAATAATAATAATTATAGTAGTAATAATAATAATAATAATAATAATAATAATAATAATAATAATAATAATAATAATAATAATAATAATAATAATAATAATAATAATAATAGTTTATTTAACCGAACAGAGAAGGTAAAATACAAATACAGATACGTCTTACACTGTAGGTAACACTCAATTGTTTGCAAGAACGGTGGGGCTGACCTTTTATTGTCACCCACAACTACTTGTTCAGTATTCAAACAGAAATAATCATCAATTTTACATTGATGATGATGATGATGATGATGATGATGATGATTATGATTATGATGATAACAATAATAGTTTATTCAACCTCCGCGAACGGAGAAAGTAAAATAACTATAACTCGTACATCAATATAGCATCACATTACACAATGGCTAAATATGTACATATAATGAGAAATAATAAGACACATGTATTAACCAATATAATTATAATTTCACCAAATTAAATTCCTTTATATATGAACGTGTATATACATATCATATTAATAATAATAACAATAACAATAACAACAACCACAATAATAATAATAATAATAATAATGATAATAATAATAATAATAATAATAATAATAATAATAATAATAATAATAATAATAATAATAATAATAATAATAATAATAATAATAATAATAATTTATTTAACCGAACAGAGAAGGTAAAATACAGATAAATTGTACATCGAAAAGATATGACAATGACTCCGTGTGTACACAAGTATAAGAGATCAACCAACATAGGTATAATAACCATTTAAAACACTTACAGTCATCGTTACATTCAGCTCCCCTCATGCAGGAGATGCGGAATAATACTTCCTTTCCGTGGCACGAAACTGTTCAAAAATTGCAAAAGTCACCTAGTATACCTGAATACCACCATTTTATGTTAATATCAGTATACATACATAAATTCTTTTATTGTATGTGATTACCAGTATATATTTGAATGCTATTATTATATGTGAATGCAACCTTTGTGAATACCACCCTCATATGTTCTGTTAACACAAAATAATTGTAGGTATCTCCATAACCCCCATTACAATGTATCAATGTTTCAATAGGATAATACAAAACAACTCATTGTTCTGCTGACTGCCCGCTGGTTGTAATAATGGATTCTTTACAGCTGTGTGGTGAATCACATCTGCGTCTAATTCAATGAATAATATGAAAGTTTCTTTGTCCAAAAGAGAGGAAAACAGGGACATTTCATTTGGTTGATCAAAAAGTGTTTTTGATCGACTAACACTTTTTTCTTTTCATTTTTTTTTTCAATTTATTTAGAATATATATATCTAGTCTTCAATAATTCAGCAATGTTTTGCATGGCGTTTCTACAAGACTTTCGTGCCTTGCAGTTTCTATCTTCAGATTATGAGCGCTGATTCTAAACCGAGTTATACCATATTTAACTTAAAATCGTTTACCAAATTTAAATATCGTTCTGGCCTGAATGTGTATTTTAATTTCGTATAAGTTCTCAATTTCTTGATGGTCCGACTTACATGGTCCGCAAATCCACTGAGTTGGATTTGGATACATCTTTCGTAATAAGGTAGATCCAACTCGGTTAAAATATATGACTCTGCAATAATATACAATAATGCACATGCCATGAATATATCTCTTCGGGTTTTTTTCCAACATATTTCATTAATCACAATCACCTGATAGTACAAATATACTAATGTAAAGGCTCTCCTGACACAGAGAGACAGACACAAGTTACATACATGAGACACAGGCAACCTTAAATAGGAATAAATACATATCATACATACATTGCATGTTTACAAATATGCAGGTACCGTACATTATTAAAAATCCCGTTTGTGAACCATTCACTGATATAGAAATTTTCTGGCCTCAAAGATAAATTCATGCACCCAGTCAAGAATTTCAAGGTTTCCCCCAAAAGAAATACCGTCGTCAGCATGAGTAAAATAATAAGTTATTGGTGTTCCCAAGCAGCATGGACTGGTTGAGAAGAGGGGACACCAGGTGCCAGCATATTACAAATCTTACGCAACACGTCACTCCTCGGGGGGTGGAGGGGTGGTGTTTGTTTTTGTTTTGTTTTGTTTTTTGTTTTTGTTTTTTTTGTTAATAAACAGAACATTTCAAAAAAATTATGAAAAATAGCGTCGCTAGAAGAACATGAACATGGTGGTGATTCGACCACATTAATTTTATGTAAATTAGAGTTGAGAGCAGATTCGCCTGGCCTGAGCTGTGCGTGCAGGTTACTGATGGATCTCATGCCATAAGAATCATATTCGAGCGCATAGCTAACAGACAAAGTGTGTTTTTGAGTCGAAGCTTATATTAGTCTATTGTAAATGACTACCTTATATCGGTAAATCAATCCAAAGTTGTATTGTAGAGGGAATAAAAGACTTGCCAAGTCTTTCAGTTTTAAATTTAATTTGACGAAGACAGCGAGTATTTCTTACATTTACTGCGGGCTGTGCATCAATACGATGTATTAACTTCGATAAATAAGCTGTGGTTATTTCATTGATCAAATCTTGCCAAGCAAAACCAAGCTGAACCAGAAAAAAAAAGATTTCCATGAAAGAAAATCAGTCTGTGTGCCTGCAAAGGAAAGTTGTCCTTTGCCTCATTCAAAATGGCTTTGGAAAAGCTAAATGACAGAAAACATGAAATCTTATTTTTTTTAAACAAAACATGTACCTATAAATTTTTGAAGATATCGAACATTTGAACTTGTGAAGTGCCCCAATTAGTATAAAGTAAAATTCTGAAAGTTTTGCTCGTGGTTTATAGGATGCGCTTAGAGAACAAACCTGAGAATTGAAGTTGGAATGGCACCTCTACCTATTATAGTTTAGAAGATGTTCAAAGTTTAAATTTTCAAATGGCCCTAATTTGCAAAGTTTACAAAACTGTCGCCCATCTTCATAAAAAGCCATGTATGGAAGTATACCATGCCGAGTTTGAAGTTTCTGGTTATAAATAGTCTTCTAACGTGTACTGATGGTACACAATAATTAGCCAATGACATCCAGCCAAGTTCATTGGAATCACTCTGTCACGGAGGTGACAAAAGGAATGACTGCAGATTAGCCAAAAATAGTTCACCACAAAATACCATAAATATTTTGAAAACAATCTGTAGTGCACAGTCACAGTAATTGTGAAAAAGATCTCGTCAGGTCAGCTGAAATAGCTTGCATCCATATGCTTATGGCCCGCTTATGATCGCCCAAAATACAACTGTACACTAAAAGGTACGTCACCTTTATGCATGTTAATTCATCAGTGAGGGACCCTTGGGGAGGGAACATTCTGGGACGCAGATTTATAATTGAACTTGAGCATAACGAGGCACAACAAAACTTTTCATCACATAGTTTACCTCAGCCCACACCTCTTTCTTTTTTACGACCAAATTTGTCCGAAGTTTTACTCGGACACTATTATTCTGAAAACCACAAAACTGCTCCATGCTGCTATATGTACCAGGCAGGCTATAGTTTTCACTATTGCTACACAGGGCTGTTTGTGCACCATGACTGAGACTCGTGTCCTAGCTGATCTGTTTTCACCTGAGGCTATAATGAGTCTGCTGTGCTTATCAATCCCAAGCCAGCACAGGCACTGGACTTCTGGCCGGAATAAACCTGCCATGTGTTCCCTCTACTAAAAATAGACTACATACAGTGCTGAGCTGGCAAGACCCACCAAAGTATGGTCTTCCAGCCCTCAATTACTGTTTTCACAACTTTGTGAATTTTGAAACAGTGTGCGGATTTGTGTCATCTCGGTGGACACTTTCATGTCTTTGTTTATCATTATGAAGCCAGTTCTTCATAGCTAAGACAAGGAATACTGAGACAGTATAGTGCTTGTCTCAGTTCACAGGTACATGTACATGTAGTGTGGTTTTAACATATTTTATTTTAGAAAAACAATTGGCCAACAGGCTCACCTGCCTAAATGAAGACCTCTTGTACATGAAATTCACAAGACAACATGAAGATTGCAAAACATCAGTTCACAGATTGAACACAAACAGGACTGTTCAATTAGGGAGGGGAAAGAAAATAACGGCGTGTGAACAAAAAGACAACTTAACCATATTAAATCGTATCAAATTTTAAACTTTCCAGATGACTTTATGTATCTAAGAACGGCCTCAAATATTTTATCGTTCTGACTAATTGTTGAACCTTTCCCTTCAACTCCAAAGAGTAGAGTTTTCTTATTAAAACTACCCAACGGTATTATTTCAGATTGCAGTTCATTCTGGAGTAAAACACAATTACTAAATTAAAAAAAAGAATGTAGTTTTGTGGCAGCGTCTGTCAAAATTTGTTTATGCGATAAAGGAACAAAGACAGTTTTGTAGTGCATGTATACACATCCCATTGAATTATATGTATACACTGTACATGCATATGTGCATGTATGCATAATTTACAATGTACATGACCCTCTCAGGAGTGGGCACTTTTCTCTCGTCCCAAGGGTGTCTACTGTAGAGAGGTTTCACTGTATAAGTAAACAATGGAATTGTGCATCTGAGTAATTATGTCTCGGTGCCAACCCGGACATTTTGTTTTTTTCAAGAATCTTTTCTTTCTTTCTCACGACCAAATTCATCAGGAGTTTTTCTCGGATACTATTATTCCAAAAACTTGCCATGGTGACTGACTTACCAGTGAAATGTTGCATCTGGTTTGGAATAGTTGTGATGTTTAAAATTATGCAAATCAAAGGCAATTAAATTTTTAAAAGCTTTTTACATAAAGTGAAAGCAAGATTTGTGTGCTATTAATCTCCCTTGTGTTTGACAATACGTGACAAGACAGATAGATGGTTGGCTGCCAACTGCTGGCAGCCAAGCCTAAAAGACCACCTAGACTCAATAAAGGCAAAGTGGGAAATGGAGTACAGGGGAAAGCTCCACAAAATGGGAAATTCGCACGCAACATACCCTTTCTCCAACCTCCACCAGGGATCTGCTACTATTGTCCCCACCCCTGGCTGCCCAGGCAGCAGGTCCTGCACCAAGCTATCATACCCCATGGCATACCCCAAGGGAACAGTTCTCCCCAACAAAGCAAAGCCAGTCCTACGGTCTATTGCACTATGAGGATAATGTACAGAATAAAGACAATAATGTTTTGTCATTGAGTCCTTGAACTGCAAGGGTTTTCATCAGTCAAGCTCATACATTTTAGATAGGTTGAAAAACTGCGATATGATGTGTTTGTCTGAGACGTGGCTTAAACCGGATAATCTGAATATTATTGATAATGTTGTGCTACCTGTATTTGACAAAAATAAAATTAAGGTTTTAGCTAAGTCTGGCACGCGTGACATCAATGCAGATTATATCTGGCCGCGGTTTTGGAGGAGTGGCTATATTAATCAAAGGGAAAGATGCCGAGTTACCTAATGAGAGTGACCGGGCTATAGCTGCGGCTGTTACAGATAAGAATGGTGACATTATTCATATCGTGGTGAATGTTTATATGTCTTATTATGACTGAGGTAAATAAGATCATACTGAAGCGTTTATGTGCACATTGGACTCTTTACAAGCATGTATTGATGAGTATGGCGCTGTGGCACCCATAACGTTTTGCGGTGACTGAAACGCTCAGCTTCCTCGGTCCCAACATATTGGTAAGCGATGGCACAGTGCTAAGGGATTTATCAGGCATAGTCAAATATTGTACGACTTCCTTACTGTTGATAATCTAGAGGTTCTTGACTTTGCATTTAGACAGTCAGTAGACTTCACTTACTTAAGTTATTCCCTAAATACCTTTACTTGCATAGATCACTGTATGACGTTCTCGCAAAATGTAATAATTTAATAATAATGATTTATTGGAAAACAACCCCTTTACACCGGGGACACCACTGGGGCGGGGTAAACCCGTGGTGCGTCCAGATAAAACTTACATTGATGAAATGGACAAGACTTACACTCATTGTCACCGTAATATGGCCACAGGGGCTCACAACATGGACCAAAAGTACGAATGTACGAAAAGAAGTTCCGTTGCAAAGCACTAAAACATAAAAGTTGCAGGGGCTCCCCCGACGGGCTGGGCCCACCCGAGAGACCAGTACATGGGAAACAGTGATCCCTCGAGTCAACCCCCCCCCCCCCCGGCCTTATGGGAGACCCAGCAATCTTGTGTCCAGTCACGTAGGAGAGCTCATCACGCCCCCCCCCCCGCGAGATGTTCAGTTAAACATTGAAATATATAAAGTACATTATATTATATTACCAGTTCATTGCCCAAAGGACACTGCTTCATAAATTTAATAAGAGGGGGGCGAAGGTTAGAATAGCCTATGTTGCGGTGTCATTGCTTTAGCAGTGTGCCTCGGTAGGACCAGACTCTTTTCAGAAAATTCTTACATACTTTGTCAAACTTTTCATTCGACAGAAAAAAATGATAGATTTTATACGTAAAGACGAGCTCATAAAATAATGCCATATCGGGTAATCTTTTGAGCCAAGCTGCCTTTCCAACTGCCAAAATCAGACTTTTCTTATCTCGTTTAGCACTGGGCATATGGAGAGAAGGTGGGCAATATCTACTTGACCACCGTTACATAGTTTACACATTCCGTCCGATAGACCCCAGTGTGCCTGGTCAGCCTGAATTCCCAAGCAGCGTGTACGAGCCTTGAACTTTAATCTGGCCAATACAAAATCGGATATGTCGTATAAATAATTTTCCGAAAAAGACGATGTTTTAAATTCTTCATAGTATGAAAGTGAAGCTTTAGCATCTAGATTTTCCCGAAAAGTGTTTGTATATGAGTCTAAGCTTAAGGACAACTAACGTCTATGTATGAGGCGTCATTAATTGCCGCATTGTACCGCTGGACGACGGAAATCTCGGGGATCATTTACCTGTACGGCTAGATGCACGCATTTTTTGTTTAAATAAGATCAGCAGAGATAAAATGTGTCACACATCTAATAAAAGTATTTCCTAGACCTAAATGGGGTAACACAAAAGCAAAGATACAAATCTGATTTACTGCAAGGTTAAAGGAAATGCCAGTAATAGACGTTAGTTGTCCTAACAATGAACCACAACGCGCGGCTGACGAGTATGTACAGCGTATTAACTATATCATACACAAGGCCAAGCGTTAAAACCGGGTGTATACCGGATGAAAATTACAAGCCTAAAAGTTACTGGTGCTCGAACTCATAGAGGTACCCACTGAGGGATAAAAAGAAGTTTTGGTGGTGAATATTGAATGACAATGACCGGTCCAGGTCCGGTCCTGTCTTCCAAGCTTGGAAGGCTGTCAAAAAGAAGTTTAAACGTGTCAGTAGAATGTGTATCAGGGGCCAACTACTAGTAAGTTCCGCTCATTGGATTCGTTTTTCACGGATCGTAATATGTCTCATTTTTGGAACAGACTTAACAGACAGCGACCCAGCTCAAATTTAGAGGTTAATGAGTTTATAGACTTCTACAAGCATTTAATGGGAAGTGATGAGGTGGATCATGTAAATAAAGAAATTCATACCTTTGTAAATGATAAGTTTCTACATTATATTGATACACACACTGATAAGCACACATTTGAAGCCGATGTAAACCGCATTTTTAAATCACTCAGGGAGCGCACCCCGTCTAGATGGAATAACGGCAGAGCATTTAAAATGCGGAAACAGTGATATACTCCAAACTCATTGATCAGCCTTCTGTTCTTATGTTTATAGTCACACCATTATTCCTTCCTTCTTACAGGACGGTATCATTGTGCCTATCCTTGAAAAACCAGGTCTGAATGCTAATGATCCATCTAGCTGCAGACCCACCACTGTGTGCTGTTTACCCTAAAATAGTAGAAGGATTTGTATTTGTTGCTGATACTGCCCGCGACAATTAATTTGGTTTCAGCAGAGAGGTGGAATTTAAATTCCACCTCCCTGGTTTCAGGCAGCAGAGAGGTACCGACCTTTGTAATGTTTTATTGAACGATTTTTATCTTTTATAAGGCCAAAGGATCTTCTGTTTTCGTGTGTTCCCTTGACGCCGTCAAATGCTTTGATAATATCTGGCGTGACGGGCTATTCTATAAACTTTGGGGTTTTGTTGATATTAGCGAAAGGCTCTTTCTGTTCAAATGGTGCCATAACTTACATGCTGCTGTTAAATGGAAAAAAATTGTTTAGCGATCGTTTTCCTGTGACCCGTGGCACGCGTCATGGTGCACCCTATCTTCAAAGTTCTTTAATATTTTTATTAATGATCTGCTATGTCAGTTACAGATTGCTAATTATGGTGTACGCATCGGTGAAACTAAAGTTAACGGTTTGGCTTATGCGGACGATATCACTCTTATTTCTTCTAGGGTTACCTGTTTACAAGCCCTTATCAACATTTGTCACGAGTATGCCAATGATCACTTGCTTTTGGTCATTACTAGTCAAAATGCATAATAGCTGGGGATCGCAGAGCCCTTTCCCATTCTACGAACTTTATTTCCCATCAATGGCTTCTGGGCAGCCATCAGCTCGTTACCGTGGACAAGGAGGCTACACGACGCGGACGAGATAAATATTCTAGGAGTCATATTCTCTTCCGATGGACCTTTTGCCTCATATGCGAACAATAGGTGTGCTGCTGCCAGGCGGGCGATTTACAGACTAGCACCAGCTGGCATGCCGTACCCTGGGTTGGGCTCACGGGCTGAGCCTTACCTCTGGAGAACAGTTGGCTTCCCCTGCTCAACGTGCGGTATGAGTGGTGTTAACATTTCACCTGGTTGCCTGAAACAGCTTTAGTCGGCCCAGGGTACGACAGTTAAGAGTGGGCCGTTAAGAGTTGTCTAGGTTTGGGCAAACGGAATCATCATTCCTGTTTACTACAGGCCTTCAATATAGGCCTATACCTACTGTAACCTGGTCTGTCATGCAGGACGTCGCCCCCTTAATTAATGGAGTAACCAGGGTTAAATCTCTCCCTCGCGGAGTTTTCTTCCACTTGCTATCCAACTACATAATTACCGGAAAACGCACACCCGGGTCACTGGCAGATCGTGTAATAAAAAACCGCCTCCCCTTGGATCTCCTTGCACGGCAGAATACAAGCTCGGGACATAGCCTAATCTCAGTGAGCCGCTGACGCCAAATGGCGTCACCGACTCACTGAGATACTTCGTTGTCCACAATCACTATAACAGACAGGGCTCCATTGAACACCGTCTCGTGAAGTTACTGACTAGTGCCTTTTGACTTTGATTATTCTCTTTTAACTTTTGTGTAACGATTATGAAGCCATGTCTCATATGTTCGGTGTTGTGTACTTTGTATACTCTGTATATATATATGTTTGTACCATTTCCCCAGTGATGGGGATTTTTAGGAAATAAATACATAATAATAAATAGAGTGGCTCTGACAGCTTGAAAAAGTGAAGCAGGACAAGACACCACAGACGGTCAAAGGGTTGAGGTGAACCTTCACACTATATCTTGATTTAGATTGTACATATAATAACTGCTTTGTGTTTGAACATACAGATATAATGATATGCCACCTTTCATGTCACTGCTTCGAGTCTACCTGTGTCTTTTATATACTGTTCGACGGCCTTAAAATGATTTCATTTTCAGTATAAGAGCAATTTATGGAGCCATAAAGTAAAGTCTGGATTGTGAATGGCGCTAATCTTATAAGCGTGCTTTGTAATATGTCTCTATGTAATCTGTATTTACCAAACTTGCTCAGAAAATGATGAAAATCTTGTTTGCATTGCTTCAGGCACATTCGGGGGAATCCACCAGCCCTTTCATATAAATGTCTCCATGTGGATTGCTGCATTTCATTCGTAGCCGAGCATGAATAGCGGCTAGTCGACGATCACCAATGTAGAAAAGCTTGTTTGTTGTGCCAGCTTTTCTGATACGGTTAAGACTCTATTCTTCATGAGTAAACTCAGCATTACGTATAGATCAAGGCAACTCGTTCAATAATCTAATCACAGAAGGAAAGAATGAACTGTCAAACAACCTTGTTCGCTTACGCATGTTTGACAGTAGTTGAGTTATTCCTGCAAGCTAGCCTATGTTAAAATTGGGTGATCCCCCTCCTGCAGGTACTGAAAAGCGGGAGGGCGAGCGCCGAAGCCGCGAAGCATATCCAGGGGATCTGGGGGGCATGCTCCCCAATGAATAATTCATTTCATGTATTTTGAACCATTTTAGGCAACATCATAGACATCAGGATAAGGCTTTATTGACATTAATTTTGGATACAAGATATGGTGTAAAACAGAGACACGCTGAGTAGTGGTAAGCACGGACATATTCCACGCACAAGAACAAGGCGTTACAGTACAGCCTTACCGTCACGGATGGAATAATGCTACTTTTAAAATATATATATATATATATAGAGGCCCACTGTAAATGGAACAGCCCCCATGAGTCGCCGCGTTCGTTCTGATGCGAGGCTTGGGCAGCTATACCCTCAACCAGACCACTATGGAATCCCACCCAGTGACCGAGACCAACTCGCACCGCGATACAGAAGCACTGACCACAGACCCGAGTACCTCTACCGTCCCAATCCAGCGTGGAGCCTCGGGACAGGTCAATACTTGTATTCCTTTGATTACGAACACCAAAGCGTCGCAAGGCATCGGTAAACAGCTCGATCTTATTTTAAAAACTGTTAGTTTTAACTGCAAAAACTTTTTATCTTCAGCTGATTACATTTTGGAGCTTTTATCAGACTGTGACATCGTATGCCTCACTGAAACTTGGTTGCGCCCACACGAATTAAATTTTATCCAGCATTATCTTGATTCGAATGCAAAAAATGATGATTTATATACAGTATTTTGTAAGTCTGGCATGGTCGATGCAGACCCTGAGTACAGCGGCAGACCCTATGGTGGACTGGCCATTATCTGTAAGAAACAAAAGGGGTTAAACTTTCATGAGCTCGAAGTTTCAAGCGAAAGAATCATGGCTGTTGCCATTAGTGATGATCATAGTAAACTAGTTCAAATTTTAGTCAATGTTTACATGCCTTATTATAGTACTAATAATCATAGCCAAACAGACAAGTACCTGGACACTATTGACTCTTTGCAGGCATTTCTTGATAACCATGCCATGTTGTGCCCCATCAAATGTTTTGGCGACTTTAATACCAAGCTACCTATTTCAGATATTCTTTCTGCATCATGGTATAAGCACAATGGTTTTAATTCGCACAGCAGTATTTTATATGATTTTCTTTTAGCCAATAACTTGATTGTCGCAGACTTCATGTTTTCCCAGTCGCTCAACTACACTTACTTTTCACTTGCCAACCATACTTTTACTTGGATTGACCATGTCTTTGTTCCGAGATATGATACCTGCTCGATCCTATCATGTAATATATTGGACCTAGAGGCTGGTAATATCAGTGATCACCTGCCTATTATGACAACGTTTACGTGTAAAATTAATAGTAAACCTGGAGAAAATAAAGTTTCTAGGGATAACATGCACTCTACTTTACCTTTATACTGGGGCAATCAGACCCGAATTAATAAGTATAATGCTATATTGACAAGCAAATTATCTTATATAGCCCCTTTGAATATTGACAGTGGAACAGGTACGAGTCAAGAGGACATCAAATATAAGATCAATCTTTATTTATCACAGGTTAATGATGCCATGCATGATGCTGCTAGAGAGTCGGGCTGTTCACCCAGGAAAACTTTTAAACCCAAAAAATATTGGTGCCCAGAGCTCAGTAACATGAGTAAAAAGAAAAAATTATGGTGGGATATATGGACTCAAAGTGGTCGCCCTAGAACCGGTATCGTTTACGAATGCTATAAGGGCACAAAAAAGGTATTTAGAAGGTTAAGTAG
The DNA here is from genome assembly GCA_964020975.1 of Hermodice carunculata. Classification (NCBI taxonomy): domain Eukaryota; kingdom Metazoa; phylum Annelida; class Polychaeta; order Eunicida; family Amphinomidae; genus Hermodice; species Hermodice carunculata. Next base: position 135,863,143 of record OZ026612.1, on the reverse strand, counting down.
ACGGTGTATGCGTGACGAGATTAATATTCATTATAATAAATTAAACAACCTTTTTCATGAGAATAAAATTGGCTGTTTCTGGAAAGGTGTAAGACGGTTAAAGCATAAAAGAGTCAATTCATCACTTTGTGCACAAGATGTAGCCAATTATTATTCATCTGTCATGGATGATAGACATGACGAGTTTACTGCAGACCATAAGCGCATTTCTGACTCCGTGAAGCATAAACACCGGGAAATGACGCAACATTGCAGTGACAGGGAGTCCTGTAACGTAAATCCCGACATGGTTTCTGATTTTATAGGCCGGCTTAAGACCAACTCATCTCCTGGGTGTGACGGTATTACAGCCGAGCACCTTATATATGGGAAATCACAGTTGCTATTGGATTGTCTTTCTGACCTGTACTCTGCCATTTTTACCTTCAGTATTGTACCCGAGGTTTTCTTGACTGGCATCATCGTTCCTATCCTGAAGAAGAGTACCCTTAACCCTAACGCTGTTCAACACTATAGACCTATTATGCTGAGCTCTGTTCACGCTAAACTAGTTGAATTATTTATGATCCCTGAGGACAACATCAGTGATGTACAACTTGGTTTCCGTAAAGGGCGAAGCGCTTCCTTCGGTTGTGCATTCCTTCATGACGTTATTTCTTACTACAACAACAGGCATTCCCCGGTATATCTATGTGCGTTAGATGCCCAGAAATGTTTTGATAGTATATGGCATGACGGGCTCTTGTATAAACTTATTAATGTTCTCCCAAAATGCCATTGGCTGCTATTACATGAATGGTATTCTAATTCCCATGCCTTTGTTAGATGGAACGGTGATGCCAGCCGTTCTTTTCCTGTTAAAAGAGGTGTCAGACAGGGTAGTGTTTTGTCCCCTTACCTCTTTAATATATTTATCGATGACATGTTACAAGATATCAGCTCGCAATCCAACGGTTTACGTATAGGTGATCATTCTTACAGCGTTTTAGCCTACGCTGACGATGTTACTTTATTCAGCAGTACTCTGTCCGGTCTGCAGAACTCTATTGATATTTGTACTCAGTATTCAAAGTTCTGGAGGTTTAAGTTTAACCCTCATAAATCTAAATTCGTTACTATGGGTCCAAAATTGTATCGTGATCCTCCGCGTATATACTTGGATGGTGAGTTTATGTCCATGAGCGACGATGTTAGTATTTTAGGCGTATATTTTAACAGTAAAAATACATGTAATGATCATATTGAACACCGTATTCAACAGTGTAGACTTAACTATTACAGCCTATGTAACACTGGTCTCTCGTATCCGGGTCTAGACTCTAAAGTCAAAACTCATATTTGGAAAAGCGTATGTTCACCAATTCTTACTTATGGACTTGAAACTTTATCAATGTCCAACAGTTCACTGTCTAAATTAGAGTCCACTCAGGGTACTCTTGTGAAGCGATATGTCGGAATTGGTAAACGGTCTCATAATACCTGTCTATTAAAATCCCTTGATATTCCCTGTGTCTCGGACCAGATTGCTGTCAAAACTTTATCCTTACTCAATCGGTGTTTTAAAACCCAGTCTCCCTTAACAACACTATACTCCCATTTACTTGCAGAATATATTGTTCTTGGCAAGAGAAATAAAGACTCCATTGTTGATCGAGTCTTAAAACTTGGCTACTCCCCTGTTAATGTTGCTTTTTCCGATTTCCGCTTCCGAGTCCCTCATTATGTGCCCGGTGACGGCATTGTGGACTCACTCAGATATCTTGTGCACCATGAGAATTTTATAAAGCCATGGGCTGAAGAACATGTTTTGGCTGTTCTACTGACCAGATGTTTCTGAACATTTGGCCAGTGGAGCAGCTCAAGATAATTCATTAATTGTCACTGTTCACTTCACATGTATTTCTGACCATATGTAGTTTATCTGGGAATTATGTTAAGTCATGGACTGGAAAACATGCAATGGTTCTATTTATGGTCACTACTACTTTCATGATATAGTGCGTTACTGACCATAAGGTGTACTGTATTCTATACTCAGGTAGTTTATATATGTATGTGTGTGTGTATGTATGTGTGTATATATATATATATATATATATATATATATATATATATATATATATATATATATATATATATATATATATATATATATATATATATGTATGTGTGTGTATGTGTGTATATGTGTATATATATTGACGTACCTTACTTTTATTTCCCGGAACATGGACTGGATAATATAAAATGATATCAATATCATGACTAGGTGCTCCTGGGGTCGTCAGAGGGGGGCAGCGGTAGCGGCCGAACCTCTGTGCGGACCCACATGACATAATTGATTATTTTGTTTTTTTATTTTTTTTAAATTTTGATTTGCATAGTTTCGATGTTTTACCGAGTGTTATTGTGTCATTTTATTTATATGTACTATGGTAATGTTCCCCCATGCAGTGGCATGGCATTAGCTATGTTGGTTTTGTACCCTTTGACTGTTTTGTATCTCTCATTTTACATACTTCAGTATTTATTTTATTTTCTGCATGGTGTATTTTATTTGTCTTTATCATCTCGATGTAGTCATTTCAATGTACTTTTATTTCTCCGTTCGCGGAGGTTCAATAAAATAATAAAATAATAATAATATATATATATATATATATATATATATATATATATATATATATATATATATATATATATAAAAAGCAGGAGCCATTTTGTTTTAAAAAGGGGGGAGCGGGAGATCAGCCGCCGAGGCGGAAGACTTACAGACTCTGATTATTCCCGCCATGATTAGAAAGTTGTCATGAAAACCATTCAACCATACAGTCATTGCTGAAACTGGTGCCTGGGCTTCAAGATGCCTTGGAACTTGAGAACCATATTGCCGCTCTGTTTGGCCTGCATATGTGGCTGTTTGTCGTGTGGATGGTGAAGACTGAGCGGGCATATGATAACCTATCTTATTCAATATGTCAACAGCTGAGAGATCAGACCAGTGTGTTGCCCAGCAAGGTGGCCAGACCCTGAACTGTTTGTTGTTGTTGTTGTTGTTGTTGTTGTTGTTGTTGTTTTTTTGTTTGTTTGTTTGTTTTTTTTTTGTCACCAGAAGTACCCCATTTTTGTGGGGTGTAAAGATTCAAATGGCCCTAATTTGCATACTTTTCAAAGTGTTCACTCCTCTTAATAAAGTGTGTGGAGGTGTAATCATACCGAGTTTGGAGGATCTAGGTATAATAGCGTCCAATTGAAATGACAGACAAATCGATGGTAAAGAAGTGGACAGACAGAATTCCTGCAAAAACAGGATGTCTGTGTTGGCACACAGGCATAACAACGGTCTGCGCTTGGTCAAGGTAGGCCAGCCTATTCCACTTAACAAATTACGCGGACTGTGTCTCCCAGCACCAATACTTATGCAAGTTGCTTCGTACTGCATTGATTGAAGCGACTTTCACTTGGCAGGAGCATGGGTACAATGATCAAGTATTATACGTCCATATTACAAATAAGGACGTATCATAGATTTAGGAAGTTCAATTTGTTAAGTGTATTTCTTGAAAGTTTAAATTTTGACAATAATAAGCGGTTTCTGTTTTTTTTTTTTCAATAATTCTTGTGATGTGTGCATGGCATTTGACATGTTGGGGAAGAGTTAAGCCTAGATGCGTGTGAGAAATGCCTTCCAGAATGACAGAATTACCGAGAAAGTTCTTTGTTCTCTGGTCCGGGCAGCACAATCACAAGACACTTTACAGTCTCCTCTTCATTTTTAGATTACTGGAGTTTTGCACTTCATGTACATGTTTCAAATAATAACAAGCTGATGTGCATTAATGCAGAATCAATTTTACGGGTCTTGAAATTTTAACACGTTCCAAAAAGATGCCATTTTACGTTGTTTATAAAAGAAAATTAAATCCCTTTCGAAATAGCCCAGCATGCATTAACTGATATAAGGAGAGAAAACTCCTTAGCGCATTTCCTAGTCTATCTGTCGCATACCAGTCCAGATATTGGTTTACATTATGATAGCACAGACGCCCGCAAGTAACACCAGAACTGACACTCGCTTAAATTGCTGCCTTGTCTAATAAATATATACTCAATTATAAATCAACAAGTACACACATTTTATTTTATTCTATTAAATCCCTCAAATTCCCAGTGTTGTTTTGATTTAAGGCAGGGGGAGAGACGAAGCAGTCTGTGCTTCAGCCGGCAAGACAACCTCCGCACAAAGGACAGTTTACTTTGGAAATGTTGCCAAAACTGACGCAGTTGGTCCATTTTTTTTAATTTTTTTTTCGTCTCTAAATTTAGCAAATGGACAAAGGATCTGGGCCGCTGATTTCAATAGCAGCACTATAAACACACATTGCTTCGTTTTTATGGCATGTAACTTTGAAAGCTGACGTATGGATTCAGTGTGCTGGCTCTCATTAGTATGTACAGGTTAAGAAGACCAATTAGGAAGAAGTATATGAGTGTGCTGGTGATAATGGGCTTTGTCGTCTATCTAGGTCAGAGTGATACTCATACCTGTAGGCTTTGAGCAGCTGCCACGATCGAATGCGAGTGTTTACATCGGTGATCGCCCAGACGAATCAGAGATAACGCATGGCACTGCATTCTAAACAGCAATTTTGGACGGGATGCTAACGGAATAGAATTTTGTGACACTTGAAAGCTTTGTCCACTTGCTGCTGCTGTATTGGATCCAACATCGGATACATAAACGCATAAATATCTTTGTTAGTGCCTTTTAATTGGCTGTTCACAGGGTTCGTTCATAGAAGCCTCAGGCAACATGATGGCTGCCATCATGACGCGGCAGTAGCAGTGCAACACAGGTGACACGTGATTTATATTGCAGGACCGCTGCGACCCTCACAGTAGCCAGATCCCAGGTAACCTTACAATCTACCATGGTCGGAACGCAGGCGAATGGCTACTCCGGCTTCCATGACTCTCAAATACAATTGTTGACAGCATCGCCATCCCAAGATTCCTTGACGGACTCCAGCGACGATGCTCCGCCTGTCATAGATCTGCCCAGTGTAACACCCGTCAAGGCCAACTGGTGAGTAGCCTGCACCCGAGTGAAAGATTTGCGGATCGTCCTTCAGAGTGATCATTGAATTCACGAGCAATTTTACTGACCAGTTGACCTCCTCCTGACGATATTGTGGCCTACGTCGTCAAGGATTGTGTGTTTCATATTGATCACAGATAATAGTTTCTATGCTTGATGAGCGTATGAGCGTATATTATATTATATTATATTATATTACTCGTATTATAGGTCCATGGTGCCACACGAAGTTGCTTCGCAGGCAAAATCAGAGCTGTCTGCTCAACCACTGGCTCAAGGGAGCAAATTCATTTTTCGTCTGTGTGGGCAGACAGGCGAGCTGCAAATCGAGGGTCTTAGCCTCAACACACATTTTGTTTTTCCGAGAATTATCCCTTTCGCTCCTACGTTCTTCAGTTCTTTAATCGTTTCGTTCATTCGTGTGTGTGTTTATGGCTAGAGCTGTGTTAGGGTTTTCTTTGGTGATGTACCGAAACTGTAAATTAGTCCTGATGATAATGATATAAGATCCAATTTCCTCACATCTTATCGAGTATACGCATCTAATGGATACAGGACAAAATAATAGTGTTTTAGATATGCTAATGACAGATTTGTTTAAATATTTTATGCATGCTCAAGCTTCAACTTATGTCACTCTCAAATGGATCAAAACCTGAAAAATAATTATTAACCAAGGCAGCATTGCGATATTTCAATGGATGAGGGGCTAGATATGGGCCAATTGGATGTAGTTTGCATGTTACGCGACGGAATTCTAGTTCTTGGTTTATCACTTTATCACACGCACACATGTTATTTATTGTATGAGGCAAGGTTCTTGATATTGTAATTACCCATGTATAGCGGTCCTAAATTCGTGTTACTTGTGACAAAAACAACCCATCAAGCAGCAGATGTGTCAAAGATGACCATTCTTTTTGTTATATTGGATACATTTCTACAATGTAGACAAGTTGATGTCACTCTGTTTTCTTTTGTGGAATGTAAAGGAGCGGTTCAACATTTGTATCTTTTTCCAACGAGTACACGTAAGTTTCATTTACAGCGTCACTTGCATTCCCAAAAGAGCGCTTTGGAATATGCATATGTTATATATGTGTATATATATATATATATATATATATATATATATATATATATATATATATATATATATATATATATATATATATATATATATATATATATATATATATATATATATATATATATATATCTTTTCGATGTCCTTGTTATGCTACCAACCGAGCATATATAAAACAATACTACAATATAGAATTGATGACTATCAATAACCTGTCCTCAGATTCGTCCCCGTCCTTGCTGTATCCAGATGACCTCTTGAACCAGCTTTCCCGCTTCGCTTGAGTGCTCACAATAATATTTTTGTACATTGGCCTTTCATTCACCTCAGTGTCTTCCAGAAAGGAAATATGTTGTGTGGTTTATCAAAATGTACCACGTTCTAGAGAGACAAATAATGAGAAGTAATACATGATTCTTGCTGCCAGCAGAGCTCTGAAATCAGAATTCCATATCCTTGGTTTCAGTAATCCTTGATCCTGACCTGAGTACAAAAGGCTCAAATAATCTCAAGGACACATGGTCGCAGTGACCTGAAACGATCTGTGCCAGTTTCTGTGTCAAGTAGGATCAGCATAGGGCTATAGGGTAGGGAAAAAACACGAGTACAGTAGTTAGTGAAAAACATGTGCATATATATAAAGTTTGTCTTTTTTTTATCGTTGCAAATCTTAACTTCTCATCGTGTCTTTGGCTTAGCTTACTTTTAAAAGTGTAGATTCTTTTAAGCGTGCTGTTCTCCGTTTCTTTTTATCCTAATCTGAATTATTATTGTGTCACGTTGAGACGTATTTGTAGTGTATGGCATAGCCCTGTAAAAGAGCTGTCTCTCACCAAACGGGTCACCATGTATGAACATGATGAAATAAATTTATACTTTTAAAATAATGACAGACACATGCAGCAAGATGGAACAAAACAAGTAGGCCATAAAATATCATTTTAAATCAGCAGTTGTTCAAACTTTAGACTGTGTCTCCTATTAACATAGAGTCCACCCTGACACAAAATAATGTCTAATAGTACTCGCTCTTTACAAACTTTCTCCCAAACTTGAAAACGGTCTGGGACACATCGGTTTTTTGCTACTATATCTGTGTGCTATCATACAGTTGTGGTCTGTTGCGTTTGAAAAGGGCAGGGCAATTTAAAAGAAAAGGGACACTATTAACGCAGGGTAGGGAGCAAAAAGGGGTTATGCAGAGATGGAAGTCTGGAGCTGGAGAATTTATGCATGAACAAACTGGAAATCTGTAAAATGTTTACACGCCCAAGTGAGTTTACTGCTATTTGCTTCCATATGGTACAATATATTGTTGTCAAGACTTAAAGGTCAAAATAATCTGCAATAGATCGAAACATCTGAAGAAGGACAGCGAGCAAAAAATAAATGAGGGGGAACAGAAAAAAGTAGAGCAGGGAACCAAAAAAAGGAGGGTGGGTGGGCAGGGTTAATCTCCCTTTGTAAACCACCAGACCTAGAATCTACATATTTGTTGTGGAGAAAACCTCTCCTGTGAAGTTGATTCTGTCATGTTGATACATTTTTAACAGTCAAACCTCATGCAAATTAGGATCATTAAAAATAAACCTTGGCTAATATGCTTCCCTTTAAATACCAAATGTGAGCCCATACAGTGACTGCTTATTGTGATCATTTTTTCTGTCCATCACAGAAGCACTTTGTCCTTGTGAGCACACAGACAGATTTGCTTTAAAGTGAATTTTATTAACTTGCTCAAATTCATGGTCTAGAAAAGTTACTGATGATGTCGATCGGTATCATAGTCCAAGTAAACCATTCGACACCACCTTGGTGGAGTGCTGGGCAAGAAAGTTGCAATTTAGTCCTGTGTCACTACGAGTGGGCGGGCTGGGGTGGGGTGGGGTGGGGGCTGGCGGAGGGCTCAATCACTCACACGCACAGAGTGGCAGTTCAGAGACAAACAAAGGTTTTCTCTTCTCACCGGATGGTATTTATCATTGCTCATGCCACGTTTGTACTTCACGTACAAGCCCGAATTAGTACACCAGGTGTGTGGACCTTTGACGTAACACGAGAACAATGGGTATAAACAAACTTTCTAATTTTTTAATTTTTTCTAACTGACATGATATAAATCTTTGGTGATCAATGTGATCGTGTCTTCTTTCATAATTTAAAATGAACTGCGTTAAGTACGCAGATGGCTTGGTTTTAATGTTTACCGGCTTACAACGAGTCTTTAATGAACCACATGATTATTGCAGTATCTGGCAACTAAAATGAACATGGGCAAAACCAAGGTTATTGTATTAAAAAAAACTGAAAGATTATTAAAATCAAGGAAACACACCTATGGCCCTGATACTTTAGAGATTACCCAGAGATATAATTACCTTGGTGGTGAATTTTGCACATCGGGTGTTTTTAAGCATGGCATTAACAAGTTCACAGACCAAGCGAATAAAGTTCGTTTTAAATTGCACCAATTTCCCTTCCGCAATTATATTAATCTAGCGATGAAACTGTACAAGTATCTAATATATCCTTTCGTTTTATACGGCAGTGAAATTTGAAACGTTTTTCTAATAAAAGATTATGGGCCTATGTGATAAAGCTTTGCCTGAAAGCATCTACTTCAAATTGCGCAAGGTTGTACTTGGGGTTCACAGAAATGCTACGAGCGTGGTAGTTAAGGTCGAACTTGAACGTTTCCCTACAATTATTGATATGTTGTGTAGTGCCATGAAACATTGGCTATATTTTGTTAATGGTGACCATAACTCGTTTAAGCACAAATCTCTGTTCAAGAACCACGAATTATATGACTTGGATAAAGATTGCTGGCTAAACACATGAAATTAATATTATACAAATATATTTCCAGGAAATTTTGGAAAATCTTGAAGGGAGGAACCTGAATTAATTGTGCCTAAATTGAGCGAAAAATTACAAAAATATGTATTGTATTATTCTGACTGGGTGGAAAAATTAATGATGCCATAATAGTGGTCAGCATAAGCTGCGCACACACTTCAAACACCACTTTGGAAGGGAGGAATACTTGAAACTTGGGATATTTGTTAATAAGAGGAGCAAATTTTGTAAATTAAGAATTAGTGTACATAGCCTGCAATGATTTTGTTACAGAACAATCCTTGATGGGGGGGGGGGTGGTGGTCCAGAATGTTTGGGCCCCTTAATTTATATTAACTGTACACAAATATACTCATATTGGAAGTCCTGATCTGGACTCTTCTTATACAAATGTACGTGAGTTGTGTGTATTTCAGACTGGTCTCACTTCTCAGTTCTAAAAAACAGCACAAGAGTAAGTCTCGGGGGGAGGGGGCCACGTACGATGCTCTAATAACATTGAGGGCTATGGGGGAGGGGGCCGCGTACGATGCTCTAATAGCATTGAGGGCTATGGGGGAGGGTGCGCTTACGCTGGTGTTCTTTTTGCCCCTTTATAGATGTCAATGAAGTAAGTGCACCTTACAGATAAAATTTTGAATTTTTCCTCTAAATATTAGCAATAATTTTCGTAAAAACATCAACATGGGGATGCGTTGCTACCTACTATAATGGCCGTTCTTGGGCATATATTTGTTCAAGATGGAAACGTACGTTTGCGACGATGAAGCTGTTAAATTATTAGGATAAATGCCTTTATTTCTTCAATCATTATAACATCGGACATTTTTATTCACTCTCTTGTGTGAACCATATATTTTAAAAGAGCCGAGTAAAAATCTGGCAATGAATAAGCCGATAAATGACGAATACTATACTGAACTTTAATCTGCACAACAATGACACAAATCATAGGCAGAAAATCACTTCAATTCAATTGAGAACTTTGATTTCATACAAGAAAGGTGAATGTCTGTCGAAATCGGGCACCAACGATCAGAATGATCCACATCGTAGAACAACTGAGTATGGGTCAGTTTCAAACAATCATCAAATTTGAAAAACCTGCACAAAGGAGGGATTTGACTAAACATTAGTCATTTATGCATCAGTTAAAAGACTGGAAAGTGTGTTTATTAAAAGGCGCTGAATGTACTTTAAAATGACAATGATGAACAAAAATCAGTACTTTGCCAGTACACGCTCACGGCTTTGATATTACAGCTTCACACAATCAAAACAAAAAGCCTCGTTCTGCCCAACATGCAGCAAGTTCAAGTGCTTCTCAAGGAGGTATAGTCAGTGTAATTGTAGTATTTATCAGAAAAAATACTGTGTTTATGTATTTGTTCAAGTCATTACTATTAAGAATTGAAACGCACATTGCTCCACTGTCTTGGACATGAGGCAGTGCATATTTCACATTGCCACAAGCAAAGGTAGATGACCACAGATAATTATAACTCAGAACTCATTTTATTTCACATAATATTGCATGTAAGTACACCACACATGAACATGAGACCCGGCCGTTCCGTGGTCACAGAACATAATATACAAAACTTCATTGTAGAATGTACAAGACAATCGTGCATGACATGTGAGGATTAGTCAGGACAATCCCAGTTAGAGACATAAAGCGTCCGCTATCACTGGAGCTACCTAGGTAATGATTTTCTGTGGAAAAAGACAGGAAGAGGCCGAGTGGAATGGTACCTTATGAGGAAAAATTATGCTATGACAAAATTCTTATTATGAGCGATTAATTACTGCACACATAACAATTTACAATGCTGCATATTTCGGAATATTGACTGATAAAGTGTAGTTTGGTGTATTTTGAAAACCTGGATACTGAGTGGGTTTAAAGTTTGTCTGCAATACATGGAGGTGTCCTTTTGTAAAAGGATGGAATGAAATTTCGGATACATTTATGAGCCGCGTTTCTTTTTGCAGCAGGAAGTAGTGTTTTATGTCTGAATCTGGTTTGGCGGGTTTGAGTCATCGGTGGAATTGGAAGCATGTCAGTATTGTATTCTGGCAGTTGGTTTCGTGTGCATTTGAAATAAAATTCAAAAGCTTTCATTTTTAAGAGGCCCTTAAATTTCAAGAGTTTTAAAAAGTTAACTGGTGTACGAGTTACATATTAATAATAAAGTGATGGTAGAGTGACTAGAGTCCAAAGTGAGCTGCGTGATTTTTGTTGTTTTATTTTGTTTCATATAAAATGTTATATGTAAGAACACTGTACAAATATTGACCCCCTCCTCCGACCGTTTCATCTTTGAAATAAGCAATGCATAATTTTGCTCTGCAGACCACAAAATAACAGAATATGATGGGAGTTTTCTCTTGTATTTTAATGTCATTTTATGCGTGCCATTTAAACGACGATGATTCTATTAATTAGATTAAAATTGGGTTTAGGCTTATGGGAGCCCCACTGGGGACGACGGTCCTTGTAAGAGGGAAGGTGTTGCAAACAGTAACAGCCAACTTCCAGGAAAGTGAACACGGACTTGTTTTGTAGTTTTCTGGTTCATTTTTGCCACTTTCATCCATTTTGCTGTCTTTAAAATGAACTTGTATTTCATAATAGTACAATGAATGGGGAGGGGGCCATGTTATGTGGCCCATCTGTCATTCAGAAAGTGAATGGACTACGTCAAAAAAACTCGGTGCAAACGCCTCGTTTTCTGGCTTCGTCAAACCACTTTGTTCGTGACTAGTCTGTATGGGCCATACAGCATGCCGTGTCATTCATTGTTCATGAATCATACTAAGTATAATAGTGTAGATTTTTACCTTTAGCTGAGTACTTATGGACAAACATGTATCATAGAACTTCGAGACTAGAGTAACTACACTTTACAACAATCTTCAATATTAGTATTTAGCCGACTGGCAAGTGCCATCAGTAGCCTCTTCAAATACCTCGTGACTCTGTGTAATAACATAATCATCTTTATATTTAATCTGGTTTTCACGAGTTTCAGTTTGACAAGCATTTCGATTTGCCTCTATACTATCACCCTACATCGTTACTTTCTGTCCTGTGATCTGGTCACAGCAATAGCGAGTCTGAGGGATGCTTAGGAGGTAATATTCATGCATGTGTATTTGACAAGGACCGATGGTCTTTTGTCGTGCTGCAAGACCAGTGAGGCATGTGACAATGCACACCGGGCTTCCTTTTTTAGCAGAGAAAGCGCCCTTATATTGGTACATTTTATTCATTTTTTTCCAACAGGACCCGGATGGTTTTTTTATGCTGTGTCTTGTGTTCTTGTTAGCCGTACGTTCCATTATATTTACACCTCCTTTGATAAATGGAATGGAAAGTTGCAACGTCATCAGTTAGGCAGTAGTGACAGCTAAATATTTCAACGGTTTTGACTTACCATGTCGTCTCAGTAGTCCTTATCGACAAACATTGTACATGGAAATATGGGCCTTTGTTACATTTATGTTCTAATCTATATTAAAATAGTAATTATATGGGCGTTACTGTTATGATAACACTGTATGTAGAATTTATTGTGAGATGATATATTGCGGCAAAAATTTCGTCCGCTTCATCTGTCATTAGTCCGCGCAGGCGCTGGTGTTCCCACCTTTCTTGCTCCAGTTCAACGCAGGCGATTGTCAGTCAAGACTTACATGGAGACACGATCGTCTGTTGGCCTTACAATATTACATACGAGATGCATTTAGTCGACATAGAGAGCGCGTCTGGAAATAAGAAAAGTCATTGGCACAATTGAGGAGCGCTCCTTAAGCTCCTTTTGCGTTTCGCAAAGTATATTGCACACAGACTGTTATTGGATTCATATTTATATCGGTCTGACAGAATACCATATTTTGAGACAAGGGACTGAGTGAATGGCTTCCCTGAGCGAACACTACATGCCATGCCCCGAAGAAAACTACTACTTGACCAATGGCATATTATATTTGAAGACTAACAAATCAAGATGAAAATGAAGAACTGTAAGGCACTTCCTTATTAGCTCAGCTGACTTGTCAGTCAGCTGAGGTTATGTGGTGGTTAGGCATCTGTCGTCCGTCGTCCACAATTCACATTTTCGACTTCTTCAAAACCACTGGCCAAATTCGCCTCAAACTTGGCGGGAATGTACCTTGGGTGGGTTTCTACCAAGTTTGTTCAAATGGTTATAGCCAGTGATTTTTGGACTTTCTCCAAAACTACTGACCAGATTCACTTCAATCTTGGTGGGGATGTACCTTGAGTGGGTGTCTATCAAGTTCGTGCAGATGGTCACGCTCCAGTGATTTCTGGACTTTGTATGATTTTTATGTTCAACCTTTTGCCAAATCTTAGAAAATCTTCTCCGAAAGTGCATGGCCAATTGATTCGAAATTGCTTAGGGAGACTTCTGGGACCCTGGAAACCTTAATTTGTTCAACAGGTGGCGCTGTGATTTTTCAAACTTTTTTTATACAAAAAAATGTGATTTGGCTGTTGTCGACTTCTTCTCCAATACCGTCACTCAGGTTATGCTGAAACTTGGTGGAAATGTTCACTGTTGAAGGGCCAACCAAAGTTGTTGATCCGATATTTTAGAATTTTTTTTTTCAATTTTGGTACTTATGGGTTAATATATACAACCCTATTGATTACCATGTAAGTGAACAGGGATTGCAACGGTCATTCACAATTTTGATTTCTCCAAAACAACCAACCAGATTCACTTCAAACCTGTCGGGGATGTACCTTGGGTGGGTCTCTACTAGGTTTGGTCAAATAATCATGCTCCAGTAATTTTTGGATTATTTATGATTTTTTTGTTCATTTTTTGGCCAAATCTTTAAAAAATCTCGAAAACCACTTGATCGGTTGATTCAAAATTGCACAGGAATACTTGAGAGCATGACCGCTGGAGTTGCACAGTACATGGCTGACCTTGACCTCATTTTCAAGGTCAAAGGGTCACATAGGTGTATTTACTTTTCAGAGGATAACTTGAGAACTATTTAAGCCTGGACTTTGATGTTTTACATGAATATGATTCTCTTTGAGGGCCACACTCAGACCGTACCTTGACTTCATTCCCAAGGTCACAGAACAACTGACATAAGATTTACTGTTCACTTGATAACTTGAGATGTCTTTTGAGTTAGGACCTTGATGCTGCACATGTTAATGTTTCTCCATGAAGGTCATGTTTAGACAGTACAAGAGTGACCTTGACCTCATTGCTTACATCACAGTGCAACATACATGGGTTTTACTCTTCACTATAACTTGAGAACTACATAAACTGGGACCTTGATGTTGCACATGTTAGTGTTCTTCCATAAAGGTCAGATTTACTCAGTTCATGGGTGACCTTGATCCTATCGCAAGTTAACAGAGCCACAGGTGTGATGAAGCTCCAGGTCAGCTGAGGATGGGCTGTTCAAACAGCCCTCCTGTTTTTAAATAAAAAAAGTTACATGCCAATGCATCGACTTTAGGTATATCGGGGAAAATAATATTGTTCTCTCAATACGCCGCCAATCAGCTGTATTTTCGCGCACAGTGTGGGATAGTTAAATCAGAGAATCAAACAGCAAAGGATACAAAAATGATTCTCTCCAAACTATCGCTTAGTGAGCCACGAAATTACAGTGACATAGCCTATATGTCAGGCCTTTTGTTACCTGTGAGACCGTATCTAGCCTTCCAGAAATTAGGAGTTCGAGTTTCATAGCAACTCTGTATTTGCTGCAATTGTGATGGCTACTTAGAGAAATTGTGGATTTTGAAACTAGTAAGAGAACTGGTGATTACATTTTCTTTACCTTTAAACAAGACTGAGTCAACAGACTTCCTCACCCCGTGTTTAGTCAAAAGGAAAGCTCATGATGTAGATATATTGAGCGAGATTAATATAGGGTCAAATAACCCTGGCCCTGCTGGTGTGTGGGTGGGTGGGGTCCCGGTCACGTGACAGTCACATGGTTTGCACGGGGGTACTACCTGCACTGTGCTCGGGGAAGTCGCATGTAAGGCTCATGCTGAAGTCAACCTGCATGCAGACCTCCAGTGCAGTGTAGGGCGTTCCCCCTTTTAGGGCCTATTGAATAAACAAGCATCGTTTTGCCCAATCCTAGAACTGTCTTTTGTGTGTTGTTTTAATAGCATGATAATCAGCCAGGAAACATTAGAGACAAGGTATCGTAACATTTCACATGTACTATTCTGAAAAATAGTGAAAATTACAACACGTATGTTTTGAATTGAATTAAATTGAATTTTATTTGCTATAATTATACATACATGTAGTGGTTATAACATAAAAGTAAATAGCAAAATGGCTACAGGATGAGAAACCTCTGAGGGCTTATGGGTCCCCCAATAGTAGTACTGTTTTCAGCAGCAACATTTACACATGTATCCGTTGATGAATATGATGTGCAATAGACCTTATAAAGTATAAAGCCAATGGTAACTTTGCACTATTCAAATTTGGAAAATGTCACATTTCATTGACACGTGAGTTTCACGTTTCTAAGGACTCTATCACACAGACACCATTAATAGAATTCCTCAGATAATATGCATCAACAGTAACTTGTGACAGGTTACCACTGTAATATCTACTTCCTCCTCTACTCGCCAGTGACAACAGGGTACTCCAGCTTCAAATAGGCGTTTAAAGTGTGTGGAGGCAGTGTGTGGAGGAAATTTAAGTCTGTTACAATCTCATTGCTGACACTTGTTCATAGATACCCCCACCCCACCCCATTGTAAAATACCGGAAGGGATAGGCTTTTCAAAACGGAATTGTTAATTATGTCACAGTGTCTTGAAATTATGACAAAATGTTGGCCTATTCTACCTATTCAAACCAGTTATGTAAACGTCCCAGATATCAGACCTCAATTGACATTTCATGATTTTATCAGCTGTGGGAAGAAAGCACAAGGCTGCAGACTGCTTGTTATGACCAACGGCTATTTGCAGTCAAAGCTTTGTATCTGTGCTATATTTACTCACATGACACATGAATGCAAATATTGGAAGTTGTCAATGAGACTGCGTGGCAGCAGATGGACAGAAGACACCTGGCTGGACACCTCAGCTAGATAAACGTTGTGGTGAGCAGTATGACCAATACGTACAATACAATCACTACACACAAGATACGAGGGGTCGAAAAAGTCAACAAATCTACTGATAGAGGATCTGCTGTTTTCTATGGGTCAGTTTTTGTGTCTCATTATGTGAGAGAATCATTGTAACCATGCCTCTGGCGCTCTTGTGAATATACTTTCAGAAATTTAAGACGAACGAAAGGTAGATTCAAGTGCAATTGTCAACACTCAAAAGTTCTTTGTTACATAGGAAGTCATTTCACTTCGTGAAAATATGTTTTAGACAAAGTAGTTGATATGTCCGAGATCTCATTGTCGAAGATTATAAGTTTGATGCACTGTGCCGGTGCTCCAAAAGGAAATCCGCCCCGAGCGAAGGTAAAAAGATATACTTTACGGATATATTTCAATTTCAGTGGCCAATAAGGGCTGCAAACACAAGCACTGTTCTGTTGATGACAAGTCTGAACATGAATAGCAGTCCTTCAGCAATGAATAAGACTCGTATGGCAAATGGTAAAGATGCGACGAGGACACACAGATAATTGTTCCCATTTGAATGTGGCTAATATGACCACAAGTATACGGAATCGCCAATATATATATATATATATATATATATATATATATATATATATATATATATATATATATATATATATATATATATATATATGTATATCTTTATTCATTCAAAAAAGTACAAGGTGTATACGCAAGAAAAGTCTCTGTTGAAGCCAGAATAATGAGTACAAAATTCTGTACATAATGTATCTATTGTCTTACGGCTAAAGTCCTTTCGATCACTTATATCCATTAGGTGAAGTAATATTTGACCATGTATCATATCATTTTCACATAGGACATCAAGGGGTTTACTCAAGATAGAGCGTACAAAAGCCGAAAGTATCCAGAAACTGGATGTTTTGTTTATGAATTTCATATACGTGGCGAATATAATTCACAGAGTTGCAGACTTTTGATCTGGTTCCCTCAATAGCTAGCTTACCACACAGTTGTAGATGTTTGTTTGGGCTATAAAAACATTTTCTAATTCATTTTGGAAACTTGCCGTTACGACGCTCAGGTAAATTTGCACGAAAACAAACATAAGAGTTAACATTCAATTCAACTATTTTGAGGGCTGAATTCCGCCGCAAGAATTGTTACAGAACTATGATTATGGGAACTTTGAAGATGAAGACATTGTTCTGAGTTTGAACAGAGAAAAGGCAATTTCACATGGCAACTCTAATGTTTAAATGTACTAAATGACCCTGATATGATGTAATTATGATGTCAGGGCCTCCTGAACAGATTTGACATATAAAATAGACAATGATAGCGGCATGGTAGCAGTTGAACCATGAGCATTGGTGCAGTGCCCCAATGCCAGAATGGCTCAAGAACAGTAGGAGTTGATTCACGAAATAGGAGCCAGATGTCATGTGCTGGGAAACCAGTGATGGCGCGCCCTTTCGGGAAGGTGGATATGGGAGGAGGAGATATTGATACAGTTTCAGTCTTGTTTTCCTGCAAGCGTAATAATGATGCAGGCGAGTCACAATTTACTTGTTAAAATGTTTAGGTCATGTGATCAAGAGTGAGTTACTCATTTTGAATTTTACTCCAGAGAATGATAATTCACATTGAAACATAGAATAAAGAAACGAACCCTACCTTGTATCTTGGTGACTCTGTAGTACCTGAGGACGCACATCATACATATCTAGGCATTGCGCTCTCTCATGTACTAACATGGCACATACGTATTAACCGCATCATCTCTTTTGAGAAGGCCGAAATTTAAATTTAAAAAAAAAGAAGCAATTATCTATGATCCGCCGGATCTTAGGATATGGGTGTGTCCTCTTCGACAGCTGCAGTCAGGAGCTCTCTGATCTCAGGTAGGGTTTACGATGCGAAGCTACCAGGATTGGCTCAGGCGCGAGTAAATACACATCCATCACGGGATAGACTTTTGCTGAACTAGGTTGGGGGCCATTGCATACACGTAGACAATTTTTCAGTTTGGTGTTCCTGTAAAAAATGTTAAACGAGTTTAGACCCCACCTCTGTAACTTAATTAATATGTACTTACAGAGGCCGCCACTTGCGAAATCCCCTCTAGTTAAGGTAGATCAAATGCAGAACAGATCCCTATTTCAGATCGTTTCTACCTTCCTCTATTCATCTTCCCGATGATATAAAACATCTTCTACACTTCCAACCTTCTAAGGCAAAGTGACCAAAATACTCTTCTTCTGTCACGAAGTACCCCCATACTTTGCATCCGGCGACCGCTTCGCGAACATTCTTCACACTCAGTTTCGTTTGGACCGTTCAAGATTATAGTACTATTTATATGAAATCAACATTGTACCCTCAGCAAATTGTCCCAGACATCGAAGTTACTTGTCAGTGCTTTTTGTTCTGTGCCATCTCTGAACTTCGTAGAAGGAAAGTACTAAGATCAGCCACAAACGTGCTAACCCCTGGTTCACACCCAAAGTTGTGGCTAAATCTTGCTCAAGAGAGACTAAGCCTCTTAGAAATTATGCTGGCTGGTAGTTGTGACCTCGCAGATGAAGCTGACACTGAAATCTTTAATGCCGTTCAATTGTACATAATGGAGAATAGACATTTTATAATTATATTAGTTACAATAGTATATATTTTTTCAGCAAGTAGAACTTCCGTATTGTCCAGTCTGTGCTGTATAAAGTACATGTGCGTCTATATATCCTGTGGCCGTATTCACAAAGAATTTGATCTGATCCTAACTTTAATCCCAAAATTAAAGTCAATGTGGTTTGGGCCCTAAACTACTTAAACCTTGCCTCAATGTTTGATTAAAACTTCAAAGATTAGCCAATGCAAGCTCTTGGCTACAGTATGAACTTTAAAAGTCATTTTATTAAATCAGTCTTAGTTTGATCTAGTATTTAATCTTTTGATTCAGGATTAAAATCTGGATTAAATCAAGATTGCTTTAATAAAATGGAAACTTTAATTCCAAAGTTCATATTACAGTGGAGAACATTATATCAATTAATCATGCAAGTTTAGATCAAACATTAAGCCAACGATTCAATAGTTCAAGGCCCAAAGACACATTGACTTTCATTTTCGGATAAAATTCAGGAACAGATTAAACTCTTTGTGAATACGGACCCAGGCGTAATTCCTGTCGAGCTCCTGGATCATCCAGATTTTGAAATTGAATATGTTTGCAATACAATACAATACAATACATGGCAGACGTACCCTCTTAAGCAAGCATACTATGGGGTTCATAATCTTGATCGATTGTATTGGTTGAAAAATGATATGTTCAGTTTGTTTCTACTTCAGTTATACACTAACAGGTAGTAAGACTAATGTCCTATTCAGCTAGAAAGGGTACATACTAGTTAGGGGTAAGCTAAATTTTTCTTATCTTTACTTGTTATATGCGATTTATTAATTGTGTTTGGTTTGATAGGTATTCTGTATTCATAATGAAGCTCTGCATTTATAAGCAGAACTTTACTTATTTAGCTAATTCATCATTTGACACGTTCATATTTATTCATTATAATGTGGGTTGTCTTTGCTGAATATTTAGCTTACACAAGGAGCCGCTACTCAGAGATATATGTATGGGTACAGGCTCCGAAACATGGTCTGGGTAGTTACCCGCTGAAGACGCTGAATCTATTTGGGCTAATACAGCCTATGTCAAAGCTCTACAGGAGAACTTGACAATAGTCCTTCCACGTGTATACAGGTAAGACAGTGAGAGGTTAGCTCATGGAGCACAGAGAGTTTATGGTAATGACTATACCAGGAAGTGGTTCTGGACGAAAAGACACAAATACAATATGAAAATCAGAACATCCTGAGGGTATCTAGCATACGTGAATGTGTGGACTGATCAACAGGTAGATCATGGAAATACCTATTTTGAAAATATTTTGGAGATGATAGTTAACACCGACAAGACCAAAATGATGGAGAGTATAAAACAATCTGATTCTGAAACAATATTCGGCACATATAAACTGCATTTTGCATTGAACCATATTTGACCATAGTCAAAGATCCCTTATATAGGGCTACCCTGAGCAGACTCAAGCTTAGCTCACACAACTTGGCTATCTGTATAGAGACAGGCAAGAATGTTAAACCAAGCGTTCCATTAAATAGGTGGCTTCCATCGCAGACGTGACTGGGCTTTTGTGTACGATCGCTAACACCAGTAACATCAGCCAGTGGAGTCTGCTGTGGAGACTTTGTGTAAATTGTGATGTGCAAAATATTGAAGACAAAATCTTTTAATGACTATTTTTAACTTGTATGTCGTTCATACGCAAGGACAATAGATAGAGAATCTTACATGGCTGAGAGTGAGCTACTATTTTCTCTCACTCGTGATTTTCCCCACCAACAACGACCCGGAGTGAGAGAAAATAGCAACTCACTCTCCAACCATGGAAGATATTGTTATTCCATGTTGAATTGGGTATTCATCGCAAAAGTATGCCCTAGGCCTACTTTCAATTCTGACCTGGTGCGCCGTGTTGGTTTACGTTCGTCACAGTTATTCCACGTCAGGCGTAACGTATGATCAAGCATCGCTTGCGCACATTTGATTTTGTCTGAATGTCAATGCAACACGTCATTGATGCAGGCGGGTGACAATTTACTTGTAACAATGTTTATATCTTGTGATCTACACTTTGAATTTCACTCTAGAAACTGGTAATTCACTCTCAAACATAGAACAAAAATAGTGTTGTGCAATTATGCCAAATTCCTCTGATCTGGCAGTCTTACAGCGTAATGCCTCTGAAGCAGACCCAAGCTCCGTTTTACGTCTACTCCGGCAGTGCAGCAGAGATAACATCGACCCCGGGTCTGCTTGCAAGCAATATAGTGTAACGAGAAACCTGGTCTTGCACACCGAGGGGAGTTTGTACATGAGAACTTAAGTTAAAGGAGACTTAAACATTTCCATTACAGTATGAGTGTTCTGGTTGTGAGTAGTGTTAGTAGTAGTAGGCCCCAAGGGCCCGTGTCTGAGTGTACATATAGTAATTGTCAGCCTGTCTCCTACTTTTACCGTGTTACACGTGTGTTCAGTGACGGCTGCAAGTTAGTGTAGCTTCCAGGTGTGGTGCTGTAACAATGAAACGGTCCTTGAATAATGTAATCAAGGTACATACTTATTGAGATGACTGTTGCTCAATTATGTATGTACGTAGTTGCTAGGTCCACAAAAGGGCTCTAGGCTAATAGTAAATATTTGGATCACCCTTACTACATTACTTTGTGCATATAGTTATATTAGCAGTTTGAAGGCCCTTAAAAGCCGTGTTACAGTAGAAATAGCTAGGTAGAGATCTAGTCTTTTACTCAACACACTCAATGTGAATTGGTTCCTGTCTGTCTGTCTGTCTGTCTGTCTGTCTATCTATCTATCTATCTATCTACCTATCTGTCTATTTATCCATCTATCTATCCATCTATCTAGCTGTCTGTCTGTCTGTCTGTCTGTCCATCTCGATATCATGAGTATAGCTTGTCCGAACGGTTTGCTATGAATGACCACGCCCACTTATATAACCATTAGGCCTATAAGCTTTCCACAGCAGATACCTTGGCAGTGATGTTAGGACAGGGCATGTATTTAGAAAAAAAGCGGACTTTAAAGCTTCCTATAGTAAAATATTCATGATAAACAAGTTTGTTTGTTTTTTTCTGAGAAAAACGGTCGTGCAAGTCAAGCAAAGAGAATTAACTATGCAAGCTGTGGTTTGATAGCAGTGCCAAACCTTAATTTGGGATTTTTATGGTGTTATGAATTAGTTTGAAAAACTACTTGCCCCACTGACAAAACAAATTGCCCACAAAAATGAATGAATGAAAGAAAGAAAAAAGGAAGAGCGGAAGAAAGAAAGAAATATTCCGCGGCATCTAACACAAGTTTTCCTTCAATTTTAAACATCCCCATCACTCAAAAAGTATATATGTATGTATGTCTATATATGTATATATAATTATATATATATATATGTATATATATATATCATGTTATATTTGGGAATTTTATAAATGTATATGATTACTATATGAGAATTATATGTCGCTGGATGAACAAGGTTGTTTTGTTCCTCAAACTAGTCTGTCGTAACGTGGTAACTTCCAGTTTCGTTACCCACACTTTGCATCAGTTGTATCGTGTCATTTATTATTTCCAAAGAGCCTTGAAAAAGTACAGTATTTGCCTTGCTCATATTTTGACCGAATAATTTTCTGTCATTTACTTCTTCAAAACTCTTAAAACGTGTTTATATTGCTCTGTACAGCCAAGTATTTTTCATTCATATTTTGTGAAAGGTAACATCTTCAAAGGTATATGTTCATGACATTTATGCATGAACATTAAAATAGAGTGATTTTACAGGTATATTTATTTTTTAAAAAAGGAAAGCTTGTGTGACGGACGTCACTTTTTTCAAAATTTTTATTTAAAACATATCAACTGATTTTTTCGTATGGACACTATAACAGGTGCACTTTTATTACTTGCTACGATTATTCTATAAAATTCCCAGAAGCTATTTGGTCACAGGTCATATGTTGTAAGTCTTGTCATGCCCGTCTCATTTTGGAACAGAAAAGTTGAATTTTCTCCAAAAGTAACAAGCAAAAATAACCAAATTTAATATTTTCCTTGTTTGTGACTTGCTTGCATGAAGCCTATCAAAATTCGGAAATATTGCTCCAGTAAAATTTATAGAGTATTTCTATTTTTGTGTTTGACGTGACACGTTGTGGCGGACATGACTGTGTCAAGAATGTATACCTGGTAATTTGGTCTAGATAATAAACCAGTGCACCCTTTGTTCCTTGCTGTTGTTCTGTTTGCTCTATATGTAGTGTCTTTAAGGTGGAAGATCTGAAGCTGGTGCGCAGTCAGACTGGCAACTTTTAATCAATATTACCCATTTATTTTTTTCACAAGTACATTAAACCTATCTATTTTCTGATAACTACATGTCCATAGATTTGTATCCATAGTTTTTTTTTTGCAGGATTGGAATTTTTTATATTTTGTAGCATTCTATCTCTGACTTGATAGGATTGTCACATTTTCGCTCTGAAGTTGCACGATTTTTTTCAAGTTGGAATCAGAAGAAATTGAAAATATATATCTATGTCCAGAATCGAATTTAATGGTGAGTTCTGAAAGAGCATAAGTAAAAAGTTATGAAACTTTTGCGTTGGTTCTAACAGGTTGTTCATTTCTTTCACAAAATTGCTTTAAAAGTCACCGAAGGGATAGTGAGAAAAATATTCCTGGGATCCGTGCCTGGTTATGATATTTTTCTTTTGATGTCCATTGATTTTAGTGTCATAGGGCACTTTGTTTGTTTGTGAGGCGAGATACAAATTGCATAGGTTGTGCAAAAAACAGTTCCGAGAAAATTGCGTTGAAAGAAAATGTTGCCAATTCTTATGTATTTCTGGCGGTAACATGACACATACTCACTTCTGTCCTGTGTTTTTATGATTGTGTGAAATAAATTAGGGTCTTTGGGAGCATATAGTTGTCTCCCGACACCGAAGGTGGCATAGAAGGGACATAGAGTTAGTGGGGATAGGGGCCGTGTCCGTCCGTCCGGGAGCATATCTCTAGAACCCTGATATATAGTATAATGAAATTTATACCAGAGATGCATCATACCACGGGCATGTGCCCTGTGTATTGTTTTTGACCTTGAAAACAGGGCCCAAGAACACATCCATTTTCGTGTGTCTGGCAGCATATCTCTAGAACCCTTACAGATAGAATAATGAAATTTATACCACAGACGCATCATATCAAGGGCATGTGCACCATTTCTTGCTTTTGACCTTGACCTGTTTTAAAGGTCAAAGGCCCAAAATTATATCAATTATTGTGCATCCAGACATGCAGTATACATTGTATAGCTTTGTTCTGTATATTATGGCGGGGGTCATAGATCTTTTGGATCACCGTGCACTTGTTTAAGTATCAAACTATCCAAAAATATTAAAAAGTGATTAGAGGTTATCCAAAGGTGCTGGCTTCAGATCTTCCTCCTTCATGTGGCGTCAGCGAAGCTGTGTTTTCATGAAAATCAGCATCTGCGCCAAAATGATATTTTGTATCTTTTGGAAAGCTATAACGGTCATCTCGTCCTGAACGAGAAAACAAACTGAAAAAGTATTATTTAAAGGTGAAATTTGAGCACAAAAATTATAACCTTTCATTCAAGGATCCACATGACCCTGTGTTTACAAGACAATGTAAACTAGGAAAGAAGATTTGGTGCAAAGCAAATCTGTCTGTACCTTCAAAAGTTGTAAATATTAAATGCTATAATTTTTGTCCTTTGGTGCTTCACATTCCATTAAGCTTATAGCTGCATGAAAATTTCAAAGTCCAAATAACCTTGACCTTTGACCTTTTGCGGTCACATGTAAATTACCAAAATGTACAGTCCTACAATAACCACAACTTAAGCCCAACATGAACCAAAACAGATGAAAATTGACCAAGTTATGGCCAGATGTAACTTTCAAAGGGCTGAACAACCTTGACATTTGACCTCCAGAGGTTACATGTTAATAACAAAAAATGTGCAGTGTTGCAATACCTACCATCTGAGTCCAACATGATTAGAACTGGATTGAAATTGGCCGAGTTATGACTGGATGAAAATTTCAAAGGTTCAAATGACCTTGATCGTTTACCCTAGGAGGTCACATGTATATAACAAAATGTGCAGTGTTAAAATAGCTACAATTTGAGCCGAACATGATCAAAATTGGATAAAAATTGGCTAATTTCTGGCTAGATAGAATTTCAAATGTCCAAATGACCTTGACCTTTGAACTTTGGAGGTCACAATTAAATTAAAAAATGTGCAGTGTTTCAATAGCTACAATTTGAGTCCAATATGATCAGAATTTGATAAAAATTGACCAACATATGGCTGAATGAAAATTTCAAAGGTTCAATTGACAATGATCTTTGACTTTTTGAGGTCACCTGTAAATTACAAAACTATGCAGTATTACAATAGGTACAATTTGAGCCCAACATGATCAAAATTGGATAAAAATTGACCGAGTTATGGCTGAATGAAAATTTCAAAGGTCCAAATGACCTTGACCATTGACCTTTAGAGGTCACATGTATTTACAAAAATGTGCAGTCTTACAAACATGCTAATTGAAGTTGAATTGGTTACCTGTACCTACAATGGATTTGAAGATATTCAATATTTAAATTTTCAAATGGCCATAATTTGCATAATTTTCAAAAGCGTTGACCCCACTTACAAAAACTCAAGACCTCATGTGTGAAAGTAAAACAATTCCAAGTTTCGAGTTTCTGTGTGTAAAACGTTTCAAATGAAATGTCGGACAAATTTGCCTGGAAAGAAAGAAAGAAAGAAAGAAAGAAAGAAAGAAAGAAAGAAAGAAAGAAAGAAAGAAAGAAAGAAAGAAAGAAAGAAAGAAAGAAAGAAAGAAAGAAAGAAAGAAAGAAAGAAAGAAAGAAAACAGTATGTCTGTGTCGGTACACAGACAGAATGAATGCGCTGCGAAAAGCGCCATGTCATGCGCGCCTATTTAAAAGCTAAAATTGGTAATAATGGATCGCGGAGCCATGGACTTTGGGCTAATTATGATAAGCTCCGCAACCTGTATCAGACCATCTTCGCCAAGCCAAAGAATGTTACAATAACAAATTGAGCAGTTCTCTTAAAAATCCCAACAAGAAACATAAAGCGTGATGGAGAACCGTCAAATATTTTCTGAACAGGAACCATCACCAGTCTATATCTTCGTTTCTATGTGATGGCAGGCATGTCACTGACAATACACCAAAAGCAGAAATTTTTAACTCTTTTTTTCGTAAGTCAGAGTAATTTAGTCACATCCACAGTTCAAAATCCATTGCCGCCTGAACACCCTGTAAATACTCTCGACAATATCAATATTTCAAGAAATGAAGTGTTGGACATTCTCAACAGCCTTGACACTACCAAACCCAATGGTCCCGACGGCATGAGCACATTACTCTTTTTGAAAGAAGCTGCACCCATTATTTACAAACCCTTACAAAATTATTTAATTTGTCTCAAGATGTATGATTTTCATATCATACTTATGTGTAGTACAAGTTCAGTTTGATGTATGATATTATTTCGATGTATTTTTATTTCCTCGTTTGCGGGGGTTAATTAAAATGATGATGATGATGATGATGATGATGATGATGATGATGATGATGATGATGATGATGATGATGATGATGATGATGATGATGATGATAAGAAGAAAACAAGATTAGCTATAGTGGTCAGTGGGTAATCATTAAAAGAACATATTTAGCTTTTGAATTTTTCAGCTCTTGCTGTCAATTTTTATTTTAAAGCAGAGTTTGCACTTGGTCTAATCTGAATAATACCAGCAAGGATTCAGTATTATAATTCACAGGATATAAGGAGCAACGGTTTTCAAGCTTTCTGTTGTTAATGCCCCTGTAGTGTCAGGTGACGGATAGAGTTTCTGGTCAGACTTAGTCAAGTGACTAACCAGTGCGGCAAGTGTCTGACCTGGGTGATGATGAAATTGAAGTTAATTTTTAAGAGCATCGGATCAAAGTAAAACGGTATTTTTGTTCCCCGAAAATGTGGACAAGTCCTTTATGACCGAGTTGTTGAAATTTTGAACAATTGGTGACTCCCCCCCCCCAAAAAAAAGTGACGAAAAAAATTTAAAAAAAAAAGAAGAAAAAAAAAAAAATTTACAACAAAGCAAGTCATACAAACAACATTTCACCATATCAGTCCCGTGTGGTTATAGTTAGCTGGGTGACGGGCAGATTAAGTGTTCAATATGGACACAAGTCATTGATGATTTCATAACATTCCAGTTTGGAAATGTTAGCTTTCAAGCTATCATCCCTTATTTCATAAACTTTACGAAACATGTTTGCTCTTGTCATTGTTTCAAATGACCCGTGCTACAGTTGTTGTTTCACTGTCATTATTAAATCGTTGAGACCATATTTGGGAAATCTAGCTTTTTTAATTGTATACTTTGATAAAATACAATTCAAAGAGTTGCAGACATCAGAACATCTAACACTAACTTGGAGAAAATAATCAAAACAAAATTTTGTGAAATACTTTGCGAACAATTGCATAAATCGTTTATGGAGTTGATATTCGATGTCGAAGTCGTCATAGATAAAATGTAATAGATTATTGTGACATCTGAGTTTCCACAACATTCTAATAGTTTTGCTGCATGCTGTATGGAACAAATGTACCTCCCTACCTGAAAGGTCAAAAAGCTGATATGCATATGGAGACATAGAGTAGCTTTCCAATAGACTGTACCTTCTTGTAGCATACGCATGTTTGTACTGGGATATCAACAAGTTAACTTCACCATTGAAAATACGTATGCAAGTTTTCGGGTTTTTTTAGCCACATGCATCAGAGCATGTGTGTAGAGATTTCTCAGCATGAGGTCACTTGGGCTGTTCATCGTTTCCGTCGCACGCGAGTCGTGGAGACCCACCCTGGCGATTTCATGTGCCGCCGATTACGCGTGAATTAAACACAAATTCATGAAAAAAAATAATTGTCCCAAAATATATATCGAAGTCAAAACTATGACCCTGATGAAATATATGATGCTTACAAATGTACTTGTGAAATGTTTCGATCGACTCAAAAAAGTTGAATGTAGGAAAAGAACTCAGGCAAATTGATTGTGAAGACATTTGGAACAATGCTGGTGATGAATTTGGCGATTGTTTCCCTTTGCAAATAAATAAAACAATTCTTACAGGGGAAATCATTAACTCAATGGTACACTTATTTTTCAATAAACTTCACCACTTAAAATTCAGAACTTAATCAAAATTAAGATCCAATTCTAAATTAAAATTAGTTGTTGTTGTTTTTGTATTAAAAATATAAACAGAATGAAAAATTTGACTTGGTTGCGAATAAAAGAGCATCATTTGAATATGGAAAAATTATGCGTAAGGCCGGTGAAAGTGATAAAAGATAACATAATCTCCGATTTGTATTTTGAGATAGAAGATTATAATGTATTTCTAAGTGTGAAAAGTTTAGTAAAATACAAAATCGTACTGATTAATTTGTGTCGATTTGTTATAAGTTTTGAAAGTTTAAATTCTGAAGATATATTCAGGCAATTTGTGAAATGTGACGATGTTGAGATTATTTGGCCAGCCAGAAATTGTGTGACTAAAATGTAAGAAAAAGTAATAAAGTGTATCTTCTCATGGGATTTTTAAAATGTACACTCATGTTACAAAATTGTCATTGACTATCAGGAATCTTGACAGTTGTCTTTAGCATTTACATGTATGTTTATTCTTAGTCTAGTTGTATTGCAGTTCTATACGAGACCGAATACCATGTTTATGTAAGTGGTGTAGTGAACAAAGTCATTCATTTATACATTTATATTATTCCCTTGTGACAATGTTTATGTAAGTGGTGTAGTAAATAGTCATTCATTTATACATTTATATTATTCCCTTGTGACAATGTTTATGTAAGTGGTGTAGTAAATAGTCATTCATTTATACATTTATATTATTCCCTTGCCTACTGCTAGGTACGTTCGGTTCCTGACCAGATTTCCGTATGTTTTGCCGTCGTTGCTGATCTTGTTGGTTGGAGGACTGTCTGGCTATGTCTTCACTGTACACAAATTACCTACCTTTAAAGATCCAACAATGGTAAGAACTCCTTTCGTCTGGCTTCTAAGTAAAATCAGTGAGCTTCTGCAAAAGCACCACACGGTTGGCGAATATATGATGCGGTTTTTCATACTGTGGAATTCGTTTGCCCAATGCTACATCTGCATACAGAAGGACACATTATTTCTTAATATTTCGAATCTTCCAGATTTCATGTCTGTCTGAGCATATTGTCGATGTTACAACCAGACGTTAACACTGTACTCGCACAAACTGGCCTTACACATGACCATGATGGATGAAGATGAAGAAACGTCTAATACTACTAACTTATAAAAACACTTAATGAGAACGTTTTGCTTTCAAGAAGCATTTTTTAAAAGTCTCACTCACATTTTAGTTTACACGATAGCTATGATAGTGATATAACAATGCTAAGATTTGCGTACAAAATGGTTGTTATAAAAATTAAACGCTTCAATGCCGCGTGAAGGACTGAGTCAGCACTGCAGCTGTCCTCGGTTCCCCTGTCACGAGGGCCACTTTCAAGACTGAGCTAGTAGCTGTCATAGGCTCACCTGTCATGAGTTCCATTGTAAGGACTGAGTCAACAGCTGTCCTCGGCTCACCTGTCACGAGTGCCACGTTAAGGACTGAGCCACTAGCTGTCCTCGACGCAACTGTTTGAGTGCCTCTTTAAAGACACAGTCAGCATCTGTCCTCGGCTTACCTCTCTTGAGCGCCACGTTAAGGTGGGAGCTGTGAAACTAGTGTGCAGTGAGACTGGCAACTTTGGATCGATATTATCCATTTAATTTTTTCACAAGTACATTAAACCTTTACATTTTCTGATTACTACACTAAGTCAGGTGCTGTTCTCGTTACACGTCGGACTCTATGCGCCTAAAGCCGGCGAAGGAAACTGACTTACATTGCGATGCCTCTTTTAGTACAGGTCAAGTAAAAAGTAAAAAGTTGTGCTCACTTTAATTATTTTCATGATTCCAGATTTAGATTTCTCATTAAAATGGCTGCCCTAATAAATCAAATAATCCAAGTTAACAGAAAGGCATGACAGACACGTGCTATGTATTTTCTATAAGTTACCTTTGTTGCGTCTGTGACATCAATGGGAATTTATTTTTCTTAGGGCTTTGAAGCACGTGGATCGGACATCAGAGCGGCTGCCCAATCAGCAGGACACATGGAAGACGAAATTTCGAAGAAACGGGGCGCTAAATACAACTTCATACCAAACGTCGTTCTTCTGGCATCCAAAGGACTAGCGCTGACACATTTTGCAAATAATCCGTGGCAGGGCAAGTCGAAAAACAGTGTTGATAATTGGAGTGACGATCCAACTACCACTGATGACGTCACTGACTTGGAAAGGGGGAAGCGACGTGCTGGCTCCGATTGGTGTGCAAATCAAAACATATGTAAGAAAAGACAGTCCGTGTGTTGTGATGAAATGCAGTGCTGTGGATGGATGTGTGCGATATATGATGGTTAAAATAATTCTGCCAAAGTGCAGCACAATATGATAAAATTCCTGTTGATTTTTAGGTCTGTTTTGGAATAGACTATTGTGAAACGAATGACTCTCTACTTCTGTCAACCCCATCCCCAACTATCATGTAACGCGCAACATGTGTATAGACGCAAAAATGTCGCCTTTCTATATGTTCGAGCGAGAAACACCTGCGATGAGTAAATATTCCATCACCAGCCATAGTCAAAGCCTAAGCGAATTTACTCTTTACATACTGCTCAAGATATATTGTTCCAAAATGAATTTCCGTAAAATGACCACACGAGCTTTCTGTTTCATGTATTGTCTCTGTAAATTAATGTACACATGTTATTCTATTCTGTTAACAAAATTATTGCTAAATATTGGTAGCTCAACGTTGTTGTTCCTTTTCTTACAACAGGGCCCCGTGCTCCGAAAATGGCTTTTGAATCAACGAGTGGAGAGAACTTGTTTACTGCCAAGAATTTGCACAGTATATGTAAGCTGGAAACGACCTTCGTTTCTTCTCACCTCCCTTTTCCTAGATCCTGCAGAATGCATTCATTGGCTCTCTACGTTGCCGCTTTGCAGAAAAAGCAATGCATGCAGATAGACGACAGAGACGTGGAGCACGTGGTGGCCAGACTACGTGCATGTGCTCCATTTTTTCATAACAAGTCGCTCAAGGAGAACTGTAACAAAATGCTATGTCGGAGTGTGCCAGCACAATGCTATGAATACAATGCTGTGTATAAGATTTTTAACTATCTGGTGGACGTGAGCTTCATGTCTAGGACGACACCTGAGAATACATTCCTCAATACTACTGCTATGATGTTTCAAAAAAAGCATATGAGCAACGAGAAATTGGGCAGTTACTATAAGAACCATATACATGGTCGCTCACTTGTATTAGCAAATGTGTCTATAACAGGAATACATCTTGGAGAATTCATCAAGTACGTCATATTTAATGATTACTTGATGCAAGACATTAAGTATTTCGTTATGGCTGCATCTTTCATTCTGTGTACTATGTTGGTGTATTTGCGTTCACCAGTTCTGGTGATCGCCACAGTTGTCAACGTAGCTGCATCCTTCTTACTTGCATACTTCGTATATTTCGTGATCTTAGGATTTGAATTTTTTCCTTTTTTGAACCTACTGGCTATGTTGATTCTAATTGCTGTGGGAGCTGATGATGTGTTTATATTCCACGATGCTTGGCAGCAAGCCAAGAGAGATCACCCCTGGGAGACCATGGAGGTGTGGGTAGGCAATACGTTTCGTCATGCTGCTTTGTCCATCTTGGTCACCAGCCTCACGACTGCCGCGGCCTTCTTCGCCAATGTTGTTTCAAATATCACCTGCATACGACTCTTCGGGATATTTGCAGGATTGGCGATGTTGGCTAATTTCTTCATGATGATCACTTGGACTCCATCTATTATCATATTAATCGAGATAATTTATACTTGGTGCTGCTCATTTTGTCGAACTACGCAACAAGTAGGCAAGACCTGCAGCGACGCTGCCCATGGTGCTGCGTCCAGGTGCAGTTTGCTGCTATCCAAAGTGTTAGTGACGCCACGTTTTATGTGGTTACTGGTCTTTATAGCGGGGGGAATAGGTGGTATTGTAGTTGTGTTTTTTTATCCAAAATTGAAACTCCCCGTGTCTAAAGACTTCCAGTTGTTTCAGTCCGACCATCCCATGGAGAAATGGGACATGGTGTTAAAATATAGATTTCGGGCAGGTTTGAACCAGCGTGATCAAGCTTTTGCCCAGATCTCTGTTTGGTTCTGGTGGGGTCTTAAATCAGAAGACAATGGAGATTGGTTCAATCCAAAAAGCCGGGGAACATTAAGTTTAGACTCAACATTCAACATTTCAGCCAAAGAATCCCAAATGTGGTTGCTTCAGTTCGTTCACAATTTAAGAAATCAATCATTTGTTGACAATTCGCATCGGTTACAAAGATTTTCTCTAGATTATATTAACGATATGCAGTCATTATGCAAACAAAGCACTTACAGGAACTGGTTAAAAGATTGCTGCCGTATTAAAGGACTACCAGCAAGCCCTCGTGCTTTGGAACAGTGTTTACCTATTCTATCACTCATGAAGTCTACGTTCGGAGCTTCAGCATATTATGGCATACCTATTTATGATGTGCACAATCAAGTAAAAGCGTTCTTCATCAAAGTAAAAACTAAAGTGCATTTTTCAACAGCATATGATGACATGGACACTCTATATAAGCAAATTGATGAATTCTTAAAAGGACAACTGAGAGATGCACCTCCAGGTCTTCAAAAGGGATTTTTCTCAGGCCGTTTATGGTTTTTCTTTTATGACCTCCAGCGTTCAATTTCAAGAGGAACATACTTTGCCATGCTTCTCTCTGTAAGCGTGGCGCTGGTGGTAATGCTTATGACATCACTGAATGTCCTGGTCACAATATATGCAATAATAACAATAACATTTGCAATAGCCGTGACAGTTGGGTGCCTGGTGCTGATAGGCTGGCACCTTAATATATTCGAGTCAGTGGCTATATCGTTGGCGGTAGGTTTGTCAATTGATTTCACTATTCACTACGGCGTGGCGTACAGGTTGTCCTATGAAAATCAACGCAAAAGACGCGTGAGTGATTCCTTTGCCCGTGTGGGATTTGCTGTGGCCATGGCGGCGCTGACAACCTTTTTGGCCGGGTCTGCCATGATGCCGAGTATCATTTTAATTTACACAAAGCTAGGTATCTTCCTGATGCTAGTCATGGCCTCCAGCTGGGCCTATGCAACATTTTTTTTCTTGCCATTGTGTAGTGTTGCAGGACCAAATGGCAATTTTTGCCAAATATCGTCGCCAAAGGTGTGTTGCAAAAGACAATATGACGTGAACCAAGCAGATACACATAGTCTCAGTTCTGTCGAGTCAAAGGACTCTTTTATACCAACATGGTATTCCAGCCGGAACAGGGAAGTAGGTGGACTAGACAATACACAAGAATTAACTTCCCATGCCATAAACATTTGATATTGACCTCCGAGTGCTGTTACTGTGTCATTTTAAAATGCATACTGGGGTTTGCATTTTGAGACAAGGAACGTTCTGTTTAGCACTGTAAATAGATAAACCCAATTTGGTCAAGAAGCACAAATAATCGCAGCGTTCAAGCACGATTTTAAATATCTGTTTTTTTTATGTAAGATTATTTTTCAAAAGTTCGTAAAACACTGGTGCACGCGTAATATTTAAAATGAAGACGGAATGGCGTAATCTGCAGGATTCAGTGCAAGTTCAGAAAATGGTAAATAAAGAAAGATAAAAGATACCAAAAATTTATTTTACAAAATAAATATCCAGCCATACTAAAAAAGTCAGGGGCCACAGAATGCAATGTCACAATTACTTGATAAATGACATTTGAAAGTCCCGGCGTGCGTGAAAAGTGTGAAACATACACTTCTGTCGACTGAACAAATGTTCATGGACAATATCACTTCTGTAGGTACGGATGGCGCGATTTCAACATTGGACAGTCACACAATATTGTCAAAAAAAAAAAAAAAAAAAAAAACTTGCAGTTTATGTCGTCGGTCTTTCTATTTTTTTAAGATTTTTGAGGTGTATGTATAGTGTATATGTATATGTAAATATTCAGGTGTGTGTCTCTCGCTGTAAATATTGTACATATACGTAGATTGAAGTTCGTAGTGTGAGCTGGAAAATAGGAAATCCGACAGAATACGCTATCGACCTATCCCTATTTTGTAAACTTCTTTATGTTTTTCTACACGCAAATCGTAGTTAATGAATAGTGTAATATTTTGAAGGTGATATGAGGTATTGACAAACACATTAATTGTATATAATTGTTATCAAACCACAAATTTTAAATGTGTAATTTGTATACAAGAACATGTTTTCTCCTATGTCTGAAGCTTATTCTCAATTGGTTATCCTACATGGGTATGAAGGATAAAGTTTTAATTGTAATATTTCATTTGATTTGTCACTCATTGATTCAAGCCGTAGACAAACTTATGAGAGGACATGGTGCATTTACTAAGTTACCGACTCCTCCTACTTTCTGCTAACGTTGTTAGTAACGTGAACGTCATTAGCACTACTTTTGCACGTGACTCGGCAGACGACATTTTGTACGCTCACTGCCTACTTTTGTAAACATCCAGGGCATGTTGGTTTGTTTACGTTTTTTGTTGAGCTGATTTCTTGCGGGAAAATGCAAGAAAATATTGTTGTTGGTCAGCATGTATGGTGCAGAGGTGCAGAAGCTCGCGGGACGAGAAATCCAGTTTCCTGTCGGTACCTATGAAATTTACGTTGTGCAAGTTATTGGCAGCGGAGAATTTCCACGGAGTGGAAAGTATTCTGTCATGCACTCACATCAGTGTTAACCAACGTAGGGAAATTTCCAACATACTTTCTAGTCGTCAAGACAACACAGATGTAGGCCTGGTAGAAGCTTTCCCCCAAGCAAAAATTTTCGTGTTGTTCACAGTCAGTGAACGCTGACCAGTCCTCACAGCCACATCGGTTAACGAATTCTACAGCCGGAGTTACTACCCACCAATTTCTTTCTAACCTTACGTGCATGCTTCAAGGATGTACAATCAATTGAGTGGCTGTAAATTACATCTATCCTAAGCGGAAGGAAGATTCCCCAGTGCGACCAGCTTGGAAGCGTGTTTGAGGGCCTGTGATCGATTCAGACGGTGATCTTTCGCAACAGTAAACTTGCAAAAATGTGGATATGTATCTAGTCACAAATGTGAAAGTTAAGTTTTATTATTATTTTTTTCCACAATTATGTCGTTTTGGCTGTGATACATTATTTATAATCTCGTCGAAGTGCCAGAAAATCTCAAGGCGGTCTGCAGATGGTATGCAGAGCTCTGCATAAATTACCAGTGAACCTGAAAACCCCACATATTTAATGAGCTGATAAGCTATTTTGGTCAGCGATAAAGTTTAATTAAACATCCATATAGGACTGCTGCACGTGTGTATTATTACTAATTTTTCTTAAGTCTTACATGCTGATTTGAATATTTACAAGAACATTTCACTCACTTGATGATAACTAGCCAAAAAGTATGGAACTAGTTTGTTGGCGTGGGGATATATGTTTGAATTGTTGTAATCTGTCGCCAGATGGCGTTTTGATAAAAGTATAGAAGTTTCTAGCAAAACGGCGTCGTTTACAAACTTATTTCTCCGACAGAACTTCGATTTGGTTCGTATATGCCCTTTTTAGACATAGGAGAAAGAAAACCCCGTATGGGTGACCCATTGGGGATAACGTTGGGATCACTTGTTGTTGGATTTTCATGTTTTCGCTCGGCACAGTTTCGCCAAAACATGAAAATCCAACAACTCGTGATCCCAACGTTATTCTCAATATGCCACACATACTGGATTCTCTGTATCTTGCCATCCAAGTTTGATGAGGTGACGAAATTGCTGTTTCCATTTAAAGCGGGGGAAGAGTTGAGATCAAATAATTTGTAGTTGACATGCGAACTACAAAAGGGTGAAAGAAGATAGTGGAAAGTGTAAAACTGTATTGCAACAACAAATTTTATGAATAACTTCCTGGTTGTCTTAGCATACGAGGAAGTATACTAGCTCGCAGGTTTATATATACACAGTGGAGTCTCCAATTAAGACCACCTCCATAAAAAGACCATTTCTATATGAGCTTCACCAACTTACAGACCTTTTTTGTTTATCCTTAATCAAATTATATCCTACATTAACACTACTCCCCTATTAGGACCACATTTTTCAGTCGCTCAGGTGATCTTAATAGGGGAGAGGTCTAATGTAGGATATGATTTAGTCCAGGATAAACAAAAAAGGGGTCTGTAAATTGGTGGTCTTAATATGAGATTCTTTGTATTTATATATAGAAATATGCAAACGTACATGTACATACGTACGTACGCATGTATGTAGGCAGGTACGTATATTTGTTTAATGGGCTGTTTCCAGAAGCTGACAACTTTCATTTGGGAGCAACAGCTTGCGTGATCGTAAAGCCATTGATTGTGCTAATGTTGTTCCATTTGGGGAAGGTTAAAGTGAAATGTAGGACTCGAACTTAGCAAATGGTTGTGGGCATTTTTCTTTTTGAGCATAGCATGAGATCAAACGACGCGTTAGTGGATGTTATTTGCCGCACAACATGCCATGGTGACACGGCCTTTTAGACCACATTGTGCTGCCTTCATACGGCAAGACAATGCAAACAGGTGAATTGGTTTAGCCAGATTGGTCATTATTGGTTGCCATAGTAACTATCAAGTAAACTATGGAACAGTTATTACCACTGGTCAGGTTGATTACAATCAACTTCCTTATCAAAAAAATTATATTGGTGTATCGCTTGAGAGGAAGGGCCCCGCGGGTCTTTCACCCTTGACTATGCATTGTAAATCATTATATCCAAGTTACCTGCGTAGGTGTGAAGTGGAGAAGAAGCGCAGATGGCAGTGTGCTCAGGAGGTACATATGATGGACGTATGTAACAAGAAAGGCTGGAGAAATCACTCTACTTAAACATTATCGTCTAAGCAGAAAGGCTACAGTGAGATTATAAGTTTATGTATGTTAGCCATCATTGTACAGCTTATTGATATGCATTTTGGGCGACTAAAATAAGGGGGAAAAACACCAGTCGCAAACGAGTGTCGGTGATCAAACTGGTCGTCGTCCAAAAGGGAATAAAAATGCAAATCATGTTACATTAAAGATTAAAATAATTTGAGAGTGTGGCTATTGGTGTAGGGAATGCTGCTCAATCAGAATTTTGTAAATTTTGTAGAAACTGCCCGTCGTTGCAGTGCAGCTTTCAACACACATTTGATCTTTAACTCATTTGAGCTTTTGTCATCGCTTTTTGTTTGTCCTCCGCCCCAAATCCACATTTCCGACTTCTCCAATACTGTTGGCCACATATTCTTAATCATCCTGCGGATGTGTCTCGGGTCAAGCAAGTCTGTTGAAGTAGTCACGTTTCATGGATTTTCATGTAATTTTATGATTTTTTTCATTATTTGGCAAAAACTTTCAATTATATTCATCCCAGAGATCGCTCCGCTGATCGCTTCGGAATGACACAGGAGCCCTTCTTAGTTCCCGTAGACCTTAATTTGCACGAGACAAGTGTTCTTTTTGACTACTTTTTTTAATTTGTGTGTATTTTCACTATTTTTGCAGTTCCATTTAGCTACATACTGGGCTCTTTTCACGCTTGGTTGGAATGTAGCTGAAAGGAAAGCTCAATTAAGGTATTCGCTATGCGGCCCTAGTATTATTTATTTCTCGATTTGTATTGAATTTCAGAATTACGTAATGATCAATAAGAGCTGGAATACCATCTCGCACATCCACATCAAGCTTGTTGGAAATGTATCTTTAGTGGATCTCGGCAAAGTGTACTTAATAAGGTCATGCCAATTATTTTTCGATTTGGCTTTTCATGTGGGAGAAAAATCGCAAAAACCGCTCAGACACTGTTTTGAAATGACATAGGGGCACTTCTGGCGACCCATATACCTTAAGTTGTCAAGCAGATGGCGCTGCGAGTTTTGTTTGCATACATATTTTTATTTTTTGTAATTTGTTATTTCTTGAAAACAATAGATGAATTTTCTACACAATTTGTGAGAAAGTACGTCGGCGAACTTTTGACAGAGTTGTTCATTGGATGGGACTGTTGCCATTCTCTCATGTTTGATGACTTTTTAATTTGAAGCACATTCAATTAGTGCAATACCATTAATGTATCAATGCACAAATTCTTTGAACTTTTATTTAGTATCAGGAAACTTGACACATACGTGTATCAGAACCCGTAGGTGTCTCATGTAACACACTAGGTCACAAGATCTTGTTTGGGTCACAGTGCCAAATTCATCTACTTTTCTTCTTTAGACTCCTGTCTGTTTTAACTTAACTTTCAGAAAATCAGGAAGAGAGTAAGACTACAATGCATGCAATGAATCAAAACTAGATTCTTTGATAAAAAAAATTTGGGTCACAGTGATATATCCATGTTCTATTCAGTCCTAGGCAATAATTTCCCTGTGATTGTGCCATGAAATCTCAATGGATATTCACAAGGCCTAAAATACTTTTCATTAATTTAAACCAGGTCACTATGTCGTGCGTATTTTCTATTTGTATTTTACCTTTACCATGACTGTGGAATCTAAAATAATGTATCGGGTCTAAACACATATCTTAGTAAAACTAGGTTTGGAGGTCAAACAGCTGGCCAGTGACATACTGGCAGGTCAAACCTGAAAACAGCTTTGGTCTGTTCATCTTTCCTTACTCAGTTCAAGCTGAAGCTCAGGTTGGAACGTAATGTTGGGGTATTTCTACGCCAACTGAGCACGGGCTGCTACACAGCCTCTTGTCTTATAACTCTTCATTTTATTTGTGGATGATTTTAAAAAGAAGCAAAGCTGCTCCACAGATATAGTTGCTGTAAGTTTGGAAGTTATGTCTTTCTATAATGTGTTTTTAAAATGCTTAAAAATTATGCAAAACATAATATTGTGATCACTCAAATTGAAACTCCATATGATCAAAGTTGGCTATTAAACATCGTGAAAGTGGTGGTGTTTATAGATAAGCGTAGTGTGTGATGAAGTGTAAGATAGTGTCCCAGTACATGGTACGAGAACCTACTACGACACAGGAATTCTGCACTGAAAGGTCACCGCCTTTATGTCAATGGTTTCTTCAGTGCGCACTTTGTATGAGACTTTAAAAAATCTTATTGTGCTGTGAAGATCAGGTCGTTCTTGTATCGGAAGTACGTGGTGAGCAAAATGTTTTCAGTATCCAGTTATTATGAGGTGTTCTGGTCTATGGCTGCCAAATTGTGGCCACTAGTTACCGTTCATATGAAGCTCTAACATCAAATGAATATTCGTCAAAGCACAAGCTGTTCTCGAGTTCATCATGTATATTAAAGTTTGTATGTGTCCTTTTATTTCTTGTTGCTTAATATGTTTTACTTTAGCCAGTGTACAAAAAATCTTTCCTCCAAGTCACCATAGCTTACATTGCCCCCGTAGTTACTCCAACTGTAGCTACGCCAGATTGAATATCTTCTGTGAGAAACCATTAATATCCATCTTTGACACTTCCTTTATATTCTGTACTGAAATTCGTCAACATTAAGATATAACACAATATTGAAGGAAAACAGTCATTAGAGGTGGTTTGATATTCAGGTTGGATATCAGTCTTACAGAACATCTTAGATTCGCTGTGGCACGCCACAGATCAATCTGATCACATGATATGAAGGCTGGAATGGAAGCCCGTATAATTATGTAATCAAATCCCACTGCATCCATGCACCGCACTGTATTTCTTAATTAGGTCTGTTTCCATTTGATAGAACAAACGTTTGATGTCAATTTGCTTCATCTACCGAAACAACCAGCAGCAGAGTCAAATGTCATTTTGAGAGGTCCCAGGGTCTCTTTGGATTGATGGGAATGTATCTAGAATGGATCTTCGCAAGATCTCTCCAACTGTTTGTGAACTTTCAGTGGTCTTTATCGTTAGTGTTCAATAGCGCACACTTCAGTAATTTTCAGATTTGAAACCGTTTTTTTCTTATTGTTTGAGAAAAACTTCTTTTCTGAACTTGCATAGTCAGTTGGTTCGGATTACAAGGACTATATCTGTGCCCATAGATTTCAATTTTCGGAACGAGTGCAATATGTTATAATTATTTTTGTTATTTTTATTTTTTGCCAGCAAAGCAAACCACTCGAGTACACTTTTGAAGTGAAGAAAGCGTGGAGATAGGTCCGTTAAGCAAACATGTGAAATTTGCGATTTCCCAACAGTGCATGTTGCATATCTTTAGTATACACATATTGAACATATGCCATGTCTCTATTACATAGTTTAACTTGATGGTGGTACCGTCAAGGGAAATTTATCCCCTATGGGCTAATTAACATTGTGGTGCTGTCACTCCTCATTTGTTTGCAGTTTTAAGTACATATTGATGGATGAGAGATCTTAGCATGGTACATACAGGTATACTCGTGTAAATGGGTGTACATGTATAGTTTTTCTCCGAAAACTGAAAACAGACCCTCTCCAAACTTGGTAGACAATTTTGTGTATTATTATGAGTCTTCAAATATGATAGATTGGACACGCTTCATGGAATATTATTATTTTTTTGAACATTAGAGGTATCATAAAACGTGTCGGAAACCGCTCAGTCGAACTACACGAACTCACACGTGCTTAAGGTTAGACCTGAAAATGATCAACAGACGGCGCTTTTTGTTTTGTTTTGTGTGTGTGTGTGTGTGTGTGTGTGTGTGTGTGTGTGTGTGTGTGTGTGTGTGTGTGTGTGTGTGTGTGTGTGTGTGGTTTTTTTTTGGGGGGGGGGGGTTGTAGGTTTCGATTTTCTGTGCAAAACGTAGGCTGGACTCTCATTAAACTGGGTGGAACTATTACTTGACTCAACCAAATGCGTTCGCTAGTTTGTGCTGCTGTTATTTAGTGACTTTGCAGGAATTTGTTTAAACTATGTCGTGATCAATACGAATAAAGTAAGCATTGTGAGTAATATATATATATATATATATATATATATATATATATATATATATATATATATATATATATATATATATATATATATATATATCAGAGACTTGCAAGTTTCAATCCAACCAACTCCCATATATATATATATATATATATATATATATATATATATATATATATATATACTTCAGCTGACCTCACTTTAATAAGAATATCAGTCAAGTATGAAATGTCAACTGGAGTGCTATACTAATATATATATGACGTTTTTCACCATAAAACTATTATTAAAAAACACTACTTACCATATGTCAAACAAACTGGTATCCATGCACTTTCCTGCCTTGCCAGAGCTCCCCATGAAAAATTCCATGAATCCAGTGGCGTGCAATGCTGTTACACTGACCCCCCCCCCCCCCCGTCCTGGTGGTGGTAATACAAATGAGTGAGTATGCGCAATTCAGTTTCCTTTACTGCGCATAAGGAACAGAAAAGTGGGGATGGTTGGGTCGGAATTCTAGTGACCTATGATTAGTACCGTTTCTTAGTAACAGATTTACGTTGGAAAACTTCATATTAAGGACACAGTACAACACCATAGGTCACTTAAGATGATGTACCATCAGACTCAAGGAGGGAGGTACCTCCACAGATTCTAGACAACAAAATGCCGCACTTGAGGGCCATGAAACAGAAAACCATCCTGGATCCCTGGTGCACCCTCTCTAATTCTGTTGAATTAGGGGTTGGTGAGGCACAGCCAAAGACTGGTTGGAAGCAGCTGTCAGGAAGCACCTGAGAGCCAACAGCCACATCTCCACTTCTATCAAGTCCCTTATGTAGAAGGATGTAAAAGTATCATGGGAGTTCCATCTAAGGGCAGCCATAATACCCCTTATTGATGTGTTGTGTGATGTGTCCCAGGATGCAGAGAATGCTCTAGTCTCAGGAGCCCCAAGAAAATGAAGAGGTGCCAGCTCTTCATGCTTCCCGACCATCTGGTAGGTCAAGGAAATTGTTTTCCATGTTCAACGCGAGATGGTGTTAGGTAACAGTCTTGGACTCTGTTCACCTGAAAGGGAAAAACAAATGTTTCTGCTCTGGTCAATGAGGTTCAGTCCTACTCAAGTAAAACTGGAGGGCTTTAATGGGATAAAGGGCTGGATCTGGCTCAGACCTGGACATTGTCTCCGAGATTGATTTAACCCAAAAACCTTTCAAAGTGGTTGAAGGGCCATGCAACTTAGAAGTTTCCCCCAGGCACCTCTTTCAGCCACTCCCTGAGAGAAGCTGGCTAAAGTGATGCTGACATCAGATGCCAGGCGTGAAGCATGAGAAGCAGAGGGTTGCAGTGGAACCTGTTTGATTTTGGCTACTTTAACAGTTGGGGGAGAAGAGACTACGACCAAGGAGGCTCTATACTAAACTCCAGAAGCTCCAAGGACCATTTCTTTTAGGCCTACAAGGGGCCATGAGAAGGACTTCACACTGCTCCTCCCAGATCTAGTGCAAGACCTTTAGCAAGAGTGGAGTTGGAGGAAAAGCATATGCCCACATCCCCTGCCACAAAGTTGCCATGGCATCTGTCCATGCCAACTCATCTGGGAACAGGGACACAAAGGTGTCAATCTTGTGATTATCCCTGGTGG
The DNA here is from genome assembly GCA_964020975.1 of Hermodice carunculata. Classification (NCBI taxonomy): domain Eukaryota; kingdom Metazoa; phylum Annelida; class Polychaeta; order Eunicida; family Amphinomidae; genus Hermodice; species Hermodice carunculata. The sequence continues at coordinate 135,820,402 of OZ026612.1, read as the reverse complement.
CAAAGAGATCAGTGGGTGGTTGACCCCAAAGGGGCCTGATTGCCTCCATCACTTGGGGGTTCAGAAACCACTCAGTCTAAATTGCCTGCGATCAGCATAAGAGCAGGCTGTTGATGATGTTCAGGCAACCTGCAATGTGCCAACAGTGAAGCCTAATGCCATTCAGAGCAGGATCTACTTGGCAAGAGAGAACAACTGCTTGGACCTGGTAAATCCCTGGTTTTTTTATATATGCAACCACTGTACGGTTGTTGCACATCACCAGAAAGTGTTTGTTCTCCAACTGTGACTGAAACTGGATAAGGGCAAAAGAAATTGCTTCCAGTTCTGGCCAAGAAGCTGGACAGGGACCATAGAGCACTGGGCCCACAGAGGCATTGGATGACCAGTGTGTGCCCCTAGAGGGGAGGTGCCAGCTTCTGCCTGCCCTTAGAGCCAGAAGAGCCTGGCTTAGAAGGCTGGTCAGCCTTCTTAACCAGCTTCCTCTTCCACCTCTACAGCTTCTGCCAATACTGCGGGCTGTGGGCAGCTGTGGTATAATGCTGCTGTAAGGAACACGACCCCTTAGTAGACTTGGCACTTCACAGCAGTCTCATCAAGAGACAGCTGCTGGTTCTCTTTGGGCATGTTATCTGCCCTCTCAAGGAGCGCAATATGCCCCCAACTGAGCAGTCCCGTACCCACTGGATCCAGGGGCAGCTAGTAAGCATCTCTGCCTGAACTGTTGGGGAAGGAGCAGAGTAGTGTCATCACCTGTGCATCCTGTTCAAAATGCCAAAAGCATTAACAGAGTCCGGTAGACAAAATCCAACTCCTCAAAGTTGAGGTCCAGTAAGGGAGTGTTGACAATGGTGGGAACAAAGTTGCACACAGACTTACTTGTCTGGGACAGCTCCAACCTTGCCTTCAGCTTTGCCACCAGCCGTCCCCAGGCCGTCCCATTCCTGGAGGCCCCACTATCTGGTGCATTGCCGTACTATATCAGCTTGGCCGAAAGTTCCAAAAACTTTTCAGGCACAAAGGTGGAAATACAGCACCTCCAACTTGGGGGCAACCTCAACACATTCAGGCTGACATGGGCACAGCCCAGGGCTGTGCCACTACAGGCTGCAATTTTACCTCTTCCAGATGAGTTTCCCAAATAAACAGTGATCCTGGCTCGAGAGACTGGTGGAACCGGTCTGCCACCAGGATTGACCTCCATTGGGGAAGGAACAAACCGCCCGCACAGATGCCATCACCACGGGAACTGTTCTGGCAGTGGGGCTTGTGGCACAGAGGAACCCTCCATGCCCATCCCCTTCACCCTCCAAAGCAGGGCAGCTGAAGGAGGCACAGGCCTAGTCTCAGCAGGTGAAGCATCCAAACCTTGGTTCTGGCATGGCACCTTCTTTCCAGAGAAGGAGAAGAACAGTGGGAAGGAAGCAGAAGAGAGAGTGACAACAAGGTAGACTCATCCCCTCCCCCAAATTGACCATGATGACAGACTTTTACCCCCTCCCGCTACTACCATGTGGTCAGAACCATGGTCTTTGAGGGGCCCAAAACCAGCCATCACCAACATGGGAGGCTCAGTAGAAGCCACCGCCCACACCACACTAACAGTAGTCAACAGCAAACAGTACTTCCACCCCACCCATCAACATTTGGGAACTGGCCTCCACCTGGACAGCTTGCCCTGGCAAAACATGGAAAGGAAACCCAGGAGGAGCAACAGGGAGGGATGATGCCAGAGTCCTTACCCATGTTCTACCTGCTGTCACAATTGGCCTCATTCTCACTCCCACCCCCTTGGTGATCACTGCTTGAGTAATCATCAAGGTGCCATCCTGTCACCAGACTATGGACACATGTCCATAAGCAGGACTAATGGGTGGGTGGGGGGCACTCACCACGAATCTGCTCAACTGAGCTACTGTGGACATGAAGGGGACTCTTAAATGGGGAATGGGGACTACCAACAACAGTCCACAGAAAATCTGTCAAAGGCCAACTCGCCCTCAGGAGACCTCGAGCCCATGTGCCTTGAATCAAAGACCAGCCCCCCCCCCCTCCCACAGCTGTGAGGTACTCTGACCTCACATTCACAGCATAACTCAGCAAGTTGGAACCTCCATCTAGCAGACTGCATGTCTGGCCAATGGACTTTCTGCCACTGAGAAGAAATCCATCATTGACAAATGTCACATGCTGTCTTCTGTGCAGAAAATGCCCTCCTTTGCATGCAGCAATGAAATGCCAGATGGTCATCCCAGTAGACCATCTTGTGGTGGTTGGTATCCCAATGAATAAGCAACTCCATGTCGAGATACATCACTCACAAACCTGGACTAACTAAGTCAGCAATAAGATCAGTTTCCCAAGAAACCTATTGTCTATCACAGGACGTGAAAGGAAATAATAAGAAAACAGACGGGGTCAAAGAAAAGCAGGAGCTTCCAACAATACGCATTGACTACAAAGGGACACCAGAGTAGGAAACTGCATTGTGCATGCTTGCTTATATGCATCCGCCACAAGGACCTCTTTGCTATGCCACAGAGCCTAGGGGGTTCAATGTAGCAGCATTGTCTGGCACTGGATCCATGAAACTGTTTATGGGGACTCTGGTAAAGCAGGTAAGAGCATGGAAACCAGCTTAAATAACCTATGGTGTTGTACTGTGTCCTGAGAGTACACATTTGGGACATTTCATATTTTAAATTTTGAATATCTTCAAAACGAGAAAAGAAACCAGTCTGACTCATGAATGTGTTACGGGACATTGCTCGTCTAATGAATATTGAACCAATGATCCAAACATTCTAACTTTTGCTGTTTACCAGCACTTCAAATTTAAAATCTTAGATGCCTTCAAAACTTCTAAAAATATACTAGAAGTCTATATGTATTATTTTATTGATTGTTGTGCATTGAATTTATCAATGAACGTTTGAGGGTTTAAAATTATGTAAATTAGGGGTATTTCAAATTTTGATCCTTGAATATCTACAAAACTATAATAGAAATTCAATTCCATTTCATCATTGACATTGTTAACCACTGCACTAACATAATGTACATTGAACAAAAGTCAAAGCATTTTAAAATATGCTAATTCGTACAGTTTAAATCTTAGATATTCAAGATCTTCAAAACTATAATATACAGTGATAAAATTTAAACTTCAATATATATGACTTATAGTTGACACACGAGTCCTCATTTAAAATTGGAAAGAACATGTAAGCATTTATTTCCACATTCCTATAAGGGTCTGACCCAAAACATGTATGCACAAAACTGAATGTTTATTTTTCAGTTAGATTACAAGGTTCAAATAAATATTGTCATGTTCCAAAATGAATTGTACTTTTTTTCAAAATCTGCTTTCTGAAGAGATCAACAAGTGAACAAGAGAGCTGCGTGAACAGCCCATGCTCAACTGACCTAAGTTTATGACACAAAATCAAGGTGGCCACTGAATTGACCTCTGTTGAGCTTTAGTGTAGTGCATATGACTTTTAGAAATACTTCAAAGACAGACGACTGAGCCTCCTAAATGCTCAGCCTGACTAGCAACTCAGCTGAGCTAAAAATAGCAGTGCCATCGGTGAAAAAATTATGCTCAGCCTGTATCAGCTGAGCTAAAAATAGCAGCACCATGGGTGAACATATTAAGAACTAGGAATCCCAAGGAGTGTTCCTGTGTGATATCAAAGCTATTGGGTGAGCGGTTTCGGATATTTTTTTTAATTCCCCCCCCCCGAAAAAAAAAGATAACCCAAAAGGTCATAAAAAATCCAAAATTCGCTGAAGCGTGACCATTTGAACAACTTGGGAGAGATCCACACAAAGTACATTGCTATCACGTTTGAAGTCAATCTGCCTGACGGTTTTGGAGAAGAAGTCAAAAATGTGAATAAGCATTAGAATGCCCATTGAATTACATAGTAATCAATAGGAAAGGTGCATTTACCAATAACTACCCGCATTGAAAAAATCGTTCAAAATCAGAAACCCACAGCAGTGCCACCTAGTGAACAACTTTGACCTTTTCACAAGGACCACATCCACCACGTATCAGCTTAATCTGAGTGATGTTTCTGGAGGAGTCAAAAATTGAAAAAACACAAAAAATCATGAAAAGTAAAAAAAAAAAATCATCTGGGAAACAAATTACGATCTAGAGTCTCTAGAGGTGGGTCTGTGTGATATCAAAACAACTGGGTGAGATGTTTTAAAGAAGAAGATTTTTTTTAAGATCCCCCCCGCCAAAAAAAATCCAAAATTAACTGAAGCACAACCATTTGGACACACTTGGTAGAGACCCAGTCAAGGTACATTACCACCAAGTTTGAAGTGAATCTGGATGACGGTTTCAGAGAAGTCGAAAATGTGAATTAGCATTAGAATGCCCATTGACTTACATATTAATCAATAGGAAAGATGCAATTACTGATAACTACCCGAATTGAGAAAATCGTTAAGAATAAGGAATTCATAGCAGTGCCACCTGGTGCACAACTTTGTTTGACCTTTTCACAAGCAACATATCCAGAACGTTTCAGCTTAATCTGACTGATGGTTCAGGAGAAGTAGTGAAAATGCACAAAAATCATTTTAAAAAAAATAGAAAAAAATGCTGCACCACCACGTGAACAAAGAACTAGGAATCCCTGGGAGTAGTCCTGTGCGAACCAAAGCAATTGGGTGAGTGGTTTCGGAGGGAGCAGATTTTTTTTAAGACCCCCCCCCCAAAAAAAATCATGCAAATATCAAAAAATCATTGGAGCGTGACCAACTGAAATTCACCCAAGGTATATTGCCACCAAGTTTGCAGTGAATCTGGCCGACGGTTTTGGAGAAGTATTCGAAAATATAATTGTGAATCGGCGGACGACGGACGACTGAGCCTCCTAAGAGCTCTGACTAGCAAGTCAGCTGAGCTACCAAAATAGGAGAGATCTAGACATCTGCAATTTTGATTGAAAAAAATCCACCTTGATGAAAACAGCAAAGTTAATTCTTTGGTGCATATTGGTTCCGTTCAGAACGTCGGAAAAGAAATCTCAACAAAATGTTAGCCATCACTTCCTGTACAAGCACACCGGGCCTGATTCTGTTCTTGCCAACTGTTTTGTGGAAAAGGTAACGCACAAATCCATGGAAATAAATACATTTATTCACTCCTTCGCGAATACAAGTAAAATACCCTGCTAACTGAAAACATCCTGATTCAGTGTGAATCGTAGTTGAAATGAAGGAACTCTTCTATACTGATTATATTCCGTACAAAAACCGTGATACCTCTGGATCTTTTGTGCTTTGTAATTTTAAGGTGGTTTACTTACGTCTTGCGACATCATTTATGTACATATTTGCTCATTCCAGAAGTCAAAAGTCGAAATCATCATACATCACGAACAATGTTTCCATTCTAAATACCACAATAATTTCATGTATTTGCTACATTGAAATAAAATAACATGTAATGGCACAAAATTTGTATTAAACCCAAATTTACTCGTGATAACATTAACCACGATGATTTCTAATCTAATATGGCGCTCCCCTTCTGGTTGATCTGTTTTATAAATGGCAATTGTCTCCATGAACATCTGAAAACTCCCTTCCGTCACGGTATAGATGCCATTTGAAGTTGCGTCTATATCAGGGAATAGTCCAATATTGGTAGTTGCGGCTATGAAATTGCTGTAAGAAATAGTTCAGTATCGCAAAGATGTCTGATTTTGATACATTTCTGTACAATTTATCTGAAGGTGACAGTTCAAGGACGTTGTGTAACACCATCTGACACGGGACTTCAAATGGCGCTTCCTGGGACACCATTCAAGACTGCACAGGTGTTTTCATTATTGTCTTTGCTGGTGTTCAGAATGAAACGCCAGAAAAGTGAACTTTCACTGAAGGGATTAATTCCCTTGAAATCCGTCCATCGAGAAACCCTCACCATGTGAATTCAATTTTTGTTAATATACGCATATCAAAGAATACTAACCTGACCTTAAATGTAACTTGGAGATATACATAATTTTAACCCACTTGTATATATGCTACCATGAAAATGTGGCTGTTGTTGGCAAAATGTACACCGGTAGCTAATTAAAATTCGTGTTCGTCCTTACAAGCCAAACTGTATAAACAGACAATTTCTGCTTTAGTTTCTTTCAAATGCACGGCAAAAGTTGGTAGGGTCTGACAAAAGCAAATATTTGAAGACTAAATAACGTTGGTCTACATTCTGAAACCTTTAGTCAATACAAAAATATATCTGAAAACTGTACAGCTTAACATTATAATAACACCTGCTATATACATATACATATAATACTGCAGTATCATCACGGGTAGAAGAGAAAATGTGATTATAACCTATCCACCTGCGTATATCTGTTGTCAACTTCGATTATAGCAGTCTAAACTTCTAGGACTATCTAGAGATAGATGTTACTAGTTTACTAGTATTATATACTATAACTTTTGTTGCAACTTTAAATAATATAATTATCAAAGTTCATTGGATTTTAAGTACTAATCAACCATCCACTTTCATGGTATCGTTTTCTGCATTGCTTTTGTTCAAATACATAATATATATTCACACAATAATGAAATCATTTTCAAAGACAAATCTGAACGTATACAAGTAACAATGCTATTATGAACTACCACTTAAAGGTTGCGAACGTGATAACTGCTGTTGTGATTGCTCTGGCTATGTGCCACAGCCCTTGATAACTGCTACTGTGATTGCTCTGGCTATGTACCACAGCCCTTGATAACTGCTTCTGTGATTGCTCTGGCTATGTGCCACAGCCCTTGATAACTGCTATTGTGATTGCTCTGGCTATGTGCCATAGCCCTTGATAACTGCTATTGTGATTGCTCTGGCTATGTAACACAGCCCTTGATAACTGCTACGGTGATTGCTCTGGCTATGCATTTTAGCCCTTTGATAACTGCTATTGTAATTGCTGTGGCTATGTACCACACAGCCCTTTGTCAAATGTGGCCGACCATAATTGTCTTTGCAAATGCCGATTGCCACACAAGTGTGCAAATGACAAATCTCTTGTTGCTTTTCAGCAAAACCTCACATGTAAGTGCCAAAGAGTAAATGAAATCGTTGGTCTGTTACTGGTCATTGCGATACTCCAATCCCCTACTTTTCATTTGCACTGTTCTAAATAACTATGTGTTAGACACACGAAAGAGATTATCTCATTATAAAGCTATATTTTCAAGAGACAAACAAAGGTCTCCGTCGTTGCTCGGACGAGAGCGACCTCTAGCAGACAGAAAGTTACCTGAGGAAACCTGTTCACATATCGACAAACGCAGCTTCACTGCATTTGCTCTTCGTAACATATCGATAAACACAGAAAATCGACGGACAGTGGTCTCAAATTGACACTCATATACGAGCACACTCACATGCACTCTGCTTATGTTCAACAGTTGTACACTTCTTGCACAAATCCCACTTTTAGAAATAAATTAATAACGTTCAAAACTGACAAAAGACAGTTCGTACAGATACGTTTATGACGCTGTCAAGTTTCATCACACAAGGTGAATATTACCATCTGAATATGTACAATGACATTTTAGCTGCCTCAGATCACCCGAATTACTTGGATCCAGGTTAATACTAATACAAGCATGGATGATTACTACCAATGTATCAAGTGTTCTGAAAAATGCAATATGCCAGAACCGTATCTACTGGCGAAATATCCATGTCTGATCCCAACAATGGCTGACATGCCATTTACTCAGATGTACAAAGGTCCGCCAACAAAGACCGACGTGTAATGATTTCAAGTGACTCCGGTCAACTGCCAACCAACCTGCATTCCAGAAGTGCCCACACTGTTGTATGACCAACAAAGAATAATCATGGAGATTCTCCTTTCAGTCACAGTTCCTCGTTGGTGTTGGCAAGCGGGAATTTAGGACGAGGCATGTTAATTGTCGTCCATCTATCGTGGTATTGCGCACATTTCATACGGAGCAGGGCACATTGTTAGCCCCAAGACAGGTTCCACGCTAGGTATAGGTTTTCTCTTTGGTAAGCAAAACTTGAAGCGTTGGAGAAGCGTTGTGAAGAAGACAAACAATTCCATTTTGGCCAATGACTCACCTAGACAGCTACGTGGACCTGCAAGCAGACGAACGCCAATTCTGCAGAATACAGTTTATTGCAACATACTGGTCACACTTTACTAACCTGAAATAGAATAAATATATCCTGTAAGAAACATTAACAATTTGATATATTTCTGCACTGGTTCCCAAATCAAAATGTTTCCGAACTATGTCTTTCCACTAAACTAAATGAAATGTTCCTTAGAAGCATAGTGTTTGTAAGATTGACGATCCTGCGTTTGCAGAGCCAAAGTGCAGTACCTGGGGCTTGCATATCCGGCCATTTATTGGAAATGATATTACGGACTTGAGTCCAATGTTTCTTAATTTGTATTCTGTAAAATCAACAGGAATGCAACAGTCCTGTGCTCAGCTAACATTCCAGGTTAAGGTGACCTTGTGTCTATGGAAATAAGATCAACGTCTCCCATTTATCGCCTAAACTTAGGGATGGTTCCACATTTTCACATGAGTGCACACAGCGCTCTTTTCTTGTACCACCTATCCCTTCCCTTAAACGAGTACTTTCCTACCTAGAGAAAACGGTGACTTTCAAATGGGAAATTCAAAATAGAGTAAATTTAAACCTTGCACCCCCATTTATATATCTTGACATGTCCATAGATACATGCACTACAGCAAAGGAATAATTGTATTTCATCATTTACCATATCTGTTATAGGCATTAGTTTCTATTTCATTGGCATGTGACCTGAATTACATAGTATTTAGCAAAACAGACAATATGTTTCAGAAGTGAAACTGAATTTGCATGTGATACAGTAATGTACAATACCATTATAATGTGCAGTAACAAAAGTCCAGTTAAAGAGTTGACTTGTCAAGTGAAAAATAAAATTGATTTTATAACATTGGGAGGTCGAAGGCATTCCTATAGAGTCTTCTTTAAGACCTCGCCGAGGACCTTAATTGTGTGAATTATCAAAGTGCTCTCGAGTTATGACTTAAGTAGTAAAACTGAACATTGTTGAGAATCTGGTCCAAAGTGTTCGACACGAAATCGAACCATGTAATTGAGAATGGACGGACGACAGCCCATTGTGTGATCTCTAGTTAGTTTGATTTCGTTAACGAAAATTTTGGTCGGATTCACCATAATCGTTACGTTGTTATCTTCCCCCGATAAACACATACATACACACATACATACGTACGTATAAACATACATATTGCTTTTATCTATCTACCTACCTATCCAGTCATTCATCTTTATTTTAGTGCATCATCGAAAGCGTACATATGCAAACTACTCCATCCTCTCTGTAAAGCGTACTGTCTATATACCCTAGTAACAATGATGAAACTGTTTAACCATCCCTTGGCCCTCGTGCAGATACGACCATAGTCATGTGCAGTAACAAAGGTTCAGTTAAACAAACTTGTCAAGTGAAAAATAAAATTGATTTTATAATATTGGGAGTCAGGTCGAAGGCATTCCTATGGAGTCTTCATTTAGTCCTCACTGACGACTAGAATTGTTTGGAATATCAAAGTGCTCTCGAGTTATGAGTTAAATAGTGAAACTGAACCTTGAACATAATCCGGCCAAAAGTTTTTGACACGAAGGCGAAGATGTAACTAGAAAAGAACATTTGCTTCAAAGCAAATCTGTCTGTGTGCCTTGAAAAGTTGTAAATATTAAATGCTGCAACTTTTATCCTTTGGTACTCACATTACATTAAGCTTATGGCTAGATGCAAATTTCAAAGTCCAAATGACCTTGATCTTTGACCTTTACAGCTCGCATGTAAATTGCACAGTGTTACAACACTAAGAATTTAAGCCCAAACATGAACCAAATCGGATGAAAATTGACCAAGTTATGGCAAGATGAAATTTTCAAAGGGCCAAATGACCTTGACCTTTGCCCTTTTGAGGTTACATGTTGGTGTAAATATGTGCAGTGTTGCAATACCTACAATTTGAGTCCATTATGATTAGAATTGGATGGAAATTGGCCAAGTTATGACTGGAGGGAAGTTTCAAAGGTCCAAATGACCGTGACCTTTGACCTTTTGGAGGTCACACGGCAATCTTTAAAAAATATGCAGTGTTGCAATATCTACAGTTTGAGCCCAACATGATCAAATTGGATAGGAATTGACCAAGTTATGGCTAGAAGAAAGCCACCATCGAAAGTGGCCTTTGACCTTGAAATAACTTTTGACATTGAGATGACCTCTACCTGAAGTGAACCTTGAACTCAAAAATGACATTTTGGCCTACAATTGACCTTTGACCTTGACATGACCTTGACATTTGAGATGGCCTTTGCCTTGCTATGATCGAACTCCTATACACTCGGAAGCACATCTACTATAGTATATAAGATATTGAAGATTTAAAACTTTAATTAGCCCTCATTTGCATAATTTTGAAAAACATGACCTCTTATTATAAAAAGGCGAGACTTCATCTATAGAAGTATAATTGAGCCATGTTTGGAGTTTCTACGTGTAATACTTTTCAAATGAAATGTCGGACAAATTTGCCAGAAAGAAAGAAAAAAGAAAGAAAGAACGAAAGAAAGAAAGAACGAAAGAAAGAAAAGAAAGAAAGAAAGAAGGAAAGAAAGAAAGAAAAAAAAGAAAGAAAAAAGAAAGAAGAAACAAAGAATTCCTAGAAAAACAATATGTCTGGGTTGGCACACAGACATAATTAAGAATGGACAGACGACAGTCCATCCTGTGATCTCTAGTTGGTTTGATTTCATTAACGATAAATTTGTCGGATTCAGCATAACCGTCACGTTCTTATCTCCTCCCGTTAAACACATACATACACACATACATACATACGTACAAACATACATATTGCTTTTATCTATCTACCTAGCTATCCAGTCACCTATTTATTCATTCATTCATTCATTCATTCATTCATTCATTCATTCAATGACGCACATGTATCTGCAGCATGAAATGCAGCAAAGCCAGAAATATTCTTCTGGCGCTTGGTTTACTGCAAAATATTTCAGTTCATACAAGCCAAGCTGTTGCTCGTGGGGGACATAAAGGACCGGGTCACTTAATTTCAACGATGACACTGCACTAATTAAACCCCTCGAATGTCTGCAAGTGAACTGTGCTAACTCCTTATGTTTCAGTTCTGCTGCGTCATTGTAATGGACGATCGTGGTAGGACTGCAATATAGCTGAGTACCTTTGCAGTGTGTTTACACGGGATCGCTGTGCAGTAACAATAATATTTACTTCAAACTGTCTTCACCATCTGCCGCAATATCTGCAACTGGAGAAGTAGCTTTTTTATCAGTTGTGTAAAGAGGACGTAGCAGCAGTATCCATCTGCTAACAAAAAAGCCAGATGGCGCTAAACTGTGACAGGGGGCAAGCCATTCTCAAGCTTTTTCTCCTTGGGACAACTCCCTGTTAGATTTTGCTTGTCTCTGTACCTGATTCATTCACCCCTACATCAAAACTGTAACAGGAAAAGCGAAATGTATCCTTTTGTGGTTCTGGGGACTCATTAGTCCGTACAAGCCGTAACTTCTGAAAGCCAGTTTGACTGCTAACTTCCCTATCCTGTTGACCGATATTTCGATAAACTTGCTGACCTATTACCAGGTGTGTGCTCAATCATCATTCTACCTATGAATCAGACAGATTATGTTGTTGCACAGAAGCAGAGTATTTAACCTTTACATAATCACGCCCTTGAGCCTGGACCGCAACTGACAGTATTTTACATAGATGATCATCCTCGAGTAAAAGAGTTCCCCAAGGCAAACGTTAATCATTCTGCCAAGTGATTCGGTCTAGTATACTGTCCTTATAAACATCACATTACGCGCTTTATTCATGTTTCTCTCCATATTTGATCCTGGAGAACGTGATTTTTGTGTTGTGTTAAATAGATTAATTTTATTGTTCACTTTTTTTAGAAAGGAATGAATGACCTACGCTCATGTTAGGATAGATGATGGCGCCACTTACCAACGCCAAATGGGGAGAAGGCTTCCTGCTTTTTCAGGTGACCATTTTCATCAATAAATCGATTGGGGTCAAACTTTTTGGAATTCTTCCAGTATTTTGGATGAACATGAAGTCCCCATCGATTGACGAAAATCCATGTGCCCTTAGGTATCCTGTAACCACTGACGGTGGTGTCTCTGGTTGTGGCTCTGGGTACGCTGGTCATCCCGATGTTCCCTACTCTCTGGCACTCCAAAATGACTGCCTCGACATACGTCATGCGTGGCCGGTCTTTCATGGAGGGCATTCGCGTGAAGCCCACAACTTCGTCGATCTGCTTTTGGACCTTGTCCTGCACGTCTGGGTATAGCATCATGAATAACAGGGCCCACTTGAGTGTGGTAGTGACTGTCTCGCTGCCGGCAATGAAAAGATCTTGGATAGTCCTCTTCAGCTGCTTTTCTGTAATATGGTAGTGGGTATCAAATAAGCTCTATAGCATCATTCATTTTCTGGGTGTGTACATGTTTCTTGCACGTTACATACAAAGCAATCCCATTCATTGGTGTACATACGTACGGGAAGAGTACGTCAATTTAAGTGTTAAGCCACCCAAATAATAGAGAATCAGAAAACTTTAGAGATGTCGGTGCCCGGGTAGCTTCGGCGATAAATGTCATTGAATAAGATTCAACGATAGCAATAAAAGAATGTGTACGAGATAATGGGTGCATTTGTAATAACCAGCTTCTCTATATGCCTTTTATATTTTCTTACACAAAACGCAAATGACATAGCAAGTATGCACAGCTATTTTTGACAAGGGCTTGGTGAATTAAGCATTTTTTTTTTCAATATTATCAATTCTCGAGCTTTAATGAATGTAAATTGAATAGCAGTGAGTCCAATTATCCAATAAAAACTACTGAAATCCTGGAAACCACTTTCCTTTACGAAACAAAAAAAAAAAAAAAAAAACAACAACATTGCAATGGTTTTTGTTCTTTCTGCGTGCCGAGTAATTTACTTTTCCTTGGAAATTTGTTTAGTACTCATGTGTTCATTGCCAACCAAAGATCAGGTTGATGAAAATATAAGTTCTTCAATAGCTGGGCCTGCTGGTCTTCCGCAATAGGAATCAATCCTAAGAACTAGCATAGCTTTCTATTGTACTTCAATCGTGCTGATGCACTTGTTGTGCCACCAAGATAAATCTAATCGATACCAAAGACCAAAACAGCTCGGGTCAAGCACTGACAATCTCATTATAGTAACACTTTATGCAATGTATTTTCTGGTGTAAAGTGTATAAACCGAAATGATAATTTCGGCATATCTGGTAATTATCCGTCAAGTTTTAGTTTATATTAAGTCATGGACACACAAAGTACATAAATAAATAAATAACTTCAAATCGGTGCCATATTGAATAATGCCAAAATGTTACATGTATTCCAATCTTACTAAATATAGATGAAAGAACAATGAACATATGAATATATATATATATATATATATATATATATATATATATATATATATATATATATATATATACACAAACAGATCAAGTTCATGACAAAGGTTTTACTATACAAATTAATCCATATAAGTCATCCTTTGTAATTCAAGTATAATATGACTTGCACTGGCTTTTTTTGGCCACCGATTTCTAAACTCATCCTCAAACCTACAGTCAGCTGTGTGAAAATTTCGAAAGTGTTTTTACAGATTTCCAAAACCTCGAACAATATACAGAGACGCGCCTTTCATGTGTTGACGTGTATTGATTGAAAAGGAAGGAAATATATCCAGGTTTATACCCCCCATGACTTCCTGACAGTAATAATTAATTTAATGGAAAACCATGGGGAAGGGGGGGGGGAGGGGCTTTCGTTTTGACTAAAATGTTTTAACTAAGCGGCCATACCGCCATTTTCCTACACATCCGCTCTTATCTTGTTTTGTGTGGTTTCCAGCTGTTAGTACACCTTTCAATAGCTGTCTTGCGTCGTGCATAGGCATTAGTTTTGTCAACTGTTTTGCGTTTATTTTGACATGTAAAATATCAAAGTTAAGCGACTTGCTGCAGCTACTCCCAAGTTCAGAAAAAGATAAGCAGGAATGATAAATCTGCAATTGCAAGAAGTAAATCAGGTACTACAAATTAAATGATTATAATGATGCCAGAAGGTGATGATAATAATAATAGTGATAGTAATCGTTTAATAGTTGTAATGTGAACCACTAAATTCTGTAGGTACCTGGTATACATCATTGTTTCGAACTTGTTGGTTTTTAACTTGACGCAAGTGGCCAAACCATTGTTTCACCTCAACTAAAAATTAAACAAGCATTACTGTACTATACCTTCGAAATATGAAGGATCGCCCTGTTTTTGTAGATACTGCATACGAATCAAGTAGGCATCGATGAAGTCACGTGGATTCTCGGGGTCGAAACTCTCACGATGTTTTTGAAACTGGAACTCTGCGTATTCTTCCCTTTTCTTTATATTGCGTACGATCATTTTATTCTGCGGCATTATTTTTGGCATGAGCTTTGGTATGAATTCCAAGAACGGCAGAAAGTTGATGATTCCAGTCATCACCTGCGCACGCACGCTCTCGTGCAGTGCCTCGACATTGGCCTTGAACACTTCGTCGTTGTAGTCGAAACGTGAACCGTAGATTATGGAGCAAATTATGTTTGAGACAGCTTTGGGCAAGTGGCGGTGAATGTCGAAAGGCTTACCATCTTCTTTTAATATCTCAGTGATCAAGGCAGCGGCTTCCTCGTGAATCTTTTCCTCAAGACTCACTTTACCCATTCCAAAGTCCCGCAGGCAACAAAGTGTGAATCGCCGGTGTTCTTTCCATACTTCGCCTTCTGTGAAGACAATTCCTGGAACCAATAAAGTAAGATTTAGAGTCTAGACAGATAAAATATTTGCAATTTGCTCGCAATTTAGGATGCAAGAAACATCAGGATGAATGGAACAATTCCTTGCATATAGCTTTCAAAACATTTATGCATTCACCTGGCTTAAAGGATGTTTTCTTTCCTGTACACTGCATCTTGCTGAGAAATGAATAGGAATATTTTGCGCAAATGAGAAGCTTATATTCCACTCTCTCATTTTTAACGCCAATACCTCCTAGGAGGTCTATGTACATTATAAAGAAGAGTAATTCTACTGTTCCTTTGTATTGGGATAGTTATGCATTTTTATCAAAGACGCCTCTGCTAGCTTGTTATATAGAACATGCAAAGAGCAAAAGACCAGCGATGGCATATCCAGATGCCATCAATTCCAGTATGTTTGTTTTGATACTATCAATTATGTAATACTTGGAGCTGCAAGGTAAATAATTGCAAATATCATAGGGCATCTTGTACTTCTTTTGCTTGTGTGCAAATTATCTTTTCAAACAATTTTCGGTGCATTCTACATACACATATTTTGTGTATTTTTTGTTATATTTTATCAAATTGCATAGCTCTTTTCTTCCTGTATTACCTGCCCACCTGCATGTTTGCTCGCTAATCTTTTATATCCCCAGTCCACCAATATGGCATGCTTGACTCGGATATAGTACAGGAAAGACCAACATATTTTGTAAGAAAGATCCTGGTGAAGAGAATATTACTTTTAAGATAAATTTTGCAGTGAATATTTCTCTGAATACCTATATGGCCATACACAATTTATGGCTTCTCCAGTGACAAATTAGTTCCATATTTACTCACCAAGTGGCCACCCGTGCATCTTGACAACAACACAAACTATGAATCGCCACCAGGAGTATGCCAATTTGGGAAGCCCACTGCTTGGTTCTTGTTTGAGAGCAGGCCAAGAAGCAAGGAAGGGCTTCACACAAGTAAATAAAGTTTCTAGGCAAGGTTGATCAACAATTAAACACATCTATAAGAAAAGGGATCACATGCATAAATTAAGAATATAACAAAAGTAATAGGGACACAAATGAAAATATCAGGAATGACCAGTCGGCTGTGTAACGTCAACAGATTTTGCAAAACCACTTCGAAAACACTGATGGTCTTTCATGTTCTGTCCAAACAAAATGGTAATTTTCTTTTCAGTGATGTCCAATGTCATTGAACCTTCACCTCACATGGAAACACGTACGCACAAAATGCGCACCCGAGGCCAAGCTTTGCGCAAAGGTTACATTTGTCTGGATGGATTCGTAATTTTTAGTTACCGCAACCCACCCACCCGACCACCCACACTATAATCATATGTACCTTGAACACAACTTTACCTGGCCCCTTTATCTATAACAGTTTTGAAATGCTGAAGTATTTAAACCTCTAATAGAACTTTTATTTTCATTTCACTGGGTGCACCAAAAGCACAAATACTTATGAACTGAAGTTAGATTGTCACATGATCTGTAATACTTTCGAAGATGTTCAACACTTAAGTTTTTCAAGTGTGCCTAATTAGCATAAATTAAAATGAAAACTTCCATTTTCATTGAATGTTGAATGTGGGTACAGCACAAACCTATGAATTGAAGTTAGATTGACCGTTCTATCCAGAACGCTTTTGGCGGCTATTCAAAATTTAAGCTTTCCAAGTGTGCATAATTAGTATAAGTTAAACTTTAAGTTTCATTCCGTTGGACGTACCCATACCACAAGCCTGTGTATTGAACTTGGATTGACACTTTTATGTACAGTAATTTTAAAGATCAAAGATTTAAAATTTCCACTTTTTATAATTTGTCTAATGTGGAAAAATATTAAATATTCAAAATCAGAGGATCAATTTTTATAATATAGCTTAGGCGAAGCAAAATTTTTCATTGTTAGCTAGGGCCTATAACGGTCTCCAAGAAACGTTCCAAACATTTAGGTAAAAAGAAAAAACAAACTAGAAAAGATTTGCTTCACAGCAAATCTGTTTGGGTGCCCTCAAAATGAGAACAGTTTGAAATGCTACACTTTGCCATTGTTCAACATAATCTTAATTTTGTGTAATCTGCTTATTTGCATAAATTAGAATGCTACAACTTTGGTTCATGATTCATGTGGGCATATCACAAACGTATGAAGTAAAGTTTAAATGACACTACTAGATGTAATAGTTTTGAAGCAATTCAACGACTTTAATTTTGTGTATACGCCTAATTTCCATTGATTAAAAGCCTACAACTTTGGTTTCTGGCAGTTGGAATGGCACTTCTATAATAGTTTTGAAGGTTTTCAAGATTTAAATTTCTAGTATTCATCTTATTTGCATAAATTAAAATTGCACAATTTTTATCATGGTTCATTGGATGCAGCTTTGTCACAAATCCATAAATTTTGGAATGGCACCTCTATCTACAATAGATTTGAAGCCATTCAAGATTTAAATTTTGCATATTCACCTAATTTGTATAAATTAAAATCCTATAACTTTGGTTCATGGTTCATTGGATGTGGCTTTGCCACAAACCTATGAATTGAAGTTTGGAATAGCATCCCTATTTATAGTACTTTTGGGGATATTCAACTTTTAAATTTTTCAATGCCCTTTATTAGCATAAGTTGCAATTCTACAACTTTCATTTATTGTCCACTATATTGGCAGGTGTCACAAACCTATATGTGTCCATTAAAGTTTTGTGTCTATCTGCAACTATTCGGAGGATGTGGAGCTTTTAAGATTCAGAAAGGCCCTAATTTGCATAATTTTAAACATGTTGATTCTTTCAAATCAGAAGGTCAACTTCCCTACTAGCTCTGTTGCCATGCCAAGTTTAACCATTGTAGCTCGCACGGTGTCTGAGAAAAGCTCCGGACAAATGTGGCGGAAAGAAGAAGAAAGAAAAAATTTTTTGAGAAAACTCTATGTCTGGGTTGGCACCCAGACATAATGACTGAACAGACCTTGTATTTTTCCACTGTACATGTATTTTGAGTTATTTGCACTGGTACATAGTGTACAACATATTCCAATCTAGCCTGCTATGATAATTGTCAGTATCTTGCCATTGTGATGCTAGAAAATATATAGCCTGATACAACTTTCAGTATTCTGCAGCAACCGTGCTCTATATATGTGGTGCTAGAATATATAGCCTGGTACAACAGTGCTCAATATATATAGCCTGATAAAATGGTGGTTAGTCCCAACAACTCTCAGTAGTGCTCAGCAGTTTTCAACAAAACTCGGTATATAAATTCTCAATAGCTCTCAACAGGTTTCCAATGGACTCAATTGTACTAAACAAATCTCATCTGTGCTCTCCAAGTATCAAAAGTTTTACAACCGAGGAGTATGTAAAACAGAAAAGTCAGTATCCCTTTGTCAGTTTTCTCCCAGAGCCAGTCAGTGAGTAAAGCCCCTGGGATCAAATGATCTTCATGAATAATTAATTAGGTGATCTGTATCCAACCATCAAAGAGCACTCAGTCATTACATAATGCAGCAATGTGTGAACTTTTCCACTGCGAGCTGGTTGTACAACAGGGACCAAGTGCAATCAGTGGTCTGGCTTTCCAACAGGTTGTCATTGGCAGTGAATGCTTTAGTAGAACACTGTCTGTAGCTATTGCGTAGTGTTGCAGAAATCTTTCAGCAAAGGTTCACCTTTTACACAATATTTAAACCACCAAAAGACAAGTTTTAGGATCTGCAAGAACTGGTACTAGGAATGTACACAAAGCAGGCTTGGGTAATATGTGCACAAGGAGCTGTCCAAGAAGGCCCCATATATCCTTGAAAAATGACGCCACTTGTTCCTTGGCCAAGCTAAAAAATTGTCCTTAATTAGCATAATTTGAAATTTTACAACTTTCATTTTCTGTCCATTATATTGGCAGGTGTCACAAACCTATACATGCACATTGAAATTTTGTGTTTATCTGCAATCGCACAAGGTGCTGTCTAAGGAGGCCCCATATAGCCTTTAAAATGACGCCACTTGTCCTGAGCCAAGCTGAAAATGCCCCTAATTTGTACAATTTGAAATTTCACAAGTTTAATTACTGTTCACTGTATTGCCAAGTTTCACAAACCTAGACATGAAAATTGAAATTTTGTGTCTATATGCAATAGTTTGGAAAATATGGAGCTTGCAAAATTTTAATTGCCGTTCATTTGCATAATTTTAAACATTATGATTATTCCACACCAAATGACAAAATTTCTTAATATAGGTTAGACATGGACAGGTTAGCTTATGCAGAAAAAAGAGTTCGGACTGCGGAATAGGGTAATGACTACTAGGAAGTGGTTCTGGACAAAAAGATAAAAATACAATTGGTAGGTCAGTCACCACGCCAAGTTTGGTGGTTTGGGGAATTATAGTGTCTGAGGAAAACTCCAGACAAATTTGGGTGCCGTGGACTGCGAGGAAAAACAATATGTCTAGGTTGGCACCCAGACATAAGAAAGAAAGAGAGAGAGAGAGAGAGAGAGAGAGAGAGAGAGAGAGAGAGAGAGAGAGAGAGAGAGAGAGAGAGAGAGAGAGAGACAGGGAGAGAGAGAGAAAGAAAGAAAGAAAGAAAGAAAGAAAGAAAGAAAGAAAGAAAGAAAGAAAGAAAGAAAGAAAGAAAGAAAGAAAGAAAGATTTTCGAGAAAACTGAATATCTGTTTGCACACAAAATAATTACCAGGAGAGGCCTGCCAAAGTTGTAGACAGTGCAAACTTCAGGACATGTTTGTTGGCTTAATGGAGGTGTTATACCTAAGCGCAATTTCCCTAGTGTACATTTACATGCTGCTACCTAGGGACACAATAAAGAGTATCTGCTTGGTGTGGCCAGTACAAGCTCCACCAGCTGTGCTTCCACCGGTGTAAGCGCAAGTTAATACCGAGGGGGCAGAGAAGGGCCAGCAAAGACTACCAGCAAGACGTGGAAGGGTTCAAATAAACCATCTAGTTAAATAGATAAATACAGTCCAGCTGCTTAGTAAGCAGGAAAACAATGGGAGGTTATCGGGCTGGGAACAAGGTGTAAAGGAAATTTGTAGATTATTGGTTACAGCATAGTGCATCGCAACGTGCACGGGGTTAAAAGTTAGCATACCAGTTTTCTTTGTTCTTGCCTGCACAGCAAAGCTGTATAACATACATTCTAACATGCGCAGAGAGGTACCACAAGGTGGCGGGGTTTAATAATATCAACATTGGGAATGTAGGCGTCAATATGTGTACAGTAATTAATTAAGAGCAGCTACAACAGGCGCAATTGTGAAAAGCTCGCGAATGCAGACGCATCAATGGTATTGTAATACATATTTTTTCTTTTTTTATAAAAATTGTCCGTAACATATTCCCAATTAACATTCGACACGTCTGTGCATACATTTCAGATGATGAGATGACCTTCAGTCATGATACACTTTGGATATTAAACATTCCCCATTCTAGCTCGCACTGACTTGTTTTATCGACTTTTCCCCATCCGCTACTAGATTGTGGACTGTTCTTCCCTCTCAAACTCGTAATGCTTCAAGTCTCTCACAGTTTAAACTAGGAATTTAATCTAAGGTTCCTTGCCAAATCAACCATACCCATCTTTATCATGTTGGAAATAGGAAAGCTGCATTCTTCCTGCAATTCATCATGCAAGGCTAAGAATGGTCAGCAGCCATCTAGACTGTCACTTGCACAAGGTGAATGTAAAAGATTCTCCATTATGCAGCTGTAGTGAACTGACGAAGGATTTTAGTACTACGTTTTAGCTTGCACTAATTCCAGGTATTCTCGAAATATTTTACATTCTGTCATAATAACAATTGCTCCCTTTACTTAAGAAACATTACTTTGTTGTTTAAATGATTGTTCTGGTTTAGAAACCGAGGTAATAATTCTATTGGTTCTAAATTACATTTCCAGGTTTAAAAAACTGATACAAGTACCATTACGTAATTCCGATCTTGGTTATCGCTGGACCAAATACATTCTAGTATATTACCACCCAATTTTACGATTCTTAATGTATTAATAAATTTTGTCCACTGTCTGTCTTGTTTTTGTTGCCTCCTTATATCTTCAGCGTTGTTATGGAGGGTGAGCCTCACTATGTTAGCCTACATCTTTGTAGTATCACGCATGTCATGGTGCCACCCTTCTCTAAGTTTGTCTTGTAACGTTTTGCCGTATGCTTCTTGTCATTTCTGCACAAGCGATGTCCACAGGGCCTGCCCTGCCTCCCAACTGCTTGATAAAATATGTTTAAAACAAAGCCGTGTCATACATACGAAGTTGACACATGTATTTTTTTTATACTTTCTGCTTCTTTATCGATGTACATTTGTTCAACCAAATGACGTAAAAATTCATGCGCAGACAATAACTCACGATCAGAAGTTTTGCGCTTTTCAAGACGTTCAGCTTCGTGGCGAATCTGTCAGTGTCTGCAAGGCTCCATCTAAAGTGCAAGTTGTCGGGGAATCACGATAATAATTTCAAAACATTCAAGATTTTCATTGTTTCCTAGTGAGACCGGTCTACATGGACCGATAATTTACAAGGTCGTCTGCCTGCTCCACCCATTTTACTAAATAGTTTGCAACCTCAAAATATTTTCAATTGAAAGTTCATGGAAGACTTATCAGAATAACATGCCAATAGTCGACAGCTTTCCTCGGCGCATTCTGGGCGAGTAGCGCCCACAGTGTGCTCTGGAAAACTGCTGACTCAGGCCAGTAATATGACTTTCTAACTGTTTTATTTTCGATTAACATATTATTTTTTAAATTCTTTGGATTGGCAATGGCTAATAACATGAACATAGAACACAGAATGGCACCAAAGTAATATTTTTTAGATATTGAGAACTTATCCATACATTTTGCATAGTTTAACATTCTACAATACCACTATTATGAAATGCTTAGCATCTGTTTCTAGCACTAGGATCACTCAGGGAAATATCTATAGTACCTGTTTCTCTCACCGGGATTGTTCAGCAAGACATCTAGTACACAAATAAACTAGCAGATACTTAGCAACTTGATCTGACATAAAGGACAAACTTAAGCAAACAAGAAATAGGTGTAGTGGCGTGACTGTGTGATTGGTCATGTATCCGATCGTCACGCCAATCCACGGGACACTTGAAAAGAATTTTCACTAGCTTGCTATTTTTGCAGTATTCTTGTGAATGGCAATGGTCAATTACAAGTGTGCAAGTTGGATATTCGTCGCTATATGCTATGCTTTCAAAACATTTAATATTTTGAATGCGAATTTACAAGATTTGAACATGCTATGAGTTTTGTTCTGCATTCACTTGCCGTAGGGTGGTTAGTAATAGACATATACAGGTTACAATAATATCTTTATCTTTTATTGTTTTGCAAATTTAAGTTTGAAGCTTTGAAATACCATTACTTACTAAAATATACATAAAGATAACCTTTATTTCATATTTACTGATTGGGCGATGGTCTAGAACGTATTGATGTTATGAAATGGCTTTCCTATGTATTCCATTTTTTGAACATTTTTAATTAAAAAATCGAATGACGTTTATCTGCAATTTAAACATCCTACGTTCACCACATGAAAGGTAAACATCCATGCATAAAGTTATAATCATGCCAAATGTAGATGTTCTATAACATATGATATCGTAGGTAAAACTCCAATTCCGTCCAAAAATCGCTTGTAAATAACAAGAGAGAGAGAGAGAAAGATAGACAAAGAACGAAAGAAAGAGAGAGAAAAAAGTATTTTTTTCGAAAGAACCTCAGCCTGAGCGCACTGATTACCAGGGACGTATATATATATATATATATATATATATATATATATATATATATATATATATATATATATATATATATATATATATATATATATACATATATATATATATATATATATATATATTTACATATATATATATATATATATATATATATATATATATATATATATATATATATATCAATGTATCGGCAAGGGGAATGTTCTAGCAATGTGATGTTTTCAGGTAGATGCTGATATGGTTTCATTAGGTGTCGAAAAGAGGCAAACCGTTTGTATAAGCACTAGGCAAAAAAGACTGACGAGTGTGATCCAGATATCAGCAATTATGGAATGATTATATGACCAAAAAACCGTAAAATACAGGATAAATTAAAATTAAAAGAGTAAACATTAAGATACAAGTAATTATCCGAAACTTCGGCAAGGGTCTAAAAACACAAAAGCCTATTGGTGGATGCTTAAGCGCTTGAACAAGAACAATGATCATCCACTTAAAATGCGGCTGACGACAACCGCACTATTGAGGACCCCAAAGAAATACGCAAAGTACTTGGGGATTATTGGGAAAAATTGAATCCAGGAATGGTACACAAAAATGATATTGTAAATGATAATTTGAAAACTCACTTTAATAACCTTTTCAGTTATACAGGTGCGACTTAGGGTTGCAGTAACTTTAAAATTAATTACGACAATGTCAGTTGTACTGTGAGAAAATTTTAAAACGACAAAGCCTGTGGAGTCGACCAAATACCAAACGAATTCCTTAAACAAGGTGGTTGTTTATTAATTGTTTAATTAGTAGATTTTTTCAATCCTTGTAAGACCCGTCAGATGTATCCGGATCAATGGTTTCGAGGCTATATAAAGCCTATAAACAAGGAAGGACGAAAAGGTATACTGTCCTATTACAGAGGTATTACTGTTACTTCTAATGTATCTTGAGTGTTTACATCAGTGATGGAGGGGCAGGTTATGAAACGGGACGGGATATTAGGAATCTCCTTAAAGCTTATAGAAAACACAGAAGATTGGAAGACCAAGTATTTTTGCGCTCCAAGTTTATGTAACATAACGAAAGCTAACAAACTAAAGACATGGTTATCCGTCCTTGGTGTCTCAAAGGCATTTGATACGGTTAATATGGGACGACTCTTCCTAATGTTGAGGAAAAAGGGAATTCAAGGAAAAGCATTGCATCTAACAAAACTATTTTATGACAAAGTGGAAAGCAAAATAATTTTTGGCGCCCTTCAAAGTTCACGGTTTGATGTATTTCATTGGGGTGAAGCAAGGATGAATTCTGTCTCCAAAGCTGTTTTCTCTTGTAATGTTGGATTTGGTTGATTTGTTTGAAGAATAGAAATTTGGGGGTGTCCCATGGGAATGGACATATCCCTTGGTTTTTATGTTGGTGATATTGTAATAACAGCTCACAGCGAAGACCAATTAATTTTTAAAATAAATCCAAAATCCCCAAGAGTATGTAGTTTAGCTAAATTGGCAATTTTATAATTGATTTGTACACACGTACTGCACTGTATATGAAACATGTATAATGTGCATGTCCTTACACTTGCTGAAGTTTTGTCCCAATAAGTGGTTTATCTCTAGTTTTATGCCAAGGACATGAACTGTTGCTTATAAATAATATAGATTTCCCTTAACATGCACAGAAAATTTGTTTGACAAAAGGATGACTGATTACTTCTAGATTTCTTGGACGCATCATGGAATTTTCCCCGTTCTCTTGGTGCCCCCTCTGCAAACGGGAAGTTTTCCTAATAAATTATTATTATTATTATTATTATTATTATTATTATTATTATTATTATTATTATTATTATTATTATTATTATTATTATTATTATTATTATTATTATTATTATTATTACAAAGGAGAGTACATATAAATGTACCAAGATCGTGATTTACTGAACACATTGTTATGTATATTTCACATATAAGTAAGCTTGTATTTGCTTGAATTCGTGTCGGGCAAAAATGAAACGAATGATACGAATTACAACAATAGAAAATTAAAAACAAAAACAAAAAAAAACAAAAAAAAAACAACAACAAAAAAACAAAACAAAACAAAACAACAACAACAACAACAACAACAACAACAACAACAACATTTAGGCGGTTTAAATAACGGAACCAAGATCACACAACTCTTTACTGCATTCAGCTGTTCGGGACGTGTTCATACCTGGATCCACAGACTTCAGATCACTTCATTATATGCACCCAGACGGAGTTCAGTGATCTATCTCTTAGTGATAAACATTCATATACTCCTACAGTTTTCTAAGCATTGTGTACAAGTATGAAATATTATGTTTGATCAACCCTGCGCATGTAAGAGTTGATAGAAATATCTTATGCAAGAGCTTCTGATTCGGAAACAAAAATATGTTTTTTTCCGGAGTGACTCTCAGCCGAGACTTATAATACTCAATTTTAGGAAGATGCAAGGATCTCTTGGATGCTGCTTTTATACATTCAAGGTGCATAAACATTTCCCAGGACGCTCAACGCGTGTGCGTTCCCCGCGTTTTTCATCTATTATCGCCAGATGCATAGTTTTTGAACTGAGGTCACGTGCTTGGGGATTCTCGTGTTATCGAGGAAGGCCGACTCAAAGATGCATGTTTTGATGTTGACATCGACAATATTCATTCTCCAAGGCATTAAGAAAAAAACCTCATCAGGACTAGCACACATTTTCAAGACAACGGACAAAACTGACTCAATGACAGGATCATGGATACCAAAACTAACGGGCATGTAATGCATCATGTTCATCGGTGCAAACATCATTGCGAAACATCCATTGGACTTTGCAGGTGTTCAAAATTATAAAACAAGTACAGGAGATACAGAGTCTTTTAAAAGACCATGGTGAGCTCCATGCTTTTTATCACCACCATAATTTTGTTACTCAGCTGGGATATTGACCTAAACCATGCCCCCTCCCTCCAAACAAAAATACAAATACCCTTGTGCTGCCTGTACCAAAGGTTTAAGATCCAACCAAGTGGGGACCTATTATAATGGCTGTGACTTGTGAATGCACACAAAATGCATAAATATGCCTGAGGCAGAGTATCTACAACACATGAAGCACCAGGAAGAAGACTGATATTGCTCCTTATGCACTATTCCAGCCTTTTCGGACTCATGCTTGAATACAGCTATTCTCAAGATGACGGCAGCACCAGCACACAGACCCGTAATGAGACAAAAAACCGCAAGGAGCACAAATAAAAAAAAACCCTTTATATTCAACAAACTTAATATCCACCCGTTTAAGGAATAAATGCTGGGAATTTACGGACATCGTAAATACCGTTGATGTAATGGCTGCGTCTGAGACAAAGCTCGATAGCAGCTTTACAGAGGGTAGGTTCAAAACACCAGGGTACATCTGATATTGAAAAGACACAAATAAATAAAGAGTTGGTATAATGGTTTGTATAAATCAACACACACCACACAGGCGTCTTAAAGAGATCGAAAGCACATCTTTAGAGTAAAAAATATTAGAGATTATGCATGGTTCTTAGAGATGGATTTAATTAACTCTTACACCACCAAACATGAATGATGATTCTTGTCACAAGCTACAATTCTGTGTGTCAAAGAATATCTTAGATTAGACAACGTCATAGTCCTGAATGATCTGAACCATAATATGTGTGAGCTATTGGCCGACGGAAAACCTTTATGTGATTTATATGATTTTGTAAACGTGGTCAAAATCCTGCGTGCTTTGGGTCGCAAAAATGCAACCCATCTTGACGATATGCTAAGAAAATTTCCCGAATGCTCTCTCTCTGAACACATTTTTTTGGAGACACCTCAGTGACTTGCACCTTATGACTTTTTCTGTAAAGAACGGCCATCTCCTGGGTTCATACAATACAGACACCTAAAAGCTTTGACAGATTAATTTTTATTCGTCAAGTATCATATATTCCCTGCCACGTCAATGAACTTTTTGATAACATTGATGATGGATACTGGGTGTTTCACCATTTTCATAAAGGTGCCGTTGATAAGCATACTTCTTTTCAATTCCAAAAATAAAACATGAGGGAGTTTCCATAATGAACAAAAATTGGGAGAAGGCAATTTTGATGAAAGAGCTGCTCTTGAAACTCTGGTGAAGGACACAATCATCATAGTCCTGCCCGCAGATAAAGGCATAGCAAATGTTGTCAGTAACAGAATCGGTTTCATTAGCACATGCAATGAGCCCTTAAGTGACAATAGTACCTACAAACGTCTTAAAATAAACCTACTAGTGTATGCAGTTCCAAGCTAGTCGCATTATTGAAAGATCTTGAAGATAGTGGCACCCTCACTACTGACCAATATTGCAAGCTCAACCCTACGATGATTCAGGCCCCTAATTTTTATGGCCTTTCGAAGATACATCAAGCTGCCTGTCCACTTAAACCTATTGTTGCCTCAAAGAACTCTCTTAATTACAATACTCCGCATATGGTGGCCAATGTTCCGGCTCCATTGGTTGGGAAAACACCACACTGTCAAAAGGACAGTATAGATTTAGTATATAAAATGTCAGCGATTAAGTTAGAAGATCATAAGAGCTTGATTTCATATGATGTCACTGCTCTCTTTACCAGAGTGCTGCTTGAAAAAGGCTTATGCATCATCGAAGACAAACTCAAACTAGACACCACCTTACCTGATAGAACAAAACTTTCACCCCAACAAGTAACTGACCTCCTCCTATTATGACTAACTACCATGTACTTCAAGTATGATGGAGAGTTCTTTGCTCAAGTTGAAGCAGCAGCCATGCCGAGTTCACCCATCAGCCTCATAGTGGCAAATCGTTCATTGAGTGGTTTGAAGGCTGGGCTGGCTGTCTCTGCTTTTGCTTCTTTGCCCTCCTAAGAATTGGGGCCAATGTGAAAATGATGCATTTGCACTCCTAAAAACAGCCACCATAGAGGACTTCAAACAACGTTTCAATTTCAAACATACCAGCACTACATTTACCCAGGAAATGGAAGATGGTGGTTCCTTCCTATGCTTGATACCTGCACCATATGTACGGAAGATGGCAGTCTCATGTTCACTGGGTACCACAAACCTACAAATACTGATCAGTATTTGCAATACCATAGCCACCAAATAATGGAACACAAAATGGGCGTAATACGTACCGTAAGACACAGGGCAAACACACTGATCACAGACACAAAAGACAAAGAGAGAGAATATCAACATCTGCAAAAGGTATTGTCTGTATCAGGGTATTCTAAATGGGCATGGCATGCACCAGGTAAAAAGAAGATTGACCCCAACCCAAGACAATCCATCAAACCTAAACCCAAAAGGCATGTCACCCTCCCATATGCAGGGGGCAATACAGAAGCTATCTGCCGTAAAATCCGCAAGGCAGGTGTCGCAGCGCATGCTGGGCCTTACCTTACCATCAGAAAACCACTGGTGTCTCCTAAAGATAAGGATGAAAGCCATTGAAACGTGCATATTTGTTTACAATCTACAGTGCAAGGACTGTGAAGCTAAATTCACTGGCGAAGCAAGTAGAGCATTCAACAAAAGGACGGGCAGAGCACAAGCGATATTCATCACCCGTCAGACAACACATAAGGATACATAGTCACCAGCTGCATATGGACAACATCAAAGTTATAGACAGGGAAAGTAAATGGTATGAAAGCGGTATCAGGAAGTGATATACAATATGTTTGTAATCGATTGAACTGTTATATTTGTCAAAATAGTAATGTTAAGTATCACTTATTGGTAACATTATTTTTCTTGTGTCTACCATCCAAATGCAGAAGATTTAATAAGTTATATATGTATACTTATAAGACATTTGTATAGGCCGTAAATGCCATCTGGAAATTATGTACAATAGTGTTATACTCTTCTGGGTGGCTCCCAGATTAGCGGCTTAAAGCCTTCATGGGAGTCTCCCCACCTAAGACAATATGATTATTGGTATTATACATGTAATATTACAATTCTATGTACTGTATTGTTTTCCGGTGTTAATAAAAGAATCTTGAGTCTTGAGTCTATACATCAGGTTCTGCTCACCATCCCTCAACTGAGACTGAGGAAGCCACCATCTACCCCCCATTTATGACACCCTCGTTCAGCAAGATTGCCATACAATTCCATCAGCTGGTACACACCACACACCACATGATCGATCGGGTGACCCGTCATTTCAGAGTAGAAAAAGGGTAGTGGAGGCTACCAGAAAGTTTTTCAGGCTTACAAGTTTTAGCTGTGAGTGCAAGCTTAGTTTACTCATTTCCAATAGGAGTAGTAGTAGTAGTAGTAGTAGTAGTAGTCATAATAATAATAATAATAATAATGATAATGATAATGATAATGATAATGATAATAATAATAATAATAATAATAATAATAATAATAATAATAATAATAATAATAATAATAATAACAATAATAATAAACTCAACCATTTTCAAGTGGAAAATGACAGAACCAATCATTGCTGGATATAAGCCAATATATCAGTTTGACTTCTCGAGGTTGCTCAAAGTTAAACGTAATAAAATCGACAGAAGCCCCATGTATATTTACCTATTTATGTTTAAAAGTAGCCATTGCCCTAGGATCAATCATTATCAAAATATCAGCCAATATATATATTAGTTTTGATCTTTCAAGGTCCCTGAATGCTGAGTTAGCAACACCAAACCCCGCAGGTACGTGCCTGCTAGTATTCAATACCTGTGGTAAACATGCGACTGGAGTCCCCCAAGACCAAGATAAAACAAAAATGCCACATTCGCCGATATCCCTTTTGTAACAATGCACACGTGCAACATGTACTCTTACCAATAATTTGTAATTTCAAAAATTGGATAACATTATGGTCGTGTGAACAACCCATCCTCAGCTGACCTTGGTGTCTGCAAGTTCAAAGCCGTTGGCTATGTGGTGATCTAAAAGAACACTTTCAACGTTTTCACGAAAATGTAAACAAAAATTACTACAAAAAATCCTAAAATTACTGGAGCATGACCTTTTGAAAAAGGTCGACAGAGACTTAGCCAAGATACATCCCCGTTGAACTTGAGGCGGATCTAGTTGGCAACTTTGGAGAAAACTATATATATACATATATACATACATACATACATATATATATGTATACATACATAATGGAAAGCTGTTTCTTGTTTTATTCATTATTTGCATATATGATTAAATATTTGATCATGTGAATACATATTGAATCCTATGAGCAAATACTTAATCGTATGATCAAGTATTCCATTATGTATATATACATATATCAACAAATAGATTTCATTATATGTACAAATGCATTTGATCACATGAACACATATTCTCTATTTTTATATGATCATATCCATTTATTGATATGATCAAATCCGTTGTTCATATGATCAAATAGGAAAAGTATACAATGATTTATTCATATGAACAAATCGATTTGTACATATGATCAAATCGATTTGTTCATATGAATAATTTAATTGGTCTACTATTAGATAATAAGTACTCTATGGCCAGAAGGTAGGTAGGGGAATGGAATCTCTGCAACGGCTCTTGTTGCCGGCTGTCAGCAACTGCTGCACTTGAATTTCCCTCCGTCACTTAGCACGCGGGAAAGTAGACGAGCGAATGTGTAACAGGATGTATTTGATTAGGAACAAATAATGTTTGATCAGATAAAAAATCGGCGGATTAATTTGCGCATGTGTAACTGAAGTATTTGTTCATATGAACACATCTATTTGTTCATATGAATAACCATGACTTGGTCTACCACCTTGTAATAAGTACTCCCTGGCGGAAAGCTAGGTGGGGAATCTCGTGTCACAGTTACTGCTCTTGTTGTCGGCTTTTAGCTGCTGCTTCACTTGAATTTCCCTTCGCCATTTCGCACAGGAAACATATTTAATAATATAAATAAATCCTGAAGTATTTGTTCATGTGGACAAAAAGTATTTGATCAGATGAACAAATCGGTAGATTGATTTGCGCATGTGTGACGGGAGTGATTTGATCACTTCAAAATAAAATATTTGATCCAATGAACAATTCGCCAAATATACAAATCATAGCCCCACCTGTTCAACAGATTAAGGTAAAGGATGTGTCCCCAGACAATTTCAAAGCAAATGCCCATGCGGGTTTGGCAAACATTTTTTTTCTTTAAATTCTGAAATATCTGCACCCAAAAATGAACCCTCAAATGTCCTTTCAAACTCGAAAAAGCACTAGAATGTGACCATCTGAACTAATCCCATAAAGACCTCCCTAAGGTACATTCCAACCAAGTTTAAAGTGAATCTGGCCGACGGTATAGATTTGGACAAACCCAGTAGAGACGTCCCTTAGGTTCATTCCCACCGAATTTAAAGTGAATCTGCCTGCTGGTTTAGAGCAGTCTAACAAGTGAATAAGCATTGAAATCCCCATTGATTTACATGCTGATCAATACGAATGTGTGTATTAACCAACGAGTACCAAAACTGAAGGGGAAAAATCGTTAAACATAAAAGGTCCAGAGCTGCACCACCTAGTGAACAACTTTATTTGACCTTTCTACACTGAACTTTTCTACCAAATTTCATAACTTGTGTGACCATTTGGAGAGGTCGATAATGGTGAAACACACACACAAATATATAGAAAATTTGAAAACATATTGCAGAGCAATCTTTTAAACGGGTTATGATCAACGAGGACTAAAACGTGCTCCTGTACAGCAATTGGCCAAGGGGTTTTAAAGAAGATCTGGTAAAAAATGAACAAAAACATTTAAAAAATCCCCAAATCACTTCAGCATGACAATTTGAACAAATTTACGAACACAAATTCAAGGTAGATTCCCGCCAAGTTTGAATAGAATCCGGCCAACGGTTTGGATGAGTGAAAAACGTGGATTGTGGACAGAGGACAGACGGACGGACGATGGGCGACTGGCCATCCTACTAGCTGAGCTGACTGACTAGTCAACTGAGCTAAAACACAAAACAAAAGAAAGTGATTTTCAGAATAATATTTCGTATAGAAAATATTCGTTGTTAGGTTCAATGCCACACTTAAATATAAATATATGAGCAGGGCTATAATTAGGAAACCGCCAATATTTGAGTAGGGCCGTATCCACGGTCAGGCACTCTTGGCCAAAGTTGACACTGTAGGCAACCGTGTATTTCAGCCACATTGAAAGTTTTCAAAATAATTTATTTAGCTGATGTTAGATACTGTAACTGCGCACCGGGTCAAAATCTAAAAAGGCTGCATTACACAATCCGCGGAAGCCGGCCGATTTACTGACATAGTACCTCATAAATGCTGTACTCGCTTGCCTATGACACATATCTGTACACACGTACAACGTGACCCATAACCACGGCAACTTTCACTAATATTATCCTTTTAAAGCTAGTTGCGTAGAACATTAACTGTCTATTGCTGACGTCCAGTGCTTGCAAGTTTTAAATTCCTAGTAGTTATATCCCAGCGTGAGTGCGGTGATCCAGGTAAAAGTGGCCCAGTTTGGGTTTTTGTGTAGATGTAAATTGGGAACAAGCTACCTTGTTGGATAAACAGTTTTACATACATTGGTTCAGGTGTAACTCCGTACTTGTAATGGTAAGTGGCAAATAGATTGTCTATTTCCTTGTTTCCACATACCGGAGTGATGCCTCCATCACTTTATATTCTGCAAACCGATTATATATATATATATATATATATATATATATATATATATATATATATATATATATATATATATATATATATATATATATATACATATTTATACATATATATGTACATATATATATATATATATATATATATATATATATATATATATATATATATATATATATATACATATATATATACATATATATAATAACAAGAGGCCCATGGGCTTAGTCATGTTTTTAATATGATTTATTTAATAAATTTATATGGGAAACAGTGCAGACAGACAAATATGATCAAATGCCATGATCTAATTAATGACTTTGAGAGTGCACGTCATCACTTAAATGAAATGTACTTGTTACATTGGTTGCGACCAAATGTTTTGTTTTGTATTTGATGTCACAAATGATAGGTCCAGTTCTGACTTCCTGTTAGTTGAACATGCGACTTCACTTGTGACGAATGATTTTACATAAGATCCAAAACATTTTGCCTCATAATTTGCGTGGAACTATATATGGCAGTACCAGTATCATCTTTGATCGAGATTTTGACCCCCCCCCCCCCCAACTAACCACCTAAAGTTCATCAAGATCCATCAAAAAGCTAAACATGTTAGAACATTCAGAATATTTTCACATTCTGGCTCCTATATTACATAAAATTATAGGTGGTACCACCAGTATGATACTCGACTTAGTTCTTTTTTTAACTGCTTTAGTTCTGAAAGTTGTGTGTGTCTGCATTGCAAATTGTAGGAGTTGCATTAAAAAACTCATTTTATGCATATGTGTTGCCCGATGGCCTTGACAAATAAGTCAAGGTCATTCATATTAAAGGGAATGAGAAGTGCTGCTACCACCAGGTGGCTAATAGTATGTTAAGTATATGCATAGGGCAGGCCAGTGTACATAATCGCTTGAAAGCTTGAGGAGTGGGTAACACTGCAACCAACGGTACGCTGTCCAGCAGGCCCAGCTCACAGAGAAGAAAGAAAAGCTAAGTATCACATGACCATTGTAGAATGACATCACAGCTAACGCCCACCCAGGAAGTAAAAAGTGGCCCACTTTTTCTGCCCACTTCCTATTACCTTTAAAACAAATGAGCCTTAACCCAAGATATAGTTCCTGGAAATTTTGTAATGTACAAATACGGTATTGTGAAAATAAAATTTATTTAATGTGTTTACCATCTATCTGGCAAGTTCTTCATAAAATGCAACTGATGGCGTCACCAGTATTTCACGGATAATAGGTATTTATCTCTGTCATAAATATGTAATATTTTATTCACATTATAACTGCAATTGCGCAATGAAATGTACAGGCCCACTAGCTACTCACTTTTATCAACCTTATAGTCCCAGTGACTTTGAACAAGCAGGTCAAGGTCATAATGTTTAACATTCTAGTTTTAGCCTTAATCCATATATCTTATAAATTTGGTAAGACAAGCTGCATTTTTGCTGAAATAATGAATTTATATTAGTTTGAACTAATTTTGACTGATAATTTCTGTACAACTGCAGGTGGCACCAATAATATCAACTTTGATCGAGATTTTGACCTCTTCATAATCCCACCACATTTCATGAATTAAAATCCACCAAAAATTAAGGATACCAGAGAGTTCAAAAGATTTTCACATTTCGAGCCGTATGTTACAATATACCGTAGGTGGTGCCACCAATATCGAACAATATCAAATAAAAAATGATTGACGATTCCTCTTCAAGAAAAAATATATTGTTAAAGATACTTTTTTTTTTTGCCCAAAGTTATTGTTAAACATCACAGAAATTGCAAAGACAAGTACGTTTCGCTCATTAATTTGGTCCCATTGGCCATTCTGATTGATGTCTGCGCGGACGTGTGGTGCAACATGGTATTACTTTTAACTTTTATTTACCTTATTTATGCCCCCAACCGGCTAATGGTTACATAAATATACCTTTAAATGATATGAAATCACATATAAGCAATCTGACCATAAAATACAATACAGTGACTAAAAACGGAGATAGGAATCTATGTATATTTGACGTCGCTGCATGCTCTTGTGAAAAAAGTTAATGACCAGATATACTGTGTTTTCATTGGTGACATGAGGATTTTTAGTTTTGTGCTTACATATAGATAGCCTAAATTTTTGTGGAAAAGTTTGATTAAGTCAAAGACTATGTCTCTTATATGATAAAATATGCCGCAAGTTACAAAAATGCGTCTTATTTTCAACCATTTGGTAGGAACAAAATAGACAAATGCGTTGATCCAGTGGCTCATTTTCGTAACGACCCAGTTCGACAAGGAGTTTATGATTACTGAGTCGAAGGAGTGTGAAAGCTGGACGAAGTTTAAATTTTTTCACGATTTCCAGACAAATTTCAGGTTCACAATTTTGTCTGAATAAACGATAAACTTTTACCTTGTTTCCAATTCCGTGTTTAATACACATCACTACCTCCGATATAAAAAAATGCAAAGGGGCCTTGTCCCGTTTTTTTATGTTTTCGTTTTGCATTTTGGATACACTTTGGAGATAAAATATAATAAAACAATTATTTTTTCACAACTGAGTTTTTCAATGTAGGCTCCAATCTTAAATCAACATGAGGATCTATTTTCATGTCAGCATGATTCCTGTGACATGTGAGGTTACACAAGTACATGGGTTGATATATGCGGGAATAAAATAACAAGATTGTGTATTCTGGGCCAGCTGCAGATGTGAACCAGTCACGTGCAAGTTTGTACATGGGCCCCCAGTTGTCTTCCAGTGCATCTTGCGGATCCACCAACAGGGATGACGGTCTCAATGGGGTCCAGGTGTATGAGGGTGGATACAGTCTACACATTTGTTTTACTATTTTTATAAAACAAGCTGCTTCGCATAACACTTGATCAAAATTGCAGCAGAGGACACCATTATTTGGTCCGTATGAATAAAGTCAATATGAAATTTAGCTGAGTATTAAGCTGACCAATAAAGAAAAAGAAGAGAGAGAGAGAGAGAGAGAGAGAGAGAGAGAGAGAGGGGAGAGAGAGAGAGAGAGAGAGAGACTATGATGAAATTGTTTGTAAAATTCAAGATCTGCTGGTCTGCCTACCAATTGAATCTGAGGTCTACGCCAGTAGCAAATTTCATTAATAATTATAAGTAAGTTTTAAGTCCCCTCCATTAATTTGGCACTTTGTTATGATATAGACTTGAAAAATAAATGATCTGGGAACTTCTTTTTATTCTTTTTCCTGTTCAAACCACTTGGGCCTACACAAGACATTTTATATCCACAGCTTAAGATACATTCGCCAGAATAGCTATGCAAAACGTGACTTGAGGTTTGTTTCAAGTCGTTTTGTCCTGGCAATCTTCAGTTTTTCGCAGGATGATTGTGTTTTTATATTCAATCGTACTTTTGCTTTGCATTGCCAACTGCACCATCACATGCTGCCACCCATGGTCACTGCTCTCATTATTTTAGTCAGCCAATCACACTGTAATAAGCTCAAATTTGCTGTACTTGATGGTCTTTGTTGTACAGATAATTAACTGTTGCAAATAATAAAAAAACTGATGATGTTTTTTGTAGTTTTACATTCATTAGATACTTAATGAAGCTTGCATTGATATTTGAGTTGTGAGATCATCTTAAGTGTGACTCATGCTAGCCATCACTAAACACCTGACGTGACCTTGGCTACAAAATATGCTGATAAAACCTAAGTGCCTGCGAACATCAACCCGTTTTCTCTAGGAATTACACTGTTGTTATGCAGTGGTGTATTTTGCCGAGAAAGTTTGAGTCGTTCATGTGCAAGTGGCGGAAGAGGTACAGAATATACTCCAAAAAGCTATATTTTTAAAAAAAATAAAGGCTGACTTTTGAATATTCATGCATTAAATCTTTGAATTCTGAAGTACAGTTTCATCACTCATGGCTTGAATGAGAGCAACAGTAAACTCAGTGTCAGACAAACTAACTGACCTTGTTGTTGGTTTCTGTGGTGGTGGCATTATTGTGATTCAGTGTTTGTATACAAAGCAAGAGGGCAGGCTGTAGGGGGACGGTCTGGCTGATCAACACACGGGCTACTCAGTGCCAGATAGTCACAGATCCAGATGATTGCAGTTGTTGCATAATCCAAGTGGCTTTGAAAGACACAAATACACAAGGCAAATATTTTCAGAACTAAAAAAGTTACTTCGTTGCATTTGAGATTTCACACTAAAATGATATTTTTCCATATGAATCAAATTGGAGTTTCTGCACAGAAGATAGAACTGAAGAAAATCAGTAGTGGTGCCAATAAGGACTTATCGCACCTTTAAAAGTTACTTAAAGTTGAAACATTCAAATGTTTTGGGGGTTTGATTTGACAGAGATTTAAACTGGAAAGAATACATTCATTATATTTCTAAAAAGGTAAGTAAGATAATTGATATCTTCAAGAAGATCAGACACAAATTTGGAATCAATGTTTTAATTAAATTGTATTATGCTTTGATGTATCCATATTTCACATACCGTTATACTTCATGGGCCATCACATATCGTAGTACAATACATAAGATTAATAAACTTCAGAAAAAGATATTACGGATCATTATATTTTCACGTTTTAATTCACATAATGATCCTCTATTCCACAAATTTAAATTATTGAAATTTCAAAGCTTGGATACCTATCTTACAAGCTTGCTGATGTATAAAGTTAAATATTATCTTGTTCCTGCTGTGTTTAGAATCCTCTTTCCTGAAGCATCAAGTGTCCATAACTATAACACAATGACTTTAAATAAAGCAAGTCAGGAATAATGCAGGGAAGTTTTTCGATAATATCTCATGGACCGTACATATAAAAATCTGTGCCTATTTATATTAAAAATGTTACCTCAATGTTCAAAAAGTGCCTTATTTGTTTTGTTTTGGATCAACAATAACTGACATGTATTTGGATTAGTTTGAGAAATTTGTGTACTTCTTTTCATTCCAGTAATTATTGTATACTTTATATGTAATCATTGCTGTCTCAGCCGGGAGAGAATATAAGCCCCAAGGGTTATTCCTCCAGCTGAAAATCTTGCTTTCGTTAAACCTGTCTTAGTTATATTACACCCTTTTCCTTATTTCGATGTACGAGTCTCTTTCTGGTGCAATATGTATTCTCATGTATGTATGATTTTCAGAAAATAAAAATACAATACAATATACAATTCTTTCTGAACGATAACGTAGAACTTAGCAGCGGTAAAAGAGACAGAGGTCTGCAATGCACATTTACAACGGGTGCTATTCATATGCTTATCAATATTGTGTACAAAGCACAGCAAAGTGTAATTCAGCTGAGTGTATGATTACAATGGCCCTCTTAGTTTAATCTAATGTATTATCCAAAATTTCATAACAAAGCAAAAACTGAGAGATTGGCTAATTTTATACTAAAATATTTTGTTCATCAAATGTCACAATATGGAAGTTCAAATTATCATACCAATAGACGAAACGATTGAAAACTTTTCAAACTTTATATGGTGGTCAAAATCCCATGTCAACTTTGAATCTGAAAGACTGATAATGGATGGCATAAACAAATGCCTAATTTGATATTGGTGTGCCTCTGACACAAATCATACGAATTTGATCAAACAATGCAAGTATTTGCACTGTCCTAAATTGGTAAGGTAAATGTCTAGAAAATTACAAAGCTTTCTATTTAGAATCATTTCAAAAGAGAAAAACTGCAATTTTGTACTTTGTGGCAGAAAAACAGAGATGTTTGAAAATAATCCATGACACTTTAATCCTTCACAGTGATGAAGATATAACCAGAAAAATTGCGACTCTTTAACAATTGCACTGTGACCCCAGAAATATGGCCAAGGTCACTCGTGTACTCTCTAAGCATGACATTCATAGAGACATTAAGGTCCTAACTGAAAACGGATCTGAAGTTATCCAGTGAACAGCAAAGTTCATGTCAGTTGTCCTGTGACCTTGGCAATATGGTCAAGGTCCAAAAATCACTGAAGCATAACCACTTGCACCAAATAGGTAGACACTTATAAAAGGTACATCCCTACCAAGCGTGAAACAAATCTGGCCAAAATCATTTAAGTTATAACCATAACAAGAAATTCCTTTATTAAAAAATCCAAAAGTCACTGGAGCGTGACCATTCGAACAAAATTGGTAGGGACTCACACAAAGTACATTGCCACCAAGTTTGCAGTCAATGTGACTGGTATTTTCTTCAGAGAAGTCAAAATGTGAATTAGCATTAGAATGCCCATTCACTTGCGAAGTAGTCAACGGGAAAGGTGCATTTACCGATAAGTACCCAAACTAAACAAAAATTGTTAAAACTCAGGAATCCACAGAAGTGCTAAGTAGTGAACATCTTTGTTTGACCCTTTCACAAGGAACATATGCACCATGCTTCAGCTTAACACGAGTGATGGTTCTGGAGTAGAAGTTAAAAAAAGTTAACACACACAAATTTTTTTTTTCAAAAAATAGAAAAAAAATGCAGCACCACCTGGTGAACAAATTAGGAACTAGGAGCCCCTAGGAGTGTCTCTGTGTGATATCAAACTAATTGGGTGAGCTATTTTGAAGAAGAATTTTTAAGATTTGGCCAAAAAAGAACAACAATATCATTTAAAAAAAACCCTGGAGCATGACTATTTGTACATACCTGGTACAGACCCACCCAAGGTACATTGTCACCAAGTTTGAAGTCAATCTGGTTGATTGTTTCGGAGAAGAAGTCGAAAATGTGAATATCCATTAGAATGCCCATTGACTTACATTGTAAGAGTGATCCTGTGTGATATCAAAGCAATAGGGTAAGAGGTAACTGATTTTTTTTTTTTTTTTTAAGATTTGCCCACCAAAAAGAACAAACAAAATGCGTTAAAAATGCAAAAATCTCTGGAGCGTGACCATTTGAACAAACTTGGTAGAGACCCTCACAAGGTACACCCCCACCAAGTTTGAAATAAATCTGGCTGACGGTTTTGGAAAAGTCGAAAATCTGAATTGCGGACGGACGACGGACCCTCACAAAAGCTCAGTTGACTGACAAGTGAGCTGAGCTAAAATTGTCGAATATATAGAGAATCTCACATGACTTAGAGTGATTTGCTACTTTTCTCTCACGAGGGATCGTCGTTGGTAGAGAAATTTCCACACCAAAAACGATCCCGAGTGAGAGAAAAGTAGTAACTCGCTTTCCAGCCATGTAAGAGTTTGTTCATTCTATGTTAACATGGGGTATTCATCGAAAAAAAATCCCTGGGCCTACTTTCAACGCCGACCTGGTGTGCCGTGTTTGTTTACGTTCCTGATAGTTAGTTCCATGTCACGTGTGACGTATAATCAAACATCGCTCGCGCACATGTAATTTTGTCTAAATGTCAATGCATCACGTCAATGATGCAGGCGCGTCACAATTTATTTATAACAATGTTTAAGTCATATGATCTACAGTGAGTTACTACTTTTGAATTTCAGTCTAGAAAATGATAATTGACTCTCAAACATAGATTGAAATATTTTTTGTTTCGTATACAATTTAACTTCAGTATGATACTTCATCAGATAGACAGATTTTAAAGACTGTTGCGGTCATGCGAATATTTTGCAGGGCTAACTGACCCTGCCATTTTAATTACATTACCACGTTCCCTGGTCAACAGAATATATACCATAAAAAACCGACTTCAGCTTCTTTAATTAAATGTTCTTTCCAAAATTATAAATGTACAACGAAAACAAAAAACAGGGGAACAAATGTGGCATAACTGAAGCGTTTTGGAGCTATAGTGCATTCTACTGAAAACATTATTCAGCCATTTATTACGTCACTCATTCATATACTGTAATAGATGTTTTCAATGTTGTATCGATGACAACAAAACCCTGAGCTGCAACCGTTGTTACAAGTAAGTACAGGGCTAAATTCTGTCGCGGTTCTTCCAAGAGCCTTAGGAGGTATCGACAGCTCACAGTAATACAATTGTTATATCCAAAATACAGTTGCATGATCCTACTGATGATCCATAGTTAGCATTATGTTTTCTTATGGTAGATACGCTATTCGAATTATCTTCTACGTAAATATTGATGGGTACCAAATTCTAAGGTGAAAAGGATATATTTTCTCTACTGTTTTAGATTTTGAGAGACGTGGTGTGTACACTATTTACGCCTCATCCCCGTGATTTTAATGCCTTCAAATTAAAGTTCAACCAGGTCATGACTTGTACCTTCTTTGTATCCCCAGTCACCAAGTACTTGTGGGTTATAATAGTTTAGACAGGACGAGACATAGTGAATGTATCTAGAAACACCAAAATCCACGCATACATCCAGCAAAACGCCCATGTAATCGTGCAACATATAAATGATAATGATGACATTACTAAGCCGGCAGTTTCAAAAATTCAAATTGCAGTACTGTGATACTAGAGTCTTGTAGTCTAGAACCACTTCCTATACTAGTCGTTATTACCCTATCCCGTAGTTCAAACTCTATACTCTCCATAAGCTGACCTGTCACTGTCCAACCTATACAAATGTGAAACCACTATTGTACACATTGTAAAACAACATGCTTTCAACATGCATGGCGGCAATTTGGATGTCAAAACATTGCATGTTTTACATAAACAAAATTACACAGCTGATGCACCCTGCTTTCAGGGGCAAAAATATGTCGATTTCAGTACCTGAAGCATTTACCCAAGTGCCCAGCATGCAGAGTACAAGTGTAGATAGTACGCGCAGAAATGCTTGGATTTCATAATATATGTATGTGTATATGTACATGTAAATGCATATATATTTGCATATGTATGCATTTATTAATAACTGCAAACTTTAGAGTATATAAAGCAAAGATCAGACAGTCTTCACGCACTTTTTATTCATAGTTGTCTTGTCCTGCTCTTGCAGATATGATCTAAACATATTGTTGTCAAACACCAGTAACAACTGTAACAGCTAATATACATTTCACGTGCAGATTTGTTGTCATTTCACACGTGTTGATCGGAGAATACATGTCTTTCCAGAGTCCAAAAGTGTTTCATTTGTTTGCATCCATTACAACAGATATAAACCATTGTGTCCGATTCCATTCATCTGATATGAAATATGGAACTATTCTTCATGAAATCATTGTAAAATAAGAACGTTTCGTTACCCATATGAATGGAATAATTGATAAACGCCTATAGAATTTATCCCGTGTGTAACACATTCAGCACAACATAAAAGACAGACGGCCCATCATTTAAGTTCTATCAACACATTTATCTAACGTGGAGTCGCACAGAGTTCGTACGGGGCCGGAGACATAACAAGACCAGTGACCGGTTCCAGAGTTGGCAGACCTTTGCCCGCCGGTAGTGTAAACTTGAATCGCTGAAGAAGTGTTGTGAAAAAGACAAATAATTCCATCTTGGCTAAGGACTCCCCAATACAACTCCGAGGACCTGTCGGAAAAGCAACACGTCAGAAATAAGCACTTTGATTGTTCATGGAAAAATAGTAATTGCATGATACAAATTTTTATGTACTTGGTTGTCTGGTATATTACAGATTATTTCAAACACGGCTACCTACTATGCGAAACTGGAAGTACGTGCAAAGCCGAAATAATTCATGACATAGCATAAGTGAGCATTTCCTTCCCACAGGAGGCACCGGGCATAGACAAAACTGTGATAAAGGTATAAAATGGGAAAAGCAAAACAAAAGTAGCTAAGGTGTAAAGTAGTCCCTCAAACTTAGGACTACACTGATCAAAATAAACACAACTAAAACAAATATTTTTTTAGGTATGATGATATATCACTGATTTCTATTATATTAACCGAATGCCGTGGAGAACAGTTTTAATCCTGTCTGCAACAGCAAGTTACTGTCAAATGTTGACTGTAACATTGGTTCAAAATATTTTCCTTCCCAGTTGTAAGTACATTTTAGAGGCTTACCACTGCCGAATGGTAAGAAAGCATCTCGTTTGCGCACTTGTCCGTCTTTTCCTAGGAATCGTGATGGGTCAAATTTCGCGGGCTCCTTCCAGTACTTTGGGTGCGCATGAAGCCCCCACCTGAAGACGAAAATCCACGTTCCTTTGGGTATTCCAAATCCTTGGACGGTAGTGTCTTGTGTGGTAGCTCGTGGGATGCTGACCACGGCTATATTAGCGAGTCTCTGGCATTCCATGATGACTGCTTCAGTATAAGCCATCCTCGGCCTGTCTCTCATGGATGGCATGCGAGTGAATCCGACAACTTCATCTATCTCATTGCGCACATTGTCCTGCACATCCGGGTGATGAAGCATAAAGAGCAGCGCCCACTGTAAAGTGACGGCCACTGTCTCACTGCCAGCAATGAACAAATCTTGGATCGTCCTCTTTAGTTGTTTTTCTGAAATACACAATCGTTTAGAAAAGGAAAATTGGAGGGTTGGGCACTTCAATGGGGTATATACCTTATGTACCTGCCCACTGTATGTCTTAAGCGTTAGTTTCTTTGTACATATTTTATTATAAAAGCGATTGGGAATTGGTTTACAACCAAGGCTCAGTTGTATTTTCCAGTCAATACATGGTGTCATTCGAAACAGCTTTTTATGCTTATTACGCTGAATTCTACCACAACTGCACTCACTCTAATTTGTAAAAATATTTTCAAAGCCACTGTTTTCTTCTTAAGAGACTTTTTCTACACAATTCATAGTCTCTACAACCGCCTTTTTGAATTCTTTTGTTAACTGTAATGTATCTTTGCCCCTAGTCATACTACTATGAACGTTCATATAAACTGAGGTGGCTGTCAATTTGACCAGATCAATTATATCATCATAAATGAGACTACCCGAAATTAAGCCACAAAAACAAAGCAAGTATAACTTGCCAGTTGCGACAGGCATAAGAGCTTACCGTACATTATGCTAATGTAATTGTTAGTAAGTGGATTATATAATATTTTTTTGTATATTCGCAGTCCTCGACACATTTTATGCGATACCTGAGGCATAACATTGCAGCATGATATACTTACAGAGGGGATTGGCACTCAAAGCCTCTTTGTTGACCAAGCACGTTATGGGCAAAGGAATGACAAAAATAAATTTCACATGTTGCACA
This sequence comes from Hermodice carunculata, assembly GCA_964020975.1. Lineage (NCBI taxonomy): Eukaryota > Metazoa > Annelida > Polychaeta > Eunicida > Amphinomidae > Hermodice > Hermodice carunculata. The sequence continues at coordinate 135,776,647 of OZ026612.1, read as the reverse complement.
TGAAAGCTATTTTCATTCTATGTATGGTAACCATGAACATTAGGGCTCTCGGGTTGCCCTATTGTTCCCCTCCTTGATAATTTTATTCTTCTTTTGATTGTTGAATAATTTTCATATGCGTCGACTAATGTGTAAAAATATCATAGAGTTGCTGGTATGTCTACCTTGAACTTCTGGATTTCGACCTTCCTTGTTTGATATCTGAAGAGTTCTTCTTTGCTCGGATTTTCGGCGCAACTGCTCTAATATTGTTGAAAGCTGTTGTCCGCTTCTTTTTTCATAACAGTGATTTTTTTCTATGCTGACAATATAACATCATATCCTCTTTAGATATTCAATGACCAATGTATTGCTTGATGGATATTCATGTTTTTCCGTTATATCTGGTGATGATCATGTTGATGGACTTGTCAAGATTTGGACTTTTGACAGGGACTGATTTTCGACTATGACATTGACACGTGCTGGTTTTATACTACTGTTTACTTTCATTTGAAGAGCTTGAGCTTGGTCAGGTAGCAGATGTGACAATTTTCTTGCTTCTATCTTTGCATTTCCTCGTTGAAGAGAAAGGTGCCATGGTTTATTGAGTGCACTGAATCCAGGCTCATTTTTGTATCAATGAGGGTTAACAAAAATGCAACATATAACCAAACAGGCATAAATGTGCAGATTTACCATCAGCAGCTCATACAAAAGTATCCATATTTCGCATTAAATACAGCACAACTTGGCAGAATTGTTAGGTGGCACAATTTGCATCTGATTGAGTTACTTTCCATATAATTCGTTTTAAACATCTCGCAACAAAAGTATAGTCTACAATATCACAACCCACCCGCTCACATTGGACAGTTTGGCCACCTTGCTCCATCACTGTGAAATTCACTGCCAGTAGATCGAGTGCCATGGTAACTGCCCATACTCATTGCTTCCATGTTACAAAGTTATAATAGCGTACCATCTCGGCTACTCAACACGTAAAAACGATGGTTTATAGTAAAGCCGCATGCTTGCCATTTACAACATTTTTGGTCCATGTCTTCCATCTCTACGCTCCCAATTCTGCCATATTTTGGGGGTTGGGAAGTTTTGTCGACCTCTTACTTATCCTAGCTTGTGTTGTCATGTGCATTTTGTGTCTACTTCAAAAAATAAAGACACATTCTTGATGACGGGTTGCGTTTCTTCCCGCGGGTCATCCACTGCGACATAATCATCCGTCCGTTGCTGAGCCATCTGATATTGAAAAAGTGAATTCAAATTTTATAATAATTGTTTGGGCTCACCTGGACATGTCTGAGTGTCCATTAGCATATTTGTCTTTTGTGTTCAGGTGTTTTAAGTTTCAGATAAATAACTTGGTATCTACATGGTTTTGATATAGCTTCCTTGTAAATTTCCAGCGTGTAATTTCTTTTGTGAGTTTACATGCACTGGTTCATGATCCTCCGCATCTGCAACTCGCCATTCGTATTTGGTAACGTCTGTGCATGGACGCTTTCTGGCTCAAAGAAATGTTTCATAATCACAGTGGCAACCTTATTGGACCTTACTGATATGTTCTAATATTTTGTGAAAATCCACACAGTTCCTGTCACGGTGTTGCAGAGTGTGTCCATAAGAATAGAAGAATTCCACTGGCCCATGGCGTGAAACATATGACTGGCCAATGAAACATGAAATTCCGATGTCTGCCTGGCTTATGACGTGAGTCAGAGTAGGCGATCAGCAGATTTTGGTTTTGATCAGGTTCATAAGGAAGTCTAGCTATCTGAGGGGTACACACCTTAAACGTAGCATTCTATCAGAAATTAAGCAGACATTTTTTGTGGATGCACGTTTCAAGTACAGTCCACTACATTAACGTCAAGAAATAGACGACAGATCAGCAAGTATACGGTTGCTGGCGGAGGCTGAACGAACCTCAATTGTACTTTGATGCTACTTTGGCTACTTAGTGGTACTCTGTCCTGGATGTTTATGGCTGGGTTAATGTTGAAGAGATAAGACAAAAATCATGGTATAATCATCGCGAGTTATGTTATTTTCGATCATTGTTACTCCAATCCCTGTAATCAAAGTCTGGGAATATTCTCTGGAGTATTTGAATTTCACATGTCTATCTTCTTGTAATGGGCCTGTGTTAGCTTCTCTATTAAGTGAATTCTCTGTGCAGGCTGTTAACCCATCAAAATTAAGGGTGACCAAAGTTGTACGAAATAATGAACTGAAGTCCCAGTTTATACGTGTGGCCATGAACCTCAAATGTGGCTTAATATACGTTTTAGCACTAATTGTTGGGTCAATAAAAGGAATGTGCAGCCTCCATCCCTTTTTTGTCTCGAAAATCCAAATGTCCGGCAGCGTTTCCATATCTTCAATCTTTCTATGTCTATTCCACCAATGCCTGTTTGTATGTCCATTCCTGCCAATTCCTGTTTATATGCCCATTCCTGTCGCAGCCAATTTAAATGTCCATTTCTGTCCCTGCCTGTTTATACGTCCATTCTTGTCACTGCCTGTTAATGTCCAAGCATCATGCTGCTATGTTATGCCTAAAGGATTGATTATTGCCTTTTTTGTCACGGGTAGCCGATTGTTCTAATAAATGGGATCGCATTTTGCAAAATGATCAATTGTGGTGCAGTCAATTGAATGATAAGAGGCACTTAATAATACCCATATTTTACTAAAATGCCTTTACCTGGATTTAAATCACAAACAGCTTGTGAAATTTATAGTTCTCAACATCCCTGTGAGTATTAAGTGCTTGTTCAACAAGGAGACCTCAAATGTACATACTACCGTTTGTCAGTATGTTTTACCTCGGTACTTATGTAATGTCTCTTGTTTAGCGACTGCAAGAATAATCTTACTGGCACCTCCTAAAGATCATGTGAAACTGTAGGCTTCTATGGTTATTGAAACTTATCATTTGTAAGTTTTACTTATGAAGTTTTACTTCAGCTGCTACAAAATACTGAAACATGCTAGGTAATTAGTCTCATTATTTTACCTTGTGACTTTATAGTTGATTACGTAAATCAAATAGCCATTTAACCTTTTAAAAAGTATCAGGTCAAATGACTCAGTATAGACGTGCGTGTAGTGGTCATTTCTATTAGGCTTTTGAAACCAATTTCTTCAACTGAAACACAATAGGTTACAGGGGATTGTCAAGTCATCTGTTTCATCACCTTCAAAGGTCGTCTGCTCGCCACGTTCTGCTAACATTTCCATGTGCCTTAAATATGCGTCTATGTAGTCCCGTAGAATATCACCATCAAAAGTCTCACGATGCTTCCGCAGCTGATATTCTGCATACTCTTCCCTCTTTCTTACATTATCGATGATGAGTTGTCCTTGAGGCAGGACTTTTGGTATAAACTCCAGAAACGGTAAAAAGTTTATAATGCCGGTCATCATCTGTGCTTTGACACTTTGATGCAATGCCTCAATATTCTCATTAAACACTTTGTCATTGTAGTCGAACCGTGCTCCATAGGTGATTGAACATATGATATTAGAGACTGCTTTGGGTAAGTACATGTCAATGTTGAAAGGCTTGTTATTCTCCTGAAGAATTTCCGTTATGAGAGCGCCTGCTTCTTCCTGGATCTTCTGCTCCAGACTTATCTGCCCCATTCCGAATTCCCGCAAGCAAGCTTTAGTGAAACGCTGGTGTTCTCTCCATACATCCCCTTCCGTAAACACAAGTCCTGCAAATACACAAAGCAGGCAGTGTTGCTTGAATCCCTACCATGCTACCATGGATTTATGTTTGAGTTTTTTCATAGCTTGTTGGAGTAGTTGTGATAGGGAAGGCGGTGTAAAAGGAATATGCAAACTACAATGTTTAAGCTGGCCCACTAGTACCGACGGTGGATTATCCTTAATTCGAATGTTCACAAAACCATTATGCCAGACAGAGTGTTGCATTTTCAGTGCATGCACAATACATGCATAGTTAAATTAGGTCATTAATGATAACAAGCTAGAATGAGGTGAAGGTACCAGAACAACCAGATAGCAGAGTTTAAGACAACCAGATATTAAAGTTTTATGTTCTGTGAGGAATTTCACTTGCTCATTGCAGCAGTGCATGCTGCTGATATGGGTATATCATTTTCGACTTGTTTGTTTTTGTTGTTGTTTTATAACTTTTAGTGGTTCTGGGTAAAAGAATGTGCATACATCTATCCGAGTTCCTCACATATCTGAAAACCATAATCAAGGTTCGTTCTAGGCCTTTGTTGTATCACATGCCTGCACTGCCAGTCCGGTGTTCTTGGTCACTTTAGACCAACTTGTTTAGAAAAGTCCAACACAACTGCATGATAAGTCAGCATGTTTACTCAAGCCAGGGTGCAATCTATTCTTTATTCTAATTTAACAAAGATGATAAAGGGTCATTTGATGAATTACGCTTACAAATTATATATTTGAGCTTCAAAAATCACTTCTTTTTCCGAGGTCGAATTCAAAGAGCAGTCTATGATTAGTTGTGGAAGTATATGAAGAGGAGAATTGGTCTCGCGTGATAACATCATCACCAGTGTGTGATGCATTTGTAGTTCCTGTAACAACTTTTACAGGTCATCAAAGCTTCGATTAAAAAATATTTTTGGTCCCCATTCATTTTAACAGGCAACACAAGTGAAGTTATGTTGAATTGGTGCTTACTTTGTGCTATGCTGCCAAGATCCGCTTACACAGCAAATCGTCTGTCAACGATGCATGCAGCGCCGAGTCCACCGTAAAGTCCAGTAGTTGAAGAAAATGCGAGGAAGCACATGGTGACGACACAGTACTCATCGCGTGCATGTCCATCCTACTTACATTAACCCTTAAAGTGCTAATCACTGCTATAGTTGCTTTTTAATTACCATTAAACATATAATGGTTAAAAGAGTCATATTCCTCATGAAGATACCTTTCATTCAAATACCAGCAAGCCTTGTCTGAAGCAAAAAGTAGTCTTAGTCAACACCTTTCCTCGGGACACGTTGCGCACAATGCGCGCAAAGTGTCCCGAGGAAAGCTGTTGATTCAATCTTAAAACAGCACTTTAAGCGTTAATTTCATGGACGTTTTACTGCTTTTTTGTAACTTTAAACTCTACAAGTAGGGAGCAGATGTACAGATTAGGTTCCTATCATAACTCACTACTGGCAAAAACAGTCGTTTGCCAGAAGGAAAACGCGTTCATTCCAGGGTGCCTGCCACAATGCTCACACTGAGGGTCCTTTGCTATCAGTAAAAACTGGCAATCTGAAGGAATACACTAGACAGTCATAGACCCCATGGTTTTTGTCTCTGGCAAGCGGCCATTACAATCATCTTTTTAAACTGGACGACTGCCATAATCAACAAGTTGCGGTTCATGTGTACGCATTATTCCAATATTGGTCATTTTTGGAAAATTTCGGTGAAAAGGGGCCATAAAGCATGCATGTCCAATGTCTCCAGTAAACCCATTCAATCATTGAACGACCGAAATGCCGCTGATTTCCATGTACTATGTATTCATGAGGCATAATGGAGTATTCAGAAAAAATACCATACAAGACTTAGCACACAAAAGTGTAGTAAAATTTAACGCAAACGTCTGTTGATGTTTTCTCAGAAAAAGAAGAAAAACATTTATCACGACCAAAAAACTTTTGACGATTTATCCCAAGGATTAAAGCTTTAATGTCAACTTGATTCAGAGAGTAATGCTGTACAGTGGTCTAAAAAATCTCCGTCAAATATATTACCGACAAACACCAATATGTTCATTGTGACCGAGTTTGCAAAAATATGTTGCCAGTGATAACGGGGTCCCCAAGGTTCAACCCTTTGTCCTTTCTTGTTCATTACGTACCGTCATGACACACACATGGCATCAACAAAGTTTGAATCAGTTTTGTACGCTGATGATACCATATTGATAAAGTCCCTTTGCTCCTTCCAAACAAACCTCATCTCATACATTTTAAACCACAAACCTGTCCAATTCAATAAATATGTAACTTAAAAATGTCTACAACTGGTTGGTTTTAAATAATCTCTTAACATTGCAAAACCAAATAATTTCATTTTCCCCTGAAAAAAAATCAGCTTATGTTTAAAAATTGATGGTAATCCCGTTGACAGAACGGAAGAATTTCTCTCTTTCAACTGTACCAGATCAAGAAATAAAAACTGTATTAGATCTTATATGCCGAACTTGATTTAAAATATCCATGTATGTACCAAGACAAAATTCACACACGTTCTTTTCATTGTTTGTCCACATGTCAAATTTTTGGGGAAACAAGTATTAAGAACACTCTACCATAACAGACACTTACATGTGCAATAATTAGCAGTGTTGTATGTTAATATTTTTGTATTCATCAAGCTGTTGATTGCATTTTTATATACTTTGTATAACTTCAAAGTGCTGTAATTTAATTTACTATGTTTTTCCCCAGGTGGCCCCCGCGTTGGCGAATATAATATCCTTAACTGGTGTCATCATGACAACTATTGTTTTGCTTATAAATGTGTGTTTATTTCAGAATATTTACATTTCCTCCAACATATGTATACATCTCTGATTCCTTGTCGAGTAAATATGTTCTTAGTTCTGAAATAAAACGTTCATAAAAGTCATTATATATGCTTTTCGCAGGAAAATAATGTTAGGGTGCACGCCCATAGGTCAAGTCATGTACATGTACGTTGACCCCCCAATTTGAGATTTTTAAAAGCTGTTGACAGGAAATGTGTTTCTACTATAACAATGTAAAATCAAGCATCATTAACCATGGACTATTGTTTCCATATCCTCACAAAGTAGTCTAATAAAAACGGAATATAATTGAGTTCTGCATGCAGAAACAAACTGTGTTACCGCTAGGCCGGCGTAGCGTTACCAGATGTTTTCAGAGGGTAAACTGCCCAAATAGCAACCATTAAGTTCTGCTACTTTCATTTAGTCCCACTTTAGCTGGTACTAAAACATAAAGATATTTTCAAAATGTGACTTCCCATCCTTAATGGTTTACACAGGTAGCACATGCTTCGACATATTATCCCTGCGTGTACACATAAGCCTAAGCATCAATACACTTTTCTTTGTATTTAAGAACAAATAATTGTATTTGTCTTTCAAAAAACATATTTCAAATTGGTAAAAAAGGATACTTTTAGAGAACCTAAGACAACAAAAATTCCTTCAGTCTTCTAAACACTGAACACCGATTTTCCGAAACAATTCACGCAAAGAATTATATCCGATTTGTCAATATTCGTTTGATTAACTCTATTATGCAGCCACTTTACTACAGAAAAGTGCTATAACATCATTTCATTGAACAAAATGATCGCATACATATATATTTCTTTTATACGTCACATGACAATGCTTTTGGCGAATAAGAATGTCAGTACAGCCCGGGTATGATAATACTATCCTTAACTGAACACTAGCCATATATCTTGCCGACCATGTATTCATCGCATTTGCTTTTTGTTTTTATTCCATGTCAAAACTAAAACGGCATCAGCATTATCATTTACCGCTTCGTGCTTTATAACCTGATGTAAAGATATTTATTTCATTTCATCAGTCATCTTTAATGTCTTCCCCATGTATTGAGCTATGTGCAATATGCTGCACGTGGACTGGTCGTGCTTCGTCACATAGCTCTTCATCTAGATTTCTTATATTTTAAAGACAAAAAGAAAAAAAAGTCGCCTGTAATATGCTGAGTTTATTCCCTGTGGGTGCAAATTCAATGCATTGCAAATGTTCCAGTTTGTGGGCACATCGTCCTGTATAACATGATAAGATGATTGACTAAACATGTATATATATAATGTGCGGCCTATAGACCCCTGATATTCATAGTTTCAAGTATTTGGCTTCCTCTGAGTGTGGAGTCAGAGAGTACTTGAGCGTAGGTGCAGCTATATGGCACATTCCGCAAACTTCCCGCCAGTTTCTTCATTATTTGGCACGTTGCCTTCACGTACTTACCGTAAACAGTCCAGAAAGCAAACAATATAATTACTTGATATTTGAGACCACTTCGGCTATTCCCGCATTCAGAGCGTTATATGTGGCCAAAGTTAGTCACAGAGTAATTTGTAGCAGAATGCGCGTATTTGTGGTCACTGGCATTGTGCCATGCTTGGCCCAAATTGCCAAATGTTTCTTGGTTGTACATTTGCCAAGTCTGCCCACTTGGATTTTTCTTCACAATAAGCCAGTGATTTGTTTAAAGACAGCAAGTTTCTTCTAGTTTTGCAGGAAATTGCAATGTTTCTAAATAGTGTCGCTTTAATTCATGTATGATGAACCTACATAAAACACAACTGCAGTTGTCAACAAAAAAACCCATCGCTTTTAAGCCCCAGAATTATAATGCAAACCGCCAAAAGTAGTGATGATCTATTGGTGTGCTTTCGGAGTTAAACTGAACGTTGATACATCAGAGTGTGTACATGGCTTAAGCACAGCCTGTTCCGCCCAGGTGCCTTCTTGCTGTCTTTTAGGCTCAGCTATGTGGCAATCAGATGCCAAGAGAAATAGAATTCGAAAATCCACCTGCAGGCAATAGTCGTGTAATTTGTATACCTTGTTCAGTGTAGTTCTCTGCATCTTTCTCTGATTGGATTCGACGGAGCGTTATAAAAACCGTAAACCTGCAGAGACACTAACCATTTACATTTTTGATGCTTGAAATAGGTTTCTATATTCAGATTGTAAAAACATCAGTGGGGGCAATATAAAGATAGTAGAAATTCTTGAGTGACTTGCGAATAAAAATAACACCATAAGCATTTGTACTGATATACATATGCTGTGACCTCCAACAAGCGAGGGAATACCACTGCTTTATGATATTGATAATCTAATGGTACATACCAGTGTCATCAGTGGCTGTAAGTGCCAAACAAGAGATAAAGCAAGACAGCCGGCTGCTTTAAGGCAATTATAACTAACCATTTTCTGCGTAAACAAAATACACTCAAATGAGACGATAAGTATACTATCAGTGTGGACATTTTCATATTCCTATTATCTTTATCTTATCCAAGAAGAATATTTCTAAATTGGTAGCCAAAATGGATCGTGAGACAAGTCAAACAGGTAAATGACTATATGATCTCTGGACCTTCTCTTCACAAGCGATTACAAGGCCAATTGATCATTTCTTTCCTGCAGCATCTCAAAGGCTACTTGGCGTTCCAAAATAATGTCTTTCCTTCATACAATGATCTTTTCCTATTAAGTTGTGTACCTGCTGATCTATTTGTCAAACATCGAATTTCTGCTCTTAAAAAAAGCTGTATTATATGCAATTTATCGACTTTGGGCTCTTTAGACAGCCTTCCATCTAATCAAATGCATTTAAATGAATTTCAATTTCTGTTAACGCCGTGGTCAATGTCACATGAACATCCGAAAAATAATGTTTTGTTGCCTGCAGTCGCGCTCCAGTTTCCAATGCAGAAGTCTAATCCATATCAGAAAGGCCCTTGCATCATAGAACTTTACCTTAACTTAAGATGTTAAGCTGATAATAAATTCGTATTTGTGACCTACTTCCATAAAGCTTTTCTTCGTGAAGCAATATAAAGACACTTGTACAGTTGCACACTGTTATGTTTGTGGTAATTAAGTGCTTTATATTTACCCTGTATATTTAAGCTTCTAATCTCTGTTCTTACTATTTTTTGCCAGTTGTTGCTAATTATAATTTTACCGAAAGGTGGCCTTGGCGATAGCGGATCATAGAATCCTTAGCCAAGGTCATCCTAATATCATTTAGTTCAATTACGAGTTCTTGGTTATTGCTCAATTACCACTTTGTCACTACACACGTTGAAATTTATGTAACCCATTTCATATCATATTGAATAAACTGTTCTCAGTTCTGAGTTCTGCGTTCCTTCAAAACATTTGCTCACAACGTCATTATTAGTCAGTTTTAACGACATGGAGCTCAATGAGTTGCCTGTAATTAGGGCCAGATATACATCAGTCGAACTTTTCCTTTAACGCTCTAACGTCGTCATTATGTAACCCACTCTGGCCACTCCAGCACCACAATCACGCGCGTAACTGGTTTTAGTATATATTAATTACCGAGAAATGTATCGTGCATATAATACGATGGAGGCGATACATGGAGAGAGGAAACAATAAAATACATAGATAATTAACATAATAAATAAAACAAGGTACATGAATGATATACCTAAATAAATTACAAACCATAGTTAACATAGATAAAATGCATATACAATTATACTTAGAGACAGATAATTCCACTAAAATAAAGGAATCACAGGGTAATTGGAATAATCAGCTGGCATTGGGGGTGGGGTGATGGTGGGTGGGAGAAGAAGAGTGGTGCTTAGGAAACTGAAGTACGGCAAAATTAAGAGACGGGAGGTACGATCACAGATTTGAATTGGGAAAGGGTAGGGATGTTTCGGAGTTTGGGTGCAAGGGCGCTCCAGCTGGATGCCCCTCTGTAGGAGATCCTGTTCTTGCCAGGATTAAGTTTGACACGCGGAACATATATTGAATTGTTAGTGGCAGCTCCTGTAGAACAGGTGTCGGTTACGAAGGCATATACCCAAGTGTTTCAGAACTAAAGAAAACTAGATAAAATGACTCGGAATGTTTATACTTGGATTTAATGATGTTTAATAATCATGATGAATATAAGTTAAAAATGTATGACAAACGAGATCAGTTCCAGCTTCATATTAACTACCCTAACATGGATAGTAATATGCACATTGGGCCTGCTTATGGCGTCTGTGTAGTGCAGTTGATTGCATTTGCTAGAGTATACACTGATTTTGACAACTTCGAATTCCGCCATACACTTTTATTTGATAAACTGGTAAAACAGGGATATTCAAAAATAAAGTTAAAAAAAGAACATTTGTGAAATTTGCAAATAAAAATGAGTCCTTATTATTCAAATATAAGGCTAAATTGAAAAGTTATATAAATGATGTTGTGAGCGAGTATTAATTGTACTCAGCAATTTATAATGGAATAAGTATGAAGCAAGTTACCTCTTAAAGTTGAAGGTTACGTGCATCAAATCGATTCAAACTACTACCAACTTTTAGTTAGTACCTGTCCCAAGTAAGGAGAGACATGTTTCCCTATAATATATCCATATCTTGCGTATGTCCATCTTGATCTAACTGGATTTCGACATGTCCACTTTTATGGTTAGCGAATTTGATCACGGTTGAATCTTGATTACAAGCAATTTGGCAACAGTCTCTGACATAAATGTTGTACGCTTTTATTTTTCATGACAGTCATTATTATTTTATGGATGTTGTCTGTTTGGAGTTGATGGCAGATACATGGCTTGATAAATGTTCAGAACTTGTATGTGATTGGTCATGTTCATGTTTACTTGTCATATTTGGACGGATTCGAAATTGAACTGAACTTAGATATCGATCTTTACCAGTAATGGTCACTGATTATTTTATTAAAGGTACATTTTGAGCAAATACAGTCGGAGTACAGATTGTGAATTCCTTTGTACACAAAACATTTGGAGGTGAAGGTCATATATGTGTTGAACAGTAATCATATAGTAATACCATGCAGGTCCGAAACATGTGTATCTCGATCTACTTTATTTATTATGCAGTGGCGTGGTCCTTCAAAATAGTAGTTTTTGTTTAAGCTGACAAGAACATACCTAGCCCAAATAATATCACAATTATAGAAATATGGCATGATCAGAGATTTAAAAATTAACAGTGCAGCACTTCTGAATGAGTACTTTCTAGATCTTTCCAAAATGACAAGTCTTGCACTAGCTTTTTTCTGAATGTAATCAATATGCCAAAAGAAAGTTAGGGTACCATCAAGCCAGACTCCCAAATATTTGGACCTGGAGACCTGTTCCATACAGTTATCATCAATAGATATATTTAAAGGGACCACGAGCTAATATGTTTGGCTGAACCAAAAAGCATAGCTTTAGCATTTTTGGTATCTAAGGTCAGATTGATCATTTAAAACCAAGACGACACTTTTTAATTTCAGCATTAAGTGTGTCCGGACCACAAGCTTTGTCACCTACATACATATGTACTGTACACCTGTCTATATTTTCAGGCAGATCATTTCTACAGAGAACTAACAGTAGAGGACCAATGATAGATCCCTGGGGCACTCCACATACTACAGTTAGAGGACGGTATAGAGTGTTATTCACAAGGATCTTCCGTCGTCTGTTCTCTAAATATGAAGTAGACCATAGGAGTGAGTTCCTTGCCTCCAACCCCGTAGGCCACCAGGTTCACGCGGAGAACCTGGTGATCCATGGTGTCAAAGACCATGTGCCGTTGTTGTCAAGATAGATCAAGCTGCCTGCATTGCAGACTTCACCTCACGGACCAGATGTCATAGAAAATAATCCCCAATATTCAAGGATACTTCTTCAACCGCGAAAATTTCCGTGTATCGGTGGAACAGCTTGGCGCCCCTTAATTGTTCACTGATATGCTGAGCTCTGGGAGCTATTAAAACACAGAAGTCTCGAATACTGTGTGATACTCCCATTCATTATCTATGGCTGCATGATTACAGTCGCGAATGCCGTCCTACACCTGTTAAGGTGCCGTTAAGTACCGTTTTGTGATCCTGGTAACCAGAATCGGCACTTCCATTTTGATAGTAGAATATTGTTCAAGGTCGTGGTGAAATAGAATAGTTAGATACTACTGACATGTAGGTCTGAAGTGACCTATTTATTTTATATCAATAAAAATATCTATCTATATGTTTATCTATTATCGCCCATTATGATACTTTACACCAGGTCACCAATTGCAATTGTATCAAGACAATATTGTAGGAATGAAATTTGCCGACATATATATATATACATATTCACAGAAAGAGAGAGAGATAGAGAGAGAGAGAGAGAGAGAGAGAGATAGAGAGAGAGAGAGTTCTGATTTACTCAAAATACTTTTGTGCAACGTTTCCTATATAATGAAACAGGAATGACCCAATGTATCATGGGATGACTCAATATATCATGTGGTGGCGGGTGCTGGATGAGATTTCTTCCTTCGGTACTTTTGCGAATGGATATATCTAGTTTTCACTTTCCTTTGGCCTGGAATATAACCCTGAATTCTTCGGAACAAAAATTAGACACCAATTGCAAACATGAGTTTTTCTTCAATCTGTAGTAACATCGAGTCGGCAGCAACATTTTAAATTCCTTTTGGCCAATTAGGTTGCAATTTGTTTGATGGGATCACTAACTTAAATATACATATCTTTATTTCCAATGATCATAAATCTATCAAAAAGGTAAATAGTTTTCAATCCAAAAGAGTCCAATGCAACAATGTGAGACAATTAAAAAGTAATTAGTGCACCGAACAGGCGTTGGACTCAGGAAATGTATATCCAAATACACTGGAAGCTACACACAAGTCACATTATAGTGTGGGTAGTTGTAGTAAATACATCTCACTCACATAAATCTTTTTAAAAATTGTTTCTCATGAACTTTAAACATGCGTTTTTCTCCATTAATATGTATGTTGTCTGTTTAAACAGAAAATATCTATAAAACTTCATTCAGGGCAAATAGTCTTCAGAAGGCACAAATATTTGTAGGGCAGTGATGTTTGACTTTATAAAATGTCAGATAAGGCACAGTATGTGTGTCATTAACACAATTTGATTTCGTTACACTTTGCACCAGACACTTCTATAACTTTAGGCAGAGAGGCCCAACACAAGCAACTAACTGGAAACTGTCTGAAAACATGAATATAATTTGACAATATATACAGATCTTTATAATACACCGAAATACTTTAATTTTTTCAAATTTCCATATTCATCCTGGGATCATGCTTTGGACCAAAGCGTAGAGGAAGGATACTAAAGTGAAAAGTAGTTTAAGTGGTGGGTACTGACGGTCAGGAGGATTCTTGGCGTGAGCGGTCCTCGGCTTAGACAACTTTACGGCTTTGTTGATATCGGACGGCTTCACCCGTAGGTCATAAAGTAAATATCATTCCCAGGACACCTGGCGTCCACATACTGAGCTGTCATCTATCCATCTAGTTTTATAATGCAGTTATTGGACAACATTTTTTCTTGTCCACAAAAGTAGACATTATTTTTGAGCCGATGCATAAAATTGTAACTGGATCCTTGCTGTTCCCGTTTGTGCACTCAAACTTTCTGAAACATCTGAGTTGGTTTGGTCATCTTGAAGTTTTAAAAACAGTTTCTCCCCTCGTCCTGGAAACTGTCTTACATTCGCTGTGGTCCAATGCACTGAAGCCGGGACACCAAGTTAATTTTGCACTCACTTTTCTTTGGAAGCAGGAACACTGAACCCAGACAAAGCAGTGAAACTCGCACATTGTTGCATTTTCTGCATTGTTAAAAAGTTTCTGCAAAATTATAAAGTGTGTGTCCGTAATCTGTGCTAATATACACTTGTTTACATGCCAGATAGTGTATATGATCACATATTGTATTTTGGGGCTATTAATGCAAACACAAACCTTGAAAGGGAACAAGTGATAAATTGTACTGGACAGTTAAAAACTGTTGTGCTGGTAGAAAATGTCACAAAAGTGGGACAATGAAGCAACATTTCTGAGCAGTTGGCACGGAGCCCACAACTTGGATTTAAATCTGTGTGCCGACGCAGACATTCTATTTTCAAGTGAATATTTCTTTCTTTGCAGGCAAATCTTGCATGGCGTTGAATATAGGTGTGAAACTATGATGAACAGGGTAATTTATCACAGAAAACCAAAACCTCATTATCTTATCACGTTTTGTAAGAGTTTTTCAAGCATAGACACATATGGTATGAACATAGCGCAGATCAAACAATTTGCATGAAAACCAAATTTACTAAACACGTCATTCGTCTGAAAGCCAATGATTATGCCACATATCCAGTTATCCTGAAGCAATTTGTATCAGAAGGCTTAGTTTGTAACCCACTTAAAATATTTAAATAACAAAATTCAAAATAAAATAAGATAAAATTAATATAGTCACATATATAAATGGAGCATCACCTCGTGACACCCGAGAAACGATTTGCACGCTTTTGGAGATTTTATTTATTCATTAAAAAATATTATTTCTTTTTCGTTTGAAGAGGATCTAAACGAAAGCTTTCGAGAAGTCCAATACTGATTGCGAAAGACCAAGGGAAAAATGACGACAGAGAGTATGCTATAACATATGCAATGGCTTGGCTCACTCGCGTGTGGGCGAAGTTAAAATAGCATAATTAAACCAATGGAGACAGATGCGTAACTACACTTTTTTCATTTATTGATATTTCAAAACTTTCCACTGATTATAAAGTCATATGGTTCTCTTTCATAGATTTTCATTTGTCATTAGTAATTTTTTGTGGTTGCAAAATGTGAGGATGACCTGCTTAGCCGTTACTTAATACATATTACTAAATTGATATGGCTGTACCGCCATGTGTTTTATATAATGCAGCTTCTTAGTATCTTATAACTTTCAACTTTAATGTGAATCGATCGAATAGTTTGCATATGGAATACAATTTTATATAGTTTGAGACAGTTATCATTATTTTTATATGCGCAAGACCCAGGGAATAACAGCTTGCTCCGAAAGACGCCTTTTTTCAATTAGCTTACATTGTTAATCTGACAGGGAAACGGTTACAGTGCACTTCATTTTGTCCAGTACGTGACAATAGGTCTGTGAAGATGAATAGCCGACAAACAAGTCTCTGATAAAAAAGATAAGTGCACAAAATGATCCAACAAGGATGGGCCCAGCCAGCCTGCCCAGTAAGGCGAAAGGTTATCCTAGCATTATGAAGGTTTTGGCAGCGATGCAAGCGATCAAGTCATGCCGGTGTAAGTTATGAGTTTTCCAATGATATATCAATCTGAGTGTGAAGGAACAAACGACGACCACCAATCTGTTGCTGAAACATACACTTTCTGCGTCGCCATGACGTCAATGACCGTCATCACAGCTCAAAGACTCGCTCCTACAGGTGGAAATCATAACATTGGCTGTACAAATTAATGGCATCTTGAGGAGACAAGTCAGTTTTGGGGTAATGGGAGGAAACCGTGGATAAAGTGGCTGATTACTAGGGACCAACGCAAAGCCTTTCCTCTTACCGTTCCTTGCGTCTCAGCGCTACACCTTGCCAATACAAACCAGTCCCGCGTCCAGGTGCCTTAGCGGCCAGGAAGAATGATAAATTGGGCACTACAAACACCAGTAAATATTTGTCTATGGCTGCACAAAATGTTTTATATCAGGTGCCGCTAGAAGCTAGATAACGAGTGGCTTGTTTTGCATGTGTAAAGATTAGTCAAAACAAATGGTTTCTTTGCCTGCATGGACACCCTTCCAGATTGTTCCCACTGTGGCACTCTGTGGAAAACTGCGGCCTGAACGAGGTTCCGCGTGCCATAATACTGATAGCCCTTTACGTCATGTCGACGCAAGAACGTCAAAAAGGCACAGCCGGACGCATGTGTGACATAGAATAAAAAGTTAATCCACAAGGGCATCAAGTAGACAAACGTGCAAGACATGCCTGAGCAGGAATGTGTAGTTTGTATACCCTTTAAGAGGAAAAAGGGAATACATGTGTTGAACATACAATTGAACGTCACCCCAGAAGCCTCATGATTGCCCAAAGCGCCGTTTGCTGGTTATCCCTAAATCCAAAATTGCGCAGCACTATTGCTTGGTGTTTTTCAGAATTTTATATATATATATATATATTCAAAGAAAAAAACTTTCCTTTTAAAGATATTCTTGTAAGCTTCAACTCTGAAAACCTTTTACCTGCGTGGCCATGATTCTACTCGTTGAGTTGTTATGTTTGGTTTACCACGCTGAGGTGAAAAGTGTCTCCTGTTCGGTAATTTACTTTTCACTAGATAACATTTCTTTTGACAGAATATGCAAGAAATTCATCACATGGACATTGAAGAAGGTTTGTAATCTAAGAAATACATGCCTTACAAAGTAGCGCTGGTTTGAAGACGATATGCAAGCGTACTTGTGATGGGAAGAAATATTAGAAGAATGTTGATGTACAGCTGATTATCGGCACCATCCACATGTGGCAGGCAGATGGCAGTGTCCAGTTTTTGCAATGAATGGTCGGTCCTCTCCTGCGGAGATTTGGCCCTTTGCCCTCTGGTATATAATTGTATTGCTTCACGGACATCACTTTAACCCTTTGCCCTCTGGTATATAATTATAATGCTTCACGGACATCACTTTAACCCTTTGCCCTCTGGTATATAATTGTATTGCTTCACGGACATCACTTTAACGCTTCCATTGACAACTTCGACAAAAGTCGATGTTCATTGAATTGAGACGACGATGCTGGATTCATATTCTTGTAAACAACCTTTCACTCCAATACCAACATACTTATAATTGTAGAGATCATAAGAACGGTCCAGATCAACATCTTACCTTGGTGCTCTTTGGGCGCACCCCAGGGAAGCTGTTGACTCAAATGTGGCAGTAAAAGAGTTATGTTATACGTCAATTTGCTTAAGACGCACACACCATTAACTTGGTAAGCATTGCATTTCAAGCTAGCATCACAGCAAAATACTCTGGGAGTAATTATATTCCACAGGTGTAAAAATAGCACTGTGGACTATTATACTTTAACATGTGTATTCAAATAGTCGTTATCATAGCCCATATCGCGTGGTCCTCCCCTAATCGTGTATTAAGTAAGAGATGAGACATACGTTAAATATTGAGCCAGCCCTCCTGCCAGGCGCTGTTACATGTAGTCCCACATGACGCCAGGTGTGGGTGTTTGTAAACACATCACCAGACCCACGCTTTGTCTAAGTGTTGCCATTTAATAACACCACCGAAACATTATGACCGTTTAGCTCCTTCCTCTATTGGCGTTTTCACGGGTATGTTTAGCAGGTAACTCAGTACGTTCCAGGAAAAAAGCTATGTCAGGACCAAACATTGTCCAGGATATGTACATTATGGCAACCTTAGATTACCAATGTCAGCTTAGTAAACAAGAGTCTACAGACGGTTTGCTAAAAAGAAAGGAATGCATGGTGATGTGTTTTTATTTGACATCAAGCACTATTCTATTAAGGATATTCTTGGCAGCTTCATGGGTATAATTAGGATATCGTCTTTATGATATAATGCTTAGGGGAGATGGTACACTAGTTATCTTTGAACTCCATGAGAAATAAGTTTACGTTAGGTTCCAGTAGACTTCAGTTCCAGTGACCTGCCAGGATTTTTCTCCCGATCTGCTTTCTCTCATTTGCATGTTTCGGATTGATGGCATTATGGCCCAAACTTCAGATTAAGACCCAGTTTGTGCTGTCTTAATGACAGCACAGACCTAAAAGAAGTGACTACAAGTCAACTTTACACACAGTCTCAGGCAAGTCAACTAAACATGCAGTCTCAGACAAGGCAACTAAACACATAGCATTAGACAAGTCAACTAAACACGCAATCTCAGACAGGTCAACTAAACACGCAGCCTCAGACAAGTCCACTGAACACGCTGTCTTGGGCAGGCAACTGACGCAGACATAGTCTTTTTCCAATTTTCATAATGTTAAAATCAGTTTTGCTTAGTTTCCAACAACTTGTAACATGAGTTGTACGTTGTACAGAGTGCGAGACAAACCCTCTCAGCGCACTTTGGAGTACGTTTACATGTTAACATAAACATATGCACTAAACATGCACTCTCAGACAAGGCAACTAAAAGTCTTTAAGTCGAAAGCTTAACTTCACTTTGGTACCAATGACAGCTATTTCTTAGGTTGGCCTGATTAAATGTAATGGTTCCCGGTACTATTATTTGGTGATAATGTCGAGCAAACCTCTAGACAAAATTTATGAAACTACACAGATCCGCTGACTGATTAATTGGACCTGCTAGCAAATGCAAGATATTTGACATGGTATGTTTCCCACGTAAAATTTACGATCAGCACCTCACGCGCTTCCTATTCAACGTATTTTATTGAGTCGCTGATGCTAAAACATATTTGTTACCAATCTGAATTAGAGTTTTCACAAGCTCCCCCGACTGTAAAATAGCTGTTAAGTATATGAAAATTTTGCGAAAAGGTCTGCAGCCGCTGTTTGTCGTGGGCGACTCAGACCACAGATCAACCCCATGATATACATGCAATGTGGTCTTGATATATGTTGTATTCGCACAGCAAACAGATTTCATTATTATGGAATATAGCAATTAGTATGTCCCTGTTTAGCCACCAGCTGTTATTGACCCATCATGAACGAATTGAGGAATTGACTTGTGGTACTCTACACCAGTCACCTATGGTATATTCCTGCTTTATTGGTACTCCACACCGTTCAACCAGATGGTACTTCATGCTACATGTGGCACTCTAGAGCATTCACCTAAGGTACTTCATGCTATGTGTGCTACTCTATTCCAGTCTCCTATAGTACTTCATGCTATGTGTGCTACTCTATTCCAGTCTCCTACGGTACTTCATGCTATGTATGGTACTCTACACCAGTTACGTAAAGCACTTCATGCTATGTGTGGTACTCTACACCAGTTATGTAAAGCACTTCATGCTATGTGTACTACTCTATTCCAGTCTCCTATGGTACTTCATGCCATGTGTGCTACTCTATTCCAGTCTCCTTTGGTACTTCATGCTATGTGTGGTATTCTACAGCAGTCTGCTATGGTACTCCATGCTATGTGTGGTACTCTACACCAGTTACGTATAAAAGCACTTCATGTTATGTGTTGTACTCTGTTCCAGTCTCCTATGGTGCTTCATGCTATGTGTGGTACTCTACACCAGTTACGTATAAAAGCACTTCATGTTATGTGTTGTACTCTGTTCCAGTCTCCTATGGTGCTTCATGCTATGTGTGGTACTCTACACCAGTTACGTATAAAAGCACTTCATGTTATGTGTGGTACTCTATTCCAGTCTCCTATGGTACTTCATGCTATGTGTGGTACTCTACTCCAGTTACGTAAAGCACTTCATAATATGTCTGGTATTCTACAGCAGTCTCCTATGGTACTCCATGCTATGTGTGGTACTCTACACCAGTTACGTATAAAAGCACTTCATGTTATGTGTGATACTCTATTCCAGTTTCCTATGGTACATCATACTATGTCTGGTATTCTACAGTAGTCTCCTATGGTACTTCATGCTATGTGTGGTACTCTACACCAGTTACGTATAAAAGCACTTCATGTTATGTGTGGTACTCTATTCCAGTCTCCTATGGTACTTCATGCTATGTGTGGTACTCTACTCCAGTTACGTAAAGCACTTCATACTATGTCTGGTATTCTACAGCAGTCTCCTATGGTACTCCATGCTGTGTGTGGTACTCTACACCAGTTCCGTATAAAAGCACTTCATGTTATGTGTGATACTCTATTCCAGTCTCCTATGGTACATCATACTATGTGTGGTATTCTGCAGCAGTCTCCTATGGTACTCCATGCTGTGTGTGGTACTCTACACCAGTTACGTATAAAAGCACTTCATGCTATGTGTGGTACTCTACTCCAGTCTCCAATGGTACTTCATGCTATGTTCGGTACTACAGTAGTCTCCTATGGTACTTCATGCTATGTGTGGTATTCTACACCAGTTACGTAAAGCACTCCATGTTATGTGTGGTACTCTACTCCAATCTCCAATGGTACTTCATGCTACGTTTGGTACTCTACACCAGTTACCTATAGCACTTCATGCTATGTGTGGTACTACATCAGTTTCCTATGGTGCCTCATGTTATGTGTGGTATTCTACACTAGTTTCCTATGGTACTTCATGCTATGAGTGGTACTACACCAGTCTCCTATGGTGCCTCATACTATGTGTGGTATTCTACACCAGTCTCCTATGCTACTTCACGCTGCTTGAAGTTCCTAGGCAGATTAGCGGTTGGACGCTACGTGTCATCCTTTAGTATAGATATTTCAGTTTAGAAGTAACAAAACCTAAAGGTAGGCTTTCCCGTGTTCGGTATTCCGAAGGGTTTGTGTGCTCCCTACCTGCTCTGCTGTCTTATTGAGCGCATCTCATGGTGTCACCCTCTACCAAATTTTCACCACGGATTTTACCATGCAACTCAGATCTTAATATATTAAGAGAGTGTGCATGCATTATCTGCACCTTCGTGTATTTATAAGGCGATGTTTCTGAAATTGACACTTGTCGTTAAAGGATTGGTGCCTAGGTGATCGTCACGGGCATGTGCACATTTTCATTATAATTTTTGTACAACTGCCCAAAACTATTGAAATGCTAGAATATATTTTAACATACTTTTACTTTCAACCGTTTGGTTATAATTCGTCAGCGTATTCTATAGAGTAATATCATGAATATTCCACGTTGGCGTAAATCGAACGGTTTGTAAACTATCAAAATAATTCTACGATTAAAAAAATTGTATTTGTATGGTTACAATCAAACATATATCACAGTTCTCTCAAAATAATTCAGTCAAAAATGCCACTATTCTATTCTCTGCATCCTCGTCCTACTGATACAATGCCTACAAAATGTGACTATCATTAAAGTCTCGTTTTTGTGCTAAAATGTACGGAAATGAATCACTTGATCTATGATACTACCCTTAAGTAGCTTCTTGACAATACATAATTTTCTTTTGGTGTGTGATGATAGTGAATTAAGCAGCGCATCTTTTTTTCAAAAGAAGTAAATAACAACTACCGATGATAGAGCAATGATAAACAAAGCTATGCGGTACATTAACGTTAATCATCGCATGGACCATGACGTCCCAAACACTGCTCAGGGAGTATCTACGCATATGATGATCCTGTTGAAGAAGTTTCCTGCATTGTATTCGTATTTGAATATCACAGTTCAAAAATAAGTAGTCCACGGGATACTTGCCGATAAAAACAAAGAAAAGAAACGATTTAATTGTGGTATGCATGTTTTTTTTTTTTTTTACAGCACCTAAATAGTTTAATACTGCAACGTTCACTGAGCTATCCAAAACAATACTCAGGAATCAGATGAGATTTATTAAGTTAACTGACAAGGACACTCCCCCCCCCCATATATATATATATATATATATATATATATATATATATATATATATATATATATATATATATATATATATATATATATATATATATATATATATATATATATATATATATATATATATATATATATGTGGCTAAATGAAGTGGCTCACATATGTCACAACGATTTTTATGAGATTTCCCGTTAAAAGAACCCACGGTTTCTTGTACCATCTTTTTGCATGAAGCTTTGATAAACTGAATTGCGTCACCGATATTACTATGGCTTCGTATCGTATTGATGTGATGTACCCGTGAGTTGCATCACGTATAACCCTGGACATAGGTAAATCAATAATGTGCTGAATCCAGGTTAGTAAATGTGTATCATTGATCGGACGACGTGTAGTCTATGTGCATGCATCTAAATTTCAATGAGTTAAATAGCGTGATGCAGCCGATCTGAATGCAAGGCAAGCGTTTTGCACGGTCAAAATTATCATCTTCCAATGGAAATGTGTAAGATGCTGCAAGAACAAGGAAGCTTTGCCGTTGCACAATGATGTGAATGCCTGCATAAGGTCAGTGTGATTTCTATGACGTCAGGCCTCGAGATGCGATTACCCGGATAAAACCGCTGTGTATAAAAAGCTTGTATTCCACACCAAAATAAATTACTAGGGGTGATCTGAGTACACGCTTTGGCCGAGGACATTAAGTGCGTGCATACATCGGTTTTTCCATCGATTATTTTTGCTTTCCTTTTTGTTAGCGCTTTGTATTTCAGTAAAACTTGCAACCTTAAGTTCACGTCACCTTGAGGAATTTACCGTGGCAAGTAGATCTCACCATATTAAATGATGTGGAAGCCCATGGTCAATGTAAACACTTTCGACAAACACATCAACCATGGCAGTGTTTACAAGAATTTAGCTGTTCGTTGGGATTAGTATGATACAGACCCATGGTCATTGTAAACAGTCTCGACAAAAACGTGACATATGGCAGTGTTCACATGAATCTAGCTGTTGGTTGAGACTAGTAGGTACAAGGTCCATGGTCAATGTAAACATTCTCGACAGGTCAATCAATGATATTGTCTCTATCAAGGTAGCTTTCGTTGCCACCTGTAGATTTGAGTGAACAGCATTTTGAGGCACCCAGTTTCACTTTCACTAATACACATGGCAGATCCCTCCTAATAGAAGTCCAGGCACGCTAAAGCTGTTGCCAATACATGTACTTTTCCGTCGCACCATGGCTTTGTGATCCCTGGTCTATGTATGGTGTTGCGCCTAACTTTACTGCTTTTTATGAACGATTTGGCTACCCCTAAATTATGCTCATTAACTTTTAAATCATCTGAAGTTCCATCTTACATGTAGGCAGATTAAAGATGTCTACTTCGAGAGTAGATTTGAAACATCAGTGTTGTTATATGATTGGTATATGGAAGCTAATGTGCCTGTTTCAAAGTGTCACACAGAGGAAAATGCTGGGTGCATCTTCTCGAGGATTACCTACAACTTATGTAGCTTTCTTGGCGAGACAGGTACAGTAAAGATCTACCATAACATCAGGTATATATCTGTGTGGGTCTCTCTGTGCCAAACGTGTTCGTAAGTCAGGGCCTGCAAGATGTTCTCGCTATATATTACGAAACATAGGCCATATGTGCCTCCTTGTGTTATTCTTGACCCTTCTTAAGAAGTTTTGTACACTAAAAGATGTTTCAGATTGTTCATCTTTCAATACATT
Organism: Hermodice carunculata; assembly: GCA_964020975.1. Lineage (NCBI taxonomy): Eukaryota > Metazoa > Annelida > Polychaeta > Eunicida > Amphinomidae > Hermodice > Hermodice carunculata. The sequence continues at coordinate 135,752,750 of OZ026612.1, read as the reverse complement.
ATATGGATGACAATGACTTGATGGGCAGCTTGCTATTGTCAAATTTGGTTAGATATTACCCAAGTTTTGGAAGGTGCCCTGCACTTGCTAAATTCCTGAATGGAAAATTTAAAAAACCAAAGTAAAGGCACAAAACTGCACAACTATGATATAGTCTGACAAACCGATGGCGAGCAGAGGCAAAGAGGTGAATCGGAGGTATCAGGTTAACCTGCTAAATCCCACTTCCTGAAATGTAACTATTAGTGTCTTGCTAGCAAAGTTTTTTTCTGCGAAAGATGACTCGCTAGTGTCACTTATAGCCTGACGTAGCGAGGTAGGGGTTCCATCTGAATCTATATGTTTGAGGGTGAGCGATGCACAAATTGTCAGCTTGTTATGATATCGTGTGCTTTCTAGGATGTGGGGGATTGCCAAAGGTGTGTACAGAACAGCAGGCTCTATTTTACCTTGTGCTCAGAGAGGAAGGTACAAAAAATATTCACAGGTGGTTGTCCTCTCCTTCTTGCTTTCCCTAATGGCCAAGGTCATTTATAGACCCTACGACCTTGGCCGTGGATAACATATAAAGTTGCAATATATATAGTTCAGTGAAATTCCAAGTATGCACAGCTTGCAACGTGATCAACCTATGTTTTTGGCGGAAATCTCAAGTATAATGAACTCTAAGTTATCGGTGTCAGTATACTATTTGAACGATACCACAGCACATGTAAGGCGTGGAACGTTTTTTTACGCATTTGGCTTTTCTGTTGTGTGTTATCTGAACACTACTTCTTGTAACATTATCGCAAGTTTTTCATTAGCAGACCTATGATACATAAATATATAAGCCTACATTTGAGCAAAGGTTTCTGACTGGTGTGTCAATCTTTTTAAATTTATGATGCATGATGTTGTGGAAAATTATGCAGCCCTTACCTGTCCCTTTGGTGATCTTCTTGAAATAGTTCCACGGTCTGGCAGAGAAGGTATCTGCTTGCTTAACCATACACTCCTTGATGGCTTCCACCCCATTCAAAACAACCACGAGTCGGGTGCCCATGTAAAGACTGTACACATCGCCATACCTGTTCCACCAGGCCATGAACTTAAGGTATGGCTTCTTGCCCATGAAGGGCAACACCCCCAAAACGGGTACCCCGATGGGTCCTGGGGGTAAGTTTCTCGTGCGCACCACGTGCACAGCAAACAAGAGAACAATGGCGACAATCACCAATAAAACGCGAGGTGTCCAGTCGAAGTCTGTGCTCGCGGCGCTGGAGAACATGTCTACAGGAGCAGTCACGTTGGCTGGTGGCGCGTGGTTTCCCCGCTAAAGTTTACAAACAAACTACAGTGTGTGCTCCAAGACAGGAATACATATGAGAAGCGGCAAGGCATGTCTGGCGCAATGCCAAGGTGATAAAAGTAGCTATCATCGATATCCTACCTCAGCAGGGTCACATGTTCCACATCAGGTCACTACAACAGCACAGAGCGCGGGAAAGCAATGACATACAAGGGGGCTCACTCTTCTTCGGCCTTCCAGTGGCGCAGCTGCCCTGTAGCTGAGCGCCACAGTTGCTCTGTAGGTCTGTAATAGTAACTGCTTCCCAGCACTCTGCAAGGTGGTTGTCTCATTCACCTTAAGCTTCCGTTTTAGCATATAGAGATAAACTAAACGGTGTGTTGCCCGCACCGCTGGCCTTTAAAGCGAGCAATAGGGGAAAAAAACATTTAGACAGGCAACTGGCAGGTAACCTGTTGTGAGTGGCCGACTGCATAGTAATCCCTGGCCTTCCTATCAGTGCGTACTACCGGAGAGTGGAGCCAGCAGCTGGCAGTACACATCTTCATTCCTGCCTGATAAATCCCTCCATGACATTTAAATTAAATTCTGGGCATGACATTGTTGACACAGAACGTCATGTCTGCTAAATTAAGTAGTCTGAAGGCTGGTTAGATAATTGCACTGGTATATCGGAGGAACCTGTAAGACAGGTACACTCGGTGCACATAGACAACTGGCGCAGAAGAACTATCGCGAAGCTTGCCATGACTAGCTTCATTTTGCTGTACTACATTTATACAGCTACTATGACGGCACTTCATATATACTTCAAAGATGATTTGCCACAAGTCATGCTGCTTTTATAATTACAGAATAAATTAAGACCTGATGTCAAATAAGGGAAAAATTGAATTCGATATTAAACAGTGAAGGACATAAGGTATGAGCTGGAACTTTTCAGTCATTTTTTTGTTTGTTTGTTTGTTTGTGTTTTTTGTTTTTTTGTTTTTTTTTTTTTATTTGTTTTTTTTTTGTTTTGGTTTTGTTTTTGGGGTTCTTTTGGCGGTTTTTGTTGTTTTTTGTTTTTGCTTTGGTTTTTTTGTTTTTACTGGAAAGCGACGGGAAGGGCTCGGTGATGGGGTACCAATCTAGAAATGTGATCAGGGATGCTCGACATGGACGTCATTTTTAAAATCATATTTGCATTTGTGGAAGATAATAGGTTAACGCATCGATTTAAGACGTATGGATCGTACCAATTACTGCCGCAGTGATAATCGTAGATGTAAGCTCCTGGTTAGCGGATTGATATCCTTGCACCATACACGACAAAGCATGCAATCAGTGTGTTTGTATATGCTTGTTAATTAATACAAGCATTGCATCTGGAACCATGAAGTCACAACAACTACAAAAGGCAACCTCTGTCAGCCGATGACAGACAAGATTAGCTTTCGAGCTTCAAAGATTGCTTTAAGTTTCTATTTTAACTTGATCATTTTGGTTCGGCGTAATGGTGTGAATCCTGCCGTGTTGTAATTGAAAGCATTAATTTACTTCTGCCAACATTGTATGAATGGTGGGTGAAATAATCTCCGAAATACATTTAACATACGAAACAAAATGTTGTAAGTCAACGTGTATGATTTGAGCATATTTACTTATGATATGTATCGACTTGTACACTTGGCTACACTTTACATTAATTCCCCTCATCGTCCAACATCTAAAAGACATGCAAAAATTCTTTTTCCAACATAGAACACGTGATTTATGTGAAGTTAGTTCGTTAACCAAATTACTAAAAAAGGCGGGGGACGGACTTACAAACTGCAGACATTGCGTGTGTGACTGACTGAATACTCAGAAGGAGGAGTTCTCATCTTAAGTGGAGAGCAGATCAACTACAGTGAATTGTCCTTGCCAGAAGAACCTGACCTGTGCTTGGGCAGTGTTAATGTGGACTATATTTAGTGAACTGTGACCAGTACCAGTGGATTGTGTTCAATCTGGACTTTAATCAGTACCTATAGACTGTGGTCATTGCCTAAATAGTCAGCGAAAACACAGATACGTGTACCATTAATTACCGTATCTTCGTATGATAAAGTCCTCTGGTTGAATTCAACAGTTTCTGTTTTGTTTTGTTTTGATTTTTTTTTGTTTTGTTTTTGTTTTTGTTTTGTTTTTGTGTTTTTTTTGTTTTGTTTTTGTTTGTTTTTGTGTGGGTTTTTTTTTGTTTTGTTTTGTTTGTTTTGTTTTGTTTTGTTTTGTTTTGGTTTTTTTTGAGTTCATTCATATATATTCCAGGAGTACCTGGAGCATTCATTGCCACAACTTCATAACAAAGTAGTGCTAACAGTTCTGTGGAATTTAATTGACTTGATCTTCATTTTCAATAACATATATGCGAATTTGTTCACAGGGAGATGATGACATGAATGCAATTCATCGAGCTGGGCGCCTGACGGATAACCACGCCTTGAACAGTATAATCTGGTTAAATACACTACGTTATTTAGAGCAGTTCCAGAAAGTTAAGAAAAATGCTTTGCGTGCGTCAGTCTAAATGAGAGACCCTAGGGAGGTAAAGGGAGTACTCCATAAGCCCGAAAAAGCATTGTCAATCTGGTCTTGTGCCGGCTTTATCTTTTGGAATTCAGCAGAAACAAACATCACGTGTTAGCTGTGATGCAGTGGCAATCACAGCTACCGGTTCAAAAACCAAATCTCAAACTATTTGAGAAAATGCGTGTGTGATCTTTATGCAAGAGCGTGTTTGTGTCACCCATTGTAGAAGTTTTGTTCCATTTCCCGACAGCTCAAAATGCAGGTTTTAGAGACCAGCCTGCAGTGTTCATTAGGACCACGCCTTACGCTACCTATGCTGGGGGGCGGGGGTGGGGGCACACCGATGGGCAAATGACAACAGCTGTTCGGCTGACCAATATTTAAATCAGTCGCATCTGTATGGTCGTTATTCATACTTAATATCAACAAGAATTTCATTCGAAAAGTACCAAATACAAAATTAATTATTTATTATTCTATGAAAAAAAAATTGTCTTTTTGTGTTTTTAAACTGGCATGTAATAAGAGAACGCAGGTTAATATGTATTTTCACATTCACAATAAAAGACAATGATTTATAAAATCTGCGCACTACGTTATTAAAAGTCAATACTAATTTTCCTGCGGCCCTTTAAAGCGCCACCACGGCAATATACTTGCATAGGAGCAATACCAAGCACAGATCTTACAACATCAGAACCATCCACATATACCAACATGTTGAATAGGCACAGTCATGTCATTGTTTGATTCAGCGATGAAAGGTTCTAAAACTCCAAACACATGAACACGTTTGAAATAGACCGTCGTCAAAAAAAGTCTCAAGAGGAAAAATAGATAGGAAATGTATGAAGGCCTCCATAAAACTGGTTGGTTGGAATTCATTGCTTAAATTGGCTTTTTTTCCATCTGAGGAATGTTTGCTTCACACTTTTGGTGATTGACGTTTAGATTCAAATAACATCATTCGTTCATTTTAAAAATGACACACATATTTGGAAAGCTTATATCCATTATAAGTTTATGTGCTGGAAATGAGGTCATGCTTTTAAGCCTCAATGTTAACACATTGTTGGTAAATGCATTCCAGAATGGCCATTATAATTTTTCAGAATGTTTGTTCAGATGTGCTTTAAAATGCACAGATCAAGATACTAGTAAAACCAATTAATAAGAACGCGGCCAATATATACCAGCTTCCAGTGTAAGCCAAAAAATATTTACCGTCAATTTTGTACTAAAACTGGCGGCCTATATTAGAATATGATTTGCTTCTGTGTGTTAAGAAGTCGCTTCACCTGGGTGTGGTTTGCACTATGGCTAATCTTTAAAATACTGAAGGTCAAGTCCGCTGCTGAATACACATGAACGCATCGACTGCGTTTTGTCACCAATGAAACAGTCGATATATGAGTGTGCAGACACAGTTATTTCGGTATTCCTAATAAATAAGTAAAGAGGCAAGCTTAATGAAACTACTTTAATTTGATTTAAGACTCATAATTACCAGTATTTTTCCAATATTATGAACTTTTTGTAACTGCTAGAAGTCGGGATTTTATATTTTTTCGTATTTCTACTTTTTTGTAACAGCAAGTTTTAAAAGTTGTAAAGTAATAACGGGATTTTTTCTCGTAATTGCAACTTTTAAAAGTCGCATCTTCGACTTTAATCCCGAAGTTAAGAATTTATTTCAAAAGTCATAATTAGAGGTTTTTCCATGTTATTGCGAGTTCTACAAAGCGTAATGATAAGTATTGTCTTGTATTTTTGAGTTTTATAAGTGATAATTTTTACATTTTCTGTAATTACGTGATTTGTCTCCAAATCACGCATACTTACAAGTTTAAGGCATTTCGCACACATTGAAAAGAATACAGTACACATTGTGGACAACATGTATAACATACATATAATATACAGGATAAAAGTAAAACAATTTTTTAACAATTCAATAATGTGTATGGTTTGAACATTTACACATCAGATATGCAAGCCACTTTAAGTGATTTATGTGAAATGAGTAATACCGACAAAATTACAGAGTTATCATCAGCAATGCTTTCTCTTTTATGATACAGTTATGTCCTAGCCCCCCCCCCCCCCGCATGATTGTACAGGGAGAAGTAAATTAAATTTAGTGATTTTTATACCTCTCGTAAACACTAGGTCATGGCATGACACTGAGGATCGGCTGATTCACACATGACAAGACTAAAGGAGTTCGAAGCCATTTAAAGTTCAAATTCTTGACGTGAAGAACCCGAGAAGTTGACCAGCACAAAAGTGGAGCACAAAAATTGTTCCATTAGTGTTTTCCCTCATGCACAGAAGTAATACATGTACTTTCGTCCTGTAAACAGCTATAATACTGTAGGATACCCTCGCTGCAACTTATTTTGAGTGTAATGGCTGCACCAACTTTGTTGACAGTCTTCACATTTTGATGCTAAAAATGTTTGGTGTAAGATTGATTTCGCTTTGAGACCAAAATGGGAGGTGGGGGCGGGGTAGAATAGATATAGTTTCATTCAAATTAGAATGGAGCCATGTCTTGGTGTGCATGGAATTTGTTGGACTTCAATGACTTACATATTTTCATATTTTTAAATGTGCCAATAGTGATTGTAGTTCGGATGTAGTGAATTAGATTTTGATCCGATAAAGGATAAAGATCGATTCAACCGCCATGTGCTGTAGTGTAAGTACATTGCCACATGAGTCCTCGTGATCGCCCATGATGTAATTATTAGATAAATGTGAGCTAATTCGGGTAGAGAAACTTTGAATGTCTGTCTGTTGTCTTATAGCCTTGACACTTTCTTCTCAAAATCCTTGAATACAATGGCGTTTAGATGATTGTGATTTGATAGAAACAAGTTATCCACCCCAGAACTCAACATATAGAAGTTTTCAATCATGGGCAAGATCAAAGCTGAAGGTGAAGTTGTAGTTATGATATTTTGAAGACATGACTTGTGTAGGAAGACCGTCACGAGAAGCATTGTTACACAGTCATTTTTTGAAAGACGAAGGTACGAGTTTAAAAATTCTAAATTACGAGCCAAATTCGAAATTGAGAGAAAAGCTCCAAATTACGACAAAACCACTCAGAATTACGACTTTCCACGCTCGTACTTACGAGGAAAAACTCGCAATTGCGACTTTTAAAATTCTTTCGTGTGAGATCTTTTTTTTCATTATTGTTTTTGGGGTCGCATTAGGTTTCGTAAAATGATATAAAAATGTCAACATGACTTACCGTGGGGTAATACAGTACAAAAAAAAACACGAAAATGAAACGAGATACTTTTGAGTAGAAAAATATCCATTTACACAATAAAAGAAATGCGACCATAGCAAATCAATCACAAAGATCACTTTATCATGTGGTGATTTACGTCGCAGTTGAAGATCGGGCTGCTGTGGCTTGCTTGGGTTTTCCCAAAATAGGATAAAAATGTTGAAAATAGTGCAAGAAATTCTTCTCGGAAAATCCGAAATTTTTATGTCGTCATCCTGTCATTAATTTGAATGTCTAGGCCTGGTGCTAAGTAAGCTAAAAACACTTTTGACACACAGCTTATTCACTGACCAATCCAACCGAGTTTGTTGTGGCCAATATGCTGGTAACCTTACATAGACTGTCTGGCAGTGCAGTGCAGTGCATTGGTGATGATGATGATGATGATGATGATGATGATGATGATGATGATGATGATGATGATGATGATGATGATGACGACGACGATCATCATCATCATCATCATCATCATTGGGAAATCACACCTTTTGCACGGGGGCCATTGACCGGAGTAAGTATGTGGTGTGTTCCTGACATGTTTTAAAACATTACTTTTAACTGAAATACATCTAGGCTTACATATTTGAAGGTAACTGTACAATATAAACATAGAATACCCACAAACGTTGTCTGCAACTGCCACCCAATGCTAACTTTTGTTTCATACATTCCTGTATCTGACTGGAATCGCAAAATAATCCCCAAGTCGGAGCAACATTTCTTGGCGCACTTTCGCCATATTGTCTGCTATATTCATATTATGAATTGATCAATAGATGAGTTGCAACGATGATGAGGAAAAGTTATTCCCACAAACTATCGTTGGTAGAAATGGTAAGCATAGTGTGAGATGAGTGCCATGTGAGAAATGCACAGGTTTCATTATGTACAAATGCTATGCACAAGCAACACGTATACTTCTGCACTTGAGACAAGCACGGTACTACATGACGCTGCTTGGGGAAAAATTGCACCATCGGCCTGGACCATTCTTACATCCGCCGAATAACACGCACTGCACAGAAGCGACCCCAAAACAATATGAGGTATACCCGGATTCATTTGATAACACCGCTCGTTCACTTATTGGTTTCCTCAGAAATGTAACCTTATTTTGCAAATAAACGTTTCTTAATAAACAGGATATGATTATCGCTTTTATTTTATTCCCTTTTGCATAACCAAACCATTTCATTGTGGTTTTATTTAAGCATATTGATGCGATTACCTGTATTGCGCCATTGTATATTCTCATGAAGGAGAGCGTTTATAAGACTATATATTTTGCGGTAGTTGGTAGTGGTTGTGTGTTTCGGGGGGTTGTTTTTATTTAAATTTTGTTTTTTTTTGTTTTTATTTTTGCGGGTTTCTTTTTTTTTTTTTTTTTTTTTTTGTTGGTTTTTTCTGTTTATTTTTTTTTTGTTGTTGTTTTGTTTTTTCTTTGTTTGTTTGTTTTTGTTGTTTTTTTGTCTTTCTGTATTTTTTGGTTTTTTTGAGGGGGGGGGGCAGTCAACATTCTGGTTATCATATGCTGGATTGCACTCGCTTGTAGTGAGTCAGATGCGATGGTTGTTGGGATGTGTCATGATTTCGTCGTATTCTGTTGGGTTTTTTTTATCACGGTGTTTGCTTAATGTGTTATTGGTATTATTATGTCATCGTCGTCATCATCATCATCATCATCATCATCATCATCATCAAGTATGTGTTCGTTACGCTGGGGCTATGTTAGTGGTGTACGCTTTTTCGAGTGATAATAATAAAGATTAGTTTATGTCCGGTTGCATGCACGTGGAATAAACAATATAACACACGTATCATCTAACATACCCACAAGCTGTCTTCATTTTGAGACGTGGTGCACCAAAATGTGGTGCACCAAAATGTGGTGCACTAAAATGGCTGCTTGGATTAAAATCCACGCAATGGAGCTGCCAGGCCATCACCAGTGTGTTCGGCACTGCACCATTATGTCCAGTGTGGTATCATCCCATTCAATTTACAAGGACGGTTAGCATCTCTGCCGCCCTTAAAGCATTATAACTGTCACCACAGTAGTCAAAGATTTTTATCACAACCAGTGAATGTAATAGTTGTACGAATCCTGCACACTTGTTGGTCATGTGCTAATATGTGTTAAATGTGAAAAAACCACGTGACATGCGTAAGAAAAACAGAATCTTGCTTGGTTTGAATGTGCGAGTCATTGAGCAATTACAAGAGAATTAAAAATATGTTGAAAAAGTGAAATCTGTGCAATCTAAAAATGAATGGTACACCAAAACAAAAAAGCAGAAGAAATATATCAATGAGGCTGCGGCTGAATGCCTGCAAAACTTCAAGATTGAGAAACTTAAACGTTGTTGGTATATTTGAAAATCCAAGAAATTGAACACAAACCAAAATTAAATCTTAATCAACAGCAACGTCCTGTAAATGAATTTATAAATTAGCCATTCGCTGTTGACGAAGTTTGCAAGCTAAGTACTAGACATAATAAAAATAAAACTGATGGTATAGATAATATTTTGAATAGATTTTAAAACACGGTCTTCGTAATATGCTGACAGAAATTGCAAAGCTTTTTAACATTGTTTTAGACTCTGGCATTATTCAAAGAGACTGCTGTGCACGCGTAATAAAACCATTATATTAGAACAAAGGTCCCTGATATGACCATGATAATTTTAAAGGTTATTACTTTTCTGGGCTGTTTGTGGGTGTTTTACTGCTTCATTAAACATCTTTTTTGCTTGCAGGTGCCGGTATACTTGATGAAAAGTAGTCAAGGTTCACAGAAGAATACTATAACACCATTGTGCTGGCTGATTCATCACCCGAATTTAACAACCTTCACATGCAGCAGTCGAAATTCCTAGATCTGGCATATAAATATCAATACAGCAAGACTAAATTGTAATGCGTTGTCGAGAAATAGTTATTAATTATCCAGTATTTATCTTTGGTGAGCACCAGTTAGAAGTTGGCAGCAATAACGAGTATCGAGAGACAAGATTTAACCATTATGGTTATTCTCACAAAGTCATAGCCAAGAAAGTAAAACGGAAAATTTACCTTACTTAGTTCAAACACAATGGTTTTGACGCTTATCCCCATATCGAGATTAAGTCACTAAACAACAAGAGTTTTTTGGCTGAACGATTGTGATAGTTTTTTATAACATGGCCGTGGATTTTTGGAGCTTTCAGAAATGAAATGCTATCGACTCGTTTCACAAAACTAATGAGAAATTTGCTCATAGTAAAAAAAAATCGACAGGTTACTGTATGGTTTACAGTGAACTGGGCAGAACCAGTTTAGAAAATGTGGTGTTAAAAGAATGGCTAATTTCTTGATACACCACACTGATGGTGAAAACTGCAAACTTACCACTACTAGGTTAACGTAATGTGTAAACAGTTTTGGATAATTTTGTTCATTTTGAGATTTTTGATGGCTTGATAGACATATGCTAACATGAAAGTCAATGGACCGTGTTAACATTTAAATATTGGTTGAATATTGATTACCTTCAATGGGTATTTGCACCAAAATGTCCAGTTCGTGTGAATATTTCTCTAAACCTAATTATCTGAATTTAAAGTAATAAAGACTGATTAACTCCAAAATATTTTAGAGCAAATCTGTATCAGGGATAGTCTAAGATACGAACAGTTCTTTTTTAAAGTGTGTTTAAAAGGGAGACTCAACCAAATTTATCAAGTTTTAACAAATTCAGCCATTTTGCAATGTTTGTATTATCATTGTAAAAACAACAGACACAATTCTGAAAATTTCCATGATACGTTTTTGCAGGTACATTTATTGAGACCATAGCATAAATTTGCCAATTCTATCTTAATCACTTTTCAAGAAATATCCAAAATATCACAAAAATACATTTTAAGGCGACACACTTGTGTTTATACATTAATTTTGAATATAGAATTCCATCTTTCGTGCAGACAGATTCTGCAAAGCTTTGTAGTCAATCAGGTATATAGGTTTATCGTATAGGAATGCATATTTCTATGATTTTTGGCCCAGAAGTGAAGTCACTTTGCCCGATTGCACATAAAATTGCATTATGGTATATAAATAATTTTCAGTGCATGTGGATTACAGAGATTTAACGCATCTTGGAAGAAAGCGGGGATTCAAAATATTGAAAGACCAAGTTATGTTGTGGAACTCTGGCTTATAATTTTGTATGAAACTAAACCTCACGATATAAATATTTTATAAAGTTGACACAACAACATAGAGACCAATAAGCTGTGCTTCAGTGTCAGAATTTTTAAAAAAAGGACAATAAATTGGAACAGTGTTGGCACACGAATAATACAGATATCAATAAGCTGTGCCTCATTGAGAGAATTTTAAAGGGGGTGGTAAATGGAAAAACTGTTTATCAAAACTGAGTTTTACAGAGGAAACAGCTCTTGCCTAGATGTAGGTGTAATAAATATTACATGCCAATCAAGAAAAATTCCATTTTAAATGTCGATAAATTACAAGTTTATCGCCTTTACGAGATGGGTCCTGATGACGAATTATATTATGCACTTGATTGTGCTATCATTGATTATACATGAAAGCATGTAAAACATATGGTACTTGTTATGTATCAGGTATCAATTAACACAGTATCTTTCAATCGTTTCGAATCGATGTCAAGATTATGTTTTGCTATGTAGCAGTTTTGTTTCATAAAGTACTACCACTACTTATGTACAAAATTCGAAATTAGTCATTAAAGTTGCTAAACCAAACCTGTTGCAATTTTGCTTAGAATTCTTTTCCACTTATGCATTAACCCCTATATTCACAATGGACAGTTTGATTTATTTTGCAAGTCACAGAATCATAAATTGTGTAAGGTAGCTATATAAAGGCTGTCCTCTTTTTGCGCTTGAAATTATACTTTGTCCAAAGTGCTGCTGTGGACTTCATTGTCTTACCAATGCTGCTATTCATATTTGTAGCGATACACAAATCTTTTATACTTCCAAAACAGGCTGCTCAGCTGATAAATTGCCATTATCATAATCATTTTCACTTTCCCAATATCCCAGCCACTTCGACCCAGAAGCAACAGTTACATTTAAATCCTGTACAAATGCCCATAGCATACAATAATGTGTACGACCAGACAATAACGAGATAATTTACACCAATAATTTAACACTTCCACACGAAGACAACCATGCACGAATCCAAGGAAAAAGCATACTTGTTCGCAGAAGTTGTCCTTCATCACGGTATAAGATAAAAATGTTGGATTTATTTTATGTATAAATTCATTTATTTGAGCTCTAATGCTGCTGCAATTTTTTCAATTTCTCGGAATACGTGATTTTAATCAATATTTCTATTTTTCTGCAACTATGCTGTAATAAATGTGCAAAACATATCTATCCCTCCTCTGGCAACAGCTTCCCTGTCTTGTTGGCGTGCGGAGCATTTGATACGAAAACAACATCGTCATACAATGATCTGTCTGAATGGACGCCGACCGACAAACCCCTGTGACTGGTCCTTAGCTTCTCCACAAGCGTTGAACTCCAAGTCGATGGAATGAATGGTGACAACAGCAGTGGAAAAATGACATCCACTCTTTCATACAGGACCGAACTGGAAATTACCAGCATCCAATAGATCACGCCGGTAAAGTCTTGTTTCTTTACATTGCCGTCGGGTGGATATAAAAAGAATGCATAGGCCAGTAGCCCAATAAATTCCATCACATGATACCCCATGGTTCAGGAGCACAGCAGCGTGGAGTATGTGCACTGCAAGGATGAAGTGAAACTTTGTGGAATAGTAGTAGCACGTACCTGTTACACAATCATTCTATGGCCTTATACATGAAAAAGAATGTTGAAACACGGTATTACTGCACGCTTAGAGAATGAAAATGTTCGGGGGGGTTTTTGATCATTTTACGGTGCACGGTGAAAAGGTGGGCTTCAAGCACATTACAATGCTGCACTGAGCGTAGCGTAAGACGCACAATCTTCTGAGCTGGCTTTACAAGACTGTTCTCAGGAAATGATAGCAATATAGTACCACAGTCAAGTACCAAACTTAGGGCAGTAATCAAATGATTATGTAGGTCCCAACATTTTCTGTCAAAAGCTGTCGGAGTTATGCACTTTCTGGTCTACAGTTGTCTTCCATGTAGAAATTTTCCTAGTCCGCCAAACCCTTCCAAGAGATAACGATAAAGCGACGTATCAACGTTATTTAATCCCCAGGTACCCGAATTTCAGGTATTGACTTTCCAATACCCATTTGCCTCGTACATGTATGTGGGGTGATGCATATATTCGCCAATTTAGAAGTAACGCTTGCATTACGACAAGCCAGTTATAATTGGAGACACATTCTTGGATACATGGGTTGTAAAATAATTATAAGTCTTACTATTCTACAAGTTAACAAGTTTACAGCATTTCATTCTTGTGATATGCGTCTCTTGACAGATCTTATTTATGCGCTAGTTGGATCTGGTACTAGGGTAATAAAGGCTGGAACCGAGTATCTGACAATATTCTAATTATTTCATGATACTGTATGACATGATGAGATTACCAGTGCAAAAATAAATGTGTTATTCCTCGGCAGAACAGCGTTTACTTTCTTTGCAGATCATGGAAAGAAAGCACACAAAATAAGAATGCATTTTCATTGAAACGTCCTTGATGCCAGGGGAGCATTGCATGAAAAATTCAAAAGTCTATTACCATAGATGTAGTTTTAATGTCTAATATTGCGCTTCATAATTGTCTGTACGTGTTCTAAAGAAGCCCTTTCCTGATGAGTTGGCACGAAAGTGTTACATGACAGCATTTCTTCAAATGTCAATACACAAACCATTACAGTAACAATATTATAAACGTCTCAAATTTCTCGAATTTCGCAAGTGTTTCAGGAACACTAATTCAATAATAATTCAATAAGCCGCATAAACGAGGGTACATTCGCAAAATCAAGTGCCCTGGAAAGTGTAATATAACATAGGCTAATTAGCCACGCTTTCAATGTGATATGGCAATTTATTTTAGTGCTTTGCGGGCAGCAACTGACCATCGTAACCGTGGCTGTCTCTTCCATGGCTACAGTCATATGTACTTTTGTAAGTGCTTACATTATAGCTTTTTTGTGGATGGAGTGTTTTTGAAGTTGGGTCGCTCTCCAGAGAAATGTTGATTAAGTTGTGGCAGAGACAGCGCCCTCCTTGGAGCAAAAGCTACAAAGAAGCATTTATCACTAGCAGGCATAGCTTTATTGTAGCGCGGTGCCACGCCAAGGCCAATGCTATCCTTTTTTTAATCACAGGAACCTATGTTGTCCATCCATCACCAAGGGCTTGGTTGCATAAATCTCACAGAAATTTATGTTTGTTTTTGAAAGGTTATAAACGCACCGACATCGCCATCACTCTTGCTTCAAGATTGAAATGATTTCCTTGATTGTGAATCTTCTGTCCATCTGTTTACACTTGGTCTGAGTGCAGTGGTTGTCCGGGGCGGGGTAGCATTTATGTGTGCCATATGAAAAATGACTGGTAGTAATCACATCTTGTCAAACAAGGCCAGTTTCGAATAGATCTCAATTATTTAAATGTTACCACATCAAAACCATAGTCTATTTTTCTGGTCAAGCATGCTCATAGAAATTTGCATCTGTATGCCTATTACGATCTGATACTTCAAAGTATAACCTTACAAAATGTTTAGAGGAAAAAGATTGTGCTTTTCTTAATAGTTCCATGAGAATATAAGATGTACTGTTATTTAAGATAACTAGATAAAATAAGAGTAGTTCCCATGTTTAATAATTACAGTATGAATGCACCACATGGAAGACCACACACATTGGCCTTTCATTTAAAAGATGGTGTACGAAGGGTCCAAACCGCCCTTTCCAATCGCCAGAAAAATATTTCAATGTAACAGCAGACCCACTTCATCTTCTTGGAAACACGCAACCTCTTTGACACCAAACCGGTTCATCGTGGCACACTGACAATGTTACGCAAATTCCAGATTAAAATGGAACCAAAGTCAAGGATGATAGATTCATGAATTTGTCGTCATGCAAGTCTCTCCATTACCACATTAGCGATGTTTGACAGTTAATGTAACATGGGACTGCTCAACTAGACCAGAATAATTTTAACATAAAGGGTCGTGCTGCAAAACATGAAAAATGACCGCGTGTGCAGAGGAATTTCCTGCAAATCCAACAGGTTGTCTCACTGATTGATGTTAAGTGCACAAGCAGGGAAAGAGTTGTAATACCTCCCAATTCTGCCTTCACTCTCCTTTTAGTTTGCCCATTAATTTCTATTAGCCTGACATGTTGGTACAATATTCTTGTAAGCAGCGTATCTTGAACTTGTTTAAAAGAAAAGAAAACAGTGAACAGGTTGTTGGTAAGGGACGGTTGTTATAACGACAGATGACGCTATAAGGAGCATTAAGACTCGAGAGACCATTACATATTCTCGACAAAACGCAACGGCTTTAATAGTGTATGAAGGATACCAAGGTTTTGCTAACCTAGAATGTATTTATCCAAAATAAAAAATAATACGAAAAAAAAAAAGAAAATCAACGAGAACACATCAATACGAGGCATGCATATTAATTTCCCGCCGCGAGTGCAAACTCCGTTGACTTAGTAACCATAGATTTGCCAGGCGTGATACGGGCTGCTACCTGGCTGTGCGGAGATGCGGGACATTACAATATTTTGGAAAGAAAGAAAACTTAGTACTGGCATTCAATGAATGTGTTTTTGGTATTTATAAACTTGAATTTCTCTAAAAGACACTAATTCTGTGAGAAAGCTGTGCCTAGCCCTGTCTGTGACAGTGATATGCCCGTTTGTCCTCCGTGATCGACACGCGTGAACCCCGTGCTTTGTGGCGGGAGATCACTATGTATATCATCGTATTACGGTGCTAAAGATTTTTACTTTTGTTTACCATAAAGGTCTTACATGTTTGTTGCGACAAGTGGCAAAGTAAAGAACCAAAAGTCAAAGAGAAGATGAGATTGTATGTTTGGGGTAAATATACCATTTCCATGAACATGTGTTCTTTTTGGTCCCTATGATATTACCCATCGGAATGTGAAACTCATATCCAAGGCACTAGCTTTTACAGTTATTAAGAATCTCAACCTCTGCATATTGTCACGAAACTATCCCCCCAAAAGATTTGTCCAATGCATAGCAGAGTCTTTAAAAAAATCTAAAAATAATCTTAAAAAATTAAAGGTAAAAAGCAAACACCAAACAAACTAGCCACTAATCCGAGGTACACCTTCATTTAGTTTGTCATCAGATTCCAGTTTAGGGAGGAAAGTGCACAACGCATTGATAGGCACTATACAAATTTATATGTTGTTCTTAGATAAACCGCCGCAAAGATTTGATCGCGATTTGATCAAATATCAATATCAATAATATTTGTCGGCCGTTTAATTTCAAAATACGCTGCGATTTATTCGTAACATTCGAAAAAAAAAAGAAGTGAACGACGACGACGACGATGACGACGACGACGACGACGACGACGACGACGACGACGATGACGATGACGATGATGATGATGATGATGATGATGATGATGATGATGATGATGATGATGATGATGATGATGATGATGATGATGGAGGCGTTAGCTGGTTCAAAAATTATGCAGGCAGATCCATCGTTTTTCCTACCGTATTTGAAATTTGAACAAATTAAGTCAGCGGTTTTGGCAACTGTAATTTGACGGCTGTTTTATAAGATCTGAGATGAAAATCCGTGTCAGTCTGAAACAAAAGTTGTACACTGAACTAAAACAGAAACCTTTTACGACTGGAACTGCAATTCTTTATGCATTTGCAAACAGAGAAAATGTAGCTGTTATTGTTGACAAAGTTTCTGAGTCTGACAGTGGTTATTGCACTATGATTGGTCCAAATGTTTCGTTTCACAAGGTGAACTTATCATCTGGTTGTCTCTGTCCCTATCAGCCTTCACTATTGCCCAAAACCGACGGCTGCTCTTTATGACCGTGCAGCCATGTGTTAATTGCTGACACTGATATCATCTTTCACACTAATTAACTCCTTTCACTTCAATCAGCCCGACCTCCTCCCTGCTGTGATACCATGCTGGTATCGAAGTGATTAGGCTTCCAGGGGAGCAGACTATCTTGAATATAAGAGTTCAATTGCATATCACAGGAGATGTTTTGCTGTCAAAATTTTCCGGTGTTCCTCATGATTTTCCTCACAATCGGTGACTGGAAAAGAGAAAGATCAACGCACGAGCCACAAGTATGTATGTATGTATGTATGTATGTATGTATGTATGTATGTATGTATGTATGTATGTATGTATGTATGTATGTATGTATGTATGTATGTATGTATGTATGTATGTATGTATGTATGTACGTACGTACGTATGTATGTATGCATGCATGCATGTATGTATGTATTGTATTTGTGTCTTTTTGTCCAAAACCATTTCCTAGTAGTCATTACCCTATTCCGCAGTCCGAACTCTTTACTCTCCATAAGCTAACCTGTTATTGTCTAACCTGTATACATATAGAAGTACTATTGTCCATATTGCACACGTTCCTGTGTAAAATTTTGACGTAGGCTGTATTAGCCCAAATTAAAGGGTCTTCAGCGGATAACTACTCAGAACATGTATCGAAGCCTTTTACCCATACCTGTCTCTCTCAGTAGCGGCTCCTTGTCTAAGCTAAATATTCAGCAAAGACAACCCACATAATAATGAATAAATATGAACGTGGCAAATGATGAATTACCTAAATACGTGAGGTTTTGCTTATAAATGCAGAGCTTCATTATGAAGAAGAATACCTGTCAAACAAACCATAATTACTACATTTGTACAGTACAGGCTCAGGTAAGAACAATTTGACTTACCCCTGAACCAATATGTACCCTTTCTAGCTGGACAGCTTATCCCAGTTAAACCATCCCTCAGTGATTAACTGAAGTGGAAACAAGCTGGGGCACTATATTCAGTCCCAGTGATTGTAAAATAAACAGTTGCAGCTGGACCACCTGTATAAACCAAGGGAAATCCTAACCAGCACTGCAACAATGTACATCCTGCACCAGAGATGTAAAACAAACTCCATGATGACACCTACTGCTCAAACAATTAAACTCTATTTCACTGCCAACCTTGAGTCAATGTATCAACGTAATATGTCAGGTTTGTGACATTTGAGAAAATACTGTCATCTATCTATCTATCTATCTATCTATCTATCTATCTATCTATCTATCTATCTATCTATCTATCTATCTATCTATCTATCTGTCTGTCTGTCTGTCTGTCTGTCTGTCTGTCTGTCTGTCTGTCTATCTATCTATCTATCTATCTATCGATTTGTCTGCCTGTCTGTCTGTCTATCTATCTATCTATCTATCTATCTATCTATCTATCTATCTATCTGTCTATCTGCCTGTACGTCCGTCTGTCTGTCTGTCCTTGTATCTATCTGTCTATCCATCTATCCAGCTAGCTAGCTAGCTATCCCTCCATCCATCTAAAGTATGGCACAGGCAGCATGTATATCTGTCCGTTTTTCTATCTATCTATCTATCTATCTATCTATCTATCTATCTATCTATCTATCTATCTATATATATATATATATATATATATATATATATATATATATATATATATATATATATCTGTATGTCTGTCTGTCCATCTCCCCCTCATCAGTTAAGTCTATCAAGATTTCCAGGGATCGCACTTTCTAATACAGTCATTTCTAATACATCTACCTGCTTGTTGACACATTTAACATAACTTTAAAAAATCCATACGTATTCTTATTCTGTGTTCTTTTGATGTATTAGATCATTCTATGTATACACCAACATTCCGAAACCTGTTCCATAATAGATTGTTTTGTTTTTAACAACTGTGCATAATCCTGTGTATAACCTGCATAACTTTACTTTAAAAATCGATTCTGCACTCCGCTGAAACCAGGTGTAATTTTCATATCAAGTTATAATAGGCGTCCAAATCGGCAGGGGATGTCTTCACTCTTAGCTGGGTCATCTTGACGCTCTTGTATGTATGGAACTTTATTGTTTTAACTTCATATTGTCAGTTAGGCTGTTTGTTGAATTACAAAATCCGGTAGGTGTGCGTGTGTTTACTTTAATGTCAAATAAACATGACCCTATTATGAAATCAGAACCTCTCATTTTGGCAATTTGATCCTTCCAGTGTAAGTAAGTCAGTACGACTTAAACTCCCATACGATCAAATGTGAATCATATCTTTGACAAACTGTTAAACATAACTGAATTCCATCGGTGATAATGTAAGATATCCAGCAAAAAATAATTAATGATATTCACTGAATTTACTTGTTTAAATTAAAATGATTAATTATACATACATACACACACACACACACACACACACACACACACACACACACACATATATATATATATATATATATATATATATATATATATATATATATATATATATATATATATATATAAGCGCACAATTATGGAGAGTGCCGATGATACCACAGAAAGTGATGTCTGGATTAGATTCAACTACCCGTAACCGTGTGAGTTTTGTAAGCTTTGAAATATGTTTCATGAGGTCCGCCACTGCTAAAATGAGCGAAAAGTGATATCGACCTTTAAAATTATCAATGATATTCACTGAATTTACTTGCTTAAATTAAAATGATTAAATATATATATATATATATATATATATATATATATATATATATATATATATATATATATATATATATATATATATATATATATATATATATAAGCGCACAATTATGGAGAGTGCCGATGATACAACAGAAAGTAATGTCTGGATTAGATTCAACTACCCGTAACCGTGTGAGTTTTGTAAGCTTTGAAATATGCTTCATGAGATCCGTCACTGGTATAATGAGCGTAAAGTGATATCGACCTTTGGCTTTTACGAGTCATCACTGCTCTCATGAACACAAAGTGATATAGACCTTACACCGTTCCGACCTCGTAAGCTTTGAGAACAAATGCTAACATACAGAAGACAAACGCTATTTAAGTTTCATGAAGATCTCTTAGATTGTCTTCAAGACATTAGGTTGCGGAATAACTGGGACATTGTTGCTGCCGCCAGAGATGCTCATACATGCTCAATCCCTGTGTTTCTTTTCTCCTCGGAAAAAAGACAAAATCTACGGCGAAAGCCGAGTAAGGTACTTACACCTAATTCTCGTTTGAAACTACGAAAAAGTAAATCTTTGACAGTTGATGACCGACATGTATACAGACCCATAAAATACTACTGAGCAGAGATTGAAACGTCAGTTGATCAATAAAGTTTGTGATACTGGTGATGATTTTGGTCCGTTGGTAACCCTGAACTGAAGAAATCGTTTCTAAATTGCCACATGATAGGACGACAAACATAGTTCACTGCGGAAGGCAAATATCATCGGAGAGATAAAGAAAAAAAACTATAGAGTGAACCTGTATTTTCATTCTTATTCATGAAATTGAATGTTGAAGCTTCACACTTAACTAAAATGCTAAATACCAGCTAAAACAACGAGACAACAAGATTAATCACGCGTAAAACAAGGGAGACCATCTTGGCCCGTTGCTTTAGACTACGATATTGCAGCTGCTGTGCTCGCATTGTATAAAAACCATGCTACAACCTTCAAGTTACCTCCAAGATCCATCCTCAGAGATGTAATTTCATGGCGCTGATCATAGATAAATATATGTACTACTAATCCATCCTAGGACGCGTCTGTTCTGTTTCCTGATCTTAGGATAGGATACAGCTAAAAAGAAATGGTAATTGGATTGGCGCTGTATTGGAGTCATGCTAGCTGGTCCACTAGGGATAAACATGGACGTATTCGTTGTAGGTCCATTGGAAAAATAGTTAGAACATTGCTGTGATTGCATATACACACGTAATCGACTGCATTTACGGAAAAGTGAATGTCCAAACTTTCCTTGCACTTCTAATGCTAAGAAAAACTCAAAATGCTATTTTGACGTGAATGGGACCGATAAAGTGTGCACGTGCAATCATATCAATCTACGGGCCAATTTCACTGACGATTGGATGTCCTATGTGCCTTCAGATTCTTGAGAATTCGGTACAAGATCACCTCCACCCCTAGCAGGTCTACGAGCTTGATCGATGTTTTTTTCAGTGGAAATATTCACTTGTCCTACTAGCAAGAAAACAATGAGCAGTGCCTCAGAAGCAATGCCAGCATCGTAGTTTTGCCTGAGGCCGTCTGCTTTACCGGAAGTACGAAAATAGGGTTTTTACTATTGTTTCCCCTGCTTCGCCTATTCAGTGAACGAATAAGGGCACTTTTTACGGGCGCTATAATGGATTGCAGCTCGCAAACCTTCATTTATGTCCGTATTTATAGTATTACTGTAAATGTAGTGGCTTCCCTTCACAGTGGTCTGAAGTCACAATCAATCCGGTAAATTAAAAAGGTAGCGAAGCAGACTCAGAGAACTATTGGAAAATTATGGTGTTGGTGACTTGTTAAATTGTTTGAATCTAAGCTGAATGGTCGTTTACAATCTAATATTGGAATGTTTGATGACCATGATGTATTTCAAGCTGGCTTCTGTAAGAACAGTAGAACAGTGGATAATGTTTTTAGTCTCTCAACTATTATCTAAAAACATTTTCTCTCTTTTTTTTTTTTTTTTAGAAAACTTCTCTTAATATGTTTTCTGTACTTCATCAAGGCCTTTGAGTTCGTGAATAGGGGTGCCCTGTTTTGCATACTAAAACGGAAAGGGGTATCTGGTAATTTCTTGAACATATTAAAAAACATGTTTCATAAATTTTCAACCAAGGTGAAATGACAGGGCCTCCTATGTGAAAATCACCAACTTATAAGTTATAACTGGACTAGCGCGCATTATGGCATATGAAGAGGACATCCATTCTCTTCATTTCGCCCACAAGTTCCCAATTGGCGACATTCATTCCTATAATGTACTCAAATATAGTCAATGTGACTTGTCTATGCCAAAAGAAAACTGCACGCCTGTTTCTTCATTATCGTTCGTACTTCCTAATGATTGTTATGCAAATAAACAGGTTTGTTAACTTTTAACAAGTGCCTCCGGCTGTGCCCAAGTAGCAAATTCAACTGAGGTCAACGGAGGTAATGTGTAAAAGAGGAAAGATCATCCCTTTAAACATGATTCAACAAATGTCCAAGTTACCTAAGGCCTAACAAAAATACACATGTGGTTCTGGTAACGAGGCCGACCGTACTGAAAAGGCCTGCCCTAAATAAATTTTATGACGCATAAAATATATAGTTTCCCTAATAAAAACTGATCGACCCTAAAAGATGTTATCGAGAAAGTTGGTGCCGTGTGCCGTTATTTTGCTGTAAAGTCAACTCAAACACAGACTTTTACTTCAACTTGTCTGGAGAGTTACCTTGGGCGGGGAAACAGCATATAGTGTTGTTCGGTGAAACAGCATAGCCCCACCATCTGAGCATAGTTCCGTAGCCATGGTTTTTCCGTGATTGTTACATTAATATTTCGGTAGCTTCCAGATGACCGCTTACAAACGGTCGTTAAAGTATTTTTAAAACATGGCTTACTAACTTTAATTTAATCTGCCCGCTCGGTTGTGTCTGAAGCAGTAATCATCGCCACTTACAAATGTAAATGCGACATAATACCCTGGCATATCATGCACATGTATTGGTAGGCGCTATTTTGAACATGGCGCAATGCTTTGTGGGACATGTTTAAAATAGCGCCTACCAATATGTGCATGATTTGGAAGGCTATATCGCGTCGCATTTGCATTTGTAACTGATGATGATTACTGCTTCAGACACAACCGAGCGGGCAGATTAAAGTAAAGATAATAAGTCATGTTTTAAAAATATTTTAACGACCGTTTGTGAAGGATATAACCTGGAACCTACCGCACAAAAGTATACATCTGATTAGGATATCAAAATGAATAGCGGCCGCCTGTTTGCAACACTTTTTGCAATGTGCATAGCCTAAATGAAAATGAACGAGGTGGACTGCACATGCAATCAAATGTATCCAAGTTTGCATATGATCGTATTCGATCTAAAAATGCCTGGCATTCGGTTTTATACTGTTTGTTGACGATCGTTGTTTATTCATGGTTCGGCTTGCGAATATTTTCCAAGCTAGGTTGGTATACAGCAAAAGGCCCAATAAATAATGTACACCATAAAACAGCATATAGGCCTATCATATCATTATTGGTGCTCTGAAATATTTGCAAAATATGTACTTTGGGTTTCATACATTATAAACCCCCCGCGATCGTCCCATTACTATATATATCGTCATTCACAAACTATGGGGTGCGGGGTCTACAATATTTAAAATGGCAGCCAAGTCTGTGTGGGTTAGTCCCGTTTGCGTATTTTGAAGAGGTAGTACCCAAAATATATGTGTGATTAGTGTTCAGGGAAGGTTAATTTGTCGAATGAATGCAATGTACAATATATAATGGGACTTTTCCAGTGCGAGCATTACCTAGAAATGTAAATACAATGCCTTGAAGTTACCAGTTGTAGCCGGCAGCGGACCCCCAGGCTATGAATTAAGTAGCAGCACTGGACAGAGAGGCCTAAGAACGTGCTGGACGAAAGATGAAGCTTTGTGGAGAAGGTTGCTCAGATAGTGGATACAGGTCCGAAACTACTGTGTGCGGATTCGACAAAATTCAATATAAACGCCAAAAGCAAAGTGTCGAGTTTTTGTCATGGTTTCATGTTTAGATTTATTTGGTGACAAAACAAATATTCAGGGGCTAAAAACCACAGCAGAGTTGTGTAATTTGTAAGTAAAGACTCACAAAATACACCCTCAAGAATTCAGAAGTATCATTTTTGGTAATGATACAATATCCCAAAGGACCAGTTGCTTATACAGATATCATAATCCTTGCTCCACAAACAAATAATTACAACCAGTTTGGACCATGATGTGTCTAAAACTATGTTTTCATATAAGTGGTTAGGTACGTCTGGTTAGACAATCCAATAACTGACAAGTTCCCAGACTATGTGTAACTTAAGGCAAAATTTCTTTTAGTAATCCCGTAGGGTTACTTTATTGTGTTATCATATAATATTTACATTCAGAGTTTTTGTTAGCATTGAAAGAATAGGGACACATGTTGTTTTCATCAGTCGATGGTAACATCATGTACAGCACGGCACGTGCCAGTGCCTGCTTTGCTACGTAACAAGCGGCTGGCCACACCCATAGCTCCTCCCACTGATAAACATTTTTAAGGTCCTTCGCAGTGGCTATCAAAACTTTTACGCACAAATAGTTATGCAAATTTAACTCTAGTCTAGTATTAATGTTAATATGAATATAAATATAAAAAATGAAGTCTGTCTCTGTTGTTGTCATTGGCATGTAACAGCGCGGTTGTGGGTAGGCATTTTCTTCATGACGTCGCTATCGCGACGTCATGAAAAATGCCTACCCACAAGCGCGCTGTTACATGCCAATGACAACAACAGAGACAGACTTCATTTTTATAGTATTTACACGGATAGATTTAGCATAGATGTAATTCTATTATATTCTAAACATAGTTGACAGTGAGTTTCTACTTTTCACTCACGAAAGATCGTTGTTGGTGGGGAAAAACCGTAACTCACTTTGTAGCTATGTAACATTTTGTTTATTCCATGTTTAATTGGGTATTTACTGCATAAAATATGCCCTGGGTCTGCATTCAACGCCGACCTGGTGTGCTGTTTTGTTTACGTTCGTCGTAGTTATTCCACGTCACGAGTGACGTACAATCAAACATCCTTCGCGAACATTTGGTTTTGTCTATATGTAAATGCACTACGTCACTGCACTGATGCAGGTACTATAAAAATGAAGTCTGTCTCTGTTGTTGTCATTGGCATGTAACAGCGCGGCTGTTGGTAGGCATTATTCATGACGTCGCGATATCGCTATCGCGACGTCATGAAAAAAATGCCTACTAACAACCGTGCTGTTACATGCCAATGACAACAACCGAGACAGACTTCATTTTTTATATTTATATTCATATCAACATTAATACTAGAATTAAATTTGTCATGAATATTTGTGCGTAAAAGTTTTGACAGCCACTGCGAAGGACCTTTGTTTATCAGTGGGAGGAGCTATGTGTGCGGCCAGCCGCTTGTTACGTAGGAAAGTAAGCACTGGCACGTGCCGTGCTGTACATGATGTTACCATCGACTGATGAAAACAAAATTTGTCCCTGTTCTTTCATTTTCAATGCTAACAAAAACTCCGAATGTAAATATAATGGGTTAAGTCCTAATGGCTTTGTCAAACCAATTGAAGCCTTGAACCAAGCTATTATTGGTTGTGTGCAGCACTATACACTGAATGAAGTCCACTCGCGAACAAGTTTTAAATACATAAGGGTCGCATTTTTGGCAAAGCAAGAAGAGTATCTCATGCACAAATAAAAAGTTATTATGCTGGATCTTGGGACACTACAAGGGAAAATAAGTTCGGCACAGGGAATGTATGACGGTTTGTTTTCATAAAACAACAAAGAAGTCATTTACAATGATATTGGTTGTGAAAGATGAAAGGAAGACCAATGGTTAAATGTCAACTTTCTGTATATTAAGTATATTTTGTTACATTTTCCAACTGCGATAAATGTAAGGTAACTATTGTTAAAAGCCAAATGCTCTGGTTAAGATTTTGATCCAAATCAAGAAATATGGGTCAGTGCTTCCAAAACATTACCTCAATCTAACAATGAAAGACTTATGCAAACAAAGACTGTCCGCATTTACCTACAACAGGTGCAAAATGATATGTGTGACAATCCGTCCATTCACTTGGCCCGTGTTCTACTTAATACGAAGAGAAACTTAACAAACCTAATTCTGTAAGCCCATATACCGTTTGAACACTACCAAGTCCGATATTCAAAGAGCAAAGTCCTATTCCGTACCAATCACTGAAAAACTGCATAGTTCTAAATCATAATAACAAATTAATTTATAAAAGGAACAGATTACATCCATAAAATTTGAAATTTAGAAGAAAGTTTCAGGCATTATTAGCCTTTACAAAATCGGGTCATCAGCGGGGAACAAACGCAAGACTTGTTTCGGTGCCATTAATCAGCCATTTTTAATCAGTTTTGCGGGGACTATTGAATTCAGACACACACACACACACACACACACACAGACACACACACACACATATATATATATATATATATATATATATATATATATATATATATATATATATATTTTCAGTCAAATTGAATAGGAGCTGCACATAGACTAGAGCCTAGAGGTCACACGACCTGCGTGTAGTACAAACACTTACGAGTTTATGAACTTTGTTAATAGGCCTACTTAAAATGTAGCCCACATTACATAAATATAATGAAACTACACCTAACATTCATGATTAGGCCTACCAAAATTGAATCATAAACCCCACACTTACCGACAGCGCTTGGTCTTACAACAGACCCGACTAGGCCTACCTAGTACCTGACCTAGTGATTAGATCAAGTAAAACGCAAATGTAACAATGTGACGTTGTTAATTGCGTCACACCTG
Source organism: Hermodice carunculata (assembly GCA_964020975.1). Lineage (NCBI taxonomy): Eukaryota > Metazoa > Annelida > Polychaeta > Eunicida > Amphinomidae > Hermodice > Hermodice carunculata. Next base: position 135,725,879 of record OZ026612.1, on the reverse strand, counting down.
AAAACTGGTCAGATCAACCTTGTTCTGTTTCAGTATTCTATCCCAGTCACATGCGCGCGCAAGGTAAATTCGTTTTATTTTCCGGGCATAAATTTGTAACAAATCCCTCTTAGGACAGCACGCGCCGCACGCACCGCGTGATAACCCAACCCAAGTTGCAAAGCTTATTTCCGTTAAAAAAAAAAAAAGGGGGGGGGGATGGGTCTTTCACTTGAGGCGTTTTTTTGATATTTCAGTTGATCAGGTTTGCTTGTTTGTCTCTTGCAACATTACTATGTTGTCGGAAACTGGGATAGAATGGGGTTTAACTACTTCTGGGGAGGATTGGACGTTCAACTAAGCCCCAGAGGTAGTTAAACCCCTAATTCTATCCCAGTCACATGCGCGCGCAAGGTAAATTCGTCTTTTTTTCCCGGGCATAAATTTGTAACAAATCCCAGCAACCATGCCCTCTCGTGCATTGCTGACGTTGCTTGTTACGTCAGCAGCCAGCACATTGTGTTTCAGCGATCTTGCTTTCATAAACAAATTACAACGTGAAGTCTGCTCTTAAAACAGCACGCGCCGCACGCACCGCGTGATAACCCAGGTTGCAAAGCTTATTTCCGTTAAAAAAATAAAAGGGGGGATGGGTCTGTCACTTGAGGTGTTTTTTTGATATTTAAGTTGATCAGGTTTGCTTGTTTGTCTCTTGCAACATTACTATGTTGTCGGAAACTGGGATAGCCTTCCATGCCCTCCTTCGTCGGGCATGGACTAAACCTGCCAAGCCTTCATGGTGCGGGCGTAGTTGAACGTCCAATCCTCCCCAGAAGTAGTTAAACCCCTAAATAAATATAGGCCTATTTATTATGAACTCGCTGAATTTCACAGCCAACGCAATCACTATTAATAACTAGTTCTGTATTAATAACTCATCAGTTACATCACATTTAATGAAAATGTTTTGAAAATTCTAGGTTTAAACAGCCCAATGAATTTAATAAACGGGTCATCAGTGGGAAACTTTCAACTGAAATTTCTGTCATTAGGCATGTTAACTCCCAGTTTCGATTCGTCTAAGAGGCATTACGGGTTAGGGGTGGGGTTGGGTTTGGCGGGTGAGGGTATTGTACCTTTTGGAGCAACTATTCATGTATTCATGTACTTTTTTCTTTCTAAACTAAAACCTTACAAATTGTATCTGAAATTTAAACAAATGAGCAGTTCTATGCAGATAGCTAAATTGCTAAGTCAAGCTAGAAAAAAAGAATACGCATGTCTGATACCCTCTGCGGCTGGGACCCAGCTCGAGGCATTCTCCCAACCCATAGGTAGTTTCTACTCCACACAGAGGTAACCAGGCATGTAGTTATTAGACTGTAAAATTTATTACTTAAAAAACCTAAATTTAAGTTACGTAGGCCTATCTGGTGAATAAAAAAGACATAAGACAAATATAACCATGTAGTAGCCTATGTAAGAAACTTTTGACATTTAAATTATTCATGATGTAATAGAGTGCCAGGACGTATTAAAATTGGAAAAACCATATTTTAAAACAAATTCTGGATGTCTGCAACAAAAAGTGTTAAAATATTTTTTCAAAAACTTTATTTCATAACCTCTTGATATGAGTTTATTGTAAGTAAAGTTAACTCTAAATGCAAAATCTATAAATTTATCCGGCACGACTGAAACGTAATATTTGAGATAAAAAAAAGTATTAAAACATAATTTCACCGAGATGTTACTTTCTGGAAAAGAATAATTAACAACTTCAAAATTGAAACCATCTATTTTGTGATAAATTTAAGTCACATAACTATTATCAATTATCTTAATGTATAAATCTAGAAATATGTCATAATACGGATCGACATCATTGCTCTTTAAAGGAATTTCTTTATGGTAAATTTTATTTGCAATTTGGAAGAAATTGTCAACGTTTGGGCAAGCAATATCATCAATGTATCTCGAAATGAAGGATAATTTTTTAGCTAGGTGAAAATCTGTTTTTCATTAGATTTTGCATGAATTCAAATTCACGCCATGTTAAATACAGATCAGCAAGTAAATGAGAGCAATAACTACCCATCAGGATTCCATTTATTTGTTAAAATATGTGAGATCCAAATGTAACAAATATATTATCTAGAAGAAAATGAATTGCATCTATAAGTTGTCCTATAGTGTACGATTTCCAATTATTTTCCTTCTTCATTTTTTTCTGACTAAAATGATGTTTCTTTTTAAATATTGATATTTATATATTTGTGAGCCTAATGTTTGAAAATTTTGATAATTATTTTTTCCAATATTAATTTAACTTTTTGAAGTGGTAAATTGGCACAAATCGTTGAAAAATCAAAAGTATGTATACTCTTAGCTTTCAAATTTTTAATTTTTAAAACAAATTCCACAGAATTATTAATACTCCAGACACAATTGATACCCGTGTACCTTTGAATTGCAGAACAGTATATATGAAAATGTTTTCTGATAGTAATTAAACGAAGAGTTACTTCCACTGATAATTGTTTAGTGCTACAATTAGATGCACCTGCTATAAATCGAGATTTATCAGGATTGTTATGCAGCTTAGGAATCCAGAATATTAAAGGAAGTGAATGGAATGATCTTTATCAGATGTTGTGATATTGCAATTTTGTAACAAGTAATTTTCGTGAAAATTTAAAATGTCATCTTAATGTTGGTGCACTGGAAAGTAAACATCATTACCTTTTATACCTAAATTGTTGTTTATACCTAGTCCTTTCTTTAAAACGTCAATGTAATATTTTTACAAATAATTCCAAAATTGTTACCAGCTATGTCTATAGGACAAAAATGACAAATCTTTCATGAAAATCTTTCAAATGAAAAGAGACTTCTGCCTCTTTAAAAATGCTTGATGCAAATTTCTTATTTTTTGCTTTAAGGGCGAATAATTTATCTTTAGTAACTTTTTTTTACATTCATTGACCAACCTTTTAATTCTGAAACATTTTTCTTTTCCATTCTTGCCAATTTGACTGAGAAAATGTCTATAGATTCGCATAGAGTTTTAGAAATGTTTGAAAGTTTAAGGAGTGACTTTCTCTGAATTTAGTACCCTTTTCATTAAATTCCTTAGTTTTATGTTATCTATAATGTTGATATCTCCTGTAAAAACATGTTTGTGGAATGAATCTACAAATTTACAATACTTGTCATTTGTTAAACAGTCACACATATTATTTACAAAAATATCAATATCTGAAATATTTAAAAGTGTATTTTTATAGTTTAAAATTGATTGCCCAATATTCTTTCCATATTAAAAGGAAATAATTGGAGGTTAATTGTATTTACAATTAGCTGGGATTATCTTTTTTACAAATGGAAATTTGAAAATTGAATATTAAGCTGGTCTATAATTTTATGTATGAAAGTTATGCTACAGAACAATCGGTCAGAGTTTCTTGTCTGTGTACTTGGAGCTTTTCTCGGTATTGAAGTATAGGCATAAATTACTTTTTTTTTAATTCTAAAGGTGTATTAAGGCCCACTTCCTTATTATAACAATTCGCTCATTTAATTTAAATATATCTCTACTTGCCAGTCCTCTGAGAGCAATATATAACAAATTTTTCCCCTTATTATAAAGTATTAGTAATTTATCAATTACTTTAGAAGTATTTAGACCACTACAAAGTCTAAATTTCTTTGATTTCCTGTGTCCATGACTGCGTTTTCTCCGAGTAAAATTTGCCGAATTATTGAAGAAAGGAGTATTAGAATAGTTTAAGCAAGTCAAGACAAATCATCTTATGTCACCAAAACCAATTAATCTGTCTTTTAAACCAAAAGGATAAGCTGAGTTCAAAGTTCTTATTCAATAATCTTCCATTAGCCTTAAATCATGTGCCAATGTCAATTTAACAGCATTATCTGTAGACTCAATATAATGTATAATTTGAATTTTGCAATCAGGATGTGAATGATCTTTCGATTGAAAATGATTGCATAGGAATGTATCTAACTTATTGTCAACAAAGCTCGATTTATGTTGAATAAATCTAGCTTTTATTGTTTTGATCGTCACTCCTATGTATTGAATATTACACTTTTTTCTCTCAAGTAGATAAATAACATTTTTTGAGTTGCAGTTTATTGTTAAAGGATTTTGCTGTGGGGATTTTAATTTAAAAGCTTTCCCAGTAATATTACTGGTGAATTCATTGCTATTAATGAAATAGGACTTACTGAATGTACAGTGACATGTTTGGTCAAACCCAATATCTAAAGCACAGTTCGAGACAACTTCTGCACCATTTAAAACTTTTATGTCGTCACTCATTTTTTTATTTGGAAAGATTTTGTACCAGAATATAGTCTGTGCACAAGATCCGTTATTCAGTACTCATAGTCCGTAAGCAAAGTAGTCGTCAACAAAGAACCAAATCTTATAGTAAGGAATGTTAAAATTTCCCATACCAATATGGACGCATCAAAATGTCACTCCTCTCTTTCCTGTGGTACAGTCTGTCCTGTCGTGTTCTCTGTCACACTGTCCTTCCTGTTTTACAGTCTATCCTGCCGTGCTGTATGTCACTCTTTCCTTCCTCTTGTACATCTGCCCTGTCGTGTTCTCTGTCACACTGTCCTTCCTGTTGTACAGTCTGTTCTGTCGTGTTTTATGTCACTCTGTCCTTCCTGTTGTAGTCTGTCTTGCCGTGTTCTCTGTCACTCTGTCCTTCCTGTTGTACAGTCTGTCCTGTCGTGTTCTATGTCACTTTGTCCTACCTCTTCTACAGTCTGTCCTGTCGTGTTCTCTTTCACTCTGTCCTTCCTGTTGTAGTCTGTCTTGCCGTGTTCTTTGTCACTCAGTCCTTCCTGTTGTAAAGTCTGTCCTGTCGTGTTCTCTGTCACTTTGTCCCTCCTGTTGTAAAGTCGTCCTGTCGTGTTCTCTGTCACTTTGTTCTTCCTGTCGCACAGTCTGTCCTGTCATGTTCTCTGTCACTCTGTCCTTCCTGTTGTAAAGTCTGTCCTGTCGTGTTCTCTTTCACGCTGTCCTTCCTGTTGTACAGTCAGTCCTGTCGTATTCTCTGTCACTCTGTCCTTCCCGTTGTACAGTCTGTCCTGTCGTGTTCTCTGTCACACTGTCCTTCCTGTCGTACAGTCTGTCCTGTCGTGTTCTCTGTCACTTTGTCCTTCCTGTTGTAGTCTGTCCTGTCGTGTTCTATATCGCTCTGTCTTCCTGTTGTACAGTCTGTCCTGTTGGTTCCTTGTCACTCTGTCCTCCCTGTTGTAAAATCCATCCTGTCGTGTTCTCTGTCACTCTGTCCATCTTGTACAGTCTGTCCAGTCGTGTTCTCTGTCACTTTGTCCTTCTTGTCGTACAGTCTGTCCTGTCGTGTTCTCTGTCACTTTGTCCTTCCTGTTGTAGTGTGTCCTGCCGTGTTCTCTGTCACTCTGTCCTTCCTGTTGCATGTCACTGTGTCTTGTTGTGTTGTATATCACCGTGTCTGTCACGGTATGTGCCACATGTGTACACAAGCACAAGTTGTTTTATATACAACATGTCCTGCTCGTTAATTAAGCTTTAGAATGGTTTGGCAGGTCAATTTCCGAATTCGGATATATTATACCATTATGTCAGACCATACTCTTTACGGCATCATTTTAAGGTTTCATGTTTTGTACAATTTATATTAGGTTTTTCTTCCAGGCGACTCCAAATTGCAGTTGTCTGAACCAAAGGACCCAAAAATAAACAGACACGTCCAATAAAACAAAAGATTCATGGAAAAAACAACATTGTGTCTGTTTACCTTGCAGCGTTTCACGATTTATGTGATAGAAAGCCTTATACTTTCTATGCTAGAAATCAATGGACATAGCCATGGTGCAGGTTACTTTAAGGAGTGGCCTTACCCAAATATGAGGCCAGTATATTTTGGTTTCGGCCATTCATTTCAGCCCATTTCAAAATTCCTGTCGGTGTGCTTGCAATACATATTGCTTTTTATTCATACAGATAAATTCATGTGGCTCTCAAATGGTCATAAATAGATGTGTGAGAAGAAGGGGCGGACTTCTCGAGTCCCCTCCTGGTGACTCTGCTTATCGCAGCTACTGTATCACACCTTGTCAATTCCTTCTTTTTTTATGCAGATCATAACATATAAATGTATCTTAGTAAATCTGGTCTGTAAAAATGTTTTCGTATTTCTGGTTTATAAATGTTTCAAATGTACAAGATATTATCTATGGAAATTTATTTCATAAAAGTTTACTTACATAATTTTTCGTTCCGATATTTATAATAAGAAACATAACTACACTAGGTGGGTCAAATCGACTTTTGCCTTGAGAATGTAACACAGGCCATGTGGGTTCGAAGTTGTAGATTATTCGTGTGGCTTGCGATAGGATACAGAAGACCCCAATCACCTCTTCATCTGTGTGAGACGCAAAGGTTCTTCATTTGACAGCTAGATATTTATCTTCTTATTTAGAACCCACGCCCTGACCCTTACAGCGACAACTTGACTGCCAGGTCCTGCCAAGGGGCTCTACATGGGCGCAATTACTCTGTCTTACCACATTTCACGATGAAGCATCAACTGCGCATCGGTGATAAATGGTTTTTATGCTTTTGCGAGAAACGTAAGTTGTGAACTGGCTCCATGAGTGTCCACTGTGATCTCTCCAAATTTACTGTTGTAAACTTTACGCATTATGATAGTGTGCACCTGTGATCATAAATATGTCTAAGACTTGGCATGTTTCCATGAAGCTTAGCCAGATAGATCCTTCTTAATTTAGAATAAAAAATGAATCCCGTTTCAAACAAAACATGTAAAGAAAAATATAATCTGGAAATGATGAAAACTATAATGGTCAACATTGTCATTTCGAGTGAAAGGGTCAATAGTAAGACAATGGATGTGTCTTGGTGTGTCACAAGAATGAACAGGACACAGAACCTTTAATACCAAAATATTCTTTAGCTGCTGAACGGAGAAGGTAAGATGAAAGAAAGCAAGGCAGAAGTAAACCAGTGTGAGGCATAGCAAGATAGAGCGTACGGTGTGGTGAAGCAAATCAAGGTCCGACTTACGCTAAAGTGAGGCAAAAGAAGGTGGAGCTTCAAGTAAGGTGACGCGAATCAAGGCCCGGCTTAAAGTAAGGTGGGACAAAAGAAGGTAGAGCTTAAGGTAAAGTGAGGCAAATCAACGACGGGCTTAAAGTGAGGTGGGACAAAGGAAGGTAGAGCTTGAGGTAAGATGAGGCAAATCAAGGTAGAGCTTTCGATGGGGAACGGTAAAATTAAGAAATATATTAATGTGAGGCATGGCGACCCAAGTACAGGATAACGTAATGCATACGTTAGTGATGTTTACGGTAGAAAAAGCAAATTAAGAGGTTAAGAGCAACAGCAAAGGGATTATCCTTTCCTGCAAAAGAGTATAATTTAAAAAACTAAACAAACGTGAGATCTCTAACTCCGAAAATAGGAATGCCTCGAAACCCGCGTCTGAAAATGTAACAGCCTCCTAACTCTTCTAACTGAGAACTCTGCAAATTTATAAGGTCCATTTGTTGGATATTTATATGATTTTTATTATATCTCCACCCTGAAACCAAGTTATATGACTGAACCGCATTTGGGTTCAAAGTTATGACATGAAACAAAATCTCACTGAAGGAGCTGACTTTTGGTGTTGGAAGTAATACTTCGTAACAGATTTAACGTGAGCACAAATCTACGGTAATGTGTGATGGTATTTGCAAAATGACTACATAATCTTCAGTGAAAAGTAATGCAATGCTTGAGCATATATTGACAACCAAGGCAAATTTCAGTTAGGCGCAGCAAATCGAGGCAGGCCTGCTGGATCAGCTGAGGAGCAAAAAGCATAAGGATTTTCTTTCCTTGCCACACAATCTTAGACTGTGAATAATGAAGAAATGTTATCCATTTGTATTTCACTTATTCTGGACTCTTGGATAGAGCAAAACCGTTCTTCTCTTGTTAAGCATCAACCGACGACAATTTTCGATATACACGAAAGGGTAAATTTTGTCTCAAAAATAAGGGAGTGGGGATAAGTGGGAATTTGAACTCGTCCTTCATGTAGGTCCTTTAATAAATGATACTCGATTCGAAGGATGTACACACATTTCTTTAACAGCAATTCAAACATGTATCGGAACGTGCAGAAGACAATCACGACAAACTCAGGGTACTACAATCGAATGTAACAACTGAAGTTCTAATCAGGTGAATCACAAAAATGCTTTACAAAATGACATTGGTAGCTGTCTATTTGACAGGTAGGCCTGCACTCCAGAGCGAACAGTCCGGAAATCTAGAGACTTGCGAAGTGAAGAACCAGACTTATATTGTTGGCACAATTAGATGGAAAGGCAAAGGAAACTATTCCCCGGTTGTTATCGTTCAAACCACTGTAAGGCATTTATGGGGCATTTTATTCATATAAATTTCCAAGTCAGTATGTGTTTTTTTCTTAATAAATTCAAGCGAGAAATTTACATTCGGCTTATGGATAGTTATACGGTGTCATAATCAAAGCTCTCCATAATTTGTCTGGTAAACTAGCATGCTCACTTCAAAAAGTCATATCATAATACCTTTATTTTTACCAGACTCCTATGAAATGATACAATTTCAGATTCTGTGGATCCTATAAATTTCAACTATATTCAAACTATTTCTTTTGATTTTGGTAAATGAAGATCTGTAGCTTCTTGAAACACTCAGCTCCACGAACTTTTACCAAAGCTAATTAAATGACCAAATGTTAACACTGTGTTATTCGCTACTCTACACATTTTGACAATTTGAAATACAGAGTTTGATGCTAATTTGTAAGAAGAAAAAAAAAAAGAAATGAGATAAAGGGATGGGACACCTTCGAAGTCAAGAATCTGCTCTTGGTAAGAATTTGGGTTCTCCCACTTTACAACTTTAAGCATTACAAACTCAAAACTACACATCAACTGTAATATCCCAGACAAAGCTTACTACAAAGCCACAGCCCTTTTTTCTCGGATATTTTATGACCCCAACCAAGTCAATATTCATCCCGTCCACAGTACCAAATGTGATTTAAAAAACCAAGGGAACGGCTTCTGCATAATTTAGATAAACACTATCTGTTGATCCAGAGCTTGACACATCATGCTGAGAGAAAAACATGGTCTCAATTAAGAACTACCAATGGCTCTAAACATGATAACTTTGGGTTAATTGCTTGGGTCTACAGTGAAGGCACAGAGACAAATAAGTCATATACAGTTGTAGACAGCGTGATTAGTAAAGACTATTACACTTAGATCGTCAATCACTTTCAGAACTAAGTAAAAATGACAGCTGTAAGACAAGGAAGTACCAACCATCACCACAAAACATACCTATAGCAAAATGTGCACAGAATTAGAAGATATGAGAAAGGTTACGAAAGAATAGACTTGAGATAACATTTACATAAGTGTTGTTTTTTTGGGGAAGGAGTAGGCGTGCCACTGAGGAATGATTTATGGACGGAATGTTATGTGTATAAGTGAGAAGGATGCCGAATGGTTACAAATAAATCAGGGAAAGAAGGGGGGATGGTTACTTGGGGCACTCGGTGTGCACTCTATGGAGGTTGTAATGGGCTTCGGGGGATACCAGTTATAGATATAGGGTTAGCAAAGACTAGACTGCAATATTGGGAATATTTACATGCGATTAGTGACGTCAGATGCTCTAGAAAACTATATTTGAAACATTCAAATGTGTAAACAAAAATGAGAAGGGTAACTTTTAAAATTTGCTTTATATATATATATATATATATATATATATATATATATATATATATATATACATATATATATGTATGTATGTATGTATGTGTGTGTGTGTGTGTGTGTGTGTGTGTGTGTGTGTGTGTGTGTGTGTGTGTGTGTGTGTGTGTGTGTATAAGCAAATGGATATTCAGGTCACTAATGACAGGTTTTGTATAAAAGTCTATTATAAAATAGATGAGTTTAATTTTGAAGTAGTTAATTATCCTTTCCCGGACAGCAACATTTCGGAAACTATTGGATATAATACGTTTTTGTCACCGATTTTGAGATTTGGTCGTATTTGTTCAAAATTTCAGGACTTTGCATCTAGGAACCAAATTAATTTACAATCAACTTGAGTCAAGAGGATTCAAAGATGTACTTTTGATCAAATATTTCTACAAATTTTGCCGTAAATATCCCGAGATGGTTAGAAAGTTTGGCTTCAACAATTTTAGAGATTTTAGACTTGCCTGTTTTGCTACTTAATTTTATCTTTTGGCATCATTCTGTTTTAAAGTTCACCTTTCAGACATTTTATGCTAGCTTGTTTTCACTCAGTTTAAACCGCCACGGGCTATCGGTAGCAAGTAGCGGCCTACGACAGTTACAAGCTTGCCTAAATGTATTTGATATCTGATTGAGAAATATTATATTTTCATTGCTTTCTCTTGACTTAAATACAAATGACTTTCATTCTTTTCTGATTTGCCCTATAATTTTGCTGTTAATATCCAAAGATTATTAGAAAGTTTGGTTACAATAATTTACAGTTTTTATACTTGTTTGTTTTGCTACTTTAATTTATCTTTTGTCATCATTCTTTTTTTAATATTTACTTTCAGACTTTTACGCTTACATGTTTTCTGTCAGGTTAACCCCACCCCCTGGCGCTATCGGTAGCAAGCAGCGGCCTACGACAGTTACATGTTTGCCTAATTGTACTTAAAATCCTGTTTAAAAAATGTTTTGATAACATATTTTTGGCACAAATGCTAATGACTTTCATTCTTTTCTGACATACCTAAATGCACATTTACTCAATATTAAAAAATTACTCAAAATTGACTGTATTTTCTAAAATGTCACAAACCTGACACATTACGTTGACACATTGACTCAGGGTTGGCAGTGAAATAGAGCTTAATTGTTTGTAGACTTTCAAAGTGAGGAGTAGGTGTCATCATGGAGTTTGTTTTACATTTCTGCTGAAGATTGTCCATTGTTGCAGTCCTTGTTAGGATTCCCCTTGGTTTGTACAGGAGGTCTAGCTGCAACTGTTTATTTTGCAATCACTGGGACTGATTATAATACCCCAGCTTGTTTCCACTTCAGTTGTACACTGGCGGGTGGTTTAACTAGGATAAGCTGTCCAGCTAGAAAGGGTACATACTGGTTCAGGGGTAAGTCAAATTGTTCTTATCTGAATCTGTACTATACAAATTTGGTAATCATGGTTTGTTTGACAGGTATTCCTCTTTCATAATGAAGCTCAGCATGTATAAGCAAAACGTCACGTATTTAGCTAATTAATCATTTGCCACGTTCATATTTATTCATTCTTATGTGGGTTGTCTTTGCTGAATATTTAGCTTAGACAAGGAGCCGCTACTCAGAGACATGTATATGTTAAAGGCTCCGAAACATGTTCTGAGTAGTTACCCGCTGAAGACCCTTTAATTTATTTGGGCTAATACAGCCTATGTCAAAATTTTACAGAGGAACATGTGCAATATGGACAATAGTACTTCCATATGTACATAGGTTAGACTGTAACAGGTTAGCTTATGGAAAGTAGAGAGTTCAGACTGCGGAATACGGTAATGACTACTAGGAAGTGGTTCTGGACAAAAAGACACAAATACAATATATATATATATATATATATATATATATATATATATATATATATATATATATATATATATATATATATTGAATATTTGTGACTGAGTTAGATTTAGGAAGATATAACTCAATAAATTGGTTCAAAGGAAACACATTGTGGAAGGTGAAAACTGATAACAAGACATAAAGGTCTCAGGTTAATGGCCATTCAGTAAAGTGACGACAGTGTAGATATACCTAGGTGAGATACGTATAATTATACCTTTCAGCTAATACACACAAGAGAACAGGAGATGTATGAGTGTAGATTATACATACTGTGAAGAAAATAAGTGAGTGCTGTCACTTGTTTCACATTGGGCATATTTTGGAGGATGTGTGTGCAAATTAGCATACCACAAATCCTTCCCCTCTCAAAATCAGAGAGCTGTCGCCAGTTATCCCCGCGCCAAGACATGTTGACTGTCACTGATGTCCGATGTGCTTGCAGCAGGCCATGTTATTCCCATGTGCACTTCAATACTGCATGCGCCACTTGACCATTTTGTGTCTTATTCCGGCCTTATCTCAATTCCATGCCATCTTTTTCTTACTCTGCACTGGACCGTCAACTTGGCTTTCATGGCCATGTTACGCAACTCCATAATTGTGCATCTAGTTTGAAACAAACGTTCATATTCTTTGCACCCCATGCAAAACCATCAGCCGATCATCTGATTTTCGGGGGCGGGATGTGTGTGTAAATACACTAGTACTTTTAGTTTTTAGACACTTAAATTTAAGTGTTTTATGGCTCATTTCAGAGCTCTTTGCAAAAAAATATTCTCATCCCTGGTTCAGCCAGTGGAACTGCTTACCTTTTCTTCGTCCAGAGTATATTTGTATCTCAGATGCAACTGTACACAGATTGGAATATGCACGTTCAATTAAAGTTAAGCAATATTCAACAAAGCCCAATGCTATTGCTATAAAAGTATAAGGTACAAAATAATACGCGATGTACTGAAGTAGGGGGAATATAAAGTGCGAATAAAAAAAATGCAATTAACTCATATGCAGGTACCATTCAGATAGGTTTTATCCAGCTTTGAGCGTAACTTCACGCATCTGACACAAAAACGGTGCGTTTGAATTTAAAATAGAAGCGCTCTGGTGTCAAATCGGACTCTTTGTTGTGTCAGTTGACAAACATTAGCTCAACTGGCGAGTTTGGGAAAGTTCAATTCAGACACAGATCATTTTTGCGAGGTAATTTGCTTGTATCCATTCTGTCGATATGCCATCTGCCACCTATACATGTTAGCCTTACAATGTTCCTGCCTTAACCCTTTCAGTGCCAGTCACGTCTAAAGTCGACCTACTAAAGGCCAAGCTGGTCTGTATTATCATTAGGATCTCAGGTTCGTATTCTTCGCAAAAAGACCTTTCATTCAAGTACCAGCATGTATAGTTCCAGAGAAAATATCCAAAGTCAACAGCTTTTCTCCGCGCGCATTGGGCTCATTGCGCCCAATGCGTGCCGAGAAAAGCTGTTGAGTCAGTCCAAAATTTGGCACTGAAAGAGTTAAACATTTGCTTGTAGTTCATCCGAAGCATGCGCGCGAACTTGTACATACGTACAAATGTTAAATCGGAAGTACAAGTCTTTCCGTAATATGATGATCGGGTGCAAATTTGATGATTCATTTGTCCAATGAACAGGAAGTCTAAACCAAGAAAAGAACAAAGAGGCATCGTGAGAGTGCAGGTTTAGTAAATCAGTGAACTTTACACATCTTTATCTCATGCTGCCGAAATTTAGGGCTCCATGACTCTTCATAACTTTAGAGGGAAGCAATAAATGTATTCATAACACGACATTAAATAGACACATTTTGGCGGTAAGAGTGTTCATGTTCGCGGTAAGAGTGTTCATGTTGGCGGTAAGAGTGTTCATGTTCGCGGTAAGAGTGTTCCTGTTCGCGAGCTCATTTCTTTCGTTTTCACGTGGAGTACATGGTGCCACCATGCTCGCTCCTTGCTGTTGCTGCTTTATGTGCACACAGTGTTTTAGAAATGTGTCATTCAGCCAGATTTAAAATTGGCTCGTTTCATTTTGCCCAACAATGTGACGCATATAGTACAGCTTCTTAGTATGAACATTTAACCATGCATTTCATTTGATAGGTAGGTGGGACATGATGCTTTCATACTATTGAGGATACTTTGCGCAATGTTTTTAAAAAATTGTAGCCCCAATATTAATTAATACCGTGCACGTGTCTAAAGACAAGCACACAGTGTTCAGATTTCAGCCAGTCGACCACGGCCATTTCATTTGAGGCCATTTTTAGTTTGTTGCAAGTTTAGTAGCCAGCCATATTAGAGCAGACAAAGCATGCTCAGTGGAAAGAATCACTGAATCAATGCATTCAATGAAAACCTTCAACCGAATATTGTTTAATTCGTAACTTACCCGTGTAATTTGTCACTCCACGCAGACAGTATGAATAATGTATGTTTGTATGTAGAACAAACCGGCATTTGAGTCACCCTCGAAGTGTTTTTTTGGGGGGGAGGGTGTTTTGGTTTTTTTGCCTGTGCCTACTTCCCTCCACTATACATGGTTTACTTTTACTTCTGTTTGCCGTCACTCGGTTACTTTATTATTTGCTCTATCTTGTGAGTACAAGATAATGAACATCAAGTGATGTGTCTGGTGATTATGCCTTGAGATTCCCACCGCACAGTCAAATTTTATACGTACATGCACTCACCGGCATTCTGAGAGTTGCTTGGTTCAAACATATTTCATTTGGGGATTCGGCGTCGGAGTTTTACCCTTATTATCTTGCATGTGTCACGTAAATTGCTTTTATTTACCGTGCTTTATGTTTAACGATGCAAAATTACCTTATGTGAAGGGTTCAGTGTCTTTTGCATGCCTTTCCTTTAAATTTATGTACAAATTTATGTGTATCAATTTGTATGAATGACTAGCAACGCGTTCTATCAAATCAAATCGTTATAACTTCAATGCCTATGAAGCTGCGAATTCTTACACCTGGAGAGCCAAACTGGTACGAAAGGAGCAGTGTGCACACTTTATGCCGACAAAGGCCAAGGATCCCGAGAAAATTGAGTAAAAATATCCTTCTCTTGAAATGCCATGAGAATGTATACACCTACATCACAGTGATGTGCAGCGAAAATGATAACGTCAAGTAATTATCTCCCCCATCACTCCTACCTCGGCCTTTCTCGGCCAAACCCCCAACAAATAAATGCCCAATCACTTTTCCTGATCATTCTTACCTCGGCGAAAATTCCGACAAACAAAACGTTTTTCCTTCATAATCTATTTGTAAATTAATCATTAAATAACAAGTTAGCTTGGTAAATAAGGACATAAATATTTCATGTTACCCTTCCAAAAGAAACTTCCATGTTTACGGTGACAGTTCTTTCTTGAGTGTGACACAAAAATATTGCTTAGCTCACTGCCATATTTTGTTTGCAATGTAACACAAATTGACAATGTCGTAATTAAATCTAGTCAAAAGATGATATCAAGGGATATTGGGATAACACGGCAAGAAGGTAGGTCAGTTCAACACGGCAAGAAAGGTAGGTCAGTTCAACACGGCAAGGAGGTAGGTCAGTTCAACACGGCAAGGAGGTAGGTCAGCTCTGGTTCACTGAGGAGGACGTGCATACAGACAAGGCGATTTTCTTTACCACCAGCACGACCACCAGTCGCAATATGTTTATAGGACAATAGGTTGTGTTTTGTAACTGCAAACGTTCACTGAAAGAGTGATCAGAAAGTTTGTCCTGGCCTTATAATATATTACCGTAGAATTGAGTATGAGCCGAGATTATCAAATTACTTACCAAAATAGTAAGAAAAACCAACCCAGGATTGTTATGGATTATAACTGCAAAAGCTGACTTGGAAGATGAACAGTAAATTTGCAATGAACATACATGAATATAAAATTACGATCCCAGAAGGTAGGAGTTAATAAAAACCAACATAATGAGAACACTAAAAAAAACCCGAGTTTTTTCTTTTCTTCCTTTTTTTGCTTGTTCTGCTTTGAACACGGGCATGTCGCTTTACAAAGCTTACACTATTGCCCACATCTTAATTTAAGAGGGAATTTGAAATGCTCATTACATTATATGTATCTGTACTGGAACCTTGCTTTATTTTGGAAGGGGGGGGTGTACGATGTACCTGAATGGATCGATCTGACATTGAGGAGTAATTTGATATGTAATTCCCATGCATGTAGCTTCGCTTCGGTACTCAACCAATTTGTGACATGTGCCTTTAACTGTTCGTGCCGCACCATGTTTTTGTATCCAACGTGGATTTGTTATGCTCATATAATTGGTACTGTAAGTTCTGAAGAGGTTCAATCATTCATATTTCCCAGACATAGTATGTCTTGGTATTTCACCATCATTTTGAAAATGCTGACAAATGTCAAGCCTCAGAAATTCAAGCCGCCAAATCTTACAGCAGTGTTTCTCCGCATTCAGAAATGCCAGAATAGCCCTCTCTGCAGACATTTCCTCTGCATTTCTCGGTACGGCGTTTTCGTCGAGAAATGCCGACACATGGTTCTCACTGGTCCGTATCTCGCCAGGCAAAAACATCCAAGAAACGATGAGGTTTGGTTGATGCGGAAAAGTGCCTCGGCATCCCCTGGGGGCAAGTCCCTTGCATTCAAGTTGAACTCCGGACTTCTCGCATTCCAAGCAAGGGCTGTGACCATTCGGCCACGACGGCTTCTTCTACTATTGTAAAATATACAGGTCAGCAAATTACCGTGATGTAATAGTATTTATTTTAATTTGCCAATAAGTTACTGAGGTATGCCATTAAGTTATTGTAATTTTCCATTGATTTCATTAAATTGGCCAAAAAGGTGTTGCTATTTGGCACTTTTATTTGGCAGTATTTCATTATTACACAGATACTCTATTTCCACATATTTATCCATACAAAATCTACAGGATGCCGAATATGGTGCAATTTCTCTATTGCTGCATTCTTTCGTCGGAACATTTCACCAGTCAGCACAATTTCTGATATCCTGTCCACATGGCCGAGTCACTATCGCACATTTGGTACGTCTATGGTCGTTCTGATGGCAGTGAAAATCATGTTGATGCAGATGTGATCCACAAAGCCGGATATTAATTAAAGAATGTACATTTGGGGGCATTCGCTTCGAAGGATTGGGTGTTTTAGCAGACAGGCGGACGGACGGACAGACAGATAGATAGATAGATAGATAGATAGATAGATAGATAGATAGATAGATAGATAGATAGATAGATAGATAGATAGATAGATAGATAGATGGATGGATGGATGGATGGATGGCCGGGCGGACGGACAGACAGACACAGACAGACAGACAGACACAGACCGACAGGCACAGAGAGACAGACAGACGGACGGACAGACAGATAGATAGATAGACAGCCAGACAGATAGATAGATAGATAGATAGATAGATAGATAGATAGATAGATAGATAGATAGATAGATAGATAGATAGATAGATAGATAGATAGATAGATAGATAGATAGATAGATAGATAGATAGATAGATAGATAGATAGATAGATTCGGCTAGATTTTTTAAAATTTGCAAATATACCACAGTATCTGACAGGTATCTTTATGTTCAAAGATTGTGCTGGTAGCCTTTCTGATATATTCAACAATCGTTTTTGAGTTGACATTATCTGTTCATAGTCATGTCACAAGACAATAAAACTTTTTACATATGCCAAAATTAGACTAGATATAGGACAATTCTCTCTGAGGTTCCAAGGAGTGAAAATTTGGAATTCAATTCCAAATGAAATAAAATTGACACAAAATATTTCCCTGTTTAAAATGTCTCTACGGATTTTCTTTTCAAATAGGTATTGAAAATTCTAAATATCATTGGTGGACCTGTTGGTTTTTTTTTTTTTCTCACAAAGTGTATGTTGACCTGGAATAATGTATGTGACCATTGCCACCATGTATTTCCTATGACCATAAGTTGATATGACTGTTACACTGCTAATATTTGGGGGGGGGGGGGGGGGGTGAGGGGTACCACAAGCCCAGTTGGGTTTTTTAGTCCCCAGTCACAGCAGATAATTGTCTTTTTAATGTACAGCTAATTAAGAGTAACTGGTCAATGATTTTATACCGATGTATTTCTTAGTACACGTGTTTTCATATTGTGACAATAAGAAGAATCGAATTGAATCCATTTACATTCGGTAACTACTCTTGGTTTGACAACTAGTTTTGGTAGGCCTAGTTACAGTGAATAACTAAAGAGTCCATGGATATATATATATATATATATATATATATATATATATATATATATATATATATATATATATATATATATATATATATATATATATAATATGTGAAAAGTCCTATTTCGTGAAAATAAGTCCATTTGTCGGGTAAAATAGTCCATTCGTGTAGAAAGAGGGTTTGTCTTCGGCAATTAATACGCATATATATATATATATATATATATATATATATATATATATATATATATATATATATATATATATATATATATACATACATATATAATACTCCAATACTAAGATATACTCATTAAAATGTATTTTATAACATAAAGTGGCCAGTGTATTTAAGTTAACAAGGGAAGTAGACTTTTTCATACGATCCGGCAGTTCATTCCAAAGCTTAGCGCTAACTACTTCTACTGCAGTGTGCAGTCCTCACTTTTCCAATGTGAAGGTTATTGGCCCCGCGAGTTTCATATTGGTGAATAACAGGTTTGTTTTGTTAATTGGGACCAAGTTTACATTTAAATATGAGCTAACACTTGTGAAATTTCCTTCGAATTTCCAAAGAAAGCCACCCGAGTAATTTGCAGGTATCATGCCTGTGTGTTCGTCTGCCTGAACATGTTTTTGTATGTTCTGTTCTGCAGGTTTGGCAGTGGCACTTTATCTGTGACTGCACAACTATTTTACACTGTGTTCTCATATTCAAATTGCGGGAGCATTATTATACAGTAACGTTAGGCATTCATAACTCACTGTCTTTTTCAATTTTCTCAGGATACTAATCTTTGATGAGATTTTCCTGACCAAGGTATCGATATGGCTCATCCAAAGCAGTTTGTCATCAATGTGCATGCCTGAATATTTTGCACAACACAATTATTTTATTTCTTGGTCACCAATTTTAATGTTTACATCTTTATTTTTTCTAATGCCGGTACTGTGCCGACTAATAGGTATTCAATTCACTTACCTGTATTAAAACTAAGCTTGTTGGTCTGAAAGTAGTCTGCCGTAAGTGATAGATCATAGATAATTTTTAGGGTGATCGGTTTTATTTTATTTTATTTTATTTATTTTTTTTATTTTATTTATTTATTTTTATTTATTTTTTTTGTCAACGAGTTCTATCTCTATATCGTCTGCATTCATATTAACGTTGCACTGTGTTGGGACTTTACGCAGATCGTTAATGTATAAAACGAAAAGTAGGAGTCACGGGGTAAATTTCTGTGGAACACATATAAACACTGGAAAAGCGTCGGATACCTGCCCTTCTAATGAGACAAGCTGGGACCCGTTACTCCGATAAGAGTTGAACACCTTCAGACCCGTGTCCGATAAACCAAACGAGGAGAGTTTAAAAGTAGTAATATGGGGATGTTCACAGTGTCGAAGGCTTTTCTCATGGCTAAATACACTACTGACAAGGCCATTGTCCATATTTTGTAGCCACCTATCAGTCACCTGAAGTAGTGTTGTCGTGGTAGAATGCAGGAACGGAAACCTGATTTGTGTGAAGTTACCAGTTTTGAGTTTTCAATATATTCAGCGAGTGCTTGTTAACAAAACACTCCAAGATCTTTGATGATACCGGGAAAAATATTGCTCTGTAGATATATATATATCCGTGAAGTACTGGGAATTAGGTAGCGGGATAACCTTGTCTGTTTCCATTCACTATCATGCACAGTGGAAATTACGGTCACATCGGCTTATTTATGATATCGGTTTACTTGTATTTAGAGACCCAATCCCTTCAGAAATCCTCATCTTCGACCGTTTTTATTTTATTTTATTTTATCTTATCTTATCTTATCTTATCTTATCTTATTTTATTTTATTTTATTTTATTTGATGATACCGGGAGAAATATTGCTCTGTAGATATATATATATCCGTGAAGTACTGGGAATGAGGTAGCGGGATAACCTTGTCTGTTTCCATTCACTATCATGCACAGTGGAAATTACGGTCACATCGGCTTATTTATGATATCGGTTTACTTGTATTTAGAGACCCAATCCCTTCAGAAATCCTCATCTTCGATCGTTTTTATTTTATTTTATTTTATCTTATTTTATTTTATTTTATTTTATTTTATTTTATTTTATTTTATTTTATTTCATTTCTTTTTGGGGGGAGGGGGGGCTGCGTATAAACCGTCACATACTTAGCAGAAAATGATATTGTCGCGGCTCCTGTCACTGCGGAATCTTACAACTCAACTTTCCTGCTTGTTTATTAAGCAGAGACCGGGATAGTGGCGACATGACTGGTCAGGACAGAAATTCCTACACCTAAAGAAGATCATCAGCACAATATATATATATATGGATGGCAGGTATATGATAGTTTATCTATTGGACATCGCACAACCTTGCAGCCAAGGCCAACACACAGATCAACAACTCTTCATAAACAGACAGAAGGAAGAGGTGGAAAAATGACATTCACAAATACAAACATTTCCAAATCGACTTACACCTGGAAAACCAGAAAGGTCTCAAAGATGAAACAGCACAGTTTCTGATACTGTGAAGCCTGAGCCCCTGTGCTGTCTGATGATTCTCAGGCAGCACACAGATTTTGTATGAATGATACAGCATTCCCTTGCTGAGCCGCCAAAATATGGACACCAACGCGGCTTTTAACGGGCATGGTCGACCCACAACCGGAATTATTAATTACCAAACCGACCTAATCATCCTAAAACATAGCCAAATCAAGGCCTATCTCTTAGAGGGGGGAGGATTTGGGGGGATGGGGGAGGGGGTGGGGGTTTTTTGTTTTGTTTATGTTTTTTTTTTTTTTGGTTTGTTTATCTACATACAATTTATGTGCCTTATTCCCAACATAATTATTTTAGACGTGTTCAAGTTTTGAGAGAGAGAGAGAGAGAGAGAGAGAGAGAGAGAGAGAGAGAGACAGAGAGAGAGAGAGGAGACTATTATAAATTTTTTTACATATTGTAAAAAAAAGGTACCAACGGTTTTCAGTATTTGTTGCAAATTAATTCCATCTTGTAACAAAGCTGCACACATAATCAGTAGATTAAAAATATGGATATAAAAAATGCAAAAGACCAGGCTAATGCCGTAAATCAACACCTTTGTTTACACATTTAGATGCTAGACATTCACAAAACGTCCATAAATATGACCATGTTGCCGCGAACACCAGCTACATCGCCAACACACGATTGTAATTTTGGGTACATTTATGATAATGTGGATGTTTCATTGTCTTCGCAAATTAATTAAAGAAGGATAATTAACAAACCTAAGCAACACCAGAGTATGTAAACTATGCACGGTGTGTCTGTCAAATTGGCTTGCTTCCACTCTATTAATATTTGCATTTCTCCATTTAGAAACTGTGCAATTAAGGATTCCGCACAAACGAGGGTGCTTGATGATCTTTGCTGATTAATAAACGATGGACGATTGCCTTGTATCATATGTCTCATGCAAGGTCTCTCACTAGTAAAAACGTCAGAAGGGATGCTGCTCTGGTCTCCAAGCAACAGTCTGAAAAAATTCTGATCACATTATATAATGATAAACGAAAAACACTATGTGGCCACACAGAACTAGCAAAACGTACATGTAACGGCTAGGGTCAATCCGGCATAATAACAATTCAGAGGGCTAGATGTGATGGTTTCCAAGTAACAGCTAGGAAATAATTGTTTAGGCAGAAGTACAGACAGAAGAAAATTTGTTTTCACTATATAATTGTTTTCTATACGGAAGCAGGGAATAGTTAGAAAAATACCTGCAGAGTAGAAAAGGGGTACAATATGCCTAGTGGCGGAGTTTTGAACTGAAGCAAGGCACGACTTGCATTAGAACAAGGGTGTTTACACTTGCCAATATGACAAAGATGAATGTAAATTGTGTCCATTGTTTTTCAATGAAGCCATCTGCTGATCAACCAAACATCTTGCCTCTTTTCGTTCCCAATGGTTTGCATTTGTTGTTCCGATTAGCTGAGCGGCCAAGAACAAATACAAGGAAACAAAAACACCCCCGAAACAAGTCGGCTTTTATCCGTACAACTTTCCACTTTGTAACTGCATGTTCATCCTGTATACGGGATGTCATTTCGGAAAGAAATTCGTAGAGGTGGTTGTACACTTTTGTCTGTGAATAGTCATATCAAGGTAACTGACCGAAGTGACACAAACCCAAACAAACCAACAGGGATTGAAGCATGTTAGGTTGATATCAAGGGACAGGAAATGTCGTCAACGCTTTTACATTTTGTTTACAGACCACCTTCTGCAGATGAAACTTACTATGAAGCTCTCATTGAAAATATAACAATGGCAAAAATTGAAGACAAAAGTTTATTAGTTTAGATTTCAATATAGATTATAAGGCAGATGTATCACTAAGAAAAAAAAACAGTGCATCATATTAAAGATTTATTCGAAATGAAACACCTAATTACGGAGCTTCCGAGGGTAACACTAAATTCAGCATCTACCATAGACCTCATTTTGACCGATATTCCATAGAAACATCTCAAATCCGGAGTTTAGACGGTGCCTTTAAGTGATCATTTTATGGCATATACACTCTTTAACGCTAAAAAGCCTACAAAAGCACATAAGGAAATTAAATTTCGAATTTACAAAATATGTTTTTAATGCTGGTGGATTTTCAAAAAGATTTAAAATGCTCTCACGTTCTGAATGACATTAACTATAAATGATGTAAATAAGCTGGAATTTGTTGCGAACAGACATATTAAGAGTTATTTATACCCTTGCTCCGTTCAAGGTTGTGCAAATATAAAATCGTCGAAAGCCTCAGATGAATAAAGAAATAAGAAAATGTAGACGAGAGACAAGCTGCAGGATGCTGCTGTCAACTCTGCAAGTGAACAAGATTGGAAAAAAATATCGGGAACTTAGAACATTAATCGATGATGAAATAAACAAGGAAAACAACAAAAGAAGTTTTAAATATTTTTAAAATCTCCAGGTAAACTCCTCAAAACACTGTGGAAAGAAGCAAAAAATTTTACTGATGAAAAAGAGCTGTAAATAAAATTCCCAACGAAATCAAACCAGAAGATTTTAGTAAGTCTTCTTTTCGAAACTGGCGCAAAAGCAACGAAACATATGTCAAAGAAGGAGTCAGCTGTGTTATGGAAAGGCCTTTTGAGTATTAATAAAGTCAGCTTAAGTAACTTCACTGTATCGAAAGTTATTACGAATCTATGCCTGTTACCAAATGAAAGTATTACTGATATTCTATGTTTTAATATAAAAATTCTCGGACATGGTGTGCAATTTTTGGGGGTCTTCGATTACTCATACTTTGAACCTGTCAATTTCGCACGCTATTATTCCAAACGATTGGATATTATCCCGTGTTACCCCAGTGTATAAGAGTCAGGGGTCCATGTTGTCAATTAACAATTACAAACCCATTTGAGTGGGATGTCACGTGCCAAGAATAGTTAAAAAGGGTATTCAGTCTCAACTGATGGACCACTTAGTCTTGCATGACTTCATAAGTGTTGACCACAGTGCGTATCAGGAAACATTCCTCACAGACTTGCCTCCATAAGTAATTGACGACTGGCTTTCAAATATAAATGATGATTTAACAGGTAAGATCCAGATCAACTGACTCGTGTGGGTTCTCAGCAGAGGCCTCCGTTGTGAATGAATGAATGAATGACTTTATTACTGCACCATAAATACAATAAATGGTAATCTGTAACTCAATACACTAAACAATACACTATACCACAACAGTACAATACAACACAGTACATTACAACAATCCCTGATACGTATGCCTTAGGGGCAGCTCCCCCCCCCCAAAAAAATAGCTCAAAGTATTGTAGGTTTTAAATGACTTTAGAGTACTATAGTGTACCCCTGATTTTCACTGTTTCCGATATAAATTTTGCAAATTGCCATATAATTTCAATTTCGCCACATTTCATAAGTTTCATGAATTTGTTTTCGGACGATAAATGGTCAAAATCTACGATAAATTTACTCAGAGTATCAAATAATCTATTTCTGGCTTCTCTAAACTTTTGGCAATTTACAACGTAATTAATTTCATCTTCGACTTTCAAACACGAATCACAAATTCTCTCATCAATGGGAACCTTAACTGGCCTTCTATGTCTACCTTTTTCAATGTTCAAATTATGTGCGCTTATTCGTAATCTGGTCCATCCAGTTTTTCCTTTCGTTCAAATTCTTTAATACAATTAGGTACTTTTCTATTTTGAAATCTGATTTAAATTTCGAATAGGTTCTCAACTTTTTATCTGGATAGGCTTGTTTAAGGAAGTCATTCTGCCATAGAAGTATAAATTTCTCTTTTAATAATTTTTCTGTTAAATTGTGTGAAAATTCCCCGTATTCATCACCGTCATTGTTCCAAATATCATAACAGCTAATTAGCGACATTGTAGTTTTGATATTGTTCAACCAGGTCGAGTTATTCGATGCCAGCAATTCAACATTACATTTGTAAGCATCGTATAAAATTTCACGTGAATCAGAATTTCTTATGCGGTGCCAGTTCTTACAAACACTTTTCATTATTTTTAACGAATATGGTTATGCTCCGAGCTCACTCAGTACAGCAATATTAGAGGCTTTTGAATTCAAAATTGTCCGTTGACAGGCAAGCTAGGTACGTGTATTTCTATTAGTTTCCATTATAATTTGCACCCATGCAACTTTAAAACAATTCGTCTCTAGAAACACCAAAGTTCTTGTGGTAAATGCCTGTATATAGTTAAAATATTCCTGTAAATTTGATATCTTGTGCTGCAAAACTATTTCACGTATTCAATGCTAATACACACCTCTAGCCGGCAATAAATTTGAGTATTGGGCTGCGTATTAAGCCAAATACACATAAAATTGCTAATTGTAACCTCTCCTACTACTGCAATTTGTTTTCTAGATATACAAATATATTTTGATAGAAAATACCATGAAATTTTGAAATGCAAACTAAAAAATTAGGAATTATGGATAAAGAACTTTGGTTTTCATCCCTTTTGGCAAATAGAAGGCAAGCTGTTAATGTAATGGCAGATTATCTATCAGCATGCAGCGCACATTGGTGTTCCTCAAGGGTCGATCCTCAGGCCTTCTCTCTTTTACTATATGTTAGTGACATCAGAACATGTGACACAAGGTTCATGTCATTTTATTTGCAGATGATTTGGTTATACGCACTACTGGCAAAACAGTAAATGAAGTAAGACAGTCCTTACAATCAAACTTAAATGATGTTGGTATTTGGTATAAAAGAAACTGGTGATTAATGTCTATAAAGGTAAGTCAATACTGGTCTCTAGAGCCAGAAAAATAAATGAAAATTAAGTGTATTTTGAATGAACGTTTCGTAAAACAGGTATATGAAATTCCGTATTTGGGTATTAGGGTTGATGATAAGCTTTCATGGTTCAAGCATATAGAAAAATTACTTGTCAAGAAATGGGCAAACTTTCGATTTTAAGACGCTTGAGCAATTTTTTACCCAAGCAGATGTTAGGAAAGTACCCAGAACTACCAGTCTACCATGTATTGACTATGCGGATGCAGTTTGGGACTCTTGCAGTGAAAAGGTAATGAGAGTTGCACAAAGATTACAAAATACTGCAGCCAGAATAATCACTAGTAATTACGATTATATAAACTTCAGGGGTGAAGATTTTGTTTGACAATTGAAATGGCAAACAATTAAAGAAAGGAGAATATTTATCACAGCAATTGTGATGTTTAAGTGTATCCAAGTACTTGCTCCAAACCATTGATGCGACCAAATTGATTTTTGAGAGACAAATGTTCATTTGTTAATGATTCGAATTATAATGTTCATGTGCCTTTCTCTCACAAAGATTTTTTTTAAAGTTCTTTTTTTTTGTATGATTGTGTATCCAATAGTTCTCCGGATTTTATAAGAACTACCCCTCTACCATGTATTGACTACGCGGATACAGTTCGGGACACTTGCGGTGAAAAGGTAATGAGAATTGCATAAAGATTACAAAATACTGCAGCCAGAATAATCACTGGTAATTACGATTTTATAAACTTCTGTGGGTGCACGGTTGGCAGAGCGGTAAGACGCTCGCCTTTCACCTCTGCGACCCGGGTTCGATTCTCGTCCTGGGCAGCATGTGGAAAAAGTTCCTACCACTTTAACCGTGCACGGTGGTTTTCTCCGAGTTCTTCGGTTTCCTCCACTAGGCAAGGTAGGAAGTATACGCCAACATCTGTGCCATGGAGAGTGACTCGATAAGTCAATGCTTGACTTCTTTCACAATCCATGTAAAACAAATGTGTCTATACTTATTTTTTAAAGATTTTGTAATAATATTTGTGAATTCAAAAGTCGATACAGGGCCTTTTAGTTTACTTGATGTTATTCGAAGTAGGCAGTGATTGTAAATTTTATTTTATGTGTGTATTATACTACTGATAGAGTGTTTAGTCTTATAGTACATTGAATAGTTGCAGCGGAGCCCGTGGAAGCACAGTCCTAGACTGAACGGGTCACCCTGGGTAAATATATTCTAATGAATAAAATACTGGAGATCAGCTGTAGTTGTCCATGATTTCCAAAATGAACTGCAACTGTTCAGTACTATTCATATTGCAATTTCTATCCTTGTCAATTGTGGTCCATAAACTGTGAGTGTACATTTTTATGATTATATTTGAAAGTAATGTTTTCCTTGCTTTCAGGCGAAATGATAAGGTGTACCCTTCACCTGACCTTATTTAGATCAAGTATTGGCACAACAGAAGGCAAAAGCTATATGGTCAAATGCTCATGTTGCTGAAAACGAAATATATTGGTGTTGCTTGCTTGCTTGTCTCGAAGTTTTGAGTGACAAACATTTGGCATTCTGAGAACAGATATTTTATTAGGCCGGGCTGATTGGCCGTGAGGACTCTCGTTCAACATTTTTGCACTCAATAACGTTAGACTAAACCAAGCGATGATTCTGAGTTGTTCTAACTTTGAACATGGTCTCAACGATAAAAGAATGCACACAGCAAGGACACTAGGAGCCCTGTTGCGCTACAATTGCCAAACAGGTAGCAGATATGTGCGCATATAAAGGCCAAGTTTCTTCGGTTTCCAGAATTACAGGAATCTAAAGGTATGCCTGTGCTACAAGGCCGTGTGTTGTGTTGAGTGTGTCTCCATATCAAACCAATTACTTCGCTGGTACATGCACCACACCATCGCGAACAACCTCAGTAACCAGCTGTCTTGTCTTGCTTGAAATACTCTTAAATCTGTCCTACATGTGCTGAATTAACTCCACCCGCCACCAGGGTGCTCCTGGCCCCTTCACGATAATCAAATGCCCTTTGCACCCGGACGTATTTCAAATTTTGCTTTTTGCCACAAGTGCATCAGGCGACAGCATCTAAAAATAAAGTCATATTACTACTTTTTTCTATCCACTTAGAGGAGGCAAATTGTTGTGACACATCGACGAGGAAACCGTGGGTATGATATACTTTGTGCAGGATGGTTTAGTATCTGAATTCCTTTTGCTGTCATATTGTTGCTAGTTTTGTGCGCTGGTAAGTCGCTCAAATATATACCTCAGACTACTGAGACCATGTGTTCACGTAGTCTTTGCCATATGTGCATTCGCTGAGATTTGCCTTGCACACACACACACACACACACACACACACACACACACACACAGATATTTGTTATTAGATTTATTAGATACATTAATCTGTATTTCCTTTTTTCAAATTATTTGTGGAATTGCCCATGCGAACATGACCGTACCCTTTAAATTTCTCTGAAAATGTAACAGTGCCCACACGACCAGAATTGTATCCGTTTAGTGTTCGCTAAAACCCCACGAAGGAAGTCATAAGTTTCCATTATTTTGTAAAGCCTAACACGAAAGGAAATGAAGTGTTGTACACATGTCTTGCCTGCTTCCTATGTATACATGCACCGTAACACTGCTTACAAATTTTGAAACAACAGGTAATGTTGCGCTGTCAAAACGATGATGGTATTTTTGGCAATTGCTACCTTAGTGGTGCGTTGATTGAAATGCATTCATGCAAACAGGTTAAAAGTATATTTTTTAAAGGACAGTATCTGAAGGTTTCAAGTTTGTATAAAAAGTATAATTCGTGAAGTAACTGTTGAATAAGCATACGAACTTGGGAAGTAGGTGTGAAAATGTAGGTGGTGAAGGAAATATCAAAACGATTTTTTCACCTCTATTCAACTTCTAAACAAAAGGGCGATATTGTTTGGCAATTGTAGCGCATTGAGCTCTTAGGATACTATGCTCTACCGCACAAGAAAAAATAATTTCAATGTGCATAGCAAAATCTGATAGGAACATCCAACAAATGAAACAGGAATATTGTCACAAACAATTTTAATGTACAAAGACAATCCCAAAAAGACTTGGGAAATAGCACCATGAATTCTCCACCTTAAAAAGGTCAAAAAGAATTTCCCACCACTTTGGTGCTTTATTTACAGAAATAATCCCACAACTATTAGCTGGAATTAATTCCCCCAAAATACTGGGCTTCAAAACTTGTCTTACTGCAAACACTGATCGTGCATTTTCTTTTACTCGAATATCAAACATTGATGTTCGAACTATTTTGAAAATCCTGAAATTTAGAACTAGTACTGGACATGATCAAAAGAGCATGCACTTCAATTCCATCTCCTTTAACATTAATTATGAACCAGTCCGTTGTTACTGATATTTTTAAATACTTTTTTAAAAGGAAAGGTAACGCCTTTTTACAAAAAAAACAAAAACAAAACAATAACACCTTGTTTGATAATTACAGACCTATTTCTCTCCGTCCAGCTCTTTCAAACGTTTTTCTACAAAAGCCAAAATTGATTTTTAAAACTCCACTCAACAGAAACAGCTATACTTGCATTTATAGGAAAAATTTGTCAAAATCTTGATAAAGATAAAATGCTTTTTAGCATATATTTAGACCTTTCATAGGTATTTGATACTTTAAATCATGACATCCTATTAAATAAGCTAAAGTACTATGGCATAAATGATGTTCCATCTCAATGGTTCAAAGGTTACCAGGCTAACAAATCACAATACGCACAGTTTGATGCATGTGTTAAAACCTTCCATCTATTACTACAGGGGTACCACAGGGATCTATCCTGGTGCCCCTTCTTTTCATTATACATGTTAATGATATCCACACTGTTATTGACAAATCTGAATCAATTTTATATACTGATGACACCACACTTTTTTAATCTTTATCCTCATTTAATTTCTGCACTAGTGGAATCAATATCATTTTGTCAGATAATATCAATGTCGAACTTGACAAAGTTCATGAATGGCTCACCTGTAACAAACTATCCTTGCACATTTCCAAAACTAAGTACATGATTTCCATTTTTCTCAAAGAAAGTTACAACTGCACCTTAATATTCAAAGTAACAATATTCCAATCGAAGCAATCAATGAATATAACTCCCAGGGCTTACAAACTGACAATATCCTATTATGGACCCTACGCGTGAATACAGTTTCTCGTAAACTTGCCAGAGTGAATGGTACCCTGAAAAGAGTACGTACCTTGTGGCCTCAACAATTGCTCCCGCTTATATATAATTCTCTCTTTTTGCCTCATCTAAATTATTGTAATAGTCTGAGGTCATTCTTGTGGGGGCAATTCCAAATTACAGAAGAAAGCAGTGCGGTTGATCTCAACTACACACTGTCTTACACACTCTGAACCTTTATTCAGAAACCTAAATATAATAAAAAAAAAAAAAAAATACGAGACTTACTGCGACTAAAGGCTTTGGAATTTTATTTACCATAGCGATACTCTATACGATACATCTATCTGCCCATTTCAACAATTTGTTTTAGGCACCACCCGCAACTCATCGACACAATACTAGAAATAGAGCTACACAGCATGGTACTCTTCCTGGAAGAGGTACCACCGAAAATGCGGTCTGATTTTACATTCTTGCTTTAATTAATGAGACGCCTATACACATATTACAAAAATCCATACACATTCATATTTTGTTTTTTATAAATACATCAAATTCCAATTAATGCATCAGTATTCAGAGGAATGCAGTGATACAAACTGCTATAAATGTCTTTAGTAAATTGATTTTGATCTTCATTATAGATTTGGGGAATAAAAATCGTAGTTAATGGCCATATTCTAAGATTCTATATTCATTTTCCTTCATATGTATACATTTATTTCCTTTCTGTCATGGCAACCTTTATTTTATTTGTCACACCTTAACCAGGTGTTATCTTACTTTATGTAGACTTTTTCCTTTAGTTAGCTTCAGCGAAAGCGGATCACAATCCTCAGCTGGGGTTATCCTGACAATAGATTGCAAATTCAGTTTACATGCACAGGTGCCAATTACGTTTTACTGAATTCATAATCTGCAATATCATGTCTCATTCCTCGACATTCTTATATAATCGGATCACATAAATTTGATTTGAGTCTTGAGTCAATTTGCACAGATTTTTATGTGGACCTATCAGAGATATTCTCTGTCTGTTTTATTTTGGAGCTACGGAAATCTAAACCTACAGTTCACAAAAATTGGGTTATTTTCACATTTAAGAGGTTCTGTATAAAAAAGAACATAAACGTTGAAAAACCCTGGTAACATAATCAGGGTGTCATTTAGACTGCAGAGGGTCTTCAGTGATTGCAGTTATTCACAAATTCACGTAATGGCGCCATTTTTTTCTGCTTTCAATGGACAACATTTGACCAAATAGTAGTGAGACCATCACGTGTCAATATCATAGTCGAAAATCAGTCCAAGTCGAAAACCGTCCAAGTCCATTACCATAATCAGATATAAAAGCAAGACTTCAAGAGTAATCAACCAATACATGACTCATTGAACATCCAAAGAGTGCAAGATGTCACATCAACAATCTAAAAATAATGACTGTCGTGAAATAAAGAAGCGGACAATTTTCAACAATGCTAGAGAAGCTGCACCGAAAATCCAAATAAACAAGAATTACCCGTAATCAAAACCCTTCAGTCATCAAACAAGTCAGGTCAAAATCCAAAAGTTCAATGTAGACATACCAACAACTTTTTGATATATATATATATATATATATATATATCAGTAAACGAATACTAAATGCAGTGTGAAGGAAAACGACATCAGACAGATACTTACAAAAATTAGTAGCAGCTTTAATCGATTTAATGAAAGCCATTCTCAACTTTAAGAAACATCTTGCCTCATACACGCCTTGTAAAAAATGTCGGTTGCAATTGCTAGGTTTACATATTTACTACATCATATACATAACATCTCAAATCCACTGGATATCTATATAATAGATTTTTATTTTTACCCATTAATTTCAAAAAGGTTCTTTTTAATTTCATTTTCGTATATCCCTGTTTCACAAGTTTTTTTAAATAGCAGTAGATGACGGGAGTCAATGATGAACAAAGTCCAACTGATCAGGACTCCAAATGACCACTGCCCTCGTAACAAGCACTTTTCAAGATTACGGCATATCCTTAATATCGCACATACCCATAAGACGCGATTGGCTGGTGGCAACAACAGCTATACCAGAGCATACATGGCTACAGTCTACTCTGAAAGCGGCGCCAAGAACATGTTTTCCCCAATTCTCTTATCATTTCCTGGCATGACAAATAAACAGTGTCGTTAGACATGGAAAAACAACGTTTTGGTGCCTTCTCAACTTCAAGATGTTACTCTATCTGCTCCTCGACCTTATCCTGTGATTTTCAATCCACAATACCTGTAGTTATCTGCCTCTGTCAATAGTTTGAGGGCTTGCGGATTTTAAAAAATGGGCAGTTAGCGTCAAAGATGATCTTAAAATCTTGATAACAAAGGCAAGTGTCTACTTCCTGTTGTACTAAGAAAGACGAAAATTGCTTTGCTAGATAGGTAATGGTGTAGGAAGCAGCACGTTGCAACTGAGACTGATAAATGTGCATGTCCTCACACATACCATTACAGTCGTAGGCATACTCACATTAACATAAATCTGCTCCCTTTCCGCTAACGTGACATGTTATGACATTGAAAGGCATAATGTACATGCATGAAGATGGCTTTCGTTTCAAGTTTCTCATCATTCGTGCAACCTACACTGGCAATTATAGTCTCACTGTGTTCAAAAGAAGCGGAACACGCAGGTGTACTGGAGTGATACTACAGTGCCTTGGACAATTTATGGTCACTGTACACCCCGTGTAAAATCCATGTTGGTGCACTTTACACTTCTGTCATGACTTTGGACTACTTTGCATCTCCATTCATCTCTTTTAAAACCCTTTTAATTGCTTTACTGTTTAGGATAGTGTCATGTATAGGGTATATTATTTTGGTTAAGATTTTGGATGTGTTATTTGGATTTTCCCTCTTCCATCTCTAAAGGAACACGTTGTTAAGTGTAATTTAATTCGAGCCAAAAGTATGTTTTACTGAAAACACTCTATTCATGAGTACAATTTGACTTCAGACGGCCTAAAATAACACACGCGAGCTTTTTGGTAACCTTGTTTTTCATTTGTTCGGTTCAAGTCTCCCGACATACCCACATGTAGTTATTTGATGTTTGTGCAAAGAAAAGTGTCATATTGAAGGAAAGTGTATACTTTCGGGCAGGGTAAATTACAAAAATTCGCAAGTCTGCCAGCAAATCAAAGCAAGTGCCACTAACATGGAGTTTGCCACTTTTTACCACTAGACGAGATACTTTTACCCTGATTTTTTCCGAGCGACGGTCCAGTAAGACTGTCTCTTTTTAATTCCACATCTCTATATAACCACTAAACACTTTTATATTCCTTGTAAACAGGACATAGCATTTCAAATGTTGTCTTATTCCTCTGCTACTATTATATTGTGCATATGATCGTTCGTCAGTTCATTAGTTCGTCTGTCTGTTTATCTATTCTGCTGTTATTGGCGTGACTCTCAGCAGTCTACTTTGCTGCTTTTTTCTGGGGGAGGGGGTTCCTGTGGATGGCTGCATTTTAACGCGTCAGGGATTCAATATAGGAATTACTATATCATTACGACATTATTACCCTGCAGTGTTTATGTTGTAATGATGGGCCTCTCAGGCGTATGACCACTGGAAAGCTTATGCCATTTTATTATTTCGTGGCCTTGAAATTCATTAAGTTCAACAGAAAAAGCTTTTGCTGAAAACTTTGATGGTGGAAAATGTGAACAATTTTAAGGTGAGAAATGTTGGTTGTCAGGTGTTGGGTTCTGCTGCATTCCAGAGGCGCACCTGTACAGCCAGTGGTTGAGCGTGCCACTGCTGGAGGCCTGCCGTGATGGATGGAATGGCAGCTCCTACCCTCGTCACTTGTGTTGCTGGCCAACGCCACAGTATTGATGTAACAGTGCCCAGGACGGAAACAAATTTGGCTCAATAGGTTTATAGAACATCCAGGCAAGAAGAAGCTAAATTTGGCAGGGTACCAGTCAGGTGAAATCTCGCGATGTGTTGCAGCCTCGTTATGCTCACCAGGAACCGCCAGAAGGAAAATGTTGCAGAGGTGCTGCCAGTGTAGATAGACGGACTGCATTACGGGCATATTACAGACACGTCTAAGCCTATTTCATACCTGCTAATGGCAACTAGCACGAATATATGACAAGTGCACTGGAATTTTCCACTTTCCCCAAGAAGTCTCCTATTACCAGGTCTGTGCAAACTGATACCCTGGTTTGGCCCTTAGTTGTCTCGCAATTATGTTGCTGGTATTACACCCCCGGTTACAGTGATAAATAGTTATGTGGCAGTAGCCTATCGTATATGGTGGTATAGTATATAATCTATACCAATGACTATCTCAGCAGCTGATCCACAACAATGCCTGCTAGTCTTGCCATTGGTTTGGAGACAATGCAATTGGAACCCACCTGTGGGCCGACTAAAACCTGGGTTTTTACAACCTTTGAAGTGGCTACCCAAGGAGGGATTACCCAAATATACTGATAATATGCATTATACGTCAAGTACAGTTAACTTTACAATATAAACAATCTATATTTTATGGGTATTTGACAGTAATATATACGTTCAATTGTTTTTTGCACATTGTCATTTTGTTTGAAATACATACTTTCGTTACGCAATAATAGTAAAGCAATGCTTTGACTGTCAAACTAGAGGCGATGGGAAAAACTTAGTGCCCGCAATATGCAATCTGCCAATTGTTTCTGCATTAGCATGCTGCTCAATTAAAAGGTAACAACTTCTCGTCATTCTTAATTTCCGTTCCATGTAAAACATTTAAATGTTATATAGCAAATATAGCCAAAACTGCTAAGCATTCAATAACTGCTTACCCAAGGTTTCGGTATTAAACAGAGAGTTCATTAACATATCAAATGCATTGATATCCTAATGACTAATGACAGGTAAAATACACACATTCAATTATAAAACCTAGCTGGCTTCATCACAATTGCGCATTTTTTTGTAATTAAATCCTCTCATTTTTAAACAAAATAAATCGATTCACAACATGAATATTTGTATTTACAATGACAGCATGATACATTGAGAGCATTATCACGTGTTTGATTACCCAGTAATTTTGGAAAAGTACATTATAAAAGACAATTAAAATCGTGGCAAATTAATGCAATATTTTACATTTTATTCATTTCTTCGAATGGAAAAATGAAATTTCACAGTGATACTTTCGGGTTGATCAGTTGTCAAATACTTGAGAACTTACATTATTGTTTTGCTTTTTTGTTTTTTATTGAAAATGTGAAATTTAAAAGCGCTAATTTTTGGTTGATCAACTGTGAAATAGTGTAAAAAGTAAACGTTATATTGGTTTAGAACTCAGTAGTCGCTCCAGATAGCTTATAATGTCTTGACCGAGAGAAACGTTACCGAACAAAAAACAGAAAAATATCATATTTGATTTTGCCAAAGATATAATTTTAGTTCTTTATTTAAAGATACTGTGTACGTTCCTGGTATCGTAGCAAACTGCTATCATAGTAGATCTCCTAATCGTGACGGTCAAAATAGTCCAGATTTTTTCCGAAATGAGAAAACATGGAAAGGTAATCTGTGCGTGTTTCCTGTGTATTGTCGGTTTGCCTGCCTCTCGCGGAATGCATGGCGCTGACAGCAACAAGTGTATAGATACTGACAGCCTAAATCATTGTCGACAGACACATCCATTTCCAAATACATTCTGTGTAGATTCACCTGATCCTTATTTTGACAGAGATGACAGTAAATGCATTCTTGCAATATATTCAGACCAGCATAAACTTCAATAATAATAATAATAATAATAATAATAATAATAATAATAATAATAATAATAATAATAATAATAATAATAATAATAATAATAATAATAATAATAATTTATCTTCTTGCTCACTACCATAGTGTGTGCGTTTTCCATTTTTTTCTGTTTATTATGTAATTATACGTGTGAGCCTTATCAGTCACTGAGTCCCGCGTAAATGTCAATTGATATCTTAATTTTATTGTCTTGCATACGACTACAGTGCGTACAACGGGGCTTCCGGATTTTTTTTCTGTCTGTGATGTAATGATATTAGTGATGAACGTTATATGTCACTGAGACCACCATTAACATCAATTGATATTTTAGGAATATTTTATTTTCTTGTACACGACCACAATACGTGCGACGGGGCTTCCATTTGTTTCTTCTTGTGATGTAATGGTATAAGTGAGCGATATCAGTCATTGAAAGTACAACAACAATGTCCCTTGAAGACTTTTTTTCAAGGGGATGCTTTATGTTAAATTTGCTCTGCTTTATTTTCGCCTTTCCGCGTTTTATTAAACCCTGTCCAGGCCATAACTGAGAGGAAGCTGGGGCTTATCAGATGAAAAGGGATTTATTCTATTTTATTTTTATTAGAATTTTTTCACCCAGGGTAGCCAGTTTAGTCTAGGACTGTTCTTCCACGGGGCCCACGGATGCAAAATTCAAACGTTATTGACAAGGTTATCACCATGAAGACACCTCAAAAAAAAGTTTAAAAAAAAAAAAAAAAACGCTGGCCACAATCACCTTGAATTTAATGTGATATGCCGGAGTGGGTATGTATTATAGGTTTTTCACAGAGTAGTACTGCGATGATGTTCAGATTTCTTTACTTATCTTTTTTTTTTTGTAATTTTGGGGGGGGGTGTTTTTGTTTTTTGTTTTGTTTTTTGTTTTTTATTTATTTTTTTTTTTTGTTTTGTTTTGTTTTTTTTGTTTTTTTTGTGTATTTTTGTGTTTTTTGTATTTTGTTTTTTTGGGGGGGTGTTTTGTTTTGTTTTGTTTTGTTTTGTTTTGTTTTGTTTTTTTCTTTTTTTTTTTTTTCTGAAACTTAAAATCCAGTAAATTTGACTCATTGTTCTCGATTTACAGAGAGTCACTCGGGACCAGTTGACTTTTTTAGACCGAGTGACCATTTTCTCTACTTTTCTATTTATTTTTAGCTCAACTGACTTGTCAGTCAATTGAGCTTATAATATGGGCGATCATCCGTGGCCTTTCGTGAGATTTTTAAAATTTCAATTCCTTCTCTATATTTATATTTTCCTCAATCTTAGTTGAAATGTACCTTTTTGGTCTTTACCAAGTCTGTTCATCAGATATCTCTCGTTCCTTGATTTGAAAATGAAATTAATTAATAATCAATAGGAGACTTTGGCATATAGCTTTGAGGGTGAAAATGAATTTGTATGTACTCTGCTTCAAAATGCCACAGCAAATCATCTTCAAATTTGGTGTACATACACCCTGACTGTGCATCTGTCAGGTCAGGCTTCAGTAATTTGTATTCCCTGTGACTTATTATTTCCTTTTTTTTTTTTTTGGATTTTTGTGGGCTTCTTCTCTGAAACAGCTTACCTCAAAAAAATTGCATTGGGTCACTTCTGCAAATTTGTAGAACCTATTTTTTTTCGATCAGTGAAGCAATATTTTATGGAAATATATATATATATATATATATATATATTTATATATTTATATATTGCTTCCCCCAATCTGCGGACAGGTTATTCCTCCTTTAAGTCAGACGACCTTTACCTTGACTCATTCTCCACTTAATTTGTGTACCGGGTGCCGCTTGTGTTATATTATTGGGTTGTTTGTTGTTGTTTTTTTCATGATTTGCTGATTTTTTCACGAATTTGGAAGTTACGTGATGATCAGTAAAAGTACATGTTAGTATAGTTAGCATAGGGGTACAAGTGTACATGTAAGGAAATTTGGTATTACTATCATAAATATGACCTTCATTTGACATTTCATACTACACTGATTTAAAAGTTTTCAAAGCTCGGCCAGCTGTGTACATGACCAATTCCCGCAGTCTGATTTTTCTATCGTGAATGGTTCCATTTATTTCATATAGTCTATTGTTGGCCCCATAAATTTCCTGGTTTCTGTGTACCTTGATAACTTGATACGAAAGTGCCAACAACGTGGAAGAGAGCATCATTTTAACTCTAATTCTATCATTTACATGTTTAAATTGAAGGCGGGCTTACAACAGACAAAAAGCCAAAACAGTGTCAACATTACTATGGGTTACACACTCTCCAGATTGTTGCGTTACATTAATACGTGTTGCACATCCATTTTTAAATTAGCGCAAATCCATGTTGCTTACTTTGTAGCATTCAGGCTCCTTTAGATCTGTTTATTCAGTGCTTTGGGCCTTATCTTACACTTTGAAGCAAAATGCATACAACTACTGAAGAAAGGGAAAGGTTTTCAACCAGTAGAAAGGCACTCTCTCTCTCTCTCTCTCTCTCTCTCTCCTCTCTCGTCTCTCTCTCTCTCTCTCTCTCTCTCTCTCTCTCTCTCTCCCTCCCTCCCTCCCCTCCCTCCCTCCCTCCCTCCCTCCCTCTCTCTCTCTCTCTCTCTCTCTCTCTCTCCTCTCTCTCTCTCTCTCTCTCTCTCTCTCTCTCTCTCTCTCTCTCTCTCTCTCTCTCTCTCTCTCTCTCTCTCTCTCTCTCTCTCTCTCGTGTGTTCTTTGCCAAAGCATGAAGGATCCAGCCTATACACAGTAACATCTGCATCAGTACATCATGATGACATGCTATGCTGGTCTACGACGCTGCCTCCAAGAACAAATGCGGTATGCTATTTGCATAAAATTGTTTGTTTTGACTTTATCTTTATTTTTTCAGTCGTTCGTTTCTGTGCTTAAGACATCATTCACTTCCTCCGCCAATTAACCAAATCCTTTTATTTTGCTAGGGCTGCCATATTTATGTATTTTCCCAGCCAAGTCAATGAGAAATCAAGCAAATCCAGTCAACAATAATAATGTAAGTCATGGCATGGATTGATTGATTACATTTAGCTCAAAGTCTGTGATCGACGTTTGAAATATAGCGTGGAAACCTATTCCTGTTTGGTTGTAAATGAACTATTGCTTTTCGTTTATCACTTTTATTATTCTCTTTATGTGTCGTGTTTTTACGTTTCTTCTTCGTTAATTAAACCATAGTCTCTGTCTTTTGTTATTTTGATCTTTAAGTTTTAATATATATGAGAATTGCCATATATATATATATATATATATATATATATATATATATATATATATATATATATATATATATATATATATATATATATATATATATTGTAAGGTTGAAGTCCCCAGTAATTTTTTTTTAAGAGATAATAATTCAAGCTCATCATAATGCTTCAGAGTCTATGGAGTGACCAAATACGCCCCCTAGTGCCCGAGTAAAGTACCATCAGAGATAACAATCTTCAGACTTGTGCTGAGTTTT
Organism: Hermodice carunculata; assembly: GCA_964020975.1. Classification (NCBI taxonomy): domain Eukaryota; kingdom Metazoa; phylum Annelida; class Polychaeta; order Eunicida; family Amphinomidae; genus Hermodice; species Hermodice carunculata. Next base: position 135,686,984 of record OZ026612.1, on the reverse strand, counting down.
TCATCAATAACGTTAAGGAATGAGGTACATGTAATTTGACAAGTTGTGTTATTGCTCATAACTAATTTTTACAGTTGCGTGTTAAATTTTTGGCTATTTCATATTGTAGTTTCATTGCAATTTGCCCCAGAAGACGACCCAAATCTAGCGCAGGCCTATTCTAGGCCTCAATCAATGTAAATGTGCCATGGCCATGCAGTTTGCAAGTTGAACAGAGAAATATTTCTTAAATTTCTAGTTTAATTATCAACACTAGGTAAAAGAATATGTTCTTAACTTAAATGTGGCATAAAAGATTGGTGAAATTGGTCAGAGCAACTTTACAAGAGATGCGGATGCACCCCTGTTGTCATCGATCGCCATCATGATCCACGGCAGATGATGACGACGATGATGATCACGCCTTGAAGTCCCCAAATACTCACATTTACAGAGATTTCACATAATTCTATCTACCATGATGTACATGAAGTCCACACAATTTGTTTGTGAAAGTTTCAGAGTTGTTGATCAAGTAAAATCCATGAAAAAGCTGTAAATAAGCTCTTGGCAGGTGTCCAGATCTGAGTGGGGTTTCTGTGGGGTAATCATGAGTGATGCACGTCCTATGCACGTGACCAAATAGTATAAATATGCAGGCGAACGAGCATCGTGGGCCAGTTTCCCAGACTGGTCCCGACGGAGCAACTTCGAAGCCCAGAACTTGAAAGAAGCTTCCCACCACTTGGAGTTGACCAAATAAAGTTCCAGGCGATTCTCAGAAGTGAAAGGTGTGCACGATCTAACCCGCTGGATCTCCTCATGAGTTTCCTCATTGCGTCATTCTGACATAATATGCCAGTGCGTAGTGAGGTTGCCATGGGGATTTCTTGGGCCTTTTGGGGTCCTGTGAATGTGAGAAGAAGCACTGCACCGTCGTCCAATGGGGTTTCTGTGGGGTAGGCCTCCAGTGGGGTTTCTGTGGGGTAGGCCTCCAACGGGGTGTCCACTGATGAAGCCATAGGCCTACTACAAGAGGCGACCAATGGGGTTTCTGTGGGGTAGGCCTCCAGTGGGGTTTCTGTGGGGTAGGCCTCCAATGAGGTGTCCACTGATGGAGCCATAGGCCTACTACAATAGATGTTAATCACAAGAGGCGACCAATGGGGTTTTCATGGGGTACCTTCACAGATGATAAATACATACCACAGATGTTCAATACTACTGAGAGCCAGTGGGGTTTCTGTGGGGTAGGCCTCCAACGGGGTGTCCACTGATGAAGCCATAGGCCTACTACAATAGATGTTAATCACAAGAGGCGACCAATGGGGTTTTCATGGGGTACCTTCACAGATGATAAATACATACCACAGATGTTCAATACTACTGAGAGCCAGTGGGGTTTCTGTGGGGTAGGCCTCCAACGGGGTGTCCACTGATGAAGCCATAGGCCTACTACAATAGATGTTAATCACAAGAGGCGACCAATGGGGTTTTCATGGGGTACCTTCACAGATGATAAATACATACCACAAATGTTCAATACTACTGAGAGCCAGTGGGGTTTCTGTGGGGTAGGCCTCCAAAACGGGGTGCCCACTAATGAAGCCACAGCCTATTAAATAGAAGTTGCAAGAAGATACAATCAATAGGTTCTCCATGTGTTAAAACAGCAATGAAGCCTTACAATAGATGTTAAGCCCAGTGGGGTGCAAATGGGGTTCTTCAAGTCTTCAATAGAAGACCATGTTTGACCAAGACCTAAGACGTGAAGTGGGGTTCTTGGGAGGTTCTTCATTGATGACAGTGGAAGACCAATACACTACAATAGATGATATGCTGAGTGGGGTGCAATGGGGTTCTTCAAGCATTCATAGAAGGCCATGTTCGACCAAGACCTAAGACGTGAAGTGGGGTTCTTGGGAGGTTCTTCATTGATGGCAAGAGAAGACCACTATTCCACAATAGATGTTAAGCCCTGTGGGGTGCAAATGGGGTTCTTCAAGTCTTCAATAGAAGACCATGTTTGACCAAGACCTAAGACGTGAAGTGGGGTTCTTGGGAGGTTCTTCATTGATGACAGTGGAAGACCAATACACTACAATAGATGATATGCTGAGTGGGGTGCAATGGGGTTCTTCAAGCATTCATAGAAGGCCATGTTCGACCAAGACCTAAGACGTGAAGTGGGGTTCTTGGGAGGTTCTTCATTGATGGCAAGAGAAGACCACTATTCCACAATAGATGTTAAGCCCTGTGGGGTGCAAATGGGGTTCTTCAAGTCTTCAATAGAAGACCATGTTTAACCAAGACCTAAGACGTGAAGTGGGGTTCTTGGGAGGTTCCTCATTGATGGCAATAGAAGACCACTATTCCACAATAGATGTTAAGCCCAGTGGGGTGCAATGGGGTGCAAATGGGGTTCTTCAAGCCTTCAACAGAAGACCATGTTTGACCAAGACCTAAGACGTGAAGTGGGGTTCTTGGGAGGTTCTTAATTGATGGCAATAGAAGACACTATACTACAATATATGCTAAGCCCAGTGGGGTGCAGTGGGGTGCAAATGGGGTTCTTCAAGTCTTCAATAGAAGATCATGTCTGACCAAGACCTAAGACGTGAAGTGGGGTTCTTGGGAGGTTCTTCATTGATGGCAAGAGAAGACCACTATTCCACAATAGATGTTAAGCCCTGTGGGGTGCAAATGGGGTTCTTCAAGTCTTCAATAGAAGACCATGTTTGACCAAGACCTAAGACGTGAAGTGGGGTTCTTGGGAGGTTCTTCATTGATGACAGTGGAAGACCAATACACTACAATAGATGATATGCTGAGTGGGGTGCAATGGGGTGCAAATGGGGTTCTTCAAGTCTTCAATAGAAGACCATGTTTGACCAAGACCTAAGACGTGAAGTGGGGTTCTTGGGAGGTTCTTCATTGATGACAGTGGAAGACCATTACACAACAGCTGAGGTTAAGCACCAAAGGGGGTTCTAGACGTTAGTTGAGTACAAATGGTGATCAGGACCTAAGAATTGCAGTTGGGTTCCTCTGAGGTCCCCTCGACAACTTTAAAAGATCTATAATAGACAATGGAGTTACTGACTTTTAGACGCATCAGGGGGCACCATGCTGCGGGGCTCCAGGGAGGTTCCAGTTCAGAAGCTGAGGCACCAAAAGGGGTGTTCTGAGTGGTTTTGGCGATGCAGTGCATAACATTGAATACTGGATTTTAATGAACAATACTATGTCAGAGAAGTTACTGAGTTATTGGTAATATCTGCCTGCAGAGAATAATTACGAGAATTTCTACATGTTCCATGCTACCAAACTTGATGAACATTACATTTTTAAGAGTGAAAAAGAATTAAGTGTTAATGACACTCTCTTCTGATATCTTTGATGATAAAGTAAAGCGTAGATCAGTAAATGGGGTATTTAAAGTTTAAAGACTGAAATCCTTCTGCGACCCTAGCTCGTATACGATACAGACGGTTGATTTTTACGCGAGAAAACTACATTCAAGCTGAACTGATGGAAGTCAATTCAGAATTTCCAGTTCACCAGAAGATGAGACTCCTGATATGAGATTCCAGTGTTATTTCAAAGAAATAAAGAATTTGATCTTAATATTTTAAAAGCTGGGTCGAACTTGGTTGATAAGTATAAAAGAAGAAAGTGAGAATGAAAGTGAATAATGGCCCCTTTTGTAAAGTTTTATGAGGCAACAGATATGAGGTATAATTGATTAAATATTCTTTCAGTTGACCGTGACAATATATATATTTTCATATATATGTATATATATATATATATATATATATATATATATATATATATATATATATATATATATATATATATATATATATATATATATGAGCTAGCAACTAGCCAACACCCATCCAGCCTAACATTGCAAACGTCGTATCTTTCTACCATTTGCAGTATATTTGTTTCAAGGACAGTCTTCATGGCATAACGTTCACAGTGCTTTTTGCTTTGCGTTCTATTTAATTTTACGCTTTTCATGATTTCAGTCACATTGAAGTTAAAGTTCTACTTTGCTAAAATTCACTGTTTGGTCGTCACTCAACTAGTGCTTTTTGTTTTACCTTTCTGTTTATGTGTCATGTTTTTACGTTCATTCTTCGTTAATTAAACCATACCATAGTCATAGTCTCTACTATTTCCTTTGCATTCTCTTCAATTTTATACATTTTATGATTTTAGTCACATTGAGGTTAAATTTTTACTTTGATAGAATTTTCCTTTAAAGAAACTTACTGCAGAAATAAACACCCAGGTCCTTAATAAAAGCAAACGTCTATTCGCATGGGGGTCCCCGAGAGTTTTTAGTCGGAATTCCGCGAAGTAGAAACTGTTGCAAAGGGTTGGCTCACTTACGAAATATTTAAAAGTGTACATGTTATGTTGGTTCTCGTACAACGCAATTAATCATAACCACATGGTGGCAAAGCAGCTGTTGTCGTTCCCAATAGAATGAAACAAAGGCTTTGTTGAAAGGCCAAGGTCAATGCACTGTCCAATAATATCGATTGAACCTGGGAATTGGTGCTTCTTGGAACGTTGCATGAACTAGATTTTTTATCGATTCCTGAAATTCTTAGAACGGTCTCATTTTTCATCCAGTGCGCATTTTCTTTTATCCTAGATGAATGTGAAGTGATCAAACCAGCAATCAACATAAGCCTTACTAATAACATACAAACTCTACAGTAGAATAGCAGATCCCCAGGGTGGAACTCCTCGTCAAGTGATAGATGATGACAGGGACTGTGTGTGCTTCGCTGTCAACATTATGCGTCATAGCTATGGTCAGACTGTTGCATATGGCAGTCCCACTATAGAATATGACGCGAATTTATAAATTTACTTTATAATATATGTAGATATTCGCTTTTGAAGTATTTGAATTTCCCTACATACTTTGCCCTCAATCAAATTAGAGGCAGTTTCTGCAAGTAACTAGTGTGTGTAAATATGCCGTCAGTATATTTATTAGGTCTTTGACATAATCCTTGCAAAAAATGATTTTACACTCCAGGAACACCTTACGTTTTGTATGTGTCTCGAAAACCTAACTCTAGATGCAGAACTGTTGCAACAAGAATGATGAACTGGCAGCAAAAATGTTCTAGTGATTTACAAGCAGACGTTTGCAACAGCTGTGAGCAATATCTTCTTGTAAATTTATACGATGACAAACCATAATTACCGTACAACTTTGGCGCAGTTTCAACAGATTTTCGTAAATCGTTATCTAATTTTGTTTTTCCCATTTATTTTAAATTACATTATAAATATTCTTTTTGGGGAAGGGGGAGGGGGCAAACGCTGCTTCACATGGGTGTGGGGTTCATTCTGTCATATATACCGTATAGATGCGAGCATAATTACCATCAATCCTTCTGTATTTCATGTTGCTTGGACCTGAAATCATGATAATCATTATAATTATGTGTACGCGGTTAGAACAGCTGAGAAGTCCCACATGCAAAGCAGTAAATCATGAATGAATAACGGAAGTGCATTTCTTTGTGTCCGTGTATTCACATCGCATCGATCCCACGCGTATATCGTGCTAAGATCCATTACAACATTACCTTTGTACTAAATATTTTATTTCCACATTCCTTGCCTTCAAATTAAAATACTGTATAGTTGATTACACAGACAATTTCTTAAAAACTTCATAACAATTTGATCACCTAGATTAAGGTATCTTTATCTGATCTCCATGAATTTGGGACTCAGCACCCTGTATGTTTCCGGAACTCCATACGGAATCTGCAGTCCAATAAAGAGTTCAGTTTGCCCTGTCAGCATACCTTTAAGTGTTTAAAGTCCGTGTAAAGAAGAACAGCAGTTCTTAACTTGCAAGCCGTTATAAAGCAATTGAGCAAATGCTTCCAGTGATTTACAGACAAAGTGTGCCACCTGCTCGCATTCCGCAAATGTGTTAATGTTGCGGCCACTACCCCCCCCCCTTCCAAAGTATCATTAAGTATGTGTAGAACGCTCCGATGTAGATGTAGCTGCGGATGTCGATGTCGGCTAAAACGGCATTCATGGGTTTAAGACACTAATCTTGAAAGTGAGAGCAATAAGGAGAAAAGGACTCTTTGTCAAATTTGGATATTGTTACCTTTTAATATTTCAAGTGGCTCAGTTTAATAGTCATAAAACAGACAACCTAAGAGATTTTTCTCTTAACAATTAAAGAAAGCGAAAACCAATCGATTCAACTTAAATCTGGCTCCCTGAGACTACTAAAAGGGATTAAGGTTGGAAGCCTGGATCCAATTTATCATATTGACGAAAATACTGTACCCTGCACAAACAGAAACAACAGCACACACTAGAAAAGAAGATTTGCCCGAAAGCCAGTCTGTCTATGTGCCAACACAAATTTAATGCTACAGGCTTTTTGTGTTTACTAAGATGCGTCTTCAGCACAAAACTATAAATAAAATTTGGAAGAGTATCTCTACTTATATAGCTTTAAAGATATTCAACATTTTAATGTTGAAGATTAATTTAAAAATAAAGCTCTGAAACTTTACTTCCTTTACCTTCATAATAATTTGCCTGTATATTTCAATATATTTTTGCACATGCACATGTAAATCATCCATATCAAACTGGAAACAAAGAATCCATGCAACTCCTTGTCTCTAAAAGAATCTAACCCCTAAATGCATCAGAGTTTTAGTCCCTTCACTCCTTAAAAGTACACCTCCTTACATTAAAGACAAATTCCATTCTCATTCTCTTTCTGTTTTTTTTCAAAATACGCTAGAATTCGTAAATACATTGAAACGTGTACCATTCCAGATTGTTTAGTTTGCAATAACTAAAGCGCCTTGTCTTTTCGTTCTTATTTAAGCATCATCCCATCGTGCTCAACCTCCGGCTGAAATGGTTTTGTTTAGGCTTATTCGTATCCTAAGTGGCCCAAGTGATAAGGGACATCATGCCCTTAACTGGGGTCATCCTGACATGACCAGTTTTTTTTTTTTTATATCATGACCATGTGCTCGCAAATAGAACTGTTACGCATGCGTATTTTACTTCACCTGTATGTATTTTTGTCAAATAAACCAGTTCTGAGTTCTCAGCTCTGAGTTCCTCAAAGCAGCTTTGTTGAATTTACCTGTTTATTAATTTCTAGCTCGGGGATAAGTGCATACATTCTCGTTGATTGCCATATACATTTACATGTCAATGGGCGTGGCAATGCTGATGCATGTGTGCACATTATACCTAGACTATTTCGAACTCTGACTTGATTTCATGAACTTTACGCACTCATGTATATGAACACATGGGTATGTACTAAAACTATGTCACTAGGTCAAATTAATTTATGTAACATTCATTTCTAAGCAATACATTTTGCATTCTTTTTGTTTTACGAAACCTGATACAGGCATAAATAGGGACTGAAATATATAACAAGGATTTAAACTAGGTCCCTCGATCAAATATCCAGTTCCATGTAATATCCTTATCTCTGAAGTACAATTTCCTTCCCATTTGATCGTGTGTCATGAAATTTTTGTGCGCATATATTTCCAGATCTAAAATTCTGTCAAGCAGTAAAACTAGGTCACTAGGTACATTATCTAGGTCACACTGATATAGTTGTAAACTATTCATTTCTGAACTACAACTCCCCCGTGCTTCAAGTTTGTGTCATGACTTGTTTTAGAAATGAATCTAAGTCACTAAGTTAAAAAGTCTAGGTTATGGTAATATCTACTTGCTATTTGCTTTTGCCTGTAATATTTTTGTCCTTGGACTTTGTAAATGATAAGTTCCAGACACACTTGCATTATGTCTACAATGTATGTCATAAACTATCAGCCAAAGTACAGTTAAGATCAGATCATCTTTGCTCTGCTCGGCTGGGCTCAGTTTAAGCTGCAGCTGGGGGTTAGCTCAGCTTGGAACTTAGGTGAATATTGCTAGGGCAGGTGAAGGCGGGCTATTAACGAAGCCCTCTGAGCTCATACCCTGGCGCAGAACTAATTAAATTAGACCATTTGGTGCAAAATCAAGATTGAAGTGTAGTTAACGCCATTAGTACTAAAGTGAATTATCAATTACAAATGTTCCTAGAGAGCCAAGTGATGTGTTCTATGTATGATTTTAGGGCTGAAATAGAATGATGCATGGAATTATACAGGTACCTGCCTTCACCTGTACATCGGTGTAGCTTATGTCCCTTATTATTAGGTAACGACTCCCGGATATGAAAACTGTAGCATGTTACCTACTTTTGCCTGTTGGCTTCCCACAGTCGGGTCACTGGGCCATTGGGGCGCTGCCGCCTGGTGCCACCTGCTTGGAATTACTTAGTATATATGCAATTTTTCACTTCTAAGCCACCAAAAGGACAAATAACAGATAAAATGGAAAACAGTTAGCTATTTTGATAGACATAGATTTCATCATTTCTTTGTGGGTTTTATTGGGGTTGGGTTGGTTTTTGGGGGGGGGTCGGTTTGGTTTTTCGGGGGGGGGTTGGTTTGGTTTGGTTTGGTTTTAATGTGTGTGTGTGTGTGTGTGTGTGTGTGTGTGTGTGTGTGTGTCTGTGTGTGTGTGTGTGTGTGTGTTTTCTTGCTGGATGGGTAAATTATAGCGAACTATTCTGACCTTGTGGCGGTCAGTTTTTTCCGCATTCCTGGTAAACTGTAGCATTTGTTCATTTCTATTTAGAAAATGACAACATTGACTGACAACAGCTTACATACTGCTAAACCTCGACATCTATTCAAGCACCACTTACCAGTTCACTTGAGGACAAATCCTAAGAATAGAAAGCAAGAGCAACATCTGTATATCATAATGCATAGGAACCTCTTGCTGGTCCTTGCGTCAGAGATTCCAGTAACATGTCTTGTATGCTTCATACACAGACAAAACAGACACAAAGACTTCGCAAAAAGTACACTTTTGGGTTGCCTGAGAAGAGGCCTGCCAACTGTTTAGGTACCATTTCCATTTTAACCTTTCTACTCTTAAACCGACCAAAACCGGCTGGTGATCCAATGACGTCTGCTTCAGGGTTTCACCCTTAACTCAACACTTATAAGAAACAATTTGAATGAGAATCGTATACGAGATCTATAAAGATAGTATGCCCTGGTCAACAACTTTCCCTGACGTAGGTCGGGTGCTGAGAGCGCCTGATCCACGCCAAGGAAAAGCTGTTGAGTCAGCCTAATTAAAGGGAGCCCGGTTTGGAAAACGCCAAGTTCAAGCAACACAGAAACTCTTGCATTTTGACAATTTTCTTTGTATCTTCATTTCTTGAAAACAAACCAAGTCTTGCGATTTGTTTGTAATGATTACCATCTACGAAGAAAACGAATTTTAAAAAGTACTTATGTCATTTTAATTGCCTAGGCATCTTCTGAGGGAAAGAATGACCAATCAGATAATTATTTATTTATATTTCCTAATATTGTGAATCTACCTCTTCACAACAGGTGTGTAGCAGGCTGGTCACGACCAGCCGTCAGTCAAATACAGCTTCAGTGAATACAGTGCCGACGGAGAGTCGTGCACCCATTTTAGAGTGGTCCCCTAGAAAACATTATAAAATATACACCAAACTGTACGCAGTGAGGTGATATTTGATTGTTGTCAAATAACCTGGCACAGAAGGCGGGTTTACTCAGGCTGAGTGACGCGCTTTTTTCTTCAGGTAGAAGTTCTTTACACGCAACATCAACGGAGGACTTGTTTATTGAGTGACTGGAAAAGGTGAAGACAACCATGCACTTATTTGCATGGCTGACATTGTGCCAATTAAGTGTTGGTGAGGCTTTGCAAAAACCGTTGAAGACTAACCAATATGACAATTAAGTCTACCCAAGGAGTGTTTCAATCTTCTTGCTATGACCTTTTGCAAGAACTCCCATGAAGTGGAGCGATGAATCCATAAACTACAACATCAATTTCATCTTCAGTTCTTTGTCTAATTTTAGCAGAACACTTAATTTTGATAGTTTTCTTTTTCTAACGAGTACACACAAAAATGAAAAGTTTCAGTAAGTAGTGTGCAAAGTTTACATTTTGTCGACAGATTTGTCTCATTTTACCAGGTTCTCAATGAGTCCTGAACACGCCACTATTGACATGAATAAATTATTGAAGCTTGGCGCAATTCAGCCTCTGAAACGATGTCTCAGTAACTCAGGCGTGGAAGACACATTCATTTAAAGTATTTAATAACCACAAGGAGTTTTCCAGGATTCAATGTACATGCGTGACTATTTGGTGCATTACATACGTGGTGGTCTATGATTATCTATACAGTGAATTCATTTAATTTTAATGTATTCTTTTTTTTTTTTTTTTGCATATTTTACTGATGCTTCAAAATTGTGAAATTAAGATCGCAGTCAAATAAAATTTTAACATGGCATTGGTTGGAAATACAACAAAAAGAGTGAATTTAAAGTCTCTGTGAGAGGTCCAAAATTTAAAAAAACGTGAAAACTAATGTCCTTGAAAATAAATGTATTTAAATAATATTGTAGACTGAATTAGGTCGTGCTGCTTGGAAAAACTGTTAGTTCACGCACCTTGGTGTATTATACCCGAATTTCTTTCTCAAAGTTAATAACGTTAGTGGTCATCCGGTTTATGGTTTAAACATATTATTTCATAAGTGTGGATCACGCTCCTTTTGACCAAAATGTCAGTGTAATTGCCATAAATGTACCATATAATATCGGTGAGAATGTGGTTGAGAAGGCGCAACAACTCATTCATGAAGGGGTGGGGTTATTGAACGTACAGGTGGTCAGAGCGGAGAGAACCAGAGAGCGGGAAGGAAAACCTGGAGTCGTGAAAATACAGTTTGAAAATGTGCAAACTAAAATCAATGTGCTTCGAGAAAAGAAAACAGTGAAAACAAAAACAGAATTCAAAAATGTCTACATGAAAGGTGCCCAATCCCATACAGAGCGCTTGATAGACTTGAATTTCAAGACGATCTTGAATGAGATCCCCAATGGGTCAAAATACAGAATAACAGGCAGCGGTAGAGTGGTGAAGAAGGATGACCAGTCCCCGTAGTCCCCTCGATCAAGACAGGCTATGGGTGAGAACAGTAACACGCCACTTGGATAGGATTTAGACCAGCCCCTTGGTCGACGAACTTTATCACTTTCTTGCTGGAATATAAATGGTTGGACCGAAAACAATAAAGAACTAAGAACAGAAGTAATAAAGAATATTGATTCAGACATTTTTTGTCTGAATGAGACACATTTAGTTGGACAATGTACAATTGAAATACCATTATATACTTACTTTGGGCATAACAGACAAACAGTACACGTAAATGCACCGAAAGGGTCAGGAGGTGTGGGCGTGTTTGTTAAAGACAGTTTGTTGGACGATTTCCATGTCAACATCCTCGACAAAAGATTTGATGGCATTCTGGGTATCGAGTTTCGAAACAAAGTTACTGATTTTATTTTTGTTGTGTATACATACTACCTACCACCAGAAAATTCTACATGGGGGAATGCAACCGAGTTCTTTGCACATTTAATTTCACAATTATATATGAGTGGTTATGCTGATCTTGTGTTTCTTTGCGGCGATTACAACGCACGAGTGGGTGATTTGACAGACATTATTGAAGGAGTTGATGAATTGCCTCACAGGAGAGTTATTGACAGTGCTAAACCAAACATGTATGGTAACGCCTTTGGGGAATTTTTGAGGGATATTAAATTGTGTATATTGAATGGGAGGTTCGACCCAGAGATGGATGGCTATACTGGTGTATCGAGTAAAGGGAAGTCGGTGGTTGACTATGTACTAACTCCTCATGATTGTTTTGAATATTGTAAAAATTTTAAGGTAGATACAGTCACTGCATTGCTCGAAAAATGTGGACTTCCTCATCTTGTTGGTGAACGTAGTAGACCACCAGACCACTCGGTTATTTCATTTGATTTTAGTATGAATTATATGATGGAAAATAAAGAAAAAGGTAGTAATAGTTGTAATAAACCACATACAGGTCCAAAATACTTTTTCCAAGATATACCAGTTCATTTTATGAATAATGAGATGTGGAGAGAAGGTATTACAATAATAATAGATACATTATTGAATAATGCCCATAATCAAGAGGAACTTGATTCAGTTTATAATAAGATATGTAAAATGGTTAGGGCAGAGATGGATAAATGTCTACGGTTTAAGGATGCTAGCTCTGGGGTTAGAAAATGGTTTAAAAATGCAAAAGCATACTGGGATGACGCTCTTACTGATTTATGGAAACAAATGCGCGACTGTGAACAAATTTTTTTAAAGTGTAATGGTACACGAAGAGAAAAACAACAAAAACGACAAGAATTTAAAGAGGCACAGACCCAATTTGATAAATTATTAGTTAAAAAGGAAAGAAATTATAGACGTAATATGGTCATAGAAATAGAGCAAGTTAATACTAATAATCCACGAGCTTTTTGAGATTATATTAATAAATTGGGTCCGAGAATAAAAAAAGAGATACCCCTAACAGTTGAAGAAAATGGTGAGATGGTAAAAAACCTTGATGAAGTATTAAATATATGGAAACGAGATTTTCACAATTTATATAACCAGACCGGAGTTGCTGGTGATTTTGATAATTTATTTTATGCTGAAACATTAAATCACTTAAAAAGGACGGAGGCTGAGGCTTTGTCTGAGAAAAATTCAGACACAAGGAATTTTGAATATATGGATGACCCTATTTCACCCCAGGAAGTATAACGTGTAATTAAGAAATTAAAAGTAAAGAAGTCTGTAGGTGTTGATTGCTTGTCAAATGAAGTACTAAAGAGAGATGGTATTTTATCACTGTTATGTGCTTTGCTGCAAAAATGTTTTGAGTGTGGAAAAATACCTAGCTTATGGAATCAAGCAATAATTTCACCAGTGCCTAAGGGGACGGATAAAAACCCATATCTTCCTCTGTCCTATAGAGGAATTAGTTTACTGTCATGCGTATATAAAGTTTACACTGGTGTACTAAATAATAGATTAGTAGACTATTCAGATGACGTAGATATTCTTAATGACGAGCAAAATGGGTTCCGCAAAGGTCGTTCATGTAGAGACCATGTGTTTGTGTTAACATCCATTTTTAGAAATAGACAGGCAGATAATCTTGATAATTTTGGCTGTTTTATAGACTTACAAAAGGCCTTCGACTGGGTAGAAATTATTGAAATATAATATTATAGGTAAGCTATATAGAGCAATTAAATCACTTTATTTATGACCCAGTGCTTGTATACGTTTAAATAATATATGTAGATTGGTTTGATACACAATTTGGAGTAAGACAGGGAGATACATTATTTCCAACGTTATTTAATTTGTATATTAATGATTTTATTACAGAATTGAATCATCTTGAACTTGGAGTGAATGTAGAGGGGAAAAATATTGGAGCGTTGGCCTATGCTGACGACATTGTTTTATTGGCAAGCAATAATGAAGATTTACAGAATATGTTAAATTTATTTGACTCATGGTGTAATAAATGGAGACTCAGAGTTAATGCTGATAAAACCAAATCATACATTTTCGAAGAAAAAGAAAACACCAAAGTGCTTTTGGATTTAAGTTAGGAGAGAAAAAATATCTCATATGTTAGTAGCTATAAATATTTAGGTGTGAATTTAAATGAATATCTGGATTTTGAACTGACAGCAAGCATTTTAGCTGAGTCAGCAGGTAGGGCTCTGGGTGCTGTTATCTCGAAATTTAAAAGTTTAAGAGCCGTGGGTTATAGAAAATTTACAAAGTTATTTCATTCTGGTGTTGTACCTGTGATGGACTACTGTTCAGAAGTATGGGGGTTATTGTAGATACGAGTGTTGTAATAAGATACAGAACCGTGCTATGAGATATTATTTAGGTTTGCACACAAAGGCACCAATTATAGGAATGCAAGGAGATATGGGCTGGATTCTGCCTTGATATAGAAGGTATTATAATTTATTTGCCTATTGGAATCATCTTATTTCTTTAGAGGATAACAGATTAACAAATAATACATTTTATAGAGATTTGGAAAAAGAAAATGATAATTGGAGTTCGGATATCAGACTATTATTTGAAAATATAGATTTACTTGAGGTGTACGAAAGACGGGAACAGTGTAATATGGAGGTTGTGTCAATTAAATTATATCAAATAATGCGAAGAGAGTGGGAAAAATCTCATTACTAAGCCAAAATTAAGAACATATGTTAAGTATAAAAAGGTATTTGAGACCGAAAAATACATGGATATTTGTCTAACAAGATTACAAAGATCATTACTAGCACAATTTAGACTAGGTATTCTACCCCTGTCGGTAGAGACAGGTAGATACCGAGCTATTCCTGTAAATGATCGAGTATGTAACATGTGTACAAATTTAGCTGTCGAGGATGAGCTGCATTTTCTTTGTGTCTGTGACTTTTATAATGACTTGAGACAGAATTTGTATCAGGCTGTAGCAGCAAAATGCCCTTTATTTTTTAATCAGACGGATGAGGAAAAGTTTATTTATATAATGTCTGAGGAAAGTAAGTTAGTTGCCAAATATATATGTGAAGCGTGGTGCAGGAGGAGAGAACAGTTGTATAGAGGTGTGATCTGAGTTTATGTTGAGAATTTGATAACTATTTTCATAAATATGTGATATATATTAGAGTGACATATAAGCCAAGGAGGCTGGGTGCATTCGTGATTACTGAAGGACTGTAACATGCACATGGATATATTGTAGCATGCACATGTCATAAAATAAATACCACCATACCATACCATAAGAAATGTGGATCAGAAAACAAGCTATGAAGCTTTTATGAATCCTTTTCCATTGTTACAAAGTATCTCAAGAAAACCGACTTTCTTCACATTCACGGCAATACAGTAGTGTGGAAAATAAAGATAAAGAAACAAAGTTGGAAATAGTGCTAGGGCGATAAATTATCTGCTTGTTATAAGGATAATGCTTTCTACATAACTTTACATTCTGGTCTCTAGATTTGTTTGCATCACCAAATAAAAGATATATCGGTATTTACAATGATCTCTGGCTGAAAAGGGCCTTAAATTTCTTTGCATAATGTGCTATATTTATTGCATTCAGTCCGTCAAAAAATGAATGACATTTTCCGAAGGTAGCCGACAGGCACACCTTGATGAATCTGTAAGCCCATACTGAAACAAAAGCTCATTATAAAGAGAACAAGTTATTCGGATATGGTAAATTTAAGTAAGTCTATTTTGTCATGATTTACTTTTGTCGTCGTTGTTGTTGTTGTTGTTGTTGTTGTTGTTGTTGTTGTTGTTGTTTTCTCTCTCTCTCTCTCTCTCTCTCTCTCTCTCTCTCTCTCTCTCTCTTTAAATTCCTGAATTGATTCGGAGCTCTGTGCTCATCTAAGTTTCGCAGCTGTGAAAGTGGAAGGGAAACAGGACTTCTGACGTTGTCCGGATTTACAGAGTTTCGTTACCCTACCTGTAACTGGTGGCGATAACCTCTGGAATCCTATTTCGCAATTACTAAGTAGCCAAACAAGTGATAATTTGGGAAAAATACTAATTTATGTTTCTGTCATCAATCAACGTTTCCTATCTTTTTAGGGTCGAACACACACACACACAAATATATATATATATATATATATATATATATATATATATATATATATATATATATATATATATATATATATATATATATATATATATATTTATTTATTTATTTATTTATTTATTTATTTATTTATTTATTTATTTATTTATCATAAAACACAGTGCTTGAGTATATCCGAGGAAATTGAAGTCTGTTACCAAGAAATTTCAGAGAGGAGGTGAAGGACACGAGCCTACCGCACCCTTTAGCACCACTTGTGGGATATCATAGCGAACCATGACTTTAACCAGACCCATTGTCTCAGGAACGCCCAAGCAAAGATAAACACTTGGCAGAGGCTTTGGATAAATAGGCCAAACAGCAAGACTGTAGGCTGGGATGATATGTCACTTTAATTTGTAAGTAGATTTTATGTTGCAACTTGACAATTAATAGCGTAATTCTGCTAATGCTACATTTTAAGAATACCGACAAGGTAACTGAGAGACGACTCGAAAAACTGCACGCTGCGTCCCCGGCATAAAAAAAATCATTAATGTAAAATTAAGTTAGCGTGACGGGTGATCAATAAATCAACAAAGGTACTTATATATATATATATATACATACATATATATATATATATATATATATATATATATATATATATATATATATATATATATATATATATATATATATATATATATATATATATATATATATATTGCATGAGGCCCAGTACTTAGATGTATCCGACGACCAACAGGGAATTTCAGAGAAGTTTTTCTATTTCTATAGAATGGTTGTGAATTTCACATGACTAAAAGATATTGTTATTCGAGTGTCGTATTTTGTCTATCAAACAGCTTTGCTCTTGCTGTTAAACATTCGCGTAAAGTTCTCTTTAAGCTGCGTCAGTGCCCAGTTAACAACCATGTTAACTCGACTATGAAACCTAAAATCTCTAGCATGACCTATTTCATCTTACGCTATTGAAGTTTACGGCATGTTTTATGTTGGTTTAAACATATTTTAATTCGAATGAAATACAATTAGGAAGAAGGGCATTGCCCTATATTAATCCTTCTTGTAGAGGGGTGACGAAAACAGGACGGACATTACAAGACAGTTCCAATGCACAACGACTGACGGAGTCTAGATACGAAAGGGCTCGATGAGCGACCTACCAAGCGGTTACTTATACAGGAAAAAGATAGACACGACTTAGGCAGCACATATAGAGGGGCGCATAATTTACCATCAAAATCAAATGTATTATTGACAAAATTCTCTTGTTGAAGCTAAGTTATTAATTCGCTTTGGAAACGTTTACTCTTTTTTCTGTAAATTCTTGCATTGCTAAAAAATCTTGATGTCTTCAAGGTTGCATTGGTCACTGCCAAACAAAATTGTATTAATGCTGAATGGTCCTAAAGAATGTATAGTCGTATGGAGGATATCTCGAGCAATAACATAACGAGGACAATTAAAATATAATGCCATATACTTTCAGAAGCTGCTCCGCATGAGCAAGCAGCAGAATCCTTTATACCTATTTTAAGAGACGTTCGTTTAATTGGCTGCTGCCCATACGCAAACGGGAGAGTAGAACTGATAAATATCGCTTACTTACATTTAAACGTTCAGGATATTTGACGGGATATGATCTAGGAGTAGAAATTTTTCTTTTAAACTGGGATAGAGTTGGCAAATTTCGAGTTTCTACTGGAAATAAGTTCCATAGAGTAATCGCAGAAGGAAAAAAATTCTGGAAAAAGGCAGTTCAGGAATCAAAAGAAGGTAAATCAGAACGTGAGCTTGAATTAGAACATACCCTGGTAAGGCCAGTGTTGCCCTCCGGAGTTGGGGAGTTGGGATGAGCAGAAATTGGTAGCTGGTGTTAATTTATGGACTATCTTATAGATCATAATACGCTTGGACCTCTCTCTTCGATCTGCCAAACTCTCCCGTCCAGTTTCTTCGTATAACTTAGCGCTAGGCGTAGTTTTTATAGTTCCCGTTACACTACGGACCGCAGACAATTGTATATCTTCTAACCGTTTTTGACCGGTTTGTGCACAACCATCCTAGACCATATTACCGTATTCCATGATTGGTCTGACGGATGACACATAGATCACTTCAAGTGTTCCGGGATCAAGACGAAACATCAATTTTATATATATATATATATATATATATATATATATATATATATATATATATATATATATATATATATATATATATATATATATATATATATATATCATATCATATGAGAATTCCATTTTAAGTCACATTTTAGAGTAGGCCCCAAGCGTTTATGTTCCAGTACATTCTCGAGTTGATGACCTTGGAAAATAAGAGGTGGATGACAACGAGTGATTCTCTTGAAGGAAATAATATATACAAATTCCCAGATATTATATATATATATATATATATATATATATATGTGTGTGTGTGTGTGTGTGTGTGTGTGTGTGTATGTGTGTGTGTGTGTGAGTGTGTGATCCTGTCAATCACAAATCTAAAACGCTATATGGGAAAACGAATGCTGTGAACCTAATAGAACAATGATCAAAGGCTGTCGGTGTTAATAGCATGCGCCTGCATACGTGAAAGTCTACCGTACGTGACGCTTACACCACCTTCTCTGGCTATTTTTATGACGCCCTGCAGCAAAAAATAAAAAGTTAACGGGAGGGGAAGGGGTAGTGAGAGGTTTACATCAGTACATGTGATCAGAGGTCAGGCGCACTTAATGGAACTTGAAAGTGGACCCAAAGGTATCGCCCTTGCTGAAATGGAAACGCTGGGACGTGTTCCCAGCCAGTTCCTAGGCAGATGGGAACTGGCTAGAGCCAAATAGAATATTCATAATTGCCCATGTATGCTTTGCCGGCTGGAAACGCCAGGGAACACTGCCTAGCCGTTTTGAAATTGGCTGGTAGGGCCTACATTAATGACCCATTTTGTCGAAAGTTTCCAAACGGTCTGGGAATTGGCTGGTAGGGCCTACGTTGATGACCCATTTTGTAAAAAGTTGGTCTCAAGCACAAGCAGTTCCCTCTCAAGTATTGCTAGTCGGTTCCAAGCCAATTCTCAGTCGCTTCGCAGCCGGTTAAGAGCCAATACAGTGACTGGGGACTGGCTGGGAACATGTAGCCAGCAAGGGTGGGCGCCTAGACAGAATCGGCTGTGAAATGTCGACCAATTAAATTTAACTGTCACAATCGCACATGCATGCACAACGATGGCTGGGAACTGGCTGCGAAGTGTTTCCAGTTAATTCCTGGCCCTCTGGAAACGGGCTGGTGCCATAAAGAATATTAAAAATCGCCTCTACATGCTTGGCTAGCCGGGATTAGGCTTGAAGGCCTACATTTGGTTTTAGTCGTGGTTAAAATCCAGCCAGTTCCCAGCGAAGTATTCCCACTATGTTCCCAGTCGGTTTCCAAATTTGGTTTGGGAATGGCGGATGAGAACCTGTAACCTATAGTCTCTTCAGAAAGGTCGAACACTCAGACGAAATGGACCAGAAACTAAATGTCGACCCATGACAAAGTACTAGATTGATGTTGCCAGCCACACCAGTTTAAATCAGCTCCAAAATATGTTCTGTGTACTTTGAAGGCCTAACTGTCTGACGTAGGCCTACCATCAATCAATATCGTCGAAAAGCTACTCAGACCTGGGAGCTCGGGGGTATGTCAAGCCGTTTTGACATTTAGTCGTGTTTGGCGATATCACTAAATTATTTAGCGACATCTCCCAATTCATTTGGTATCGCTGAAAAGTATCCTTTACTAATATCCCTAAATCATTTAGTTGTATCCCTAAATGATTTAGAGATATCCGTAACTGATTCAACGATATCGCTGAATGATTTAATATAGCTTCATCAGTCTAATCACATCAAAGGAAGTCCTTGTGAGACCAACGATGTTACTAACTAGAATCAGGGATTGGCCATTTTACGGGCCATCTCTATTAAATGGAGCTTCTTAAAGCGAAAAATAATACACAGACGGAATTTAAAATATAAAACACTAGAAGGTAAAGAATATTGTTTTGGACTCTATCTATAAGGGTCTCAGGGGGTTCTCTTTGAAAACACGTTCCAGTGCAATGGTAATATCAATTATTGATGGGACCATCCCTGTAAATGACCCCAGGAAAATATATGGTTTTAATTACCGGCACCATATATGTGTCTTGGGGCAGTCTTCACTAACCACAAACGTGGTATTTTGTAGAATCCATGTGGACACGTGCTAGCATTTGAGCTTGTTGTCATGGTATTGGCAGACTTCATTTCCCATTGGCAAAAGCCACACTACATATATACTCAATAAGTAACAGTCAAGTTTGTTTTGTTTACAAACATTACATTATATAAACAGACAGACAGACAGGCAGACAGACAAACAGAGACAGGCAGAGAGAGAGACAGACAGAGAGACAGAGAGACTTTATTGGACAGGCCTTCCTAACTATAACTTACAAAAATGCACCAAGCCAATCAATATGGCTACTGAATCCAACTTTAAAGTACAATAACCAGCCTTCCCATCGAAAAGAAAATTATTTTAATCATGCCAAACATGCAAATACGTTGGGTAGCTTATGATTTGCAAAGTTATGAAGACCATCAGCAGGATCATCCCACGACGCCTGTTGTACCAAAACCTTCTTTTGCACTGTCTTGGCTTTTTAAATATATATTATGGATTTACGTTAAGTTCCAGCACATACTGAACAAGTATAGTTAATAATCGTACCATTGATAGACAGTGAACACATAAATGCATTCATCATGTATAGCAACAAGCAAGCTTCAGTTAAGTATTCAGCATATTAATGAGCTTATCTTAAAGTTCAACACATAGTGCACACAGTTGACACTTTTACATCACAGACTCACTGGCGTGTGGTGCCTTCCATTAGGGTTATTCCATCAGCAGTGCGAGATTTGCCAAGAGGAGACGGAAGTTGCACTGCCGGTAGCAATTTGGGGGATTTTTTTATAGGTTTCGACACAATTGGACAAACTAAGATGGGATTTGATTCATAAATAGCTGGACACTTTGTGGGGAAAATTGTAGCAATGAAATATGGACAATTTGGTAGTATCCAAGACTTGTTGGTAAAACTTTGCAGCTACTAGCATTGGAGGGGGAGGCATCATATTCAATTTCATTAGCAATTCATTTTTATAAGTACTGAACATGAATTGTCAGAATGTCTGGTCATGATTTGTCGAGGGAGGTGCAAAGTTTGCGCAGGATAGGTGAGGGGAGGCAGGCTGGGAGAGTAGGAGGGGGTTGCTGGGCAGGTGTGTCATTTAAAAGGAGAGATAAGGGACAGGCGAGGAAGCAGGCAGGAGGCTGGTAAGAAAAGGGATCGTGGAAAGGAGAGCAGGTGGGAATAGTTTCATACAATGTTCATGGTGTTGCAGGTGGAAGGGCATAAGGTCACATGGCTCACCTGTACTCTGGTGGACGGTAGGCACGACAGCCTTGAGAACAGGTGTGGCGGATGCAGGAAGATAGAAACCCTAAAGGTCCAGGCAGCAGCCCTGCAGGCGGAACTACAGGACACTAGAGACAATACAAACAGGATATGGGCCTGTTGGGCATAGGAAGAGATGACAGAAGGATTCAAGGAGAGAAGTGGGACATTAGAAGTCAGACACGGGGGGGGGGGGGAGAGGAGGGTGGACAGATAGAGTAGGGGGAGGTAGAGAGGAGGTAGTAGAGAGGCAAAAGGCAGTCAGGAGGGTAGGAGTGAACAGTCAGAGGGGGGAGGGGGCAATGGCAGGGGTACATTGTGAGCCATTAGTCATGGGGATTCTACCTCGGTTTAGGATGAGTGGATGGGAGGCCAGTGGGATCTGTGTAGTAAATACACAGCTTGTAAGGATGTGTAGGCAGACAGGGTCTGACTTAAGGGATGTATGGGAGGAGTTTGATGGCAGGAGAGAGATGTGTACTTGGCATGAGTTGCACCCAAGTCAGTTAGGATGACATAAGTTAGATCAGGTGTATAGTCAGTGGGTGTAATGTTAAGGAAAACTGGATAGCACAACACCAGAGCAGGAAGGCCAAGGCCAGGAAGTCAGGGGTACAAGGGGGAAGAAAGGGTTTGGCATAGCTAGAGTGGGGAATGCGAACTGTAGAGTAGTCAAGGGGAAATTGGTTGACATCAGTGATGTACCAGTCAAGGAGAACATAGAGCAAGTTGCCTTGACAGAATGGATGTGATAGAAGGGGGAAAGGACCAATGAGAAGTTCCAGAGGAATCTTCTTCTGTGGGTAGTGGAAGGGAGATAGGGCAAAGGGAGGAGGAGTTTATATATATATATATATATATATATATATATATATATATATATATATATATATATATATATATATATATATATACACATATATATATACACATATATATACATATATATATGTATATATATGTGTATATATATATGTATATATATATATATATATATATATATATATATATATATATATATATATAAAGAATTGTGTGCAGTGGCACAATATCAACATACGGGAGATGAGTAAAGTTTGGAGTGAGAGTGAGGCACAATGGATAGGAGTAGAGTCAGTTCAGAACAGCATAGACATTGGAGTGGTGTATGCAGGGAAAGAGAGCTTCCACTGCAGTCCCAAGTGACAAAAATGGGTACAGCAATGATTCGAAGTTGAAAAGGGCAATTCAAGTGAGGAGGGTAAAGAATAGAGCGTGGAGACTGGCTAGAACGAGAAGAGAGGTGGATGCATTGGCTTGAGACGAACATGGTGACAAGGAAGAAAGTTAATGACATGAAGGCAGACAGAAGGGCAAAGCAGAATTAGGATGCGACAAAAGGGGTAAGTGGGGCAGATGCATGAATATTGTTTTGAAAACAGGTAACCAGGAGGAAAAAAGTTCCTACTAATAGACTGACTCAAAGAAGGAGAGTGGTTGAAGGGCAAAAGGAGATCGGGGAGGCACTACAGAAGCA
Source organism: Hermodice carunculata (assembly GCA_964020975.1). Classification (NCBI taxonomy): domain Eukaryota; kingdom Metazoa; phylum Annelida; class Polychaeta; order Eunicida; family Amphinomidae; genus Hermodice; species Hermodice carunculata. Next base: position 135,664,296 of record OZ026612.1, on the reverse strand, counting down.
CTCGGAAGACGTGAATTATCCACAGTGGGGTGCACAAGAACCACCAATGGCCAGATGTGAAGATAGGCAGGATGGATGTGCTCAAGAACTGTGTTAGGGGGTTACGAAGGACCAATTAGCAGTGGATTATATGAAAGTTGGGCAATCCCCAGGACTAGATGCTGAATGAATTCATCAAGAAGGGGCCAGAGGAATTAGGAGAACATATGTGTTGGCAGTTTCACAAAGTGTTAGAGACAAAGGAATCAACTAATTCAGAATAACATTAGCAATATTCATAAACATCAACCCATCAATTACAGCAAAGTTCATTACAGCAAAAGGCAAAGATTCAAGAATTATGAATACATCAACATGCATCTTCCAACACAGATATGAAGAAATACATTTCAAGCCTGACTTGAGACAGCCAGTTACTCACAAAGTGCAACTGTTGGTTTCAAACAAGTCCTCTCAACCTTTGAAATATTCATTAACTACATACTTTATTTTTTTCCAACATAAATAGGTTTAACCACTTAAACCCCAAACTTTATCACTTGCAGCAAACACAAACAGAGACATGGTAGGCCTACCACTTTTTGGTGTTTCTGACTTGTCAGTCAGCTGAGTTGACAGCAAACGTAGAAAGTAAGCTTACATCGTTGTTGTGATATTTATGAATCTGGAACATTATAAAAATGCTTTACCTTCATTATAACTGTGAGTTGGAGAATACAGCCCACAGCACAACATAGCCAATGAAGTATTTATCAAAAGGTTCAACAACAAACTTAAGAGAACTAAAGATAACCTATATTCCAAAGAAGGGATCGGTTGAATATCTTGATCAGCATACAGGAGCAGTAATAGCATCAAACATTAAGATATGTTTGCAAATGTGATGTACAGACGACTGGCGAAGGTAGTTGAAAGATGGCATACAGAGGGAGATTATTGATCACATTTTGACCTTTATCCAATGTAAGAATAGCAAGGAAGGGGGAGAAGAAGGGAGTATGTAGCATTTTTGGATATTCAAAAAGCATATGATAGAGTGTGTAGAGACGCATTCTGGGCAAAAATGGTAGGATTAAGCTTTGACGGCAGGTTTTTAAAAGTGTTTAAAGCTTTGTGTGCAAATGTAAAGTGTATGTTGAGTCTGGGGGAGATTGAGATAGAAGGAACAGAGCTGTGTATTGGGTTGAAGCAAGGTTGTGTTAAGCCCACACTGTTCACTTTTATTGGCGTGATTTGGGAGAATAGTTTCCAGAGTGGAAAAGGTGTTGTGGTGGGAAACTAGAGGACAGTAGGTTTGTTTTTTGCAGATGACATTGTACTTATGGATAACATGAAGGAGGAATTTCAGAATTAACCTGAGATAGCAGAGAACTGTGGGGAGAGAAGGATGCTGGAGTACAGTGAGAAAAAAGAGTAAGCTCATGATTCTGGGTCAAAAACAGAGGCAGGGAGAGAAGTGGATGGTTGCAAAGTTTGAAGTCCCAGGAAAACATGGAAAGGTCATTAAGATAGGAGAAGTAGATGATTGTGAATACTAGGGTGTGAGCATTAAAACTACAGGTTAGATGTTTCCGTAACATATTGCTAAAGTCATGCAAAAGGTCAATAAAACAAAAAAGGGAAGGATAAAACTAACACCAGCAAATAGTTGCAATAGAAAATTCACAGTGACAGAGCTTTAGGAGAGGGCAACAGTTCCAGGCATACTATGTAGATTGGATGTAATATCAAGGGATGAGAAAGATCTGGAACGGTTGAAAAATACATAACAGGAAATGAGCAAATGGACACTGGGGGCGTGTTTGGCAGCAGAAGCAGTATTAGGGGAATGTGGCTGTTTGAATGTCTGGGATAGATTAGCAAAGGCTAGATTGAGGTATTGCAGCAACTAGCAGGAGGCAGAAGATAGGTGGTGCAGGAAGGCATATCTTGAGGTAGTTCAAAAACGGACAAAGTGGGTGCCAGACATAAACAAGTTACCAGAGAGGTACAACTTAAAAGGACCAGATGAGTTTGACGTGTCATGGAGAGCATATATTGGTAAGGTCGTCGCAGGAAAGCATGTGGAAGAGTGGAAAAGAGGGGTGGAAGAGAAAAGCACATTGATAGCTTAATTACAAAGTTCTATAGAAGCCAGTGATGCAGAGGTGTAGGAATAGAAGTAAGCATTCGAGGTTGCTATTCACTGGGTCCTTTGCTTATGCCTTGTTGAGAATATCAAAACTTGAGAACGAGACTGTTTGAGGGTTAGGAAGAGAAGGATCAGGTGTGTAGGAAGCTAGAACAAGTTCAGAATATGGTAGAATGTGATAGATTAGCATATATGATGAGGTTGAAGGGGAAATACCAAGAAGTAGAGTAGAGTAGGGATAGGTGAAGGGCTTCCTATTGAAGTGCTTTGTTTTAGGGACACAGACTCTAGAGTGGGTAAGTGAAGGATGGAAAGGGAAGGAAAGAGCTCCTATGAGGGCCCCCATGACTCTTGCTGTGGGCATACCGAGTGAGAGATTCGATTTTGGCAAAGACTCTAGTTACAATACTGGAAAAGAACTGTTTCTTGTAATGGCTTCCTGTATTTGTAGACAAGCAATCACAGACTACTATTAGACTATTATTATGTTGAGGATCACTAAGGTGTCATTGTTTGCTCAGTGACTTACTTTAGTCAGAGAGATGTTACACAGGCATTGAAGGGGAACCTATTAACTGGGGATGAGACATTCTCCTTCCATCTAGTCCTGTATCTGGGAATGAGATATTCTCCTTCCATCTAGTCCTATCTCTGTGCTTAAATCAAGAACTATCAACTGTGAATGAGACATTCCCCTGTCGTCTAGTCCTGTCTCCGTGAATGAGACATTCTCCTTTGGTCTAGTCCTGTCTCTGTGAATGAGACATTCTCCTTCCGTCTAATCCTGTCTCTGTGTTTAAATCAAGGATTCAGAGTTTTAAGTTCTGTGAATGATATAACGAAAACTATGGGGTTCTTTTTCATTTTTCCATTTCTTTGTGTACATTACGCTAAGGTGGGGCAAAAATTGGACCTCATCCTACAAGAATATAGTAAAATTATTTTACGTGGCATATTTGCAATGTTATAATACAATATTGCACATTTTAGTTTACTTCAATATGGCCTTGGGGCATATGATAAAACACCTGACTATCAGGTCTTCATATTGACTGGGATCCTGTGCTGCCAGCTAGGCTACAGCAAGGATCTTGACAGGAAGGAGGGCAAACTGATGTATCAAGGAGAGCTAAATTAGCATCTATGATAAAATAACAACTTGAAAAAGCAAAAAGCTTATGAATAGTAATTCACTAGATTTTAAAACATACTTAATACTAAACCTATTTGGAAAAATTCATTTCTTTGGCAGAAAAAGTGTTTCTTTTCAAGATGGCTTATTAACATAACTAGTAGAAGTGCCCTGATCATGACGGTATCAACGTTATCTTGCCCATCAACTGACAGGACCAGAGCAGGTCTGCAGTTAATAAAATAACAACTTTAAAAACCAAAAAGCTTATGAATAGTAATTCACTAGATTTTAAAACACACTTAATGCTAAACCTATTTGGAAAAATTCATTTCTTTGGCAGAAAAAGTGTTTCTTTTCAAGATGGCTAATTAACATAACTAGTTGAAGTGCCCTGATCATGACGGTATCAACGTTATCTTGCCCATCAACTGACAGGACCAGAGCAGGTCTGCAGTTAATATAATTAAATATGAATACCTGCTATTACTTGTTTTTTACAAGAAGTGATTTAAGTCACTGTGCTTGCTTGTTAGCCTATTCATACCACAGGATAAAATACTTTTATCTCCCATCTTATTTTTTTTTCATAAATAGTTTTGTCTGAAAAACCAACATGGTAACGGGGTAGTAGGTAATGTCATATTTTAAAAGGTACCAAAACATAATTTGGGGGCTGCATTTCGGGGATCCACGAAGCCAATGATGCTTTAATATGAAAGATAGAGCAGCAGGAAATACCAGATCTTCCACAGTAAGGACAACAAAGTTTTCCAAAGATATTCAGAAAATATAAATAACGTGAATGAGAGTGAAAGAGAAAGAAATCAAATATTTTATCTTCATGCTGATCAGTTAAAAAACAAAGAAAAAGCTGCCAGTTGTTCTGATTTGCAGCTTTTACATGCATATCTGCACACATTAAAGGCTTAAAAAATGTAGAAGCTAAAACAGCCAAATTCTTTTTAACGCAGCTGACTTGTCAGTCAGTTTGTACATTTTTGGTAAAATCTTAGAAAATCTCCAAAAACCACTCAGCCGATTGCTTTAAAATTAGATAGGGAAACCCCTGGGGACCCCTAAACCTTAATTTGGCCTTATTCACAGAGAATTTTGATCTTATAAGAAATTCAGGATCAAAATTAAAATGAATTTGTTTTGATCCCGCATTCCTTAATCCTGGGTCCCATGAACAATTTTAGTGTGAACCAGTCTCTTTTATAGATATTGTATAAAACATCTCATTAACATTCCAGGATTATGGCTTAATCTTAATTTGGTCCAGATTTTGCACTGGATTAAACTAAGATTACTTTAATGAAATGAAAATATTGAAAACAGAATTAGTATTGTAGCCCTGAAAACAGATCGTTTATTCCTGAAAATTTTGATTCATAAATGAGGCCAAGATAATGTAGTCCAGGGTCAGAGGTGCATCAATTCCATTTAGGATCAAAATCAGGATCAGATAAAATCCTTTGTGAAAACGGCCATTGGTGGTGTTTCTGTGGATCCCAGATTTTTAACAAATTTTTCAATTGGGTTACTCATTGGTGAATGCGCATATTGCTATTGATAACTATATAAGTCAGTGGGGATTGCTAAGCCAGTTCACATTCTTGACTTCGATTTGTTCAAGGGGTCATGCTGTAGTGGCTTTTTAATGTTTTATGATTTTATTTTTCATTTTTGGCATCAAAACCTTTCTTCTCCAAAAACCAAAAAGCAAATTGCTTTGAAATCGCATATGGTACCCCAGACCTTAATTGGTTTCACAGGATGTGCAGCAAATTTTTTCTGTACCTTTATGAATTTTATGTGCTTTTGCGATTCTCGACCTCTTGTCCAAAACTGTCACTCCGATTGTTCTCTAACTTGGCAGAAATATAGCTTCTAGGAAGGTTAAACAACGATGTCAACTAGGTAGTGATACTAGATCCCTGGTTTTCAAAAAAAAAATCAATTGGGATACCTGTTGGTCAATGCATGCATTCCTGTTGATTACGACAATCCCGATGGGGATTGCAATGGAAATTTTCTATTTCTCGAAAACCTTCTACCAGATTCACTTCAAACTGGGTGGAGATGTACCTTATGTAGGTATCTACCGAATTTGCTCAAATTGTCACGCTCCAATAATTTTAAGATTTTATGGCCAATTTTCCTTTTCATTTTTCAGTAAAATCTTTATTTTTTTTTTCTTTTCAGAAACTGTTCAGTCAACTGCTTTGCAATTGCATAGAGACACTTCTGGGGACCTCCAGAACTTACTTTGTTTAACAGGTTGCGCTACGATTTTGTTTCACTTTTTATAGAAATTTTGTGCATATTCATTTTAACTTTTTCTCCCAAGCTGTAGATTGGATCCTTTTCAAACTTGTTGGTCATGTACGTGGACTAGATTTCCACCAGATGTGTTCACTACATGCAGTTTCTCTTATTTTATGATTTGTTACAAATTGTCAACATTGGAGAAAATCGGCGAGGAGATATGTGCATGCTAGCAACAGTAGTGGTGGTCTTAAACGAATGTGACGTTCATATTATTTTGAAGTTCACAAGACCACTTCAGTCTATGTATCCAATATCAGCTGAGCAAAGGACTGTTACAGTCCTGTAGTTTTTATGAAAGAGAACCTTAAATGTTAGGTGCACTTTACAGCTTCTTGAAAATTTTAAAGAAAATCCATATATTCAATTTGGTTCATGTGTGTGTGTGTGTGTGTGTGTGTGTGTGTGTGTGTGTGTGTGTGTGTGTGATAATTTTATATATGCTCTCTTGCTTGAATATTCTTGTCTTGTGTGTATGTATCTGTGGGCTGTCTGGGACCTGTTCAAGCGGTCATGTTGAGGCGTCCTGGTGTTTAACAGGGTAATGGCCAAGTCACAAACAATGTAACTAAGAACATTTTTAAAGCTGTATACACATACACACAGGCATACACACACACTATATATGTGTATTATAGTGTGTGTATGTATGCCTGTGTGTATGTGTGTACAGCTTTAAAAATGTTCTTGTTTTGACTCTTTGTAACTCCTCGTGACCGTCTATTTCCAAAAAGCAAAGTTTCACAGCAGAAATTTAAAGAGATACTATTTTCTTAATAACTCCTTCCACAGTAAAACACATTCACCACATTGACAGAAAAATATTAATTATTTTCAAAATTCACTCCATATGAACAGGATGGAAGATCAACATCTATTTTCTGGAGGTCGGTGTTCAGTTAGGGACTCATGTTTTATTACCGATACACCTAAAATGAAGTTATTATTCATTTTGACAATATGTTTGCATTTACTTTTATATCACACCCTCATTTTACACGTTCCAGAGGAAGGCCTATTATTTCCCGCCCATAAAAAAGCAACTTTGAAAAATTGTATTCGCTATTATATTCCTCATTTACTCCAAAATACATGTATTCCTAACTGCATTAAAGACAAAACTTTAACACATTCATACCTTGCCTTTTCAGAATACATTAAATCATATTTTGTGAATAAATATCAAGGCGAGTGTACCATACCTGTCTGTTTCGTATGCAACAATCATGAAACTATTGTTCCACTGGAAATTTCAGTCTTGTATTTTTTTTCTTCTCAAGCAGCAGCAGCGTTTTGGATCTGCAATGAGAATGTTGTAAAATACATCGCCTCTCTCTGTAGGTGAGGCCTCTCTCTGTAGGTGGCCTCGGCGAGAGCGGGTTAAATATCCTTAGTTGGGGTCTCCTGACATATTTTGTACTGCTCAAATTGGTTCAAGAACAATGTCTCCTCACCTATTTTTGTTGCATACATTTTGTACAGTTAGTCATCTATATGTCAAATAAAAATGATTCTGGTTCTGATTCTGATTCAGTTAGTTGCAGCCCATTTCCATTTAACACGAATGATATATTTTTTCTCTCCCCAATATAATACAATTACTTACATTCAAGTTTGGTTTCATTTAATTCTGAAAATAGATAATCTATATGAACGAGATAAGATTCAAAGATATTTTTTTCTGGCGGTTAAAAGCAAAAAGCCACTGACTTAACTGTTGAGTCAATGGTCATAGGTCTCCATCCATTGTCTCTGCTGCTTCAGTGGCATCATTTATTGAGATAAATAGCGTCGTGTTATCAGCAAAAAGGAATTTTTTTCATATTTTACCATTTTAACAATATCGTTTACATACAGGAAAATGGAATGGAACTGAGACTGATCCTTGTGGGGTGCCTGCTTTCATGCCCACGCTGCACCCACACACACACACTCCCAAGATGAGGCTTGACCCTGTATGACTATCCCTTGGGCTCTTGCATGAAAACAATCTGCCGTCCAATGGATTAATAAACCTCGGATTCTCCATTTTCAAATGTGTATCAGACCCGGATCGTGTGCCTTGTCGTGACTTAAATCATGTCACAAAATACCAACCGCACTTCCGTCTGGAGATCGACAGCTTTTGAAAACTCGTGATAGTGGTGAAGCAACAGGTCTACCGCTCCATCTCGGGGATGATCGCTGATTGATTTTTAGACAGTGCATAATTACCACGTTAAAAAAAGTTCAAAATATGCTTACAGACACGTTAAAAAACTATTCGCGCACAACCAAACAACGAGTCGGGTCTGCACAAAATTTGATTGCGCCTTAGTAATTGGTGTAATATGCGCCTTTTCATTCTGACGGAAATTTGCAATAGTGTAGAAAGAAGTTCAATAATTTTGTAAGACAGGGCGTAATACTGGGAGCTGCCCCTTTTATAAAAGTCTTGACATAAAAATATAACAGTGTGGGACTAATACCTTCTGGTCTGTATACTGTATCGGTTTTCACGGATTTCAAGCTGCCGTAAATACTAATTTGATCTAAACGGCAATTTGCAAAATAGGTAGATTGAGCCTTGTTAGGCTGAGTAAATGGTAAAGCATCTACGTACCAGTTTTTAAGGAAATATCTATTAAACGCTTCAATTTTGGATTCACGGTCCGATCTAACAAAACTGTAGGACACTTAAGGGGGCATTGGCATATCAGAATTTCCAGACAAAATATGTGACCATTTTTCTCTATGATGTTAAGCTGACAGACCAACCAGCTGAGCTTTCAGAGGGATTAATCGCCAGCCAGATTCACTTCAAACTCAGTGCCAATGTATCTTGGGTGGGTGTCCGAGGATTTTTTTTTTTTAATTTTTTAATGAAATTTTGGTTCATTTTTTGACAACGTTTAAAAAATCTCTTTCTTTGAGAGGCCAACCCAATTGCTTCCAAATTGTACACGGAAACCTGGTGGGAATGTGGCTTGTGGAAGGGGTAAACAAAGATGTTCGCTAGGTGGTAATACTCTGGATCCCTGATTTTAAACGAATTTTTCAGTTTGTGTACCTGTCGGTAAATGCATGCATTCCTGTTGGTTACTATGCAAGTCAATGGGGATTGCCGTAGAAAGTCATGTTTTTGACTTCTCTAAAACCGTCAAACAGAATCACTTCACACTGGGCAGGGATTACCTTGGGTTTGTCTCTACCAAGTTTGTTCAAATGGTCATGCTCCACTGATTTTTTTGTAATTTTCATTCTAATTTTTAGGCAAAATCTTAAGAAGTTTTCTTTAAATCGCTTGGCCAATTGGATCAAAATTACATAGGCACACTTCTGGGCACCCCGAAACCTTGAATTGTTCAACAGGTGGCGCTTCAATTTTTTTGTGTTTTCGTTATTTTTGACTTTTTCTCCAATAAAGATACTCCGATTGTTCTGAAACTCGATGGAAATATAGCATCCGGGATTGTTAAATGAAGTTGTTCACTAGGTGGCGGTACTCCGGATCCCTGATTTTTCAATTCGTGTACCTGTCGGGGTATGCATACCTTCCTGTTGGTGACTATGTAATAAACATTGCAACGGAAATTCACAATCTGTGGATGTAAGGCCAGAAGAAGAGGGGGCTGATTTTGAAAATTATGCAAATTTGCGCCGTTTGAAAATTTAAATCTTGAATATCTCCAAAACTATAATAGATCCTCGTAGTAAATCCAACTTTAATTAATATGTTTGTAACACTGCACATTTTTGTAATTTACATTTTACCCCTAAAGGTCAAAGGTCAAGGTCATTTTGCCATTTGAAATTTTCTTCTAGTCCTAACTCGATCATTTTTTTACCCTATGTTTATCACGTTGGGCTCAAATTGTACATATTCTAACACTGCACATTTTTGTCATTTACATGTGACCTCTAAAGGTCAATGGTCAAGGTCATTTGGACCTCTCAAATTTTCATCCAACCATAACTCTGTCAAATTTTCATCCATTTTTAACCATGCTGGATGTTGGATTCTAACTGTACGTATTGCAACACTGCATATTTTTGTAATTTACATGTGACCTCTGGAAGTCAAAGGGCAAAGTCATTTTGCAATTTGAAATTTTCTAGCCATAACTAGGAAAATTGTTATCCAATTTTGATCATTCGGTCAATTTTCATCCAATCTAAACCTTGTTGGACTCCAATTGTAGGTACTGCAACACTGCATATTTTGTTAATTTACATGGGATCTCTAAAAGTCAAAGTTCAAGGTCATTCCGACCTCTTAAAGTTTCATCCAGCCATCACTCTGTCAATTTTCATCCAATTTCAACCATGTTGGACTCCAATTGTAGGTACTGCAACACTGCACATTTTTGTATTTTACATGTAACCTCTAAAGGTCAAAGGTCAAGGTTATTTGGCCCTTTGTGACCTCTAAAGGTCAATGTCTGGGGACTTTGAAATTTTCATGTAGCCATATTTACAACTTTTGAAGGCACAGATTTCCTTTAAAGCAAATCTTCTTTTCTAGTTTACATCGTGTTTAAAATAGATGCCTTTGTACTTCACCCTTTATCTGGTCATAACGACATTTTTTTCTGGTTAGGACTACTTTTCATGTGGTAATAACGACATTTCGGGCCACTTTTTAATCTGGGCATAACATTTTATCTAGTAAGGACGACATTTTAAGTGGTCATACAGACATTTTATTGGGTAAGGACGAATTTTATTTGGTCAATTTTGTATTTGTGTCTTTTTGTCCAGAACCCCCTTCTGGTAGTCTTTACCCTATTCCGCAGTCCGAACTCTTTACTCTCCATAAGCTAACCTGCCACTGTCTAACCTATATACATATGGAAGTACCACTATCCATATTGCACACGTTCTTCTGTAGAATTTTGACATAGGCTTTATTAGCCCAAATAAATTAAAGGGTCTTCAGCGGTTAACTCGGAACATGTTTCGGAGTCTATACCTGGACATGTCTCTCTGAGTAGCGGCTTCTTGTCTAAGCAAAATATTCAGCAAAGACAACCCACTTAATAATGAATAAATATGAACGTGGCAAATGATGAATTAGCTAAATACGTGAATTTTTGCTAATCATGCAGAACTTCTTTATGAAAGAAGAATACTTGTCAAACCGAACATAATTACAAAATTTGTATAGTACAAGTTCGGATACGAACAATTTGCCTTTATTTCTCATATTTTCTCAAGTATGTTTCACTTCTCATAAATGACCTTTAGTCAGGGTTATAAACATTTATGTAAAATTTCTATGTATGGTAGTTCTTTTGGCCTTGACTCAATTTTCAAGGTCATGACTCGCTCTGGCTAGTTTAAGCTATTTTCCCGTATAACTTCACTGTCGCTCAATATTTTTCAATTCAGATGCCTTCTATGGATAGCTTGTCCTCACAGAAACATTTAGAAGCTCACATAATGACACCTGTAATCAAAGGTAAGTGTCATATATGGTCTCTGGAAGTTAAAACATGTACCAAAAAATTGCCGTTTGGCAATCTTGTTTGCGATGGATCTCAAAGGTCGCTTATAATCCAGAGTTGTTATAGTGCATGGAGATTTGCCCAATAGCTTGTTGAAGATGCGCGCCTAAGTGTCATAGACCTACTTTTTCAACAACAAAAAAAAAAGGTGACTCATTCTCTTGCCAATAACTTCATTATTGCTCAATACTTTTCAATGCTAGGGCTTCCAAAGACAGCTATGGAAGTTGTACTGTTCAATAATTCCCAAAACCCTGAGTTTTGTGTACAAAACCCATGGTGACAGCTTGTTTCCCGGAAAACGTTTTACTGATATTTGATATACCTGCGAATTTCATGTTATGGGTTACTAAATTCATTTAAGAATATTTAACCTTCGAAATGCAGACGATGTGTGCAAAGGAATCGGGGGCAGGGGGAGGCTTCCCTTGCGCAATTGCAGACTTATAGTTTATATGTATGATTGGTCTTCAGTGTAAGCTTTTTGCTCACACAAGGTCACGCCACACATCGTACATCACGAATATGTATTGTTGCGAACATATATTGTTGCTATATGGTTATGCATCTAGAAAAATTCCCATTACTTCATTGAAGATATGTGTGTGTGTGTGTGTGTGTGTGTGTGTGTGTGTGTGTGTGTGTGTGTGTGTGTGTGTGTGTGTGTGTGTAAGGGTGATCAAAATAGCAAATTTTGAGTGTGTCACGAAAAGAAAAGGTAGTTTTTAAAGATGTCTTTCTATGATCCTACATAACCCCTCATCTGACTAATATTGTATACATGTCTCACACATATGATCACCACAGTGCTTTTTATGCCCCCCTTCCAAGAAGGTGGGGCATATAGCGTTGCACATGTCGGTCGGTCGGTCGGTCGGTCGGTCGGTCGGTAAACTGTGGTTTCCGCACAATAACTCAAGAAGGTTTTTAGCTAGGACTTTGATACTGTACAAGTGTGTTATTCTAGTCAAACGCTAAGCAAAGTTCGAAGATGGGTGACTTTGACCTAATTTCCAAGGTCACAGTGGTACCCTGAGTTAAATTTGGTTTCTGCACAATAACTGAAGAGGTTTTTAGACTAGGACTTTTATATTGCACAGGATTATAGTCCATATTTGGGACTAGGCAAAATTTGAAGATGGGTGACCTTGACCTCATTTTAAAGGTCACAGAGCCACTTTACTGAATATGGTTTCATGCTTTCTGCATGATAACTTATACCTTGGAGCTAGAACTTTTATATTTTACAGCTTTATGGCTCTCTGTAAGGGCTTGGTTGAGTTTGAAGATGGGTGACCTTAACCCAGTTTTCAGGGTCACAGAGAGATTGTAGAATTTCTGTGGTTTCCGCACAATAACTCAAGAAGTTTTTAAGCTAGGACTTTGATACTGTACAGGTGCATCATTCTAGTTAAAAGCTAGGCAAAGTTTAAAGATGGATGACATTGATTTAGTTTCCAAGGTCACAGTGGTACCTGAGTTAACTTTGGTTTCCTCATGATAACTAAAGAGGTTTTTAAAGTAGGACTTTTATATTGCACTGGATAATTGTCCATATTCGGGGCTAGGTCAAGTTTAAAGATGAGTGACCTTGACCTAATTTCAAAGGTCACAGAGCCATTTGGCTGAATACTGTTTCTGCATGATAACTTGCATTTTAGAAGTAGCACTTTTATACTGTAAATTGCTTTAATTTCGCTGTATTCTTATTTTCGCTTATTTCGCTGATGGCACAAAACCGTGAAAATAAAAACACAGCCAAATAGTATTTTAACATTGTAAGAATGGGAATTATGTCCAAAACAGTGAAATTAAAACTACAGTGAAATGTCAAAAATACTAAAACCGTGAAAATTTAAACACGCGAAAATAAAGCAGTTTACAGTATGTCAAAGCTTTATGGTTGCCTATAAGGGCTAGTTTGAGTTTGTAGATGGGTGAACTTGACCCAGTTTTGAGGGTCACACAGAGACAGTAGACTTCCTGTGGTTTTTGCACGATAACTGAAGAAGTTTTTGAGCAAGGACTTGGATACTGCACCGCTATATAGTCCTTGTTAAGGGCTAAAAGATATGTTAAGTTTAGTGACCTTGATCTAAATTCCCAGGTCACATATTCAGCTGATTTAACTTTGGTTTCTGTATGATAACTGAAGAGGTTTTGAAGCTAGGACTTTTCTATTGTACAAGATTATAGTCCATATTCGGGGCTAATCCAAGATGGGTGACCTTGACCAAATTCCAAATGTCACAGAGCCACTTTGCTTAATATGGTTTCATGATTTTTGCATGATAACTTGTACTTCAGAGCTATGACTTTTATATTGCACAGCTTTATGGTTCCCTATAAAGACTAGGTTGAGAATGAAGATGGGTGACCTTGATACAGTTTTCTGACATTTATGTATGATCAACCTTCACTAATTTTGTAAGGTCACGAGTGCCCCATCTACCACTATCAATAGGGTAGCGAGGGCAAGGGTAATGAGGGCGGGGGGCATCTATGTTTTACAAACATATCTTGTTTATTCTTAACCCTTTTACCGAGTTTGGAATATTGTATACATGTCTCACACATATGATTGTAAAGAATAGGAAGCATACACCAAAACATAGATGGGTTATAGTGTTTCCCAGAGGCCTTATATGAAATAATTACCTACTACAAAGATAGCTCCTACATAGATAAAAATAAAAACATGAACTTTAAGCCACTGTGTACCAATTTAAACTGTGAAAATCCACCTTGTGACGTTCAAAATAACTTTCTTTTTCCTTTGTTACAATGTACATGATTTTATACCTGAATCGATATCATGACATTTTAAGAGGTATGTGTTATTGACACTACTGGTAATATTTTATGGAAATACGTAAGATTTTAGTTAATTTCATTGGGTATTCCATGACGTTTTACTGTTAATTTTATTTTTGAAGCATATCTTGATATAACAAGTACTTCTTCGCATCAGTTTTCACTCTGTGGCTCGGTACATCAAATTAATTTCTATTTCATTCCTGAAAAAAAAAGACAATAGATGCTGCACCCTGACTTCGCTGCTTTGACTCTGAAGGAACAAAAAAAAACCCTTTAATTGAAACCGGGGCTACTGGTCTGCTTCATCAGTCTGGTAGATAATGTAGGATGTGCTTGGAGTCGATGGCGGACACAGCCGAGTGTGTCTTCCCTGCACATTTCCCTTAATGTTCGTTATATTCGTTGCTTTGGACACCAGATTTTCACACCCTTGTAACTTTGGCACACACAACTCACATTGAATCTATTGGAAAATACGTGTTCTTATTGCATGGTTCTACTGTCTCGCGCAGGTATTAAGCTGATAAAATTTCCTCACCAACCTACATATAAGAATGGAACAATACATGTGGACTCACCCATACTTATGCAGAAAAGTGTGGATCATGAAGAAAACGACACCCCCCCCCCCCCCGTGCTGTTATACCCCCATGAAACCAAACAAAGAAAAGAAAAGAAAAGAAAGCTATACATGGGATACTGGGAGGGTTTTATGAGTGTCTTGTGTATTTGAAAGAGGCTCAAAGCCGAGTGTACATGTATAATCATAAAAGTTACTTCTCTAATAAGTGTAATAAAGATATAAGTAGTAAACATGTAGCACGACTCGAGTCAGTGCTAGGGAAACTTACGAAACAATGCCTTGGCATCGGCAAAAGATCAAAGATCTCATCATTCGCATCTCCTTTTAGCCTTAGTCCGCCTCGCCCTAAAACCACGTATTAGTTCCTTGTATAACCGTATTGTTTCAGCAGATAACCCTGATCACGCAGTTCATTTTCTATCTACATATGCATCTACAGGAATATTGTACCCGGGCACTATTCTTGAGAGAGTTACTGCCAATGATATACCACCAATATTTGCTGCATTCCAATCGTATCAACCTTACTGGTTAACAGAACAGGATGGAGTCGTTGACTCTCTCAAATTTCTGCGGCACCACGAAAATTTTATTAAACCGTACAGTGAGGAGCACCGGCTGGTTTCCCTGTTGACCCACGCTTTTTGAAGGGCGGGTGGATTGGGACATCGACAGGGATATGACTTTTTACTTATATGACATGATATGTGTATTGAATTGCATATACATCTTTTATTTTTGTGCTGTAACTGTGTGACATTTTATTTGTATAGTTTTATTTTTACTTTCAGATATGTGAATGTATCTATGTATCTATGTTGGTGTATATCTGAAGAAATTTATTTGTAAACGTTTGGTTTTAATTTCAGTTCTACTATGTTTCCCATTTCTGTGATTATGGATCATTTTACTTGTAATATTTTAATTAAGTTTTCATTTCTCTGTATGTATTGTACTTCGATGTATATGTGTTTCAATATCTTGCTTGCGGGGCTTAATAAAATTATTATTATTGTTATTATATTATTTTTAATATTATTATTATTATTATTATTATTATTATTATTATTATTATTATTATTATTATTATTATTATCATTACTACTACTACTACTACTACTACTACTACTACCACTACTTCTACCTCTGAACGCGAAGCGCGAAGACGTACCTTTTGTGATCATGCAGAGGCATCGAAATACAAACATGGTAATGCATGCATACAAATATATGCAGGTTGGTATCCATGACCATGCATTAGAATTATACTGATGAAATAAGAAATTATATCTAGAGTTAGAAAAGCTATCCTGGCCAGAGAACATGTCGTAATAAATGTTGTCTTGACAGATAAAATGCCCTTATGCCAGATAAAAAGTTGTCTGAACCAGATAAAATGTCGCTATGACCACATGAAATGTCCAGATAAAATGTCGTTATGACAGGATAAAAAGTCGCCCGAACCCGACAAAATGTCGTTATGACCACATAAAATGACGTCCTAACCAGATAAAATGTCCTTATGGCCAGATAAAAAGTGGTCCGAACCAGTTAAAATGTCATTAAGACCATTTAAAATGTCGTCTTTACCAGATAAAAGGTCGTTATGACCACGTAACATGTCATCCGAACCAGATAAAATGTCGTCATGAGCAGATAAAAAATGAAGTTAGGTTGACACCAATGGGCTTCCATAAATCTGTATGGACTCACGATGCAGTATTGGTAGAAAGCCATGCAGGGAGTAGTAAGTCGCTATCTGGTACCGGATTGGAGACAAACAGTTTCAGAAAAAGGTATAACATCAAAATCTGGTGCAAGGAAAGTTTTAAAGGTTCGAAATTTGTCCTTTAAAACGTTACGTGTATTAACATGACAGCACGTAAGATGTAAATCGTCAAGTACTAACAGGTCCTCTTTCTGCTATAGACGGGTTTACATAGACCCTCCCCTCCTGCCCCACCCCCGGCCAACATAGGGCTTGCCTGTTCCTCAGTCACTTTTGAAATAAAATGTTTAAGCCAAGTGGCCCTGAATTCAAGTGCACGTCAACAAAGACTATAGTAGCAAATACTCAATTTTGATGAGGGAAACACACCGTAAATTGTTCAAATATTTAGCTTATTTCAGCGATTTTCCCTGATGATCACGCAGGGACAGTTGGTATCTCTGGATATGCAGGCCAATAACCAAGAGACCACAGGACCTCACATTAACAACCCTTTCTCTGACCTTTCAAAAGGAAAACCTGTGTCGTAACAATATAAAATAGTCAACCTGAGGTCGATATCTACATAACAGAATTTAAAATATTTTACTTTATCAATAAGAACACATAAAACGCAAGCATGGTAGGTTAGGCCTGAAAAATAGAACAGGTATCTTCAAACACATCCTAATGAGACCATATAGCATCACTTAAACATCAAAGAACAGCAGACAACTTTAGGATTTTCGAACATACATCGTCATTTCCTTGATCATGCATTGAAGGAAGAAGTAGCAAACAATTAGCCTTCAGAACATATACCTAAAATATCCCTAGCATTTAATATACAAGCAGAACTGTCATATATTTAACCCTCAGAACATACACCGTAACAGGTTACTTCCGTGATCGTACAGTACCTAATATACAAGAAGCAGCAAACAGTTATCTCTCAGAATATATACTAATAATTTCCCTAACCTTCCACCTGGGTCGTGCAATTAATTCAAATGATTTAAACGCAACACAACACACGCTTTTACTTCTTGAGACTGACAAGATTAACAAGTAAGATATAAACGACAAGACAATGAAACAATTCACGTGGTAACTATATAGAAATATATGAAGTGAGTGAGACATTTAATGTTGAAAAATTATTGCATAGATCTAAAAGTCCATTTAACGCTTGGAACTTATATTCCAGAAAAATACAATCAGGTAACAAGTGTGTCTCCCATCGAATTATCAAAGTTGTACAGTAATACAGTTGCATATGTTTTTATACAAATGAAATTTCTAAAAATACTTCGTGCGTCATGACAAAGATGGCTGGTACGAAATTAAATCAAGAAGTACTTAAGTTGCAAATTTCTACTGCAAATCCATTTGAAGATTAAGCAAAACATGATAATAGAACGAAACGAAGAATTGTTGGAAGACAACATTGCAGCATGCATTCTACATGACTTATTTCAACAAAGTGCTTCATCCATTATGATTCGCTGTTCTATCATACTTCCAAATTGATCCAGGCTCGAATTAGTAAAAGTTTTAGAATTTTAAATTCAAGTCTTGGCTAAATTCGCCAATCTCGACAGAAACGTCAAAGTATATCATTCGTTATCATTCATATCAGAAAAAGAAAAAACAAACAAATCAAACAGATCTATTATTTGCTTGAGGTTTTTTCCGGGAAACAGTGACGTGGGTTATTTGAACTCGTTCTGTGCCAGCTGCGGTTGAAGTCTCTCCTTAAAACATACTGCTCCGAATTATAGTAAGGATGCTACATTCATGTTCTTTGTAAAAGGATCTTTCATTTAAAACTCATTCCACCCTGATAGAAGACGCAGTCAACAACTTTCCTTGACGCGCTCTGGGCGCAATGAAAGAACGCGCCCAGAGCGCGCCAAGGAAAGCTGTT
This sequence comes from Hermodice carunculata, assembly GCA_964020975.1. Classification (NCBI taxonomy): domain Eukaryota; kingdom Metazoa; phylum Annelida; class Polychaeta; order Eunicida; family Amphinomidae; genus Hermodice; species Hermodice carunculata. Next base: position 135,646,181 of record OZ026612.1, on the reverse strand, counting down.
GACCATGGGCATATAATTTGAAATGATCTTCCATCCAAAATTTTGAAAAAAATAATCCCTAAATTAGTAAAATATACTTAGCAGACGACATTTCAATATTAGCGGAAAAAAGCGTCATTAGGGTGAAATGAGTTAAGTACCAGCATACCTGTAGTGACATGGAGTATACCAGTCCAGGTCAACAGCTTTCATCGGCGCCGCGGAAAGCTGTTGACTGGTTTAAATATATTTTATTTGACAAAGCAACAGGGGAGTAAGCAATACCTAGATGAATCCTCTTTATCCTCAGTTTCAGAAAAAAATGCTGAAAGGTTCTTTATAGGATTTTCAACATGGTAACATAAAGTGAAAAATATACTAGAAAAGAATGTTTGTTCGAAAGCAAATCTGTCTGTGTGCCTCCAAAAACATGCATAGATTTGAATGCTACACCTTTGTGTGTAGTTTCAGATGCGCCTTCAGCACAAAACTATGAATCAAATTAGGAATGGCATCTCAACCTATCATACCTTTGAACACATTAACAATTGTACCACTTGTGTTTGGGGTCCATTGCATGCACCTACAGCAAAAACCTATAAATTGAAAGTTGAAATGGTATCTCTACATATGATAATTTTGAAGATGTTCAACATTTAAACTGTCAGTGTCTCCCTAATGAGCATAAATGAAAATGCTAAAACTTTTGTTTGTGATTAATTCGATCCAACTACACGACAAGCCTATAAATTAAGCTGGAATTGTACTTCTACCTATGATACTTTTAAAGATATCCAACATTTAAACTTTTCAGTGTCCCTAATTAGCATAAATTAATATTCTACAATTTTGTTTGGATGCATCTGTGGCACAAACCGATAAAAAGAAGTTGAAATGACACCTCTACTTATAGTTTTGAAGATATTCAACATTTCAACTTTTCAAGTGCCCCTAATTAGCACCATAAATCAAAATTCTAAAACTTAGTTTGTGGTTCATTAGATGCATCCGTAGCACAAACCTATAAATGTATTTTAAATGGCACCTTTACCTATAGTAGTTTTTAAGATATTCAATATTCAATATTCAAACTTTGCAAGTGCCCCTAATGAACATAAATTAAAATTCAACAACTTTTGTTTGTGGCTCATTGGATGTGCCTGCGGCACAAACCTCCAGATGAAGTTGTTATGGCACCTGTAACAGTTTTGGCGATATTCAACATTTAAGCTTTTGAAGTGCCCCTAATGATCATAAATCACGATATTACAACTTTTGCTTATGGTTCATTGGATGCACCTACAACACAAACATATGACTTCAACTTGGAATGACACACCTATTTATAATAGTTTTGAAGATATTCGAGATTTAAATTTTCGAATGGCCCTAATTAACATAATTTTCAAAACCGTCACCTCTCTTTATAAAGAGACACGATTTCATGCATGGAACTATAATCATGCCAAGTTTGGAGTTTCTAAGTGTAATGAGGTCCGACAAGAAAGAAAGAAAGAAAGAAAGAAAGAAAGAAAGAAAGAAAGAAAGAAAGAAAGAAAGAAAGAAAGAAAGAAAGAAAGAAAGAAAGAAAGAAAGAAAGAAAGAAAGAAAGAAAGAAAGAAAGAAAGAAAGAAAGAAAGAAAGAAAGAAAGAAAGAAAGAAAGAAAGAAAGAAAGAAAGAAAGAAAGAAAATACAGACATAAAAAGTGGCAAACACACGCAGTCTGTACAAACTTGACACTAAAGTTGCTGCTTATTCGCTCTGGAAATGGCCATCTTAAGTACGAGGGGCATGCCATAAGTTTCGGCAATTTCCGTCCTTTTATAACAAAGTCACATGTTGGCATTATCAATTCAAAGCTCAGAACACGAACTGTGCATTTGATAGATACTATTTTATTCCTAGTGGGAGACTCAAACACAACAGAAATACGATTAAAGGAACGATGTCTGCTTGACCATGCAATGTCACAATGCACTTTAATGGTGTATCAGATGGGTCATAGCAACCAGAGTCTAACACACTGCATTTAATGGTGTATCAGATGGATCACAGCAACCAGATTCTAACAGTGCATTTTAATGGTGTACCAGATGGGTCACAGCGACCACAGTATAACAGTGCATTTTTAATGGTGTATCAGGTGGGCCACAGCAACCAGAGTATAACAGTGCATTTGAATGGTGAATCAGATGGGCCACAGCAACCAGAGTATAACAGTGCATTTTAATGGTGAATCAGATGGGTCATAGCAACCAGAGTATAACAGTGCATTTTAATGGTGTATCAGATGGGTCACAGCAACCAGAGTATAACAGTGCATTTGAATGGTGAATCAGATGGGCCACAGCAACCAGAGTATAACAGTGCATTTTAATGGTGAATCAGATGGGTCATAGCAACCAGAGTATAACAGTGCATTTTAATGGTGTATCAGATGGGTCACAGCAACCAGAGTGTAACAGTGCATTTCAATGGTGTATGGTGGGTCATAGCAACACAAAAAAACTCATTGTCAGATTAATGGACATAAGCGAACACAAGCGAGTAGATTATAGATATTTTCCCCAGAGTTGACAAGTACATGGGATACAACTTTCTCGGATTTTAAGCAAGCGAAAGCCATCAAGAGCACAATTTTATTACACTAATATATTTGTACATTTGGATTTCAATCCTGTAATGCTTTTAACCCATTTATGCGCATAAGCCCAATTAGTAAATGGGTGAATAATGCTGCACAATGATTCACCTTGGTTGATCTCCTCACCCGATCTTGCTGAGAAAGATTTTTTTTTTTTTTTTTTTTTGCTTTTAAAAATTATTTAGTAATCTTTTGTACACTCATCAATTCTCGCTGTCCTAAAAAATATCAGACTAGACATGGTCTTGGCTTGGTAAACTAACTTTCCACTCTGGGTTAAGGGTTTACATGACACTCAGCACTACCAGGCACCAGTGGTTAAGCTCTAAAGCTCTCGAGTTATGATCAGTACGTAGACATTATGCAGGTCTATGTGGACGAGGGCCGAATACAACGCGAGATCATCTGAGTAACATATCTGAAAATCTGCAACAATGTAGTTGCCAAAATTTATGGAAAGTCCCTCGCAAAAACAGGACCTGAACTGTTTCCATAACAAGATCAGCGTTCCGTTTGTCAACAAATTCTCACGTCAAGGCATTTCGAGTTCTCAACCTTAAAGATATTAAAATAACAATACGGCAAGTTCATGAGAGAGAGAATGAAGTAATGTACAAGTGTTCACATGAACTAAGACAGATTTCGTGTATATGGAAAAAAAGTAAAACAGCAAAACGTTAAGATAATTGTCATCACTTACATCTGGTTGTTATTTTTCTAGAATTTACAACATTTTTCCGAAGTTTACTCATAAAAACTGACTCTGAGACAGATGAAATGGAAAAAGGAAAAAAAAATGCATGAAAAAAGTTTACACGACCTACCGACAGCAGCACTTGAATAAACCCAGAACAGTTTTTTTTAATCGCGATCGGTGTTTATTGACCAGTCTGCGGGAGGTTCTGCCAGACCAGGATATACTGCACCCCCCGTGATCCCTTGTGTCGGTGCACATACAGCCTTTCGACTGATGGCTCCTGTCCAACTTCAAGGGAAGGCATCAAAACAACTGCACGTGCAGGGTGAAAACAGTTGCAAGGTTACATTTGTGTACCTGTTACACTCTTAAAGTCCGTCACTCCCACCACAACGTGGGTGAATGTCGCTTTCTGAAAAAGGCGATGTTTCCACCACGTGGGCACACCATTAAAATAACCTGGAGTTTGGTTTAAACATATTTTATTGGCCAAACAAAAACAAAACAAAAACAAAAACAAAAAAAATAGCCGACAGGCTCACCAGCCTATATTAGGGCCTCTTGTACATTTATAACAAGACTACAGTGGGTTTGTGATTTTGAAGATTGGCACTTACTGGTCACTAATCTGTTTCCTGTTATCGTAAACTGGTACCAGTCATGGTCTTTCCTTGCAACATAGTTGCTTTGAATGTGGGGGCACAAGGACAGCCAGCAGAATGGTTGTCCTCATATTCTGGTACATGCGAACCCACAGGGCACAGATACCGACCACCAAAGACACTGTCTGCCGAAGATACTCATTTAGGAATGTGCTAGCAGCAAATATCGTCTGAGCACCATCCTCTCAACAACTATGAATATTAAATCATTTTGACACTGACCTAATCCATGTATACACACTTACAATGATCATGTCTGGTCTCACGTTTTTCTGGGGTTCATTGAGCGCATTGTACTCTGAAAAAATCAACTATTTCAATTCAGACACAGCCACCATACAGTAACTTACAATACGTCATTTAAAATTGCGAACAAAAAGCTGTGTGTGAAGCAAGCTGATGGATCATGATTCATACGCAGAAGTGTCGCCTTTTACTCTATAACTGACGACCGAGTCTACATCCATGAAAATGAGCCATCAAAGGAAATAAAAAGAATACCGGAAAAAGATCAAAAGTTGACAAACGAACCAGTCACGAGACATTTTTAACTACATATGTATTATTGCTAAGTTTTCACCCAATCCCAGCTTACACCACCAGCTGTAGGCCTACTTTTACCTTGATGTCTGGAGTGTCAAGAAAGTTGGTACCGTTGCCAAATGGGAAACACATAGCCTAACTGCCTACTTGGCAAACTGATCGTCTTATTCACCTTACTCTTCAAGTGGAGTTGAAATAACACAAATTTTGATCTGTTTCAGAAACAAAATACATTTTGGACATTTGATAAATATATAATGTATGAACATCCCTGTCTGAGTAACAAGGAGGTCACTTTTCATTGTGACCATATGTGTCATCAATCTTCTATCCTTCATAGCACAATCGGCAAAATATTACTGGTCAAGCGCCTTTGTCTGCTTCGTTGGTTAACATTCGGCTGTGTAAACTTTTTATCTTGTATATTGTGTTTTCTGTAATCTGTACCATCTATGCCGCTTATCATATAATATGACGTACTGGACGGACTTACAGCGGCAGGGGTGTAAAAGTCTACTAACACGTCCTTGATAACGGCAAGCTTCTCGCGTTGCACGTAGGCCTACGTACAGGGAAGTAGACTATAGGCCTATGTTTACTTCTTCCAAATCCGTAACCTCTTTCAAAATGATTGATGATCCTATCGTAAAACTCTCTGGGCAGAAGTTTTAAATTGTACACCGTTTTAACTAACTTGATCACATTCTGTTGTCCTTACTGTGATCTAGATGCTGAACGACAAAGTAGGGAACTTTGTGCCACGGCAAACACACTCAGATGTAACTTTTCTTATTGCTCAGATGCTGTGAAGACTTTTTAAGACAAACTGCACTTTAATGTTCACGTCGCAGCTCTGGGTGCGCTATACGGCCCGGCTAGGGTTTAGTTTATCATGTCACAATAAGACGGCGTTTCACTTGTTTATGGGTTACCGTAAACTGGGGTTACTTTAGCCACCCGTGGTAACTTTGGCCACCGACAAAAAAAAGTGTTTTCCTGTTTACTTGTCAAAGTACTTTTCCATAAAAATATTTTATTCTAATTTCCATTACTACCTTACACCCAGTAATTTTTTTGGAGGGAACATAATTTGCTGAATCTGTATTTGCTGCGGAGCTGGCGTGTTGTGTTTCCAATGTGGCTGAGGGCACACATAAAGGTGAACTGTCAAACTTTAGTCCGGTAACCTAACACACATAACTGGTAATGATTAATGGTCAATGTGTTCTGTGATAACTAATGGTAGGGTAAAAAGTCCAATAGATAATCAGAAAATTGTACATTTCCTTAATGTCAAATTGCGGGTGGCCAATGTTACCATGTGGCATGACAGCATGCCATGGGGTTACTTTGGCCACGGCCAAAATAACCCCAGCCCACATTACCAACATTAATCAACCAGGTACAAGTAAATTAGTTACAGGTAAATTAACATTATCTTTCAAGCTTATTATTAACCAGCTCTCAGGGTGCATGAGCATGTAATTGTTTTAACAGTCTGACTGGTGAGTAGTGAGTAGGCTTAACTGTCTCAACATGATGTGGGTATCAACTGACTCATCAGCTTCAGAAGTAAAAATTCAACAAAATAATTCACTAGCATTATATAGTTTAACACCCGTATCAACTAGGTCAATTTGTCACACAATTTGAAGCAAGCATGTACAAAGCTTGCATGTCTATATATATTGTGAGGGATGTTTAAAGGATTTAAATGCTTAATTAAAAACATGAAAGCTTTTCGTTTCCAAAAATGCCTACACACTTTACAAGTTGCAGTGCGTCAGTGTGCCAATCTTGATGTCAAAATCCTGATTTTTTTTTTCACAATAAAGTCATCAAAATTATGCAGGCCTATTGGCCTGTGGAATTACCTTTTTACATTTGGTTGAAAAACTTGGTCCATTTACAACCAACATGCTGCCAATAAGCTAAAAAAAAAAAAAGAAAAAAAAAAAAAAACTCCCGCCCCCCTCCCCCCGCCGGCTAGTTGCTTTAGTGCTTAGAGTGGTGTTGTTTATTTGCAGTTAGAGACACAAAATGCCCCATATGAACTATTGGGCTGTTCAGACAGCTATAGTGTACCAGTATATTGTACTGCTGCACTGGTTATTGAACAATATGCTGTAGTTTCATATGGCCATACTGGTACTTTAAATTTTGCACTAGTTAATTAGTTAATTCATATGGCCATACTGGTACTTTAAATTTTGCACTAGTTAATTGCATTAGAATGCTATGGTTTCACAAGATGTAACTGTGTGAAGTGTTGGTCTACTAAGACTGCTAAAATATACCAGTACTTTGTGTTTTCTTGGTTTTGGTCAACACAACTTCAAGAATGAGGTACAATTCCACTGTGTGTTTGTGAATATTTTTTTTAAACCCATAGTGGCCAAAGTAGCCCCGTAGCCCGGGTAACTTTGGCCACCCAATACTTTTTTTGAAAAATACACAAAGACTGAGGTAATCACAAATAATAATATTTGAGATGTATACTACAGCTTGTGATTGCAATTTACATTGTGATAAATTTTGAGAATCTCGCGTGCTTACTCTTTAAAATCCAAATATATACACAAAAATGGCCAAAGTAACCCCAGTTTACGGTAGCTAAAGTTTTGTTCTGCACGTATCATGTTTGCTGAAAACTGTCTTCGCTTTGTGGTGAGCTGCGACAAAGAATTACACATTTTCACCGCTGAGCTGTTCATTCAGCGGGCAAAAAGTGATAACTGCTGCTGCTGCTCCCCCTTCAGGAAAATGTGGAACCAACAATTATTATCGCTTTTACGTGAATGAATCTTTATCTTTATGGATACGACGTTACAAAAATACAGCCTTCTGTCAAAAGGAAAGACATGTTTCTTTCTTTCTTGTCTTTGTTTCTTTCGTTACTTACTTATTTGTTTGTTTACTAATTTATTTCACCTGGGTAGTCCATTCAGAAAATTGAAATATATCTTTTCTTCCATGGGGCCTAGAAACAATACATCGATATAATAATTTAATCGAAACTCTAAAAGCAAAATATAAAATACAAAAAACAATACATACAGTAAATACAAAATGGAACTTTTATGCAAAAGTCTGACATTTCATGTACAGTAGTGTTGTTTATATCATTTCTTAAAATATTATGTTGATACCACATCTCTTAATATGCGGGTATATTTTCCACACTTTTGCACCGTTATTTAAAAACGAACTTTTGAAAATTTCCTTATTCGGTTGAGACACCAAAACATCTGTATTACTGTCCAAATAATATGTCCATGAAGCAAGATTAAAAGGAGAACAAACGAACGCCACACGTGTCAGGAGAAAGAGCTGTACGAGGCACAGAGTGTCGCTTACTCGCCCATACTCGGTTCATGCGGCAAGATGAAACAGTTTGGGAAACACAGATGAATCTGCCCCAGAAAGCAATTGTAATTATGTCTGGGTGCCAACCCAGACATTTTGTTTTTCCAAGAATTCTTTCTTTCTTTCTTTCTTCTTTACGACCAGATTTGTCCGAGTTTTTCTCGGACCCTACTATTCTGAAAACCACCAAACTTGCCATGGTGACTGACCTACCAGTGAAATTAGGCACCTGACTTGGAATAGTCATGTTGTTTAAAATTAGGCAAATTAGGGGCAGTTCAAATTTTAAAAGCTCCATATCTTCCAAACTATTGGAGATAGACACAAAGCTCTAACTTACACATGTAAGTTTGAGACATCTGTCAATGGACAGTGAACAAAAGTTCTAGAAGTGCAACTAAATGTGGCAGGTTTGAAGCTTTTTCGTAATGTTAATTGTCTGAATATATGCTTGTGGAAGGGGGAAAAGGGGCCACATTGTGTTGAATATAAAATCATTTGTTAATTAACACAAAATAATTTACACTGTAATCATGAATAATAGATGATGTCAAGTCAGATTCACATTTTGGAAGTATTTAATGGAACAACCATCACTCAATACTGTCTGTGTAAAAAAGCTCATAATCACCATGCAAACCCTGTTATGGGAACCCCATGTTTGGGTCCAGTGTGGCTACAAAACAGTTCTGCTCACTGCTGATTGGCTGAAGGTCAGGTTTTAGACAGGGTCCACTGAATATGCAAGCCTGTCTGCAGTGCTCTTAATTGAGCCCCATGGGATCTGCCTTATCACTAGACATGCACGTTTGGGCAGCTCTGTGTGTGTAGGAAGATGGGAGGCACGTTGGTCACAATATTTTCGTGCTTGGATAACTGTCAGGCCATTTTTGTATGTGGCTGGTGGCTCAGGGTGCCTGTCCAGTTGTCAAGGACCCTGGGTGTATTAAAAAGGCATCACTTTGAACTGGGACCTACATGTGTAAATTATTCTGCTTTAAAAATTTGAAAGAGGTGATGACTGGGCTCTCTCTGTCCCTTTTCCCTATCCCTCCCCCGTCTTTATGTCTGGGTGCCAACCCAGACATACTGTTTTTTCTTTCTTTCTTTCTTTCTTTCTTTCTTTCTTTCTTTCTTTCTTTCTTTCTTTCTTTCTTTCTTTCTTTCTTTCTTTCTTTCTTTCTTTATTTCTTTCTTTCTTTCTCTCTCTCTCTTTCTTTCTTTCTTTCTTTCTTTCTTTCCACAACATAATTTGTCCGGAGCTTTTCTCAGACACCATGCAAGCTACAGTGTTTAAACTTGGCAGGGTAACAGAGCTAGTAGGGAAGTTGACTATCTGACTTTAGACACAAAATTTTAATGGATATATATATATATAGGTTTGTGAAACCTGCCAATATGATGGACAGTATATGAAATATGTAGAATTTGACATTATGCCAATAAGGGGCATTCAAAAATTTAAAAGTTGAATATCTCCAAAACTATTGCATATAGAGATGCCATTCAAACTTCAATTTGTGGGTTTGTGGCAAAGACGCATCCATTAAACTATGAACCAAAGTTATAGGATTTTAATTTATGCAAAAATTAGGTGAATATGCAAAATTTAAATATCGAATAGCTTCAAAACTACTATAGATAGAGGTGACATTCCAACTTTAATTTATGGGTTTGTGACATAGCTACATCCAATGAAAAATGATCCACAATTGTACAATTTTAATTTATGCAAATAAGATAATAATCGTCTTTGGCGCGCCACTTGTCTGCCGTGGTCCTGAAAAGGAGGCCAAGAAATCAACACCTATCCCACAATCGCATCTTGCGCTCGGCATGCCCACAGTCCCTGTCTATGTTGCCATAGACAGAGCCGTGGGAGCCCTTATAAGGGCTACCTTCTCCCTTCCCCTCTCTCAGTTTCCTACTCTGGCTTCAGACTCCCTCAAACCTAACACGTTATTTCTCCTTTCCCAGCACTTCACCAGAAAGCCCTTAACTAGCTCAATCCCTACTCCACTTCCTGGCATCTCTCCTTTCAACCCCAACATCCAGGCTACCCTATCACCCTCTGCCATGCTCTGAACTTGTTCTAGACTTCTACATAATTCATCCTTCTCTTTCCACCCTTCAAACAGACTATCTCTCAATCCCTGATACTCTGAACACCACACAAGAAAAGATGAATACAAGAAATTTAAATCTTTGAATAAAAACAAAACTATCATACATAGAGGTGCCATTTCAACTTATATTTGTAGGTATGTGACATAACCGCATCCAATGAACCATAAACCAAAGTTGCAGGCTTTTAACTTATGGAAATGCACAAAATTAAAGTCTTCAATCACTTCAAAACTGTTACAGATAGTAGTGTCATTCAAACTTCACGTTATATGTTTGTGACATGGCCACATCCAATAAATCAAGGACCAAAGTTGTAGCATTCTAATTTATGGAAATTAGCGTAATACACAAAATATAGTTTATGTTGAACAATGGCAAAGTATAGCATTTCAAACTGTTCTCATTTTGAAGGCACCCAGACAGATTTGCTGTCAAATTTTTTTTCTAGTTTAGATTTCCTTCCACTTGAAGTTCATTACGAACCGTTTGAACACAAACAAGTTAACAAAAATATGCTACTTCCATACCTACATGCATGGTACGTGCCCAATTCACATGGTTCATTTTGCAATCACAGAGAAGATCAGAATGTTTGTCAAGGGATAATTTATAATATATTGTACTTAGTCCAACTAAAATTTCATACTTAAGACTCCATTCATACGAATGTATCCTTTTCCATACCGTAACTTATGTAATTTTATTTTTAACTCGTGTAAGAAGAGGCTCTCTACAGAAGCTGAAAGATATATTCCATGGTGTTTTCACGCAATTCAACATATTGGGGCGAAATCTGCATGTTGCCGATAATTTCAGGATGGAGTGATCCAGGAGAATTACGACAACGGTTTTTGAGCTATCCATAAAATATATCTTCACTTTACTTGTCTTCATTCTCCAATATCGTTGAAAAACAGCTATTTGTTCACATACAGCATATATCAACTCTTCGCATACAATATACACGTAGAGTCTATTCATTCACATAAACCATACGGCCTATTCCTCAACATCAGTGTATGTACACACATCCAACAGATTTATTCGCATAAAATATATAGCCTTTTTACTGAAATACCGCCTTACATCTTTTTATTCACATAAAACATACAGCCTATTTATTCACAGACAACAATCAGCCTATTCACTCACATACAGCATACACAGTCTATTCATTCACATGCTGTGTGGCCTGTTTTGCTTGTAAGAGTACGATTGAAAGAAAAAGACTTTCAAAAATGTAATTTTCAATTTAATCTTTAAAATAGGATTTTAATCTCTCGAATGCAAACTGGATCCACGTAAAGGATCATAGAGAACAGCGCACTCATGTTCCGCATTCATTTTGTTTTGTTCCATTTGTCAAATGCACAGGTTAATCTGTTAAAAGGATTTTTTTTCCTTGCAGCCATGTAAAAAAAATAGCTTATAGTGTTTTGTTACTTTTCTTATTTCTCAACACCCACAATTCAAAAATATCTCTTTCACACCCAAAATCACATGTAGAAGGAAGGAATTCACTTTCAGGAATAACGACAATTAGAGCCCATGCAGGCATGCATGCTGTATCTGTCAACCATTCCCTTCGTAGGACGATCATCGTGTCAACCATTTCCTCTGCAGGGCAATCATCGGGTCCCATTTGTAAGCCTATGGAAAAACTATGTAGTACAGACGGGACACTGTCCATGCACAGATCTCTTGGTAAGCTGTGGTCTGCACTTTATTTTATGTCACATGTGTCCAGTTTGTACCAGTGAACAGTGTCCTCATATGCACTCAATATCAACACCTCCTCTCCTCTCTGACACACCTCGCCCACGCTCCAGTCACCAGACATCCAGTGGGACATCCATCCACTCTCACTCTCAGTTTTATACATCTACTTCCGTATTAATGAACTGTATTAATTTCAGTCAGACTGTTAATCTCTCCTTTGTCGAAGTATGGCATTCCCATCAAGACTAAAAACTTCGAGGAGTCCAAGGGAAAAGGTTGATGTATTTAAAATAGCACTGTGAAACAAGGTACACAGAACTATCTGTGACATTGTCATCCCTGCCCCTGCTGTCAGATTGGAAAAGGAGGGAAAAACACAAATAGGCTGGGAAAGAGAGAAAAAAGAAACAGAAAAGAAAGAATAGGAGAGAGGGAGAGGGAAACAAGGGAGGGAGACAGACAACCCGAATTAAGTACATGCTCCTCAAAAAAACAAAGAACAAAAGAGGGCAGAAAGAAAGAGAAAGAGAGAGAGAGAGAGAAAGAAAGAAAGAAAGAAAGAAAGAAAGAAAGAAAGAAAGAAAGAAAGAAAGAAAGAAAGAAAGAAAGAAAGAAAGAAAGAAAGAAAGAAAGAAAGAAAGAAAGAAAGAAAGAAAGAAAGAAAGGGTTAAAGTGACTGTTGTACATTTTCATACTCTCCCTCTTTTACATCGTACTTCCAATACACAAACAAATCAACTTAACAAATGATACGGGTCATATGAGTATATGTAATCACTTTTTACAAACATTAGACTCGTCAGGTTCCCTAAATAATCTTCTCACAATGTATGCATTGTCAGACAGAAAAAAAGAAGTGTTCCCCAGTAATGCTTACCAGCTACAGCTGCCATCTGGTGGCAAAAAGCAAAAATCAACGTGGATAACAAGGAAATACTTGAGCAGTTTTAAAAGAAGTTGGTTTGTCCATCATTCTAAGCCAGTCATGTCAGGAGATGAAACTAGTTGTTTACCTCGGCATAAACTCGGTGCATCCAGAAGGCATCATAATGTCCATAGTACCAGGAGTGCTCTACTGCAAAGTGCTGACCAGGCAAAAATTGTCTTTCTTGGTCAAAGTACCAGTCATTTCATAGGCTGTGTATCATTTTTTTTTTCACGGACAATTTCTTATGACGATAAAATATGGTAGTACACACACTTGTTCATATTAAATGATATTATTGCTGGTTCACCTAGTGGTCTTGATTTTTTTTTCTGGCAGACATTTTCTGTTTTATATTCGATTTGTTTTCAATGAACTTTCAGTGTCACCATATGAAAACAAGTCAAATAGACCACAATTTAAACTACAGCTATACTGTCTCTGTCAACAGATTGAGCACAAAAAGGGGGGCTTTCTAATCTCCAAGCCTCCCAAAATGCTCTTTACACACGTGGAGGTGTAAAATTTCTAAATAAAATGTGAAAAAGTACAAATCACCTAAAATTTTATGGTAAATATGGGCTATCCAACGAATATTTTTTGTTCTGCAAGTCGCTTCTTTTCTGGGAAATTACACACCCTTCAAAGGACTCAAAAAGCCTAGAATTTTAAGACAACTTGTTTCAGACTCTTAAAAGGTTTGAATTTCATCGAACTTTTTTTTTCAAAAGCCTGGTAAATCAATTTTAAAAAACAAAACAAAAATCTTGCAAAGGGCTGAATGATCATTTAATTGCACATTCAAGGACCATCATTTGTTCTGCCTTATAAAATTTCAATGAGAATCTCAGTGTACTTTTGGGAAAAAGTGTGATTAGTGGTTGTTATTCGAGTAATTCATTGTAAATTGTCATTATAATTTTTATCTGAACTTGTCAAGTTCATTGCATTGTATGTCTACAAAAGCTATTCCTGCATGGACAGCAATCTGTTACATCTGCTAAATCCCTGTGCTCTCACTTCCACATCCTCCTACATCTAGCATCTTACCTTCATTACTCATCCCCATCACAGCCTCAGCGGCTTCTCTACCTCCACATCCATCACTCGTACCTTCAAGAATCCCCATCACAGCCTCAGCCGCTTCTCTACCTCCACATCCATCAATCTTACCTTAAATAACCATCCCCATCACAGCCTCAGCCGCTTCTCTACCTCCACATCCATCAATCTTACCTTCAAGAATCCCCATCACAGCCTCAGTGGCTTCCCTACCTCCACGTCCATCAATCTTACCTTCAAGAATCCCCATCACAGCCCTAGCGGCTTCTCTACCTCCACATCCATCACTCGTACCTTCAAGAATCCCCATCACAGCCTCAGTGGCTTCCCTACCTCCACGTCCATCAATCTTACCTTCAAGAATCCCCATCACAGCCTCAGCGGCTTCTCTACCTCCACATCCATCAATCTTACCTTCAAGAATCCCCATCACAGCCTCAGCAGCTTACTTATACCACCACTTCCATCAAACTTACCTTCAATAACCATCCCCATCACAGCCTCAGTGGCTTCTCTGCCTCCACATCCCCAGTGACCACTCTCCATCACATCCACAGCTTCTTGGCCCATCCCATTCCTCCCACCCCATCCCCACTAGCATTAATCTCAACCATTATTGTAAACTTACCATCACCTCCATACACTCATTTGTTCCTCCCCATCATCTCCATGCCCTCGTTGGCCATTCACCATTATCCCCACGTCCTCATTGGCCATTCACCATTATCCCCACGCCCTCATTGGCCACTCACCATCATTCCCACACCCTCATTGGCCATTCTTCATTTTGTACATGCTGTCATTGGCCACTCACCATCATCCCACGCCCTCATGGGTTAATCATTATCTCCATACCATCATCAGCCACTCCTTATCATCCCTGTATCTTCACTGGCCACTACCCATCACTTCCACACCCTCAATTACCACTCACCATCATCCACACACACTCAATGGCTACTCCTCATTATCTCTACATCCTTATCGACCACTCCCAATCGTTCCCACCCACCCACCCTATTTGCCACTGCTTGTCATCTCTACACCCTCACTTGCCACTCCCCTTAATCGCCACACCCTCACTGACCACTCCCCATCGTCCTCATACTCTCATTGACCACTTCTCATCATCTCCATGCACTCATTTGCCATTCCTTATCATCTCCATGCACTCATTTGCCATTCCTCATTACTTCTGCTTATTGACTACTACCTCACCATCATGGGACACTCAAACCATTTCTATACCCTCATTACACTTTCTATCAAATCCATACCATCCCTTGACACTTTCTCAACTACATAGCTTCTGAGTCCAGTCCATCTCAACAGCCTACGAGTCCACTCTACTCCACAGCCTCTGAGTCCACTCCACTCCAACTCCACAGTCTAGGAGTCCACTCCATCTCCACAGCCCAGGAGTTCACTCCACCTCCACAGCCTAGGAGTCCACTCCATCTCCACATGCTCACTAGCCACTATATTAGCACAACAATGAGACCAGCAAGGAATGCACTGAACATAAAACACAAAGTGATTGTTTTGTCAGTTTGATCTTTGGATTACATATTTTTATTACAAGCGATATATACTAGTATCTTATAAATATACAAAATTTGACATAAAAACAAATTTTCTCAGTTCGTTTCTCTCAGCTTAAATATATACACGCTTCCACTCCTACCTGTACAATGCACTCACCAAGATATGTTCATTTGTACAACTTGGGCAGAATTACATGGCCCACAGTTCCATCAATTTCACAAGAGTACATTCAGGCATCTGTGGCCATATTCACAGTGAATTTTGATTTAATTTTAACTTTCAAAAGTTAACATTGTATCCTTTGGTTCCCCAGTTCGTATTTAATTCTTACAAAACCCAGATGAAATGTATCAGTTTTGACACCTATGTACTGCATTGTACTGACAACACAAGAATGGCTTATCTGATTCTGGCTGAGAGGGCCAACAGAAGCACTTGGATTGACCCAGGCACCAACAAGTTCAATTGTTCCATGTTTAAGCCTACCACAAGTTAAAGTTAATTGACCTGTGGCAATTTCTGACAGACTATCATGGAAATATTTTATGCACATGTATTTAAATACATCATCATAGAAGTTATCCACATGTATTTAAACACATCATTATAGAAGTTATCCATGTGTTTTTTTGTCTACATCTAAATCTGCATCATCCCCAAGAGGTGATTCAGGTACCCAGGATAATGACCATGCCAGCTACAATATTTGGAATGTTTTCCTGGGACCTTTCATGCAAACATGTATTGTTTCTTCACCTATTTTGACAATGACAGACAATTAACCACATGCAAACATCACAAAATGTATATGACCAGGCAAGACCAGGAATAGACAAAAACCTGCAGAGAAAGTGCCACACCAGTTTGAAATCCCAGGATTCTCCTCAGTGATGGTTGGGGTCACTGTATCCCACTGCTTATATACACTGGGGTAAAGCTGCTAATTATATGTGTATAATGATATTGGCTAAATGTCATACACAGTTGTACGTTGTGATGCATACTGAGAGTATCAGTTACAAAATATGGAGAGGTTTGTTTTCACTGGCAAAATGAGTCATAAATGCACAGGAAGGGATATATATATATATATATATATATATATATCATAAGGACAGCTAAAGATCACTAAGGCTTTATGGTGTCCCTAAAATCAACCTAAGTAAAGGCTGACAAGAGGTAGATGAACTAAATATATAAAGTTTTAGCATGAGACTTGGCAATCCATGATATTGTGGCCCAGTGGTTCAGTAGTGCATAACTGAGGTATCCAGTGCTTTTCTCTCTCAAGTCTAAGTGTCATGGTGCATGACAGCCCAAGTGGGATACAGATGTGTTCTAAAATCTGGATGGTTAATGGAAGGTTAGCATTAGTTCATTGACAGGTCAGCAAATAAATGAGGTTGCTGTGCATGCATGAACCCCCTCAAGATACTATGTAAAGAATTATTTGTACAGGTAGACCCTACCGTCAACTCCTTTGGGTTAAACATATTAGCCATTTTGAGGTGGAGATTTTGAATTAAATCCTCTCAATATAATGCACTCTTATCAATTGCGAGGATCCCCAGACAGTGTCCTTGAAGATGCTCGAGAGAGAGAGAGAGAGAGAGAGAGAGAGAGAGAGAGAGAGAGAGAGAGAGAGAGAGAGAGAGAGAGAGAGAGAGAGAGAGAGAGAGAGAGAGAGAGAGAGAGAGAGAGAGAGAGAGAGAGAGAGAGAGAGAGAGAGAGAGAGAGAGAGAGAGAGAGAGAGAGAGAGAGAGAGAACTGGACAGAGACATGCTTCTTACCCTTACTACTAAGACCCATCGCAACTCAGATAACAGCAATATTTTCTTGATTACTGAATACAATGCTGCTCTTCCTCCCATAACATCAATCATTCAGCACAAAGGGCCACTATCTAAGCATCTACATATGCTGAGGACCTGGGACAAAAGGAGGTAGTCCTAGGTTTCAGGAGAACCAAAAATTTTAAAGATATACTTAGTAGGTCTAGATAGAAGTATCCACTGACTGACAGCTAAGCTGTTGTCTCTCTGGTAGCAGAACAAAATCCCTTTGACAATAGGGATGGTCGTTACTGCCTGAGATCAGACGCCTGTGGCAAAGTAACCAGCCACATGACACATCATTCTTACATAACACCTAGACAGGCTTCACGCAAGCACAACAACCTTGTTCATTTGCTCACCTGTTAATGCTGTGGTCTGCAATAGGCACTAAGATGAGGAGAATGATCAAACATTTACATTACATCATGCACAAAGATGTGAATCAACCCCTGGGCAGAATACATTTGTAAAATTTTATGTCTTTTTAAAATACCTTCAATGCAATCATCTATATTTTGCATTCCACAACATACAAATCTTTGATCTTGTATTACTCAGCACTAATAATTGGCAAAGTAAGCAGACATGATAAATAGTAATGTATATTGTCCCACCATTCATTCTACAATGTATCATTTGTACTCAACTGGGTTTGTTACACCAGGGGTCATTTGCATTCCAGTGTACATGTATGCTACACTAGGAGTCATCAGCAACATACTATGTAACACCCTGCTTCAGCTACACTTGACATGATACAAACCGAAGAGTCACTGTTTAATGTATGCAACACAATGACTCCCAATAACTCTACATTGTATATTACACTCTCAGTCACTTGCACCTTTCAATGTATAAGTTTCTTGAACTTCAATGTATGCTATACAATGAGTCACTTGCACTCTTCAATGTATGATAAACAAAGACTCCCTGTCACTCTACATGGTACATTACACTGTCAGTCACCTGAACTACACTGTATGCTGTACCAGGTCTCCCTGTCACTCTACATGGTACATTACACTGTCAGTCACCTGAACTACACTGTATGCTGTACCAGGTCTCCCTGTCACTCTACATGGTACATTACACTGTCAGTCACCTGAACTACACTGTATGCTGTGCCAGGTCTCCCTGTCACTCTACATGGTACATTACACTGTCAGTCACCTGAACTACACTGTATGCTGTGCCAGGTCTCCCTGTCACTCTACATGGTACATTACACTGTCAGTCACCTGCACTACACTGTATGTTGTGCCAGGTCTCCCTGTCACTGTACACATTGTATATTACACTGTCCGTCACTTGCACAACAAGTATGCTGTACCAGGAGTAAATTAAACTTTTCAAGATGCATCATGACTGACTTACATTGAAACATACATTAACAATACACAGCAATTTATGTTCCATAATGCTGCTGTAATGAGTAAAACTCTTTCTTTCCCTCTCATTGTATATAAAATATCAATTTACCAATGTCTTCATTTTAAAAATCAATTAAAAGCAATGGTTCTGACACTCACTTAAAAAAAATATTTACAGATTCTCATTTTACCTTCATATTTACAAAATGTACACAAAAATGTATTCCTGTGTGTCCCCAGCAAGTGCTTGTCACTGGACAGATATTCTAACAAATGGTATGATGATAAACATGCTTTGATGGATGATCACTTTCTGTATCAGGTATGTACTAATGTGACACAAGTACTAATATCACTCCACATAGGAACGACGATGTGACTCCAGCACCTGGGACAGCCCTTACAGCAGGACTAGACATGAATGGGTAGAAGAAATCATCTGGTAATTTGGCAGTGAACTTTGGAGGTTCAGCAACAGCTCCTATAGCTTGTTGAGAGGCATCCACAAAACCAACGGAGCTAATGATTTCTATTGGTTGTGTCAAACTTTGGGCATCTGGCTGACAGTACGGACCCACACACTGCAGCGAAAGAAACCAACATGGAATTATGTACTGCTAGAATCAGGCAAAGCCAAGATATAAAACTGAATTTCACTCCTTAAATTATGAATGCTTGACATGGTAACATAGGTATGCATCTACTGCTTCCTGCAAATCTATGATCTAGCTACCTATAATTAACATTACAAAATGATAATTTTTGTCCATCTATCTGAAAAATATCAAAGTGCAATGTCAACATTTTCATTTGCTTCAATTTATTTTAACAAAATCAGTTCATGGACTTCCAAATTTTAGTTCTCAACCCTTAAATTTTGTCCTTTATGGTACAACAGGCTTGAATGGATATTATCCCTTATTTTAATGGCTGCTTACAACATGAAAAATTGTCTTCCACATAGATATTTTGGTGAAATATACCAGACTAGTAGTAACTTCAAAGCTTGATAAGTCTTTCTCTAGCTATGTTGTATGCTACACAAATTACACAATTTTCACAAATTTACCTTAGTGTGTGGGCAATTTCAAACATACATTAATTTCCAGTTTAATGTGTTAAACATGTATGGCAATTTATCACCAATAATGAAATCAGTACGCATTATTTTGGTACCTTGCATTTCAGTTCAGAAACAAATAGTTTTTCAATTAAGAAAACTTGCAATATATCCATTTACTGATACAAAAGTGCAAACAATGATTGACTAACCTGAAAATATACATCCTGAAGTGCCTCATATCGGAACATTACGCCAATGATCTTGGGCTGTGGATTGCCAAGTGCTCCCACATTGGAGTACATGATTTCCATGTGCATTCCCAGTGCAATGTTGCGACACACACCAGGGGTGGTAGTAGACTGGAACAAGTAATGGCAAACATTAACCAAACCCTTCAAACAGATGCCACTATCATAATCTAAATAAAAAGACAGTGACATTCCTGTGCTCAGCTGATCATGATCTACCAAGACATACGCTAATATGTTAGACTTGCTGCTGTCTGTATTGTAATGCTCAAACGTACACATACCCTTACCGGTGTGTTCTTATGTTTATAATTTGTTAACAAGAGGGCTGTGTGAACAGCCCATCCTCTGGTGACCTTCACACTCAACCTATAATAAGTCACACCCTGGTCTAGTGGAAGCCATGATTGCTCCTGTACAATTTTGAAACAACTGGCCGAGCACTGTTTTGCAGTACAAGCCCTCCCTCACGTTTTGTGAAAAATGAACCCCCAAAAATTCATAAAAAAATTTAAATAACTGTAGCATGTGACGATTTGAAGAAACTCTGTAAAGACTTACCCAAAGTACATTCCCACCAAGTTTGAAGTAAATCTGGTTGATGGTTTTGGAGAAGTCAAAAATGTGTATTACAGAGGTTCCAAGTTATTTTCTCCCCAATTCAGGAGATGTTCCTAACTTATCATTAGGAATTCAAGAACTTGCACCGATGATGGGGGTTGGGGTCGGGACGGGGACTACACCGCTCCAGATGCGAGACATTTTGTAAATATACAGTTAAAACGGTGCATTCTGGTGGTTTAAAATTCCAAAAATCAGCTGTAAGAAAGGGAATAGGAAACAGCATTTTAAATGCTGTTAACCAGTCAGTTATAAGCAGCAAATACACAAAAACACTGTCACAACAGAAACATTTTACTTGTAAAATGTCAACTTTTTTAAAGGAAAAAATTGATTATTCAGAAGGTTTTTTTTCAACATTTGGAAGATCGAGCGACTTTAAAGAAATGATTTCAATTTCGGGAGATTTGCTGAAAATACCGGAGTTTAGGAATCTCTGGAATTATCATTGCCATCCCCATAGGCTTACATAGTAATCAATAGGAAAGCAGGCTTCAACCGACAAGTACCCAGATTGAAACATACATTAAAAATCAGGGATCCAGAATATCAGTACGTAGAGTACAAAGTTGTTTAACCCTCCCACAAGCTGCATTTCCACCATGTTTCAGAACAATCTGAGAGATGGTTTCTTCAAAGTCGTAAATAACAAAAAAAAAAAAAAAAAAGTCGGGTTAATGCTCTGCTGACATATTACCTGACGATTGTCACCAAAAAATCATTTCCTGAAAAGGATTCCTTCGATGACCTTGAGAAATTAATCAAGGTCATCCATATTATGCAAAATCAAACTTCCACAAGACACACATTTGTGATATATTTGGTATCATTCACCTTATTCTCTGCCAAGATATTGAATTAAATGTCCTTTTCTCGAGTGCTTTATGACCGTGAAAACTAGGTCAAGGTCATGGAATCATTGGATCATGGTGACAAAAAGTGGTCATCAAGTACAGTTTTATGTACAATGTACTCAAGTGCAAACTTGATCTAGAGGCTCAATTCTCTTTGCTATTGGTGACCAAGTAACAACCTACTATTACAAAATCACCTCTTCCAAATTTATTTATCTGGACTTGATTTCCACAAGTCCAGGTACATTTCCCCTAGGTTTCAAGAGAATCCAACTTATAGTTTGGAAGAAATCATAACTTTTTTTTTTTAATTGTTAAAAATGGAAAAAGAATCGCAGTCCCATCTGATGAACAAATTAAGGTCTGCAGGTCCCTAGAAGTGTCGCTCTGTAATTTTGACTGGACAAGCAGTTTTGGAGAAAGACTTAAGATAATAGCACAAAATGGAAAAAAAAAATTTAAAATCTTAAAAGTGTTGAAGCATGACTACCTAACTGCACAAGATACAACCTAAGCCAGTCTGAAGTGAATCTGAATGACAGTTTTGGAGATGTCCCAAATGTGAACTACCATTGCAATCCCCACAGACTCACATGGTAATCAATGGGAATGCACGCATCAACTAACAATGGGGGGTTAAACATACTTTATTTTTAAAATCAGTCATTGGTCAACATGCTGTGCCTCTATGGATATCTGACACGCAGAACCTTAAAATTTTGCTGATGTTCTTTTCCAAACAATGGACCATTTTCTCCAATACCCTAATCCAAAAAATGACTAGTTCTTGTTGAAGTCCCATTCTAAACATTAACCAGATTTTGTTATCATCCCATGCCAATGAGCAAGTTTCCTTCCAAGCAACAGCCAATTGTGCTATAACTCTGTTTCACAGGATGGACATTTTTTGCAAATATTCCATTCCAAACAATGGCAAATTTTTGCCATCATCCATTTCTAGCCAATAATCATTTGTTCCAGATATCCTATTCTGAACATGGCCAATCTTGCCTCATACGTCAGTCCAACTAATGGCCAGCTGTCAATCTGCCTCCCCCACTTTACTTCATTTTCACAATCAGGGATGAAGTTTGAAGCAAAGCAAATATTTTGACACCTTTCACCACAAACAATTTCTTGCATCGTAATTTCATGTTCTCTTGTATTAAGAAATGGGAACTCCCTTGCTGGATACAATCTGCCTTTGGGATTGGACTGTTCAAATTATATATCACTAGCCCGAGCAAGTACTTGTGAAGTCACTCGACATTCAACTAACATAACATACACATATGCAGCTGAATGCCTCGATTGTGTTGGACTGATTTTGTAAAAATACCGCCCTGTGTATCCCAATTTTGGTACAACACTGTAGTTTTACATTCAGTGTGTGCAAACCAGCACCACAATTTATCTGTGTCATAGTTGTATGACTGTAAACACTGATAGTGACTGCATAAACCAAGAAGTGTCTATCTTAAACACAAAGTAACAAATTTACAGGTCATGAGTCCTGTTCAGTTTTGTTGTCTATTGCCACAAGTCAACAATGACCCAAATGTTTCCCAGTATAACCCATGCCATCATGTGCTATGTATCTAGCTGTGGCAGCACATACCGGGGGCCCCGGAGGGTTGTTCTCCACCATCACTTTGACCCAATCTCCAACTACCTCTACAGCCGCTGATCCAAAGCTAGCTACATACAGGTTGTTTATGTCCACATTGCCCACCAGTGCCCGGATTGCTGCAGCTTGGATCAGGCCACACACCTCTGACATGTTGGAATAAAACACCCTACAACAAAGTCACACAGAATATTAACAATGCCATCATCACATTTATCTACAAAAGTTACATTAAAAAAGAAAACATGTATATATTAGAATTTAAATAACAATGTACTGATACTTCAGAGTTTAGCTGCTAAAAAGCTGAAGTCCTTGCCTTCCATCAAATGATGCCAAGCTACACTGGAAATACATCTCAATACAGACGAATGTGTCGAAAAACACTGTCATCTAACTCCACATATGCACTAAATTCTGGAAAGATAGCTTTGAAATTTTAGGGATCCCTTGGTTAGCATGCTCATAAAATATTCACAAAAATATTATGAAACCATGGTTAGCAGATTCTGGAAACTGCAGGTGGAGATGATATGATGATGACTCCTTTTATTCTTCCCATTTCAGATCTTCTTTTGCCTTCTAAAATTCCACTTTCTGATTCTGCTTACTATTTTCCTATCCAGCACAAAGACACCCACACAAATTTTTACAAGAACTCACACAATTAATTCATATTTGTCACTGTCAGTTGCAACTTGAGAGAAGAGACTATTATAATTTCTATATACTATTGTTATCTCTTTCCTTCCACCTCACTCCAAGATTGGGAAATGAGGTGTTATGAATTATCTACCAAGGTAAAATTCTTTCCCTTGCACTGTTAAAATGAGTTCTGTAACTGGAATTGTTGACCATGAGTAATATTAACCTGAACCAAAAAAAAACAAACCAAAGTCTGATGAATAACAATGTCCAAAAGTCAAACCTTATAGTACATCCAGACCGCAGGTCTTCCCCAAACTTCACAGATGCTCTGGTGTTAGGCTGTGTCCAGCATTCTCCAGTGGCTCCAGCAGTAACAATGGTCAGCCAGTTGTCCCTGTCAGAGCTCAACTCAATGGCCTCCCGAACCTGGCTGTTTATGGTGCTTTGCACCAGCTTGCCTGCCATCACTGGCTCACCCACTACATAACCAGGATTACCACCGCGCCGAAATGTATCTGTCTCCCCCTCCTGCACAAGAAATACAAACTGTTGTTGATGGAAGAAAATGTACATGTTCAACACATAATACCAGCGTATCATCTATTATTTCTTTGATCATTTTATGATTCTAGTGCATGCACAAATTTTATTACATCAACTTTACTTTAAAAGCTTTCTCCCCCTACATATTTTACATCAAATTACATTTTTTTACAGCAGAGGTGAAAAAATGAATAAATTATAAAGGCTTTCAGTCAGGTTTCATTTTTACAGTCAGAATGAAGTTTTTTATATCATATACATAAAATACAGACAAAATTTATTCAACAACAATCTTTACTCAGACTGAACTTTTATGAAGCACACAAAGAACTCTTGCCTCCAATATTGAATGATAACACTGCATTTATCTTCAACATAAAATCAGACGCAATTTATCGTAAATGTGCCAGTTATGTGAGTTTGTCTTCCAAACTCTGAGCACTAAAAACTTGCACCAGAAATCAATCAAACATCAAAATACTAAGTAACATTTGCTAACAGTATACCTTAGTCACAAGAAAACCAGCCCCTGCTTAACCCTTTCCCTTTCAAATCAGACAACAGCACCTTGACATCTGCTTTAATGTTGACGCAGGGCTCGGCAATTCGCATGTCCGATAGCCCCGGGCGGCCTGAAGTTGGGCTCGGACTAGTCGAAATTTTCAAGCACTAGCCCTACGGACTAGTGAAAAAAATCTTTTACCACATGTACATTTTATTAAAGTTTGGGGATTTTTTGTTCCCGGCTCTCGCGATCATTCACTCGCAATGCCAAGCTAACCCACGCGACACCATGAAGGGACGCTACACCTTGCCTTGTAATAACATTGCGATGATAGGCACAGTAAAACAATAGAACGTATATAATTGGTTTATAAACAGCCCGCTCATTTTGATTACGAGACGACGAGATCAAAGGTACCAGCAGTCATGCATTGCGGCGTATTGGCTTTCGCCCGTATCGGGGCAAGGTCACAGCACCTCACCGTCAGTCTTATCTGCCCGATCGATGACAAAGGAACATCAAAAAAATTTAAAACTTGCATGGCGAATTCTTGAGCAAATTAGCATCAAAGACAATTTATCCGTGGGCTCTAAAAGTGTTAGAGAGATCATGTAATGGTGCCGCAAGTTGACTTCCCGGCCAAACAAAACACACATCTGCCAGTCACACGCAAGTGACTGCGTGGAGTAATCTACGGTGGACGGAGCATCATTTCTCTATCCCCCTACCTTTGCGTATTTGCCTGTGACTCCAAATATATAATTGTTGCTATAAACACTGGAATCTTTATTTTCGCATGCTGCAATTAAAAAAAAAGCTTCCCGTTTGTGTGTTCCCTCCGTAAATTACGGCATATTCACACATGTTCACTGGGCGGAAGCCATGATGAAAACACTGCAGCACGAGCCGCAATTGGCTCATTTTTGCATGTGACTCAATTGACCAATTGGGTGATGTGTTGTGCGTCAGGCCACATGGCCAAAGCAGCTGTTTGTGTACAGTTGCATGAAAGATGTTGACGGTGTGCCCACGCTCGATTTCTGATTTGAAATATTAAAATTTTCGTTTGAATTTGATTTAAGAACACCGTTTATTGCGAGGAACTTGCCAATACTGTATACGCAAATTTACTACGATGTACCGATAGCGTTCATGGTAGGTACGCAAACGATATGCATCTCATCACGGCATCAGAGGCAGCGAGAAAGGATTCTGAAACCAATTCAACTATTTTAATCGTTATTTAACTTTTAAGTTTAACCGGGATATGGACTCCTATCGTCCCAGAAATTACAATGTATTTTTCATCGTTAGTCACCCCATGCAAATAGCTTACTTTTTTAATTTGTATTTTTAATGTTTTGCCAGTTTCACTGTCGAACAGTTGCAGCTTGAATCGTAAAATTTGACATTTTTGTGCGAATTTGCAAGCGACAATTCGCGGCAAATATATTGTAGCCTACAATATATTTGCCGCGAATTGTCGCTTGCAAATTCGCACAAAAATGTCAAATTTTACGATTCAAGCTGCAACTGTTCGACAGTGAAACTGGCAAAACATTAAAAATGTAGGGTAAATGGTTTATGTAGGCCGTAGCATTGTGTTTGAAAAAAAACGATGTTTATAGAAGTTTTATCAGGACAAGTGGATTTTGTATGCGGGCAAGTGGATTTTGAAATTTACTTGCCCTGCGGACAAGTGATTTTTAAAAAAATTGTCGAGCCCTGGTTGTTATTTTCATTTCATGTTTATAATAAAACTACACAAGTGTGAGTGCCTGGCCATAAATTCCGCATCTCATGAGTGTACCAGTGAAGCAGAAGGATACACAAGGGCAAGCCAGCGAGGGTATCCTGCCACTCCACCAATATACAAGTCCCATGCAGAATCAGCCAGGCACTTTCACAAGTGTTGCATTCCATGTATATTTATCCCATGTATGTGTAGACTGGAGTAGCTGTAATTTGAAATAAAAATTTACATTCTACAGATAAATGAAGTTCTCATCACATTCTGACAATATAGTTTGATTGAGCGTGGATTGGCAACAAATTTTACAAGGTGTAGAATGGCCTGTCCATGGCTACTCAGAACTACACATACATGGGATCAACAGAAACCACTTCTGCTGAAAATTGCAGATAAGACCTATCATGATGGCATGCCCCAGGTCAATAGCTTTCCTCAGTGGGGGTTGACCGCACGGAAAAGAGCTATCCAATCAGTCTGACTCTGACCAGGAAAGCTATTGACTCAGTCTGATTCATACCAGGAAAGCTATTGCCTCAGTCTGACACACTGAGCCAATTACTGCAGGCACTGTGGGTTCACCAGATTTAATTTTCTGCTCTATTACCTGGGGAAAGTTTCTCTGATATTGAACTCTTCCTACCCTCCCTCCCCCCCCCCCCCCGCCCAATTCTTTCTCACTTAGTTCACCCAATCAAACCCAATATTGAAAGCAGCATTATTGATTGTTCCAAGGGCACTGCTCTGAATACAATTTCATTTGTCCCGGGCTGGTAGGCATGTGAATTTGTGCATTGTATCCCTCTTTTACAGGTGGAGGACAAAAATACTAACCTTGTTGAAAACAGCAGTAAACTTGTTTGTGAGTGGCAGGGCATCATCAGAAAGAATGGCCAACGTTAGCTTGAGTCCAACAGAGGTAATGCCTCCAGTACCATTGTGGGTGACCACATACTTTGCCTACATATAGAAATATGAACACTTAAGATCACTTTCATAGATACTTACAAATAGCCCACTCTAGCCCTTTCTTTTTTTTCTTTTCTTTTTTTTTGCACATAAGTTCTGCAACATACTGTAAAGTTTCCACTTTATAAATGGGTTATTTAATCATTGTAAAGCTGTGTTAATGTATTATGGATATTTAAATCTTGGTTGGGCTCAGTAATGAACGTTGTGAAATATTTATTTGGAAACGCATTTAGCATTTCGATATTGTGAAATGCAATGATATTGCCAAATATATAATGTTTGACTCGGTGGAAATCCCATAAATGTTAAATACAGTTATAGGATTGTGCAAGAACATACCCTTAATAAAAGTTATACCAGTCAGCAGATAATGAACCAATTAGTCAAGGATGTGTGAGGGGCTTGCAAGATCTAGTAATTATACATGACAGTAATGAATTGTAGGTTGTGAGGTACAGGAAAATGTACTTTGCAAAATTGGAATGAATTCTTTATTGAATTAATTAAATGAAAAACCAATTGTAGAATGAAACTGTGCTATTTATGTGGATTCTGTACATATAACAAGGGCAAGGCCCCAGAGGCATGCCATTTTTTTAAATGCATATACACTGTAAATTGCCTCTTTTTCATGTGTATCAATTTTAACAGTTTTATTTTACTTGACATATTCTAGTCAAGTTTTAAATTCACAATTTAGTGAAAAAGATCCATTGAACTTAAGTTACAATTCTCTTCTCACAGTGGTTTTCTTTTTACGCATTTATTTCATGATGTCCAGTGCTGAGGCAGTGACCCCATGGGTGTTATCTAACTCCGCACCACTCCATTCCACCAGCATCAGTTGAGCACAGTGAGACAGGCTTGCATATTAAGTGGACCCTGTCTAACTAAAATCCGTTCTCCAGCCAATCAGCAGTTGAGCAGAACTATTTTATAGCCACACTGAACCCAAAAATGCATTTCCCTTAAGTGGGTTTTCACAATGATTATGAGCTTTTTTAAATAGAAAGTATTGAGCGATGATTTCTCCATATAAATACTTCAACAAGTGAATCTGACTTGATATCATACATAATTTATGATTACAGTCTAAATTATCTTCTGTCAATGTAACAAATCATTTTATATTCAACACAATGTGCCCCCCACCCCCTTCCCTTTGCACAAGAATATATTCAGCCTATTTACATGGCAAAAATGCTTTAAACTTGCCATGCTTATTTGCACTTGGCAAAAATACTGACCATAAATGCTGAGACTACAGTTTCGTTACATAAGATTTGACTAAACTTGGTTTTCCTTCAGTGACAAAATGTATCTCTTTGTTGCTAGGGAAAGGATCTCAAACAAATGTACGAGTGGAGAGGTTGGACAAACCCCTCTTTTTTTGTTTGTTTTTTGTTTATGAAAAAGCAACATTTTTTTGGCTTCGGCAGATTAAACATCATAATAGCCCACATCACACCACATCCAATAATGTACATTAATGTGGAGCTTTGCCAGTATTGCAGTCTCTTAAATTTGCACTTGTGTGGCCCATATTAACACTCTAACATTCTATGGAATGTGGAGTTGGGCCTGACAGCCCACAAAAAGATAAACCTTTTTACCATGTATAGGATTGAACTTGTTCCACCCAAACTGTCACTCCCGGCATGAGAACAGAAGGACAGTAATTTCATATACACAGGAACTGATAGAGGGAGCTAGTGTACAGTAAAAGAGAAACATATTTTAAGGTTTTAACATAAATTAATTATGATTTGGTTCATTGCTACATAGTATTAACAGGATCTAACTGGGTGTGACTGGATTTGGGCAGATGGATCTGCAATTTGGGAATTTTCCATGGGACTTTCCACTGATCTGAGTCAGAATTTGTGTACATAAGGAGGAGTATTGGCCATGCTTGGCAGAGTTGTATCTCTGAACTATAAGAATCTTGACTCTAGACTTTATGGAGAGTTAGAAGAGGAGGACCTCTTAAGAACCATTGTATGGGGAAGAGCCTGACCACATCTGCAGATTGCTGATGTACCATTTTGAGAAAATAAACAAATTCTGAAGTGCAAGAACCTGGAGAGGTTGTCATTGCAGACAAGTCTACCTTTTGTGATCATCCAAGTCAACCTTTTCAATTACACAGTCAGATCAAGCTCAAGTTGACCAGGTAGTTTACAATACAGTAGTCCCTCTTTTGAAAGACCACCTCCTTTGAGAGACCACAATTGTCAAGTCTCTCTGTAGTACTTTTCATGCTATTCATACCTCCTTTGAGAGACCACCTGCTTTATGTGACCACCTTTTGGGTGGCACTAGGGGGGTCTCTCAAAGGAGGGACTACTGTACTGCAAATGTGAACCAGACAGGGTCCTCCAATATGTCTGGGATAAGCCTGCTGGGCTGGAATGGAAACTAGCTGTCGGACCCAAAACCTGCCACAGATTGTTGGTACTCACTCACTCACTGTCACCTACAGTTAGTAATACTAATTTACTTTGAAACATCGTTATAAACTCAATAGTGTGCATTGCAACATGTTGATTATGACCTTCTTTAAACCAACACCAAAATTCCATCCCACTTAATTTTCCCTTTATTACATGCTAATTTCATGTGAACAATGATACTCCCAGCTACAGTACATGTATCATGAACCAATGGCATGCCAGAAAGTGGGAGTTCTCTTTTTGAATATGCACAAAGTTACAAGCACCAATAGCAACCTAAAAAAATCCATTTTTAAGCATCCCACCTTAGCTGCCTTGATTGATAGTTGCACGTACAATAATAGTTTGGTGTAAACGCATACATGTGTGTGTGTGTATGGCAGAGCCATACTGACTTTTTTCTGAGATTTTTACAGCATAAACGTTCTTGCATGCAAAGCAAGAGAAGATTGCTGCACATTGTATGTCCATCATTGTGCAGGGCACAAAGTGAGAAGGTTAATGGTCCACGAGGAACAAGGTCACTAATTTACAATTGCAATTTACCCTTTACACTGGGCAATCACAAAGTCCTGCTTCAATCAGTTCTCAAGTGACAAACCAGAAATGAAAGTCAATAAAGTTATCCCTTGACATGTAGAATTAGGTCAGTCATGTAAAGGGAATCCAAGCCTAGCCCCTGTGCAGAAACCATTATGATGTACAATATGGAAGTCAAAGCTCTTGCTCTAATCAACTAAATCTTGATTTATCAACCAAACACTTATCTTGACAGAAGAGGCTCCGTGACCTTGGAGACAAGGTCAATGTCACCCACGCATACCCTCACCTTACTTTCATAGCCATAGCCATGTGCAATACCAAAATCTTGGCTCAAATAGTTGTAGTATTATCACTCAACCCCAAAAATGGAGTTTAAAGTTAGTAATCATCTAAAGTTAAATGAGTCAAGCAGCACTTGAAAAAGTCTTAGTATAAATGTCCAGCAGGGGACTGGGCCTGCTGAGACTCACGCGCTTAAGGGTTTCTCTATCTCTGTGGTTGATGGTGCAAGTGCTCTATTGGAAGTAAAAGAATTTGTGTGAAGTATGAACAAATAAATTTGTGAAAAAAAGAATAATACTTTAAAAAGTATACTGCAGCAGCACTGAAATAAGCAAAAACACAGCAAACATGTAAATCCATGTCATGGGGAAGCTCTGCTCACTAACTTAGTTGCTCCTGAATAAAGAATTCAACTACATGTATATGCATGGCTGTCCACTCCCAATTTGGGCCGGAATATACCAATTTCTACTAGTTCTCCTGACCTCCTGGTCGGGTTTTAACCTCAAAACTCACAATTTTACACAAATTCATCACCGTTTCACATAAAGCAGGGAGTTGAGCATACGCCAGCTACACAGACAATATACAAGAGCAATCCATTTAAAGTTTAAGCACAGGACCTCTACTCACAATAAAAACCAATACATGTGTGAGGTCTTTTACATGCTTCATTCTGTTCCAAAAGGAAGCAACACGAATTACTGGGTAAGAGAATCCCAGCCAGCAGTTGAAAAGTGCAAAAAATATACAAGATGACACTATTATCACTTTTTGTCAATTTTGTTTTGCACAAAACCTTGTACATAAAGCTTAAATTGCAGTTAAATATATGTAATAATTTAAGTTATTAACAATTAGCACCACATTACATCAAACTTTTGTGCTTGTCTGAAGTAAGAGACAACTTAAAGACAAAATGAATGAGAACTCTTTCAACATAATGGAAATGGACTTTGTATCAGATTTTAAATACTCTTTGAAAAAGCTGCTTGTAAATAGATCACCTTAACTTTGACAACTGAAACAAGATACTATAGATAGAATTAAACAAAAGACAGAATAGCCAATGAAAACAAACATTCCTATGGTGAAATATGAATCGAAACAAAATTTAGCATTGTCAATCTGTGAATAGTTTTCAACTCAATTATGAAATATGAATTGAAACAAAATTTGGCATTGTCAATCTGTGAATAGTTTTTCAACTCAGTTATGGAAACCATTGTCATAGCAAGTATTCATTGAAAGAAAAATTTCCAATGTCAATCTCTAACAGTCTCCTACCTGTAATTGAAACTTGTTTAGATACAGTCAAATTAATTAAAAGGAAAGTCTATGAGTAATATCATAAAGTTTCAATGGTTAAAAAAAATGATGTTTACTATTGTCATTTATTGAATCACTCAATATACTATAAACCTGAAAAAATTCTTGTCGCTGCATGCTGTGTGTTGCCCCATCCCACAGATATTTCTGAATGTTCAAAAGTATACATACCTCATGCACTAGGTAGTGACAAAACCACTTCTGAAGGTCTGCGTCATACATGTAAAATGGGTCTGGGGCATCAGTAAAGTTACAGGAGATGTTAAGTCCTTGCTTATCAATGCAATTGATGGGTTGTATGATCTCCACTGGTACCACATAGCTTGTGTTGTACAAGTCTGGGGTAGGGACAGGAGGTACAGCTGTGCTGGCTGTGACGGTCACTGTCAAACACAAGGTACCATACAGCAATCAATTAAAGCCAGCTGAAATATTAACCTTTTCTTCTCTGATCATATCAAGCTCACAACATCGCATGCATCTTTTTCCAACATAAGGAATAAATTCATCTACCAGGCTACATACAATATCCTCAGTCAAAAGGCTGTAGAAGTTTGTCATATATCCAGCTGTTGTCTCAACCTGAGCACAGCATATGTCTTACTGTACGTGGCAAATACACTGGACTAAGGTAAAAATTCAAACATGCTTCAGGGCCCCTCAGATGAGGAAAGTAAATAGAAAGCTTCTCAATGCAACAAACATATACCCATACAGTACATGTGCCTGGTGTAGCTTTGGTTGGAAGGCAGCAATGTATCTTACACTGGATGAAAAAGTATCGACTGTCTTTACCTAGCTACAAGATCATAAATTTCTTGTTTTCTTCACCCTTCAATGCTCAAATTGCCCAAAAATGCCCATATAAAATATTGTCTGCTGTAATATCTATTTAAATTTTGTGTCCCCCCCCCCCACCCACCCACCCACACTAAGAAAAGCAGAAATGCCTTATGATGGCAAGTGCTACATCAATACATGTAGGTTTGCTTGGCACGGGAGGGATCAGTGCACCCTTCCCCTCCCCTGGCCTGGAAAGCTGCTGACTCAGTCCTATTCTAACCAAGAAATGGTTAAGGTCTTAACCCTTAAAGGGCTCGTCATGGCTTCAGTTGTTTTCTCTTTACTGTTAAACATATAATGGTTAAAAGATTCCAATTCCTCATGAAGATACCTTTCATTCAAATACCAGCAAGCCTAGCCTACAGGAAAAAGTAGTCTTAGTCAACAGCTTTCCTCAGGACAGCGTGCAAAGTGTCCCAACGAAAGCTGTTAACTGAGCCTTAAATCAGCACTTTATACGTTAATAATTAAACTTATTTTTATCACCAGGCTCTCCAGATGCAAGTTTTCACAAAAAGCTGTAAAGACATCCATGTTGGCAGCAGTTCTTCAACAACTAGCCGTGGTCTGGTGGTAAAAGTGTCATTACCAGTCTATCACTGTGATGGTTTGAGACAGAAATTAATATGGAAGCTTGCCCTGTTTCTCACTAATCTATCTTCAAAGAAAACATGCTTCAACCACTGGTCTGGGTTCAATATGTCTCCTCGCAATGTGTCATCCAGAAATTGTGGATCATTTCCACTCATCCTCATGTCAGCATCGTCTTCTTTTTTCTTTTCCATGTGGTTCACCTTCTTCTCATAAAATATTCTTAGTTTCCCAGGCCAAGTTCACTCTGTTAGTAGTCATTGTACTGTATCTTTACAACTCACTAGTGTAAACAACAAAGCCAGATATTGGAGTCATTGTATCGTGTCTTAACACTTTCTAGTTGGAGTCCATTTACATGGACTCATGGGAATAACCGTTGCAGTCCGAGTACATGGACTCGCCTTCCTAGATCACTTTGCAGGTTATGTCGCATGAAAGAACCACACATTTGCACTAAACATCATCTTTAACATGTCCGTCCACTTCCTCGTCATAGCATAAATTTGGTGCTTGGAATGCCATCGTAAATTTTGTAAGGGTTTTTGAAGTTGTCGTAAGCACCTGTCAATATTGATACATGTACGTGTCAAAGGTTATGTGGGATACATCATGGCAGCCAGAGGGGGTCAGCGGTTTCCAGTCTGTGCAATGCTTGATATGGCCATCATGGATGGCTGAATTAATTAATTTCAGAGCTAAGATGGTATAGATTGTGAGAATTAGGTGTCAATTCACATATCTGCTGCACATTTGGACATTCCAGGTATGTTTTGGATTGATTAATAATATTTTACAGTCAAATGATGCTAACATTTGATGAAAAAAAAAGAGGGAAAATCCAAGATGACAGCCATGTCATGTAACCTTAGGTGACCTTGAGATAACTTTGGCAACCCAAATTCTGAGGTTTATTTGCAGCTTTCCTGTGGCAAAAGTTTCTCACTCACAAACTTTCTAAATATGCCCAAGAATATGTTTTAATTGAAATTTGCTGAATTCATGTGGCTACACATGTGTAGATTGCAGTAATTGGCCAACTTATTGAATAAGCTGACTAACATGGTTGCCATGGCAACTGTCCCAAATTATGTTTGATAGAAACAATGTATTTTGCAAAAATCAAAGGCATAAATATATTTGTGATCTGACTTGTCAAGATCCCAGCACTAAAAGAAGGTTTAGGAATGTAACATAGACCTTGATTAACCATTTCATTTTGTTGAACATAAGTTTTGTTTGCAAAATATCAGAATATGAAATAATACTTTGGTAACCATAGCAACCAAGTGTTACACCTATTATTTTCATTTTGACACTTACATAACCCAAGAGCATTACTGCTACTGAACATGGTGATATATAATTATGATAACTAGTTATATCATAGATACAGAATCAATTAGGTCCAACATTTGGAATTTTGCCCAAAATCCCCAGAAACAGGCTACATAAGCCAATCAAATAGCCCAGACTGTAAAGTGTTACAAGACATCAACCATGAATAACAATGTCATGACAATGTGACAGCACTGCAAGCTTCAAAATGGTCTTGGATAATCTTGAAATATTAGTCATGTGACAAACAAAGATATATAAACATGTCTCCAAACAGAACAAGCATATTTCATACTTCAACAATTTCTAAAAAGATCACTGATAATATGCATGCATATGTACAGTTCTACATCTATATATTCTACAAGAAGGGACTGGCTGTAAATGAACATTTTACCAGCAAAGGAAGATTTTACCAGTTACAAATCTGTAGATTTTCTCTATGTTGAGTGTCAAATGACATTTTAGTACCAAAACAATTACAGAAAACAATAACAAAGGAAAAAGAAGTCTGAACAAAGGCTTATAAAGATACACCTCAAATATATAAAAATAACAAGCTCTACAGGGTATTAATCCTGCATTACTGGATTGAATTCTTTTTAAATGAGGACTATCTTAAGCACAACAACGACCAAGTTTGAAATGTAAAATTTACCCTCTCACTTAACTAGAGTTGGACATTGAATTTAATAAATCACTTTTAAGTCCAATTTCACTTTCGAAACAAATTTTAAGTCCACATTCACTTTCAAAATGTATATTTTTACATCATATATACGTCTACTTTAAGAATTTGAAGCATGACTAAAAAATCTCATTTGATATTTATGTTGGGTGCCATCACATCTTGGGTCAATCTCCTCTTCAATATTTCTCTGTGTGTTTGTCGTGTGCCTCCATTTAACCAATGGCTTCTGGGAGACAAAATAACTCACCCTATTGGTTCATCATACTAAAAGTGCACAACAGTGAGCTATCTTAATTCCTGCAGAGTTCCATTATGCACTGTTCACTCACAGAGACTGTTTCGAAGCTACCAGTGCTGAACCTTTCATTACTCATACCAGGTGTACTGAGGTGACATTTAATCTGGTGGGTAGTTCATAAAATTTGTGTTGGGTTGGTGCTGGGATTTAAAATTTGTGGCAAAAAGTGCATGTTTATTTGACCACGTCACCACAGACTGTGACTATCTAATATTTCTGCACTAAAACAAAGAATTTTAGTGAGTAATTAGCAGCCATTATCTTTTACTTGCATAATTTGGCTACTTGGACAAGTGCTAACACTAATCCTAATTGCACTGTGGGTTTCCAACTTCACTATTTAAGGAAATACCTGTGGCTCAAATGTGACATTGACTTGCATGGCTATATACTTGGAAATCAACTACACATTGTGACATAACTGAATTCTTCACAGCCTTAACTGTTTCTACCACACGTGTGTATGAACAGGCATTGTTGTGACCAATCAATCTGCCCACAGCTGCAATTCCCAGGCACTGTGCAAAGTCATCTATGCTTTGGACATGGTGTCATTAATAGGTAGGAACACTGCTCAGAGACATCTTGACTACATTCCTCAGGAGTCATATTTTGCCATGTATTTCAACATCAAGAGAAAATGGCAATATGTACACTGCTCTAACATGCTGCTACTGACAGAAAAACTACGCAATCCATTCACACAGGCTAGGATTAGTATGGGCATGCAACCTGGCATTTCCATCATTAGTACCGCCATGCAACACAGCATTATTTCTACAAGCATATCTGCAATACAGATCTCCAGAATGGCATTCCTTACGTGTTGTTGTCACAGGAACTGTGGTAGGCACTGTATCTGTAGCAGCAGTTGCTGCTTCGGAAATATGGTCATTATCAACATGCAGCAGACACCAAGCATGCACCAGCTCCCTCTGGTGTCATGTCCATTAATACTCAATTGACAATCCAGAATATTCTGAAGGGCCAGGCTCCCAATCAAGTGACACCAAATCAAGCCAAGGACTTTGATCCCATGCCACTAAATAGGGATTCTGCCAACTTGGAATATTCCAGACAGTCCAATCATGTACACTTTGACTTTGTAACCCATCTGTGAAGCATATTCAACAAAAGGTCCACCACAGGGACATGAACAGATGTTCTCTAAACAACAACAGTAGAATCTCCATTTAAGATCACCTCCATAAAGAGACCATTTCTATAATTAGACCATCAATTTACAAGCCCTTTTTATGTTTATCCTTACCTAAATTATACATGTAACCCCATTAAGACCATTCCTATATTAAGACCACATTTTTTCAGTCCCTTAGGTGGGCTTAATAGGGAGATTCCACTGTATTCCACTTTGCGTATGCTCTTAACTGTGGGCCTATAGAACATGCTACCTTCCCTTCTACCCATACTTCAAAATTACTCAATAAGGTAAATGTTGGACTTCATTATCATAAAACTAGCACTCTATACACACTCTACCTGACACGACATTAAGAGAGTGTGTGTGTGTGTGTGTGTGTGTGTGTGTGTGTGTGTGTGTGTGTGTATGTGTAGGTGTGTGTGTGTTGGTAAAAAACAAAAATACAATTTCTTGTGTGTGTGTGTGTGTGTGTGTGTGTTGGTAAAAAACAAAAATACCATTTTTTTATTCATACTCAAAATCTTTCCAAGTCAAGACAGTTATTTGGGTTGATATTATTCATTCCTACTACTATTTGTATCATGACACAATGAGCTTTTTTTGCGATTACTTTTTAATAAGGACTTGTCCATCAAAGTTTATTTCCCCTGTGCTACAAGTAAACAAGTATGTGTTAGCATAACAGACGCATTCACCAGCATCTTGACAAAAAGAACAAAACTTTAATAAGATTCTTACCAGCAACAGTTTTAGGCATGCAACTACTAAACATCTGATCAAAATGCACACACTGGAGGTGTCTATATCATATAACTATACAACCCTCAATGCATCAGTTGCCACATTAAATGGGTATCAGTGGTCTATGTGGCATTAGAAGAAGGCTGGCCTTTGGCAATAGTGGTCTTATTGCACCATATCACTGTACAATCATTAGAAATAGGTCTAGAAGTATGGACATACCTGGAATTGCAGTTGTCAAGGAGCCATTTGTTGTAGTGTTGTCTACTGGGATAAGATCAAACACTGCTGGAGTCTGAAATGTAAACCAGAACATATACATACTGTAGTGCAGTTACACCCAAGGCATTATGTTTTGCCCAGTCCAAATTGCCCCACTCGAACTACACGCATCTATGGAGTAAAGTAAAGTTTAACCCTCAGATGGGAGACTACCCCCGGGGCAGGTCCAACAGCAATCCCATAAAGTAGCTGGTTTTTGGATGCAGGTTAAATAAAAAGGAAAAGTCAGTATGAGGTACCTGATAAATATATGACTTCACCAGAAAAAACAGAGGGCTGCATGAAAAAGCATGCATGTGATTGTGACGCAGACAGCTGACCTAATGACCTAGTTTTATATAAATGATGTTCATCACAGTTCATATGTGTTAGGTTTCAAAATTAAAATCAAAGTGCATTTTAGTTACAACCCAGAGATGAATAGTTCACAGACCATATATTACTGGGATCCAGATGGCCACTGATTGACCAAGAACTTCGCATTGTATTTACAGGTTTTGTGCAAAAGCGACTAATTCACAAGATATCACTGTTTCAATAAAATTACGCAAGATGTGATCGACAAAACAATGCAACTGTACTTCCTCTAGTATTTTTTTTTGACTATATTATTATATAACATGAACAGTTTTATATTTTATCCTTTTCTCAATTTGGATTAAACCACTCATGAAACAATATCAGAAGTACGTTAATCACCATACCAATTAGAAACACAAATTCAATACAGCACAGTTTTTGTAAGATACACTTACAAAAGAATACAAATGAAACAATAGGGACTGTGTATGGAAGCTTCACTTTACTGTCATTACACACAACATAAGGAGCTTTTGAAATTACATCAACAGCTACATTAAGGCATCTATTATGAGCCTCTATGACCCACTTAAGCCTGTAATTGTCAAACAATCTCCAGTAGCCTCCTGCCACCTGAAGACAGGCTGTTCAACACATAATGCACCAGGGCCAGGCAACTTATTCTAACAAAGCATAGCATACTCCTCTTTTATCTCTATTTAGTGGTAGTTCATGCTATATTAAAGTGAGGCTTGCAGAACAGAACACTCTGATCACCAAATACCCTCTTATATGTGAATATGCTTTTGGGGTTAAAATGTAGCTGTGACTGTATGGAGGACATCCCTGACAACCCAACCTCCTGCCAATATCCCTACACTTTTATAGGATGCCTCAAGTGATCACCTATTGCAGGTTTCAAGTTCATACTTACAGTGATAACTTTGAAGCCTTTATAGTAAGTTGCTCCCTTCAATGCCAAGTTGGTAGCACATTCTTCTGCCAAGTTGGACATACGCCGTACACATTGGTAGGACTGATCATACAAGAATCCTGCAACATACACATACAACTACTTAAACTGGGGATTTACAGTGTCACTAACACCAATGCACAATACGCTTACAAATGGCACACCACAGCAGATCATAAGAGTCCAGAAATACACAGGGAATCTTGTGACTAGCCAGCACACAGAACCCTGTTACCCTTGGTCTGCAACAAACCAAACCAAACAAATATGAACAGACTCAAAACCATCCCTCTTGACACCTAAATTGGGTAATTATGTATAAAAAGTTGTCATTATGACTGAGATTACAAGAAACAAGAATGCTGCCAGAACAGATTGTACACAGCTGAGCTGATCATACCAACATATCCACCAAGTCTGCAGCTGATCAGCTGCAGAGAAAACAGAAAAACCAAGTAGCTGCTGACACTAGCCATATAACCCCCCCCCCCCCCCCAATAATCATGGCGGTAAATACACATGATGCACATTTGTATATTATAGTAAGTAAAGTGTAAGCAGTTTCTGTTGGTGGTATTATGGAACTAAAGTCAAAGAAAACACAACCCCAGCCACCCCCACCCCCTGAAAAGTCCAAACTTTGGAAAAAAAAAATTGAGCAGGGGTCCCCCTAGACCAACCACTTTTAAGAGATTTTACCCCACACACACACACCTCAGTCCACCAACTGGGAGGACTGTTCCCAAACTTAACTAAGCAATACATGATCACAGAGTTTCTCAATTTTAGCAGTTCCATACTGATCATTGAGTGATGATCCATGAAACAGACATTCATTTTACCACTACCTGGAAACACTTTCACAGGCTACCTCTTGGTTACCTACAGCTTTCAGAGTCTACGAGTTTTTGCTAAAAATTTATAAATAGATTGACCATGTTTGAAGGAATATATATTGTCACTTCACTTGGCTGCCAGAGTCTCATAGTAACTCAACACTTAGCTGTACACCTGTATCTAGGAACAATGGAGCAGTTTTGTTGCCACACTACCACTGTCTGCTGTAGGCTTCCCCTCTATGTGCACTGCAGGCCAATGTGATGTAGGACGGGGCTCACCATCACAGATTGTTTTATCTTGGTCTTTCTCCTCTAGCGCTGGGCAGCTAGTACATGTGCACTTCATGTGTTCATTTTCCATGTTTTACAAATGTATCCTCTGACATGCTCTCACAAGAGGCATGAAACCAGCTCTCGCACGTTGCATTCTATAGATTTAGTGTTTTCGGTTTCCTTTTTGCACGTAGGGCAGGGGCAGATAATTGTTCTGTCAACATTCACTGTTGTTCACTCTCATGCCAGCTTGCGCTTCTGCTATGAATTCTCCAGTTACTGTGCCTAGTTCTGAGGTCATACCAATCTGCCACAATATTACAGGGAGGTCTGTTGTAACAAATCTTGACACAGTTTTGTCATTTACTAGCACGGAGGTTGGTACACATTTGTAGTGCACGTGTAGATGCCTTTTCCTTCAGCTTTCTCAAGCACTTTAACAGACATACTGACCTTCTTCCGGTTTAATTCTTCACAAGTGATTTCTCCATTTGTGTCCGGTGTAGCAGCCTGGAAGTGACCCTGTCTAGATGTGACCCCCATCACTTCTAGGCTAGCCTAGAAGTGATCCCGAGTAACTTTCAGGCTAGACTAAAAGGGGCGCACCCAGTCCAAAAGTGACCCCCAACACATTTTACCACGATATTGTGATTCAGATGAAAAATGTTCAGTATAAGAGTAATAAATGGAACTTAGTGTGTTCAATAGCTTGGAATAACTATGACAACAGCAATAATACAATTTTCATTTGGTTCTTGAATTTGCAGGACACAATCATAAGTTGATTAGACCCATTTCATCATAGTGGCATAAAATTTCATCTAAAACATACTGACTATACAGGTCTCAAGATTCAATTGTATATATGCACTGTGAATTTCAAATGTTAAACTTCACAAATATTTAATAGATCATTGAGTCAATAGGGGTAACATTCAGGCTAGCCTAAAAGTGATCTTTTTTCACTTATTCACATGATTTGTCATTTCAAAGGGCTGGCTACTCTGTATAATCAGAATACAGAAAGAACAGATAAATGTATATACGTCCTTGACAGAACAGATCAATGCCAGTACATGTAAAACCACAACAAAACATTTTCCACTGGAGTAAACATACAAGTTTATCTTAATGGAGGGGTGAGATGCACTTGAACCCGTAAAATGCTGAATTTGAGACTGAATCAACAGCTTTCCTTGGGGCACTTTCCATGCAAGCACAGAAAGTGCCCCCGCAAGGAAAGCTGTTGACCTGGGCCCTAAATTTTGCTGAAATTTCTAACTTTGAACCTAGTCTTGATGGTACTTGAATGAAAGGTCTTTTCATGAGGAATCTGAATCGTGAATCAGTACAATGATTCAGATCAGCCTGAATTTAGTCATAATCAGCACTTTACGGGTCAAGGGTAACCTAGTTTTGACCCTTGCCTATAAATTATCATTATAGTAGTTTTGAACTTGACTCAGAATGACGTTTTTAAAATGTGATTGAACATACCAATTAAAGTTCCTATTACTCTGGCTTTGTTTTCAAGAACGTAAGCATGTGTTTTTCAGTGCTGGTGGGAGGGGATTGCAACTTTCAGGCTGGCTTAGAAATGATCATTCATTAAGGCTCATAAGTATACCTTTGTTTTCTAGTTTAAAAGTTTGGAAAAATTTACGAAACAGCTGACAGTTTACACTGAAAACTATATAATATTCCAACAATTTCAGTTGAATTTCAATATTAAACATTTATATAAACATTCTTTTCAATAAAAAAAGCATATTTAAATATTTGGGCGGGGGGGGGGGGGGGGGGGGGTACTTTTAGGCTAGCCTAGATGTGACCCCAACGTCCTTTATTTATTTTGCCATTCATTTATCATTTTTACCATTACAAATTTAGAAGAAAGAAATAAATAGAACAGGAAAGACTTCATATCTGTAATTAATTTTCCTGAAACCATGTTTGAGTGATTTTAAAAATGCATATTAGCAGAGCTGCCACATGGAAATACATTGATTAAAATATTGTTCCTTTGATGCAGGAAAAACTTTGCTCGAAGACTAGATTTAAACTGTTTAACTGCTATGCTAAAGAATTTCACAGAATCACAACATTATTGTAAAAATGTTGGGGATCATTTTTAGGCTGGGGGGATCCTTTTTAGGCTAGCCTCAAAGTGACCCAGGGTCACTTTAGGCTAGCCTCAAAGTGATCCAGGGTCACTTCTAGGCTAGCCGAGAAGTGATGGGGGTCACTTTTAGGCAGGGGTCACTTCTAGGCTCCTACATCGGTCATCTGGGTCTAAATTTCCATAATAGTAGATCACCTGGTCCTTAAACGAGTCGTACATCTGTGTAGGGAAGTAAAGGCGGATACCTCGATCAGTTAATTTTACACTTGGCCTTGTTGTGGGTCTTTTGTGCTTCCACCCTATAGAAATTTCACTGTTCTCATGCACAGCATGGGCGCCGACATCTTGACCCAATTC
This sequence comes from Hermodice carunculata, assembly GCA_964020975.1. Classification (NCBI taxonomy): domain Eukaryota; kingdom Metazoa; phylum Annelida; class Polychaeta; order Eunicida; family Amphinomidae; genus Hermodice; species Hermodice carunculata. Next base: position 135,603,458 of record OZ026612.1, on the reverse strand, counting down.
ACAGTGCTTATTGCTGGTACACTGTACTCATAATTGCTGATATTCGATGTTTTGTGTAACAGCATCATTTAAGAGGTACAGACCATAGCAACCACTATAACTTTACTGTAGTCCATAGTACTTTCAAGTTCAATTTATCATTCTTCTTTCGCTGGAATTACTTGAAATTACTTGTTTCTTTTCTCCATTTCACCTGCCATTCTCAACGTCCAGGCCAAAACCCCGGCCACAAAACATATAAAGCTTATGTGATTTCAATGTCTGATTTGTCCGCCAGACAGCACTTTGCTCCACATGTAATCATAGCTTATTTGTGATGGATCTTGTTGCATGTGCCAAGACAACAATCAGGGAGTCCTTAACTTCATGTCCTCGATGACCTTGGGACAGAAGATCAAGGTCACCCAAATTACGCAATACAAGGAGCACATGGACCTGGTGTGCTGACATTGTCACTGATGTCCTAGCTACACCTTGCCATTACAAAATCACCTTTCAACTTTAAAGGCATGGTGACCTCACAAAAATTGGTCAAGGTCATTGATATTATATAACATTCTACCATTGGACATGGTCTATATATCCTATACTTTTGGCAAATCTAATCTAATTACTTTTTGAGATATTGAATTTTATATCTAAAAACACATTTTGCTTCACAATATCCTCAAATTATAGGTGGTGCCACTAGTATCACTAGTAACTTAAGACTTTGACCTGTACCACAATCCCACCAAATTTGGTGAAGATCCACCAAAAATTAAAGATGCTACAGTGTTCACAAGATTTTCACATTTTGACCCCTATATTGCATAATACTGGAAATGGCACGACCAATATCCAAATGGACCTACATTTACATACACCCTATAAGTCCTGAAAGTTATATTACACTAACTTGAAAACTGTGGAAGGTATCGCACTAACGAGCAAAAGTTTATGGATGGACAGACAGACATGATAGGTCGCATAAGCTCTGTGACCTTAGGTCAGCAGAGCTAAAAAGGGCACCAAAATGAGGGCTCTCTGTGTAGTAAGAAATTTATGTAAAGCATAAAAAGATTCCAAATAGCAGACATCATATCTCAAAAAATTGACTGATATGATCAATGTCAGAAGAGAAGATAGTGCATGAAGGAAAAGATATGTTGGCATGTACATGTTATTTCCAGGCTGCCAGCATTTTGGTGCTATACCTGGGCATAATTTATTGCAATGGGGCCAAAGACTGGTGCAGGGATTTTATCTTGAATGACACTCATATAAATATTTCCAGCTCACCTCTGTTTAGGCCTGGTACCATAACAACTGTAGATAATAAAACTGCCCTGCAAAGGTAAAGCTCAGTATCTGCCTATCATTTCTTTGTAAAGTTACTGCTATTTACCAAGAAAATACTTCACTGCATAAATGCCCAATTTGGGCAAAAGCATACAGTTGTGCCATCTGTAGGCAAAAGATCAGTAAAGTCAGTATTGGGCCATCTGGTGGCCAAAATGGTAATTAATCAAATTTTGTTCTCATAGTATGGCACCTGCAGACATACAAGTCTGAACAAATATGTGGACCCAGTAAAAGTTAAGTGCTCAATGTTGCACCTGTTCACACACAATCTACAAATGCGCCTAATAAGTAAAAAAGTTATATACATGTACAAGTTGAACTATTAATAATTCCACCGTGAACTGGATGAGTATTTGAATTTTGATACTGGTGCTCACATGTAAGTTATGATCGTAATATGAAAAGTGGATATTGACTAGCATGAATTCAGCTTAAGTTCATGGGCTGCGTTCCCATTGTTGACATTTTATTTTATGAAGTGTTACTTCTGATTGCGCCATCGACAATAGATGTAGAAATAGCACCTATAAATATATACGTAAAATAATCAAATTTTGTTCTCAGGGTGTAGCACCTGCAGACATACAAGGGTACTTGTAGGGCTAAAAAGCATGTCAAGGTAATCATCATGTGCAACATTTAAAGCTGCATAATCAACAGTTACTAATCTTTGCAGGTGCACCAAATCCAGTGGCTACATGTATGTTGTGTCAAAGACAGCAAGCATGGCAATATAACAGTCATATGCAACATAGAAAGCTGTACATTGAATTTTTAACATCAGACAAATGGGTGTATCCATCCAGGCATTTTGCAGATATCAGGATTAAAAAAAAGCTGACATGCACAATTAAAAAGTCATAGTTCCATGAAAATAGATCACAGTGAAATCAAATCTTAATCACATATTCTATGCCAAGCAATGCATTTCTGTATCAAATTTGAGAAAAGTTCATCCAGGTATTTGAAGATATCATGGTGACAAAGATAGACAGTAATAGGTAACAGTATACTGTAAATAGGTCACAGTGACCTCAAATTCTAATCAGCTAAAGGCGGTTTGGGTATGCATGTATGTATGTATGTATCAAATTGCATAATTGCATTTTGAAGATATGGTCCTAACAAAACTCATATGGACAGTGAATAGGTCACGCTATGCTGTAACCAGGTCACAGTGACCTCATTATCTAAACACTTATTATGGGTCCAGAAAAGCATATGTGTATCAAATTTTATGAAAAATCCATCTGGGCATTTTTGAGATGTCTTGCTTACAATGCTCAGATAGACAGTAAATAGGTCACAGTAAGCGGGAATGAGGTCATACTGACCTCAAATTCTAATCAGCTAGTGGAAGTCCAAGAATACATCTGTGTACCAAATTTGAAAAAAATCTGTCCACGCAATTAGAAGATATTGCACTAACAAAGCTCCCATGGACAGTACATAGGTCATAGTCAGTTGTAAATAGGTCACAGTGACTTCAAAAATCTAATCAGCTAATGAGAGTCAAGGAATGCATCTGTGTACCAAATTTAAGAAAAACCCATCCAGGCATTATTAAGATATTGTGCTAACAAAGCTTAGACAGGCAGTAAATGGGTCACAGTGAGCTGTAAATATGTCAAAGTGACCTCAAAATCTAATCAGCTAAGGGGAGTCTGGGAATGCATCTGTGTGAAAAACTTGAGAAAAATCCATCAGGGAATTTAAAGATATTGCGCTAACAAAGGCAGACAGAGGGATGGACAACCCGAAAACATAATGCCCCCCCCCCCCCCACACCTGCATTGTGGGGAGGAATAAAAAAACATGCACACACATGTATAATACAGTGTTCAAAATTAAAGACTGATAAAATTACAGCAAAAGTGATGGCCAATCCACTTATCCTAACAGAAAATGTTCATAGGAAATTCATAGAAATATTTCACAGGAGGTAGATGTCAGATAAAATGTAACATATGGAAATAAACAACACACCTGCTGGGTTTGTATCCACACAGTCCTGAGACAGTGAGGCCCTGGGTAGGCCCAGCACACCTAATGCTTTGCTTTCATACAATGTGTAGACAGGTTCTCCACTCTGAAAGGATACAATGCAAGCACACTGATATGTACATTGAAGACAAAACCAACATTTTTAGCTTTAATTTTCTAAGAGGGCTATACTATCACCTAGTTCAATCTAACTTGCATAACATGTACACTGGAAACTCAGATCAGAAAAATTGCAAATCATGTATTTTATTGTCCTGCTGGAACGTCATTGTTTACAAAATAATTCCTCCATTCTTAATGTGTAATTCTGATTGGTTGAGGAATGTGGTACAGGTATCACACATAATGGTAGTAGCTGTGCCTGAAATACAGAACTACTTTACAGCTTCTTCAAGAAGCTCATACTTACTCTATAAAATTTAGCGCCTGTGATGGACCTTGATATGGGCATTGACTGGTATGAATATTTTCCATACTTTGCCTTGTACTCATTGTACTTCTCCTCTGTGTCAACTGCATCAGGAATCGTGTAGTAGTTTCTTTCTTTGTCTGTAGGTACATTCACAGAGACTCTCATTTTTCAGGTCTATATGTACACAAAATAAGTGTTTATCAGTCTGCTTTCAATTGCATATGTGAGATAAACATTATTCTTGCACAGCAGCACTTGCACACAGGTATTAAATACATGACCAAAAACCACCAAGATTTCAACTCTTGAAATGTACAAAGACTTTATTTTGAATTCTGAGCTTTGCAAGTAGAACAATACATTGGTAAACAATTACAGCTTTACAATACATTCTCTTTTGACTTTAATACTGGGTGACAATTTCAAGTAACTTTCAGTTATTAGGGCAATAAAACTTTCATTAAAAGTGGAAGTACTCACAATTATCAGTGATGATACAGAACAAGCCTGGTTGTGTCACATCGGTCCGATATGGTGTATTGGCAATGAGAATCACAGACTCCTGAATGCATGTCTGGCTATCAATGCTATATGTAAAGTCACATAAAGGAAACAACTCAGAATATTCTTCAATATTTTGAATATGGTTGACACTGTTTTATAATTAGTTCATTACCATCTACAGGTAGTACAAAAATAAATGTACCCATGTGGTGATCCCAAGTGACTCTGCATGCAATATCAAAGCAATTGCCGAAGTGCTTCTTGCGAAGAAATTATTTTTGTTTCTTCTTAAAAATTTGATAAAATATGCGGGTCTTGTCCATTATCAGGGCCATTGTCTTTACGGACCAGTTTAAAACTAGTCTCTCCAGCCCAGCTGGATGTGCTTTGCTACTTAGCCTTTAAAGCTAATTAACTCATGCCATGGATAAACTTGTGTGTGACTAACAAGATCCATGTTCTAGCGCACCGGACTGCCTCCAACACATATTTCAAGGCTGTGTATTTACATTATTAATTTATGTTCGCACTGGAAAAGTTCAATCATATATTGTATACTACATTTATAAAATAAATAAACCTTCACTGAACACTAATTGCAAATATTTTGCAAACTATGTCTTCAAAGCATCAAATCAATACTATCCCACATGAATGTGCCTGCCATATACAGCTATGTTCAGAATTATGCACCCATTGATTTACAAACAAGACCTGCAGCTACATCCTTTTTGCAATCCATAAAATATAACACCATAAAAATTGATTTTGAAAATATTCAAAAACATCAGAAATGGTGTGATATATGATCATGATGTCATAAATTAAATCTTATTTATTGGACCTATTATTTACCACTTTTGTCTAGGGAAATATTCAAATCAGTGCTTTGGCTCTGTCCATGTTTCAAAGGAGGTACTTGGGTGAGGTGAGACCTCACTCCATATTTCATTTTCCCCTGGTAATCTCATATTAAACGCAAAGAAAGAAATGAAAAGAAACGTGATGGAAAGTCTGTGTTACAATAATTATCACCTCACACTGATAAATGACTGTGAAGAGCTGGGTTTTGCCCACACAGTGGGAGTGATAGCGGATGTTTAGTTGTACATCTGGGAACTCGTAGTAAGCATCTACTGCTGGGTCTAGCTATTATACTTTGAGTGCTCAAACTCCTCCATGTGAAGGGTAGAAAAGTATACATATAGCATTTCACACAGTTCATATTCAGTTTTCTGACAAAGCGACCTTTCTGCTGGTGTTTTTATAATTTCTGTGCATCAATCTTTGATGAAAAGGGTGTCAAAATAAAGATTCAGAAGTAATTGAACGTAATGTATATTCAAGGTCAAAATTAACAAAATCAAAAGAAATCCCACATGTACTTTCCTATTAGTGTTTATAGTAACCATGGCCCATAATCTACCATTACCGAGATATAAGCCACTCGGTCAATTGTTATTTGCAACACCACCTGTTGAAAAAATCAATGTCCAGTGATCCCTAGAAGTGTCCCTATTCAATTTCAAAGCAATTGGTCAGTACCTTTAGGAGATTTTTTAGATTTTACAAAAAGGATGAAAACTAAGAAAAATCTGAAAAAACACTGGAGCTTGACCATTTGAACAAACTTAGTACAGAACTATCAGAGGTGCATTGTCACAAAGTTTGAAGCTAATCTGGTAGATTGTTTGGGGGAAGATGTGGAAAAGGTGAATTTTCATTGCAATCCATATTGGCTTACACCGTAGTCAACATGCGATCAATGGGAATGTATGAATTAACAGACAAGTACCCAAAGTGAAAAATTTGTTAAAAATCAGGGATCCACAGCATCACCACCTAGTATAAATTTTAGTTAGACCTTTCCATCAGGTACATTTGCACCAAGTTTCAGCACAATCTACATTTGGGTTTTAAAGAAGTAACAATCAGTGAAAACACACCCAAAAAAAATAATTGAAAAAAGAAACAAGAGAACTGTGACAGTCTGGTTCTCAGCTGACCTTATATGTGCAGACTGAAGTGGTCCTGTGAGCTTCAGAATGATATCAAGGTCACCTTTGTTTAAGACCACCATCACTGTTCCTAACATACTCATACCCCCTCACCAATTCTTGGATAAGATTTTTTGTTTAGATTTTTCACCCACAAATGAAAAACCTTCATAAAAAACCAACTAAAAAATTGCTTGAGTACAACCATTTGAATAAAGTCACAAGACACCAAGCCAAGGTACATCCCCTCCAAGTTTAAAGTGAATCTGGTTAGTGGTGTTTTGGAGACTCTAGAAGCTGGTCTGAGACCGAAAACCTATTGGCCAGTATTGATTGCTGGGAAGTGGTACTTTAGGTGAAGACCATGTACCTGCATGTGAGACCAGGAACATTCTTAGTCACATATCTTTCATCACATGTAAATGAGATCACATTGCTGGCAAAAATTTGGTGAACTTTGCTTGAATCTGCAAACTCCTCTAGTATCAGCATGTGGTAATACAGCTTCAGTATGCATAGGTGATGAAAATAGAAGTTGTAGGTCACTGATATTTAATAGGCAGACTTATGGGAAAATAGTACGGATGATGGACCTGGACCTACTTGTGACTTTAAAGTATGTCACATGTAGGTCAAGGCTACTTCTGTTTGACCTAATGACAAAGCTTTGGTGCAAATGCAATGAGCACAAATATCTTGGCAAGACTATTTTTCTTCAATGCACAATGTGACCTAAATATGTGACCCAGTTTTCACAAGATGTCTGAGACATCCTTAGGAACAACTGTTATAAATAATTGGTGCAGCTACAATGAGTAATTTAATATTTGGAGATATCATGGTATGACCATTTTTTTTCAATGCAGCATTGTGGCCTAAATATGTGACCTAGTGACCTAGTTTTTGATAGGTGTCTGAGGCATCCTTAGGACCAAATGTCATAAATAATTGGTGGAGCTGCATTCAATATTTTTTTAAGTATTGTGTTTAATGTCATTTTTTTTCTTTAATGTAGTACTGTGCCTAAATGTGACCTACTTTTCGATAGGCACCTGAAACACCTCAATTACCCCCTGTGATAAAAATATAAAAAATTGGTCTCTGTAAAGTGAGTATTTTTGCAGATATGGCAGTAACAAGGCACGGATGGACGGACAAACAGACAGACAAACGCGTAGGTGACGACAATACCCCTCCAGCCTATCTAGACCGAGGGGTAAACATGGAAAATGTGAATTTCCATTCCCTTTCATAGTAATCAATTGGATGCATTAACTGACAAGTATTGAATTAAAAAATTCATTGAAAATCATGGATACACAGCATCACACCTAGCGAGCAACTTTGTCTAACCCTCCCACAAACTATATTTCCACAGAGTCTCAGATCCATGCAAGTGGTTTTGGAGAAAGTAAAAATGGTGAAAATAAAAAAAAATGGTAAATAAAATATATAAAAAATTGCAACACAAAAAACGTATCAGTTCATCTTACCAAGTAAGGTAACCATATTGCCAAATTTTGAGCAAAAAACATGGAAGCAATCTGTACATGTAGATATCTCGGTAACGAGAATGTGCACTACCCAAAAACAGAAAGGGTTCCCTCTATGGGATGGACCCTTAAACATAAATAAACAGACTGGCATATTGTATATCATATTTAGACCATGTGTAAATGATTGCATCATAATAAGTTCCTGTCAGGTAAGAACTAAAATCTAATACCAAAGGGAGCAAACACAACCCAAAAAATTGGTAACAAAAACAAGTTTTCCTTATTTATGTTGTACATTTTTTTCACATTTCATATAATTTTTCTTGAAATCCCGCATTATCTTTAACACGAAGGGAGATGCAAAGTAATGAGGTAGGCTGGCAAGAAACATAGACTTTAACAAGCATTGCCTTATGTAAATATAATAAAAGGTAAAGTGTGGAGCAGTTCATACTTGACTCTGATTTCCATACATTCACTAAATGCACTTCTATCATCTGCAGTGCAGTCTTCATCACAACAGCAATTAACATCACAAGCATTAGCAGTCAGGTCACACGTACAGACTCCTATATCTGCAAAAGAGAAAGAAAACAGGATTAATTGTACTATTTCGTAAAAATCTGGTTGCCTACTTACATTTAAACCTACAATGGGAAGGCCAGGTGTCCTGTGAAACAGCTAAGAGATATATCACCATGACTTAATCTGACCAGTGGCATGACCGGATTGGCTATGGAGTGTAGAGAGATTGGATATTTAGGGGGGTTGAGAACTACACAGAAGAAGGGGCAATGTTCCTGTGTCTAATACATGAAATTTTTAGTAATTTTGGTATTAGTAAGTATACTAACCTCTTGACCACCATTGCCAAGACCTCTGTGTCTGGGTCAAATGCCCAAATAATTGAGTTGAAATCACTTACTTGATTCCAAAATCTGACAGTCCTGTGGCGCCATCTCTCGCTTCCTATGGATGCAGCGTTGACTCATGGTGCGCATGCTCCCCATATCATCTTAGCTCTTTTCATGAGTGGTCGGTTGACATCAGCTGTGAGAAAGGAAGCGGGATGGTCAGATGGGCTTCTCTGGTGGTCGAGAGGTAAGTATACTTACTAATACCGAAATTACTAAAAATTACACGTATTAGTTGCGTAACCTTACCTCTCGACCACCACTACCAATTTACAGACGCAAAAGTGGAGGGTGTAATGTTACCCTACATACTGACAACAAATGACCACCAGGACCAGCAGCCCGCGGGGGAACCATCAGTCCATGTAAGGAGGCAACTTCTGACGAGAAAAGATCAGAGGTACATGGACTTGTGGCACCGCCAACAGCAGAAACCCTCCTTACCAATCAGCATGCGACCACACTGAAATTTGCGAACACAGGGATCTTTCCTCTTGGAAAAAAGCAGTATCCATGGCATGGAGGGTAAAACCCTTGAAGGCCATAGCCAGATCTCGAGCCAATTGGTTCTTTGCAAGGAAGCTCAAGTGAGGCCTCACTCACTCTTACCCAGGAGTGGTCAGGCGACCACTGGATTCAGTCATTAACTAAAGCATGGATTTCACTTCTTTGAGCCTCCAAAGCAAGTATTAATGTCGAGTACTTGAGGTCCACCCGATGGGGTCCTCAAAGGGCCACCTCTTCAACATGACTATTAAAGACCAGAGGAAGGTCCCACCATGGTAGGACCTGCCAAGCTGCTGGTGTGTCGATGTTGCAGGACACGATGAGCACTGACAAATAAGGATCACATCCAATGCTTATGTCAAGGAGGTTTGCGAGGTTTGAGAAGATGGCTAATCGGAATCCCTCCACTATCCTTGAGCTCTTACAAAGGACTTCCCATTCGTAAAGCAGGAAGTAGGCACTGTCCGCGATATGCTGACACCAAGGGTGAATTCTTGAACTGGTGCACCAGTCCGAAAACACCTTCTAAAGGAGTGGAGTAAACAGTCAGAGAAGAGGATCAAGGCCACCTCTGGCAATTCTGTGTGCGACTGATTCCAAGAAACCTCTGTTGCGAATGTGCTGTGCGACAACCGCCGCCAAGCCTGGAGGTTGGGCACTTGAAGGTTCCTGTGGAATATGCTTGTCCATGATTGCACCAGAAGTTTTGGCCATGCTGGTATTGTAGTGGAGGCTCAATGCTAAATTCCAAGAGGTCTATTGACCAATCTGTCCTTGGTTGCCATGGGGCAACCAGGATCAAATTGCAGCCATGTGACCGCACCTTGCGCAGTACCATCAAGAGGATCTGCAAAGGTGGAATGGTGTATGCCCAAAGGTTGCTCCAGTCCATGCCTAGAGCATCCAAAACTAGGGCCTGGGCTTCAAGGACTGGCAAGATGTAAACCAGTAGTTTCGCATTCTCCCATATCTTGAACAGGTCCACATGTGGAGTTCCCCATCTGGCCCACATAGCTTGAATGACCTGTGAGTGTAATGACCAATCCCGTCCCTACCAGCTGACCTCTTCTCAAGAGTTGGTCGGACAGGACATTTTGATGTCCCGGGACATGCTTTGCTTGTGCGTGCAGACATCATGTTTGGAGCACCAGCAAGTGATGGGTCTGGCAAATTCCATCAGCTTGCGGGAACATGATCTGCCTTGCCAGTTGAGGCAGCCAATCATGCTCCTGTTGTTGCACATTACAAGGACATGTTTGTACTCCACCAGTTCTTGGAAGTGGAGGAGCGCCAAACCCATCACCTCCAGTTCCAACCAGTTTATGTGGTGACACGCAAAATGCACCAGCCAATGGCCCGATGCCATCTAGCTACTCCACATGAGCTCCCCACCTGGACCATGAAGAGTGTGTATAGATGGCAAGCTGGGCCTGAAAGGGAACCAGCATCTGTCCCGATGTAACGTTCTCCCAAACAGTACACCACGGAAGGTGCGGATGGTCCTCAGGGAGGACCAGCACCTGGGCATGGTAGCCCTGGTCCCTGGACCATCTACCCTAGGCACAGCATGTGCTGCAATGCTGCAAAGGGTGACTGTGACAGCGACCAAGTGGGACTTGGTAGTCCATCGACCACAGGGAGCCCAACAGGGCTTGTGATTGTTGCACCAGTCAGAAAGGCTCTGAGCAATAACTGAAGTCTCTCCCACCTGTCTTCCAAGGAAGGACAGATGTAGGCAACCAGGTTGAACTGGATGCCAAGAAAGACGAAAGTTTGCTCTGGCCGAAGAATGGACTTGCTTCGGTTCACAATCAGGCCCAAGTGTTCGCAAGATTCCAGAATGGTCTGTGTGTGATACTGTGAATCCAGGTGCCGAAGTACACAGATAAGCCTATCACTGAGGTACACATGAATGCGAACAGTGGACTGGTGGAGGTAAGCAGCAACTGCCTGGGTGCACTTGATGAATACCAGCGGTACCGTGGCAAGGCCGAACAGAAGCGCTCTGAACTGGTAAACTTGGCCTGAGAATGCAAACCGCAGAAACTTCCATGCCGACCGAGCCCTGTGCGGAGTCTGAAGGCATGGCAGAGGGAGATCCTGAGACTTGGGGGTACAGCATGCCCCAGTCAGGAGCCCTAAGACTTGCCTACCTCCAAGTTCCTGGTTTTGCTGAAGCACTTCCCCTTCTCGGATTGCTGCCCAACTCTTCCCAGGGCATCGTGTCACCAGCACAAGCTGAAGGTGGAGTCCATATTTTAACATGACCCCCCAAAACTGGATGAATGAGATTCTATTACATGTACAAAAGTACACTGTTCTAATTAATTAATCAATCAATTCTAACATGTCTCTTTTCTTTTAATTAACTGGCCAGGGAAAAAATTTAAGCAGCCAGGTCCACAGGAAGCAGAATAATTTTTTTTTTGCATTTTTGCTGTGTGCACATCCTGTTCCACAAAATATTTTAAGATTTTTTTTCTTTTTTCTATTTTGCTGGGGGGGGGGGAGCTTGCGAGCAGGGGGAGGATTTGGGAGGGAAAATGTTTTGCAACAATGGGATCAGAAAGTGTCAATTTTATGCATTTTAAATGTTCCAGTTTGTCCGTTTGTTTTTTAAGGTAATAAAGAGGTGTTTGTGTGCTATCTTTCCATTTATAATTTTTAAGAATTACACTTTAAAGACTTCACTCAGCTTTTGTCGATACAAAACAACATCATCTGATTACAGTCATGTAACTTTTTAAAGGCTGTGTCACAACAGATTTTGTGGCACAGACTCGGAAAGTACTACAAAATATGTTCCCAACAGCTTTCAAAATCAGTTTAATGCTTTAAGTGTGAGAGTCACAATGTCTACTTAGTATGTTGTCAGCCATCAGAAACTTAATTTTGTCACTCAACTATTGAGCAACAAAGCTTAGGGCTTTCTCTTGCAAGATTTTCTTTCTCTCTTTTTTAAACCACCTGCTGCAGATGAACTTGGCTGTTTGCACAAACAAGATGGCTCATCAGCAGAACTGGCAGCAGGTGCCTGAGGAAAATATTGCACTGCGACATGAAATCACTTGTGAACTTTACTGAGCATTTTGTGTCTGCACTCTTTCCAATTGAGCTACTGAGGCAGTTGTGAGCAGTCAGTCAATATATTACAGTAGTACACTTCATGCACGGATTGCACACCTGTATTGGATGTAGATTAATCCCGTCTTGTGGCAAGGTGAAGTACTAGTAGCCATATCAACATGACATGCTATCAATGTAACTACTACAGGTACTGCTCAAAACAAACATATGACATGCTGTATCAATGTTCGATACTGCTATGTCTATGACATGATTTGTACATGAGCAAATACGACTAGGCAAGACCGAATGTGAACAACGATTCAATCTACCAAGGCGTTAAGTCTGACCGGTTTCGATGCTAACGCATCTCATCAGAGACTGAAGTTAACGGCCCCCGGTACGTGCTTATATTCCAGAGTAAACATTCACGTTGGCAACGTAAACGTGAGCGTTTTCTAACGTCAAACAAAAAAAAAACAAAAACAAAAACAAAAAAAGACTTGTACATGTACTGACAATTTGTAGTCCACCTACCATGCCTACATGAACACAAAATTGCTCGGAAATGTACAGGAAGTACAAAAGAAACATGAATGTTAATTAAATGTCCAGACAGTTCAGTGCCATTATCGTGTAGCTTTCAATTAAGCATTTTGAAACACAAAATTCAACAATTTGTAGTCCATCTACATGCACAAGAATTTGCAGCATATGCAGCATTTCCCTGGCAGAAGACCCAACAAATTTTGAAGAATGGCCAAAACTTTCGCCATTACAGGCAGTAGCTAATTTTACTGGTTGCATAGCAGTGATTTTTTGTCAGTCTCAAGAACCAGTCTGGGATTGCTGCAATTTTTCCAACTCAATGTGTCTATCAGTGCATCTGGACTGCTTCACTCGAAACATGCCCAATCTCTAATATATTAGTAAAACCCCAGAAGTGAGTGAAGCTCCTAAGCCATAGCTATATACATTGCACATGCTGCTAGGCCTTTGCTATATTGTGGTTGTGTAATATAATTTAATTCGTATTTTAACCAATCATGGCCCTCACTGGTCCTTACAGTACCTTGGTGGAAAGTGCGGTATTTTAACTAATCATGGCCCTTTTTGGCAGAAAGTGCGAACCTACGGTCTCCAGTAGTGGCCATTTTGGACAATGGAAAAAAAGTGCTCTATGTATCCTGACCCTAAAAGTGAGCTTTATTCACCATGCTCGCCTTCATGGTCAGTACACATACAGCACTTTTTTATAGTCAGTATAAGTACAGCACTTTTTTACAGTCAGTATATGTTCAGAACTTTTTCGCATCGTCCAAATGGCGACTACTGGAGACTGGGCTTACCGCCCCTTGGTGGAAAGTGCTGCATTAACCAGTCATGGCCCTCCTTTGCGGAAAGTGTGAACCTGTGGCCTCCAGCAGTTGCCATTTTGGACCATGGGGAAAGAAAAGTGCTGTACATATACTGGCCATAAAAGCAAGCTTGGCTCGCGATAAAAACATACAATACCACCTAAACTGCTTCATGTTGTCTTTGGCAAATAATTCAGTGGCAGTGGACAACACAGCCCTGTCATTGACACTATCACTGTTACTGTCAGTGAGCATACAGTGACATGACAGCACAAGCAGACACCTTCAAACTTGGTAACTGAATGTCCAGTTCAAGTACCATTATCTCATAACTTCCAGTTAAGTAATTTGAAAAGTAAAATTGAACAATATGTAGCGCATCTGCAACAATTTGTAGCCATTTCTCTGACAGAAGACCCAATTATATTTTGAAGATAGCCAATGGCTGATTTTACTGGTTACATGGCAGTGATTTTGGTCTGTCTCAAGAACCTGTCTGGGCTTGCTGCAACTTTTCCTACTAATGTGTTTGTCAGTGCATGTGGACAGCTTCACATAATAAAAAATTGCAAGCCTTTTCACATCAACCATGCCTAATCTCTATAAAACATACAATACCACCTAAACTGCTTCATGTTGTCTTTGGCAAATAATTTAATGGCAGTGGACAACACAGCCCTGTTATTGTTGCAATGTTGACACTGTCAGTCTCAGATGACAGGACGGCACAAGCAGACGCCTGTCAACTTAAATGAAATCCACTTGCCTGTATTTATAGGCACCAGTGTGGGTATCCTCGTTGGTTCTGGTGTTGTGGTTATAAAAGGTGTCGTTGTTTTTGTTGTTGCAGGGGCAGTTGAGTTAGAATTTTGAGAATAAACAGCCATATAATGTACCATATATAGAAACACAAATCTCAAAATCACATTTGCCGCCATGTTGTTTATGGAATTTGGTGAATCATGGGAAATATCGTTTTCGTTGCCAAGTTTAGATTATTTGTGTTTTTATTTGTAATCATATAAACCGATTTTAAAAAATAATAAGTATTTAAACACTGTGTACTTATGTCTATTTAAGTTCAATTTAATTTGTGTTATACTTTAGGGTCACATGGTCAAACAAGCAGGTTAGAGCGGCAAACAAAGACTCAAAACAGCCATCTTCCTCAGCGTGAGTGGTGCAGCGTTAGCCGGTAACAGGTCGTGCGTTTCCTTGTGGGTCACACCTGTGATTGTTGGAGTAGTTTGTGAAATTACATCGTTTTTGTTCCAAGGATACTCACAGGTAAATTTTGAAATTGTGGTGTGAAGATTTTACCTATAACCGGCGGAAAGTTAACCCGGCGAAACCAAGTTATATGTAAACAATGCCAGTCAAAAAGAGTCACTGTCAGTGAGCAAGAAGTGGAAACTACATCCAGTCATTCTCACAGATAGATTGAGGTCGAATATCTTCTGTGTTTCAGTACAGTCCTGGCACAGAGAACCCGGTCAAAACATATCATGTCTTGATCATAACGTACTTATTTTTACATTTCTATTTTTATACTAAAACAACCAGCTGCAATGCCCGTAAACATGGTACTATTGATGTGTATAAATACCACTTTTTTTTTTTTTTTTTTCCATTTCCTTTCCACTACAAGCGATGAGTGTTGGGGGATATACCCAAGACCAGGGGCCCACCACAGCTGTGAGAGAGTGGGTGGTGGACCCTTTGCCTCGGATCTGGTCCTGGAAAAATGGCAGCACAGGCTGGTATTAGGATTACCACGCCATGGTTTCCCCCTCCTCGTCTACTTTTCCTTTTCTTTCTTTCTTCTTCTCTGGAATCCTGCCCACCGCATGGAAAATAGGCTATGTTACGCCTATTTAAAAAAAAAAAAAAAGGTAGTAAGAGGATACCGGGGAACTATAGACCTGTGAGCCTGACATCAGTGATAGTTAAAATACTTGAATCAATTATAAGGGATGAAATAGTATTAATATTTACCCACATGTTAAGAAATAACCTATTTGTGGATGAGCAGCATCGATTCGTGCTAGGAAAGTCATGCATATCCCAACTGCTAATTAAATTGGAAGAAAGGACAGAAACACTATATCAAGGCAACCCATTAGATGCGATCTACCTGGATTTTAGGAAAGCGTTGGATTCAGTTCAACATATGAGACTTTGAAATAAATTAAAAGCATATGGTGTAAGAGGCAAACTGCTATATTGGATCGAGAATTTCTTACTGGGCAGGCAACAAACAGTGGTGTTGAACGGCTTCAAGTCAAATTATGGCAACTTTAATAGTATGGGGCCCCCACTACAAGATGGACCAACAAGCAGTAGAAAGAGCCACTAAGTTACTACCACAACTACAAGATTTGTTCTACCAAGATAGGATAAGACAACTGAAGCTACCATCACTATTATCGACGTGACAGGGGAGATATGATTTATGTGTGTTCCATTGTGAACAACTTACTTACAGTGTACCCAGCTATATAGTTCAACTTCAGGAGGGACTCGGGCACAAGGGGTCACAACTGGAAGTTACTTAAGCCACATGCTCAGGGACACATCCAGGGGTAGAAAAGTTTGCAAATTTTGACTGGTCTGGAGGACCTGTGCTAGGCCAATAATACAGGTCCTGCCCCAGATGTGTGGGTCCAATCTGCTGCGAACTGCAAAGCAGGTCTTCGGGGGGGGGGGGGGGGGGGGGGGCATGGTTTCCACTGTAACCATTGAGGAATTAGTGCCAAAATTATCTGAATACTGCAGTATCTCGGCAAGAAAAAACAACACACAGATTTTTTATTCAGTACAGACAATCTCGGAGATGGTTGACAATGCACACTGGTGCAGGAGTTAGCCATTTTAATGTTAATTGCATTAAGTTTCCGCTGTTTGTTTCTTTCAGCGATTCACCAGGAACATTCTGAATGTTTTCAAAATATCTACCATTGATATGTCACTAAATTTTGGTAAATATCTGACATGAAAGTATAAAGCTACTATAAGTACTGTCAGCCTGAATCATCAGCTCCACCATGCTTGTTTGTTGATGCACTACGCATGCTTGACCACCAGAGCAGGACCAAAATTTAGCTGATGAGGGCAAGAATGTCGCTACCCTCTATTCTTGAGATTTTAACCTTGGAGATAGTAAATTTATGCAAGATGACAACGTTTGGTAGGCAGGAATAAAGAATTAAGCCAATAGGAAAGCAGCCTGATGATATTGACAAGCTTCTGACATTTCCATTGATACCAAACATGCCTAGGACTTGCAAGAATCGTACGAAGTTTCAGACCACAAAATACACAATTTTACCGCTGTTTTGCAGATTTTTGTCCTCAAATGTACCAAAACACTTGATTAGATGTCTATTTAGAAGTCTGTATTCAATAAAATTGTCACATTTACGCTACAAAATTGTTTCTGCAGCAAAAACGATGCAGTTTGATTGACCGGAAATGAGCATACAATGTCTTTGTTTACGTAAATAAACGTTGATGTGGATGCCGTGAAGATCATATTTGTGGGGCGATTTCACAATTAAATGCAGCATGATAGACAGTTAACCCCAAAAAATAAATGGCAGAGGAAGGGATAATACTGGCGATTTTTAACTGGTCAGGAGGACCCATGCTTTGTAACTTTTACAGGTCCGTCAATTTTTTTGTGGGTTTCGGGTCTACGGACCCCTGTACTTTTCGAGCCCTGACATCCGAAGATATACTTTTGGCGTTGAGTTATAGATAATAGGAACAGTTTACCAAACTATGTGGCGAATGCAGAATCAATAAATGTCTTCAAGAATAGGCTCAACTGACATTGGTCTTGCAGACATTATTTTATACCTGAAACATTTCAGGGAACTTAGTCCTGAACGGCAATCTACAGGCTTGCCTACTGCCCCGTATTATTAAACTGAACTCTCTAGGCCACCTGTGTCACACAGTGACACAGAACCGCTGCAGATAAGTAGAGAGCCACAGGCACAGCATTACAGTAGTCTCCCTCCCCAACGGACCTCCTTCTAAGCAGACACCCGCTTCCGGTGGACAGAGTCCCGCGGCACCGACGGCTTCCCCATTGAAAGTGCCCCTCATTGCCGGACACGGGAAGTTGGTCTTTCGACATCTTTTCAAGTTCAATAGTGTTGTAACTTGAATTGGACAAAGAATACGTGTATATTCTTATGCCGATTTACGGACAGCGAAGAATTTAACGATTTTGTGTCCGCACAGAGGGGTATTTCTATTATTTGAGGATTAAAACCCTGTCCGTTGTCCGCGTCAGAGGGGTGTCCGGTAACGAGGGGCAATTTCAATGGGGAAGCCATCGGTGCCGCGGGACTGTCCGCCGGAACCGGGTGTACCCTAAGAAGGAGGTCCGTTGGGGAGGGTGACTACTGTACCACACTTGCCTTGGAAAGTCCGAAACATATCTTAGCCAATCTCATGTCCATGTACCTGGGGTGAACGACCACCTGTACTATGCGACCATTTTGTGTTGGCCGTAGGGGTGGTCGCATACAGCAGGTACTACTGTATTACTTTCCCTGCAATCTTGGACTTATTGTGACTGGACTTACAGCTATGGTAGTATGGATCACGAATAAGAAATGGAGGGACATGCTTTTGACAGAGGAGTACCAGAACAAAACAGTCACATTCTGTACTGGTGGTGTTTCACGCAAAAATACGGTAGCGGCTATAGCCATCTTGACATCTGTGACTTGGAATTGTCAGAGTTACAGGAGTTGCCAGTATAAATGTACCACGTTTCACCTCCAGCAAACCACATTATTCCATCTCCGTGGAATACACACGCTGAGCAGGTTGGCTTGCAATGTGCTCACACAAGTGTGTGCAATGTGACATCAAACAGGACGCTGATTGGCTGTAGCGGAACTCATTAATATTTAGAGGTCAATCAACCAGCCAGCAAAGACAAAGTGGTCACTGGTGATAGAGGCCCGTAGTAATGATATCTTGTATCAATTAAGCGAGTGCTACAAATTTCCCCTTGAAAGTGACTCTGGTCCTCGGTTCGGCAGACTATCCGTGGAGCGCAGTCAGACACGTGGAACAAAAGTCTGTTTAGCAGGCAACCATTTGAAAACTACAGAAAAACACTCTCATTAATTTTGTCTGTAAAAAGGTTTATAATTTATGTTAATGTTGCTATAATTGACCTCAAATTTACTTTGAAGATCGGTACTTTTCACATGCATTACCCTATGCACCCGTGTCCACCCCTGTGATGCCGGAGGTGAGAAATTCTTTGCTTTGCTGGTTCTGTGAAAGGAATCAATTGAACAAAATGTGTTGATTCACTGTCCAGACATGTAACGCTTTGATTTGGAACAATGAAATAGAATATTGACACCTTTTTTCAAAAAGTGTAACTTGACTACAGCCATTTCACCGCAAGCGACATGCATACAAGTGATAATTCACAGACATGGCACACTTCCGGTAAGTAGCAGAAATAACATTTAGACCAAAAAAATTGTCTATTCCTCTTAAACACCAGATGATGCTGCGATGAAAACATCACCAAAGAATTTTAGAGAGAATATGAAACAAATTGACACCCGTCACATGGGCGTATTGCGATGGGAAAGCAACTTTTGTTGCAGACACAATATTCAGTCACTACTTAGGGAAGAAAAAATCACCTGGAGTGAGCCCACATGGGCTGATACCACATCCTGAAACACCAATACTTTTCCGAGGATTCACTCATGGTTTTAATGTGAAAGAGCCCGTAAAAGAGGGCCTTGACGGAACAAGGCAGTGGTGTTGACTTCTGAACCAATCACAACACAAGACCTATTTTTGTGTGGTCACCGTGCCTGTAAGTTTCAAAAGATGATTTTGTAATGACAGGGTGTAGTTTGGACTTAATGGCAATATCAGCACAAAACCATGCCCATGGGCCTTGTATTACATAATCTGACTGACCTTGATCATCTGCCCCAAGGTCACTGAAGACATAAAATGAAGGACTCACTGATTGTAAATAATAATAATATTACTGTGGCTCTCCACTTATGCTCCGCAGTCCTGTGTGACACAGGTGGCCTAGGAAAAAAAAGGAAAAGAGGAAATAAATGAGATGGAGGAAATCATGGTTATCCTAATCAGCTCATGCTGCCATGTTTACTAGGACCAGAGCCAAACCATTCTTACCTGGTTTATATTATCTGATGCCAGGCCTTAATATTATGTTACAGTACTGTGTCATGAAATACATGTAACATATTTTACTTTGGGTGTCCAGAGAACATTGAAAGTGTATTCTGGCAACTACAATACTTAGGAATATCCATCAGAATAAAACCCAGTACACAGAGTGTCGGATCTGTGGTTGCAGTTTGGTAGGTAGGCATTGCTTGCCTGGGTTATCAATACTTGTTATATAAATGTGTATTCAACTGGAAAGAAGTGTTATGACTGTACATGTATGTACTCAGTAACTTCCCATTAGCTTCTATTGCATATCTACCTTATGGCATAAATATTGTTCCTGTGAATTATTCGACCTTGACATTGGCTCTGTTCATACAAAGAGGCAATATTTGAACTCTTCATATTTATCAGTTTAGCAGGGATGTGAAATGAGATAATAGGCAGATTGATATATTGTTGCTACTGTGAAACAAACTTGACGCGTGTACTGTCAGCAAATCATGTTTTTATTTGCTCAGCTGAGCTTTTAGGGGGCTCTGTCATGGTTCCACAGTTCACGTTTTTGACTTGTTCTCCCAAACTGGTTGCCAGATCCTCCGCAAACTTGGTGGGCATGTACTGTGGTTGGGGCTCTACCAAGTTTGTTGTCAAGAGATTTTTGGACTTTTGTTGATTTTTTTTTATTTTTTTTTTTTTTTTTTATTTTTTTTTTTTTTTTTGGTTTTGTTTTGTTTTTTTGGGGGGGGGGAATCTTAAAAAAAATCTCCAAAACTGCTCACCTGGTTGCCTTAAAACTACACAGGAACACACTTATGCACTGATTTTTGTCAACAAAATTACACTAAAAAACAAGCATTGTGAGCAATAATAAGAGAAACTTCTGTATGGAATGCCGTCTGATTCATTAGAAATACCAGAACTCTGTATAATGTAACAGTAATCCAGTTTGTTTTCTCCTGTAATGGAATCACACATTTTAAGGAAAAACAAGCTTCACTAATGATTCCGTGAAGCTAAACTTTTGTTTCAAATATCTTAATGTTAAACCTTATTTTGAATAGTTACTGGCAAACATCACGACTATGCACATTGAATGGTTAGATATTTGACATAAAACAGCATTTAAAGAAATGAACACGATTCTGGTTGTATGATTTTCTTTTATTATGAAATCGTCATTGTAATCATGGTAAGGTGTATGGGAGCGGTGCTGGTGTCTGTGCACGTGGGCAAATATCTACTTTTTCAATTCCTCTTACCCACATCTTAAATTAATTTAACTACTTATTTGTAATTTACTTCTCCACACATTCCAACATTCAGGTATGCCTGCCGTTTACTTCTTATTATATCATTTAGTTATTAGTACTTTTTTCACCTTATGGCCCCTCTGTCTGTCTTGTCCATGTCTGGTTCCTCTCTCTTTGTGTTCTGTTCCTGTCAAGTATGGTCTTGCGTACTTGTCTTTTCCAGCGAGAGGGATTAAAATAGGGTATCGCCCTCTTCCCAATCCTAATCAACTATATATATGCCTCAAAAGTCCTAATTTTGAGAATAAAAATGTTTAAACCAAGGCGTATGGGATTCCAATTTTTGAATGCGAGACACCGCCGCCGCCACCCCCCCCCCCCCCCAAACGAAGGCACAGGTAAACCCTGCATATCATTGTCATATGTAACACCTGCGGCGGGGGGGGGGGACGCACATTGTTAATGCTTAAAATTTATCCCTGATTTTACAAGGTTTTGGCCAAAATTGCAGTGTTTTGTGACCTAGATTAGCACATCGACATGCACCTGCCATATAAATGTACATGCTCTGGTCGTTATGTCAGTGCCTGGTAAGGTGCAAATGCATCAAAATCAGACGCACATCAACAGACTTGAATTTGCGTTCATAAGCCATGTTCAGTCCTTTCTGCTTTGGTCACAATCAGCTGGGAGCTTTGGTTTCTAAGGACCTGAATCTTAGAGATCTTGTTGAGGGGCATTACCACACTTTTAGTATAACCAACTGAAACAAACTTGCATCAAAAAATACTGAACACACTGCATGGCATAAACAGAGAGACGCATCATATAATAGTTCGTGAGCAGAAAAACAGTAATCTTCAAAGTAATGGTTGCTCAAGACAATGTGGTCACGAACAAGGCAGCTGTGAACTTGTGCACAAGCAGAATTTGTTTTTTATTAGTGATACCTGGCTGACAAAGTTGGCGTGACTGTGTGAAGACTTAACTATTTAAATACATTACTGTTGTTCTGATACACATGTAGATGAAAAATATTCCTGATGTAACTAAATCAATAATGTGTACATGAGTCTTTATTGATTGCTTGATTGATTGTCACAGTCTGAAGAAATGACCTGCCTCATGCCTGTGTTCATTGCTAAAAATAATGTTGGAAGATACCTGCTGAACAGACCAGGCCGCAAGATACCTGCTGAACAGACCAGGCCTGCAGTCTTCTTCAGTGGAGTATAAAATAAGGAGAAAAACATGAAACTTTTGTAGCTTTGGAGGCAATATGGAAAGGGGCCCACACTGTATGTCTAAAGATCAACCTGTAGGCTAACAGAGGATTAGGATTTTCTGGCTTGCTCTGCACATTGGCACCTGCCCATTTACAGTCATGCCTTTTTAAGACAAAAGTGCTTCATTGATTTTGCCAGTCATACACTGTTTTAGAAGGTTGACAGGTATGCCTGCACACTTGGCCTGATAATGATATTTAAGTAAGCAGTTTTGTTTTACAGCCATGCCAGCATCAGATTTGAGTTGGACTACTATGAGTGGACCTAGGGCTCCAATCTTTCAGGTATATGGCACAAAAAGAAAGGTAGCCCCTGAGGAGCCTTGTGAATACCAGATGTCACAAGAGGTTTGTACAATTTTCATTTGGTAACAAACTGTCACCTTGTAACACACTATCATAAATCTGTACACTGATGCAACAAAATACATATATCTGTTTGGAAAATTTTACCCCTATAGAGTATAATATAAAGTTCTTTAAACACCCCCCCCCCCCCCCCATCCAGTGCTGTGCAGTAGGCTTAGATGATCATTGGTGTGCAAGCACTCTGACTTTGTGTGTGTTTTAGTTGATTTCAGTACAGACCTTTGTGCTGTATAATATACAGCAGACAAGCAAGTCATAAAATAATATAAAGAATACACGTATTGCAAATATTGTGGGGGAAACCAAAACCTTGAATAGCAAATGTTACTAATTCAATCATGGCAACCAAATGACTAGATTCACTATTTTGACCCATTTTCAGGGGCTGCTCAGGCTTGTATGTTTAGGCTCTTTGTGTCATTTCAGCAATCAAGTGCAAAGAGAAGATGTGTGAATGTGGACATGGAAGAAGAAATGAGTTCAGAACCACAGATGGAAGTCAACCACAATGATCATTTACATATGGACAACAACAATACACACACTCTGAGTGTATGATTTGTTCTTACTGTTTCTTTATTCAGTAGGCTGAAGGTAGAAACATAGATATAGCGAACATTAAAAATCAGGACATCTGATCAATTTTCCTGACAGACTTCTTGCTGTACAGAACAGCGTAAGGACACAGTAAAAATAATTGTATCCTGTGGACCTCATGTGCCAAAATAGGGGGGGGGGGGGGTCTACTTGTGCTTTTTACCGGGGTAATGCATCACATTCTACTGGTATTGCATATAAAATCTACAGTTTTACAACATCCCAAAACCTGGCAAAATGAGTTTTTATCAAAAGTACCCAGAGAGATGAAATATGATTTTGCAAATTATATATTACATGCAGGTAACAAAAGGATGTCAGGTATGTTTGTTGTAGTGATACTTGTACATTATCTTTATTAATGCAGGGTTGTTGTTATGTTTTTTTTTTTTTTTTTTTTTTAATTATTTAAAATTTTTGTCTAAATACTTCCTGACTTCTGTACTCAAGTTAAATTGACTTTATTCTCACTGCATGTACAAGAGCAAACTGAATAATAAAATAGTGACAGTATTGGATCGAACAATTACTTGCAATTTGTTTCTCACAGGATGCTGTATGGCGAGAGTCTTCACAAATAACGGCAAATGCACAAACAGTTCCGTTACCATGGCAGCAAATTCCACAGCCTGCACAACAACCACAGATCACAGATCCTTTCAGCAACCATGAAGGCATTCAAGAGAGAGAGATAGTCCCATCTGATCAGGTACATAAATCTGTATTGATATTTAGTTAAGTGTATTACATGAGGAGTTACATTCCTCATTAGGTCAGTTTTTCTGTCCATTTCTATTGTGCAGGATGGCAATCAGAGAAACACAGGAATAAATTTGAGTTGGGGAAAATGGAAAGACAGAGCTAGAAATGAGAAGGCTTTTTTATGCTGCTAAGAGTGTCAATTTGTGGACACATTTTAAATGAGACAAGTATATGTATACATGTAAAATGAAAGCAAGACAAGAGACCTTTGTTGTCACAAAATGTTTGGTAGATTGATTATTATTATAATTGTTATTATTATTATTATTGTATGATAATATGCAAATGAAGGATGCTATTTAGTTATATTATATGCAAAACGTGTAATGTAAATGTCCTATAGGGCCAATGATTTTCCGTTTCAAAAAAGAGGAATTCCGCTTCATCGGCAAAGAAAAAATTCAAATTCCGTTTTATTGCTATATAGTTATATATAATTCATAAAAGAAAAAAAATCAAATTCTGTTTTAAGGAAGAAGAAATGCACAATTCCACTTCGGTTACAGAAAAAAAAAAGAAAAAAACAGAAAATCTTTGGCCCTAAACCTGACCCTTTTTAGCTTTGCCCCAATTCAGTGAGTGGTTTATCTGTAGTTTCAGTGCAGAGGACATAAAACTTAAGATTATGGATAATGTACATTATAACATGACATGCGTGAAAAGGTAATAGGTTAATACCACGAGAAGAGTGTTGCATATACAGCTCTAAGGTGAGCATAGTTACCCCACAGTCACTTTTTAACTACAGAGACAGCTTACTACCATTTAACATTATGTCACTCAATACCATAGTAAATACCTTGGATGCACCACAGAATTCATTTTGCGCCATCAGTAATGCATTGTACACAGGTATATTTCCTAGTAAATTGTTATTATGGCAATAGGCAGGGTTTCCATTTGGAATTTTTTCAGGGGGTCACAAGACGGGAAATTCAGGGTAGAAGACAAGAATTTTACATGCAAATTAACAAGAGTTTTGACCCTTTAGAATTTTCTCAGAGGGTATTTCAGGTTTTGAAAGGGTAATTGACCCCCATTTGGGGGTTAAGGGAAACACTGATAGGCCACAAATCCTGCTTAATTTATAGTATTCACAAATGACAGAACTTTTCTGTTTCCTAGTATTGGTCATCAGTATTGGTTTTATTGTAGAATGAGCGTGTGATGGACTTGTGTGATGAGACCTACAGTACAGCACAGATGGAGCCAGAGTTTGAGGCAGCCTGCAGCAGCATGGATGCAGACTGTGTGCCAGACCAAGAGCAATACCGCAATAACAGATCAGCATATTGTAAGCAGTATTGCAGGTGAGTCCAAAATGTCAGGACGCAGAATGTATTACTTTCCCAATTAAAACCCACAAATAAAACTTCCGTACATGTATTGTTAGCAGTACTTTATGCGAGTCCCAATGGCCAGACACTGGATGTTTTCATTTTGAAGCCCAACATACAGGGTACAATAAAAGTTGGGTCTGATGCCCCCCTGCAGTTAGAGCCAACTTGATGTATACCACACAGCTGCACACACAATCGGTCTCCTGCCAATTTTTCCATCCCATCCAACCTCTTCCAGTTCTAGTGTGAGAAGACACTGCCCAAGTCACATCTTCATTTGAATAGCGTGAACCCTGAATTATCTACTTACCTACCTGTTTAGTGAAATTCAGGACCAATTGTTTAATATTTCCTCTGTGTAATATCTGTCAGAATACTCCCTCAAAGTAGTATTGTATAGTACCTCCCTCTCTTCGTAGAAATCCAGCAGATTCAATCTCGTTATTTTTCCACTTGTTGGCCACATTCACATGCTGTAGGTGTGACCGGATGAGGATGCTGACCTCATTTCAGAGGGGTGCATGGGTACAATTAAACCCATTTTGTTGGCTGAACATAGAGTCTAGTCCTATTTTGATCTGTCCAATCTATAGGTGTTGGAAATCTTATTGCAGTGTGTGGTGAGGGGCTTACACAATCCAACTCAAGCCATTTAATCTTATCAATTGAATTGGAGGTAGTTGGAAGCAGAAAATGGTATGAAAAAGTAAGATAAAGAGTGAATTTTGAATTTGTTACAATTATGAAGTTTGATATTAAGTAGGCTGAATCCATGATAAGACCGATCCTAGGCCACTTCATTATTGCATAATTCACATAAAGTTTTTCTTGGGGGTGGGGTGGGGGTGGGGGTACTCAGCTGATACTAGAACGTAAGATATAATGCATGTGCATTGGACTGGTCTTGAGACCATATTAGTACGATACGTTTTGAAGGATTTTTTGCCTTTATTTTGTATATGTCAATTAGAATGTTGGTTCATTATTTTCTACTTCAAAAAATGACAATGAGCATACGTGGTTCAAATCCTACCTACATGAGCAAACACAAATTGTATCATTTAATGGGAAATCCTTTGAAAAAAGAGCAGTAAGTGTCGGTGACCCCCGGGATCCACTTTTGGGACCCACACTGTTCTTATTATTTAGTAATGATATGCCCACGTGTCTAAAAAATCTAAATGTCACCTTTTCGCTGATGACACCACAATTTATTCTAGTGGAACCTCTGTTGATGAGGCGAAATCACATATCCAACAGGATTTCATTGATGTCCATGAATGGTATATAAAAAATAAACTCTCAATGAATATTGATAAATCTGGTTCTATGGCGATTGGATCCGATAGGAGACTATCAGACAAAGAACTCTTTAAAAATTAATGATATAGCACTTAAACAAGAAACGAAAGTTAAGTTGCTTGGAGTTAAGATTGACGCAAACCTTAGATGGGATGCACATATAAATTATATTGTAAGTAAACTCTCACCTAAAATAAGTCTTCTCAGTCGACTGAGACATACCCTTCCAGCTCACCTTTTAAATACCGTTTACAAAACTACCATACAGCCACACTTCCATTACTGTGATATGGTTTGGGGAAACTGTAATAATCACCTTCAAAACATTTTACAACGACTCCAAAATAGAGCAGCCGGAATCACCTCTGGTATTTTCGACTATGCTGTTCCCTCGCATGAAATAAAAGCTGGGTTAGGATGGCAATCTCTTGCGAAACAAAGAGAATGCCACACTGCCAGTTTAGTATATAAATGTCTTAATAATCAAGCGTCCGATTATCTTACAAATAAATTTACTTTCAGAAATAATATTCATGATCATAAAACAAGAAGTGCCACGGCAGGCAATTTACAGGTTCCCCGACCACACTACGAAAAATTTAAACAATCAATAGCATACAAAGGTGCAGAGGTCTGGAATAAACTACCACAAGCTCTGCGCCAAGCGAAATCTGTTCAGGGCTTCAAAAACCAAATGCATCAGCTCATGTGAATATATATGTAATTGTATTTTAATTTCTGTGATTGTTAGTATAATTTATATTTATTTTAGTAATGTTTTGTGTCTCTGTGTAACTATGTAGTAGCTCTAGTTTATGTGTTTCATTGTTTGTGAAAATTGTTTTAGATGTACTTGTCTCTGCTTGTTTATTATCATCACTGTATTTTCGGTTTATATTGTCTTAACATTGTATTGTATGTCACAGGGCCCCGTGGAAGAACAGTCTATGACTGAACGGGCTCCCTGTATAAATATGTTCAAATAAATAAATAAATAATCTCTGAAGCTGTACATTCAGTGTATTCTCACTGACAAGGAGAGGATAAAATTCACAAAAAGCGTGACCTGCTTTTGATTTTGTTGCAAGCAGAAATTTCACAGCAAGATTTAATAATGGCTACATATATATTCAATCATTTTGAAGTATCCAGCTACATATGCAAAGGCTGTTTATGGTGGTTTAATTGTCATTAAATTGTATGAAAGGCTACTCACCATATACTCCTGCCCAGAGAATACGTGATGTATGCTTATGAAAATGCTGAGCCTTGCGTTTGCACTTTTGATCTAATTATACCTCCTATGGAAGATTACCTGCTTTGAGAAAATTGGAATAAGGTTCTCAGAAGAGCTAGTTTCTCTTTCAAGAGAGGTATTTATGTTACAGTACATTACCTTTGGAGCACTAGTCAATTCTCCCAGGATGAAGCAAAGTTTTGTTGCCAACAGTGTATACCCAGGATTGTAGCAGGTCCAGTCATAGCAAACCCAAAAATATATCTGTGATGCAGTGTCCGGTGCAGTTTTTCATCCTGGCATCTGCTAGGTTGCTGCTTTTTGCATTCAAAAATCTAAAAAAGAAAGAAAAGAAAATATAGTTTTTCTTTCACAGACCTTGTTAACCAGGTAAGTAATGCATCAGTTTGTTCCTGTCAGGTCATTGCATCAGGTGAAAAAATTCTTTGGCTTCCATTGTGTTCAGTCCAGAGTTAGGTAACAGTTAACATTCAAGTGCTGATCATGATGCAGCTTTTTCTGTTATTGTGAGCCTGCAGAGTGTGTTCATTGACTCGACCAGGATGCCATCCATCTCACTCTGGGGACCGTCAAGGATTCCCTCTTGGGGAAACATCACTTTTTCTATCAGAACATCACACAGCCATAGCTTACCTCAACTAACAAGAGGGGACTATGTCAAAGAAACTGTTCTCTGACAAAGATTGTCATACTGTGTTGTCTGAAAACCTTGTAGCCATCCTAGCACATCTCATGGTGCGCCGTCAATAGCAAAGTTGACCTGTTCAGTCAGAATGTCACATGATGAGCAAAGCATTGGTATGCCCAAGGATAATGCCGCTATTGTGAAATGTCTGCTTCCTGTTTCTGACACCAGGTTTGCGCAAGGTGCTTTTGAGATAATTCACAATGTAAATAAAAGTAGGACACATTATGGAGAAGTCACTTTTGTAGCCTGTAAAGTGAATGCTTCATACCTGTCAATATGTAGGATTACGTGTTTGTTACTTCTTGGCACTTCTGTACTTTCAAAAAACTGGTTTACAACTACAGAGTCCCAGGCTGATATGTGGACACCAGGAAATTAAAGCATATTGTTAACACTGCAAGAAGGACAAGCAGCTGAAGACAGGGTTAGCTGTGACTCCATACCCAAACCCCAGATGTTGAACTTAAGCCTGGAGGTCATGTCAGCTTGACACACCAAGGAACAGATACAGCAGCATTACATCACAGAACAGTCATGTATTTGACTGTCATGCCAAATCACAGGAGGTTTGCAAGCAGTTTGGAAGCCCTGGGGGCAGCCTCAGATGGACCTATTCACCAGGAGAGACCACCACATGTTGCCGACTATTGTCCCTTCCTGTGCAGACAACCATCTATCTGACTGCCTTGTGCTTTCTCTGCTGCCTGTCTCATTATAAAGGTGATTTAAAAGGTCTAGGTCTGGACAACAGAGCTCTTTCTAGAGATTCCCTGATGACTCATGAAGTGTTGATCATTAGAGGTACTGGATTTGACCCTCTAGTGTCATAAGGTTCTGCTGGCCGTACCAACAATTCTAAGACTGTTCAGAGTAAACTTTTTTCACACCACCTCAAAAATCCTTCGGTTTCATGCTTAAAGAGCGCCATGCAGAGCAACCAGTCTTAACCCTTTCCCCCTTGAATTAAGACTGAGTCAACAGCTTTCCTTGGCATGGGTTGGCCACTTAGTGCCCAACCCATGCCAAGGAAAGCTGTTGACCTGGGGCATGTGATCTTGATAAGTCTCAGTCAAATTGTTTTTCATAACTGTTGAAATTAGTTGAAAACACTGAAGCAGAGGACATTTGACCGCCAGCCGGTTTTGGCCGGTTTGAGGGGGAAAGGGTTAAAGGATTGTCTGAGACGTGGCAAAGATAGTCATTGCAGGGAAACTTGTTCTCTGTTCCCTGAAGCTTTGCAATGCATATTGTTACAACTTCTCAGAGTGATTCAAGAACAAGGAAAGGAAAACGTGAGACAAAAGCAAGCATGTAGATTATAAAAATATAAAAGGATTGTAAGTAACATTTCAAAAATCGTTTCATGAACACTTATAGCTGCATGTTGGTTAGACAGCATCCAAAAATGATTAGTATTTTAGAATCAAGACTGCTTTGTGCTTCCAAGATGCTCCTATTTTTTATTTTTAATTTGCAACTCTTTCTTGGTAATTTAACTTACTTGCACATAAGAATTTTTGTGTATGGGCTCAAATGGCAGCAGATGCATTTTTGACGATGTTTTTTAGACCTTTTGTGGGGGCTATAGTGGCAGTTGATGGTCACCTTCTGCAGAGAGGGTGGTCATTCACATCCAGACGTCACAGCGAGGAGGTTGCCAAATCTGACCCAAGCAGAAATGGCAGGTGCTACTGTATTTATAGGGGTACCTTTCTTCCATAGCCTCTGGGGGTTGTTTGAGAAGAGTGGAGTTGGAACAGGATAATATACTCTCCAGGCATATTTTCTTTGTGTCATCAGAATGGCTGTATCTCTGGCTGTGCTGGGTTGGGATTTGTCCATTGTACTGACAGGTTACGCTAAGTGGTCTTTTAAGAGTAAGGCATGACTAAGGTGGATTTTAAATACCTTTCCTTCAGGACAGTCTTGCATTCGTGTTGGCCTCCAGGGGCCAGGAGAGAAGAGATGCATGCATTGGATTTCTGCAGACTCTTCAGGAATGAAGGTTGTGAGGCTTTACATTGGTTTCATGGTTAAGATTCATAGCCAGAAACTTTACAAAAAAGGCAATTCATGGCCTCTGAATCAAGTCCTTGTCAGTTACTTTATACCAGTGAGCCAGACAGGATTCTTTGCATTATTAAAGGGTGAAATTTTGACGTGAAGATATATTTCAGATTTAGTGAACCCTAATGCTATTCCAGTTGGGTAAAGAATATATGGTCACGCTCTGGCATACCAGCAGCTAGCAAAGACCATGAACTTCAGTGTTACACCATCAGGACTCACCAACTGTATGTCTCTGTTGGACTTCATTAATCCTTTCCCCCTTGAATTGACACTGATTCAACAAATTTCCTTGGCATGAGTTGAGCAATAAGTGCCCGGCTGATGCCAAGGGAATTTGTTGGCCTGGGCAGGGGTAGAAATTAACTGATTTTAACCAGTAGCAAGGGTTTGGTACCAAGTTTAATTTTTGGTAGCAAATCTGAGAGTAGAGTAGCAAATCAGGAGGGTTTGGCAAGCGCCCACTTGGGGTGTGCAAATTGATGCACTATGAGGCACTTTTTGACAAACTGATTTTGTGATTTTTGACCCGCAAAATTTTGGCAGCAAAAGTTTGCTACCGCACAACAAATATAGGTAGCAAATCATAAAAGTTGGTAGCAAATGCTGCCAATGCTACCCCTAATTTCGACCCTTGCTGGGGCATGTGATCTTAATAGGGCTTATCTACAATACTCAGTCAAAATTGTTTTTCATTACTGTTGAAATTAGTTGAAAATGCTGAAGGAGATGACATTTGACCACCAGCCAGTTTTGGCTACTTTAAGGGGGAAAGGGTTAAGTCATGCAGGTGATGTATAGGTCTTCAATACTTTTACCTCTGTTATACATGGAACTTAATAGAGGTTGAATAGGGTTCACTGGGTTTTAAACAAAAAGCAGCCAGCAGTTATAGATTTGGAATGCTGTACCAATGTTGGCACTTGCTGTTTCATGTTTTGGGGTATGACCTGTGGCAGTGATATTTTGGAGCATGAAGACCTGCCTTGTCTGCTGGTCCCAGCTATATTGGCGTTTTTGTTTCAAAAAGTCCTGTTTGGTGACAGAGGAAGATTACAATCTGCCAATATTCTATTGGTGTATTCCTATGCTATAGAAAATGTATTGCGATGCAAGTATGAGGAACATAGAGCAATTCCCATATTTGTCACAAATTAAGCTTTGCCATGGAACACTAGGAAGCTCACCCAACTGTCCCCACTGGAGTTAACAGTGTGTTGGAATATGTAGCAGGGCTGCTCCAGCTGCCAGCGGACACTACCCCAGACAGGTAAGCTGGCTACTATAGCTTTGCTTGTGTCTTGATGGAGGTGGATTCCAGAAGGCATTACATGCCTATTATTTAGTAGATGAAGGAATTAATCTTGATTTATGATATTATATTTGCTGCATACAGTGGAACCTGTCCAATCAGGACATGATTAGTTCTGGGTATAGTGGACCTACTTGAAAGATGTCTCAATTATTCAGGTGTGTAATTAAAAACAAAAACAAATTGTTAATATCCTGGCTCCCAAAGGCTAGAGAAGTTTATGTAAATCAACCAAAAAAGAAATACCTCTGTGAGTAAAAAAGGAACTGCTCAGCCTTTGTTACAAATCTTGAATAAACCGTGAATGGCCATTTTATCATTCCAATACCCTTTATTTTTAGCTTTGCATTATTCAATCGTCAAAAGTTATAATTCATAGAAAGTGGATTTATTTCATTAACATTCTGCACACGAAAGTAAAACTAGTGACTAAGTGGTCAGTCTGAAAGTGATTGAGGGCCTCAGCTTTATTTTTCGGTCTCTCAGGTGAAGCTGATTTTCATTGTTAAATCTGGGTTGTTCTTATCAACCACAGGCAAGTTTTAAATTAACAGCAAATCTACACAGTGTGTACTATTGTTTTGCAGTGAAGTCAACACAAAACAACA
This sequence comes from Hermodice carunculata, assembly GCA_964020975.1. Lineage (NCBI taxonomy): Eukaryota > Metazoa > Annelida > Polychaeta > Eunicida > Amphinomidae > Hermodice > Hermodice carunculata. The sequence goes on along the minus strand of OZ026612.1, from coordinate 135,570,820 downwards.
TTTTATTTCAGCTTATCTGAAGGGTTAACTTTGGCCGAAAAATTTGTATGGTTGGGTTGTTGGATAATGGAAATAAAGTGCTCAGTTGCAGGTGCTTGTTCTCAGAGTTACCAGTGAACACAGTCCTAAAAGCCATTTGAAAATATAAACCTTGAAACTGTTGTAATTCTTGCTGAGCCTTGAATTGCTGGGCTTTTGGTCCACTCTACTCCTCAAATTCCTTACATGTGGTAAACATGCCATGGAACTGCCTATTTATATGTATTTACGGTTTCTTTGCCGTCTTGACCTGAGCAGTGACGTCCTAAATAGCATCTGTATATAACACTTCAATTTTGATGTAACCTCTTGTGTACAAAGTGCATGTGAAGTCTGCTTTCTTCTGAAGGAGACCCAAGGGGTCCAAATATGTAGGGAAGAGGCTCCAATATTAATCTTGAATATATATTTTTTTTGTGTTTTCAGTCATATTGGTGTGCCTTAGGACAGGTACTTGTTGATATAACAGGCTTATTGGTTAAGACAAAAAATCTCAGGGAAACCTTGCCAAAAATAGCCTGCAATCTGATGAAACATCATTACAAGGGCCTCTGGAAGTATCCAGGCTCGTCATCAGTGGATTTGATCACATGTCACTCAGCATCCAATCAAATGCCTTTAATTCCATCTTTTCCATGCAAAGAGTTTGTTTGGTGTGCCAGCCAGAGGCCACACGACATGTTCTGTGATGAATTATTGGACCTAGATACCACATTTTAACACCATGATCTTGTTAATATACTGCGAAGGAACAGATCTAGAGCACTTAATAGGGCAGGAGTGAAAATAAATGATGGAAAGGCAAAGGAATGTGCAGTGTACATTGACAGAAAAGTTTCCATGTAAATATATGTTGCTGATCAGTGTCCCCAAAAAAGATCAGATGAGACCCATTGAAATTGAAGCATGTAACTGAATTTGATCATCGTAGTTACATTGAAATGTGCGAATGGAAAAAAGCTGTTACAGAGAATATCACCGAGTGGAATTCATGATGAAGGGCTGGAAAAAATATGCGGATCTTGCAGTAAATCTTGCCTGTGATTGTTATTAATATTCAGGGTTCCCGCGCATCATTAAAAGTCATTAAATTTTATTTTCTATTTTTAAGGCCCTTAAAAGTCATTAATTTATGATATGTGTCATTAAAAGTCATTAAATATTGATAACCGATGATCGCTGGTCAAAATCTGTGTCCAAAGTTCAAACGCAGTCTGTTGACTGGCTTGGCCATAAAACAGGAAGCGGAAGTTGTAGGTGCGCAAAACGCAATGCGCAGAAGACCTCACCTGTCACGCTTCTGCAAATATCTGCCTCGCCTAGGGCGGGAACCTTTGCTCAATGACCTGTTTATCAACGTGAACTTTGACATTGTAAAATTGCGTTTTGTGTTATTGCGTATCAGAGAATGGGTAAATGCATCTTCAGTGACGCTTGGCTAAGTGACAAAGAATATACTCTGTGGCTTGCACCTGTGGCTGGGGATAAATAGGCCTATTCCTTCATTGCCGGATTTGCAAGAAGACTTGCACTATAGTTGCAGCTTGAGCAATATAGGAAAGAATGCCTTGCGCACGCATGCCGAAGGCCAGGGACACCAAGAGTGAATGGAAGCTGAGAAAACTAGGAGCTTTGGGAGGAAGATTACTGCCTACACAGCTAACTTAAATGCAGAGTTGCATTCGGCCAGCAAAATGGCAACTGTGGAGGCTATGACTTTATCCAGTGTAGCAGCCAACGGGACCGATACGCTAAGAGCTGAACTCATATGGGCGATGAGAACCGCATACTGTCACCACTCTTACAATTCCAATGACAACATTGAGGATTGTTTCAAGACCATGTTTCATGATAGTGCCGTAGTAAAATTGTTCACATGTGGCGAGGACAAAACTGGTTACATGGTTCGTTTTGGCTTAGCACCACATTTCAAGAAAGAACTGTTGACTGAAGTTAGTGCTCAGAACTTTGTTATCACGTTCGATGAAAGTTTGAACAAAAAGAACAAGATGAAACAAATGGATGTACATATCCATTTTTTTGACTCAGGACAGGACTTTACCGAATACAGAACCCAGCATGCAGACAGTCCAGTCACACTTCCTTGAAAGTTGAAAACAACAATAAATGCATACTTTTTAAAAACAAATTGTCATTAAAAAATTATTAAAAAACAAATGTTAATGAGTCATTAAAAGTCATCAATTTTCAAGGTCTCTAGGCTGCAGGAACCCTGATATTGTATGTGTATACAAGCAAATTTCTTTAATTGTGCAGCCCATATCAAAACATTTGTGACAGCAGTCAAAATCTAACTCTTAACTTCTTCGGTGTCAAAGTTTTGGGATATATATTATTGACATAGAAATTACAGGGGAATATGAACAAAGTAATTTCTCACAAAATTTATGATGATAACTTTGACTGAATCACATTAAACTTAAATTTTAAAAAAACTAAATCTGTCTGTCTGTTGCTCTTTATGTCTATATGTTCAATCTTTATTCGTACAGAATTAAAAAAATTGAGACAGTTTTTACCTTGAGGAACAATTTATGAATATTTTTATCAAATGTAGTCATTGTTTGTGTCAGAAGATTTGTGATGGTGATCAAGATCTAACTCAACTTCTTATGTTTATAAGTTTGGAGATAAATAATTGACATAGAAACTATACAGGAATATAAATGAAGTAATCTCTCTCTATTCATGCTGATAACTTTGTTCACTGTTATTTATTTAAATAAATTAACCTAAATCTATCTGTCTTTACTTCTTTCTTTCCTTCTTTCTGGTCAATGTTTTGGGGGGGGGGGGGTATTTCATAATATGGAAGGGTAATATATTCCCATTTGGGGTTAATGGAAACCTTGCATGTTTTGGTGTCAGTCATCATGAGGATCTGGACCATGGTACTGAGATACCTGATGCATGGCCAAAGTCCTGGTTTCCATGAGACACAGCCAAAATTGCACTACAAGTGGTACAACTCAGCATGGAAGTTTGTTCTTTGTTCATTGCAAGCAACTATGGGTGATGTTTAGCTCAGCTGACTTGTCAGTCAGCTGAGCTTATGTGGTGGTTAAGCATCCATCGTCGGTCTGTCGCTGTCTACAATTCACATTTTCAACTTCTTCTCCAAAGTCACCGGCCAGATGTGCCTCAAACTTGGTGGGAATGTACCTGGGTCCCTACCAAGTTTGTACAAATGGTGATGGTCCCTTGATTTTTTAAAAATTTTTGTGAACTTTTTTTGTTTTGTATTTGGTTTTTTTTTTTTGTTTTTTTTTTTTTTGGGGGGGGGGGGGGGGGGCAAATGTTAAAGAAAATCTTCTCCAAAACTGCTTGGCCAATTGCTTAGGGAGACTTCTGGGGACCCTTAGACCTTAATTTGTTCAACAGGTGGAACAGTGATTTTTCAAATATTTTTTGTGTAAAAAATGTGTTTTTGCTATTTTCTACTTCTCCAAAACTGTCACTCAGATAATGCTGGAACTTGGTGGAAATGTTCCTTTTAGCAGGGCCAAACAAAGGTGCTCACAAGGTGGTGATGCTATTCTAAAGATTGTTTTTAAAATTCTTTTTAATTTTCCGGTGATTTATAATTTTTACTGTGATTTGAGGTGTCCAAGAACAAGTATAAAATCTTATGCATTGTGACATTCAAAACTGACTGCTTATGCTTGGGCCATCTGTGTGTATCTTGAGTTTCATCAGGCCAAGTCCGCTGTTATTTAATAATGACGTGATCTCGGGTAAGAACACAGTGTCATCATTTGAAAGATCAGTGATAGTGTTGTCTATCCTGGAGTCAAGCACAGTAATCTTCACTGGAAAATAGGACAACCTAAATGATGCAGCAATCAAAAGGTACAAGGGAAGGTCAGCGTTAACATGGCAGAACTTTTGGCCAATAAACATTTCCACATTACATGCAAATCATGCATGTAACAAACATGTGTGAAGCGTGCAAAGTGTATTTTATATTCAATTTATATAGATTATTAAGTAGTGGTAGAAAAAATCTGCCATGTTTAAATCATCAAAAGTCAAAAGAGGTTGGCTGTGAGTTTCGTCACCAAGGCAATATTGTGCCTTGGGAATGAACAGAAATTGTAATTGATACATTATATATGGACCACGGAATTAATAAACTTGTCAAGTTTTCAAAGCAACAATCTTCGTGTGAGAACTTCACACTATGAATCCTTAATTTTTAGTGAATTTTTGATTGTGGGTACTTGTCGGTTAATGCATGCAGTGCTATTGATTACTATGTAATTGAATGGGGATTGCAATTATAGTAATTCACATTTTGGGTTTTTTTTCTCCAAAACCACTTGTCAGATTCACTTCAAACTTGGTGGGAATGTGCCCTGGGTGGGTCTTTGCTAAGTTCGTTCAATGGTCGTGCTCCAGTGATTTTTTTAATTTTTTGAGTTTATGGTTCATTTTTTTTGGCCAAATCTTAAAAAAATCTTCTCCAAAACCACTTGACCAAGTGATTCAAAATTGCATAAGAAGACATGAAGGCATGACAGCCGGAGTTACACAGTACATGGGTGACCTTGACTTCATTGTCAAGGTCACAGGGTCACTTAGGTTTATTTAACTCTACAGATGATAACTTGAGAGCTATTATCTACTTTCATGTTTTACAGGGTCATCAGATACCCTCTTTGAGGGCCACACTTAGTACATGAGTAACTCAAGGTCACTGGACAAATGATATGAAATTTACTGTTCACTTGATAACTTAAGATCTACTTTTTGAGTAAGCTAGGACCTTGATGTTGCACATGTCAATTTTCTCTGTGAAGGTCACGCTTAAACAGTACATGAGTGACCTTGATCTCATTTCTGAGGTCACAATGCAACATACATTTATTTTACTCTTCAGTGCTATAACTTGAGAAGTACATGTGCTTGAACTTGGACTTTGGTGTTGCACATGTTAGTGTCCTTCCATATAAGTCAGACTTACTGAGCACATGGATGACCTTGATCCTATCCCAAGTTTACAGAGCCACAAGTGTGATGAATCTCTAGGTCAGCTGAGCATGGGCTGTTCACACAGCTCTCTTGTTACAGCATAATTTTGCTGCAATACCCGTGAGTTGCTTCAGATTTATACTTTTTTATAATTTTTTTTCCTGAAAATTGATACTTTTTTAAAAGTTAAATTGGATATTTTTTTTTTTTGTAATTAGGCGGTGGCAGCACTGAGTTCAGTGAAGGGGTTGCTGAAGAAAAAGTCGGGAATATTGACACATTGTTAGATGAAAGTGAAATATATTATAGTTCAGTGTTAACAGTTGCTCCTGGTGAAGGTGAGAGACTGATGAAGGTCATGAAAGCGCAGGCCCCTCGTGGTCCTTTCAACATTGACACATTTAGTCAGGCCTTACAGATGAGTCCAAAGGTATAATGAGTAGACACTGCAAATACATGGTCCTAAGGCCATAAAAAAATTGATAAATAGTTTCTCAGGAACCGCCGCATCGATTTTCAAGGCCCATCTCACCTCTTTGTTTTCAAAAAATAAAAAATAAAAATTGAAAAAAAAATTCGCCCGCCCGCATGGCTATTTGTTCCCGCCTCAGATCTTTTTTGGCCATTCATAATTATGGCGATACCATTTTCGTTGCTACAATATCTGTAATAAACTTCCAAAAGGTATCCCATTCGGTTCTGTGAAAACCTGGAGCATAAAAGCATTCCAAAACATACAGACGTGTATAAACAGCTCTTTAATAAGTGCTTTTCTGAAATGGCACCAATTTCATATTAAAATGTTATGGCAAACCACTCACATTTATGTTCAATTGATAGAAAAAAAAGTTAATAAAAAAAAAAAACGCCCTGCCGCATCAAAATAATCTGTTCAGGAAAAAAAAATAAAGTAAAATAAAAAAAACCGCCCTGCCTATTCATCTCAAAAAAAAAAGTTCCCGAGAAACTATTTATTAATTTTTCATGGCCTAAACAATTAGCCAGATTCACTTCAAAATTCCAGAGGGTGTACCTTAAGTGGGTCTCTACCAAGTGGTCTTTTTGTGGTTTTTTTGTTTTTTCTTTTATATGCAAGATCTTAAAAAAGTATCTGAAACTGCCGAGTCAAGTGCTTTGAAATTGCTCAGGGACATTCTGGGGGACCCCTTGACTGTAATTTCTTGACCAGATAGCACTGCATTTTTTTTTTTTTTTTAATTGATTTTTTATGTGTAAGCTACTTTTGGCTTCTCCAAAAATGTCTGTTTGATTCTTCTGAAACTTGATGGATATGTAGCTTGTGGAAGCGTCCAACAAAATTTATTTCCTAGGTGAAGACATTCTGATCTCTTTTCAACGCAATTTTCAATCTGGGTTCATATTAGGTAATGCATACATTCCCATTGATTACAATGCAATGCAGTGATGATTGCAATAGTAAGTTACGTTCTTGACTTCTCCAAAACTGTCACCCAGATTCACTTCAAACTTGTTGGGATGTGTTTTGGATGGGTCTTTACCAATTTTGTTCAAATGATCATTTCCAGTGATTTTCGAAATTTTTGTGTTCATTTTTTGACAAAATCATTAACCCCCCAAACTAATTGCTTGGGAAAACTTCTAAAGACCTCTAGACTTGATTAGTTTGATCAACAGCTTGCCATGTGATTATTTTTCACTTTTTAAAGAATTATGGTTTGTTTTCACTTTTCGTGACTTTGGTGACCTTGATATCATTCTGTAATTCACAGTCCTCTTGTTGCAGCCATTTTTTTTATCTGCTGCATCTCCTGGCCCATGTTGGTTTCACGATCTTTTTAACGTGAACAAAACAAAGAGTGCAGCAAGGACACAATGGTGGGTTATGGCTGCTTGGTGGCTTTCTCAGGCACATAAAAAGGGGAGGTGAGATCCTGGGTGAGGTCATGACCCAAGAGGAGGGACCATTTGGGGGTATTTTAAAAAGTGATTGGCAAAGCACACCATGAAAATGAATCTTCATTTATAAATTTGCTCAAAAGATCTCGGGCTTTCAATTATGCCTCTCCTCCGAAGGAGGAAGGGGCATATAGCTATTACTTTCCATGTGTATATGTGTCCAGATGGACAGTTTTCACATGATAACTCGAAAAGTTTTTTTCGCTTCAGGCTTTTATATTGCACATGCCTATGGTCCTACATAAGGTCTTGGACGAGTTCAAAGATTGTTCACCATGACTCAATTCCCAAGCCATTTTAGTTAATTTGGTTTTCACAAGATAACTTTAAAAGTTTTGTGCATAGGGGTTTCATATTGCACTTGCTTATAGTCCTACATAAGGTCTCAGAGAAGTTTGCAGATGGGAAAAAGATCAAATTGCAACAGCTACAGCAGCATACAGTCAACAAGCCATGTCTCGACCAGCCTTTTAATGATAGAAATTAGTGGAGGGAGTCACGTCAAGGCAACCTGCATATTGGTCTGAATGTATAAAATAGTTAATGGTTTTTCTCCAATTTACCTGACATCCCATGTTCCCCCTTTAAAAGATCATCCTTATAATTTCAGAAATGCCACCCATATTTTGCCCATGCATTCGAAAGTAAATCTTATATTCATGTCCTTTATAGTCCCCCACCAGGGACTATAGATTTGCACCGTGTCCTTCTGCACGTACATATATCCGTCTGTAAACTTTTGGGTTGTGAGCGCAATAACTTGAAAACTTTTGATGTTAGCCCAATATAACTTTCGTGACTTATAGGGTGTATGGAAATCTAGGTTCCGTTGTGCATTGGTGGTGCCACCTAGTTCTTACTGTATTATGTAATACAGAGGTCAAAATATGAAAATCTTGTGAGCACTCCAGCATCTTTAATTTTTGGTGGATCTTTACCAAACTTGTTGGGATATTGCGAGAGGTCAACGTCTAAGTAGCTAGTGATACTAGTGGTGCCACCTGTAATTTGACAGAAACAGGGTTCGCACAGGTCCTTGAAGTGCTTGAAAGTACTTGAATTTGCTACATTGATTTTCAAGGCCTTGAAAACCTTGAAAATCAAGAATTTTGGACAAAGGTCCTGGAAAAGTGCTTGAATTTTATTGTTAAGCATCACCCAATGAGGCAAGATGCCAAGGAATATGAATATTTCCACAAAATTTAGCATTCATGAACTTAAATCACATTAAGATGAACACATTCTGCTGTCATTTTCCTTTGAAGTGGCTGGAAAATTCCATTTGTCAAAATGTAACACTGCAAATTACAAAGTATCTTTTTGCTTTTAACCCCCTTTTAACCCATGTAGGTTTGACAGTTCTTATCAAATCAGGCCTAACCAATAGGCCTATGTGAGCCTTTCTTACATATACAGCCTACTTTCAGGGACAAATACACTGTATCAAACATACAGGTAACAAAGAACATCACCTTCCTAGAAAAGAAACTGGGGCATTCTTTTGAAAAATGTGCATGGGGATAGGTACATCTTCAGGTGTAGTTTTACCCATGTGTAGTTGTAGCAGTTCTATAGACTAGATAGAGTCAATTTCAGGAATACAACCCATACTGGCTGTAGGCCTACATAAGTCACAGTAAACTCATAAAATAATCTATATTGAATTTATCTTTAAAAAGGACTTTCGGTAATATGATCCACATATAGGCTTCTTTGTAAGTTTGTGGAAAGTACTGCCTATTTCAAAAATTGAGTCTGATTCATACATAGTTGGAAAAAATAATAAATGTGGAATAAGATGCATTGGTCTTATTAGTAGAGGGTTGAAAAGTGATGATTTAAAAAATTTGTCCGTTGTATTCTATTGCTGGATCTGGTCCTTGAAAACTTGATTTAAGTGCTTGAAAAAGTCCTTGAATTTACTTTTCACGAACCTGTATGAACACTGCAGAAATTATGATCCAAAATGTGTTTTAAGATATAAAATTCCATATTTGGAAAAGGAATTAGATTGCCTTGTCAATAGATATATCAGGGATGAGCCTGTTCAGGGAATTCCAGGATTTCAGGGAATTTGTGTTAGTAGACTGACAGAAATTCCTGGATTTCTGGGTGGACTTCTCAAGAAAGTTACATTTTCCCCCCACTCAAATGTTGTTTTTCACTGAGGATGATTACTTTATATACTTTCAGGGAATTTTTTCCATGGTCAGGCTCATGTCTGATATATAGACCATGTCCAGTGCTAGAATGTTATGCAATATCAGTGACCTTGACCTATTTTTTGTGAAATCACCATGCCTGTAAAGTTGAAAGAGGTGATTTTTTGATGACAGGGTGTAGCTTGGACATCAATGGCAAAGAGAATTGAGCCTCCATATCAAAATTGCACTTGGTTACATTGTACATATAGCTACTTGGTAATCTAACTTTTTGGGTCACCGTGACCCATTTATTATGGAGTTTGGGGCTTGTCCAAATTTATTGTTTTCCCTCAGTAACTCGAAAAGTTATTAACGGATTTGAACAAACAGACCATGTATGGAAAGCTGGATGTAGGACACATATTTGAATAGTAACAAATTTTTAAACTGAGTTCAAGGTCAAGGTCCAATGGCCAGGTTTAATATAGGGGTCGTCTCATGAGTGCTCTGAATCCCACAAATTTTTTCAGTTAGGCCCGTATAAAGTTTAGAAGTTATAAAAGGTTTATGGTGCCACCTACAATATTATGCAATATTAGGGTCAAAATGTGAAAATCCTGTGAACTCTCTAGCATCTTAATTTATGGCGGATATTCATGGAATTTGGTGGGATAGTGGGGGAGGTCAAAATCTAAGTTGCTAATGATACTAGTGGTGCCACCTATAATTTGACCAATTATGAGGTAAAATGTGTTTTAAGATATAAAATTCCATATTTGGGAAAGTAATTCAATTAGAGTTGCCAAATTTATAGAATAGATAGACTATGTCCAATGCTGGAATGTTATGAAATATCAGTGACTTGGATGTATTTTTGTGTGGTCACTATCCCTGTAAAGTTGAAAGAGATGATTTTGTAATGACGGTGTAGATTGGACATCAGTGGCAATGTGAGGACCGCACCAGGTCCATGGGTCTCTTGTATTACATAGTATGGATGACCCTGACCTTCAATCCAAGGTCACTGACGACATAAAATGCAGAACTCCCTGATTGTTGTCTTGGCACACGCAACAATATCCATCACAGGAATTGCACAAATAAGCTATGATTACATGTGAAGCGAAGTGCCATCTGGTGGACAAATGAGACACTAAAATCAAATAAGTGTTCAATGTTCAGAAGCCACTTGAGAGCAACTTTGACATGTAGATGTAGGTGCAATATAGCCGCAGTGCCAGCAGAGCATTAAGCCCATGCGCCTCTTGTTTATACCGTAACATCTGCACATCCCAAGTTTGGTGGATGGATATTTCATGGGGTAGGGGTGTGTTGCGCACCAAAATTGGTCACCTTGACCCTGACCTTTGACCCCCATAAAGATTTAGCTTGTCTGGGCTATATTTCGTGTACCATAACACCTACGGCTGCCAAATTTGGTGTGTGGACACTTTATAGGATAGGGCGATGTCATGCACCAAAATTGGGTCACTGTGAACTTTGACTCCCCTTAATTCCCCCTGCTTTCATGGATGAGGTTCTGTGTCCACTTTTGCATCCCTACCAGGACATCAAATATGAACAGCTTTTGGCAAAACAGATGCCACATGCAAAGACAGTTTTGCTTATTGCAGAAAAGAGAGAATAAGTTAAAAACAGCTCTTGGACTGATCATTGTATGACAGATATGGGCTTCAATAGCAGTTTTATGGCTTAGATGTCATTATTTGTGAATTTGTTTGCTGTTTCCACAATATTAGAGATTTTGTGTGCCATGAGTATCTCTAGACAGCTGATCAGATTTTAGTACATGGACCACAACAACATGGTCATAATCAAATTGCTCATTGCACCATGAAACAACAGCTGGAAAAGTATCTCTGCTATTTTGATTCAAGGCCTCTGCTTGATTTCTAGAAAGGTGCTGCACAGTGGCACTAGAAACTGTTTTGTTCAGGGCAGACACATACAAGTAAATGGAATGTTGAATCCCAGACAGACAATGAGTGTGTATGCTGTAATCTTGATCATGGTCTACACAAACACGCACAAAACTGATATCAATAATAATGTAGCTAGTAGCATGGGAAAAGACCTTGGCAGATGTCGATCTTAGGTCAGCGTTTTAAATCTTGAATAACTTAAAAGTTTTAATAGATAGAGATGCCATTCCAACTTCTACTCTGTGTTATGGAACAGTTGTACATTGCCACACCAATATGTTTTGAAGACACACACACACTGATTTGCTATAGCAAATCATCTTTCCTAGTTTGGTACTGTAGATTGCTTCAATTTCGCTGTACTCCTATTTTTGCTTATTTCACTGATGGCACAAAACCATGAAAATAAAAGCACAGTGAAATAGTATTTTAACATTGTTTGAATATGAATTATGTCCAAAACAGTGAAATGTCAAAAATGCAAAAACGTGAAAATTTATAAGGCTCCGAAACATGTTGAGTAGTTACCCGCTGAAGACCCTTTAATTTATTTGGGCTGATACAGCCTATGTCAAAATTTTACAGAGGAACGTGTGCAATATAGACAATAGTAATTCCATATATATACAGGTTAGACAGGGACAGGTTAGCTTATGGAGAGTAAAGAGTTCGAACTGCGGAATAGGATATTGACTACTAGGAAGTGGTTCTGGGCAAAAAGACACAAATACAATACATGTGGAAATAAAGCAATTTACAGTATATAAAAATGACTTTAAAAGATTCTGTTCTGTGACAAACTGTCCTATATAAGCAAGTGTCCCTATTATTCAGGTGTCTCTATTGACAAGTTTTATTGTAAATACAAACTTATTGTACTGATAAACTGCCTTTTTTATTTTTTCAGAGTGGGATCTGTGAGTCCAGCATCTGGTAATGTGCGATGTTACTGCAAGCCATCGTGGGAAGGAATGATTGACACACGGCCATACATTTCAGATATATACTGATTATAACTGCTCCATCCTGCAAGTGTTGGAGATAGGATAACTTGGACTGATGTGTTTGTGGAAGTTCAATAGACAAAGACGCTCAACAATTTTTTTAGTGCTTTCAGTCCTCTGAAAGAGAGGATGTTTCTGCTGTCCACGTCATCAAAGGGTTTTATCATCAAACTGACTTCATTGTTAGGTATGTGTGCAAGAAATTTTATCAATGAACAATGAATCAGTGAAATGTTGTTTTTAATCCAGTGACAGAAGTGAATTGATATTGAGGTGTTTCTACATACAGTGTACATATATGTGTATTGTCTTACACAACAGCTGTGCAAACATCATAACCTGTCACTGGTAATGAACACTGAGCAACAAAGTGCCAAAACCCTTATGTCAGCTGATGCAAGAACTTCAAATCAATGACATATAAACTTACCACTTCTGAGAGAGAGAAAACGGTTTCAGTTCATACAGTTAATGTAAATAGTTTTGAGATGTGTTTTAGTTCTCTATCATGTGTTGTGACAATTGTACAATGTGTCAGTTCTAAGCAGCAAAATAAAGATTTTTTTTTTTTTAGATGTGTGAAAGAAATTAGTTTCAGTGAGAGAATGAAACCCATGACAGTGAGTCTAGGGTACAGCGAAGCTTAAAGATCTACGCCCAGGAAGTTTCGTGTTGTAAGAGGCTGGAGAGACAGTTTTTACTGATAGTTTTTAATCCGGGGCCATTAAGATGAAACATTAAGGAGGTACATTCATACAGCAATTGTTTTATACATTGTAATTTAATGTAAAGAACTTGTACTTAAATGTATGTTTTCTTTGCTTATATGCATATTTTAGAATTTTCTCTGTTGAGTGTATCACAATATATGTACTTACATCAATACTGCAGTATAGGTGTTGCTGATAGATGGAAAGCTAAGTTGCCAATGTGCATATAAAAGGTTCAGAATTGTCCCTTTCTTTGTTTCAGTTTGGGTCACTGAGCATTAATATTTTGTAACGTAACCTTTTTTACATGTTCATGCCATAGGGCAATTCAAAATTTTTATCATTTTAATGGGTGTACACCTTTTTGAATAATGCCTGGTGTTGGTGCTCTTTGTTAACAATACCAAGACACATAAGTGAATGAAGAGACTTAAGTCATAATATGTTCATGTAATGTTTTCTTTCGTACCATAGGGGTACAATTTTATGGAGAGTTTTACAAACTTTTCTTATGGTAGCTGCATCTCTGAACTTTATTCAACTATGTTTATTTTTAGACTGCATAAGGAGATGTTAATTTCTGTTCATAAACAGAACAGTGACAAGCATTTTCACACAAGTTAAATAGTTTTGATGTTATGGGGGGGGTTGTTGTTTTTTTTTTCAATGTTTATGCATGTAATCACAAACAAGCAGTTTGTTTCTGTCCTGAACTTGGGACCTTTTACACCACACTGCCTTTCATATTACAGTGAGCTTCATAATGAAATTGTGCTAATCCAAGAGATGCTGCCACTGAGTTAGGAACCTGGGTTGTTGGGGAGTTGCATAAACCTGTCAGATTAATACACGTATTTAATGTTATACATGGATTGTACAATTATAAATCTTTTAAATTATGTTTGGATGTTGGAGAAAATGTGTGCAATCTCATAATGCTGAACAACAGTTCATTGATACTGGTTTACACAGGACAGTACAACCAAAAACTTAGCTTCACTCACACAAGAGATTCTTGAAGTGACACCTCTTCATGTGAGGAAAGTGCCATTTTATTGATAGTTAGTATGCACTTGTGTTACAGTATATAGCATAATTTTAGATTGGAATCACTATGTGTTGCAGATGGCTCATGTTTAATAGTTCTGATGTACTATTTTTTATGTATATAAAATCTGGCACAAAATATGGTCAGTTGAAAAATCAATTGTGTAAATTCCACACACCTGCATTGAGGATGATGATGGAAGCTGTATCGATGTGCACGTCATATAAATGAATGTTAACGTTAAAAACTACCCAGTACAATATTGATGATATGGGATTAAATTTCTACAGAGAATATGTAGTCCTGTTTTGAAAGATCACCCCTTGGCTTGGGTAGGACCAGATTTGATCACGTACAGCAGATGGCGCTGTGGTGCATGTTGACTTGTCTTGTCATTCCAATTTTCACATGATAGGCCGTGGTACTTATTTGCTGTAAATAACAAATTTTAAAAAATAATAATTTGGGGGATAAATTGGCAGCAAAATTTATGCAGTATGCAAGTTAGGTTAGACACTTCTTGTGTAAATCGAGGGAAGCCATTCATTAAGTGCTTCATAACGGTCTTCAAAGGAAGAACTGCTACTCCTCTTTACTGGGAGTTTAAACGTGTGTTGACCTGAGTGAACTGAACTGCAAATTTCCCATAAGTTTGTGGAAACTTACAAGATCCCACACTTCGCCAATTTCCACATCACAGAGATGAGTGAGTGGAACCCTGTTCATGAGTTGAGGAGCCACACAACTGCATGGTATTCATCATCCTCAGCAAGAATTTCACAGTAATAGCATTGCCTTTTGTGATAAGTGATCACTGGTTAGAGAAGACGGGCACGTTACTGTGTGGGGTTCATTCTCCTCAAAAAGAGTATACAGACAGGCAGGTTGGGTGGATGACACAGTCTCCAAAAATACAAAACATTCCTCGTCCTGGGAAATGATGATTCAACCTTAAATGCACATTTGTTTAGGTACATGTTCTTAAAAACTGCTGGGGCCAGTATGGTCCTCTTTAGAACAAAGGTATTTTTATGTGTATTTTCTATTGTGTAGACTGCGGCGAGTTCATAACAGCTGGTCAAGACTGGTAAGGTTGCAGTGGAAGTATTAACATTTATACATATACATGTACTAACATGGCTCAAATTTTGAAATAAAGCTATATCCAGAAAGAAATTCAAAGATCAGAAGAGTATGGATCAAAGGTATTGAGCTGCCTTTGTTTGAAAGATCAGTCACACAAGTCCTCTGTTGGAAACTTTCTCCCACCCTCGCACGCCCATTTATTATATTTTATATTCTGGATCTGAAATTTAAATATGCCAGAGTGGTTTTGGTTGTGGTAGAATATCCATATCAAAGGTCTAGCATTTGCCGAGAGTTTTTTGTTGGGCACTGAACATGAATGTTTGGTCATATTTTGGTTAAACTGTGCCAACTAAGGTACACAACTGTTTTTGTGAAAAGTACCCCAATGAAGAGTGTTTTGTAAAGTACAAGCTGCACACTTGTACCAAAAAATCTGGATATGTACTTACGATGCACTTCAGGTGTGTAAACACACTCAACACCTGCACACTTACTGGCCCCACACTGAAAAACAGTTTTTTTTTATGTGGAATATATATATAGTTGTAGAGGTGTCACTTATTCGCATGTTCACATTTCCTGGCCAATGAGGTGAAATTTTTATTGGGCAAGTACAAACTTTTAGGGTTTGAATGTATAAACAAGTGATCTAGAGCAAGTGGCAAGTAAAGTATCAAAATAACTTGCTCTGAGGACAATAACTGAAAATAAGAATAGGTGAGTCCTGCTGTGGACCTTCATTAGCAGTGAATAATTTATTGATTGGTAACCAGATGTGAAATACTCTTCCGTTTTTATTGAACAAAAGGGTCAATTAAAGTTGTAGATATATGAATGTAGATGTTTCTTACTTTTTTTTTTCATTTGACAGTTTTAATGATCTCACAGGTTGTTGGAAAATTTCCAGAAAGTTCAACTTTTTGGAGTTAGATGAACTAGTTTTGTATTTATATGACATAAAACAGTACATACCGCTGTTCCTTTGTGACGGATGCAGATTGTATATTTGTGAAAAGGGTGCAAGCCAGTTTTGAGAAACTTGGAAATCCTTTAAGTGCAGCGTGTACTATGAAACCATGATTTATACTAGGAAACTATAACTAGAAAATGGGAGAGTTTGATGTGTGTGTCTATATGGTATATTTCTAGGTTTTGTACATGTAGCTTTTACAAAGAGGTGACATTCTACTGCCTTGCTTTAAAGCAGCACTTACTGAAGTGCACTGTTAATAAAATGTTACAAATTGAATGTGATCAGTGTTGTTGTACATGACATCAGAGGTAAGACATTAAGAGCAGGCAATGTATTCCAAAGCCATCCCTGGTCTTTGGATTGGTCTACACAAATTGTAGGCAAAATATGCAGTTCTTGTTGATTGTATACTCAAGTAGACACTAGTGTTGAAACAAGAGTTACCATGTAAGAAAAAATCCACTTGTCCATAAGTAAGCAAAAAATTTAATAACCTTGGTCATTGGACTACATTATAAATCTGGACAAATCCAGTTAAAAAGGGGGGGAATTGTTCTCAAGAAAATTTATTTGTCTTGAATAAACAGATAAGCGGTATTTTGTTGGCTAGGTGTGCACTGTGTCCTCCATCCTTTTGTGACAAAGTTTGTCTGAGACGTATTTCATGTGCTATAACACAGTAGCTAAATTTGGTGTGTGGACACCAGTCTTGATGGGAGTGTCATACTGAAATTCTCCCACTGTGAACTAGACTTTTGACCCCCCACCAAAAAAAAAAAAGCTTTCACCAGGGTGAGCCATACTTCCTATACCATGACTGGTACAGCTACCACATTTGGTAAAGATGCACTTGACCTTTTGGTTTTAGCTTGTGTGGACCTTGCTTCCTATATCATAGCATCCCCCACCAAATTTGGTGTGTATAGACCTCACAGGACCAATGTGTTCTGCATGGCCTTGACCAACAAGGTTTTGGCTTGTGTGGGCCATAGGGGACTGCTGCATGCAACACATGGACGTGTGTTTGCATTTCATGTGTAAAACAGTGAAAACTATTATAATGACACCATCTGTTCCCTGTCCAATAACTGAATATGCCGGGTAAATGAATCAAATAACAAAAATAAACTTCCCCTTAATTTGTGTCATTATATTGAATATGTGGGATATCTGAGTGTGGGTAATGAGGTTTCACTGTATTTGTCTGCCCTTTTTCCCCCGGAGAACCAAGATGTGTGCATGTTGATGCTGGTATTTCCACCTTGATCATTACCTATTAGGCCAAAAATCAGGAAAAGCTAGCGGCACCATTTTGTCAATAACTTTGGCAGGAACTCATGCACATTTACACCTTTTCTTTTTTAATGACAAAAACAGGTTTTATCTATTTTTTACCAGGCCAGCACAGCTCTCAGAACAGGGTTGTTCGGGAAACTCTGTTCTCTCATACAGAGGTGTAATGGTTTGGCAACAGAATTAGTGGGATGGAGAAAGTGCCTAATTACATAGGATATAATAGAAGTTTGGATCATTTTAAGGAGTTCTGTAGTGTGCAGAATTGGTGCTTTCATGCAGTAAGGTAATGCAGTATAGTTTATGGGAGTCCGCCAACCATTATTGACAGTGTACATGGTGAAAAAAAGCTACAGGGAAGGGGGTTATGCCGATGAAGTCAAAGGGGAAGATCTAAAGTGTCCGTCAGAGCAGGATGGCATCATTCAGGAATTCCATATCAGATTTCATCTTGGCCAGTTGGATACCATGGGTGAGCATCTGTCTGTCTTGCACATTTAATTTATTGAAAATTGTAAGAACTGTTCTTTGGCATCAACTTGACTGGAATATAATAGTCCATCTTTTGGGAGACCACCTGCCTTGGTGACCATTTTCACTGTGGAAAAACACCTAACACCTAATAATTTACCTCGATTAGGAGACCACCTGCAGAACCTTACTAGTGACAATCCAAAATGACCCCCAAAAGACTGCTTATCCACCCAGAAATTTCCCCATTTCAGATAAGTAAAACCAGGGTTAACATTTAACTCTTTTTGTGACATGCCTTGTGGGCAAGTTACACATAAGCCCAACTTGCCCTGAGATTCCTCAACTTGCCACACAAAACAGCTAACTTCACAACAAATATAGTGGCACAGTCTTGGTTTTTCATGGCATCATTTTGATACCATGCCTTGAATATCAGCACCCTCATGTGGCGTCATTGTCTTTCCATACAGAATATGAACTGGCTATGTTCATCCAAAATGTTGAAAGTCACTTCCAGTGAGACACCAGTACCACCTCTCAGATTCTATTCTTTTCTTCCCTGTGTTCTTTGCACCGTTTTCAGGGGCTTTGCCAATGACAAATGGTCACATGATTTAAGATACTTTAACTGCCAGCTTCCACATTTCTTACTACATGGTTAACAATGGCAAACATATTTGAAGCTGGCCACAAGATCAGTTGGAACCAACCAGTGTTCATGTTCATATAGCTGGCCGTGAATTGTGCAACGGTGGTTGTTTACCTGTACAGTGAACACTTAGCTTTGTAACAACTGACAATAAATGTCAGCTCTTGATTATCTTGAATCACTTTGTCCAATGGGAAACAAAGTTGTAAAGTGAACTTTCCCGACAGCATTTGAACTTACCTCGAGACATCGGGCACCTGCTAAATTCGAACCCTGAAAACCCACCTATTTTGTACAAGATTGGTAAAATGATTCATCAGAACCTATTT
Source organism: Hermodice carunculata (assembly GCA_964020975.1). NCBI lineage: Eukaryota > Metazoa > Annelida > Polychaeta > Eunicida > Amphinomidae > Hermodice > Hermodice carunculata. Next base: position 135,552,195 of record OZ026612.1, on the reverse strand, counting down.
AAAAATTCAAAACATGTTTATAATACCAAGTGTATATCAATCCTGTTTGAATCTAAATTATAGGTGGGGGGGGGTTCTAAGTAGTGGCTGTTGTGCAGGTGGTGCAAACCTCCTTTGAGAGACCACCTTCATTCATGTGACCACTTGCATGGTACTGGGGTGGTCTCTTGAAGGAAAGATTACTGTGTGCCAAATTGTAAAGTAGAAACAGGAATTTTAACATCATTTTGTGTGCAAAGTCAAAGAGCCTGGATGTAAACAGAGAGTGAACTTGTACATGACAACTGTTCTTGTGTGTGCTGCACTGTGTCATGTTTCCAAACTGCAACTGGGAGCTTTCAAGCATTGGTGGGCGAAGTGTACATGTAAGCAGCTGTAGCTTCTTGTACTTCTTTCATAAACAACACTAACTGACGATTGTAAACCTTTTTTCATTGAAAGTTAATTACCATGCGGCAGTAACATGAGTAAGAAGAGTCTGATACCCGTTATGTGTGGTAATGATACTCCTGGCCCAAATAAATAACATTTTGTGCAGAAAGTACCAGTGTGCCATGGACAGGCTAGCTGAGGGTATGTATACCTGAGTGGCTGCACAAAAACAGAATGTCCTGCAAATGAGATAACAGCCACGAAGCTGTGAAAAGTGTGTTTGATAGTGGGGTACCTATGGGCTTTATAAGGAGCCACTGTCAACACAGGGATCAACTAGAAAAGAAGATTTGCTTCACAGCAAATCTGTCTGAGTGCCTTCAAAATGAGAACAGTTTGAAATACAGTGGTACCTGTCCTGAGAGACCCCTCCAATGAAAGACCACATATCTTTTTAAGACCGCTCTCTCAGAACACTGTGCAATCTTTTCCATGTTATCATACCTCTAATGAAAGACCACCTGATTTGAGAGACCATATTTTCAAATGCCCTAGGGGTGGTCTCTCAAGACAGGGACCACTGTACTACACTTTGCCATTGTTCAACATAATCTAAATTTCGTGTATGAGCCTAACTTTTTAAAATTAAAATACTCAGCTTTGGTTCTTGGTTCAAGGGATGTGGCCATGTCCCAAACTTGTAAAGTGAAGTTTGAATGAAACTACTATCTATAATAGTTTTGAAGCTATTCAACATTTTAATTTTCTGTATTTGCCTAATTTGCATGAATTACAAGCCTAGAAGAACTTTGGTTTGTTGTTCATTGGATGGGGCTATGCCACAAACCCATAAATTGAAGTAGGAATGGCACCTCTATAATAGTTTTGAAGCTATTAAAGATTTACATTTTGCACATTCGCCTAATTTGCATAAATTAAAATCTAAAACTTTCAATTGGTTCCTGGTTCATTGGATGCGGCTTTGCCACAAACTTATAAATTGAAGTTGGAATGGCATCTCTATGTACAATAGTTTTGGAGATATTCAACTTTTAAATCTTTCAATGCCCCTTATTAGCATAATTTGAAATTCTACAACTATACTGTCCATTATAGTGGCAAGTGTCACAAAGGTATATATATGCACATTGAAATTTTGAGTCCATCTGCAATAGTTTGGAAGATATGGTGCTTTTAAAATTTATATCGCCTCTAAAATTTGCATAATTTTAAACATCATGACTATTCCAAATGAGGTGCACAATTTCACTGGTTATGTCAGTCACTATGGCAAGTTTGGTGGTTTTCGGAAAAATAGTGTCCGAGAAAAACTCAGGACCAACTTGGTTGTAAAGAAAGGAGAGAGAGAGAGAGAGAGAGAGAGAGAGAGAGAGAGAGAGAGAGAGAGAGAGAGAGAGAGAGAGAGAGAGAGAGAGAGAGACTGGACTTTTATTTCTTTGTTAATTTATCTGTGATGAAAGACCACCTGTCATATGTGACCACTTTTGTCTGGCATTAGGGGTGGTCTTACATGGCAGGGACCACTGTACAGTGAAACCTCTTTACAGTGGGCACCCTCGTGACCAGAGAAAAGTGCCCACTCATGAGAGGGTCAGCCCATTTGGGCAGTGTTGATGAGTATATGTGCATGTACAGTGTACCCATATTATAATTCAGAGGGATGTGTATACATGCAATACAAAACTCTCTTCCTCTATTACACAAACAAATTTTAACAGAAGCTGTCACAAAACTACATGTACATGTACCTGTGAACTGAGACATGCACTATACTGACTCAGTATTGGATATGAAGAACAGGCTTCATCTCACTGGTTACAAGAAAACAAAGACATGAAAGCGTCCAGTGAGATGACACAAATCCACACACTTTTTCAAAATTCACCAAGTTGTGAAAACAGTCATTGAAGACTGTAAGTCCACACTTTGATGGGTTTAGCAAACTCAGCTCTGTACGTAGTCTATCAAACCTATATGTGTAAGTTAGTACTTTGTGTCCATCTATAATATTTTTGAAGATATAAAGCTTTTAAAATTTCAATTGCCCATAATTTGCATAATTTTAAACATCATGACTATTCCAAGTCAGATGCCTAATTTCACTGGTGGGTCAGTCGTAATGGCAAATTTTGGTGGTTTTTGGAATAATAGTGTCCGAGAAAAACTCCGGATAAATTTGGTCGTAAAGAAGAAAAAAGGAAAGAAAAAAAAAATTCTTGGAAAAACAAAATGTCTGGGTTGGCACCCAGACATAATGAATCCATGATGCCATGGCAAACAAGTAACTCACAGCTCCCTGAATTCAACTGATGCAGGATGATTGCAATGTTGGAGGCTGGTCTTTCCCAGTGTGAAGTTGCCAGGAGAATGGGGTGCTCCAGTACAGTGGTACAGAGGTTTGGAACCATTTTCAAGATTCAAGAGAAAGCTGAATATGGAAAACCTAGACTTTCAGATGCGAGGGACAACCATTACCTGATGAAGTATGCAAAAAGACGCAGGTTCCTTTTGGCGGAGAGGTTTCATTAGCAGTGGCACCAGACCTGCAACATTGCAGCATCATGGCATACAATCAAGGGGAGAGTGGTGTCGGCCAAACTGAGGTCCTACCACTCGGTCATCTGCATCCCTCTCGATCCTGCACACCAGGCTGCACAGTGGTGTCAGCAGCATGCTGATTGGACCAGACATTAGTGGAAGAATGTGATGTGGTCAGACAAGTCATGATTTTGCCTTGATTTCATGGCGGGAGGAGATGGGTTAGACATTTGCCTTCAGAGAGATTTGTGGACATGTGTACGGTGGAACATGACTGCTACAGAGGATGTGCATTATGATGGGGTGGGGTGTTAATCACAGCAGCAGGAAGAACAAAACGTATAAGGTTAATTGGGACTTTACAAGGCCAGCGCTGTGTGGATGAGACTCTGCCAGCATGTTACCAAATGGTTCCAGCAATGTCCTGGGCTACTGTTCCACCAAGACTGCATGGCCACATACTGCACCAGTCAGCATGCAGTATCTCCTGCAGCGCAATATCCAAATGTTGCCACGACCAGCTCGATCTCCTGACAGGTCTGCCATTCAATATTCACTGGTTATGCTTCGCTGTTGAGTCAACTTGAGACAAATATGACGAACCTGTCCACGGTGCGATAGCCAAGGTCACCAGCAGCATGCCAAAGAGGATCCAAGTTTGCTTGAAGTAGTGTGGTCGTCACACCCACCACTGATGCATGTAGCCTTCAAACAAACAAAAAAGGCTTTTTCAGGACCACCACATCCTCCCAAAAGAGGCAATAACAGTATAATAAAATAAGCAAACTCCCTACACACATCCTTACTCTCATACGCAATGTTGACAAAGCTAGATGCCCATTTTTTTGTTTGTTTTATTTTGTTTTGTTTTTTTGGCAGGAGTATAGAAAAGAAGCAGTTTGAAACAGGCTTTGTGCTTTAAAGACATGAAAGTCGTGACATGCATCATTTATGACTATAATGTTTCCTACCATGCTAATTATAATTATGTCCATTTTGTGGAATTTTAAATAAATTATGTTCACATTCAGTGAGGCTGGAATGCAGGAGCAATGCTGTACAGTACACCTAGCTGGCTCATCAGTTACGGAAGTGAGGGGAAACTGCACATTTGACAGTGACAGATGTTTCTAACATAATTTAGTTACATGAATGTGCGGTGCAAAATGTTGGTTGATCTTTGTCCAATAGAAAAAAAAAAAAAAAAAACGACCCACCTGTCTTGGTGCACAGGTAAAGTGAATGTTACAAAATGTTTGTAAACATAATTATAATTGCCTGTATTCACAGTTTGTTGTTTCACAGGGATGTTGTTCAGTGACACCTATGGTGGAAAAAGAAGTTTAAATAAATAATACCATATTCTCTTGAAAATTTGTGGGGTTGTACCTCGGATAGGTTTCTACTAAGTTTGCTCAAATTGCCACACTCCAGTGATTAAAAAAAAATGGGGGTTAATTTTGTTAAAATCTTTCAAAATCTACAAAACTGTTCAGCCAATTGGGACACTTTGGGAGACCCTAGACCTTAGTTTGTTCCGTTTGTGATGCTGCAGGGTTATTTTTAAACTAAATTTTGTCATTTTTTGTTATGTTCAACTGCTCCAAAATTGTCCTGCAGGTTCAGGTCCACACTGAGGTGATCACCCATTATACTGGTTTCATGCTGCACTTTAATAATTGTGGGGCACTGGGTAGTCTTTGAATGATACATAGCCGTTCTTGTGTCAAGACTGCAAGGTGCTGCAACCTGATGATCACATCTGCAAACACTGGTTGAGACTGGGGTGCTGCCACCATGTGTACACTCACCAAACAAGTAACTGCAAGGATTAATCAGGTGCTGTGATCCAGATAACTGACCTATTGATCTGCTTAAGGTAGCGGCGGGGATTGAGCCTCGCGCAGCGGTCCCGCGACTTTGACGTTGCATAGATGAACTATGTTTCACATTTCACCCACAAAACCATACATTTTATTAATTGTTCAGACATCTAGATTTGTTAGAAAGAAGATTCATATCGATACGATAATTTTCAAGGGTTTTATACGCCCGTTTACAAGAGGGTATCAGATTTGACATTTTGTCAGCATTTCTTTAAAAATAATCGATGCAAAAGTGTATTACCTATGTAAAATTAAAGTATAGACCAATATGCAGGAACCGTATTTTTTGTTTACAAATAAAATACATAATAACAGAATTATCGAATTCTTTGATCATCATTTTAAACTTCAGCAGTTACTTCATTTTGTGGGCTACAAAAGTCTTGGAAGGGGACATCTGACGGAAAAACAAAAAAAACGGTTCCCAGATAATATATTTATCTTTCAAAAGACGATTATTTGAAGCAGATCGATCGATTAGCTTTTTATTGACGCTGTCCACAAAATTGATTCATAAGCAGAAAATTTCATTCCGAGAAATCGCCGTTGAAAGATTTGAGGCCCTTTTTTCGCACATTGTTGGCCATAATGACAATACAGCTTTCCAAATTCGGCCCGTTTTTGGTCCCAGTACTTCGAAGAAATGTCAATCAACATCTTTGATGTGTAGTTTCCAACATACAATGATGTTTATTGGCTTGAAAAAGCAGTTTTTTACCCGAATGACATCAAATGCAGCCACACTTGAAAGCTTGTCACTCGGGTTTCCACGTGAATGGGACAGCTTCAAAGGGGGATTGGAAAGCGGATTAGCCACGTGACCCGAAGGTGCCATCACCTTGACCCTAGCAACATTGTTTGCATATGGCGCCGCTTGAACAAACGGGTTGCAGTTTCACAGCTTGCTCTACTCAGAAGGAGCCCGGTAGGCAGGAGTTGCTCACTCACTTCTCATCACCTTGGATCAAAGAACAACATGGCTTTATTAACGGCATGGATGGGACATTCGCCATTCAGTGTCTTGGACTACTTGCGACCTTACCGAAAAGAAAGTTGGAAAAATCGACATGCCACGATCACGGAAGAAAAGGAAGCAGATGGATGACAATGTGAAAAAAAGTGTTGACGACCAGGAATATGGATAGGACTGAGTCCGAGGGTAAATCGGACTTCAGCACAGTCACCGACTTCAATGTAGCTTATAAATGCTAGATTGGCGGTCAACATGAATGATCGTGACGTAACATTTAAGACAATAGTCCTGTTACTGATAAACAAACACTCCCAGGATAAATTATACTTCAAAGAAGAAACAAAACAAAAAACAAAAACAAAACAAAAAAAAAACAAAAAAACAAAAAAAAAAAAAACAAACCCCCCCCAAAAAAAACAAAAAAAACAAAGCGAATGTTTCATATGTGTTGAGAATCAATTGGTTTCAACGTTGTATTGCTGATGAAACTGTATTGCTAGATTGAAAAACCTAATCCATTGATTTGCTGAAGTAGTCTTTGATCAGACCCTGACGGTTACATAGATCAATATTAGTTATAATGCACCAGACCACGCTGAGATGTAAGGTGATGACGCTACCCTTCGTGCGCAAGGGTAAAACTTTCTTGCCTGCTAAGACGGACTGTGTTTGCTTGCCTGGCGACATGCAGTTCAAGCGCAATTTAACAATTACACAGAGCGAGTCTGTCTGGCAGTCAAGAAAGTTTCCAATTCCCACAAAATTGAGAAAGGGATGGGCATCGTGAGGCAGTGTGTTCTTCGTGGTTGGCTTGTGCGCTTTTTTTTTTTTTTTTTTTTTTTGTTCTTGCCGGGAGCACAATAGAATACGCCAAGCCTATTTCATTGGTTCCTCCACATATTAGCGCCTTCCTTGTGATAAAGAATGCCATTCACTTGGCCACGTTTTTCTCGCGTATTGCCATTCGAAACCTTGCCACTCATGTAACATATTTTTTATTTTGTGGAGATAACTAGCCCACTGAATGATAGTTGGCTCACCCTTGAACTGCAATAAACTGATCGAGACACAAAACCGAAACTTCCTGATGGGTGGGTGCGGGCGAGTGGTATCGGAGCATGCCGCGCACAGTGAGACAAAATACTTTTATGTGACCGATCAACCAGCTAAAAGCAGAGTGCAGAGTCGCTTTTCGCAGTCATTTAACAGTAATCTGATTATTTTATCCCCCTGATGGTCAAATTTTTAAAGCGTTTTTTTTCTGTGCCCTCGCTCAGTGTACTTCGAAACACCCCCGTATGAAGTGGGAAAGTCCGTGCACGTGCAATGTGCCAGTCTTCCAGTTCCACAAAATGGGACAGCGCTACAGACGATACCAGTTTTAGTGGAGGCGTGTGCTTCATATAAATTTACTTCAAGGTTAACATTTAATGCTATTCACCGTTTCACATTCAGGTAAACGGACATATAATTATTGAAGGCAGATATAATTATTTACGCTGAATCGAATCCCCGCTTTTATAGTTTGCGGCATATTTATAGCCAAGTGGTCCAGTGTTAGGATTCCTCGATCGTCATGCGTATTTTTTGCCAGTAAACATTAAAAGCAAATTGGTCTTGGATAGGGCAAGACTGTAGAAAGGGTTGTAAGCCTTTATGATGTATACAATGCCATGATTCTTAGTAGCGATTTACGCATAGGTTGAAATCGCCTTCATTGAAAACACACTGAGGCTCACGTCCATCGCCAGGTGCCGTTTTGACAATCGTCATCTTTTATCGTCCCTTACTTTTTAATTTTTTTTTATCACACCGAGAAGGAAAACATGAGCCCATCGATTTAATCATCTACATGGCCATTTGGTCACCACAACAAACCCATTAATCTGTCCTAATCTTGTCAAGCAGTTTATACAAGAATTGGTAGGAGCGCACCTCAAAATGTCACAGTTGGTCGCTTGTCGTTGCTACGGTCCTGGATTGTGGAAAGCAGCCGACTGCTATCCAAACTTTGGCGGACTAATTAGCATACATTTGTAAACAGACATGCTCATGCTGCAGCCGGCTAAAACATGGTCATGTTTTTTCCCTTTTTTATCACATAAATTTTGCTTTTGTAGTAATCATGTTTGGTGACAAGAAAGTTAAAGTGCCAAACTTTACGGAAATGGAAAAAACTCATTTTCTGTCGGGTCACGATTTTGCCGTTATAGCTCAATCCCCGCCGCTACCTTAAGGAACACGGCACATTCTTTAGACCTGTTACACATATACAACAAATTTCATGTAAATGTAACACATATAAACCAATCACAAAAACAATACAGCCTGGACACAAAGGTAGCTGAGGGATAACAAGACCCTCTCAGCCTAAAGGCAGACAGTGTAGAGCAGGTTTCTTTTCCACTGGAAATAGTAGAACTGAAAATACCAACAAAATAAAGTTTCAAACAGTGCATTTTTATGCCATAAGGGAGGATTTTATTAAAAACAATTTTTGTCAGTCAGCTGAGTTTATAGGAGACCTATCCACCGATCTGTCCATCCATCACCATGCATCAGTTTCATTTTCTGGGTATTATTTGCATGGACAGGTTTATTGCCATTAATATTTGTCTGCAGTTCCTACACCTTGTGTATGTACCTGGATGAGCAGGTGTTTCAGTTTATGAATGTTTTAAGGTATCATGCTAATTGTATGGTATACAAAGGACAAAATGACAGGTCCCTGAAAAACAGTTTGAAGTGTGATGCATCCATGCAGGTCCGTTTCATGAGCACGTTTTGTGTATCACATGCTGCTATCCAGTGAACAAGTGCATGTCATTTTTGTTTTTTTTGCTAAAGGTAGCCAACATATTCAAAACGCTACAATTAAAATTTCAAGCAACAAACTGAGATGGGTGTAAAACCAAAAAATGTTTATTATAGTAAAACCTAACCGAACACATCCATATACCGAACACCTGTTTGTACTGAATACCATTTCTCGGTCCCAAATATAGACTTTCAATGTAAACAAACCTCTTTATACCAAACACCTCACTATAACAAACACTTTTTCTGGTCCCAAGGGTGTTTAGTAAGATAGGTTTTACTGTATATACGATGCTCTCAACTTTATCAAACAGAAATACAAACATGGCATTCTTGGACATTTGTGTCACCCCATTTAGTGATTTTTAACTGAAACACCCAGGTAACCATGCCTCAGATTTTATATTAAGTCTACAGTACCTTTCTAACCGAACACCTCCATATACCGAACACCTCTCTATACTGAACACCATTTATTGGTCCCAAATACTGACTTCAGATATAAACAAACCTCCCTGTACAGAACACTTTTTTACGATCCCAAGGGTGTTCGGTATAGGGAGGTTTTACAGTACAACATTTCTGTTTGACTCACTTCAGGCCTTTGGGGCTACTTTTCAAGGTGTTCTCCCTACTTTAGTTGGTTTTGAGTTGACATGCTTAAACCTTGTCTTTTTGTCTCCAATGTTTAACTTTTATTAGAAAATACACAACAGAAGGCAAATCATTAAATAAAATTAGTTTATTCATAAAACCATACTTCAATCACAAGTATACAAGCATATCCTTATAAACCATATTGCAACCATAAGTATTTCACATATCCACCAGTAAAGTTTGCTACCTGAAGCAAACTATGATCACTTGAATATCACATTCTTATTGGGTAACCCATTGCTACTACTCTATAGCCACCTCTCTACACTTGGTTTCCTAATCACAACATGATTCAACATCAGAAGCCCTTGTGTCACTGCTTGCCTGTGTAACCAGTCTTTATTTTGCCTGCAAAATTGTTTCCTGTATAATTCTTGTTTAGCTCAGCCAAAACAATATCAATGACAAACATGGTGTGAGGACTATTTTACACACAAGGAATTTTGGTGGTCACCACTGTAACCACTTGTGTCAAGCCAGGCTGACCACAATTTGTTTCTCAGATTTACATCTAACAAGCTGTATTTAACCCTTTTCCCTGTGGATTACTAAGTCAGTAGCTCTACTTGACTGCAAGAAAAGCTGACCTAGGGCGTAGTCTTGTCAAAGGTCTCACCTACAGTTCTTACCGAAAAGTTTTCAATTACATCCAATACTAAAATAAAACAGACAAGCTGACATCTTGCTACTGATGAGGCAGTTTAATGTGAGAAAGGATTAAAAGCTCCCTACCTTAAATATGGTTTTGTTTAATTGCTGCCACCAGAATGAAATGGGCACTTGAGGCAGTAGCTCCACATGTCAGTAAAGTAAGACCACCACCACAACAGGCCTGCACCTGAATGAGGTACAATACCTACACAGGCTCTTTGTTCATGACAACAGAGCACCTGAATGAGGTACAATACCTACACAGGCTCTTTGTTCATGACAACAGAGCAGCTGAATGAGGTACAATACCTACACAGGCTCTTTGTTCATGACAACAGAGCAGCTGAATGAGGTACAATACCTACACAGGCTCCTTGTTCATGACAACAGAGCAGCTGAATGAGGTACAATACCTACACAGGCTCCTTGTTCATGAGTACAACAAAGCAGCTATTACATCCAATACCTAACAAATCTGATCAAGGTAAACATGGCTGGACAACACATAAGTCACAATCAAAACTGAAACCCTCACCTCGTGCGACTAAATCTCAATCCAGGCCTCTCAGAACTACTTCTCACTGCACAGCACTTCTTTGAAATACTTTGCAAAGATTAAAGTCTGTATATGTGTGAAGATGAGACAGCCATGCAAACAAGTGCGTACTGAGGACTCCATGTTTGATGACTCTACTTCATCACAACTTGAAGAAATCAGAGCTCTAAAATTCCTGCATCAGTAAATCTTTGTTGGTTTCTTCAAAATTGATAAAAATAATAACTACTCTACAATTTCAATTTCGCTCAAGAACTCCATACCATCATTCAAAACTTGATACATATCCTTTTTTTTCCCAACTTTAATACTAAAGCCACTGCTGCAAAAAAAAAAAAAAAAAAAAAAGTACCTGGCCCCCACCCCCCCCCCCCATCACACCAATATATATTGTGCTATATGTCACTCAACTACCACTTCCATCCAGCATGCAACAGTCAATATGTCTTCCACCTGCTCAATATCTGTGTAAGTTACACCTGTAAGTTATACAATTTTCCACTCTCATCCACAAGTACAAAATCTTTCATATTTGCATCCATTCTGATGTTATACTATCCCAGGTGGCCTTGTTAATAAAAGTAACCACAAGTGTACACTTTTGAACCTCTGCCTCTTGAGTCAGGCCATGTCAACAGATTACCTTGGGGTGTGCTAACCTTGGGGTGTGCTTACCCTGGGGTGTGCTAACCTTGGTGTGTGCTTACCTTGGGGTGTGCTATTCCCCTAGGCTTCGTCTACAATCCTGCTTCCAATTTGTTTTTATTCATACTAACTTTAATAAGAAATCATAAAAGCAGGCACCATTTTACCTCTCATTTGAGAGGGAAATTCTTAACCCACTATGACGAGGTTTCCAAAACTGCAGATCAACCTCAGCGTCCCATCACTGTAAATTGTTCTGCTCTGTGAGGCTGGTTGTATGCTTTCGCTCACAATTCTTGCCTTCCTTCATGCAGGGAGGCAAAGGAAAATATCCTCAAATGCATCTGATGCCATCTTGGTATGTAAATTGGAACAATTGAAGTACATGTATGTGACACTGTACCAGGGAGCAGTGACATGGAAATATGCTACCGTTTGCCAAAGCACATGGCAGGTATTTGACTGCAACGATGCAATGAACCTACATGTAAATCACTTGTAAATTCCATCACAGGAAAATGCAACTGAACACAATTAAATTACAAAGGATCATGTACCTGTGTATATCATGTAAAACTGGACAACAATATAGCTACATTCTCTGTCTCACACCTTACTGTGATTTTTTTTTAACCTTTAAAAGCTGCTTACAAAACTCAACACCCTTTTCTGATCACCTACATTAAATTCTGAAAAGAATTTTATGTATTCAAATTCCCTTACTAAAAATGATGGTGCAGTAAATCTGATTGGGGTTTCGCCATCTGAAGCCACCAGTGTTTGGGTTCTGTTGTCCAGTCATATTTGTTAAGGGGGTTATGTAAGAGTCAGAACTAGTACTCAGTATTTCGGCAGTTGTCTTTGATTATAAACATTTATAGTTCTTGGGGTTTATCTACTCAATCTTCAATCGATAATTTGAAAATCATTTCACCAATTGTAGATTTGGTGCAGGTAATGTGAGCTTGACCTCTGACCCTTCAGATACCAATTTCCCAACTTAGTCAGCAGCTTTCTTTGGTACACTTTAAATGCAACGCATCCAAACTACATTGAACAAAACTGTTGATCTATTCTTATCAAATATGTTAAATTATACAATTGTACACTACAACTTCCCCGCATAATTACCCTATTCTGGTACATAAATTAAATTAATAATTATATATACATCTCATACCTTCAAGGACAGCAACTACAGCTGGCCTTTGTGTCATTTGGCAAAACAAGTTTATCATTTTGTGTTTTCCAACTTTCAACATTAATTCACAGGAAGTAACACCTCTCATTTACTGAAGCAAAACAAATATGGTGTGAATTTACTTAAGTTCCCCTTGACAGTTTTACATGGCACTGCATTGTACAATAAAAAGTTAATGTGAAAATAAAAGCAACATATATGACATATGTTAAAAAGACATTCAGTGATCAACTTCACCTATTTTCCATCGTTTGGCAACAAATCCACATGTAGATAGCTGGGATAATCATTTCCCATATACAATTGATCAGATGATAGTCAGTGTAATTTAGAGAATTTGGGTACCTTTTACTGACCAATAGTTTTGGTGTACATCAACACTCTTAAAGATTCAAATAGTGTGACATCAGGCATACTTACACTTTAAAAACATATGGGTAAGGACATAATTGTCGTTTCATCAGTATAATCCCAGTAAAGGAAGTGTTGGTAAGACCAAACAATGTTACTGACTAGAAGTAACAGGCCGTCTTACAGGACATCTCTATTAAATGAGACTTGTATTAAGCTTTCTCAACTTTTTGATGGTACCATCCCCGTATATGACCCTAGACAAACATATGTAATTAATTACTGGCACCATAAATACATGTATGTTCTTCACTGGCCACAAGCAGGTGGTAATTTCAAGAATCCACATTCCTATGTGCTAGCATCTGACCTTATTGCCATGGTATTGGCTGACTTTTATTTCCTATTGGCAAAAGCCACACTACATATGTATTAGCCTAACTTGGTCAGTAACAGTGCACTTTGTTTTGTTCATAAACAACAGAAAAATAACCCTGATAATGAAACAACTGCCCCTCATATGGGCACACACGACTTCAACCATCATTGCATGGACAGCCCTTTTTGTCTAATATCTTACTATAATTTACCTGCCGTTTTATCTCTTTTTAGCACCCCACCTTAAGTGCCCCCATTTGTCTGGTACACAAGCTCTGAAATATTGCCTGTTAATCAAGCTAACAATGTTTCAAATTAAGGTCTACAATTGGCGCTCCCTTAAATTGAATTTCCTAAGTAGCTGGGGTGCTTAAAGGGAGAATACGGTAGACAGTATGTGAGTTAAATGCCACTTTAAGTGAGATTACCCAATTGCTGGAACTTGACTACCTTGGCACAATATCAACATACAATAGCATTGGTCACTTAACAGAATACATGTCTGCATGTTGTATTAGTGTAATGTAAACAAAACTGACTTTAAACAGTTGATTCCACCACAGTGTATAAAAAAAAGACAACTAAATATCCAAAAATTGTATAAATATGCTTACAGTCAGGTTTGTTCTGTTCGGCTTCGCATCCAAATCTTCTCTGACAACATAAAAGTCCCATCAACCTCCTGCTGATGGTCTACCAGAGCGCAGGGGATTAAGAACTGCACGAACTACCACAACACAGCTTCCACCAGCCTGACAGGACTGCACTTACAGCTGCAGACACAGCTTCCACCAGCCTGCACAGGACTGCACTTACAGCTGCACACACAGCATCCACCAGCCTGCACAGGACTGCACTTACAGCTGCACACACAGCATCCACCAGCCTGACAGGACTGCACTTACAGCTGCACACACAGCTTCCACCAGCTTGTACCTGTATAGGAGTGCATTAACTGCTACAAGACAGTGTACATCACCTTCCACAGGACTGCATTAACTACAGCAAGATGGGTTTCAGAACAAGACTGTTTGAAGCTTGTGGAGGACTGCACCCAGCTGATAGTACTGGACTCTACAGTAGCTGCTGCAGAATTGTCAACCAATCACTATGGCATATAAGTTTCATGTTCAAGTTGTAACCTAGGATTCCCAATAAAAATACAGTAAAATACAAAATGAAGTTTCTGTCTCCAGCACATGCACTGTAAAATCATCTTATCATCCAGCATATCATCATCACTCAACTGTATCACCTTTCAAATTAAAACAAATATAATAAATTATCATTATATTACATTCAAATCAAATGGGACATCCAAATCCTCTTTAGCACTCAAGATGTGGGTTCCTTCCATATTTCTGTGTAAATCTACAGACTGACACACATGTACCTTTGACTCATTCCATACCAGTCCCTGATTTTTCCGTATATTTACCTAGATTTAAGACGACAACTGCACATTTAAATTTTTCATGAAAAGAACCACTGACCAAGGCCTGTGACCATAGTATGGAATGAGTTAAATTGGATTAAAATAAGCTTGTACAGAGACTCACTTCACTGTAACTTGAGACACACTTTCTTTTTATCCCCAAGTGTCATAAACACACTGTTTTACACAAAGGCATGCAAGATTCTCCATTCACAGAGCCCTGATAGTCAGCAGTCAATTCCTACAAATCTTATGCACAACATGCCTTCACGAACATTTTTAAGTTGTGTTTACACACACACCTTGGCAGAAGCTTCCAGTTGGTCATTTGTTTTGTTCTGTTTGGATTGGCGATTCAATTGCTTCTTTGCAACAGATATCAAACAAAACCCAAGAGTCCTAAAACTTGTCACACCCAACTCATTTAGGAGTTTGATTGTAAAAAGTTCCCACACTTCTGTCAATGGCTTTAGGTTTGTGAGGCAGCAAGTTTTTGTCTTACTTCAGTATGTTTTTAATGATATTTACCTTTAACCCATCCCAATGGATCATCTTATGTTGATGATGTCAAACATTCTGCACTCTTTAACACTAAACAAATTATGCTAAAAAAGTATAAAGGACACAGAAGTACCTGTTATAAAAGATCACCTCTTTTCCCTGACAAAGGTAGTTTCACTTGGCGTGTAAAATTAACATACAAATACTTATAAGTCGTAAAAGTGTTTTTAAAGCCATGTAGTTTCTCATATCAATACATCTTCATAGCAGGTACTACCATGTATATCAATAAAATTGTCTGCTAAACACTAAAAAAAACCCAGGACACACACTCGTTTCACTGAAAATGGTGGGCACCAAAATTCTGTCTGCAATTCTGCACCTCACTCTCGCACACTTTCGCGTTTAAAAAAAGTTCTGATGCATTCAAAATATACAAAGAAAATGCCAAAAACACTGCTCAGTATCTTTGCATTATGACATATTTGGGGAAATGTTTTAAGGTTATTAATTAGGCAATTACAAATTAAGTAAATATGTATGCATAAATTAAACATCCTATGGGAAACTTGCTGCACATTAGCTCATACGAGATTCAGTGGAGGATGATTTAAACATGAACATTACAAATGACATCAAACCTCAGTAACTTCTCTTTTTACTTATAATATCCACAAATGTTCATTTGAAGGGGGTATGACACATAAGCAGTGACTTACAGCAATCTACATGTATGAAGACAACCAAGGATTCAAATAAAAAGTGCAATATAATGAATGAATTTTCTATAACCTGCCAACATATAATTTCATTCATTAATCGCACTGTCATAACCAGTTACTTGCAATGAATGAGTGACGATGGTTTCAGCTACTTCATTTTTGAAAAGAATTGCCTTAAATCTGCATCAGACTGAAACTAAAGCAATAAACCAAACAAAAGGGCTGTATGAACAGCTCGTCCTCAGCTGACCATGATATTCAACCCGTAAGAAGTCCATTCCAGTCTAGCAGATGAGGATTTTGGAGAGGAAGTAAAGCTAGTTTCCTCTGCAATCCCCACTGGCTTACATGGTAAACAATAGGAATACATGCATAACTGATAGGTACCCAAATTGAAAAATTTATTAAAAATCACGGATCCAGACTGTCACCACCTAGAGAACAATTTTGACTGGGCCTCCCACAAGCTACATTTCCTCTAAATTTCAGAACAATCTGTGCGATAGTTTTGAAGCGAAAAATGGGAAAAACACACAAAAATTTGTTTAAAAAATATAGATACAAAAATTGCAGCACCACCTGTTGAACCAATTAAGTCTGAGGGTCCCCACAAGTGTCCCCATGCAATTTCAAAGCAACTGACTGAGTGGTTTTGGAGAAGATTTTAGAAGATTTTGCCCAAAAAATCATAACAAAATCATTGAAGCACAGCCATTTGAGTACACTTGGTAGAGACCCACAGAGGGGACATCCCCATCCCGTTGCAAGTGAATTTGGCAGACAGTTTTGGAGAGGAAATTGATAATGTAAATTGTAGATGGATGGATAGACAATGGAAAATACTATAACCCCAGCTGACTTGTCAGCTGAGGTTAAAAAACCAGGTCTGAAATTTTCAAAATTTGTTTCTCTTTTGCTATTGGGATCCTTGAAAGGCTGGCCTCTTTAATACACCATATTTTCAAATTAACTGAAACAACTGTATCTTAGATACAACAAATAAATTTTATTATATAAGACCTTTTTTCACTCATGACACATTCTCTAGTTAATAGGGATACCCCTTATAATGTACAAATTGACTCCAAATTGATTTTAGAGAATGAAAAACACTTGATTTGCCTTCATACTTGCTGCATAGCATTGCCACAATGTCATCAAATGAATCTTAACTGTACAGTCTTTCAAAAAATGAGTAGTACACAAGTTAACTTAAGATGTTAAGTAAAGAAAATTGTCAGGCCCCATTCAAATGACAGTGACCTGGTCATATGTCCTTAAACTTTGTGCAGCATTGCTTCCAGCTCAATGGCACTACATGGCAAACATTTGGCTTACATCGTTGGTCCCTGTGCAGGCAAGAATGGACATCTAACTGATTTATAATATCTATGGTTTGACGAACATGATAGAATTTGAACTTTCACAGTGCTTTAATTGTCAACATAACTTCTAGCACTAATCTTATTCCAGTATGCCTCTTACTATCACACACTCTGAGTGAAAGATAAAATGGGAAACATACTCTGGTTCTCAAGTATTTCCGGTCATTGCAAATATTATCACCCTGTGTTACCTTCTTAATTTGTGACTTGTTTATAACATGTACACATATGTACATGTATATAAGCCTTCAGAATGTCTGACATAAGGGCATGCAGCATAAACTTTTGCCAAAGACTGGAGAGTTTTTAGAGGAAGATTGTGTAGCATTTTGAGAGAAGGGATATCATGTGGACCACCGCAAGCTGACCTCTAACAAAAAGGCTGACCTCTAGCAAAAAGGCTGACCTGTGATCTCTGTGTTTCACTGCACACTTTATGTTCAACACTAAATACTGGCAACATATCTTAGCATTCCCCAACACAGGAAATTCATATTTGGTGTAAACGTGGCCGGCTATACACCACAAACAACATAAATACAGGCAAATGTAGCATCAACCACAGCACTGTGTCAACCAAGCATTAAACTACCTGTCATTTGTCTATAGTGAGCCATCTGGATTGAAACTTACATTCAAATTCTTATGTCACATATCCAACCTGTGTAATGAAGTATAAATCCATTTGGTAAAGCTACTTTAAGTTTTCAATTACAACTGGACTATACTCCTAGCACATCTCTCATGATGCCCCTTTGTTCCCTTAAATTACATGGTAATACACTTAACACCTGGGTCCAGCATTCTTGTGTGGCATACAGTTGGGAAGCTCCCTTAAATTTCTCAAAATGACATCTATTTGCACTTAACAAAATTACTCAGGGAGGGTTACACCTTGTTCTGCAGCCTCATGCATTCACATGATATGTTAGGTCCCATCCTGTTCTCGTGATGCCTGCATTATAATCTAATTTGATGCTCACATACATGAACTTTGTTACTGTGACTTATAATTACACGACTTAAGAAATAATCAACTTTCTATGTCCAATATCTTGAATAAATGTGCATTTTTTAACACTCGGACTTGACTTTTTTTTTTTTTTTTTTAAATTTTCATGGCAGCAGTTTCTGTCACTATAAGGACAAGCAATCAGTTAAATCTACAGATTTAGGAATTTCAAATAATTCCAACTAGTAATTACCTGTCCTGGACAACACAGCATGCCATTATATCAAAGTTCCGTGGAATTTGTTACCATATCACAGTTGTGACATTTCACAGCTGGCCTTTTTGTTACTCATAGCTACCACCCTATCCTTTATCACAGTTCGGCCTCCAAACAGCATTCATGGCTTGTGACGGTTGAAGGGCACGGCAGATGGGTCTAGACAGACAGACTGCCCTCACGGAAGTTGGTTTTGCCAATCAGACAATTGATCAGGACACTCTCACCCTTCCTACTTGCTTCTTTTGCTTCATCAAGAATTTGGTCAATTTGGTCTTCATTTGATCGATCCAGCAAGTATCCCTTGCCTCCATAACCTGTAGCCACATCATGGTAGTTTGTGAACTGAAAATCAAAGCAGATCAAAGGCAAATTAGATCAAAATACTATGCAAAAAAATGTATCAAAGAATGGGATTTATTTAACTAATATGTTCTTTGTTGTATTTTCAGATTGAATAATGTTAGTCCAGCACTGAACCCACAAGACACTTAGCCTTTACAAGAGGCATTTTTTAAACATAGTAATGTACACAGGTTTCTTGACTTATGAGGCCAATTTATGAATATATTTATATCCTAAATGTGGATCCATATGTCTTCCTCTCACCCAAGATACAAATTTAATAGTTCACAATGGTCTTTGTCTTGTAAGACCACTCCAAAGGGAGTCCACCTAACTTGAATGACCAAGATAATTTGAGCAGATATTTTCATCTTATCTGTATTGCTTGTGAAAGCAAGTCTGTCTTGGAAAACCACAATTTGATGGTCCCACAGGGAGGTCTCTCAAGATGTGCACCACTGGATTTGCTTTGGTTTGATTCCAATCATAATAAGGAAGACAAAAATTTAGTCTTTCAGCATGAAACAGGCTTCCAGCACTGCCTGATTAACACAGTCAAGCAACATAGGCTTCCAGCACTGCCTGATTAACAGAGTCTTCCAGCATTGCCAGATGGACACAGCCAAGCAACACAGGCTCCCAGCACTACCTTATTAACATAGTGAAACAACGGACGCTTCCAGCGCTGCGTGACTAACACAGGTTTTCAGCACTGCCTGATTAACACAGATTTCCAGCATTGCCCGATTAATACAGGTTTCCCGCACTGCCTGATTAACACAATCAAACAACACAGCCGTACAACATTGTATGATTAACACAGCGAAGCAACACATGCTTCCAGAGCTTCCTAAGTCTCATAACCTCACTGGACAACATCGGCTTCAAGCACTTAATGACTGACACACAGTCAAGTCTCATAACCTCACTGGACAACAAAGACTTCCAGTGCTTAATGATTGACACATATTCAACCCTCATAACCTCACTGGACAACATAGGCTTCAAGTACTTAATGACTGACACACAGTCAATTCTCATAACCTCACTGGACAACATTGGCTTCCAGCACTTGATGACTGACACACAGTCAATTCTCATAACCTCACTGGACAACATTGGCTTCCAGCACTTAATGATTGACACACATTCAATCCTCATAACCTCACTGGGCAACATTGGCTTCCAGCATTGCCTGATTAACACAGTCAATTCTCAAAATGTAGCTGACAACATTGGCTTCCAGCACTTCCTGATTAACATACAGTCAAGCAACATAGGCTTCCAGCACGTCCTGATTTTCACCCAGTCAAGTGTGACAATGTCACTGGCACACTGTATGGAGGAGACCGAGGGGCCATGATCTATGCTTTTACTGACCCCACATTGCCACTTTGTTCTGATATGAAAAGAAACTCAGGTGGTTTTTATTGTATGTAGCTTATTTCTTATTTTATCATAATTACTTTATCACAGAAAAATATATAACAAAGATGTACATGTATTTGACAAATCTTCCCCTTGCAGGTTAATGGGCCAAATTGTTGATTGTTACAGCATACATATAAAATTATTACTGTCAATATCATAATTCAATGACTATTGTGTGTTTGACCAATAAAACTGCATAATCTATTAGTAATTTGTGAGTCAAGTGTACATCGTATATACATCTCCAATATTGTGTCTTTGTCCTTTTGTTTATCTTCCTTGAGTTTCTTGTGTATTGGGATGTTGATAAAAAGAAAAAAAATCTTACATCAAGTTCACAAGCCACATTGCTTCCAAAAAGTGGTACTTGCTCCCTGGAGATCTGGGTCCAGCATGCATCATTGCCCACCAACGCCAGAACTGCTGTCTGTCCACAGATTAACATGTTTAGCATGCAATGTCATGTGCCACAAGGATTGCAAGTGGTTAGCAGTACAATCAGAGGATTCAACATAAAAACATACCCAACTGTCTGTGAAGGGTTACTCTTATTTTAAAAATCAAAAATGACAACAGTGATCCAGGTATTCTAACACAAAATTGAAGCTTCAAGAGGTCCAAACTTACTGAAATATCTTTCCACCAGACTGTGCATCTTTTCCACTGCTAAATAGTTTACAAAAACTTATAGAAATGCTAACTTCTACTGATAGGATTTCCTTATAAACTGGACATTGAAATGAGGATATTTGTTTTCCACTATTCATGAAATATATAAAATATTCATAGAAAACTAGACTATAGATATATTTAAACTTTTACTTTTTGCAACATGAAGATCTGGACAAAGCGTTTTACCTTATGTCTTGTGAATGTGTCAAACTCAGCAACACTGTAGCCCAGTGAGCCATCTCCATATATGATCCATACTTCACTGTCAGGTCGACACAGTTTGGCCCCCAAAGCAAAGCCTCCTCCTACCCCGAGAGTACCAAATGCACCTGGATCTAGCCAGCACAAAGGGCCCCCAGGTCTACAGGCAAAAATGCCATTATCTAAGTGCCACGTTGTGTAAATTAAATTATTTCCACATGTATAAACTTTCATGTTTGTTGCATTAGAGGTATCTAACTAGTGTTTGCATTTCATTATATTAGACATAGTTCCTATTAAAAGTATGTTAAAATACTATTCTATTGAGTTCTTTTTCACAAGTTCTGTGCCATCGGCAAAATAAGCAAAAGTAGAAAAGAAGCAAAGCTAATTGAATTAAGGTGTCTATGTTTGAATGCTATTCATTTGATGGTGCTTTCATACATTCAATTGTACTTGCTATGTACACCCATACCTACCCAAAGTCATTTGTTGCTTTTGACCACATTTCAAGGACACAAGAGTCACTTTTTCATCAATATACAAGCCGCTTAAGAGGACAGGCTTGGACTTTGGCACAGACTGATACAGTTCCCAAAATTTGGATATAAAGTTACGATTATAATAAATTACCACGAGGTTTGAGCTGTATCAGTGCCTGTAAACACCAGTACAACTCACAAAAATATAGGCATGTTACATTTAAGCTAATACAAGGTTTGAGCTGTATCACTACCAGTAGACCTTGACACACAGCGGCCAAAATATAGTTTATAATGTTACTTTAACACACGGTTTGAGCTGTATCACTACCTGTAGATATTGATACAGCTCCCACAATATAATTATAATGTTATTTTATACCTTATCACACAGTTTGAGCTGTACCACTTCTTGCAGACATTGATACAGTTCCAAAAATATAGTTATACTGTTATAAGTTATCACACCGTCTGAGCTGTATCACTGCCTGTAGACCATGATACAGCTCCCAAAATATAATTATAAATGTTAAGTTATCACACAGTTTGAGCTGTATTACTGCCTGTAGACATTGATACAGCTCCCAGAATATAATTATGTTATGTTATAATTTATCACAAGGTTTGAGCTGTATCACTGCCTGTAGACATTGATACAGCTCCCACAATATCATTATAATGTTATGTTATAAGTCATCAAATGGTTTGAGCTGTATCACTGCCTGTAGACCATAGTACAGCTCCCAAAATATAATGTTAAGTTATCACACGGTTTGAGCTGTATCACTGCCTGTAGACATTGATACAGCTCCCACAATATCATTATAATGTTATGTTATAAATCATCACATGGTTTGAGCTGTATCACTGCCTGTAGACCATAGTACAGCTGCCAAAATATAATGTTAAGTTATCACACGGTTTGAGCTGTACCACTGCCTGTAGACATTGATACAGCTCCCACAATATAATTACAATGTTATGTCATATGTTATCATAAGGTTTGAGCTGTATCACTGCCTGTAGACATTGATACAGCTCCCACAATATAATTATAATGTTATGTCATATGTTATCATAAGGTTTGAGCTGTATCACTGCCTGTAGACATTGATACAGCTCCCACAATATAATTACAATGTTATGTCATATGTTATCATAAGGTTTGAGCTGTATCACTGCCTGTAGACATTGATACAGCTCCCACAATATAATTATAATGTTATGTCATATGTTATCATAAGGTTTGAGCTGTATCACTGCCTGTAGACATTGATACAGCTCCCACAATATAATTATAATGTTATGTCTTATGTTATCATAAGGTTTGAGCTGTATCACTGCCTGTAGACATTGATACAGCTCCCACAATATAATTATAATGTTATGTCATATGTTATCATAAGGTTTGGCAGGGCTCGACAATTTTTTTAAAAATCACTTGTCCGCAGGGCAAGTAAATTTCAAAATCCACTTGCCCGCATACAAAATCCACTTGTCCTGATAAAACTTCTATAAACATCGTTTTTTTCAAACACAATGCTACGGCCTACACAAACCATTTACCCTACAATATATTTGCCGCGAATTGTCGCTTGCAAATTCGCACAAAAATGTCAAATTTTACGATTCAAGCTGCAACTGTTCGACAGTGAAACTGGCAAAACATTAAAAATACAAATTAAAAAAGTAAGCTATTTGCATGGGGTGACTAACGATGAAAAATGCATTGTAATTTCTGGGACGATAGGAGTCCATATCCCGGTTAAACTTAAAAGTTAAATAACGATTAAAATAGTTGAATTGGTTTCAGGATCCTTTCTCGCTGCCTCTGATGCCGTGATGAGATGCATATCGTTTGCGTACCTACCATGAACGCTATCGGTACATCATAGTAAATTTGCGTATACAGTATTGGCAAGTTCCTCGCAATAAACGGTGTTCTTAAATCAAATTCAAACGAAAATTTTAATATTTCAAATCAGAAATCGAGCGTGGGCACACCGTCAACATCTTTCATGCAACTGTACACAAACAGCTGCTTTTGCCATGTGGCCTGACGCACAACACATCACCCGATTGGTCAATTGAGTCACATGCAAAAATGAGCCAATTGCGGCTCGTGCTGCAGTGTTTTCATCATGGCTTCTCTCAGTGAACATGTGTGAATATGCCGTAATTTACGGAGGGAACACACAAACGGGAAGCTTTTTTTTTAATTGCAGCATGCGAAAATAAAGATTCCAGTGTTTATAGCAACAATTATTTGGAGTCACAGGCAAATACGCAAAGGTAGGGGGATAGAGAAATGATGCTCCGTTCACCGTAGATTACTCCACGCAGTCACTTGCGTGTGACTGGCAGATGTGTGTTTTGCTTGGCCGGGAAGTCAACTTGCGGCACCATTACATGATCTCTAACACTTTTAGAGCCCACCGATAAATTGTCTTTGATGCTAATTTGCTCAAGAATTCGCCATGCAAGTTTTAAATTTTTTTGATGTTCCTTTGTCATCGTTCGGGCAGATAAGACTGACGGTGAGGTGCTGTGACCTTGCCCCGATACGGGCGAAAGCCAATACGCCGCAATGCATGACTGCTGGTACCTTTGATCTCGTCGTCTCGTAATCAAAATGAGCGGGCTGTTTATAAACCAATTATATACGTTCTATTGTTTTACTGTGCCTATCATCGCAATGTTATTACAAGGCAAGGTGTAGCGTCCCTTCAAGGTGTCGCGTGGGTTAGCTTGGCATTGCGAGTGAATGATCGCAAGAGCCGGGAACAAAAAATCCCCAAACTTTAATAAAATGTACATGTGGTAAAAGATTTTTTTCACTAGTCCGTAGGGCTAGTGCTTGAAAATTTCGACTAGTCCGAGCCCAACTTCAGGCCGCCCGGGGCTATCGGACATGCGAATTGCCGAGCCCTGTTTGGGCTATATCACTGCCTGTAGACATTCATACAGCTCCCACAATATAATTATAATGTTATGTCATATGTTATCATAAGGTTTGAGCTGTATCACTGCCTGTAGACATTGATACAGCTCCCACAATATAATTATAATGTTATGTCTTGTGTTATCATAAGGTTTGAGCTGTATCACTGCCTGTAGACATTGATACAGCTCCCACAATATAATTATAATGTTATGTCATATGTTATCATAAGGTTTGGGCTATATCACTGCCTGTAGACATTGATACAGCTCCCACAATATAATTATAATGTTATGTCATATGTTATCATAAGGTTTGAGCTGTATCACTGCCTGTAGACATTGATACAGCTCCCACAATATAATTATAATGTTATGTCATATGTTATCATAAGGTTTGAGCTGTATCACTGCCTGTAGACATTGATACAGCTCCCACAATATAATTATAATGTTATGTCTTATGTTATCATAAGGTTTGGGCTGTATCACTGCCTGTAGACATTGATACAGCTCCCACAATATAATTATAATGTTATGTCATATGTTATCATAAGGTTTGAGCTGTATCACTGCCTGTAGACATTGATACAGCTCCCACAATATAATTATAATGTTATGTCATATGTTATCATAAGGTTTGGGCTGTATCACTGCCTGTAGACATTGATACAGCTCCCACAATATAATTATAATGTTATGTCATATGTTATCATAAGGTTTGAGCTGTATCACTGCCTGTAGACATTGATACAGCTCCCACAATATAATTATAATGTTATGTCATATGTTATCATAAGGTTTGAGCTGTATCACTGCCTGTACAAACCCTGAGCTTCATCATCATCAGACTGATGGATATCAAACACAGAGGCAATTTCATTTTTCTGTTTCAATTCTGTGTTCCTAAGTTAAAATCCTGTCCTCAGTGGAATCCAGCAGTTTGCTGTTATTTGGGGATGAGTTGGTTTTGGGAGGACTTGGCCATGGGACATTATCACATATGGACAAGGTGTTGGGACACTACGCCATGTGTAACAACTAGCTGGATATGAGATGGTCAGGAGTGCTTGACTGTAAATAAAATGTGCTAAGGAGGCTGGCTGGTCAGCGTAAGAGCATGACTCAGCATGTCAATGAGTAATTACCTCAGTATATAAGCTGCACTCCCCACAAAGTCTCCACCATCTGCCACCAGGATACTATCTGTCTCCAGCTTCTCCTCCAGTTTGTGGAGCACTTTCAGAGGGTTGAGATGGCGATCAGTTGGCTCCAAAGCTTTCTCTCTGACACAGTTAACAGAATACACATTAAGCATTTCAATCACTGTTTCAATATTGGTCATTTTAAAATTGCTAACAAATACAAATTAAGTCACAATCGATATGAATCAAGTGCACTCCCAGTAGGATAACATAAAGGTACATGCATTAGGATAATATAAAAGCACTCGCATTAGGATAACATAAAGGCACACACATTAGGATAACATAAAGGCACACACATTAGGATAACACAAAGGCACACACATTAGGATAACATAAATGTACACGCATTAGGATAACAAAAAGGCAGGCACATTAGGATAACATAAAGGCACACACATTAGGATAACATAAAGGCACACATATTAGGATAACATAAATGTACATGCATTAGGATAACAAAAAGGCAGGCACATTAGGATAACATAAAGGCACACACATGTAGTGTCCCCAGATTAGCATGCATATGCATAAACATATGTACAAAACATTCATGCTTCACTTAAAGAGTAACTTAGCATTTCTTGTAATATTATGCACAAAGATCAATGAGTAAGTGGGAGACAATGAAACAGACTCCTACCGATTTGCCTTCTCTTTCTCCTCGTCTCTACTCTTGAGCATCTGTGGCCACTCAGCATCACACCTGTAGCCCCTCAGTGCCTGCTCCAGGGATACCATAAAACTACCTACATCTGCCAGCACTGCTTCCTCTGGCTTCCAGAACATGTCAGAGTTCTAAAAACAAATAAAACACAGGATCTCATGCCTCTCTTTCATGCCTGTCCTGTCCATTGACACACTTCAAGTAAAATTGTCACAAGCTTTCTCTTGTTTTGTCTTCTTTTTAGTACCCCATGATCAGCTAAATTGGACAATAAGGAAAAATATAGAATTTTGTTGATCAATGAATTTCTATTCAATAATAAGAACTATCCACAAGCCAGGACAGCTGTGTGAACAGCACATCCCTACCTGACCTTAACATTCAACCTATAACAAGACGCATCCTGGTTTAGGGGCACCTAGAAGTTTTTCTACGCAATTTTCATGCAATTGGCAGTGTAGTTTTAGAGAAAAGTTGTGATTTTAAGATTTTGCTCCCCCCCCCCCAAAAGATAAATAAATGAAAAATACAAAAGAATAAAGGTGCATCAACACCACATTTGAAGTAAATGTGGCTGATGATTTTAGAGAAGTTGAAAATATGAATTACCACTGAAATCCTCACTGACTTGCATTGTAATCAATAGGAATGTAACACAAATACCCAAATTGACAAATTTGTTAAAAATCAGGGATCCACAGCATCACCATCTAGTAAAACTTTGTTTAACCCTTTCACAAAGTATGTTTCCATCAAGTTTCAGCACAATCAGCATGACGGTTTTAGAGAAGTCAAAAATATTGTAAACACACAAAGAAGTGTTCAAAACAAGAGATAGATAAGAACAGAAAAATTGCAGCACCATTGTAAACACACAAAGAGTTGTTTAAAACAAGAGATAATTAAGAATATGAAAAATTACAGCACCATCTGTAGAACAAATTCAGGACTAGGGGGTTACCAGAAGTGTCCCTATGTAGTTTTGAAAGACTTGGTCAAGCAGTTTCAGAGCACCAGTTTTCGAAACCTTTTATCTTAAAAAATACCAAAATCACTGAAGCATGACCATTTGCACAAACATGGTAAACACCTACCAAAGGTACATCCCCATCATGCTTGAAGTGTTTCTGGCTGAGGAAGAAGTCAAAACTCTGAATTACCATGCAACCCTTATTGACTTACATTGTAATCCATAAGAATGAATGCATCAACCTACAAATATCCTAATTGAAACATTTGGATATCTATCACATTTCCACCTAGTGAATAACCTTCTTTTACCCTTTTACAAGCTACATTTCCATCGAGTTTCAAGACAATCCACATGATGGTTTTTGAGGAGAAGTAAAAACAGCAAAAACACACAAAATCAATTTAGACAAAAATAAAAAGAACAAAATTGCAGTGCCATCTATTGAAGGAAATTAGTTGTAGTAATCTGTGGAAGTGTCCCTATGCAATTTTGAAGGACTTAGGTTAGCAGTTTCAGAAAAACATAATTTTTTGAAGAGTTTGCTAAAAAATCTTACATTTTATAGAATGGATGACAGATCACAAAACCATCTTATAACCTCAGCTAACTGACAAGTCAACTGAGGTTAACACACAGAGAACATCCAGATTTGACTTGACATCTGTTACAAAAAGCATTATAAGCTACACTAAGGTTTTGGTCAGGGCCTTATTCCTATATTATCTATTTTTGTGTGACAGCATGTTGTAGATACACGACATATCAGCCTAGGAACTTTTGGAAGAGTAACACGTATCATCTTACCTTGTATAACTGTTCTTTGTTTAGAGTAACACGTATCATCTTACCTTGTATAACTGGTCTTTGTTTAGAGTAACACGTATCATCTTACCTTGTATAACTGGTCTTTGTTTAGAGTAACACGTATCATCTTACCTTGTATAACTGGTCTTTGTTTAGAGTAACACGTATCATCTTACCTTGTATAACTGGTCTTTGTTTAGAGTAACACGTATCATCTTACCTTGTATAACTGGTCTTTGTTTAGAGTAACACGTATCATCTTACCTTGTATAACTGGTCTTTGTTTAGAGTAACACGTATCATCTTACCTTGTATAACTGGTCTTTGTTTAGAGTAACACGTATCATCTTACCTTGTATAACTGTTCTTTGTTTAGAGTAACACGTATCATCTTACCTTGTATAACTGTTCTTTGTTTAGAGTAACACGTATCATCTTACCTTGTATAACTGGTCTTTGTTTAGAGTAACACATATCATCTTACCTTGTATAACTGTTCTTTGTTTAGAGTAACACGTATCATCTTACCTTGTATAACTGTTCTTTGTTTAGAGTAACACGTATCATCTTACCTTGAATAACTGTTCTTTGTTTCTGTTGACTGCAATTATTGTTGATTTTCTGCTTAATACTCTTCCATAGCCAAGTCTAAAATCACAGACTGCACCTGTAGGTACCAGACAACAAAGTTATGATAGCTTCCTGAAGGCAATATGGCCTTTAAACTATTAGTCCGGGAGATGAGACACCTTTATTTATGTTTTCGAGTGCATTTTGTTTGAACATGTTTTCTAAGGCAGAAATACCTGGAGAAATCATATCTGGAAGTCTTACAAGCTGAAAGTGGTCCATTTTCTTTCCATGCAGCTGTTTTGGAGGGAATTTCGCCTTCCAAAATTGGCACAAAATTAAGGGGTAGGGGAAATTGAAACAACCATATCTTCGTCCATACTGCTTACATCAGAATGAGTTACCCCTCAAAATGTTTGTATTTAGCCCCTCTATCCAATGAAGCAAACCAAATTTGAATATGTTAATTAGTGACGTCAACAGAGGTCATAAGGTCACCAAAACGGGTCAGAGGCTATACCTCCTGGAGGCTCCAGAAAAAACACCACAAACTAGAAGAAACAAGACCAAAATGATATATTTGACTTTTATTCAGTAGAAAAGATGATACTTCAGACATCTGACTATAGTAAATCTTTGTAAAAGACAATCTGCATTGTTAAAAACAAACTGATTCAAGTTTTTCGTTCCTACATCAAATATTGACATCTTCTGCCCTTGTGCATTACCTATCAAAGATAAATGTATGTGGAACATATTTCAAAATATTGCTCAATTCATTTGATTATATTTACGTATGTTGGGGTAATTTATGTATCAATCAGTGATTAGGCCTAACAAGCAACAGTAAGTGAAATTTATCTTAAACTGAACTTCTCATAGTGAAAGTGGGTAATGCCCACTTCAAGTACACTGCATGGTAATGACTGAAAGTGGGGAATCCCTGCTTCAAGTACATCATGTACATTGCATTGTGAAACTGAAAGTGGGGAATTCCTGCCTCAAGCACATTGCATTGTTCTGAAAGAGGGTAAACCCCATCTCTGTTCTGTTCTGTTGTGTATAAATACTGGGCAGATCTTTTCGTGGAGTAACAGTTCCCAGGGGTGTAGGACAATTAGTCCATGTATCATGTTGCAGACAGTCTGCTTTTGAAAGTGTCTATTGTCTCTGCAGAAATTTGGTGACTGGTGAGATTGTTCCAGTTTATGACCACTGTTGGAAAGAACAAGTTTCTGTGTTTTTCGGCTTGTGATGTACATATTAAGTTTTTCATTAAGTATAAGTCAGAGATATGGGTTGTGTGTTACTTGTCGAAGTTGTTGTTGGTATAAATGATAACAGTGGTGTTTAGGTTATTTGGTCCTGTTGATTTGCATGATATAACAAAATTTTGTTGGTGTTGAACTTCATGCCCCACGTGTTTGACCAGTGCTCGAGTGCAATTAGGTCTTGTATTGTCTTTCTGTCCGGATTTGATGTACCGGAAGTGTTTGCTGTTTTTCTGAACAAAACTAGTTTTGATAATGTAATGAGATATTAAGAATAAGATTTTCGTATCTTTGACTGGGTGTGTCCTTTATGTTCATTGTAGATTTCAATATTGAAATGTTTATGGGATGACTGCATGTGGTTATATGGTTTCTGCTTACGTTTTATCAGTTTTTTTTATCTTTAACTGCCGCCTCCATTTGTATTCTGGTCTTTGTGGTGTATGTTGTAATTTGGTGGGAAAATTTCACTGTCCTTGTTAGAATTGTCTAGCCACATTTCTGTTCCTAAAATAAGGTCTGGTTAAATGTAGTTTGTAATTAGGGCTTAATCTGTTTATTATTTTTTGTTTTTGTTTTTGACACTTTAGCAGTTAACTAGTAAAGTCCCAGTTGTTTGCTTTAGGTAGGCAGTAGGCCGAAGAGGATGGTAAGCAAAAGGACAGTGCATTTTCTCCACTCTGCTGTTGGAAAGACATTTAATCTTGGCCTAAGTTAGGCCAGTAGAAAAGCCAGTCAGTTTACTGCTTGCTTTTGGTGAGCAGGAAAGTTATCAGCCTTTATTTTATTTCGTGAATGTGCTGTTTGTATCATCCTTATTCTTTGTTTTATGCACTTGTGTTTTGTACAGATGCAGTGATATTTTATGCACTTATGCTTTGTTTCTAGATGCAGTGATATTTTATGCACTTGTGTTTTGTAAAGATGCAGTGAAAGCTACATGATAGTTGATAAGTCTGCATTACTCCATGTCAGTTGTGACAATGTCAGATAAGCCATCAACAAGTACCGGTGTCAGAGAATACTTGCCCCCCCCCCCCCCCCCCCGAACGGATGGTCCCCCAGGGGCCCATTCATTTGCCAAACGTTTGCCCCCCCCCCAAAAAAATACCTTGTAGGAATTATCTCACAATCCCTCCAAGTTGTTTTTTTTTTATTTGTGCAACACATATTTTAGCACAAATCTACCCCACATGTATAGATTCGGGTGTCTCCATTTCCCCCTGATTCCTGGTTATCTGCATTGCTGGAGATACATACGCAGCATATCTGGCTCTTGATATGAATGAAAAAAATACAATAAAACACCAGATTTTTTTAAAAAGAAAGCTCTTTCATACTGGGAGGGCCTAAATATTCTGGAATGGACTCAGGGATGTGGGTTTTCAGCTGATTTCCTCTGTTTGTAAGCATCTTAAAGTGGATATAAATGGGAGGGGCCCTTTGGTTCCAGAATATTTGGGTCCCCTATTTGTTTGTGTCTTAAAGTGGATGTGAATGGGCAGGTGGGCCCTTTGATTCCGGAATATTTGGGCCCCCTGTTTTTAAGTAAATGCATTGCAGTGGATATATATATATGGGAAGGGGGGCCCTTTGGTTCCAAAATATTTGGGCCCCCTTTTTGTAAGTAAATGCCTTGCAGTGGATATAAATGGGGAGGGAGGGGCCTTTGGTTCCAGAATATTTGGGCCCCCTATTTGTTTGTGTCTTAAAGTGGATGTAAATGGGGAGGGGGCCCTTTGGTTCCAGAATATTTGGGCCCCCTATTTTAAGTAAATGCCTTGCAGTGGATATATATGGGGAGGGGGGCCCTTTGGTTCCAGAATATTTGGGCCTCCCATTTGCATGTGTCTTGAAGTGGATACAAATGGGGAGGGGGCCCTTTGGTTCCAGAATGTTTGGGCCCCCTGTTTGGAAGTAAATGCCTTACAGTGGATATAAATGGGGAGGGGGTCCCTTTGGTTCCAGGATATTTGAGCCCCCTTTTTGGTAAATACCTTGCAGTGAATATAAATGGGGAGGGGGCCCTTTGGTTCCAAAATATTTGGCCCCCTATTTGTATGTAAATGCCTTACAGTGGATATAAATGGGGAGGGGGCCCTTTGGCTCCAGTATTTTTGGGCCCCCTATTTGTTTGTGTCATAGAGTGGATATAAATGGGGAGGGGGAACCCTTTGGTACAAATAGGGGCCAAATATACTGAAACCAAAAGGCCCCCTCCCCATTTATATCCACTGCAAGGCATTTACTTATAATTATATATATATAATTACAAGTAAGGGGCCCAAATATTCAAGATCTACTTAATGCATTTAGATACCAAAAGGGGGCCCAATAGTCTGGAATGAAAGAGCCTCTTCCTCATTTATATCCACCTTGAGGCACTTAGATACTGTTCAGGGGTCAAGTGGCCAAAACATTTGGGAAACAAAAGCCTTTCCCGCCCCTCTCTACATAACTGGAAATTAAAAGCCATTTATAGTTATTTTACAGAAGTGTGTGTACATGTAGTTTGGGTAGCTCAGCTATTCATAAAAATTACTTTTATACTCAGATCGCGAACATACTTGCACCAAACTAAATTTCCCATTTTCTATTAGAAAGTAAACTGAGGATCGAGTCATCTGGTCATAATTCCGCATCAATTATAATGCCATTCACATGATTCAGGACTACATTTTAACATTTTGCACAGAATCTATTCTCATGCTGAGCTGACAAAACACTGTGACCAGCACCTTTTACCTTTAGTCTAGTGTAACATGACCAATTTTGCTATTTTGCACTGTTAACATCATCAATGTTACAACTGTAGTTAAGATGTCACATGAAATGCGACAAAAATCAAATATGAAAGGGGGCCCAAAAATCTGTTGACACGGGGTTGGCAAAGTAGAGTCGTCAGAGTATTACTAACATCTCTTTGCTAAGCTGGGAGAAAGCAAAGAGATCTCAGACGGCAACAACAAAGCAAAAGTCTCTAACCTTGGGGAAGCCAGGTACACAATCTTCAGAGAGAAGTATGCACCTAGAAAGGAGTCTGAACCACTAGCCAAAATTAAAGGAGCAGATGCTACCACTCTTCCCCCATCCAGGCGAGTTCTTTCACAAAAGCTGAACAGGACAAACTATGTGACTATGATTTGGAGAAATGCACACCTCCAGGACCCAATATCTGATTCAATTGATCCTAATGAGTGTGGTTGGAAACTAACTGATGGCAAATACCAGATGGTCTGGTTTGTTGGGGACTAAATGCCAAAAGACATAGCTGAGCACATTACAGCTGACCAACCATCAGACAATAATGACCAGGATGAGTATGAAAATTCCTTTGACTCTGATGATTCAGACTATGAAATCGAAGATGATTTATAAAGCACTTGAAAACCCTTGATTCAGTTTTCTTGATATATCAAAGGGTGCTATATATTTCCATTATTTTGCAGCAAGTCTGACTCTGTTTGGAAATGGCAACGAGTTATAGTCCCATTCACAAGTACCGAACTTCATCTGTTGAGTCCTCTCTATCATCCAAGTGGTCAGAAAAGACCATAAGCAATGTATCCGAGCTTTGCGTAATCCTGTTGTTCAGAAAGTTAGCCTAACAGCTGCGGACCACTTAACAATGTCAAGCAATGCACCAGAGTGGAAAATGTCAAAATTTGATGAAAAAGCAATGTAATTTGAATCAGTTTGTCTGAAACAATGCAGGTTGTCTTTACAAAGATTTACTGTAGGCAGATGTGTGAAGCATTATCTTTTCTACTGAATAAAAGTCAAATATATCATTTTGGTCTTGTTTCTTCTAGTTTGTGGTGTTTTTTCTGGAGCCTCCAGGAGGTATAGCCTCTGACCCGTTTTGGTGACCTTATGACCTCTTTTGATGTCACTAATTAACATATTCAAATTTGGTTTGCTTTATTGGATAGAGGAGCTAAATACAAACATTTTGAGGGGTAACACATTCTGATGTAAGCAGTATGGACGAAGATATGGCCGTTTAAATTTCCCCTACCCCTTAATTTTGTGCCAATTTTGGAAGGCGAAATTCCCTCCAAAACAGCTGTATGGAAAGAAAATGGACCACTTTCAGCTTGTAAGACTGCCAGATTTGATTTCTCCAGGTATTTCTGCCTTAGAAAACATGTTCAAACAAAATGCACTCGAAAACATAAATAAAGGTGTCTCATCTCCTGGACTATATGATACGGTCAGTAGGTGACCATATAACATACAATACGAAGGCAATATGGCCTTTAAACTATGATACGGTCAGTAGGTGACCATATAACATACAATATGAACAAGCATTATAAAGCAGACTGAAGAATTATTGTTACTTTGCTACTCAAACTCCAAAAATGAAAAAAAAATATTGATACTTTTTCACCGAAACTCCAATAATGTAAATTGTTCTCTCTTTCAAACCTCCAAGGGCAGCAAAATATTGTTCTCCTACTGAATTCAAAATACATTTTACTTTACCATGTTTACTTACAACACAGCTTTAAAACCCCAACATTTTTAGATTATTATTATGAACCAAAAAGGTCAGAAATGGAGACATCCTGAAATTCATTAAACATTCTGTACTGGCTTTCAAAATAAGCATCATCTCACCTGCCAGAATGACAACATCAGCTTCTTTAAGGGCATCTTTGCGTCGCTGTCGTATATGGATTGGACTGTCTTTGCCCAGCAGGCCTCGGGCCATACCACCCAAGAAACAGGGGATCCCCATATTCTATGTATACATAGCCATACATTTTATAGTCTCGCAACAACAGGAACAGAAAATCATAATAATGTATTGGGCACTAACACAAAGAATAATCTTATGACTAAATAACTACAACACTGTTTCTTACAATCACTGAACTTTGTTCATATGAGAACTTTTGTTCAAGTTTCAGTAGTGTGGTATCTCTTTATCATTTGCTTTCAATTTGTATTTATTTATCAAAATACTACAAAAGCAAGGAAAAAGTCCAGAATACTGAATAGTCACCTGATTGTTAACTCATTCCATACTATAGTCACAGGCCTTGGTCAGTGGTTGTGGCATTGCCTGGCAAGTGCAGCTGCAGCATGACTTGCCAGGCAGTGCCAGAACCACTGACTTAAGACTACAGGCATGTTGGTACTTGAACGAAAGCTTTTTTCTTGAAAAATGTAAGTATGCAATTGCCCTCTTAAATCTAGGTAAATATACGGAAAAATCAGGGACTGGTATGGAATGAGTTAACTGCTCTATTACACGGGCTACTGGAACTAGTTACAAGTGCCAAAGTACAGCAAGTTCAGTAAACACATGTTGGGGCTATCCATATATTCCAGTCCACAAATTCTAAACCAATACATTAATCCTTAAAGTGCTAATCATGGCTATAGTTTTTTGTCATTATTGTTAAACATATAATGGTTAAAAGATTCAAATTCCTCATGAAAATACATTTCATTTACATAGGTGTCAACCCCCCAAATACGCATGACTGGGTGGTTCTTGTAAAGAGTGCATAAAATCAAAGAAAATAGTCAATTTTGCCTCAAAATCCCTGTCTTTTTAAGAACTTTGTAACATGTTTAAGTCCCCAAAACAGGAGACTCCCAGTGAAAATGGGAGAGTTGACAGCTATGCATTCAAATACCAGCAAGCCTAGTCTAAAGCAAAAAGTAGTCTTAGTCAACAGCTTTCCCCCCTTGGGACACTTTGTAAAGTGTCCTGAGGAAAGCTGTTGACTCAGTCTTAAATCAGTGCTTTGAGGGTAAATTTTAGAAAGCACCAAGTACAGCACATCTTGGCCTGTTTGTCCTCCAGTTTACTGCTCTAGAGTGCATGCTTGTGCAAGAGTTAACATTTGCTCAATGCATGTGGAAAGCAATCCATGATGACAGGTTCATGCAGTCATGAAAGGCTGCCAATGCAACCATGTGCGTTTTCTTGGGGAGTGACTTGTAATTTCCGAGACTTTTATAATATTGGGAGTGGATCCTTATTCCCGGAAGAGTGTGGTCAAGCTGTAATTTGCATGCAGCTACATCATAGATACTATTTCTTTCTTCCTAATATTTACACTCTATCAATAGATAACTACATTGCCACAGTAACAATTACTTTTTGGCACCCCAACCATGTCTGAACAACTTATTTAAAAAAGTTAAAAAGTACACTTGACACACTTTCATTCAGGAAAAGTAAACTGCAACAAGATATTATTTTTAAGGTTGATCTACCGGAGATTTTCTATTATCTTTCATGAGTATGGTGGTCTAACTGACATTTTCTATTATCTTATATGAGTATGGTGGTCTAACTGACATTTTCTATTATCGCCCATGAGTATGGTGGTCAAACTCACATTTTCTATTATCTTCTATGAGTATGGTTGTCTAACTGACATTTTCTTTTATCTTCTATGAGTATGATGGACTAACTGACATTTTCTATTATCTTCTATGAGTATGGTTGTCTAACTGACATTTTCTATTATCTTCTATGAGTATGATGGACTAACTGACATTTTCTATTATCCTCTATGAGTATGGTGGTCAAACTGACATTTCTGTTATATTCTATGAGTATGGCTGTCTGACATTTTCATTTATCTTCTAAGAGTATGGTGGTATAACTGACACATCCTATTATTTTCTATGAGTATGATGGTTTACCTGACATTGTCTATTAAATCTTCCATGAGTATGGTGACTTTTGTTTTCATTTGTGAACATGAGCACTAATGTCACTGCCATGTGAAGACAGTCTGACACACATGTATACTATTAAAGTCAAGAAAGATGCTGAATGGTGCATCATGGGGTGGAATTGGTGAAAGGTGGATACAGTCCAAAGATTCTTTTACCTAATCAACCTAGCCTGGGTCCTTGAGCTTACGTGTTTTCAAAAAGCAAACTAGTGTCAAAAGTCTAAAAGAAAATAGTGTGATATCCTAACACGAAACTGGGTATAATATGAATGTTCCTGGAGTGCAATTTTATCTATTTTGCCCATGCAGTAAAACATAGAAGTGCTGGTGTTTGTGAGTTAGAAAACAAAAAAGGTCATCTATCGTACACATGTACATACCTCCAGAGACTTTTTGAGCTTATCCACGGGTGTTGGTGGCAGGGTGGCTTGACTACCCAGAACTATCACTGGGCGTTTGGCTCGAGACACAATCTCAGCACATCGCTGGACTACAAATGTCAGTCAATGGAAGATATGAAATAAGCAAGAACCATGTATTATGCACAAAATGAAAACAAAAGTCATACATGCATGTTTCAAGCACCAAGTGATGTCCTGATATTTTGAACTTTTCATTTTATGAATTTCTGTACAACTCAATACTTTATCACACAAGTTGGGAATAAGAAAGATACTCATGAAATTATGTAAAATGTTACATGTATTCAGATACCCTGTACATGTATCTGACATTTCATTTTTGCTTCTTATAAAAGATTTATTTTCCCACATTTGAGGCTTTTAAGCCTCTCAAAAGTTTACAATAGCAGTACAGGGGTACCTGTTCCATAGACCACCTCTTGTCAGAAACCACATTAGTTTTTAAGACCACCCTTTCAAGACATGGGTCTTTTATTTCTTTGTGAATTTACCTGCAATGAAAGACCACCTGTCATATGTGACCACTTTTGTCGGGCATTTGCGGTGGTCTTAAATTACAGGTAACCCTGTATCACATGAAGATAAATTATTCCAAGACAGGCAAGTGTCATGTAATGGGTGTGGCCACCTACTTTGTGCTGGTGCAGCAAAGGGTCGGAATACTGGAAGTGGTGACACATCTCTCTTCTCCCATGCACCAGCAAACAGATCACTGAGATGGTTTTGTAAATACCTGGACACAAGACATAAAAGTTTGCAATTGTGCGTGAATAGTATGGGGTCTATTTTTTCAAAAGGCTGGGCATGTATATGCATATGCGTGGATTGGTGAATATATAACCCCAACATCCCAAAATGGTAATATAACCTGAGTGCAAAATGATCATTTTAAGATTAATGTTTTTTAACGCCCAGATGTATGTGGTGAGAGGCAGGAGGGAGGGCCAGGGTAACCATAACACAAAATACTGCAGTAAAATTTGCCAGGCACAAGAGTACATGTACTCTCTGTAAACTTTGTAAGTGGTAACAGCCCCTTTAAATGCTTGCATACACACGCATACATATGGTAAAATATTTATTCATTGGTTCCACTGGAAAAAGTTACATCATACAAGTACTTAAATTAAATTATGCTACACATTTTCAATGAA
Organism: Hermodice carunculata; assembly: GCA_964020975.1. Taxonomy (NCBI): domain Eukaryota; kingdom Metazoa; phylum Annelida; class Polychaeta; order Eunicida; family Amphinomidae; genus Hermodice; species Hermodice carunculata. The sequence goes on along the minus strand of OZ026612.1, from coordinate 135,514,033 downwards.
AAACAAACATACATGTACCAAGCAAACAAAATGTTTCGGAAATCTTCAGCAACGCAATATCATAAACTACTTTCTTCATCTAAGTCCACTTCGACACAATTATGTTCTGCACTATACGCTAAAATACCTTTCTTTCTTTCTTTCTTTCTTTCTGTCTTTCTTTCTTTCTTTCTTTCTTTCTTTCTTTCTTTCTTTCTTTCTTTCCTTCCTTCCTTCCTTCCTCCCTCCCTCCCTCCCTCCTTCCTTCCTTCTTTCTTTTTCTTTCTTTCTTTCTTTCTCTTTCTTTTCTTTGTTTCTTTCTGTTTCTTTCTTTCTTTCTTTCTTTTCATTCTTTTCTTTCTTTCTTTCTTTCTTTCTCTTTCTTTCTTTCTTTTTTTTGAAAAGTGATTTAAAATGGGATATAGTTCTCAACTTTTCATGTTTTACATCTTATGTACAGACTACAAGGTATCAAAAGACAACCATTCACAGTAACTAAAACTACATATAATTCGATATACAGAATTAAAATCATATAATGTATACTGACCAGTTAACTATCTTCTGTCCCAGAGTTTTGGCAGATTTATCACTCATGCCAATCTCTCGCTTCACTAAACTATATTGATATAATGTGTCTATTGGAAATTCTACAAATACAGGACCTGTAAAACGAGAAACAAAATCCTCATGAACATGTATCACTCTCATAATGATATACTACACTAACAGTTGTCAGAATATTATACAAACAGAAGCAACAGTGCCACATCTTCTGTGTAGTTCTCCCCCCCCCCCCCAAACCCCATCACATTCCAATCTCTCGATGCTCCATAGCCAATCCAGTCACTGTCTATGTCTAAACCTATAAATTACCATCATATCACATTCATTCAAAATTTAGAAAATTCTAGGCTTTAACAACCAAGTAAATTTATAAATGGGTCATCAGCAGGAAACCATCAAACATGATTTGCAGCCTTAAATTCTTTAAAAATATATATATAAACTTCATCCTTTTATATCTGTCATGTAAATCACCAATTTTAATAGGTTTTTTTGCTCGAATTTTTTTTAACTGGCTTGATTAGCTCACTATGAATCACCCAAGAATATGCCAAATTTGCTTTTTGTTAAAAATTTGGATGTGCATTTTTTACTCCAGTTTGGTTCCCTAGTTACAATAAAAAGTTCCAACATTTTGCCATTAAGTAACAAAATCCTCATCAAGTATGTAATTTTTCATTTCTGCTTGGTCATAATGTGGATCTACTGAATATCTACTGCATTTGAAATCCTGTTCACATAATAATGATAAATATGAACTACATATAATAGGCAAAAATGTGCAGCTGAAGATGGCCACAAATTGAAGCCTTGGCTAATGACCTCATGCATCAGGGCCTCAGTCATTCCTACACAGGATTTATGTTGCCACCCTTGGAGACTTTGAGAAATCCCGTTGAAATAGAACTACATTCTGATTCTGAAGCATATGACTCATTTGTGGCAGCAACGTAGGCAGTAAAATGGCCCAAATGAAAAGAATTCTACATTGTAATAGAAAGATATACCAGTCAATACTAAAATTTTCTGATTTGATACTTTGCCTGTATATAATACATTTGTTTTGCACTCTGCAAGTTTAGTTTTCTGCAGAATGGCCATATACACAATTGGTTGACAATAGTTAACCTTTCATAGCCTGAAGGTTGGATATATATACTGTAACCCCAATCATAACGAGCCAACAAATATGCTTCAAGCTTGTATTATTACAACACTGGCCCTTAGCATTTAAACTTCTGTTGATTGCTGTGAATTTTGAGATTAGATCACTGTGCAGAGCCTGAGACTGGAATATGAACCCAGGAAAGTGTATAGCTTTCAGCTGAAAAGACCAAAGGAAAATAGCACAGCAAACCCTTCAGCCTTGGCTTTGTGGCACATTTTTCTTTGACATTTTTTGCCTATGGGCATAAACTTTCTCAGGTCTGCATTGCCATATCACATGCTACATAATTATGTATATGTATTAGCATATACATACTTAATGTCAAAATGGCTCCTATTGTGAAATTACTACAAATAAGGAAGTTTGTAAAATATAACCACAAGGCACTGTAACATTAGAATGTTCTACGATGTCAAAAGAAAGGCCTCTGCTTACCTGGTGTGCCAGACTGGGCCTCCTGAATGGCCCTGCGCATTGTAGGCGCAATGTCTCTTATCTTGGTAACTGTGGCACAATATTTACACAATGGCTTGAATAAAGACATCTGATCTATATCTTGTAGAGCCCCGCGACCCTGCAATGTAAGATGATACATTTCATATGTGTGTTTCTTCATCTTGTGTACATGTACCTCATACACACAGCAATTCATTTACAGAGTTGCTGCAGAATTGAAGTAATATGAAGTCACTTTGTTAGCCATTTAACAACACAAGCTAACTTCACAATGATACTTTTGTCTTCTCATAGTATGATCAAAAAAAAGAAACAAAAATAGACAAATTGTAATGACCTGCGTTTACAGTGCATTCAGACAAAATCATTAATATGATTTTCTAAACTACAGCTAGTAAATTGATTAATAATGCGAGCGACTCACCTGGAGAAGTGTAGCTGCGGCACCTCCTATCAGCACAACTGGGGACTCTGCCATTTGTGCATTCTTCACTGCAGTCACAGTGTTGGTTAGTCCTGTGAAATGCAATTAAAAAGTCAGATGTATAAGAAACAAGACTGCTCATTTTACAAACAACGGAGATCTCTTAATTTGTCCCATTTAGATAAATGTCCACAAAACTTTTTTATTGAGACATATGTAAACACAGAAGAAATTTTCTGTTCTTTTTTTAAATGACTATCTTAGCTGCAGTTCACCAAGTATTTTTAACCCCTTTAATGAAATGCTCCTACTCTTGCAGCTGAGTTGCACTTTGCTCACAAAATTTCAAACTACATGTACAGGTATGTTACATACAGCATACATGTAGATATTTGTCATGTAAAAAATGAAGCTTTTTCAAGATAATTGACAAAACATGACTACTTTTACTCTCTACAATAGGAGGTAGTTTTACTTCAAAGTGAATGGACCTAGAACAAAGCACAACATGTAACATACCTGGTCCAGCAGTGACGGCTGCCACACCCACTGTGCCAGACAGTCGAGCCACTGCATCAGCAGCAAATACTGCAGTCACCTGTCCACAAACAAAGCATTGTAATGCTTTTCTGACATGAATCAGAAATGATTAATATGGTTTGCCAAAGGTCATGACTGAATCCATGCAACATGAATATTTCTAGTGTGTAGAGGGGCAGGACACCACAATAGGGAAAAAAATCTGTACCAGGACCATGGTACCCTCTGGTGGTGGTGGTGGTGGTGGTGGTGGAGGGAAGGGGGGGGGGGGATCCTTCATTAGTGAGAAAAAAATGTACTTTAATATTTCTTATTCAATCATTGAATGGACATCTGTCTTTCAGCATACAGGCATAGTGTCTGCTGTGAGACAACTTTCGTCATACTGCTATATGTACATTCACATACATATGGAACTCAATCTTTCAGATGTGTTGTTGCCAAACTGTAGAATAAACTGCCAAATCATTTTGCCATTGTATCTAACATCATCCAGCTAGACAGCTAAGCAGTAATTGGAATTTGGCAACACCTGCATCTGTGTGTCACGTATATAACTGCCTCACTCAAGTAGTCAGAGCATTTCGGATCATGAGAGGTGTTGTCAGGCAATACATTGTCATGCAGGTCTTTTCTACATGTCATTCATCGCCAACAATAGTCATCACACAGCCAGGCCTATGTTTATAGTATTTTTCATAGAGAGCTGTTTGCAGAGAAGTCACTGATTGGCTCTTTATACAGGAAATGCAATTTTTAGCCATTAATGATGTACAGTAAAACCTCTCTCACCAAACACCTCTGTTTACTGAACACCTCTCTGTACTGAACACCATTTATCGGTCCCAAATATATATTTCCAATGTAAGCAAACCTCCCTACACTGAACAACTCACTATACCCAACACTTTTTTCTGGTCCCAAGGGTGTTCGGTATAGGGAGGTTTTACTGTACATTGCTCCTTCACTCCCGCCACCAGTTTTAACCTAAGTATGTCAAGTGTGCCTTTATTGAATGAATTTTATTCATAGAAACATTACATAGAGTATGGTATAGTCATATACTGGTAATGCAAACTACTCACAACACACTATACCTATCTACATCATGATACTATGTACAACTAAAGGAATAATTGAAGGGGTGGGAGCAAGAAGGTGCTAAGTGACTTTGAACCCCAGTGCTACAAAGTAACAAAGCTATATGAAATTGTATAGAAATTTGTACTTTCTAGCACTGGGGTTTAAAGTCACTTAGTACGTTCTTGCTCCCACCCCTTCAATTTACAATTATCACACCAGTGCTCTGTCATTCAGCATATCTATCTCACACTGATGAGCTACCACGAATGATGGTTTGTATTTATCCCATAATGTTTCTATGGAATATTCTGTTTAAGTAGGCAACAAACAGTGGTTTTCAAGCAAAAAAAAAGAGGCATGAAACACTTAGAAAAGCATAACCATGCCGGATGAATCGGTCTATTTTTCTAGAAATGTAATGTGGTACTACGTGATATGGAAAGCAGACGTGATAGCCGCAACACATACCTTATTACCCTCCCAAGGGCCCCATTACCAGATAACTCTTCAGAGCTAATGTTTACTGCCCTGTGTTACCCAGAGCGAATGTTTATTCCCCGTATTACCCACAGAAAATGAAGCTCACTTGAACTTGAAGGTAATGTGTGACTGATATTTGCAAACAAAATACCGAAATATTCAATAATTTCAATCTCTTTGCCACTTTTGTATTGTTTACTTGGCAAAACAAGGGCAATTCTTTATTATTCTATTCATATTGAAACCTGCTATTATAACATCCCAGGTCTTCCTTGTGTAAGCTTTGAATCTGTTGAATTGGTGGTGATAATGATTCTACATAAACATGATAAATGCAATGGGGCCTATCATCATCAGGTATATGATATGATCACTTGTTGCACTGGACAAGGTAAAATAAATTGACAAATGCTTACAATTGCATCAATGTCCTTACTCTTAAACATGTTAAAGACAACAAATCTTGCTAATTGTGAGTCCAGAACAGCTGGCTTTCTATTAAAAATATGTGTACCTCATGCCTGGTATCAACCACTCGTATTCCAAGCTTCTCTGCTGCCACCAGAATAGGTGAAATGTGGCCGCCTACCAAAGTAAACACATACTGTACGCCATGTGCCTGAAAATCAAATACAAACATAGTGAGTACTTAAGGGATACACGAAACTCAGCAGTAGTGAAAAATTGCTTTAAAGCAAAACATGTATCAATATCGAACAGGACCTTTTTCTTTTGTCATGCATCTTCTTTGCATGATGTGATACTGTGCACGTAACTGTAAACATATACCACACTTACTTGCACTGTGAAGAGTAATTAATGTTTATGGTGGCAAAACAGTTTAATAGTTATGTACAAAAACAGTATGGTTTCTCATTTGAATTTCCTGATATAAAAAAATCACACAGTTACAAACGAGTTGCTGACTAATTTTGAAGAGATGTGATAGGTAACATACTAATCAAAGTAGATAAATAAGTGCATAATGCCGGAATTTTATTTTCAACATCAGTACCTCAGCTGTCAGTTCAACGGGATTGTACCTGAACCAGGGGACAGAGAAAGAGCAGAACAACATATCAAACAAGCATTAAGTAAATGTGGTTACCCATCCTGGACTATTGAGAAAGTGAAAAATCATGCAAACTAGGAAAGATGATTTGCTGCACAGCAAATCAGTGTGTGTGTGTCTTCAAAGCATATTGGCATGGCAATGTACAACAGTTCCATAACACAGGAGAAGAAGTTGGAATGGCATCTCTATCTATTATAGCTTTGAAGTTATTCAAGATTTAAAGTTTCTAATGGTGCTATTTAGCATAATTTAAATTGCTACAACTTTTATATTTATTTCATTAGGTGCGCAATGGTCAATAAGCCCCTTGTAGAAGTAGAAGTGACATCTCTATCTATAATAGTTTTGAAGATACTCAAGTTTTAAAATTTCAAATGCTGCTAATTAACATAATTTAAATGGCTACAACTTTTGCTTTAGATTAATTACATGTGCAATGGTCCACAACCCCATAGTAGAAGTAGAAATGACATCTCTATCTGTTATACTTTTGAAAATATCCAAGATTTAAAATTTCAAATGCCCCTAATTTGCATAATTTTAAAATCTTCATTCCTCTGTATAAAATGGTCAAACTCCTTGTATGGAGGTACAATCATGCCAATTTTGGAGTTTCTATGTATAATAGTGTCCGAGAAAAGTGTCGCACAAATTTGCTGGTAAAGAAAGAAAGAAAGAAAGAAAGAAAGAAAGAAAGAAAGAAAGATAGAAAGAAACTAGAATGGATGATTTGCTGCATAGCAAATCAGTGTGTGTCTTTAAAGCATATTGGTGTGGCAATGTACAAATCTTCCATAACACAGGAGTACAAGTTGGAATGGCATCTCTATCTATGAGAGCTTTGAAGTTATTCAAGATTTAAAATTTCTAATGGTGCTATTTAGCATAATTTAAATTTCTACAACTTTTGCTTTAGATTCATTATATGCGCAGTGGCCAACAACCCCCAAATAGAAGTTGAAATGGCATCTCTATCTACACTAGTTTTGAAGATACTCAAGTGTTAAAAGTTCAAATGCTGCTAATTAGCATAATTTAAATGGCTACAACTTTTGCTTTAGATTCATTGCTTGCACACTGGTCAGTAACCCCCTAGTAGAAGTTGAAATGACATCTCTATCTGTAATAGTTTTGCAGATAGTCAAGTTTTAAAATTTCAAATGCCCCTAATTTGCATAATTTTAAATATCTTCATTCCTCTGTATAAAATGGTCAAAGTCCTTGTATGGAGGTACAATCATGCAATCAAATCGGATGAAAATTGACCAAGTTATGGCAAGATGAAACTTTCAAAGGGCCAAATGACCTTGACCTTTGCCCTTTCGAGGTTACATGTTCTTATAAAAATGTGGAATGTTGCAATACCTACAATTTGAGTCCAACATGCTTAGAATTGGATGGAAAATGGCCAACTTATGACTGGATGAAACTTTCAAAGGTCCAAATGACCTTGACCTTTGACCATTAGAGGTCACATATAAATTTAAAGATATGCGGGGTTACAATAGCTACAATTTGAGCCCAACATGATCAAAATTGGATAAAAACTGACCAAATTATGGCTAGAAGAAAGCCACCATGGAAAGTGGCCTTTGACCTTGAAATGACCTGTGACCTTGAGTTGACCTCCACCTGAAGTGAACCTTGACCTCAAAAATGACATTTTGGCTTAAAATTTACCTTTGACCTTGACATTTGAGATGACCTTTACCTTGCCATGATCGAACTCCTATACACTCAGAACCACATCTACTATAGTTTATAAGATATTGAAGATTTAAAACTTTAATGAGCCCTTGTTTGCATAATTTTGAAAAGCATGACCTCTCATTATAAAAAGGCCAGACTTTATCTATAGAAGTATAATTGTGCCAAGTTTGGAGTTTCTATATGTAATACTTTTCAAATGAAATGTCGGGACAAATTTGCCGGTAAAGAAAGAAAGAAAGAAAGAATTCCTAGAAAAACAGAAAAGTGTGTGTGTCAACACACACTTTAATAAAGAACTCGAGGAAAAACAGAAAAGTGTGTGTTGACACACACACTTTAATTATGACAGACAACAAGATGGGAGAGCATAATTTCTACCATATCGAAAGGGGGGGGGCACCAGAAGACAACCCTGTTTGCCGCCACATCCCATCTGCATTCTGGTAGCTATTTCTGAAAATGTGTTACAACATAATACGAAAACTTTTAAAATAAGTGAACAATTTCTGGCCATGCAAAGAGACCCGCAGTATTGAAAGCAGATAAAGTTGTCACATGCACGAGTTAAACTAAAGCACATGCTGAGTAACGAGTGAAAGGAAGGAGTGACAGGTTTGAATACACGTAGCTTTCTACTTTGCCTCAATGTGATTTCTACTACATCATGTACATGGATATCCATAGGATTGCATAAATGTATCTCTTTCTTTGACATTTACCTGAGTGCTTTAAATCAGCTTTATCTCAAAGTAAATGTACCTACCGTATCAGCCCACACTGTATGATTATTAGATCATTTACATGCCCTGAACATCTGCATTGCATTCACCATACTCCGTAAAGCTATGCCTTCTTGTCAACATCAGAAATGTATCACTTACAACTTACATGCACCATATAGTCAGTCAAGTCATGACTTTGACATGTTTTATGAAAATGTTTGATGTTTATTTTACAACACATTTCACCACCAACCTTTTACATCTGAATGCCATTGTGTGATGGATTTACAAGAAGGCAGGACTGCCAAACTCCCTTGGTCACTAAGCTACAGTGGGTAGAACTAATTATTATAACAGCCCAGAGAAGTGTAAACAGTTGTCCTTTCCAGTATGTTAGGGGATGTTTAATCCAATTTTTCATCAGTAGGGTCTCTGCCTATGATTGATATGTTCTGGTTGCCATTGATTGATGGTACACACATGGAGAAGAGTAGACAGTGGGACATAAATAGTACTGGAGAAATTAGATTATGCACAGGAAGAATACATTATATACAGAAAAACATATTACAAATGCACAACTACTCAAACGTGTAGCACCCACACACCCACACATTTGGTAAATACTACAGAAAGTAATGCTGCATTCATTGCAATTGTATTAAAGCCAGGTAATATGGTAATGTAGCCAGAAAAAGGAGTAATTTTTTTAGCAAGAACAGCCAGAAACAGTGCCAATCCAAGGCAACATACAGTGTAGCATTTGAAAATGGACAACAAAAAAAAAAACAAAGCATCAGACATTTTCAGTTGACTTTACTCAATGATACTTTGATAAAACAAAATTGGTACCCACAGTTTTGGGCAAGAAAATTCATTGGCAATAAGCATTGCTGATCAGCCCATTCACTTCAGATTTCCAAAATCATGACCCAAAACTTGCTATTCAAACTTCCCATCAAAGACATAGAGCAGCTTGAAAATTAATGTGTTTCACCTTATCAGCAGTGATCAGAATTAAAGAAAATATTTCTTTCAAACACCACTTATGTGAATGTTGGCAAAAACTGATATATTAACTGCTTAAATGTAACATTAACCAAAGTCAACAATGCACTTAATGCATACAGGCTATGAAGCAGAAAATTAAGGTACATGTACAGTGAAACCATTGACAAACTGCTCCCTTTATGTCCTACATCATATACAAACTCAGTTCTGGCTGTTTACTCTTATTATTTTAGTAACTTGGCACACAGCAGTGTTCCTGTTTGCTCACATTAACCTGAAGCACTGTCCAAAATATAAAGGTGTTGTGCCTGAATTATTTAAACCTCTGAAGCAACGTGAACAATGATGCCAGTGCCATCTGTCACACTAGCAGGGGCATGGTAGTGTTGACAAGTCTTCCCAAGGCTCTGTGCCATTAGTCCATGCAAAGGGTCAATTGTGTGAACACTTACTCTACATCATTCGTAGGTAAGTGACTAATTAAATGAGGATTGTTACTGTAACCTGTTGAAATTGTGATGTTCATACAGGCCTGATCTCAATCTTTGAGTGTTATGACAAATACTGCACCCTGTCAAACCACACTTTCCTTGATTATCATCATCAATACTTGATCTTCATCATTCATGAAATGCAATATGACTGTTAAATTTCAACATAAATGCACAGGATGACGTATAATGTTTACGGTACTGGCAAACTTCAACTACTGACAATGACAATGACACTGATTTTATTCTAAGTGTAACCCCATCCAGGGCATGAGGGGGGGGGGGGAAGAGAGAGAGAGAGAGAGAGAGAGAGAGAGAGAGAGAGAAGAGAGAGAGAGAGAGAGAGAGAGAGAGAGAGAGAGAGAGAGAGAGAGAGAGAGAGAGAGAGAGAGAGAGAGAGAGAGAGAGAGAGAGAGAGAGAGAGAGAGAGAGATCTGACAGCTGTTTAGCATTTTCATCATTAAGAAGCTGATCCATTTTTAGGGTATTTGGGCGAGTTCTGTAGTATCTTTTAATATATTTCTGTCTCATGTTCTGGAGTGTAGGGCAAACTAATAAATAGTGAAATACATCCCCTTGTTCTTGGGAAGTACAGAGAGTACAAGGCCTGGGCAATATTATTGCTAGTGGTACATGTCTTATTCACCATTTGCAATTGCTTAAATAATAAAGACATACCTTCAAAACATCTGCAACCAGCTCCCCTCCATGTCTAGTGGAATGTTCATCAACCTGTTTCACAAAATTTCATACAAATTTTAGCTTAATATAATACACATATACATCAAAAGGAACATATCTCCTATGCACATATACACAGACAACTCTTTATCGATCACACATAGGAAGCCAACCCACCCCCATCTCAGCTCAATCCAATATGACAAGCCTAAGGGGTTGCTAATTGGATCTTACAGCATATTTTGTGCCAGCACGTCTGTGCATTGTATCTGAATGCACGTAATAGAGCACCCATGATAAGTAAGAGACTTGTACTCATGGGACCTAGTTAAACACATACACCACTCACCAATAAGCAGTGAACATCAGGAAGTCCAACAAATGTGGTGATTTTTTTTTTGCGAGGGGGGGGGGGATTCAGCTTTGGCACTCTTAAAAAATCTTTTTCTCTGAAAGTGCCACCCACTTACATTGAAATGACATGGGGACACTTCTTTGGACTTCTAGACCTGAATCTTTTCTACTGGCACTCATATTTTTTGCATTTTTTATTAATTTTTGTGATTTTGCTATTTTCAACTTCTCAATATGTGTTATGCTGTCATTGATATATGTGACCTTCATAGTCATAAATCTAGTAACCTAGATTTACTAAAACATGCACTTTAGAACTGATACATGTGTGTGTATGATTTCATATACTGAGCCAAGGTATAAAATGTAAATAGCAAAGGAGCATCACTGTGACCTGAACTTGACTACGTGATTTAGTTTTAACTTTTACTCTGATACTTATGTTCATCTCGCTTCATGTGTGTGTTAGATTTTACAAAACAAAATCAAAGCACTTGGAGTACAGCCCACAGATCAATAGCTCATGGATATATCACTTAGACCAAGATGCATGACCAAGTGACCTAGTTTTCATTCATGTCATGTATTTCAGTCCTGACATTTGCCACTATGAGGTTTGATGGATAAAAAAAAAGTAAAAAAAAAAAGCTATTTCATACAATAATTGATGAAAGGAATTACTGCCTGTAACTATCATGAAGTCTCAAAATTACAGCACAGAAATTTCCCAGGTTATGAACTTTTCTACGATGTCAAACAACCTTTTTCATTATCTATACTCAATTTGTCACAGTTGAAGCTATCAGATTTTAGATAAAAACCTGAGTGGCCTCCCTGAGAGAGAGAGAGAGAGAGAGAGAGAGAGAGAGAGAGAGAGAGAGAGAGAGAGAGAGAGAGAGAGAGAGAGAGAGAGAGAGAGAGAGAGAGAGAGAGAGAGAGAGAGAGAGAGAGAGAGAGAGAGAGAGAGAGAGAGAGAGAGAGAGAGAGAGAGAGAGAGAGAGAGAGAGAGAGAGAGAGAGAGAGAGAGAGAGAGAGACCTTCCAACTTCAATTCATAGGTTGATGCTGTAGACACATCCAGTGAACCTTAAACAAAAGTTGCAGAATTTGGATTTACAATCCATCATCAATTTCATCAAGAGCTAGGCTCTCAGATGCCAAAAAGCTAGAATCTCTGAACAGTGTGTGGCCCTATCAGTGAAGTTGGAATAAAGCAAATTAAGTGCAAGAATAGCAGAGCAGACTTACGCATGTTTGTGATAGACCAGATCTACATGCACAACAACAGGTCATGATCTGTGATTAGCAGTCAATTATCAACGGGATTTGTTGTCTGCACTCAGACTGTAACTCATACATAACACTTTATGCAACCATGTGATGACTATTTTGTAATCATGTCAAAGCTGTAGTGTCAACCATGACCCAAAAATGAATAAAATTGCAATAAAAAAGTATCATCAGAGTTTCTCACAACATGACCAAGTCTTTGTTTGCTGACACTTGACCCTCTTTTATATTATGAATTCCTTCTGTGTGGCATTTCCTTTTTACCTGTAGGGTTGGTTTTTTTTTTTTTTTTGTTTTGTTTTGTTTTTTGTTTTTTTATGCTCAGGGCCTTATTTTGCTAGTTTTCCTTCCCCAGAAAAATGACATTTTCTATCATGAAGCTTTTCCATTTTCAATTTGAAATGTACAAGGCAACAACTTTCCTTGATGGGCACAGACAGCTTTGCTTTGAAGCAAATATTTTTTCCTAGTTTACACTGGCCTTGTGTTGTCCAAGCCTCACTTGCCTTGGGTTGAGGTTCTTTTACTTTCTTTTAAAAGAAACTTGGTGTAGCCCATTTTTATAAGTCTTTCCAGTCAGCACAGCCAAATGTACAAATTATTTCGGTGCAGGACATTTATGACACAAGTCTCCCCAAATACCCCTGAAAGGCAGTATTTTATACCCTAAATTTAGAACAAGAGGACTGCAACAGTCCTGTGCTCAACTGACATGTAGATATACTCTAGTGATTTTTTTCTCTATTTATTTATATATTGATTTATTTATATTTATTTCTGTGTGTCAGTTTTGAGGTCAGGTTTTCTCAGACACAATTGTTCTGAAAAGTACCAAACCTGGCATGGTGATAGGCCTAGTAGAAGTTGTGCACATTGTTTAGAAAGCATTTCAGAAAGATTTACAAAGCATGGGAATCTAGGGTTGATGTAGTAATTTTTACTTCACAGCACAAATAGGTTTAGCATCATATTTTAATGTCATGTTAAACATTATGCAAATTAAGGGCAATTAAAATTTCAAAAGCTCCATATCTCCCAGCCTATTGCAGAAAAAAAAACCTGTAGCATTTGAAATTATGCTAATTGGCAGTGCATGAAACATTTAAAAGTTGAGTATCTCAAAACTATTATAAATAGAAGTACCAATCCAACCTCAATTTGTAGGTTTGTGACATAGCTGCATGCAATGAATTATATGAACCAAAGTTGCAGCATCTTGATTAATGCAAATCAGGTGAATACAACAGACTAAATTCTTAAACTTTTCAAACTATTGCACATAGAGGTGTCATTCCAACTTCAATTTGTAGGTTTGTGACACAGCTGCATCAAATGAAACATGAACCAAAGTTGTAGCATTCTAATTTATGTAAATTTGGTGAATACACAAAATTTAAATCTTTGAATAACTTCAAAACTATTATAGACTGAGGTGTCACTCAAATTTCAGTTGATCGATTTGTAGGATAGTTGCATCCAATGAACCATGAATCAAAGTTGTATCAGTTTGATTTTTGCAAATAAACAGAATTTACAACTTGAATAACTTCAAAACTATACAACATTGTTTCAATTTATCGGTTTTTTAACATAGCCACATGAAAGAAATATTGTTGCAAGAGTTAAATAAATACCGAATAGGCACACAGACTGATTTGCTGACAAGCAAATAAAATTTGTCTAGTTTTCATTGTTCTCTTTGAACACCATCTGTGCGACTTCCTTTCTGTTTTGCTTTGGAAGAAAATTCTGGTACTTGACAGCAAACATTTGGCAAAGGTCTCTAATCCATATCCAGTAGTGGGGCATACATGTACAAGAGTTTCTGTATTGTGTTGTCGGTTTACGGCGGCTGCACCTTGTTTTTGGTTTCATATCTCAGACTCGGTAATGTCAAGACCAGGTCCAGGACTCTTCGAAAGGTCACAATAATCATTTATACACACACACGTACCTATTATTAAAATGATCAACTAAAAAAAAAAAAAAAATGTGACAGCAGCATGTTATAACACATGCCAGTATCCTGTGATATCGCTTTGCGTCTGGCTTTTGTTTTGCCCCACTGACCGTGAGACAGTTCAGCATGTGTCAACAAGTACCATTGCACTGCATTCGACGATGTCAATGACTGAGTCGATAGGCTACACTGTGTGTGGGCTTTTTAGCATACCCTGACCCATACAAGTTAAGCAACACGAAACAATGCTGATTTTATAGTTACCTTGTGAAATATCCTGTAGAGTAGTCCTAGTTTCTTTAACATTCCGTAAACTGCAAAGAAAATCACACAAACGGTGATGGGCAAGGCATTGACAACCAAAACTTGAAGAGTCCAAACACCATCTGATGTGTCGGCAGCCATACTCTCTGAAATCGACCTTGAACTTTATACTGTACTCTGGAACCCCAATCGGGATCTCGTAATTTAAAGTTTTAAGTGCGTTTGTTTCTCATAAAATCGCCAAATTGCAAACAAAGGACGGTGAGATCTATTTTCGTGATATATATGGGCAATGATAACGTTCACATTTTATCCTGAGATTAATCTGCCTCGTTTGGAACACGACTAGCGCTGTCAGTTTCTGCCAACGTTTGCTGCATGAGTTAATGGGCCAGTTAATGGTGGCACCCACAGCAATTGAAATCAACGGCGTGCCGATGAGTAATCAAACTGGCAAACACTTGGAGCACAGACAACCCTCCACGTAGCATTCACAGTTTGTCAAGACTCGCCAAAGTTGTGCATCATTTTGTACTTGTGATGACGATGTTTTCCCTGGTACTGTCGTGGCAGTGGTAATGCCAGAGTTGTTTTGACTTGAGTAAGTAATAATAATAATAATAATTCTGTGGTCAACCGCTTTTGTGCCGCGGTCCTGTTGGCACAGGAGACCTGAAAAGGAGAAAAAGAAATATGTTAAAATCTTACTTTCCCTCATTTCCCATCCCACATGATCCCGCCTCTAAGGCAAAGGCACTTCCCCTGGCATGTTCCTGCACTGACGAACAGTCTACAGACGAACAGCCAAGGGAGCCCTTAAAAGGGCTACCAACTTTCCCTTCCAGTCCCACATTCCAATAATCTATTGTATCGAATTACCTCCTACCTCATTACGTATTTTCCTTGCTTCCCAGCATCCTACCAGGTAGTCCTGAACTAATTTAATACCCCTCCTGTTCCCCGGCAGATCACCCTTTAAGCCTAAAAACCATGCAACCCTTTCGCTCTCCTCCCATTGTTTAATTTGTTCCAAGCTCTTACAATTTTGGTCTTCCCTCTTCCATTCTCTGAAAATTTTGTCCCTCCTTTCACTATATGCTGTACACCAAAATAGCCAGTGGTCTATAGTTTCGTCCGCCCCCTGTGTGCATGCTTTACATTTACCGTCACTTCCTGCTGTCCATTTTTGCTGTCTCTTTTCAAGATTAATTACCCCCGCCCTACATTGAAATAATAGTTTAGATCCTTTACTACCATCCCAACACGTACTCTTCTTTGGTTTTTCCATCACTTTATATGCTTTTAGTGTACTTTTCTCTCTAACTCCCCGTTTCCAGTCATCTGTCCATCCTTGCATTATTGTCTTCCAAACATAAACTTTCCAGTCCTCAACTTCATCCGGTCCTTTTAGGTCATATTTCTCTGCAATTTCATCTATGTCTCTGATCCATTTTGTTTGTTCTTTAACAGACTCCAAGTAGACTTTCCTGCACCATCTATTGTCATCTATCTCTTGCAAATATCCCCAATAGTTTAATTTTGATTTTGCTATCCTGTCATTTATGCTTAGCCAGCCTAGTTCCCCAAGGACTGCCTCAGAGGCAGTACATGGCGGTGCCCCCAGAATCCATTTTCCCATTTCATTTTGTACTTTTTCAAACTCTTTTATGTCTCCTGCATTGATTGAAATTACATCCAGGCCATAGAGCATACCTGGTATTGCTACTCTATCCCATAACACCCTCGCTGTGAAGGCCCTATTAAAACTGTTGTTAGCTGTAGCTTTGATCATACCCTTTGTGCGGTTGACTTTTTGCTGAATTTTCTGTACGTGATACCTGAACATGCCCCTACCCGTTGTTTTGATTTTTATCCCAAGGTACTCATAAGCATCTACTTCCCCAATTTCAATCAGTTTTTCCTCTCCTTCTGGAATCTGAAATTTACCAATGTGCCATTTCCTATTCTCGTCTGGTTTTTTCCCCAAGGTCATGATTTGGCTTTTATCTGTACTAAACTCTAATCTCCATTTATTCCCATATTCCCCTACTATGTTCAACATATCCTGAAGTTCTTTAGGAGACTCTGCCATAAGCACAATATCGTCTGCAAAGAAAAGACCCGGAATTTTCTGTTCCCCTGCTCTTACTCCTTTGTTACACTCCATAAGTTTGTCACCCAAATTTCTAATGTACAGTGCAAACAAAAGGGGGGAGAGTACGCATCCCTGTTTTAACCCAATGTTCAGCTGTGCATTTTCAACTTCCACATCCCCTAAAGTTAATGTGCACTCAACGTCCCTGTACATAGCTTTCAGAATTTGAAGAAAGTTGCCACCGAAACCAAGACTATTGAGTTTTTCCCAAAGAGCACTCCTCCATACCCTATCATATGCCTTCCTCACGTCCAAAAAAGCCATGTATACTTTCCGCCGTTTTTGCCTAGCCCATTCCAAAATTTGAGTTAATGTAAAAATGTGATCTCCTACTCGCCTACCTGGTCTAAAACCATTCTGAATTTCTCCAAGTAGTCCAAGACGTTCTACTATTTTTCCCATTCTTCTGTACATTATTCGACTGAAAATTTTCCCCAAGTTTGATGAGATTGCAATACCCCTGCATTGGTCAAGCTCGCTTCCTGGGCCTTTCTTTGGAATATAGGTAATTCTGTGACTGTTCCATTGTTTTGGTACTTGTTTTTCACTAATTATTGCATTAAAAAGAAACTGTAGGCTCTCTTCAATTTCTTCTGGTCCTTTTTTGATGAATTCACTTAAAATATTATCTGTGCCCGAAGCTTTCCCAAGACGCATACCCTCTATTGCTATTTTAACCTCAATGTTATTTATTCTATGGCATAGTTCAGGATCCCATTGATCCTGTCTGTATTCTGCATGGGTCTGAGGTACAACACCCTGCCCCCAGCGTGGATCATTTATTTTATCCCAGTGATCTTTAAGAGCTTCTTGAATGTCTTCCTTGACATCTGTTTTCTTCCCCTTATGTGTAATCTCTTGTGCTTTCTTTCTCTTATTTCTGTTAACTTGTCTCCAGAAAATAGTTGAGCCCTCCCTTCCACTTTCCATTATTTTCTGTGTCATCTGTTCGTTATCTTTTGCTCTTCTTTTTGCTTTCATGTCTGTTACATTTTTCCTACATTCCAAATATAGCCTTTTTGCTGTTTCTATCTCATCTTCCGGTAGTCTGTTTTTCCTTGCCAATCTCCATGCTTTATTTTTTGCCTTTCTTTGGTTTATTGCACCTTTAAGCTCTCGGTCTATTCTGTATCCTAGTTTTTCAATTGGTACCCTCTTTCGGCCTATCTTTTCATGTGCCACTTTAAGAATTATTCTAGTCAAGTCATCACTCATTTGTTGCACGCCACCTTCTGCTTCCCATTTTGTTTTCCATTCTGCAAGTTCAACTTGGAGTCTTTCCCGGTAACCTTCCCAATCTGAATCCTTGTTTATGTTCCACACCCATTTAGATCCCGCGTTGTCACGTTTTCGGACATCCATGTTTAAAGTTAAAGTCATCCAGTTATGGTCACTCCCGATGTCCAGTCTCCCTTCCTCATCTATTTCACACTTTTGAATCATGCCGAAAATGTCGTTGTCTACCAAAATGTAATCTATTATTGTCTGTCTTTGCCCTGACGCCCATGTCCACTTCCCTCTGCACTGAACATCTCTGTTTGTTATTCGTAGCCCATACTCCCTGGTAAAATTTAGAAGCCTTGTTCCATTTCTGTTGATTTCTCTGTCCCCTCCTTGAATCCCTTCCCACCCATTTCCGATGTGTCCATTAAAGTCCCCTGCAATGGAAATCTTGTATCCTTGTTGCTGTATGTCACTTGTCATCATCCTAACCCTGTCATATATTTGGTCATTCCATTCGTTCAGTCCCTCCCGTCCGACATATACCACACCTATTGCTACTTTATTTCCCCTTGATTCAATGCCAATCCATTGAGTTTCATTTTTCACTTCACTGTCATCCTCCCAATGGTCATGCCTAATTTCATGCCATTTTACCCCCTTCTTAATCAAGAAACCAACTCCACCTCCCTTTTTCTCTCCACTCCCTCTTCCTTTACTGATCATATCGTAACCTTCCGGGCTTTCAATCATTCCAATTTCCTCATTTCGAATATGTGTCTCTGCCAAAGCAATGATATCCAAACTTTCACTTTCCAGAACATTTCCGATATCTGCTATCTTCCCCTTATATCCACGACAATTTACATAACCAAACTTCAACTCTTTTCTTGTGTTTCTGTTTCTTTTTTGTTTGCTTTCTCTTTGTTGCTTTCCATTCTTTGTCTTTGTTGACTCCCTGGTAGTTGCTGGGATATCTAGTTTACCTGTGCCCACTGGTCGTAAACCTCCCCTAACCTATTCCCACCCCTCCAACTTGGGTGTAGCCCATCCTCTGCAAACATCTCCCTCTTCCCCGCAAAGTCCTCCCACACATCCCGAAAGTCGAACCCCCTCTGCCTGCACTTCCTCTCTAACCCCCTATTAATGGCCACAATCCTGCTGGCCATCCCCCCACTCATCCCAAACCTTGGTAATATCCCCATTACCAAGGCGTCGCAGTTAAGCTGCTCTAGCCTGTCCAATAGCCTGTCATACCTCCCAAAAATGGTCTCTGTCCCTACCACTCTCTCCTGTTCCCCATCCCAGTACGTGTCCTATGGAGCCTATCCCTACAGAAGACCCTATCAGTCTTCCTCACTATGCTACTCCCTACCACCACTGCCTCCCTGGGCCCCTCCCTTGGTCCCCTCTCCTCCCTCTGCTCACCCAGTCCTCTCTCCTCCCCCTGCTCACCCGGTCCCCTCTCCTCCTGCTCACCTGGTCCCCTCTCCTCCCCCTGCTCACCCGGCCCCCTCTCCTCCCCCTGCTCACCCTGTCCCCTCTCCTCCCCCTGTCCACCCTTCACCCTCCTCTCCCCCTGGTCCTCCCCACCCTGGCCATCCTCCTGTAATCCCCTGTCCCGGTCACCCTCCTCGCCCTCGGACCCCCTCCCTAGCACCTCTAACTCTGCCTCTGTCTCAGCCCTTAGCAAAAACAGTACTGCCTCTACACTCATCAAATCCGTCTCTAACTTCTCTACCCTCTCACACTTACCACATGTGAAGTCAATCTGTTTGGCCTCCTCCAGCGCGCACGTCAAACCAGTCTCAGCAAACTCCTGCCACATCCTGCACCTGCAACATTCAATAAACTCATCCCACTCCCCACCCTCCGTCTCCATTGGTTCTACCGACTTGACCTGTGTCTCCTCCCCCTTCTTACTCTTCTTTCCACGACCTCTTACCTTCTTTCCCATTGTTGGTTATACTCTGACTTACCGATTGACTTGACGTTTCTTTGTTTTGAAAAACCCGCGGTTCCAAAATGGCGGCTTGTTGACCTGGTTACACCTGTCACACTCAAAAATCTAGAAAATCTAAGCAAATACCAAAAGCTATGCTCTCAAATTTTCCCTCGCTTATCTCTAACTATTCCCACAACAAATTCTACTACGATCTCACCAAACTACACTCAAAAAAGTACTTATCTTTCACAAAACTGTCCCGGCACCTCGGCAACGTCTCCTCTCGCTCGCTGCGCAATCGGTAAGTAAACTGGTAAAATGTTGGGGGAATCAAATTGAATTACATGTACATGTCATGTGCTGCCTTCCGCCGTTCCGGGTCTGAGAGACCACACCAATTAAAAACTAGAAAGATCTTGGAATCATAACAGGTGAAAACTTACGACCAAATAAACACATTACAGGACATTAGTCATATGATTAAAAAGACAAAGGTCTAACATGATTTCAAGATTCTTTATTATAGAGCATGCAGGTAATGGTATCAAATACATCACCATGTGCCAATTGGACAATACAATTACAAAGACATGCATAATAGAAAAACTATGTACAATATTCAGTGCTGTCCAGCTGAAAATCTCTTGCAAAATTTTCTTTACTTGTAGCATTTTTTCCAATTCTTCTCATTTAGAAACACTTATTTTTGAGAAAATTTGTAGCAGTTTTGAAGAGCACTGCAGCAAAATTTTGCTACAATGCTCCAGTTGGACAGTCCTGATATTAACTTTGTTGTGTCATGTGGATATAGCACCAAAGGCGTAGAAAGCGTGGGGGCTGTCCTAGCTTGCTTCCTCATCCGACTGTGACACCTGGTGGTAGCACATATATACACTGTCTACAAAATATAACTAAGGGCCTAATGCCACCACAAGCTAGTCTGTAAAAAAAATATACACAAGTCTAGCGCATATGGTATTGCGAATGTCAGCAAATTAACGCTTAGTTATTGCAGTGTAGTCAATTGGTATCATGTACCTTTGAATCCCTTGATGTAGTGGGAGGCACCAAATTTTGAAGTTGTTAATAACTTATTTTTTTAAATCTTATGTGAAAGCACTCTCAGAGAGCATTCCAACAATACCCAAATTTTTAAAATTGATGAAGTCTTTCTCGAGATATAGCAATTTATGTGATTCCCAGAGATAGGGCCGGCGTCGCGACTAAAAATGGCCTTTTCCCATTAAAATGGAAACTGATGTTAAATGTTCACAAAATTCAGATATTTCTTGCATCATGTCATCTTTTCATACTTTTTAAGCATAAAACTGTGCATTTATTGAGAATTTCATTGATAATGAAGATATTTGAATATTATTTTAAAATTTCAAGGGTGCAAACTCCCACTTCCAGACACTGGACTTAGCCAATTTTTCAAGCGGCACACCCAAAAATGCCAATTTTCTTCCATTTTGACAGACCCAGATCTTGAAAAGGTTGAGGTCTTCAACCTTGAAATTTCAGACATCTTTGAAAATGTAAAAGTTACTCACAAATTCGAAATTATACACTTTCAGGGTTCATTTTAAGCAAAATTGCACACTATGAAAGTCAAGACAGGGGTTGGTTGCCATGGAAGTGGTCGAAATAGGGCAAATTCACTACTTTAGCCATATGTTTTTCAAAACAATACACAGGGACAGAAATTGCCATAATATAATACACAATGCAGGAAAATAAATCTAATAAGCATCATTTCAGTGCAAAACACTATAAAATACATCAAATACTATAATTTACTAAATAATAAGTCACTGTAACCCTCGGACCCGGGATGCGACCCGCATCCCGACCCGAAAACAGGTTTTAGCCATTTAAGTGGAAAATCACCTTTTATGCCCATAATCATAAGATACACATTGCATCATGTCACCTGTTCCTGATTTTTATACATAAAACAGTGCATTTAATGAGAATACCATGGATAATTAAGATATTTGAACATTATTCTGAAATTTCAAGGGTGTAAAATTCTGTTTCCAGACACTGGACTTAGCCATTTTTGTAGCCGACATCACTGAAAATGCCTATTATTGGTCCTATTTAAAGGATCCATATTTTGAAAAGTTTTCAAAGTTGAACCTTGAAATTTCAAATATGTTTTAAACTCTGACAGTTAACAATATATTCATATTGATACATTTGTTAAGTTTATTTCAAGCAAAATTACAGACTTTGAAAATCGATACAGGATTGGGCCGACATTGTCCTCATTGCAGGTGTCATGGGCTTTTTCACCTGACCATCTGTTGTGAATCTTTGGAGATCCAAGCTGATTTCCTAATTTTTTCTTATGATTGATGTACCAAACCCCTTGAAATACTGCTACTTCCACATTTATCTTTGGTAAAAATCAGGATCCAAAAGGGAGAATGGAATCTACAGTGACAGTCCCTGGATACATTTCATTCATGATTCCACAGACATGCCAGCTTCTTCGCAAACAGGATCCAACAGAGGTACATCTCCTTCACCGTCTGGTCTGTGGCTTGCCAACTGCAACATATAATAATAAAACACATACATTTAATACAAGGATCCTCCTGATCAACTTAAATAGTGGGCCATTTGAAAGTAAGCTCTTCGTCCCTAGGATTGTGATCAGAACCTTTCCCTACATCATAGATGCAATGTTTTCTTCACAATACATGTCTATCATAGCACCAGAAAGATTTGTTTCATATATTTAATCTAAAAAGCCATGAGATAAGCAACCACATGGATGTTTCCCCCTGCCCACCTTACCTAAAAACTGACTGCCTATACAGCCCAGCAAATACAACAAATTCACCTTTGTTGCAAAATTACTAATGTATATGTGACACTGAAGTGAAATTCTAATATATTATCTATTATTTCTGATAATATTGATGCATCAGATATGATCAAAATTGATCAAGCAATTCGAAAATGCTGTATTTGGGCAAGAAAACCTGAATGCCCTATTATGACCATAATTCACAACAAAATATAAAGTTGTCATGCCATATGACACATTGAATTCCTTTAATACAAAGTGTTAGCATCATGTGATGTACATGACAATTTCTGGTTGTATGCAATCTAGTCAGCCAATCTTTGTTTTATAATGCACTACTGTATCTAATTTTGAGAAACAATCCATCTGAATTGTGGCAGCAAAGTGAAACTTTCCCTGTATGGTGAAGGTATCTGATTACCAATCTACTATGTAAAGGGTCTGAAATTTTCTTCTAATATTGAACATGAAAACAAACACTTGTATGAAATATTAAATCAGAGAAAGATAAAGAAAACATTAAAAGCAAGGCCAAATGTTCATGTTAACTGTGACTGTAATTTAAGTTCCAAGAATTTACATCACCATCACCCCCCCCCCACACACACACACACACACATCATTAAGATCTATAAGACCCCACCCCCACCCCCCAAAACAGACCAGAGTCCCCGGCTCTATAAAAATTTTCACCTTTGGATACACACAGTATTTAAGGACATGCATCATTCTGTTCACAACAGTCCTACACATAGGCCTATTCATAAGAATGACATAAACTTATGTTTGAATTTTTTTTACATATGTAATCCTAAGAGCTTTTTAAATAAGTGAAAATGTATTTTTAGCAATAAACCTTTAAACATTAACTTACCCAACTATACCAATACTTTTATTTGCATGTTACATGTTCAACTATGTTTCTGTCAACAAACATCAACATGCTAATGTGAGACCATGTTTATGTTTTGAAAATAATTACCTTTTTGATAAGATTTGGAAAAAATAGATGTATCAGCTTTTGCCCCATGCATGAAGATAAATTTTGCATATTTTACAGTGTACATCGTTCCACAAAAATATAACACATGCATACAAAAAACTTCACATCTTACAGTGCACAGTATACCACACACACACAAAACAGCCATGTTGCATGTGATTTTCTTACTGGTTTACAATGAAATGTATCATGGTCAAGTCGATACCAAGGTGCACAGACTCAGATACCCTAAGTGCAATGGGTGGTCTCTTGGCGCATAAAGGTCATCCCTCTGGAACCATCACACACAGGTGAACCAGAGTTAATGACAATCATAATTTACAATTTCACAAATACAAGCCAGTAAAACCAAACACAACGGAGGCATGGGTTCTCAACAATGAGAATCTACATGTAAGCATTTTGCTAGTAATTACAGTGGGCATAACTATGTCGACTAATATAAATTTGATAATTCAGTAAGCTGAAGTTACAGAATTGGTGAAATTATTTTTAGGAGCAATGAACAAATTTCACCAAACTGCAAGATTTTGAAAAGTCAAACAAGAGCCCAGTTAAATATGAAAATTGGCATCCATAGGCCTATAAAAAGAAATCATGCACTTTGAAACATGCATCAAAATACATACATGTTCATAGTCATGAAAACAGTTTTTTGCACATGGTTGCTGACAAATGCATCACCTCTACCTCATGCAAACATATTCTCATGTTCTGTGAAACTGGATACTCTACAGTGACAAACAAGAAACATTCTGCCATCACCAAAATTAGATTTTATGAAGAAGTTCTACCAGATATCCATCCAGCTTAACTATTCTGGCAAACACTATCTATAACTATTCATAATCAAAACTGTTTACCTAGGGTTCAAGGGATGGGTTCCTCTTTGGTAATATCATTTAGCTGAAAATAAAATTTCAAAATTGAGTTTCAGGGGCAATGTTTTTTAACTTCATAAAGTAGGCCTACTTCTTGATGATTTATCCTGCTACTTTCTCTGTTTCTCTGCACAACAGATGGGAGGAGTGTGATTTAAAAAAACATGCAAAACTAATCATGGAAGTTTTGATCTATATAGGCCTACTTTTAATTGATTTATGCTGCTTCATTCAATATTCTGTGTTTGACAATTGGAATGGAAAAGGATGAAAATCCATTAAATTCAATTTAATGTGAGCAATTCTGACATAAATCAGTTCTACTACTTTAAATATTTGTTTCTGGACAGGGAATAGATTTTGATAAAAAATACAACAACAAAACAACAAAACTTAATGATACATCTAGGCCTACTTGTTAATATAACTGCTCAAACCTGCTACTTTGAATGTGTCTGTACATGAAATGGCAAAAGAAATACAGTTTGATAAAAAACAAAATTACTCCACTTCTTTATGTAGGCCTACCTGCAACTGACTCTGCTTGCTACTTCCAGTGTTTCTTTGCATAAAGGTGGAGAGGAGTTTGTTGGAGAAATAAAGACTAATTTAATTGTTTTAATTTCAAATTAAAATATTTTTAAAAAGGTAAATGTCAAACAAACTACATGAACCACAGGCACACAAGACATCAAAATACATGTTGATAAAAGAATTCTGACTGAGATTTTTTTGAAAAGATCTAAATTTTTACATGTAGTTACATTAAGATTTCTTCAATGTATAAAAAATTAATCTTTTGTTTTCTTTGGGCAGGAGTGAGGGAGTTAACTATGTCTGTGATATCAACTTGAAATTTTGTTATTGGCAAGCAATGCATAATTTTGCATTTAGAAATATTGTTTCAGATCTCAAGCTTTTCAATTTCATGTAACATGATTATAATTGAATCATTTGTTTTTATTGCTGCAGTGTTGACTGAAATTTCTTCATTGCCTTTCATCATGTCATGATTCATTCGAATACCAATACACTCAAGCTGAAAAGCAAGCAAGTTAACTGAATTTTTTATGAAAAAAAAAAAAAAGCTTCAGAATAAGAACCAAGCAGGAGCCTGGAAAAAAGCACTGTCATCACCCCTTAGCCCTGCCTATCCATATTCACATAAAACAATTTTGAAGTTTCTAGAATCTACAGCAGAAGAGATGCATAATTTTACTTTATTAAGATTCAAAATAGGCCTATAATATACTTTAACACTGAATTCAGTGGACAAGTTGATAATGTTTATGCCTGAGGAACATCATGGACGTGTTATTCTTACTTTAGCCTCAAACAGACTTTATTTGGTCTGAATATCACTGCATATGAGAATGAAAACATCACCTGCTGTTTCAGTTTCAGCGCTATGTTATTAATTATTGCTCACATGGGTCCTCAATTATCGCTCACCTGCTACAGCCGGCATGAACAGCGAAGCGAGTTGGGATTATAATCCGTCATCATCCTAGCTAATTTAAAGCCATCGGTGATCAAACATCATATTGAACTAATCTAAATAAATACTGGAAACATTCTGGGATAGTATTTTTCTGCTTCGAACAGAATTCATTATTTTGCAGTTCTATGAAAATATGGCTTGGCTTTTTTCCGTTAGGCTGGTAGCAGATGCTTTTTTCCAGTCCCAGATCAACTTAATTTCCAGCCTGTATTTTATACCCACCTGACGCTAAACTACTCTAAAACCATTCTAGGAACCTCCATTTTCAAGTTTTTATTGAACAAATGGGTTGTTTTTGATCGTGGACGATGCAAAAAAATCGTTGACAAATCTCAGTGACGAAGAGCGTACTCACCTCACCTATCGACGCCATGATGGGCTGCCACACTGACGCGTCGCCGCTATTTATACAGACATGGTCTCTACAAAGCTTCTTCGCATCGGCGTTTTTTATTTTCGTAAAAAGCGGTTTTTACCACTAGAACGCTGGGATTCTGAGCTTTAAAAATCCGTTTGATCCTAAGTTTGCTGACACAGTTAACAATTTTTGCGAAAAGTGTTAAGTTTTAATTAAAATTGATTTAAGATTCGAAATTCACGGGGGGAAAAGGATCAAGCGGATTTAGAATCTTCACGTTGCTAGCTTTGTAATGACATGTCAATGATGACAAATGATCCAGTCTGTGCGATGCGAAACTCCGTGGAAAATAGCATGTTTTTGTGTGCCACGCTCAACAAAGTTGTCCCCGCGGCCGCCGCAAGGCATATTTTACCCTTTTGTCAGGGTGGGGTAGGTTGAGAACGGAAACCTTAATACTGAAATGAGTTATGTTGGTTGAAAGCAGATGTTATGCTCTTTCTCACAAGTGTAAACACAAGTTAAATACGTTTATCGACAACAAAATACTCTTCATCTACACATGTATAAGGAAATGTTGCAATCGTTTTAACATGGTGCGACATGCAGACAGCATCAGCGCGAAAACAGAAAGAGAGCAAATGATTAGCATATATGAAAATTGTGTCAACAATATCTTTAAAATCAGTGTCACATCCTACCCAATTTCACAAATATATGTACAAGCAGTCCCAGAACCTGGAGACTCCCAAAATGCAGTACTTAGCGGGTAACTAGAAGAGACAGAAGTGCCGTCTCTCCTTCATTACCGCTGCCTACCCATGCAGGTTCACCTGTAGATCTGACAGACATTTCTCATGGTGGTCTTGCAGATCAGCTTCAGCGTAAGATTCCGGATTTCTACCAAATGTTGTGCGTTACTTAGGTGCATGCCTGGGTTGCGACAGGTAGCTTCCCCCTCATACTCTGAAGGCAACAAGAATGATGCATCGGTTTCCAAAAGGAACGTATCTTGTGGCATGTGTACCACATGTTCCACCGGGCCAAACTTCTATCCTTATCCCAAATCATATTCTACATGATACAGATATGGTAATACAGCATGCAGGATTATGAGCATACACAGTACATGTACAGACACAATTGATAACTTTCCACAGAGAAAGATAAACGTCAGGATGGCCTGAAGTAAGGATGTACCATCCACTAACCTTTGGGGCTACCTTGGTTTAGTTATAAAAAAAAAAAAGTTTACAGGTTTGTCAGCATCACAGTTTCAGTTTAGAGAAATATAAACAAGGCATATCATCAATTTTCAAAGCATCAAGTACACAAACTATCATTTATTACAGATAAAACAAGTTGCTATGGTACAAGACATAGTTTAATATATATTTAGAGAATCCTGGACATGGATGTGTATAAAGTTTATCAGTTATGTGAATAAAGGTTGTGTTGAGTAATTTAGGCACATGTATATAGAAATGAACACAATTTTGAGATGGGGGAAGTTTCGAGATGGGGATTGATGAGTTCGAGGTACATGTATTGCTGTGAACACATTCAAATATTGTAAATGGGGAAATTAATGTGAACTATAAATGAGTAAACATGCAATACTAGGTATAAATTGTTGTAGCCGTCCAAATACCCCAATTATCCTAGAGAGTTTATTTGCTATTTTTGTAATATTGCTGTCCCCTCATGCGCCGCTATTTTAGTAATGTGGGCATTCCAGTTCAAGGTGCCTTGGATTCTCACTTGCATTTTTACCTCAGCTGACTTGTCAGTCAGCTGAGCTTATGTTATGACTAGCCATTGGGTGGGTCTCTACCAAGTTTGTTCGAATGGTCAGGCTCCAGTGATTTTTGGATTTTTTAGCTCAGCTGATAATTCAGCTGGGCTTTTAGGAGGCTCGTCCGTCTGTTTGGGTTTGATATTTGTGAATATGGGTCATGTTTTTCTACATAAGTGTATCATACTAGAGACGTCCGTCTGTAGAACTTCAATTGTATAGTGAGGGACTTGTAAAAGTGTACTCCTTGCATTTGACACTCTATAGCAGTGATCCAATCACTTAATTTATTTATTACATAATGTTCCAGATTCATAGATATCACAAAAAACGATATAGGCCTACTTTCTACTTTTGCTATTCAAACTCAGCTGACCAACTAGTCTGAAGAACCAAAAGAGTGATAGTCCTACCAATTCTCTTTTCATTTTTTGCAAAAGTAACAAAATTTGGATTTTGAGCGGTTGGGCCTATACATATTGGAAACACTATAGTCTGTATTTAATGAAGAATATTTCAAAGCTTGAGAGGACTGGTTTAAAACCACCAGTTGCCTTTTGTGGGTGACTGCCTGTCTCAAGTCAGGAGTGAAACTTGTTTCTTCACATTGGTGTTGGAAGATGAATGTTGATGCTTTGGTAACTCTGGAATCTCTTTGCTGTCATTGTTGGGTTTCATATTTATGAATATGGGTCATGTTTTTCTACATTTAGTGTATCATACTAGAGATGTTCGTCGTCCGTCCACAATTCACATTTTCGACTTCTTCTCCAAAACCGCTGGCGAGATCCACTTCAAACTTGGTAGGGATGTGCCTTGGATGGGTCTCTACCAAGTTTGTTCAAATGGTCACGGTCCAGTGACGTTTGGATTTTTAATAAATCTTTTTTGTTCATTTTGGGGGGAAATCTTAAAAAAATCTTCTTCTCCGAAATCGCATGGCCAATTACTTTGAAATTGTATAGGGACACTTCTGGGCACCCCCAAACCTTAATTTGTTCAACAGGTGGTGCTGCAATTTTTTTCTATTTTTTTTATGAATTTTTGTACGTTTTTGCTATTTTCGACTTCTTCTCAAAAACAATTCTCAGATTGTGCTGAAGCTTGGTGGATATGTTCTTTGTAGAAGGGTCACACAAGTTTGTTCACCAGGTGGCGTTGCTGTGGATCCCTGATTTTTAACAAATTTTTCAATTCGGGTACTTATTGCTCAATGCATGCATTCCTATTATTTACAATGTAAGTCAATGGGAATTGCAACAGTAATTCACATTTTCGACCTCATCTCCAGAAACGTTAGCCAGATTCACTTCAAACTTGGTGGGGATGTGTCTTGAGTGGGTCTCTACCAAGTTTATTCAAATGATCATGGTCCAGTGATTTTTGGATTTTTAATGACTTATTTTGTTCATTTTGGGGGGAAATCTTAAAAAATCTTCTTCTCTGAAACTGCGTTGCCAATTACTTTGAAATTGAATAGGGACGCTTCTGGGCACCCCCAGACCCTATTTTGTTCAACAGGTGGTGCTGCAGTTTTTTTCTATTTTTTTTATGAATTTTTGTATTTGTTTGCTATTTTCGACTTCTTCTCCAAAACCGTCTCTCAGATTGTGCTGAAAGTTGGTGGATATGTTTCTTGCGGAAGGGTGACACAAGGTTGTTCACGAGGTGGCATTGCTGTGGATCCCTGATTTTTAACGAATTTTTCAATTTGTGTACTTGTTGGTCACTGCATACATTCCTATTGTTTACTATGTAAGTCAATGGGAATTGCAATGGTAGTTTACATTTTCAACCTCATCTGAAAACCATTAACCAGATTCACTTCAAACTTGGTAGGGATGTGTCTTGGGTGGGTTTCTACCAAGTTTATTCAAATGTTCACGGTCCAGTGATTTTTGGGATTTTTAGGAATTTTTCTTGTTGATTTGACATGCCTGTTGATCACTGTGCCAGTCAATGGGGATTGCAAAGTCATTAGGGTTTTCAATGCCAATTGACAATTTTTGACTTCTTGACCTTGATGTTGAACATGATGGTAGTCCTGAGCAAAGGCCAGACTTAGACAGTACATGGGTGACCTTAACCTCATTCCCAAGGTCACTGGGACCCAGACACTTACGTGAATTTTACTTTTCACTTTGTAACTTGAGAACTGTGGAAGGTAGGACCTTGATGTTGAATTTGTTGGTGATTTTTTTATTTTTAATGATTTTTTACCTCAGCTGACTTGTCAGTCAGCTGAGGTTTTTTGAGGGTCCGTCGTCCGTCCGTCGTCCGTCCGTCGTCCACAATTCACATTTTCGACTTCTTCTCAAAAACCTTCGGCTAGATTCACTTCAAACTTGGTGGAGATGTGCCTTGGGTGGGTCTCTACCAAGTTTATTCAAATGGTCACGGTCCAGTGATTTTTGGATTTTTAATGAATTTTTTTGTTCTTTTTTGGGTAAATCTTAAAAAATCTTCTTCTCCGAAACCGCTCACCGAATTGCTTTGATATCACACAGGAACACTCCCTAGGACTCCTAGTTCTAAATTTGTTCACCAGGTGGCGCTGCAATTTTTTCCTATTTTTTTATGAATTTTTGTGTGTTGGAGCTATTTTCGACTTCTTCTCCAGAACGGTAACTCAGATTAAGCTGAAACTTGGTGGATGTGTTCCTTGTAGAAGGGTCAAACAAAGTTGTACACTATGTGGGAATGCTGCCGATTCCTGATTTTTAAAGATTTTTTCAATTCTGGTACTTGTCGGTCAATGCAGCTTTCCTATTGATTACTATGGAAGTCAATGGACATTCTAATGCTAATTCACATTTTTGACTTCTTCTCCAAAACGGTCATCCAGATTAACTTCAAACTTGGTGGCAATGTACGTTGGGTGGGTTTCTACCAATTTTGTTCAAATGTTCATGCTCCGGTGATTTTTTTATTTTTAATGAATTTTTTTTGTTCATTTTTTTTGGACAAATCTTAAAAGATCTTGTAAGTCAATGGGCATTCTAATGCTAATTCACAGGACAACTGACACGAAATTTACTGTTTACTTGATAACTTGAGATCTGTTTTGAGTTAGCTACACATGTTAATTATTGTGTATGAAGGTCATGCTGAGACAGTACATGAATGACCTTGACCTCATTTGTGGGGTCACAGTGCAACATACATGAATTTTACTCTTCATTATAACTTACTTGAACTTTGATGTTGCACATGTAAGTTTTCTTCTATAAAGTTCAGACTTACTCAGAACATGGTGTCCTTGATCCTTTCCCAAGTTCATAGAGCTGCAAGTGTGATGAATGTCAAGATCAGCTGAGGCACGGGCTGTTCACACAGCCCTCTTGTTTGTTGTTTTTTTTTGGACAAATCTTACAAAATCTTCTTCTCCACAAACGCTCACCCGATTGCTTTGATAGTACATGAGAACACTCCTAGGGACTCCTAGTTCTTAATTTGTTCACTAGGTGGTGCTACAATTTTTAAAAGATTTTTTATGAATTTTTGTGTTCTGTTACTTGTCACTTCTCCAGAACCATGCCTCAGATTAAGTGGAGACTTTGTGGATATGTTCCATGTGAAAGGGTCAAGCAAAGATGTTTACAAGGTAGCAGTGCTGCTATGGATCCCTGATTTTTAACAATTTTTTTCAATTGAGGTACATCAGTAAATGCACCTTTTCTATTGCTTACTATGCAAGTCAATGGGCATTCTAATGGTAATTCACATTTTTGACTTCTCTGTAGAAACTGTCAATCAGATTTACTTCAAACTTGGTGGCAATGTACCTCGGGTGGGTCTCTACCAAGTTTATTCAAATGGTGAAGCTCTAGTGATTTTTGGATTCTTTATGATTTTTTTTTCGAAAATCTTTAAAAAAGTTTTAAAATGAAAGTTTAACATGGGAATTTCTTGTAATGGTTATAATTTTTGCCAGATTTGTACCCAACTTGGTAGTGATGTACCTTTTATAAGTGTCTACTCATTTTGTGCAAATGGTCATGCTCCAATGATGTTTGGAGCTTGACCTCATTCCCAAGGTCACAGGACAACTGACATGAAATGTACTGCTCACTTGATAACTTGAGATCTGTTTTGAGTTAGGACCTTGATGCTGCACATGTTAATGTTTCTTTATGAAGGTCATGCTTAGACAGTGCGTGAGTGACTTTGACCTCGTTTCTGGGGTTACAGTGCAACATACATGAATTTTACTCTTCACTATAACTTGAGAACTACTTGAAGTGGGACCCCGATGTTGCACCTGTTAGTGTTCTTCTATAAAGGTCAGATTTACTCAGTACATGGGTGACCTTGATCCTATCAAGTTCACAGAGCTACAAGTGTGATGAATGTCTAGGTAAGCTAAGGATGGGCTGTAAACAGCCCTGTTGTTTTAGCTCTGCTGACTCTAGGTTGCAGAGCTTATGTGATCACTCCTGCCTGGCCCTCCATCATTTCGTCCATCTATAAACAATTTGCATGTCAACATGATAGTATCAACAGTTTTTAAGTCGTCCTCTTGAATTTTTTTGAAAATGTTCTATGAATTAGAATCTAGGTTCCTTTTATTATTGATGGCAACACCTGCAGTATTATGTAATATATGGGGTGAAATGTGAGAATCTTATGAAGATTTTAGCATCTTTAATGTTTTGTGAATCTTCAAAAACTGGTAGGCTTATGGAGTAGATTAAAGTCCAAGTTGAGCCGAAATATGTTTTAAGATATAAAATTCCATATTTGGAAAAATAGTGGGATTAGGCTTGCCAAATTCATAGGACATATAGACCATGTCCAATGCTACAATGTTATGTAATGTCAGTGACCTTGACATATTTTTGTAAGGTCACCATGCGTGTAAAGTCGAAAGAGGTGATTTTGTAATGGCAGGGTGCAGCTTGGACATCAATGGCAAAGAGAATTGAGCCTCGAGATCAAAATTGCACTTGATTACATTGTGCACAAAACTGTACTTGGTGGCCTACTTTTTGGGTCACCATGACCCAGTAATTGTGGAGTTTGGCGCATGTACAAGTTTATTGTTTTTTCTCAATAACTTGAAAAGTTATTACCCAATTTGAACAAACAGACTGTTTATGGAAAGCTGGATGTGGGTCGCATATTTTGACCAGTAATAATTTTTTAATCTGAGTTGAAGGTCAAGGTCATATGGTCAGTTTGAATATAAGGGTCATCTTGTGAATGCTCTGCAGCTTACAATTTATGAGTTAGGCCCACATAACTTTTATGAAAATGTTTGTCAACATCCATGTTGGTGGCACCACCAATGGTAATAAACAGCTCAAAATGTGAAATCTGGTGACCAGTCCAGCATTCTTAATTATTTATGGATCTTCATGAAATTTAGTGGGATTGTAGAAGAGGTAAAATTCTCCATTGCATATAATAATAGTGGTGCCACCTATAATTTGATGGAAATTATTAGTTAAAATGTCTTGAAAGATAAAAAATTCAATAACTCAAAAATAATTTAATTAGAAATGCATAATGTATAGAATATATAGATCATATCCAATGCTAATATAGTATGTAAGATCAGTGACTTTGACATATCTTTGTAAGGTCACCTGTTATGATGCCCTCCTGAATATTAGCAGAACTCAACCAAGAATGACAACAATGATATAACTTTAACAATAACAAAATATTAACAATCAGAATCAGTACAAAGTTAGGTAAACTTACCTCCGCTGGTATGCCAATAGGCAAACAGTCTTAAGTGAATCCTAATCCCTGGTGAGATTACCCACAGATACAGTCCCACAGTTCCAAGTCATATGACAGGTGCCAAATGGTACAAATCGCACAGAGGTACGGTTTGGTTTCAATTTGGTAAAATTAAAACCAAATATACCAGCCCCTCAAAAACACTGTCCACACTCCACAGGTAATAACAATAGCTCTCACAGTCAGACAGCTTCTGTCAGATTTTTCTGAAACTCTCTCTCCAGTCAGGAAAATATCTGCTTTATATATATAGACAGAGAAATCTCCAATTTGTTCCAGAGTTTTCCAATTAGTCACACACATCCCAGTGCATTGAGTGAGACCTGTCTCTGATCTTTCTAGATCACCTCCAAAATGTGTACAGACAGTGTAATGAAATGAGTCATCTTAATGTAGGTCAGCACTTTGTTTACAAGCTGCCTGAGAATCACCCGAACAAAGCAGGCTAACTCTGTCATCTGGTGCACACTCAATGAGTACAGTGACCTCTAAAATCAAAACAAGCAGGCATACCCTCATTCATAACGTCACCGGACCTGTTAAGTTCGAAGAGGTGATTTTGTAGTGGTAGGGTCTAGTTTGGACATCAGTGGCAAAGACAATTGAGTCTCTAGATCAAAATTACACTTGGGTACATTGTATATAAACCTCTGCTTGGTGACCATGACCTATTTTTTAAGATCATCAAGCACTTAAGAAAAGGACGTTTATTTCCATATCTTGATAAAGAACAAGGTGAATGATGCCAAATGTACCACAAAGGTGTATCATGTGGAATTTTGATATGGCATGATATGGCTAATAACCTTGATAAATCCTTCAAGTTCATTGATTGAATACGTTTCAGAAAATTATTTTTTGGTCATGGTGGTCAGCAGAGCATGAGGTCCATCGGCCTCTTGTTTCTTTTTTACCCTCGGCACATAAAGGTGCCGGAGGGTATTGTCATCCGCTGCATCATCCATTCCTCTGTCCGTCTTGTCGACATTACTACGATACCTCAAAAAAATATTCAGTATTGCTGTACCAAATTTTTGTCACAGAAGGACCTTATGATGGACCAGGTTCCTATCGAAAACCAGTGTCCTCTCATCATTTAAAACTTTTAATGTATTTATTTGAAGCTGTCTGACTGGTGTCAACCCTGACGACTTTACCACGATGTCTCAAAAATATTGACCACAGCTTCACCTAATTTTTGTCAGAGATGCATCTTATGATGGACCAGTTTTTTATGTAAAACCAGCTTCCTCTTTATATTTATAAACTTTTTATGAAACTTTAAAGTATTTATCTTCAACGCCATCTGAGTGGTGCACAAGGGACTATATAACCATTATATCTCAACAATGATCCAATGCAGCTTCAATTTTTTTTTCAGAGCTGCACATTATAGTGGACCACATTCCTATGGAAAACCAGCTTCCTCTTGGTATTCTTAAACTTGTTATGAAACTTTGGAAGTATTTATTTGATGGCCATCTGAGTGATGCACAGTATAGTGATCTCTGTAACCAGAACTTGCCCCAAGAACACATCCAAAAGTACTTTTTCATTTCCAAGACAACAATATGGAAATTGTATCTTAAGTATTCTGCTGCGAAGTCTAAAATTTTATTTTATTTTTTTAAATTGCAGAATTGAGAAAAAAAAAAAGATTGTTGGCGCTGAGGGAAATTCGTTCTCAGAACACTATTATTTTTTTATATTTTTCAAGAATGTTGGCAACCTGGCAGTTTTTATTGCCAGCAGAAAAGAGTTAACTTTCATGCCCTCTATGTATGTGGGAGCTCTATTAATATGAGAATCCCTTGAGGTTAGTGAATTGATCAAGGCAGACAAAACCTGATTATTTGCTTTTCATTGTAGTAATCCCAGATCAGGAAGCCTCGGTGTATCAGGATGGCTGATGATGATGAGGATGTTATATTCGACCAGGCGGGGCTCCTGACCAATCATGTCAAGTCACGGCGGGATGTGGAAGGCAGTAGACCTGGCTTATGTTTGAGCTTGGTACAGGCCTTTTGTCTGTGTTCTGGATTTTTTGGCTTGGTGAGCATCACATCAGATATACCAATAGTCAAGTGAAGCCTTTTCACTCTCAATGCAACCAAAAGTGACCATTTGTCAACTTTTGTTTGCTTCTGCATAAATTTGTCATTTATAAGAAACATTTTCTTTGATAATCATAAATCACACATAGCAAGAGCTTACACCAAAAAAAAAAAATAGGCAAATGTCTACCCACAAGTCTTTCTATCTAACGTTCTGTTGTTTGTATCATCCTAGCTTATAAGAAAGATTCAGACTAATTTCATTAGGCATTAATGTTTTTTTACCAACTTAATTATAGTCTTTGATGTGCCAACTAGAGGATCAAAGACAAGGGCACCCAGTAAGCAGTCTAATTTTCAGGCAAAATTTTTATTTGATAAACAAATTTTAAATGTATTTGTTCAGAATTTGTTTGTATATTTTATTTATTAAGTTCCAGAATTTCAGTGTTTTTCAGCATACAGTAAAACCTGCCAAATTGAACACCTCTTGACAGTCGAACATCTGCAATACCCAAACACTTTTTTTTTGTTCTCAAATATTTTACATGTATTTTAATAGGAGAGCAGAGTGTTGGACCCTGTAAAACTTGAACACCTGTCAACCCCGAACACCAAATTTGGGTCCCAAACCTCAAAATGAACCTGTGAAAGTCCAACACTCCCATTAAATGAACATTGAAAAATAGCAAAATGGTGCAAAATTCATTGTTTTCATGGTCTTGCACCTTATTCTTGCTTTTCATGGAACAGTACTCGAACATTGTTAGGGGTATTAAGGGTTTCTTTGTATGTCATCCTTGCTGCATGTAGGAATCTTTTAGCTCACTCTTGGTCATAATCTATAAAAAAGCTAGACTAATCAAATAAAGTAGCACATCTAGGGAGCAAGCATAGATCTTTTCACTTAAAAGAAAAGTGCACCCCTGGTTGCATTTACACGTACAGGTACGTGATGTAGCCTACTCAGTGAGGAACAGACTGCTTAGTTATGTTTAGCTTTGTAAGGGTCTGACATGAGCATTGTTTTAGGAGGTAACCTCCTGGTAGTCAAGTTATAACCCTAAGGGTACATGCACAATGGCGAGGTCTTGTAGTCCAGGGAAACCTCAGTTTCAACATGTATCGATGTCATGTTTACAATACAATGTGTATATATCTTTCTTTTTTTTCAGGGAATAAAGAACCATTTTCTTATTTAATTTATTCAAGTTTAGTAGATGTGGAAATGAATGTGAATAAACAGGATGTATAAGCTGGTATAAACACTTGAGAGTCTTTTTACTGAGGGTAAACATACATACACATGATACATTTATGACATCCTATCATGGCAGTTCCTTTCAGTATATCCTCCCCCCAACCCTCCCCTCCGAAAGTTAAACACCTGCAAAACCTGAGCATTTTATTTCGGTCCCTAGGCCGTTCAGGTTTTACTGTATTTAATTGTTTTTCAGGAAGAAATGAACACTCTTATCTCCATTCATTGCCATGTTATCAATGTCACTCAGATGGTTATTTATACGACAGTCGTTGTAAGATAATGCATGAATCTATTATGCACTTATTTGTGAAAGCAGCATAATTGTGAAGTCGCTAAATTTTTTCGCTATACTGTCCAGGTAATTTTGGCAAACATTTGGAACAGACCCCTAGGCACAGATCTAAGTGTAAAATTTTGGGGTTCTTATTGAGGCTAATGATCCACCAAAAATGGAGCAATGTGCCCATTATGTACATGAAATAATGTGCAATGATACGGGAGTGTGTATTTGCGGATTTTTTTTTCTTTTGTAATTTTTGTTTTTGTGCTTCCCCCAGTAATGGGGGCAGGCACTATGTTTCCAGGTTTTCCATCCATCTGTACATCCTCAGTAACCTTTGTTACCATGATAACTTCAAAGCGCCTGAAGGATTTTGTCGCAAATTTGTTACAGAGGTGCATTATGGGACAAAAATCAGCTCATTAGATTTTCAGGTTACTGGTCTATTCATGGCACACGGGGTTTCTCTTTAGTGTGAACTTTGTTAACACAGTATCTGCATAGTACATGGATGGCTCTTTTGCAAATTTGGTACAGAGATGCATCATAGAAGAAAGATCAGCTGATTAAATACTCAGGTCACTTGTCACTCATTCTTGAGTTACTGTGACCTACTGTGTGGACACATTTGCACTCAGTGTGACTTTGTTTTGACAATATCTTCAAAGTGCCTGGTTGGATTCTTCACAAATTTGGTACAGAGATACATTATAAGGTTACACGGTTTGATATTCAGGTTACTATGATGTCTTATGTGGTTACATGCACTGTGACCTATTGTGTGGACCTGTTTCCAGTCAATTGAACCTTGTTACTGCAGTATATCCAAAGAGACTTGATAAATTCTTGTCAGATCTGATACAGAGATGCATTACAGGGCAAAGATTGGATGATTAGGCTTTCGGTCACTGTGACCTATGGTGTCCAGATCTATGTACAGGCAATTGACTTTGTCACAGCAATATCTTCAAAATGCATGGTTTGATTCTGAAATTTGGTACAGAGATGAGTTATTATAAAACAAAGATTTAATGATTTGATTTTGATGTCACTGTGGCCTATAGTGTGGTTACTGTAACTTATTATATGGCCCTATTTACAATCAATTGGCTTTGTTATTTTCATGTTAAAGTTTTCATATTTGGTGCAGAAATGCATTATGGAAAAAAAAAACAATAGTTGATTAGATTTTCAGGTGACTGTGACCCATTTTGTGGTTACTGTGACCTATGCAGTGTCAATTTGACTCTGCAACCACAGTATCTTTAAAGTACTTGGATGGATTGTTCTCAAATTTTGTACAGAAGTAGAACACTACAAGACAAAGATTAGCTGATTAGTTTTCAGGGCACTGTGACGTATTGTGCAGTTACTGTGACCTATTTGGAGTCAATTTGACTTTGTTACTGCAATATGTATATTCCAAGTGCCTGAATGAATTCTTCCCAAATTTGGACCACGATGCATTCTAGAGAAAAAAAGACAAAAGACAGCTGACCAGATTTTCAGATCACTGTGACTAACTTTTGGTTTCTGTAACCTATTTACAGTCAATTGGCTTCCTTATTGTTTGGAAGAATTTTGTTCAAATTTTATTCATCATTAAAATATTGTTACAAGGAACAGATTACATCATTAGAACTTCACTTCAGTGCAACATATTCGTGGGTCACTTTGCAGCAAAGATGAATCTGTCATATTTGGTGGGTATTGTGGGGGGTTTGTTTATAGGTAAGTGGGCAGGGGCATCCCAGTGATTGCTTTCAATCATAGCTCTCTACTTTTTTTTCTTTTCTTAAGGGGCTGTGCTTAGCCATCCCTGGTCCAACATTACTGGATCTTCAAACTACAACACACACCAACACAGAACAGATCTCTCGAATCTTCACAGGTCGATCAGTTGGCTATTTAGTGGGGTCAGTGATTGGTGGCTTTATGTATGATCGCATCAACCAGAATTTGTTGCTATGTGTGACGCTGTTTGTGACAGGACTTGCTACAGCAGCTGCACCGTGGAGTACCACACTCATTACCTTAATGGTGCTCATCAGTTTTCAGGGGCTGTCCCTGGGATTTTTGGATGTGGGTAAGTAAAAGCCAAAATGAAACATACAAAAAAAAGCAAACTATTATCTTTTTTGTAAACCCTAGCCTCACCACCAGACCCATGGTGTTGGCATTCCATGCCTGCAGTCCCTATTACCACAGTGTTTTTAGGTTGTCGTCTTTCAGACTTAACAAACCACCAAATCAAAATGTTAGACGAGACTTGTTGAAAGGTTTTGTAAACCCATTTAAGAAAGTGTGTGGATTTGATAGAACACTGTCTAGATTAGAACTTACACTACAGTTCTTAATTATTATCGTTATGGTGTGTTTATTTTTTTTTTAACCGAGCTGACTTGTCAGTCAGCTGAGCTGCTAATAGGATGGTCAATCATCCATCATTCATCTGTCCACAATTCACAACTTTTGACTTCTCCAAAACCACAGGCCAAATTTACTTCAAACTTGGTGGAGACGTACCGTGGATGGGTCTCTACCAAATTTGTTGAAATGGTCACAGTTCAAACATTTTTGGATTTTTTTTTTTATGACTTTTTTTTGGGGGGGGGGGGCAATTTTTTTTGTGAAATCTTAAAAATATCTTCCTCTCCAAAACTGCCAAGCCAATTAATGGGAATTGCATAGGTACACTTCTGTGGACCTAATTTGTTCACAGGTGGTGTTACAATTATTTTTTCCATTTTTTAAACAAATTTTTGTGTTAAGGCTATTTTCAATTTTTTTTTTCCAAAACCGTCACTGAGATTGTTCTGAAACTTTGTGGATAGCCAGCTTATGGGAGAAATAAACAAATTAGTTGACAAAGTAGTGATACTCTGGATCCCTGATGTTTACCTCAGCTGACTGACAAGGCAGCTGAGGTAATAGGATGGGTGGTGATCCATCATCCATCTGTCTGTTCACATTTCAGATTTTCAACTTCTTCTCCAAAACCACTGGCTTCTCTTCAAACTTGGTGTGGGTGTACCTTGAATGGATATCTACCTTTTTTTTTTTCAAATGGTCACAGTTCAAAGATTTTAATTTTTTTATAAGTTTTTTTTGGTTCATTTTGGGGGGGGGGGGGGGGGGGGAGGGGGGCAAAATCTCAAAAAAAATCTCCAAAACTGCCAGGCCAATTGGTTCAAAATTGCAAAGGGACACTTCTGGGGACCCCTAGACCATAAGTTATTCTACAGTTGGTGCTGCAATTTTTATCCGGTTTTCCTTAACTGAATTTTTGTGTATATTTTTGACTTCTCCAAAACCGTCACTGATATTGCTCTGAAACTGTGAAAATGTAGCTTGTGCGAGGGTTAAAAAAAACTGTTCACTAGGTAGGGATATTCTAGATCCCTGATTTGTAATGGGTTGTTAATCTGGGTACTTGTCAGCGGATGCATGCATTCCATCAATTACAGTAGAAGTCAGTAGGGATTGCAATGGTAAGTCATTTTTTACTTCTCCAAAACTGTCAAACAAATTAATTTCAAACTTGGTAGGGATGTACCTTGGGTGGGTCTTGACCAATTTTGTTCAAATGGTCATTCTCCAGTGATTTTGGAATTTCTATGAAATTATCTGGGTTGGGTTTTTTTTTTTTTTTTTTTTTTTTTTTTTTTTTTTTTGTTTTTTAGGTTTTTTTTTTTTGTTTTTTTGTTTTTTTTGTTTTTTTGTTTTTGTTTTTTTTTTTGTTGGCAAAA
The DNA here is from genome assembly GCA_964020975.1 of Hermodice carunculata. Taxonomy (NCBI): domain Eukaryota; kingdom Metazoa; phylum Annelida; class Polychaeta; order Eunicida; family Amphinomidae; genus Hermodice; species Hermodice carunculata. The sequence continues at coordinate 135,473,007 of OZ026612.1, read as the reverse complement.
CCTTAAAAAATCTTCAAAACTGCCAAGGTGCTTTGACATTGGATTGGACACTTCTGGGGACCCCTAGACCTTAATTGTTTAACAGGTGATGCTGTTATTATTTTTCACTTTTTAAAGAATTTTTATGTGTTTTTGCATTCCTTGCCTTTTTTCAGTTGAATCGTCTTGAAACTTATCAGGAATGTACACAGACTTGATGGGATTCTCATTTAGACATACCTCAAAAAAACTATCACATATTGTTATAAGTGTCATCAAATTTTGCACAATTATGCCTTTGGACAGTATCTTAACCACATTAGATTTTGGTATCCTTGACCTAAATTTCATTTTAGGGCATGATATACTTTGACTCTCATGTATAAATATTTACTTTCTGTCTATGGTTACCATCTCATACCCTGAAAAGTATATATATGTTCTGAGAGAAAACGTAACATCATGTTCGTTTTTTTGGTACTGATTATAAAATTTTAGTATTGCTATTGATGTAATTAAACTTTATTTAAATTTTAGAAAATAAAAAGCAGATTTAGTTTACAGTGTCACATGAAACAACACATAATGCTCTCTGAAACTATATCTTAAATTTTTGAAAAAGGGCCTCATTCTAATTTTATTGCCGTTTTTTTTTTTTAACTTTAATTTAAACACCCTGTAAATTTTTTAAGTAGAACCCTTACCCAAAATTCAGAAGAAAGTTAAGCTACTAGAAGTGTACGCTGTCATTTCGCATTTTAGAAAAAAGAATTTTCCCTTTTTTGGTATTTGTGCCGTTTATCTTTTTCTGCAAAAACAGGTAAAATTTAAGTTTTTTAATTAAGCAATTAAAATTCAATTTCTTAACATGTAGAGGTATTTTACTATTTTTAATAGCTTACTACAAAGGTATACTTTTAGAAAATATATAGTTTATATGATTTCAAATGAGAAGTGTAGTGAATATAAGGACGTCATATTCTCTGTGTGAGATGCTGTAAAAGTGTACCCCGCCCTTAAGGTCACTGGTTGTAACGGAGGTAAGCTCTTGCATGTGGACTAATGCATGTCATAAAGAATTCACTTTATCAACCTTCTTTAGGCGTTGCTTTTTTGGACCAAATAATATTTCTCAACCTCCTAATTTGAAATATTCATCCTATAAATTTGTGTATTATGCACTGTATAACATGTACTTATATATGCATCTTGTATTATGCACTGTATAACATGTACTTATATATGCATCTTTTCCTCTGTTCTACAGGTGGCAATGTCATGTGCATCAACATATGGGGGCGTCGTAGTGGACCCTACATGCAGGCTATGCACTTTGCCCTTGGGTTTGGTGCCTTTGTTGCACCTCTTATTGCTGAGCCTTTCTTGGCAGTCCCCATAGCAACAAACACAACAAATGTGAGCTATGGGCCTTCGATGTCCACATTAACAGTCAAGGTAGACACACCTGAGGTTATTACTACGGTTAGTCCTGGCACGGATACCAGAAAGAGATTAGCAAGAAGTTTAGTGGATATTCATCATTTTAAAAGAGATGCTGAAAGTCCTGACCAGACTGAGAAACCAAAGACAACTGAAAAGCATTTGTCTAAAGAACAAAGTCATAAACCAATGACAAATGGAGAGCATTTGTCTAAAAAACTAAGTCATGCTGATGGAAGAATAATTAAAGACAGAGCAAAAACAAATCAAAATGAACATCAAAAGTTACTTAAGACTTCCACAGTAAAGCCTTCAAAGATGTCAGTTGTGGTCAGTCAGAAGCAAACGAAATATACAACCATAATCACCACCATGTCTTCCACAACTTCCATGCAGAGAACAACCAATGCTCCTTTATCAAATATGTCAAGTAATGCCACAGAAAGTACGAGTGCGACTGCACCTGGGCCACTGGCAGGTGTGAGGAATAAGGTGAAACAGCTGGCGGGCCAGGTGGGCAGAGTAATAAACAATCTGACCAGGGTACAGTTCGCATATCTGGTTATTGCTGTTTACTTGGTTATTCTGTCGTGGGGTTTCTGTTTTCTCTGTTGCAAAGGAAAACGTACTTTTCGTGCTGTGAAAAACCAGGAAATTGACATGCAAATGCTAAAGTCAGAGAGCATGGGATTCCGTGTGCAAATCCTAGTGCTTGTATTTTTTTTTTACTTTTTGTACATGGGTATCGAGGTGACATATGGAAATTTGATAATGACATTTTCTGTCAAATATTTACGTTGGACTAAACAAAGAGGTACCATGCTGACCTCTGTTTTCTGGGGGTCATTTGCTGTGGGGCGAGCTCTGGCTGTTTTCTTGGCCAAGTGCTTGTCACCAGCAATGATGTTAATTAGTGACCTGATAGTGACATGCCTGTCACTTTTGGGGATTGTGATTGCATTAGATAGTAACAACCTCATCTTGTGGTTTTGCACTGGCACTTTAGGAGTAGGTTTAGCATCAATTTTTCCAACAGGCATAACATGGGCGGAGCGTTACATGCATATCACAGGAAAGGCCACTGCTGTGTTTGTGGTAGGATCTGCACTGGGGGAGATGGCTGTGCCAACACTTACTGGTTATCTGTTCCAACATAAAGGCGCAATGTGGCTGATGTACATCCTGCTAGGCTCTGGCATTGTCAGTGCTGTTCTTTACATCATCATGCAAAACCTAGCCTCCAACAGAGGAGAGCGCTACGAGAAGCTTGCCAGTCTGCTCAGCTCCAGTCTGGAGAGTGAGGACTTGCAGATGGACTTAATGCCTAACTCAGAAAATGTTACCAGCAGGTCATCCAGTCATGCAAAAAAGAAGGTGACTTTTAAGCTTGGTAATGATAAGTCATCACCAAGTATATCTCCGTCCACAGGAAATGTGAGTAGAGGGAAGCGAAGTATGAAGAAAGATTAATTGATAGCTGTACTGTGACCATGGTATTCTTGGTAACATTTATATTTATGCCTTATGTGTCATATTATTCCAGAAGTGTGGCAGGTTTCTTAAAGGGGAAAAAAGAGGTAAACTTGGCTAGGTCATCCTGCTTAGATGTCCACTGGGATCAGCATGGTCCAGCCAAGCCTAGTATGATCCCACATCGGCACCTAGAACATTATGTCTTCTAGTGGGATAATACTGGATTTTTTTATTGCATGTCTACATTTTTAAAAATTTTGTTTGATACAAATATATTGTAAAGTTTATCAACAGCCTTGGATAAGTTACTTTGAGTGTCCAGTGAACTGTGAACTGAACTTAAGATTTCTGTGCGGTGTACATTTTCTCAAAGCCAGCAAACTGGAGCTAGTCATATTTTGTCAGCTGAACAGACCAATCTCTGTTTTCTCCAGTTGACCTGCAGTAATAGAGATAACATGGAGTCTGGTGTGATTAAGGACAATGTTGTAATGTCACCAGGTGGCAGTGTTTGCACTTAATTACACAATGATAGTGATTGCCAGCAAACTTGTATATGCAGCATCTGACTTATTTGTTATGATTTCAAATACATGTGCAGAATATGGTGCAAACAAGATCAAGTTGGAGGTCATGCAACATACACCTTGCCCACATGTTTCAAAAGGGTAGTGGTCCCAGGACAAAGCATTTAGTACCACAATCTAAGGCCATGTACCAAAGTAATGAATGGATGCAGAATGTCTTGAGTCCTAAGACCGCATACTTCAGCTTAGTCTTGACTTCTGCATGGCCTTTTACATACTTGGTCTAATTGCAAGTAATGGCAATCGTTTGCAAAGGCATCTGGTAGAAATGATTTGTAAAATGAATAGAGGGTCTGGCTCCCGTCTTTTGTGCCCTATCGTTAGTTCGACCGGTTTCACCAGTTGAGTGGCTCTTTAGGAGCTGAGTATTTCAACCGCTGCAGGGTGGTACCGTTGAACCCATAGCATACGTTTGCTACGTGATAATACAGCATGTTGACAACAATAGAGGTTACTAACATATATATATATATATATATATATATGCATTCCTGGTGGTGTCATAGCATGTCCTAGTGACCAACCTCTGCCCAGTTTATAAAGAAATAATGCTGGGGCAGGAAGGGGGTATTTGCTCAAATATGTATTATGGTATACAATAAAGACATATTTCTTGAATGATCATGAAAATATCGGGATATTAATTGAGTATCCCTTTAAAAAATTTGGTAGAAATGAGGCAGAAAAGCTGTAGACAAGAATGCCATGCTTCTATACACCTGCCATATAAGATCTGTCAAATGGCTGCCTGCTATACTTTCTGAGAAATGAGCTTGAAAATATGAAGATTCTTTATGAACAGCACTAATCAATACAAAGGAGGACTAATTAGCCCAGGAAAACATGGTGAGTACACAGTGATTATGTAAGGTGTACCACTTACAATAGTTTCATGTGGCTGTCTGTTATACTTTCTGTGAAAAACCACAAAGAAAATTTTAGGTTGCTTATTTTTTTCTATAATTAATGAAGGAAGATAGTTAGTTAGCCACATGAAACAATACTGCAGCATATAAACCAATGCTGGGCTATGTCATAAAATTTTAGACAGCTAACTGCAGCACTTTTCAAGGAACAGCCCAAAGGAGTTCAGATGGTGTTTAATGAAGACTTATAATTGATTAATAAAAGACGATGAGCAGCCATGAAAAGCTATCAAAAGACACCCATACTGAGTAAAATTTGACTGCTATGAAGATTTTAGAGGGCTAGATATAATAAATTGGTTGGAGAAAAAAATTGCCCACACAAAAGCAGCTGGAAGGACAGACAGATGGTCGCCTTTACCATACCATACCCCCCCCCCCACACACACACACACTCACATACACACACTTGCACTCACAAAAACAGTACGAGGGTAGGGGAGAACAAGTGTCTGATATTTTCACCACATAAGCTTATACTTTGATACCTTCCACATGGGACATTGAATACAGATATACACATAAAAAAAAAGATGCAAAAAACTCACCATTTGAAACTGGATTAGGGAATATTAAATTAGGAAGTTGGATTTTTGAACCACCATTGCATGTTAATACCTGTGTGGTTTTTGGTTTTTGATGAAAAAGGTGCAGATGATAAGCTCCTACATACTGGTAGAATATTCACTTTTTAACACGCAATAACACTTTTTGTGATAAAAATAATGCATATTTGAATGTGCCGCAATGGTATGTTTCATTTGACTACAATGGACGAAATGGTCTGAAACGTGCATCATTGTGATTGGTACTTCTGTTATGTACTCAATTCATTGGAACTGTAGGTATGTTAACTGAGTCTAACTATATGTATATGGTCCTTTGGAAGGGAGGATCACAATTTTATTTATTGTTTGGAAAGCCTTTTGTATATGATCTTGATAAAAATCCATATAAGTGCTGCCAATTAAAAGTGTTGTTGCCAAATAACTAAAATTTCTCAAACTAAAGTTTCTCAGAAAATAACAAAATTCAGAATTTGAGGTACTCAAAACCTTTCAGTTTGTCAAAATATTCTTGATTTGGACCCTAAAGTCAGCACCTGTGCACAGAACTGTAAACCCCATTTTTATTTTATATTTTATTTTTATTTGAAGATACTAATTTCAAGTCCACGCATGGTAATAATTGTGTATACCGCAGCACCATTAAGTGAACCTTTGGTACGTTTAAACCCAGGGGGGACTCATGCCAAATATCAGCATGCAACACTTTCAGATTAAAAATTACCACAAATTTCTGAAGTTGTAAATCTCATCAACTTTGTGTCATTAAGAATCCCATGCTATCAATCAACAGCTTATCTCAGCACACTCTGTGTCTACTGTACTGACAGTGTGCAGGGATATGAATTCCATCTCCAGAGGGTATAAAACTGTATGTACATACTTTCTACCACTGCATATATAAACAAAATCAGAGTTTCGTCAGATGTTTTAATCCATACTAAACATCTGCTAACTGGCTACAAGTGCAGCTGAACAATGATTGCCTCCGCTTATTGTATACAACAGGATAACAGTACTTTCATTCCACATAGCTGTAGCAGAGTTCTGTTTATAGTTGTATCAAGTAATCAGTACCTGATGTCCTGTCACTCCTCATATCATCAAGATGTTGTGATCTCAAAGTGAAATGTCACATTCCATGGTAGTACTGTAAACTCTTATAATTTTCCTGTGTTTTATTTTCAGTTATTTTGCTGATGGCACAAGGCTGTGACAGTCAAAACATAATGAAATAGTAGTAGGAAACATTGGTTTAATGGGAACTACACATATGTCCAAAATTTTAAAATTAAAAGCTAAGTTTTAATGCCTGGAGTGCAAAGACCGAAACTTTATACACATGAAAGTAAATAAACTACATCTAACAGTGGTATCATATAGATTGAGAACAAGTCATGGACCAGAAGCATAGTAGTACTTGCTGTTTAAGACCAGGCCTTCTGTCTGCTGCAAATGGTTTCATGTATGTAATCTTAAAATGTTGGTAAATTTGTCACAAAAAAGACTTAAGTGTCATAAAAGGGTTGAAGGGATATACAGTCACACATGAATGGCAGTCTTTACAACACAGATGCCAACACAGATACAAGTGTATAAATGATACAGACTGGTCAGTAGGATGTGTACATATATATTGAAGCAAAAAGAAAAAAGAAAGTGTGTGCCAGTGATGTTTACATGCCATATAGCTGGGGAACTGGGTACATGTGGCTGTTACACACATACCATACAACGAAAACATTGCACATGCTGTAGATAGGAATACTGCCCTGTGACTTGTTTTAAATATATATATGTCCAAGGATAATTGTGAGATTAAAGTCAGACACATATTTATTTGTTAATATAAGAAACTGAGAACTGTTTTATTTGAAGACTACTGGATACATTTACAGTGGAATAATATGAATTATGTTCAACCATTATGTTTTAATGCATGGTCAATTTTCAAATAACTAAGGGGAGGGTTGGGTTTTTTTGCAAGGGGTTTTGCATTACAAACTGGAAAAATGTTATTGTTGGGTTTGTCTGGGCTTCGTGATGTTGAATGTCAAGGTGGGTTTCTAGAGTAGACTGTTTAGGGGGATGTTGCATGGATATGGAAGAACAATATAACACGGGCTTAATGTTGATAAAGTGGTACAAGACTGGTGCTTATCTATTACATTGCAAATTTAATCATTAACATATATCTGATTCAACAACCGGAACTTCAGATCCTGCTATAGGCAACATCAGATGTGCCCAAGTTTAATATGAATGAGATGTGTAAGGGTAATGTTTGGTTACAATTACAAAAAGGTTGTCGTGAGCAAGGTCTTCATATGTATTTTTCAACATTTATGAAGGACTGGGTGCTTATTTGCTATCAACATCAACATTTCTGCCACAGAATGAATGAGTGCTTAGTATTGATGTGTCACTTAAGTCACAGAGTGTACAAGTGCTTGACATTGATGCATTCATTTTGTCACAAGATGCATGAGTACTAAGCATTGATGTGTTCATTTTGGCCCAGGATGCACAAGAACTTGGTATTGATGTTTGTCACAGGATGCATGAGTACTTAACATTGATATGTTAAATTTGTCACAATGCATGTGTACTTGGCACCGATGAGTAAAATTTGTCATAAAATCATGAGTACATGACATTGATGTGTTCATTTTGTCACACGATGCAGGAGAACTTGGTATTGATGTGTTAACCCTTAAAGTGCTAATCACCTCTATAGTTATTTTCTCATCAGCATTAAACATTTGATGGTTAAAAGATTCAATTCCTTGAAGATACCTTTCATTCAAATACCAGCAAGCCTAGTCTAAAGCAAAAAGTAGTCTTAGTCAACAGCTTTCCTTGGGGCACTTTGTGCGCAAGTGTCTCAAGAAAAGTGGTTGATTCAGTCTTTAGTTAACACTTTAAGGGTTAAAGTGTCACAGGATTCATGAGTACTTGACATCAATGGATTAAATTTGTCACAGGATGTATGACTACTTGGCATTCATGTCAAGGGTTGTGTGCCTCTTGTAACTGATTTGGAACACCATGCACTCTGATATGCTTAGAACTTATATTCTAGTGAAGATTGGTTTTGCTGCCTGGTATAATTTGACCCATTGTTTACCATATTCTGGAACCAAGACTTTCATTATACATGGCATCAGCTATAAGGTGTCAGACTGCTATGGTAATCACTCTGCCCCAACACAGGAGTCCATCCATCCATCCATTGCTCATTGATTTTTTCTGCATCATAACTCTCTATATTATTATCTCACCCAGGACTTTCATATTGGACATGGTGATGATCCTTTATGAGGGTAGGTTAGGTTGGAACTTGCAATTGTACAGGGGTGACCTTGACCTATCTTCCAAGGTCACAGAACAACAGTGCAGGGGAGGGCGTGCTTTCATCCCAGTGATATCTACATTATGTCAAATTTGCTTGCATAAAAATGTTTTACTCGGCCAGGCTAAAAAGCAAAGTCAAGTTGGGATCCTAAGAGGATCAGTAGTAGGACCGGTTTCGCCTATGACTAGGCTCATCAGCTACTGAAGTAACGGTCAACCGCATGTACTATTTATATTGGACGTAACACCATGTTTCCAACGTAAATTGGGTACGTGTGTTGTGCGAATGTTGCTGGACTGTCCAATCAAACCGGCCTACCTGTCTGGGAGGACAGGTAAGAAGAAATTTCCAACCAAATTTGGTTGTTTGAGAACTTTCTAACCATCCGTGGTACTGAGGTCACGGGGTGCAAGATAACTGTACCGCTTTAGGTCAGTGTGTGTGAATGGGTAGATTTGAAGTCTCCATCACATGTAATAAAGATATGTTATGTAATAAAGGAATAACTTGGGGGATTCCAGTTTCTAAACCTGTTACATAAAAGGTATCAAATGATAGCCCAAGATATTTTGCGGTTCCGTGGGCATGAACCAGGTTTGATTCATGTGGTTAGAAATTCCTGTACTGAGGCAGATAAGCTTGAGAACTGAAAAATTTATTATATGACGAAGCTAGTAAGCTTATCTGCCCATGACATTCAGGCTGAATGGCTCAGTTGTACATAGTTGGTGGATCCAATGCTTTTCTCTCGTTAGCCTGAGTTGCAAGGTTTTTTGCAAGTCAGGGGGAGTACAGATGTGCTCCAAGAGTTGGACTTGCAGGTTCCAAGTTTGGTGATCTGGGAGAGCGAAGTGCCGTCCCAGGGGTTGGCTTACATCTTTTCTGGTGATGTAATATAAGTGTTCACAGAGTCTGTCCCTCAGAGGCCTTTTCGTTTGGCCTACATATTGCCTGTTGCAGGTTAAGCACGTGATGATGTTTGTGAGGTTGTTGTACCTGCATGTTCCACCCGAAGGGGTTCTGTAGGAACGCTTGCTTCCATAAAAGCACAAGATAGTGCAGCTGGGGTTAATATAATCAAGAGAGACGTTGTAGAGCTGGTGTATATGCAGACAGGACTGGGATGACGGAGTTAGTTAGCTCATGTGAATTTCCTCACATGACTAGGATTGGTGCTGTAGCTGTACTGTCTGAAAATGTGGTTAAGCCTGGCAACTCAACACCAAGTAGTAGTCTCCCAAGTGGTGTATACAGGTGCACACAGGTCCACTTCACACCATGTGAAGAGAAACCTTCGTGCTGTCCCCACGGTGATGACCATAGGTCCATTTAACTGCACACAAAGAGAACCCTGCATGATGTCCCCATGCTGATGACCACATCTCCATTTAACCGCACACAAAGAGAAACCTGCATGATGTCCCCATGCTGATGACCACAGGCCCATTTAACTGCACACAAAGAGAAACCTGCATGATGTCCCCATGCTGATGACCACAGGTCCATTTAACTGCACACAAAGAGAAACCTGCATGATTTCCCCATGCTGATGACCACAGGTCCATTTAACTGCACACAAAGAGAAACCTGCATGATTTCCCCATGCTGATGACCACAAGTCCATTTAACTGCACACAAAGAGAAACCTACAAGATGTTCCCATGCTGATGACCACATGTCCATTTAACCACACATAGAGAAACCTGCATGATGTTCCCATGCTGATGACCACATATCCATTTAACCGCACACAAAGAGAAACCTTTATGATGTCCACATGCTGATGATTGCATGTCCATTTCACAGCACACTAAGAGGAACCTGCATGATGTTCCCATGCTGATGACCACAGGTCCATTTAACTGCACACAAAGAGAAACCTGCATGATGTCCCCATGCTGATGACCACAGGTCCATTTAACTGCACACAAAGAGAAACCTGCATGATGTCCCCATGCTGATGACCACATATCCATTTAACCGCACACAAAGAGAAACCTTTATGATGTCCACATGCTGATGATTGCATGTCCATTTCACAGCACACTAAGAGGAACCTGCATGATGTTCCCATGCTGATGACCACAGGTCCATTTAACTGCACACAAAGAGAAACCTGCATGATGTCCCCATGCTGATGACCACAGGTCCATTTAACTGCACACAAAGAGAAACCTGCATGATGTCCCCATGCTGATGACCACATCTCCATTTAACCGCACACCAAGAGATTGCTTGTCCATTTCACAGCACACTAAGAGGAACCTGCATGATGTCCCCATGCTGATGACCACAGGTCCATTTAACTGCACACAAAGAGAAACCTGCATGCTGTCCCCATGCTGATGACCACAGGTCCATTTAACTGCACACAAAGAGGAACCTGCAAGATGTTCCCATGCTGATGACCACATGTCCATTTAACCACACATAGAGAAACCTGCATGATGTCCCCATGCTGATGACCACATCTCCATTTAACCGCACACCAAGAGATTGCTTGTCCATTTCACAGCACACTAAGAGGAACCTGCCTGATGTCCCCATGCTGATGACCACATGTCCATTTCACAGCACACAAAGAGGAACTTGCATGAAGTCCACATGTTGATGACTACACGCTGGTTACATGCCAGCTCTGGGAAACAAACTTTTAATGCAGAAGTCAATTACTGCCATGGCAAAGAGCCTGCCAGTGATTTCATGGGTGCAACTATGACACTGGAATTTCCTGACTTTATGGATTATATCAACGTGAGATAACACATCGATTCATTTACATTTAAATGTAGTTTGGACCCTTAAACATTCAGTCTTTTCTTTATTTAATTTTAGCCTTTCCAGTAGAAATACAGAGATCAAGAAATTTGGTTTTTACCCCTTGGCCCATAAGGCCGGAGGGGTATTGTCGTCACTTATGTGTCTGTCCATGCCTTGTTAACACCCTATCTCCAAAAATACTTACTTTACAGAGACCAAATTTTAATCACAGTGGGTCCTTGAGGTGCTTTAGGTGCCTATTGAAAAGTAGGTCACTAGGTCTCATTTTTAGGTCACAGTGCTACATTGCAGGAAAAAATGGCGTTAACACAATATCTAAAAAAATACTGAATGTAGCTTCATCAATTATTTATGACAGTTGGTCCTAAGAGTGCCCCAGATGCCTATTAACAACTAGGTCACTGGGTCACATATTTAGGTCACAGTGCTGCATTTCAGAAAAATGGCTGTACCATGATACCTTCAAATCTTAATTTTCTCATTGTAGCTGCACCAATTATTTATGACAGTTGGTCCTAAGGATGCCTCAGACACCTAGTGAAAACTAGGTCACAGTGCTGCATTGAAGAAAAATGGCCGTTAACACAATATTTAAAATATTGAATGTAACTTCTAAGATGCCTATTGAAAACTAGGTCACTGCATCACATATCTAGATCACAGTGCTGCAGAGAAGAAAAATGGCCATGCCATGATATCTCTGCTCATTGTATTTTCACCAAGGCTTTGTCATTAGGTCAAACAGAAGTAACCTTGACCTACCAGAGGGGTATTGTCGTCACCTAACCATCCGTCCGTCTGTCCTAGCTGAGGGGTTTGCAGTCACTGATTGGCTTCTAGTGAATTGATGTGCGCCTCTACTTTTAATCAAAATTGGCTGTCAAATACCTTGCCCATGTCAATAATTCTTTCTCACAATGCTTCATGTGGCACGTCCTGTGATATATTTTTTCACACCAATCTTTTTGTGGTAGCAAGAACTATTATAGAGACATTAAAATTTCAGCAAACAGGACGTCTTTTTTGGGGGGGAGGGGGGGGGGTTGCAAAGAACATGTCAGAATTAGCATTGATGCAACATGGGGGCATCAAACATAGTCAAACTGCTCTTTATCCTGAAGCAAGCTTGGGGTTGGGGCACCTTGATTGTTAATTTACAAATCGGTCCAGACCCTAAAAAGGTATATCAATGGTGTACATGTATTCAGCATTAATGGACTTTCGGCAGTTCTGGTTGACTAAAAAAATGTGGAAGCCTATGTATTTAGCTATAGTAACGATTGAACCACTATTTTGAGTTATTCTTTATAGTACAATAGACTTCATGGATATAGAAATTGGCCCATCTGATTAAAGACACCCTTTACTGTGGAATGTCACTGTTTACCATAGATTTGAATTATGCAAATTTTTTCATGGTACTGATAAAAATAAATCACCTAGTCTGTCATTTTCCTGGAATATATTGAAAAGACTTATTAGCATTTGAAAATGACATTTGCTTGCTTCTTTATGCAATAAATTTTTTAACATCTTATTCACAGTTTTGTTGTTATATTCATTAAAATATGTTGTAAAAGTAAACAAATAGCTGACCATAAGCCGTGAAGAATCATTTCATTATGGACATATTGTTATTGTGCACAGGCAAAGTCCTCTTGACTATTATTTTGGACAGGATTACCACTATCTAGGTTGAGTTGAGTTGAGTTTATTCGGTATAATCAACGTACAAATGATAAATGAGTTCACATAAAATGATGGATAAATAGAACTGGATGTAAATAAAGCATAAAAATGAGCAAAACATAAGTTCATACAGGTAAAATTATAGTAATAAATAAGATTAACTAAAAAGTCATCAATTTGCCTGCGTAAAAGAACAATATGAATGAACAATATGACTAAAAGGTATGTTGGCTGCACCAAGGATGGCCCAAGAAAGTCAATTGCCAAGACTCATTTCCATTATTCAGTTGTCCTGATTTGACCCAGCCCATTAAAAACTGCACTAACTAACCTTAGTTAAGTCCCAGATCGGATTTCCTTATTTGGGAGATACTGATTTTTAAATCAGACATAAGTCTGATTTGAAGATGATCATGATGACATAATCAGTCAATTATGGCCAATCACGCTTAAAACGTAAACACAATACACGTGCGCACGTAACAACAAGCGTAACTCCAAATAGGTATAAAAGGGCGCAGGCAGTCTTCCTAACCGTCCCTGACGAGTTGAATAAATCAACGAAACCGGTCGGACATCAGCCTCTAGACTTAACGGCCTTTTGCCTTGTCTAAGCTCATTATTTCCATTGGGGTCCTTTGGGTACTTTGATGAGACATGGGAGGTGAGAGATGAATAGGATGATTGGACTGCAAATGAATAGTTTTATAAAAATCTGTCAATCAAGAAATAAACCAATGTATATATACTGAATTTGTGTAAAACTATACTAATAACTAGAAAAGATTTGCTTCACAGCAAATCTGGGTGCCTTCAAAATGAGAACAGTTTGAAATGTTACACTTTGCCATTGTTCAACATAATCTAAATTTCATGTATTCGCCTAATTTTGATAAAGTAAAATGGTACAATTTTGGTTCTTGGTTCATTGGATGTGGCCATGTCACAAACTTATCAAAGAAAGTTTGAATGAAACTAGTATCTGTAATGGTTTTGAAGCTATTCAACATTTTAATTTTGTGCATTTGCCTAACTTGCATAAATTGAAAGCCTACAACTGTGGCTTATGGTTCACTGGATGGGGCTTTGCCACAAACCCATAAATTGAAGTAGGAATGGCACCTCTATCTGTAATAGTTTTGAAGCCATTCAAGATTTATATTTTGCATGGTTACCTTATTTGCATAAATTAAAATCCTACAACTTTGGTTCATGGGTCATTGGATGCAGCTTTGCCACAAAACTATAAATTGAAGTTGAAATGGCATGTCTATGTATAATAGTTTTGGAGATACTCAACTTTGAAATTTTTCAAAGCCCCTTATTAGTATTGTTTATAATTCTACTTAACTTACACTGTCCATTATATTGGCAGGTGTCATAAGCCTATATATGCACATTGAAACTTTGAGTATCTGCAATATTTTGGAAGATATGGAGTTTTTGAAATTTTAATTGCCCCTAAATGTGCATACGTTTAAACATCATGACTATTCCAAATGAGATGCACAATTTCACAGGTTATGTCAGTCACCATAGCAAGTTTGGTGGTTTTTGGAAAAAGAATGCTTCAGCAAATCTCCAGACCAACTTGGTCGTGAAGAAGAAAGAAAGAGGGAGAGAGAGAGAATGCAAGAAAGGAAGGAAGGAAAGAAAGAGGGAGAGAAAGAAAGAAAATTCCAGTGTTTACTAATACAGTGACACCTCTCTACACTGCAGGGCACCCTTGGGACCAGAGAAAAGTCAACCGTGGGACCAGAGAAAAGTGCCCACTCCTGAGAGGGTCAGCCCTTCTGGGGAGTTTGGATGAGTATGTGTGCATGTATATGTACTTATTTATAGATGCACATATATATGTACAATGTATACATATCATAATTCAAGGGGATGTGTATACATGCAATACAAAACTGTCTTTCTTCCTTTATTACATAAACAAATTTTAACAGAAGCTGTCAAGAAACTACATATACATGTACCTGTGAACCGAAATAAGCACTATACTGTCTCAGTATTAGCTATGAAGAACAGGCTTCATCTCCGTGGTTAAGTCTCCACAGAGATGAGAAATTCTAACCTCCTTGATCTGGCCAACTCCGCTCTGTATGTAGTCTATTTTTAGCAGAGGTCACACTCAGGCTTGTTCTGCCTGGAAGTCTGCAGCTGGAGCCTGTGTTCTCTTGGGACTCATAAGCTCAGCAGACTGACATTGCCTCCAGCAACAACAGGCCAGCTAGGACACCAGTTTCAGTCATTGTGCATTGACAGGTCTGTTCTGCACTGGTGGAAACTATAGCCTGCAGCATGGAGTCAATCTGTTCCTGCATGAACAGAAAGAGATACTCTGTATTTTATTGAGAGCCTTATGACACAGTTGTTGGGAGTCCCCCCCCCCCCCCCTTCCAATTTGCTACAAGACCCAAACCTTCCAAAGCATACACCTAGCAAAGCATGGATAGAAAGGTGCCTGTGAGACAGGTTCAAGCTAATTAATTATGAATGCAAAATGGTTGCCTGGCACCATGGAGATCAAGTGACCATTGGAGTTGGTCATAAGCCAGAGTGTGGATCTTACTTCTAGTGCCCAAAGTGAGTGCCCATAAGGGGCCATGTATCAATCATGCCAAAGTTTTTGATACATTTTTACTAGAAAATTGCAGATCTACACTTTTGGCCCTCCAATGTATGACAGACAAATATATTATAGAATTAAAATACCAAGCTTGTATATATATTTCAAAATATAGACCAGGTGACTTCAATTGGCCATGTATGCATCAATCTCTTGTCTCCTGTGGTTTAAACGCAACAATGGGTCATTGCAACTAATCAAGAACCCTGTATGAGACTACTGAGTCATCATCCTCAATTATCGATCATATCTATATCGATAAGCCAAATATTACCACCAGCTCTGGGAGGCCTATGAATTTTTCCAAGGAAGGGGTCTAGACCGTACATTAAAAGAATAGTTTTAGATTTTTATTTCGCAAAAGTGGAAAACAGAACTTGTCAACACAAAGCCAGTCATGTATTTTTGTCAAATCATCATTAATTCTGTCTGATATGTCATTTTTATGCAGTCTTGTATTCGAAGAACATATGTATGTTTTAAGGCAGCAGCAGCAGCAGCACACGGAGTTTACTGAAATTTCGTGATGCAAGGTATGTATCCTTGGTATAAATTATGAACAACAAAGGTCCCAAAGTTTACCCTTATGGAGTTCTTGTTTCGAAAAGGAAACTTGCTAAAGTATGGTCAAAATATAGTTGCCTGTTAGCAAGGTAACTAAACTAGGCAAAATTAATAACCCTCCACTAAAAGCAATTCTTATATAAAAAAAAAAAACACACATATTTTGAATATATTCAATGTTTCTTTTATTCTGTATACACTTTTGAGTAGATCTGCAGAGGAAATTCTGATCAAATGAAGCTACGCTTCATTGCACAGTGTCAATTAGCAGACAAAGTCTGAATCACAAGTTCGCAAGAGTACCTGTAGAGTGCTCAAACATGCATATGAACTGAGTGCAGAGTCCCATCAGAAGTTATCACAGATGGTGCTTGGTTGCATCAAAAGTTCTCACAGACTGTACTTAAAGTTAAGGCATTTTCTGAGTTCAATACAGCAGAAATTGACTCATCACTGTGTCACATAAAGCACCTTTAAATGTCCATTCAATAGGATGTGTAGCCACCATGGTTGTTAATGCACTCTTGGCAGCGTTTTCGCATGCTGTAGACGAGCTTTCTCACAAGTGCCTGAGGTATACTGTCCCACTCCTCCAAAAGATAACGCCGTAGATCTGCGAAGTGTGAGTTAGGACCCATCTTCTGGTACACATTTCTTTTCATATGGCTCCACAGGTGCTCAATCGGGTTGAGGTCAGGTGAGCATGCTGGCCATTCCATCACCTCAACACTCTCACTATCCAGGTAATCACGAACCACAGCTGAAACGTGGCCAGGCATTGCCGTGCATCAGCATGAAGTTGTCTCCAATGGCACCCGCATATGGAATAACATGGGGTTCCAGGACATCCATTATGTATGGTCTGCTTGTCATTGTTCCTTCCATGACGACGAGGTCTGTCTTGCCATTAGCAGAGATGCCCGCCCACACCATGATGCTGCCCCCTCCGTATGCAACTGCGGGCTGAACACAACAAGCAGCGTGTCTCTCCCCTCGCCGTCTCCATGCACGAACACATCCATCACTTCTGTGGAGGGAAAAGCGACACTCATCAGTGAAGAGAACATTGCTCCATCCTGTATGTGTTGTATGGACATGTTCTCTTGTCCACTGCAACTGAGCAACCTTGTGACGTGTGGTAAGAAGCAGCTTTTTCACCATGCTCCGGGACCTTAAACCAGCAGCATGCAGTCTGTTACGAACAATCTGGGTGGACATGCATCTTTGGTGAGGATTGGCTCTCTCCAGCTGGCTCTGAATATCAGGACCTGTGCGGCTCTTACTCCTCAGTGCTGCATTGATGATGAAACGGTCTTGTTGCCTGGTGGTCAGCTTTGGCCTTCCCGGGCATGGTAAATCTGCAACATCATTTGTGTTTCGGTATTTTCTCAACAACTCATTGATGGATTTGTGCTTCACACCCATTGCCCATGCGACAGCTCTACAACTTTCACCGGCTTCAATGCGACCTATGGCTCTTGCCCTGTCCATTTTGGATAGCCTTGGCATGGTGATGTTCACAGTTTGACCAGTGATGGCGAATCCATAACTGACAGAAAAAAAACCCAGGCCTTTATACCCATGATTGGCACAGTTTCTGGCCACATTACACAGGTATGGTAAGAAAAATCAATGGTCAGGAGGGTCCTAACAGGGACAGGAAAGGCCACACATGATCCTTTCTGCGAAGTGCACTTTTCGACTTTGTGTCACATTCAGCCCATGTGCAGTCAAGCATGGGCTCCAACTCTGCTCATCTTTACACATGAGGTAATCAAAGGATAATGCTACACATACATGTGCGTATCTTTAAATTACCTAAAAAAAAGTATGGGTACACCATTAAATTATTTAAGCGGAGGGTTATTAATTTTGCCTAGTTTATTAAACCATTTCAAGGAGGAATCGGAAATGTCATAATTGAATAGTCTAATTGCTGGAGAAGAATGCAGTTATCTAACGCATCAAACACCTTAACCAGTCCCAAATACATTCTAATGGGCAATTTACAAATCCAAAAATGTATAAATCTTATCGACAAATCCCAGAGCTGCATTCTCTGTACATTTAAAGCAGTTAAAACATAGTAGCCTTTTATAAAATAGGCCATTAATTAGAAATTAAAATAGTCGCATTACTGTTATAAACAACTTCATTGTTTCAAAACTATTGTCCATTTTAAAACTTTATATAGAGCACTATAATTCTGTAAAATGAGCACTATAATCCTGTAAAATGAGCACTATAATCCTGTAAAATGAGCACTATAATCCTGTATAATGTGAAAATTGCTAGCTTTAAAACCTTTAAGGTATCATACGGATATAAAATTCGCAATAATGGCTCTGTGACCTTAGGAATCATATCAGAGTTACTATTGTCAGTGTAACCTAGACACCTTAAAGAAGATGATAACCTTGTGTAATTTGAAAGTGCTTGCTGTAAAACTTGTTTAAGTCATATTTGGACATGCGATACAAAATTACTGATCTGTGACTAGTAATCAGGTCAAGGTCATCGATCTTTGAACCTAGCACAGACCTTATAGAAGAGTATAATCTTGTGTAGAAGTACTGGCTTTAAAGCTTTTTTTAGCTATGAGGAAACTTAATACATCATAAGATTGATCTGTGACCATGGAAATCAGATCAAAGTCGTCATCTTGAAAAGATTTTACAAACACCATCTCAACTCTCAACAAGTTTGAAGTTAATGTGGTTAATATGTTCTAAGTAATTAAATTGATACTGGCACTATGAAGTAAGCTGCCTAGGAGACCAGTTATGACAGCCTGAGGTAATTGATTGTGCATGCAAAATTGTTGCATAACCGCATGGAGGTAGATAACAGTAAACAGCCTGTACATTTTGTGAAGGGATGTTTGTGGAGAAGTTCAGTGAATTTAGCATAAATTGAAGTTTCGTTTGCATGCCATAGGAGATGTCTATATTCACATGGCCTTAACCAACATAATTTTAAATTTTACAACTTTAGTTTCTGGTTTATTTGATGCACCTACAACACAAACCTATGAATTGAAGTGAAATGGTGCCTCTATCTGTGACAGTTTAGAAGATATTCAACTTTACCTTTTGGGAGTGTGCATGATTAGTATAAATTCATTAATTCTCTATCTCTTGCAATGTGTCGAATAGGAACACAGCCCTAACAAATGCACCAATAGATCGAACATTTGTGCCGCTATGTTCAATACTTTGGAAGTCAGAAGATATTGAAATTTTCAAATGGCCCCAATATGCATAAATTTAAGACATTTTCTGTGTTAAGCAAATAATTTAAAGCGCTCTCATTGGTCGAAAGTTTTGACATAAAATAGTTGTAAGGCCAGACATTCCGTTATATCATGTACTTTTTCATTTAACCTGTCCTGTAAACCGGACAAGATCCATGTGCCATACACTGGGAGAGGCAATAGGCTTGTTAATCTTTTGAATGTCATCTTTGTGCTCTTACGAGACCGCGCATCACATCAATTTATTATTGAGGATTAACAGTTGGTTGAAATTGTGGAGGTCGATGAGTATGAATACCTAGGCGTTAAGATAAAAGCAACAGGTAAAGGCATGCTCAAGTATCAAGTGGAAAAGACCAGGGACGTGGATTCACGTCCCTGAGAAGACAAAACAGATATTGAATGGTACAAAGAAGGGAATAATAAAAGCTACGGCACTGAATAGTTTCAATTGAGCGTACACAGCAAGGGTATGAAGGAATAGAGTTACAATATCAGGAATGATACATGGCTTAGATGTGATTTCACATAAACTGAGGGAGATATCTTGGCAATGGAGAAATCACAGAATGAGATGGGGAAAATGGATTCTGGGAGCACTACCATGTACAGCAACAGAAGCAATCCTAGAAGAGTTAGGATGGAATAAAATCACAGACAGTATTGCCAAAGCAAAGTAAAGCACTGGGGATATCTATAAGCAGGAAATGAAGATAGGTGGTGCGGGAAAGTTTACAATGAGGTTGTCAAGGAACAAACAAGATGGGTCAATGACATGGTTGGCAGTGAAATAGAGCTTGATTGTTTGAGGAGTAGGTGTCATCATGGAGTTTGTTTTACATTTCTGGTGCAGGATTTGCATTGCTGCAGTCCTTGTTGGGATTTCCCTTGGTTTGTACAGGTGATCTAGCTGCAACTATTTATTTTACAATCACTGGGACTGAATATTATGCACCAGCTTGTTTCCACTTCAGTTATACATTGGCGGGTGGTTTAACTAGGATAAGCTGTCCAGCTAGAAAGGGTACATATTGGTTCAGGGGTAAGTCAAATTGTTCTTATCTGAACCTGTACTATACAAATTTAGTAATCATGGTTTGTTTGACAGGTATTCTTCTTTCATAATGAAGCTCTGCATTTACAAGCAAAACTTCACGTATTTAGCTAATTCATCATTTGCCATGTTCACATTTATTCATTATTATGTGGGTTGTCTTTGCTGAATATTTAGCTTAGACAAGGAGCCGCTACTCAGAGAGACATTTACGGGTAATAGGCTCTGAAACATGATTAGTAGTTACTCGTTGAAGACCCTTTAATTTATTTGGGCTAATACAGCCTATGTCAAAATTTTATAGAAGAACGTGTGCAATATGGACAATAGTACGTCCATATGTATGTAGATAAGACAGGGACAGGTTAGCTTACGGAGAGTAAAGAGTTCGGACTGCGGAATAGAGTAATGACTACTAGGAAGTGGTTCTGGGCAAAAAGACACAAAGACAATAGATAAGTTAGCAGACAGATATGGATTTCAAGGACATAATGAGGTTGATGATTGGAAGGGGGAAAAGGTAAGACCCTTCCAGAGGGCATGGAAAAGAGGAGTCCGAGAAAAGAGCACAAAGTATTTGAAAAGCCAAAGGCAATTGTGTGTTGGAATGGAGGGAAAGGATCCAGATTTCTTTTTTAAAGTTTGGCAGGAGTAATCAATCTAGAAAAGGGGAAACAGAAATGGACAACAGGAAGCAATGGAAAATGTAAGGTGTATAGACAAGAGGCAGATATATAAGACAGTGGATCATTGGCTGTTGTGTGATGCATATAGAGGGATCAAGGAAGATTTTTTCAGAAAGTGGCACAGTGAAGATTATAATTGCAGGATTTTAGAAGTGGTTCTGTGTTAAGAGGAAGAGGAACGTACAGCATTGGTTTGAAGGGTGGCTTGCTCTCTGGGAGGCTGCAAAGGTATTAAAAGTGTACAGGACAACCTGGTAGGATGCTGGGAGAAAAGAATTGAAATGGTAGAGCTGGACAGCAACATGGTAAATTAGAATTCCAGAGTACAGGGAGGCAAAGGAATGGTTGTAGCCCTTATAAGGGCTCCCATGGGAATTGTTTGAGTCTTAGAGGCAGGGATAAGGTGTGTGAGGGATTTTAAGCTCTGCTGACTTATCAGTCAGCAGAGCTATTTGAATCTGTTTGCTTCCATCGTCCGTCTGTCCATTTGTCCGTCTGTCATTAGACTTTTTACATTTTTGACTTCTTCTCAAAAGCCACCGCATGGAATATTTTGATTTTGCACTTGAATGTTTCCCAGGTAGACCTCTGCCAACTTTGTCAAGGAGATGATGATGATGCAGTAATTTTTGTATTTTTTATGAATTTTAAAATTAATTTGTTGAAAAAAAAATCTTCATCTCATGGACTACTTGGCCAGTTGCTTTGATATTACACATAAAGTCACCTGAGGGTCACCTAGTTTTATTTTTGCCACCAGGTGGCACTGCAGTTTTTCCTATTTTTATATTAATTTCTGTATGTTAAGGCTATTCATGACTTCTTCTCCAGAACATCTTATCAGAATTGCTTAAAATTTTATCAGAATATAATTTGACTTCAGACAATATGAGTTTGGGAAATTATATGGACATGTTAATTTTTGACGAAGTTATGGGAAATTAAACTTTGCAACCGTAGGTAAGTGTTGCAATTGTATATTATATATGGCTATTGTATTTATATTTTTTACTTCTCCTCAAAAAGCGGTGTTTGGAATGTTTTGATTTTGCCTTGGATATTCCTCAGGTGGACCTCTACCAAGTTTGCAAAGGAGATGACGATAAAATAATTTTTCCTTTTTTTAAATGAAATTTTAATTGATTAAAAAAAAAAAAAAAAAGAAAGAAAAAAACATCATCTCAAGAACTACTGAGCCAGATACTCAGATATTACGCATAGGATCACCTGGGGTCACTTATTTCTTATTTGAGGCACCAGGTGGGGCTGCATTATTATTATTTTTTTTTAATGAATTATATATCAAACTTTACTAACACTGATCATTTACCCCGGTATATAGCTATACAGACTACAGTGCATGTGTTGCAATACTGTACTAGTTCATTCCAGTCAGCGGAGTACAGGATTATCATGATCCTCTTGTTCTTTTGTTTTTCCTGAGAGGAAACAAAGTACAAGCGATGAGTGTCAGGGATGTAACCAGGACCAGTGGCCCGCCACAGCTGTGAGAGAGCGTGTGGTGAACCCTATGCCTCGGCTCTGGGCCCGGAAAATATGGCAGCACAAGCTGATAAGAATATCCGTGATTTCCTCCACCTTTAACCTCTTTTTTTCTTTAATTATTTGTTTTGTTACTTTTAGCTCAGCTGATTTGTCAGTCAGCTGAGCTTTAGGATGGTCCTTCTGCTGCCGTCCGTCTGTACGTCCACAATTCACATTTTCGACTTCTCCAAAATCGTCACCCACATTTACTTCGAACTTGGTAGGGATGTACTTGGGTGGGTCTCTAACAAGTTTGTTTAAATGGTCGAGCTCCTGTATTTTTTTTTTTTTCTTTTTGATTTTTTTGAATTTTTTGGTTCTTTTATGCAAATCTTATAAACTCTTCCTCCCTGAAACTGCTCCTCCAATTGCTTTTATATTACACAGTAACACTCCTAGGGACTCCTAGCTCCTAATTTGTTCACCAGGTGGTGCCGCAATTCTTTTCTAGTTTTTAATGACTTTTTGTGTGTTTTTGCTATTTTCGACGTCTTCTCCAGAACTGTCATTCAGATTAAGCTGAAACTTGGTGGATATGTTCCTTGTGAAAGGGTCCAACAAAGTTGTTCACTAGGTAGCACTGCTGTTGGTGGATTCCTGGTTTTAAAGATTTTTTTTTTTTTTTTTTTTTCAATTCGGGTACTTATCGGTAAGTGCACCTTTTTGATTGACTTCTATGTAAGTCAATGGAAAATCTAATGCTATAAATCACATTTTCGACTTGTCTGAAGAAATTGTCTGTCAGATTGACTTGGCAATATACCTTGGAAGGGTCTCTACCAGTTTTGTACAAATGGTTATGCTCTAGTGATACTTGAATTTTTTATGATTTTTTGGGGGAAAATCTAATAGGAAAGTTTAACATGGAAATTTCTTGTAATGGGTATAGCTCAAATAATTTTGGCCAGATTTCTGTCAAACTTGGCATGGATGTACTATTTATAAGTGTCCACCTATTTTGTGCAAGTCATCATGCTCTTGTGGTTTGTAGACCTTAACCTCATTCCCAAGGTCACAGGACAACTGACATGAAATGTACTGTTAAGTAAATTTTTTTATTTATTTGTCTGTTTATTTATTTTCTTATTTTGCTGCATTGTATTACACTTCTACTTTTATCTAATTTATTTATTATTATTATTATTATTATTATTATTATTATTATTATTATTATTATTATTATTATTATTATTATTATTATTATTATTATTATTATTATCTTGAATAAGTTGAAGTAGTAGACTCCGGAATTATCATAATGCCCAAAAATGAATCGTTCTCGCAGCGTGTCTGTAGAGGTCATAGGTCATTCTAGGTGGCGCTTTTAGATTTTTTACCAATAGGAGTGCCTGATGGTACAACTTCCGTGCATCTCATTAACAATAGCGCGCAAATTCAAGAATCAATGAACGCCATATTGAAGTATTTGTGTGTATGTGCTTATTTCAATAGCTCATTATCACAAAATAAATCTTTGGTGACCGATGAAACCTGGCATCCGAAGAGACTATGTCACTGAGCAACCGATAAACATAGATCGGGATGTCAAGGAATCAGTATTATAGGTGAGTTGAAAAATTCTTCCTCTGGCCCGGTTCTCAGGTCTGTCTGTGTAATGGCAATGAATGAATCATCCAAGCTTGGCCAAGCCATCGCCCCCTCCTCGCATGCAGTGGCGTTGCCCGGCGATTACGAGATAGAATATGATAAAGTCGAACTATTTCTTTCTCTACATATTTTGCATAACCAATGTACAATACGATCAACAGATCAGATTGCAAGATGCGTGTATGTAAAAACCGGCGTGGAGTGTGTCGTTACCTCCAGTCACTCTTGACTTGTCATTGTACGTGATTCTGATTATTGAACCCAGACTGAGCCTTTGTCATCTTTGAAAGGGCCCCGGGATGGCCGCTGTGCACCAACCACAGTAGTAGATCTACAGTGAAGATGTCCCATCCGTATCATTAAGAACGAATTTAAGCGATGTGTATAGACTCTTTTTAATCCACTCAGTCCAGTGTTCTCCCCCAGACTATACACAGCCCTATCTTGAAATTGGGGCTGACTTCAACTTCCCATTGTCAAGTATAGCCTATAGGGGAATTGGACTGTAATTCTTGAAATTTTCTAAAATTGGTAAAGTCTGAAAATCCCACTACACTGCCAGTATTAAGATTATCTGAGTAAAATGCTGCAGTCGATACTCAGTCTCAGATATCAATAAAAAAAAAAGGTGGAAAGAGTACATTTAATATAATAATACTATTTAGATCTATTTTAGTTTACTTCCCCGAGTCCCTGCTCAGATATATCAGAGAACAGAATAGAATACTCGGGCAAAAATGAAGGCCATAAGGCCTGTAGGGTCCCGATCTATCACTAATTTAAGTGTCAATGATGAATAGACTTATGATTAGTGTTCATAAGTACAGTGCCAGTACTGGCAGTAGGCAAATCAACATGATTTGCGAAGAGTCATTCAGGTATTTCAAACTGTTCATTGATCCAAAATTTATCTAGATGAGACTTGAATTGATTTACTGTTTGAGCATTAACTACATTGTCCGGCAGACTATTCCAGTAATTTATTACACGAATACTAAAGGTATGATTTCTGATATCTTTTTTAGCAAAAGGTTTGACTAATTTCAGCTGGTGACCTCTGGTAATACGTCTGGTATCTAGGGTAAAAAATTTTGCAGAATCCAACCTATCAATGCCTTTCAATACAATCATCAAATGATCTTAAGCCATTCCCTATCCCTAAGGCTATGGTATTTACCCTTGTTCTGTCAGTTTGTTGTCAAACAGCAGTCATAACTTATATGGGAGTCTGGTCAAGTCCCATGTTTTTACCTCCCTTTCTTTCCCCTGTGACTATATTGTTAATTTGTTCAACATTGTGACTTTTCTTAACTCTGTCCTGGTACTCTATGATGAAATTCTGTGCAGACCTAATACCTTTTCTTCTTCCTCGAGCTTCTGACATACCAAACACCCAAAACCAAGCTGAAGGTCAACAACAACAGTATTTAAAATACCCTTAATCTTGGCCAAAAAAAATGCAGAATACATCTACATTTGTGTATAATATGCATACAAGTTGACTGATGCTTGGCCAGTGTTGTCTTCAAATTTCTGTCCATGATGTGTAATGTAGTAAATGTATTTTAAATCGAGTGCCACATTTTTTAAAATCATAATCATCAGCTGTAAGTCTCTCCTTTTATTTAACTTAATTCTGACCAGTTATTCCAGAAAGTTGTCAAGGGAATCAATGTCAGCTTAAAAAACTGTTGTGCTTTGAATATGCACACTGGGGGGGGGGGGGGGGGGGGGGCTGGTGGGCCTACAATGCTCTGTTTGATGTGGTAATGAAACTACACTGTGGCCGTGGGGTGAAGAACCTGGCAATGGGGAAGCGCACTGGTGCAAAAATGACAGTTTGAGAAGAAAACAATCCAAATACATGCACTGATTACCGTTTTTTATGTGCCCACTGTAGCAGATATTGCTATTAAGGTGCCCACTGCAGAGAGGTTCCATTAACATATAGGTAATAGGGAAAATCAAACGGGACCTAAGGAGGTGCCCGTTAATGAGCATTTTACTCTGTGTGTGTATGTATATGTATATACATATATGGTAGCATATGTTTCTGTCAATTTAACAACTTAATGTTGATGAAAGTGCTAAAATATGCGTTGGAATAACTTATAAAAAGATTACTTGAGTTCTACTGTATAAATAATTTTGGATAAACAGTTGTAATTTGTGACATTTTTAAGAATGAAGGATGCATATAGCAGGTGAGGCCTATTTGTTTTATAGGGTGAGCCAACCTGCTAAATTAGCCTGTGTAGAACCCTGAAGTGGAAGTGTGGCCAAAGTAATTTTTTATCTGAATACAATACAGTTCAGTGAAAATTCTATTATGATGTAAACACATTTTGACCTATTTGGGCTAATAACACTTTGGTGACATAACCATACAATAAAATTGATTTTGGTGTACTGCCATGCACCTGCAGGCCAGACAGTCATCCTTTACTGAATCTTGGACTTCTTCAATAATCATACAACCTGGCTATTATTCCTTTCATTTCCAGAAATTTTGATCTAAGTACTATTAGGGCTAATGACAATTCAGTGAAACAGCCTCTGCTCTTAATATGTGTCACAACATAACAGCCCGCTCAGTACTTTCACTTTCCTGACTGCTCTACTATTAAGTATCCTAAATATAGTATTAAAATTGCTTTCATACTACTACTGTACATTTATAGTCCTCTAGCATGCAGCATGTTCAGAGGGATGGAACCACATCAAAATTAGGGAGTGTACTGAAACTGTCCAATAATCATGCTGGAGAAATGTTATGCTGGCACTGAGTGGCAACATTAAATACTTCTGCAATGAAGCTACGGCCTCCTAATCAAAATAGTATTGAAAGTCAGAATATTCCTCACTTTTTCATTAGCCAATGAGAATGCTGCTTTCTTTTGTTACACTGACAATCAGTCACACTAGCCTTCACATACCAGCAATGGCAACAGGAGGGGAATGGCAGTTGGATATTCTGTGCCTGGTGCTCTGCTGTACTGTGGGGGTACTGGTTGAAAATAAAATAAAGCCTTGTGCATATGCTATCACTAGTAAAATGTTGATCAATATGAGATGTGTTTAGTTTTGTGTTCATTTTAATAATGTTTCTGGGAGAACCACATTTTGAATATTGGTATTTAGGATAAGTAGATCATCTTAAAAATGCTCAATTCAGTATCTTGTGCATGGATCCCCCTCAGGCCTGTATCCCCCCTGGACCCTTCTTGTCTCAGGAGGATAAAGGCTCTTTGAGCATAGGATAACTTCTTATTATATGGACCACAGATCGATCATCCACCAATGATAATGTTTGCAAAGGACAACAGGGAGAAAGTCCTCCATTCATTCTAAAGAAAATGCATGGGTAAAAATCTCCAATTTTAAATTGTTTATTAAAGAGAAGTACAGTAACTTGTACATAGCATCAGCATCAGGGCTCAAAATGAGCACCAGCCAAATGCTGTCATTAAAACCAGTGTGGAATGATAAAATTTACCTGAAATGCAAACACATGGTGTGCAGAGAGTAACTGTAGACACATGATGATATTCTTATGATTGTGTTGTATGGTGCACAAAAAATATATTTGCACTAGCTCCTGTTTTTATCAGCTATGTACACAAATGGTTTTCCCTGTCATACCCTCCCCCTTCCCCACCCCCTATGAACATGCATTATCATTTTTGCTTCAGTCAACAGTTCAATACTTAAAACCAGTGCAGAATGATAATTACATTTACAATTGATTCATAATTTGTTGAAGCTGTCCTATACTGATGAATATCTGTCTCAGTATTTAAAGTTAAGTGTATTATTGAACTTTTAACAGCAAGGATCCCTATGTCAGCAGTGAAGAGGAGGATTCTGATGATGGAGACCATCAGGACCATGACTACAACATCCCCAGTCTCCGTACGAAGAAATACATCAATAAGGGAAGATGGACTAAGGATGAGGTAGGTAGACTTCAGGCAATGCTCAGTGTTCACTCTTTACAGATATTTCCACTCCAGATAGAAGGGCCTATGGTCTTGCCCAGTTTCACTGCTATGCACAAATCAGACCAGAAAGCACAAAAACTATTACCATGTCACAGTTCCATGTAGAACATAGTTTTCTTTATGAATCTAGCCATTGCATCAAATATTAACTTGCCATGTCAGTGAAATTATTGTTTTTTGTTTTTGTTTTTTTTGTTTCTTTGACTGCTTTTCATTGGTGATATTACACCTGTGATGAAAACTGCTAAACTCATATGATGCACCTTAGGGCTGGGAAGATGCATCCATATATCAGTGTACATGTGTTGTGATATGTTGCTTCATATGTATACATGTACATCATAATTAAATTTTTAGACAATGCAAAAAATTCCAAACATTTTTCTTGGAAATGTCATCAAATGAAACTGATAGGAATCTTTAAATGCATATTTCTATGCATTTGACATATAGATTCAGAATAACAGGAAATATGCTGTAGGGTTTATTGTAGGCATGTGACACTGGGCTAGAAATAGGGCTTATCCACTTGTCCTTACTAAGTGAAACTTGTGACGGACAAGTAAAGTTGCCAATGCACTTGTCCACAATTAACGTATCATTCAATTAGAAGACTCCACTTGGTTGGCGGACAAGTGAAATTTTTTTCTTATTTCTAGCACTGACACAGCATCGATTATTGTAATTCCCAGTCATACAGACAAGTGAACTGTGTCGAGATACTATTGAATGATGAGAAAAGTTTTTCATTCCAGTCTTGATGTTCCTCATATTGTGCTCTGTATATACTATTTTAAAAACAGTTGACCTGTGTTGGGTGTCCTGTTGCACATTTAAATTTACATAAATTTGTTGTTACTTGCCAAAATAACTTGTTGCAAGCGCATGCTCAAACCAATTAAGGTAGTGCAGGTATATTTACACAATGGATATCTCATAACTATCGAAATTTTGGCGACCCAGTCACATTTTTGCAATTATTTGACTAATTGCAGATGCTAATTTTACGGCTTGTTATGTTTCTGTGTTCTCCCAGGATGACAAGTTAAAGAAGATTGTGGAAGTAAATGGAACAGGAGAATGGAAAGTGATAGCGACTTATTTCTCTGATCGTTCAGATGTCCAGTGTCAGCATCGCTGGCATAAAGTACTCAACCCAGAGCTCATCAAAGGACCCTGGACAAAAGAAGTAATTACATGCACTTTAATTTTCCTACCTTTTCACCAAGTCTTGCCATTATATTATAAGGGAGTATACCATGGTATACATTATATATTTATATTTATTTTCTATTATTTCATGTTCCTATGAAGGGTCAATTATGAGGATTTTTAGCTGGTTGCTCCAACAAGGTTTTTTAGCTCAGCTGACTTGTCAGTCAGCTGAGCTTATCATATGGTCCGTCCGTCATCAACAAATTTACATTTTCGACTTCTTCTCCAAAACTACTGGCCAGATCCACTTCAAACCTGGTGGGGATGTGCCTTGGGTGGGTCTCTACCAAGTTTGTTCAAATGGTCACGGTCCAGTGATCTTTGGATTTTTTATCTTCTCCAAAACAGCTCAGCCAATTGCTTCGAATTTGCATAGGAAGACTTCTGGGGACTCCTAGACCTTAATTTGTTCAAGAGGTGGTGATGCAATTTTTTTCTTTTTTTTCTTTTTTTTTTTTTTTATGAGTTTTTGTGTGTTTTTGCAATTTTCGACTTCTTCTCTAGAACCGTCACACAGATTAAGCTGAAACTTGGTGGATATGTTCCTTGTGAAAGGGTCAAACAAAGTTGTTCACTAGGTGGCACTGCTGTGGATTCCTGATTTTTAACGATTTTTTCAATTCGGGTACTTATTGGTAAATGCACCTTTCCTATTGATCAATATGTTAAGTCAATGGGCATTCCAATGCTAATTCACATTTTCGACTTCTTCTCCGAAACCGCCTGCCAGATTCACTTTAAACTTGGTGGCAATGTACCTTGGGTGGGTCTCTACCTAGTTTGTGCAAATGGTCATGGTCCAGTGATTTTCTTTATTTTTTATTTTTTTGGGGGGGGGGTCAAATCTTAAAAATTCTTATTCTCCGAAACCGCTCACCCAATTGCTTTAATATCAGACCGAAATACTCCTAGGGGCTCTTTGCTCTGAATTTGTTCACTAGGTGGCGCTGCAATCTTTTTCTATTTTTTTATGATTGTTTGTGTGTTTTCATTATTTTGGACTTCTTCTCCAGAACCATGACCCAGATTGAGCTGAAACTTGGTGGATAGCTTTCTTGTGAAAGGGTCAAACAAATTTATATACCAGGTGGCACTGCTGTGGATTCCTCATTTTTAATGATTTTTTCAATTCGGGTACTTATCGGTAAATGTACCTTTCCTATTGATTACTATGTAAGTCAATGGGCATTCTAATGTTAACACACATTTTTGACTTCTTCTCCAAAACTGTCAGCCAGATTCACTTCAAACTTGGTGGCAATGTACCTTGGGTGGGTTTCTACCAATTGTATTCAAATGGTCATGCTTCAGTGATTTTTGGATTTTAATTGAATTATTTTGTGCTTTTTGGGGGGCAAATCTTAAAAAATCTTCTCCAAAACCGCTCACCCAATTGCTTTCATATCACACAGAAACACTCCTAGGGACTCCTAGTTCTGAATTTGTTCACCAGGTGGCACTGCAATCTTTTTCTATTTTCAGGTGCTTATTGGAAAATACACCATTCTTATTGATTACTATGCAAGTCATTGGTCATTCCAATGCATATTCACACTTTTGACTTCATCTCAGAAACTGTTTGCCACATTCACTTCAAACTTGCTGGCAGTGTACAGTAGATGTGTCTGTACCATATCTGTTCAAGCATAGGTCAGCTGAGCATGGGCTGTTCACACAGCCCTCTTGTTTGTTTTTGTTTTGTTTTGTTGGTTTTTATTTATTTTTTAATTTTTTCTTTTGGTCACACTTTAGGCAACCAGATTTTGAGATACAATCTTTTGGTACCCCTTACTGAAAGTCAAGTTGCCCTGGACAGTAGGGTTTGTCTTAATGTTGAGCCCTGCATACATTCTTTAAATTTAAGTGGACTGTCAACACCAAATATGGGGTAAAGGCAAGCAGCTGCCATCACAGAAAAAAAGACATGGCATTTAATTTAAGGCTACAAAACATGCTTGATGTTTTGCCGCTGATGACCTCTATATACATTTATTTGGGTGTTAAACTTTGAAGGTTCAAAATCTGAATAGTGATAAGGTATAAGGACAGATATGGACAGTAACTGGATTGGCTCTTGAGTGTCGAGTTAGTTTGTTTCTTTGTTTGTTTGTTTGTTTGTTTTAATCAGCTACACAGAAGATGTGGCACTGTTGTTCCTGTATAAATGAATGTACAGTGAAACCTGTTTTGAGAGACCTCCTGCCTTTTCAGACCATGTTTACTATGTCCCTTTTGCTCTCTCTCCCATGTTATCATACCTCTTGAAAGACCACCTGCTTTATGTGACCACGTTTTGGCTTGCCCAAATTAGATCTGGCTGGTTTAAAACTTATAGATACAGCATTGATTTAGTTTCCTTAATTAAATATACAGTAAAATCTCTCTAATCGAACACCTCCGTATACCGAACACATCTCTATTGTGGAAACCATTTCTGGGTCACAAATATATACTTCCAATGTAAGCAAACCTCCCTATACCAAACTTTTTTCTGGTCCCAAGGGTGTTCAGTATAGGGAGGGTTTACTGTACATTAGACCAAGGAAAAGTCCAGGATTGGAAGGAAAACATGGCTTGGAATTTCAGTAGCTTTCTTTGGCACAGTCTGGCTGCATGTGCATGTCCTGAGCAACCAAGACATCTCATGGTTTTCTTGTTCATTGTCATGTTTTTACATCACCAGGAAGATGAAAAGGTGTTGCAACTAGTCAAGCAGTTTGGCCCTAAACGATGGACACTTATCTCTAAACATCTGAAAGGAAGAACAGGAAAGCAATGTCGAGAAAGGTATGTGTTGACCAAAATGCTAACTGGTTTCACCGCTGAAAAATGCAAGAAGACATTTATAACAGAATACACATAATGAGCACCTTTTTTCTCCTTTTGTTGTCATGTCCACTATGATATTGATATGTGGTTAAGTGATTATCCCTACACTTCATTAACTTCTAGAATTGTTATTTAGTGATGAAACAGTCTTGCTCTGTCATCTCCCCTGGAACAAATTTGATTTATTTTGCAAAATCAATAGCATAAACATATAAAACAGGTAGTCATTAACATAAAAGCAAGATTGGTTTTGCAGGGGTTAAAAAACCCACTGCATGTAATATTTACAAAAAAAATAGAAATGCATTTATGCACAACACAAAAAAATATATATAACTACCACTGTGTATGAATAGTTAAATAAAGTACAAGTGTATAATTATGTAACACTGTGCAATAAAATATTAATTATATGGATGACTGTGAGATAGATGATTATACAATGGCATGCTGTATTTATGTTCATGTCATTGGATTGGATGTATGAGGTTGAAAGGGCAGCATAAATCAGTTTAAAAGGTGCAGGGGGAGCATTAAAAAAAATGGTATCTTGTAAAAGGTACTATTACAGGACACTGTACTTTTTGACCTTGTGCTTAAAAGGGACCAGAGGGAGGGTATTCTTAGTTTCCAAAGGGAGAGAATTACATTGTGCTCCAACATAAAAGAAAGCTGATGGGACAGAGTTTGCCTGAGAGATGAAAAGGTTTATATGACTGACCAGTGTTATGGCAGGGCTGCACAAATTAAAATTTTGTGTAACCCATAAACGGGTTACGCTAAAAATTTTTGATTAAGCATATTGTTGTGTTGCGTAACCCGTTTTATGTTCCATATAGTTATGGCAAAATTTTACGCTATCCGAAAAAGGGTTGCGCCACTGTTCAGCTGCGTAACCTTGGCGCAACCCAAACAGTGGGTTACGCAATTTGTGCAAGCCTGTATGGGTGTGTACCTGTGATACCTTGGCATAGAATTTGTTCAAATATATGGGACAGTTGTTATTGTAAACCTTGTGCATGTGAGTTAAACCAATTTGCTTTGCCCGGCTTTCAACACTTAACTGTCCTTCCTGTGCCAGTTCTGAAGCACCTACGTGTACATCTACCATAGACCTCCATCCTTTTATGAAGCACGACATTTTGTTATGCATTATCTGAAGTTCTTTTTTGTAGGATTTGGCAGACTCTGGCACCAGATTGTAACAGAGTAGTGAAAATGACAGCTAATTAGAGCAGAATATAATATAATTTTTGCACGTTTATTTAAGTTTCCTGCTTGGCAGTATGAAAATTTTAGGCGGTATTTCGCCTTGCTTATGATTTTAGTAGCAAATTGATTGCCACACAAATGTTGGGATAGTTGAATTCCCAAATAAGCAATTAACTGGGCCATGTCCATTATGGCACTCACACATACCAACCTCCATTGAACCATTCATTTTTAAGAAAGGAGATTTGGTGCAGTTGGTATGTGCGTTTCCCACTTTCTGCTGGGGGATTGGTGTTGAAGGTTGCTGGTGTGAGACACAACCATTCCCTGGTCACAAAACTTACTGTCAAATTTATTTCAAACACTTTTCAATTGTGACAAGGAGCTGCTATTAAGCCAGACATGTACGAATATAGGCTCCGAAACATGTTCTGAGTAGTTACCCCAGGGTTCACACAGGTCTTTGAAGTGCTTGAAAGTACTTGAATTTGCTACATTCATTTTCAAGGCCTTGAAAACCTTGAGAATCCAGAATTTTGGGCAAAGGTCCTGGAAAAGTCCTTGAATTTCATTTTTAAGCATCACCCAATGATGTAAGTTGCCAAGGAATATGAATATTTTCCACAAAATTTAGCATTGATGAACTTGAATCACATTAAGATGAACACATTCTGCTGTCATTTAGAAGTGGCTGGCAAATTCCATTTGTCAAAATGTAACACTGCAAATTAGAAAGTATCTTTTTGCTTTTAACCCCCTTTTAACCCATGTAGGTTTGACAGTTCTTATCAAATCAGGCCTAACCAATTATGTGAGCCTTATTTACATGTACAGCCTACTTTCTGGGACAAATACACTGTATCAAACATACAGGTAACAAAGTACATCACCTTCCTAGAAAAGAAACTAGGGCATTCTTGTGAAAATGTGCATAAGGATAGGTACATCTTCAGGTCTAATTTTACCCATGTGTAGTTGTAGCAATTTTATAGACTAGATAGAGTCAATTTCAGGAATACAACCCATCTGGCTGTAGGCCTACGTAAGTCACAGTAAACTCATTAAATAATCCATATTGAATTTATCTTCAAAACGACTTTCGGCAATATGATCCACATATAGGCTTCTTTGTAAGTTTGTGGAAAGTCTACTGCCTATTTCAAAAATTGAGTCTGATTCATACATGGTTGGAGTAAATAATTAATTTGGAATAAGATGCATTGGTCTTATTAGTAGAGGGGGGAAAAGTGATGATTTAAACAATTTGTCTGTTGTGTTCTATTGCTGGATCTGGTCCTTGAAAACTTGATTTAAGTGCTTGAAAAAGTCCTTGAAAGTCCTTGAATTTACTTTTCACAAACCTGTATGAACCCTGTTACCAGCTGAAGACCCTGTAATTTATTTGGGCTAATACAGCCTATGTCAAATTCTACAGAGGAACATGTGCAATATGGACAATAGTAATTCCATATGTATATAGGTTAGACAGTGAAAGGTTAGCTTATGGAGAGGAAAGAGTTCGGACTGGGTAATAGGGTAATGATGACTAGGAAATGGTTCTGGACAAGAAGACACAAATACAATGCATATTTATCAATTGATATGCATACATGAAATCAGTGTCATGTTATCAAATAACTGAAGTACATGAACATATATATATATGCAATGATTTTTTTTTTTTCATCATAGGTAGCTAACTGTTTTATAGTAAGATAAAGTTAATGCTTTTTTGATTCACATCAAATTGTATGAACATGTATCACATATATTATTCCATGTACTATAAACACATACTAGGTAAATCATATTGGATATGCATGTTTTAATTTTTATTGTATAAATAATCTGTTATGTGATGATGTCAACACAGATGGCATAATCACCTGAACCCAGAGATCAAGAAATCAGCCTGGACAGAGGAGGAAGACAGACTGATTTATGAGCTACATAAGAAGCTTGGGAATAAATGGGCTGAAATAGCAAAATATTTACCCGGCAGGTAAGTCCAAATATGCTGTGCAAATGAAATTAACTTCTTGTTTTTATTGTATGTGTTTTTGCTTGACAGCAATTATTAGTCTAAATATGTGTAAAATTCTTCCATGCAAACTCCTTTCACCTGCATCCCAACATGTAAATGGTCTCACTCTGGCACAACAGGTTAACACACCATACTTGATCATAATGGGGAAATCTCAAATTAACAGTCCACTGCTGATAAACTGGTGATTTTGATCATAAGGTCCATCTTGTGCATGTTTGTTTTCTTGTTTGCATTTGTTTCCACTTCTCTGAAAGAATGAAGGTGGTCATTAATAATGTTACATATGCAGGACTGACAATGCTATAAAGAATCACTGGAATTCAACAATGAGGCGGAAGTTTGAAGATGAGCCAAAGAAAAGACATCAGTATAGTTACTCCCACAACTACAACACATCACAGTCAGTGTCCTCTACCAGCCAGCCTTTGCAACCAATCAGACTGTTTCAGACTTCACAGCAGGTACGTATAGAAATGCTTGTTGCTGGCAAAACCTAGCAACCATGTGCTCTTGCATGTGCATGTACATAGTCCAGTAAAGCAACCAATCATAAATAATACAGTCTCCTGAAAAAAACAAGTTCACTCTTTCCTATATATTGTGGGTTTCCACACCCAGAAATAAGCATGCCGAGAAAGGATTATCCTGGGCGCCCACAGTCTTTTTTCTTTTTTTTTTGAGACTTCGCTGTGGAATAGTTTACATACAATTTCCGTATTTTGTGTATAAAATGAAAGAACAATTTTATCCTTCTTGAGATATTATGGTAACATTATCCACTTGTGTGCCGCTCACAAGGTCTTCAAATAAAAACTTCAAAAGTCTCATAACAAGTTTAAAAATAATAAGAGGTAGCTGGTTTTCAATAGGAATGTGGATCATTATAATGTGCATCTCTGTTAAAAAATTGGTGAAGCTGTGATGAATCCTTGGTGAGATATTATGGTAACTTCATCCCCTTGTGCACTGCTCAGAGGTAAATACTTGAAAATACAAAGAGGAAGCTGGTTTTAAATAGGAACCTGGTCTGTCGTAAGATGAATCTCTGACAAAAATTTGGTAAAGCTGCGGAAAATAGTTTTTGAGATATTATGATAACATCATCAGGGTTGATGCCAGCCACTCGGATGGCCTTCAAATAAATGCAGTAAAGTTTAAAAATAATCAGAGGAAGCTGGTTTTCAATAAGAACCTGATCTGTCATAATGTTCTGCTGAGAAAAATTTGGTTAAGCTATCGTGAATATTTACCAAGATATGTATACGTCGTCCTGTTGTGCACCACTCAGACGGCCTTGAAATGTATACTTCAAAAATTTCATTCAAATTAAAAAGATGCAGCTGGTTTACAAAAGGAACCTGGTCCATTATTGTTTAAATTGCATCTCTGACAAAAATTTTGTGCCGCTACAGTGAATATTATTTGAGATACTACGATAGGACGACAATACCTTTCGGCCCTTTACGTGCCAAGGGTAAAAACTGCACATTATTCTAATTCAAAGTGAAAAACTTTGAATTACAAAAAAAGCAGTAAATATGAGATACAATTTTTTAACTGACCTTGACATCTATATTTAGAGAGCCCACATTTAATTTATCAGGCAATTATCTGGTAAATCGGAAACTTTTTTCCCACCAACTTTTTATACAAATAAAGTCTGTTCCTATGAATAGGAATAGAAACATCAGGGACTCCTCTGACCATTAGCCAAATGCTAACATTTCTTGAATTTGGCTGAAGAAATGTGTAAATGTCTAAAATATTTTGAAATGAATTATTAGATGGCCACTACAAAAATTGTTAATTATGCTAATATTTCCAATCATGGCGACATTTTTTTGAAGATTAGATCTATCCCTGAACATCTCATTCATATCATCGGTTTGAAGTTTTGGAAATATATCTATGGTTCCTTCTTGAAATTTTTGGTTGTAATGCCAGTTGTTTTTGCTCCTAGGGTAACGGAGGTCAGATTTTGCAGAGTGGTAGCAGTATCATTGTCCAGCCGAGTACAGCTCAGCGCAGTGGTGGGTCAGGTGAGATGGTCCTTATATTTCTTTGATGTGACTGATCATGCAGTTAACCTCCTCCTCCCCCCCCCCCCCCCCCCCCCCCCCCCCCCATAGAAACACTGTTAGTTGCAGGAGTTGCAATTTAGAATTGATAGTACAGGACTGCATTAATGACACATGGGGTTTGCTCATGTCAAATGTAAGTGTGATTGCTTTCCAATATAATTCACTAAGGCACTTAAAAACATGGTAAAGATAACAAAACCATATCCAGATGGGGGTGGGGTTTTTTTTTTTTGTTTTTTTTTTTTGTTATTTTTGTTTTTTGGTACCTTTCCCTTGTGATAAATAAAAGCACACTTCTTATCATGAGACACATGTTTAACACCCCCACCCCCCCTTGGCTTGTCTGTCTAAAACTAGCACTTTCAAAAGATACAAAATTGGCATTTCCCTCAAAGAGGCACATTTTGTTACATTTATTTGACAGGATACTACCAGCAGCAGGCGAGGTATGCAGACACAGGAAAATCAAATAAGGGACTGGTGCCCCAGTCTTCCAATAATCCCACCTCTCCTCAGCGCTGGAGGGTTGTGGATGGAGATGGAGGGATCCTTTCTCCAGTCAAGTGAGTGGCAGTGAGAAGTTACGCGCGTCCTTCTCTGGACACATTTTGCTTAAGCTAATCCAGCTTTATCTGCATAATGTTTTTAAAGTACACGATTAATTACATGTAACTGATGAAACACTCAATTTCAAATATTGTAATTTTAAAACTACTCTTTATATTGCTTATCATAATTCATGTCCTGAAAATTATGACAAAATGTACATATGAAGTGGCAGCTTATGAAGTGCAATACCGTAGGTACCCCTGATAATCTAAATTTCAATTTGCCTGCATCAAGATATGAAACGTGTCTCATACATGTATATGCACTTAGGGATATAAGATATGTTATGACACAGGTTCACAAATCACCCAACCACGCAAAGAATCTTCATTAAAAAGTGCTAGAGAGTATATGTTTTCTGAAAGCTAAAAAACGTGGGATTCTGTATCTTATACTGTCAATGATGTGTGGGGTTTTGTCTTTATACAACAATAAGACAAAATTGTCTTCTCAGTTTTTAACAGAAGTCATGTCTACTTTTTTTGTTTTTGAGTCATTTTGAAAAAAAATATTTTGGAAATATTGAGAAAATATGCTGATCTATAAAAAAAGGGTTTGGTTGTTTTTGTTTGTTTGTTTTGTTTTTTGGCTATTCTTGAGTTACTGGCCTGTGAAACCGAAAAGAATGTTTTCCTTTCAGATATGAAGGGTGTTTATGTTTAAATGGCTCTTGACGAATGTACTTAAAATAAATTTTTAAAAAAACTGTGACCTTTTTGTAAGTTGACCTTATGACAATGAGATTTCAACAAATTTTATGTCTATGTACAAAACTGAGGAAGCAGTTATAAATTAAAGTTGATATGTAGTGCTGCAATAAATGTCAAGAAAAGGGGCCTTGGAAGAAAATGCTGCCTTCAGTGGGATTTGCACGGTTGGCATAGCTTTTCTTTCATGTGAAAACAAGCTAATCTTCAGCCTGTCTTATCTTTACCAAAAATACAATCTTTGTGTTCATACTTCTGAAATTTTCAATCTGACACATGGAAGTTTAAGGTTTTTAGCTTACTGTAAATTGCTTTATTTTCACATGGATTAATTTTTGTATTTTTTACCTTTTACTGTTTTGGACATAATTCCTATTATAACAATGTTAACCCTCAAAATGCTTATCACTGCTATGGTTGTTTTCTCATTACCGTTAAAGCTTTAATGGTTAAGACCCAATAAATACCAAAGATTACATAACAGAGGCCAAAAAACAATTGTGGAACACAGACCACTATAAGAAAACAGAAGTCAATTTGACTTCATTTCACAATTCACAAATACAATGCACATTGGCTGAAATGCTTGACAATATCAACATCAATAAGAAGATGTATGCACATCTTTACATCAAAGAGCCAAGAGTGACTGCGTTTTATCTCCTACCAAAAATCAACAAGGGCATTGTCTGTCCACCAGGTTGTCTTGTTTTGAGCGCAAATGATTGTCCCACAGAAAGTATATCTGTTTTTGTAGATCTGAAACCATTAGTGAAAGATATACCTAGCTATATCAAGGACACCACAGATTTCATCAACAAAATTGAATCCCTCCCAGCTTTACCAGATAACATGATTCTGGTGACATTGGATGTACAATCTCTGTACACCAATATCCCAATTCAAGAGGGCCTACGGTGTGCAGCAAGAGGATTGATCCGCAATAGGGATTCCCTTGACAAACCGAGCACACCATATTTGGTCCAACTCTTCAGTCTAGTGCTCAAATGTAACAATTCCTTGTTCAATGGTGAACTATAAACAGATCACCGGGACCGCAATGGCCACTCGGGTCGCTCCTTCACTTGCCAACCTGTTATGGCAGATCTAGAAGAGAACCGTCTCCTAAAATACCCGCCACAAACTTTGGTTTGTGCAGGTTCAAAGATGACATGTTTTGCATCTGGATTTTTGGTAGAGGGTTTAAATAATTAAATTCATTTCCCATCTGAATTCTTGCCATCCCTCTATTAAGTTCACTTCAAATCTCTCCACTTCCGTGATGAATTTCCTTGACACTCCTGTCAAGATAGAAGACCAGCATAAAGTGTATACAACCCTTTATGTAAAACCCACAGATACACACACGTATCTACACTACCGGTCCGCTCACCCAAAGCATTTCATCTCCGGTGGCCCCTACAGTCAGTTGCACAGGGTTGAATGCATATGCAGCAAGCCCCAGGATTTTGATGACAATGCACACCAAATTGTAGCCTATTATGAGAATAGAAGCTACCCACC
Source organism: Hermodice carunculata (assembly GCA_964020975.1). Taxonomy (NCBI): domain Eukaryota; kingdom Metazoa; phylum Annelida; class Polychaeta; order Eunicida; family Amphinomidae; genus Hermodice; species Hermodice carunculata. Next base: position 135,432,644 of record OZ026612.1, on the reverse strand, counting down.
AAAACTTCTACGCTCTGCACTAGAGAAAATACACTTCATTGACAGAGACGATCTGTTGAACACAATACCAACAAAAAGTCACAATGACCAGGACAAACTGTTCCTGGTCACACGCTACAATGTGTCACTACCCCCCATACAGGAAATCATCCAAAATAAAATGGAAAACCCTTGAAGCCTCTCGCAATACAGCCTCATGAGTGGATAAGGAAGTAGTGAGAGGCTTCAACCAAGCACAAAATCTAAAAGCTGTACTGACCAATTCAAGGATCAGATACCAGGAAAATTCTTCACAATATCCGGGAGTGTGCGGTGCCAAGCAGAAGAATTCTTGTCATCGCAACAACTGTGGATACTGCACACACCCTGACAAGAGTGTTCATGCGGAAAGCACACAAACTGGCAGGACCTGTTTCGTCCTTGACCAAGTTTGCTGTGATAGTTCAAACTTAGTTTATCTCCTCACTTGCAATGTGTGCAACAAACAGTATGTCGGTCAAATGCAATGCCAACTCAGAGAAAGATAAAGAGAACATTTTCGTTACATTGAGAACAAAATGGACTCACAACCCCTGGGACATTTTGCCCTTCCAGACCATGATGGACTTCACATACAAATGCAGGTTTTGAAATACATGTACATCCAAACATTTTGCCTCCTTGAGTGCACTAATCTTCTGTGCTTGGAAAGGGAGGAACGTTCGATTCACCAATTGCGTTCCTTAGAGCCTTTTGGCCTTAATGTCATGGGGACATGAGCTGACTCGCTGTGTCAAATGCTATAATGGTTAAGAGATTCAAATTCTTCATGAAGATACCTTTCATTCAAATACCAGCAAACCTAGTCTAAAGCAAAAAGTAGTCTTAGTTAACAGTTTTCTTCGGGACACTTTGCACACATTTCCCCTAGGAAAGCTGTGGACTCAGTTTTTTAAATCAGCGCTTTAACCCTTTCCCCCTTGAATTAAGACTGAGTCAACAGCTTTCCTTGGCATGGGTTGGGCACTAAATGCCCAACCCATGCCAAGGAAAGCTGTTGACCTGGGGCATGTGATCTTGATATGTCTCATGTACATTTCTTAGTCAATTTTTCCCATAACTGTTGAAATCAGTTGAAAACACTGAAGTAGACGACATTTGACCACCAGCCGGTTTTGGCCGGTTTGAGGGGTAAAGGGTTAAGGGTTAAAATACACTTTCACTGTTTTTTTTATTTTCACAATTTTGTGCCATCAGCAAAATTAGCAGAAATATGAGTACAGTAAAATTGAAGCAATTTACAGCATCATACAGAAATATTGCAAAAAGGGAAATTTGTGACCTTTTAACATATCATGCAATATCTCTTTAGATGGCAAGAAAGAGTTATGAGCCATTGTTCACTAATTAGTCAATTTTGTGAAAATGTGAGCCATCATTTTAAATCAAAATACATGTACCTGTGTACTGTCTTCAATAGATATAATGCTTTCTATTAACTCATTAACATTAAATTTACAATGTGAGAGCTAATGGATTACTTTTTGTTTGTTAGATGCCTGCAGGAGTATACAGATGTGGAGAATATAATTGCTGATGCAGGTCCCTTTGGTGACCTAACAACTTATGAACTTCTGAGTGGGACAGACATCAACACAGGGGTCACTCCGATCAAGTACTCCATTAAGAAAGGGGCAACTGGTAGGCATGTGTGTGTGTGTGTGTGTGTGTGTGTGTGTGTGTGTGTGTGTGTGTGTGTGTGTGTGTGTGTGTGTGTGTGTGTGTGTGTGTGTGTGTGTGTGTGTGTGTGTGTGTGTGTGTGTGTGTGTGTGTGTGTGTGTGTGTGTGTGTGTGTGTGTGTGTGTGTGTGTGTGTGTGTGTGTGTGTGTGTGTGTGTGTGTGTGTGTGTGTGTGTGTGTGTGTGTGTGTGTGTGTGTGTGTGTGTGTGTGTGTGTGTGTGTGTGTGTGTGTGTGTGTGTACCAGAGTCCACATGCTCAGCAAATTTCAAAAATCATTCCAAGAGAATCAGGGAAACAGATTGTTTTTTAAAGTCAAAATATATACATACACCAGGGGAATATTGAAACTAGATCTAACACAATGAATGCTTAATTGCTACAGACATCCAAAATTTATAGGTATCAGTTCCTCTTTTTAACTGTGTGTATAACTTTGGAAACATTGAGGTTGGCAGGTGTATGAACACAGTAACACAAGCCACAGTCCAAAAGTAGAAATGTTATGACAGTCATCAATGTCTTGGGATGGATCTTTGAAAATGTGGATGATTTGTAGATCAAAATATGACACCAATTTCAGTTACTATACACATGTATGTCTTCACAAAATGGAGGCTAATAAATATTATATATGTATACCTACATAATAAATACATTCAAGTACCTTTTACTGTTATTCCCACCTAATAATAAAGAAAGGGAAAAAAAATAATATATTGTTGCTTTACATAAGCAGATTGATTTGTCATTGAAATTTACACAATTATAATAAACTGCTAAGATACATCGAATTGTTATTTGCCTTAAGGTTCAAGGTAGCCACATAGGTGTTGGCTGTTTTATTAATGTATCTGAAGCTACTGCTTGAGGAAAATTTGGTACTCAGTGTCAGGGCAGGACAATGTCTTTTATTATGCAACTTGAGATCAGGAAGTGATTGGAAGGCAACTTGGATCTTCAATAAAAGCAAGTAATAATAGCTTTTTCTGCATATAAATAAACAGTTATGGTAAATGTAGTGTGTAAATTGCAATGCATTTTAATGAGAAGTAATTTTATTTCAGAGATTTCACAAGTTAAAATATTTCCAAAATTACAATGATTCCCCCCCCCCCCCCCCAGGCCACCTCAAATTTTCCTGATATGTGGCCTTACAAGAGAGGTAGCCTGTCATCAGAGAGGACGTATTAGTGGGGGACCATTGCACATGTATTGAATATTGATCATTATATAATAATGTGATCTTCAAATTGTATTGTGTTCATAAGTTGTTTCCCCATTAACCTCTGTGTCAGTATGTCATTAAGAAAAGGTTTGCATTTATACTTAATCTTAAGACTTGATTAATGCTATGCCATTAAAATTTCAGATTACCGTTTTGATGGGAATGCCATTTCATCTCTGAAAGATGCATCAGGAGGTCTAATACCAATGTCCTCACCAATTGTATCAAAACTCACCACTCCACCTATTATAAGGAGAAGTAAACGGAAGAGAAGGGTATCCTTTGGTTGACTGTACTAGCATGACATGACTGTTTCACACTGTCTCTTTGCTTCTCGCAACTGCTTAAAATAATGCCAAGTTCTGAATGTCTGATTGATTTTAACATGCACTTTCTATTATTTACTGACAGAAAAACTATTTTTACATTCTAATGCTTTATGCCTAACACCATAGAAAACTGATCAATATTTTAACATTATGTCAAGCCATGAGCTATCCACTGTTACATGTTGCTTTTATTTCATATCATACCACTGTTTAAAAGGGGATGGGAGTGGGGGATTCCTGGTCACTAAGACCAGCAACTTAGTTTTATCATTCCAGGTGAATGTTGACAGGACTAAATCGAGAGTAAGACTAAAATAGTACAAAAAGACATCAAGTGTACCATATGCACATATCTTGTTCCAATTATGCCACACTGAGGCTGACAATCTGGTGATATTACTGTCCACCACATACTTTGGTGGACAGTAATATCACCAGAAACTGGTCTCACTTCAGTGGCACCATGCAAACACAGAAGTGCTGCTTGAGCAATGAGTGACTGGGTAAGTGGCAAGGTTTCACAGTCATTGCCTGTTCTACAATAACTTTCCTACAGAAATATATGTTTTAATCATGGAAGTACAACACCGGAGAGATCAGTAACATTGTGAACGGCAGGACAGCTGGAATTGAGGGCTGTATTGGGCCAGTGTAAACTTGAAATAAAGTTACATTTGGGTCAGCTATTTGTAAGATATTAAACACTAACTTTTACATTAATTCTTCACTTATTTCAAGTAACTGCAGGTAGCTAACCTTTTAACATACCTCCCATGACTTATACAGAGATGCCATCAACTAAACATTTGGGGTAACAATTAAGTTCCTTTGTCTTTGGATAACAGGAAACTTCAGTCCAAGTGGTGGTCATCAATGTTGGTGATATTGATGAGCCAAAAGATATGCTCTCTACATACAGGACTTATTGAGCTTGAATGCTACACTAATTGGAGCACTCCAGTGGTGATCTGTGTCACTGCTAATGCGAAAAGATCTAATATATAGTATGTTTTACTGTGTATACATACAAGCAGTAATAAAATGGGCTATTTTGCCTTAACTCTTGTTCAGCAGTCACAATGTAGCAACACAACTGTAGAGAAGACCCCTGCCCCAGTTACACCCAAGCAACCTCCCACAACAGCTCCCCTACGAATCCCTGCCATCCCCAGTACTCCACAAACCACAATTCACATCACCCCTGTCAAGGGTCATCGCGGACTTTCCACCCCTAAGGGCTCTCCCATCAAGGGGCTGCCATTCTCCCCATCACAGGTGGGTACTCTGTTCTGAAAGTTATTGTGTGAATAAACCTTAAAAAACTTGCTGAAAAAAAAAACATTTTATTGACCTTCATGCAGTATGAAGAAAGCTTACAAAAGCAAATTTTTGGAGATAATTTTTTTGTGATGGATTACAGACAAATGGCTTCTTGTGTGGAATCTGCAGTTATACATATATATGTTAACAGCAAAGCATGAATAAGCTGCAACAACATGGACAGATTACATGTACACTTTAATATTGGTTACAGTCCCTGTCACTGGAGTGGATACCACCCTTATTGCAACAGAGATGGCCTTAAAAGACAGGTGGTCTCATGACAGGTAGATTAACATGGGAAGTATCGGATCTGGGAATCTGTAATGTGGTTGGGGTCATGAGGGTGGTTCTCTTTGACACAATTCTCTCATGACAGGGACTACTGTACCATAAATGCAGCATTGTGATGGATATGCTTAGGATATGACCATATTTTGAAACCTTTGATACACACTCCAGTGCCGATTGTTAGCTTATTAGTAGAGTATGTTTATCTTGCTTATGCCCTCCTCCTACTAGAGAAGGGGCATATAGTAATCACTTTTTCGGGATGTCCGTCCGTCCATCCTCAATTCCTCTGGGCTATAAATCACTTGTCTCTCAACTAAGTTCAGGTGCATCTGGACATAAGGGTGTGTCATGTACCAAAAGTAAGTCACCAGGTCAAGTATCTGGGTCACAGTGACATATCCTCACAAAATCATGTCCCAGCCATTCTTTTATTATTTAACTTATTCAATGAAACGTCACATACACGTATATCTTGACCTACAGGTGTGTAATGAAACAAAAGTAGGTCAATAGGTCAAGTATCTGGGTCACTGTGATACAATCATGTAAAACTACATCACACTTCATGTCCAGGCTGTAATTCTGTTAACCTTCAACTTAGATTAATGAAACTTTACACAGGTGCATCTGAACATAAAAGTGTGTCATGTACCAAATGTAGGTCATTAGCTCAAGTATCTGGGTCATGGTGATACCCTATTTTATTGACCACAGTCATTTCAAGATGAGATCTGTGATTATCAAGGTTATAAATGAGGCGGGGGGGGGGGGGGGGGCATGGATCCAGCAATCTGTGATTGCATTTTAATTTTCTTTTCTTTTCTTTTATTGGAATCCTCAATATTGTAAAAATTGTTACCACAAAGAGTTGTGTGTATCTCCTCAAAAGGAAAGGAAAAATGAAACTAAAAGCTCCTTTTATACTTTGATGCAACATGCATATTATGCTGGATGTAAAATATGTGTAGAATTTACAGAAGAGAGACAATCATCATTGTAAATTTTTAAAAATGTTTATCCTTCTTTGAACTTTTTGGGGTACTGTACTCTTGATAAGAATAAACTGTAACTCTTTCAGTGCCAAATGCAACTAAAGTCTACATTGTAACTACTTGAAAAGAACTGCTTTGATTTATAATAAGGGTGCTAGACTCATGTTACTTCTAAAAAGACCATTCCTAAAAGGATGTAACTTCTCCTTCAGAGAAATTCATCTTTTTGTGTTAAAATCTTTTGCGTCAAAATTTCATTAATTTTGTCTGAAATGTGCAAATATAGTGTGTTTGAGTGTATGTGGAGGGCATGGGACAGCCCAAAATGCACAGAGGAAAGCTATTAACTCCACTGTGTGCGAAAAGTAGGGGTCAGTCTGTTTTTGCTGATAAAAATTCTCCGGACTGACAGACAGAAAATGCAAGCAAGTTACATGTTGAAGTGTTGCGACTTGAAATTTGAGCCAAAGACCAACAAGCAAAAAAAACTTTACACACATTGTAACTCAGTCCAGATGTGGCACTGGAAGGGTTAAAGCTTGAAATAATCTTCATGTTTGCTGGGACACTGCAGGTTACAATTTGACATTGCCAGAAAACAATATGCAACACAACTTCTGCAAGATCAGTAATTCCACTGTTTACTCACGCTAGAGATAAGTTTTTCCTTACATTTGTGCTTTGTGCATTGTAGTTTTTGAATAGCCCAGATTTACCTGGTGGCAAAGGCAAGCTCACATCTACACCTGTGTGTAGCAACCCGGAGAACACTACACCTGTACAGAATGCCACCCTTCACACCCCTGCACTCAAAAGAGATGAAAAGTGAGTTTTAAAACCAGGACATACACATTTTTTCTTATCATAAAACCAAGGTTGAAAGGAATAACACTTTATTAAAGCAAACACTGAATTTGAATAAGCCACTTGATATGTTCTACTATATCAGTAAAACACTTTTTCTTATATTCTATATCAGGGTTCCCGCACATCATGAAAAATCATTAAATGTTGTCTATGATACACTGACTGTGTCTGGTCCCTGGGAAAAACCTTGTTCTTGTCAACCAAGCGGGGGTAATCAAGATCAAAGGGATGCTAGGGCATGTGTTTGTTTTAGCTGTTCGTACAGTTAATCGTCCATGAAAGGTTACGAAATTGCTACACCAACAGTGACAGTGATCACCTGAATTTTATAACGATTAAATCAGTATTTTATTGAGCTTGGATTCGATCTTTGAGGTCGCACATCTATCAGATCCCCTATTATCAAGTTAAGACATATTTTGAATGACATTAGCAAGGAAATGTTGAGGTATGACAATATGAGGCAATGATAAGGCCTATGCAGGGAGGTGTAAGGATTCTTCCAAATTATAAATTAGATGAACAAATACGATCGGGCAAGACCGAATGTGAACAACGATTCAATCTACCAAGGCGTTAGTTCTGAGCGGTTTCGATGCTAACATACCTCATCAGAGACTGAAGTTAACGGCCCCAGGTACGTGCCTATATACCAGGGTAAACATTCACGTTGGCAACGTAAACGTGAGCGTTTTCTAACGTCAAACAGCTTTGACATGAGTAGGACAGTGTAATTGGCTGCTGTGGCCCCTTACACGCGAGTCTGGCCTGTTGCAAGGCAAGAACAAATGAATAGACCTGAGCACCAATGTGCCAGGTTCTTTGAGAAACTGGAAAGATACGAGGTTTTTTGATAAGGAGAAGATGTATCCACGGATAGCTTAACTCTCAAATCAGAATGGTTTGGGAGCCGTTGGCTCATGAATTGTGCTTTTCGCGAGTACAAACATGGTCATTGGATAGGTGAACTTAAAAATAAAATTTTAGCATTATACTGAACAAGAAGTTCATTTACCCATGACATTGAGACCAAACGGTTCTGCGGTACGTAACTGGTGTATCCAAAAGGATTCTCTGGCAAGTCTCAGCCTTCGGGTTTTTTCTAAGGCTGAAGGTGTGCGTATATGTTCCAAGATTTGGATGGTCAAATCAAGAGACTCATGACGGGGGAGCAAAAAGTGTCTCCCTAATGGTTGGGTGGGATTTTTTCTCGTTATGTAATAGAAATGTTCCCGCATTCTATCCATCAGGGTACAGCCCGTCTGACCGACATATTGTTTTTGGCACACCTTGCCTGTGAGGAGGTAAATCAAATTGTTGTGTTTGCATGAACCTCCAACAGGAGTCTTGTATGAGCGCCCTGTTTGGGTACTGGTGGCAGTACCCCTGGTCTCATCTTGGGGCAGTATCTGCAACTCTGTGTCTTGCAGGAGTTGCTGTCTGATATACCTGTGATTGCTGGTACAGTCACTTGGGGCGGTGGGTATCTTAAGTCTAGATTTCATTAGGTCATCTTTGAGATTCCTAGCACGTTTGAAACCTAGCACCACCTGTTTGTTTTCCAGAGCTGGTGCACTTCTGGCTGCTTGTATACTGCCCCAGTTCCTTTGAATGATTTCTTTCAAAAGTGGCAGTGCTGGATTGTAAGTGGTAATGAGGAATAGCTTGTCCGTTTCCTTGGAGAGTGCTGGCCTGGTTGGTGACAGAAGCAAATTTCTGTCTAGGAGGTGCACTTTGTCAAGTGTTTCCCTCAGGATATGCGATGGATAGCCGCGTGCTCTGAAGTAGTTTAGGGTTTTTTGAGAATTGATCTCAAAGTCTTCAAGAGTACACATTCTCTTGATTCTGAGTAGTTGGCTATAGGGGCCACCTTGTTTGCAATGTTTCGGGTGGGCAGACCTATAGTGTAGATACGTATGTGTATCTGTTGGTTTGGTGTATAGGGTAGTATAAGCCTTCCTATCGTTTCCGATCTTTACTGTTGTGTCAAGAAAGGGAATCTCTGTAGAGGAGTGATCTACAGAGAATTTGATAGTAGGATGACAGGCATTTAGGTGAGTTACAAACTCTAACAGATGTACCTCCTCCAAACCATTGGTTGTAGAGGAAATTTAAGTAGCTTGTTTTTTTCCAATTCCGACATGAATATGTTGGCAAAGGACGGGGCCACTTTGGTGCCCATAGCTGTGCCATTGATCTGTATATAGTGCTCTCCGTTGAACTCGAAGTTTTTACATTTCAGGACTAATCTCAATAGTTGGATTAGTTCTGCTGTGCTCGGCTTTTCACATCTGTCTCTATTGTGTAATAGAGCCCTTGCAGCACTACGTAACCTTCCTCTATTGGTATATATGTATATAGCGAGTTAACATCAAGTGTTACTAGAAGGGCATTTTCCGGTAACGGAGGTAGTGATTTGATTCTTTTTACGAAGTCACTGGTATCCTTGATGTAGCGGGGGATGCTAGATACAATGGGACGTAGAAAAAAATTTACAAGTCCTGAAATTCTTTCTGTGGGACACTCGTTGGCACTTAAAATGGGTCTCCCAGGTGGGGGGAGAATGCCATTGTGTATCTTTGGGAGCAGGTAGAAGCATGGTACCCTTGGTTCTTTGATGTGTAAGAACTCATAAGTTTGCTAATAAATTAGATGAAGCCTTGTCCTTTAAGGGCATGAAGGATGTCTCTGAGTCAGTGTGATAATGGCCAGGATGTCCTGACGCAGGATACTGCCAGGCATTCCATGGCAGTGAATGATTTTTGTCTTGATGGAGTGAATATTTAATGTATAGTAGAATTTACTGCAAATTTCCATAATAATATTTATGATAAGGATTGATAAATTATGGGGTCAGCTAGGTTCCATCATATGGGGTCTGGTGCAATGAATCCAATGAGAGAGTTGTACCCAAATATTATAGGAGAGTGGGAATTGGGACAAAAAATTTCTTTCTAGGCCTGGGACCCCTGCTCGATTTTCTATTCTTGCTGATCCCTGGTGAAGAAACTTGTATGCACCCTGTTTAAGGTATATTTTTTTACGAAATGAATTATTAATTGCAAAGATGCGATAATACATGTTACATTGATGAAGATAAAAGGACTGATGTATAAAAGTAACTTTTAGTAATAAATAGGTTGGGAGAAAGCCTTCTCAAGTCATTGTACACTTTTTTTACCCAGGTGTGCACTTTTCTGTTTCTCAAGGTTGGCAGGTCTGTGTTATATAAATACATTTTTTTAATAGTGTTTCAGTACAGCTGCACATTATGCTCCATGCTGGTTGTAGAATAAAGTGCTTAAAACCCACTTTTTGTGTCTTGCTTGAGAAAACATGTTTGGAGAGGTACCCATTTTCAGTAAAACATCATTAATATTGCCTGAAAACAACTCATTAAAAGTCATTAATTAATACTGTATGTATTTTGTACAGCCTGACCAAACCCTAACAACCGAACCCGAGCTTACTCGGTTTCAGGATTGAAGCCCGGCTTGGGTTCGGTTTTTACAGTCACTAAATGTTTGGGTACGGTTATCACTATCAATGTTGGCAATAAAGTTAAATAAAAAGGTCACTGAGGTTACTTTTCGTACTTGTATACACTTTAAACAATGCAAGAAACGATACTTTGCAATTAAGTGATTCACATGGGTTGCATTAATCACCTTATTAATTACTGTAAATTGCTTTATTTTCGCGTGTCTAAATTTTCACGGTTTTTGTATTTTTGACATTTCACTGTAGTTTTAATTTCACTGTTTTGAGCATAATGCCCATTCAAACAATGTAAAAATACTATTTCACTATGTATTTATTTTCATAGTTTTGTGCCGTCAGCGAAATAAGCAAAAATAAGAATACAGCGAAATTAAAGCAATTTACAGTATCTAATCGATAGTAATGCCCCAGTGCAAAAGTGTAACAGCTATAAACCCCTGTCGAACGTTTTCCCCATAGCATCTTAAGACCCAGAAAAAGCAAATATGCTTGTTTCAGAATGAACAAAGTAGAATTTAACTGGAAATCATGATTCTTTCATTATTGAACTAAATTCAGACTGAGGAAATTAACAGCTGTCCTGCAGCGCAATTTGCTAATATAATTATTTTTTCGTGAGACAAATATTTATGTGTAATAGTAGTGAAAATATTGATAAATGAGTTATTGCTTGACGATATAGATAAAATAAAGCTTTAGATGAGCATGCTATGATTATGTTTATTTATTTCATGTTGGAATTGCATATACTGAACCCAAACGGTGCCTAGTTTGGGATCGGTAATGTGTACCGAGCACCCGGTTCGGTTTCAAAATGCATGCTTAGTCAGGCTCTAGTATTTTGGTTAACATTTTAATACTGATGGTGAAAAAAATAGGTGAGCTGCAAACAGCTCACCTAAATGTATTAAGGTGAGCTGTTAGATGAGCAATTTGTATAAAAATGGAATGTAGGTGAGCTAAAAACAGCTCTCTTAAAATTATCATTGGCATAGTGTAGGTGTGAACAGGGACAGATTTAGATTTGAACAACAGGGCCAGAATTTTGCAAAATTTTGCGAGAATCTACTTGGATTTTTGTGAATTAGATTTCTTTTTAAAGAAAGACAAGTTTAGGAGAATCTTCACAAGAATGGATTCTCGGATTCTTGCCGAAATTCTGGCCCTGAACAATTTTGTCATTGCCGTTTAAATACATCTAAAAATACTTAAGTCATTAACACATTTCATTATCTAGCTAAATACAAGAAACATTAGCATTTGGCTTATGGTTAGAGCGGTAGAGTGAGTGAGCAAAAGCTTGCCTTAAATCATAAGCACTGTATTTTGTTCTGTAGGTAATGTCTATATACCTCCATCTGTTTAATGTAATTTGACTGATATTGTGCTTGTGCAGGACCCCACGAATACGGAGAGCTATCCTGGAATCCACACCACGCACACCAACGCCATTCAAAAATGCCCTGGCAGAAATTGAAAAGAAAAGTGGAAAACTGAGAGGCATGGTATGTGCAATTACTAGTGAAGAATTCAATTAAACCTCATGAAAGTTTAGAATTATGTATTTGAGTGAGATGTATGTTGGGATTATCTAGGTCATCTAATTCTCAGGATCAAGGGATCACTTATGTGAAATTGGCTTCTGTGCAATAATTATTGAAGCACGTAACAAAACTTGGCAAGACTTGGTGTGATTATATATCTGGGTGAGACCTAGGTTGGGATTGTATCAGGATCTCCTTGATATCATTCTCAGGGTCACATGGTATCTCATGGGAATTTGATTTCCATGTGATGATATCAGTTATCTCTGGAGATAAAAAAAATGTTCCGCAAGGAGACATTTAATTTTATCTTGCAAAATCAATAACCTCCAGATCAATTTTTACCTTATTAGCTAACTGGGTATTGTTGTCATGTGTGTCTGCATTTGTGCATGCATGTGTCCATCCATCCTTCACCCTTGTGTATGCAATTTACTTTTTAACAAATTGAGCTACTGTCATGAAACTTGTACTGTAGAAGAATCTCATTGGAAGCTTCACTGAGTTCGACATTCAATGACCGTGATCTATTTTCAAGGTAACCAGGAATCATCATACTTTCACCTGGCCAAAGGGGTCTTAAGGTAGTTCCAGCCATTAAATTTTTTACATGACTGTTGAAATCTGGAAAAAAAAAACAGAATTAAGCAGAGGACCAGTGACCACCAGCCAGTTGGGGAGGGGGTAAAACTTTGTGTCATGTGTACAGTGTAAAACATCAAGATTTGTCAATACTAGTAATCATTTTTTTTGCTGGGTTTCAACTACAGTATACACAGTAATATGATTTAAGTCAATCCAGATGAAAAGGTGCCTGTATCTTTATATTTTTGTGTTTTGATTAGAAATTTATGAAGAATGAAAAAAAAATAACACAAAAAAACATGCCTTGAAGTTGCTGCAATGATGCCAGCACAAGTGGAGCATCATGTGTGTTGTAAACAGTAAATTTACAGACAATTCTAAGCAATACATCAAGTCTTGTTGGATCAAATTGGTCATGCATAATATAGGTACTGCACAAGATGTATTTGGTGGAAGGACCTCCCCACTTGCCTGGAATGACTGACAGCCAGAGTCCATACCAAGTGCCTGACATGTGCATCATTCAAAAAGTGTAGTCTGGCAGCTTTATATTTTTGCAATGCAGGATGAAAAATGTACACGTCTATGGCAAGCCAACAGGGCCATAACGCATAGGTCTTACGCGTAGCCGAGCCTCCACTACACGTAGTCGAGGCTCGGCAACGCGTAGTCGAGTAAACCAATCAGATTGCAGTCTCTACTACGCGTTGTCGAGAAAATGTTCTTCTAGAACGGGTCGCCGAGCCTCGGCGACGCGTAGTGGAGAAACTATGCCTCCCATAGCGTGTAGCCAAACTATCTAATCACTGGTGCTCTTATAAACTGTATTAGACCTGTTGGCTGTTTTAATCTCAGTAATGATTGTAAGGACGTAAATGATTGGTTTGCTTTTCTTCAGCCAAAAGGTGCCATAAGTTGCTCCACTACGCGTAGCCGAAGCTCGACTACGCGTAGTGGAAAACATATTCTCGGCAACGCGTAGTGGAGACTGAAATCTGATTGGTTGGCTCGACTACGCGTAGTGGAGGCTCGACAACGCGTAAGACCAATGTGTTATGGCCCTGTTGGCTTGCCATACACGTCCAAGTTAATTTCAAGCTCCATTTGCATTGCCATTGCCCATAAAGTTACGTTTTTTGTATTGACAGCCTTTTTGCTGCTGTCAGTGTGTCCCAGTAGTCTGGTTGTGAATCAGGCAAAGTCATTAGCTGCTGAGTACTGGAAAGATATCATAATGTGCATGCAAAAGGACCACTCTTAATTTTCATACATGTACCTTTGTCCAAGTAAAATGAATTAAAAGCATCAAAATCTGTGGCATATGTTAACCAATGATTCAAACTGATAGTTTATTATTATACTACCAGACTATACAGGAAATAATGTGAATAAGAATAACTTTAAAATCTGTACAATAACCTGTGGAAGCTATTACCATACCACAGAAGATTGCTTGATCCCATAAGCCTGGTTGCAAAGTTACTGTCAGTCTGCTCATCAATTAAATCGTCCTTCCAGCCACACACACCCACCCACCTTGTGGAAGACCTGACAGCAGTGATAGCTTCAGACACAGGGGCCTTGCCTTTTACCTCCTACAAAGCGCGCCCTGGTGGTGAAGACAGTGGCTATGGAAGTATAAAGCGTGTCAGTGAGAAGGAGGTAAGTGCAAGCAAGCTCTTTAACCTGAGAGTATGCTGCAGGAATATATAAGAAATGCAGCCTTAATTTACAGACATCTTTTAAAAATGTAATTGTTGTTTCATTTTTATTTTTTATTGTATTTATTTGTAAACTGCTTTATTTTCACGTGTATAAATTTTCATGGTTTTTTTATTTTTGATATTTCGCTGTAGTTCTAATTTCACTGTCTTGGACATAATTCCCATTTAAACAATGGTAAAATACTATTTCACTGTGTTTTTATTTTCACGGTTTTGCATCATCAGTGAAATAAGCGAAAATAAGAATACAGCGAAATTAAAGCAATTTACAATATTTTTTGTTTTGTTTTTGTTTTTGTTTTTTTGTTTTTTGTTTTGTTTTGTTTTATGAGTTGATAAAATTTGATACTAAAACATGGGCACATATGTAAAACGTCTTTTTTTCTTTAACTCAGTGCAACTATACTTAATTTGAGTCATGTACTTTTCAACAGGATTTTCTACAGCTTGTGTTTCTGATACCACGAAACTGACCTTAGCTATTGAAAAAAAGTCGCATAACCATGATGAACATTTCCCTATGTTTGACTGCTTGACATTTTGTCTGGAAATATGTAATTTTGAAACAAAAGTTGTAAATGTTTGTGTAAAATCTATGAAAGAGCTAATTTGACTAATACCTCCTATGTTAAAAAAATGTAGCCAAAAATGAAACAATGTAGCCACAGCTCGTTTTAGCATTTGGCCACAAATGGTATCTGGAGAGGAAGTCCTGCCTACTGTCACCCTAATTCCTAGTCAAATCATCAAAAGCGCCCAGATGTAAATTATCTGTTTTAATGTTTTTCCTTACAATTTGTGGTTATGGGGGTGGAGTTGAGAATTGTAGATAAGAGATAAGATCTGTCATGATTGCATCTCAAGAAAAGCTGTTGACTCATTTTTATTCTGACCAGGAAAGGATTAATGTTCCCAAAAAATTTGCAGCTGAATGCAGTTTTAGTAGTTTGCACATATGTTGTATGAACTTGTGCAACTGAAGATATCTTATGGTCATTTTGTATATCATTGCCCCCTGCCCCCTTCCAAGAAAAGATAGATATTTTTCAAAATCATTTGTGATTACATTAACAGAATGCTTCACCTTCCAAGAAAGCTAGGACAGCACTAGACACAAAATGGTCTGCTCCAGGAGAGCTGCGTCTGTTTGAACAAGACACGCATCATTTGGTTCCTCCCGAGACACCGGTATGTATCATCTGATGGTAGCCCTGGTCCTCAAACATGTTGAACAATCAATTGGGGGTTAGATTAAAATTTGAACATCATGTGAGATTAAAAAGTTGAATACCCTTCTCATGCACATTACAAAAATTTCAATGTCTGATGTTACAGAACCTGTCAAAATACAAGAAAAATGATTGAGAAATAGATAAATGTGACAAAAAGTCAAGAGTTGGTCTTAAGAACCTCACCAATATACATGTAGTTAGTTTCATTCAAAATTTACACTATTTAAATGGAATTGAAATATAAGTCACATTTAGTGCATTTTGACACTTTAGATTGATCTGGAAGGATAGCTTAAACCAAAAATTGAAAATAAAATTAAAGGCTTCAAACGTAATATGTACAGGTATAATTGTACCAACCAACTTGATGCTATTAATTTATTTTGTTTTTGTACTTTATGTTTTATCCATCAACCTGAATCATTTATTCTGGTATCTGCATAAAGATAACATGTCAAATAATGTGTAACTTTTTTTTTTTTTTTTTTTTTAAATAGAACTGCCCTTTCCCTTGAGTGTATTTGTATATAGTATTCAAATATAATTCACCAGTAATAATGGGGTGCTTTTGATTGACGTATGAGATAGTATAAGTACATATAGAAGAAAATGCTTCATAGTTTCTTATTTTTTGGAAACATTTGTGCAAATATCACATTTATTAATACAGATATAGAGAACAATTCTTGTGTTTACTTTCAGAGCAAAAGTCTAATTGGTGATCAAAGCATTGTATTCTCCCCACCCTCCATCATCAAGGAGACACTTCACCATGACAACAGCCTCAATCTCAATGATGCATTTGCATTCCCAAATTCACCGGGACTAAAGACAAAAGGCAGTCATGTGAGTACATATAATCATACACAATAGATAAAAAACAAAGTACATTCCCAGTTTAGTTTGAAAATGGTGTGTATTGAAGCTAACAGCAATGGTGAAATAATACACCAATATGCTGTGGTTTTATTGATATTAGTTTTGCTATGGTACTTAGGGTTCATGTGACAAGAACATGCTTTTATACAAGTTTCCTATAAAATATTGTGCCTGCATAAGTGCATGGTGCTTTATGATTTCAATGAAAATGATAATGTTGAATGTCTCAAATTTTAAAATATTCAGACCAGATTGACTGTCTGTGTGTACATGTTCAGTTATACGTCCTGCATCAAACCTCACCAGTGAACCAGGTCCTTGTCTGCAATCTACATTTTCATCTCACTTGGTAACAATAAAAATGTAACAGTACTACAAGTAGTATTTTTACCTTTGGGAGATGTGTGGTGCCGGGTAACATTAGTTAAAAGCATTTCCTTAAAACACATGTACATGTATCAGGATTTGTATTTTGACAAATGATATTCAGTACCTGGTAAGCACATGTTCATTGATGTCTTGAGTGGGTGAAAAATAGCTGATTGTTGAACAGCATGCAAGTATTGTGTACAGTATAGTTTACTCACTTTTAAAACGTGATTATTTTATGTTCCTTTTTGCAGGGCAAATCTAAAGCTAGTCAAAAAATCAATTTTGGTGAAACTCCAACCAAGTCTATGTCAAAGGTATGTAAATTGTTTAGAGCTGGATCTGGTAGCTGAGAGTTTTCATGATACTGGTTTGACACATTCTAAATTTTTCTTGTGTAGCTTTCTGATGCTGTGAAAAGGTGTCTGCCACAATTTATGACTCCCTGCAAACAAAGTTAGTGGGTATAATGGAATCAGTTTGTCTGTCTGTTGGTCTGTCCATCTGTAGACACAATCCAGTGTGTCAAGTCCAACCCTTCAGGATGATTTCTTTCAATTTTGGTACAATAACTACCTTGTGACATTTAAATGTGCATTGAGGCAGGAATTTTAGATGTGACGAGACATCTCCAAGGCAATCCTCTTTAACTGCAGGGCTTATCTGTAGGTACAATCTTGTGTGCACAAGAGCTCCTACAGTTTGCATAGATCTCTTTGAAACTTGGGCATAATAACTACACATGATATGAAGATGTTCATCAGGCAGGAATTGCAGATGGACTTATTCTCTCTGATTGCAAGGCAATTTTTGTTTGCTGTATGGCTTGTCTGTAGACTTCTCATGCAAATGCCCCTACTTTTACAGGAATTTCTTTGAAACTTGGCACAGTAACAAGAAAGAAACTGTAGATGTTCATGAAGGCAGGAATTCCTGATACAACAAGATATCTCCACTTGCAAAGTGGTCTTCTGACTCCACATTTCTTAGAGTGTTGATCTGGAAACGGTATCTTGTGGATGCAGCTCTACATATATATTTAACGTGGATTTCTTTCAAACTTTGCACAGTAACTGCTGATGATGTGTGGGTATGCGTGAAGGCACAAATTTCAAATGCAACCAGATCTTTCTTTGCAAGGAATTTTTTGGTGGCTGCCTGATGTCCATCCTGCTGTGGACAAAATTTTCTGTGAAGCTCCTACACTTTTGCATAGCATAATTTGTGTGTGTGTGTGTGCGTGGGTGCGTGTGTGTGTGTGTGTGTGTGTGTGTGTGCGTGCGTGCGTGGAAGCAGGACTTTCAGATGCTGCTACATATCTTGCATTTGAAGGTGTGATTCTTTGTTGGCTTCCTTCCTCCTGTCATCTCTAGACACAATCTTTTCAACATTATTGCACCCCCAACCGTGGACCACCTCCTTTATTTGACCACTTAAGACCTGCCCTAGGAGTGGTCACTCATAACAGGAAACAATATATCTGAGTGGGGGTATCCATCCTGTATGTGATGGCTTTTCTACGTTGGGTCAGAGATTTCAAAATTATTCATGTTCAACTTGACACAGATCAGTTTCTAAGGTATGCTTATCATCACATCAAACATTTTATCCTTTGAGGGAACATATTTGTCAAATCAGGGCTGACAAGAATAAAATTATGTCCTGGCTCACCTGCAGAGTCAGAGCTGTGAATACTTACTGAAAGTTTGAAAACTGACAAAGCTGAAAAGGATAAAAAATGGCACTCTTTAGGCCAGCCTCATTGAGGTATACATGTCAAATGTCTTGGATTCATGAGCAGGCATGTCCCAAATGTTTGTCACTAATGTAGCATTTCTCTAGTCATATTGTCCATTTATATTTTCACTCATGCTATTTTGAGGCAAAATGTTCTTATAATTTTACAATTTTAAATCTTTGATAGTCAATCTACCACTCATTCACAAGTAGTCTTTAATGTGCAACTATTTGACACATTTAGTTGTCACGTAATGTGACTTATGACCCAAAAGTAACACTACATGTACTAATACATGTATCCAAAGATGTGATTGCATGCATTTTCACAGCAACTGGCAGGGATGAGCCTGTTCAGGGAATTCCAGGATTTCAGGGAATTTTTTGTTGTAGACCTACAGAAATTCCTGGATTTCTGGTTGAACTTCTAAAGAAAGTTATATTTTTCCCCCACTCAAATGTTGTTTTTCACTGAGGATGAGTGCTTTATATGATACTTTCAGGGAATTTTTTCCTTGGTCAGGCTCATGTCTGAACTGGGAAATTTGATGTGTTGCCTGTAGAAAGATTTGTAAAGACAAAACATAATGTATTTCCTTTACAGGTCTCAGTACTTATTGTAGCTGTGGTCCGTCAGGCAATTTGTGTTGATACTTTACTTCACCTCTTCCCTCGCCCAAAATCTAAGTCACTTAGGCACTGGAAAGGGAAAACTTCTAACATGATTGTTTGCCTGAAGGGCATCTCCTTTGAAATTTTCACGTGGCCCATGGTAGTGAACATTTGAATTGATGAGTCCTGCCTGTTGTTGCCTGCAGTGTCAAGGATAAAGGCTGAGCTATTACTTTTTCTTTTACAGTTTGACCTTGGCTGGGAGCTGGTTGCTTGTGGCAAAACTCAAGATCAGCTGGAATTGACAGAACAAGCCCGCAGTTTCTGTACTTTCATGGGACCTATGCAGCCGCGTTCATTAAAGCTGTGAAATGCTTCATGGTGTGAAAATCAATATACAAGTAATTGTGCTGTGGCATTTGAAGTAATCAGAGGATAGGGACAACAGCAAAGAAATGTATGTCTTCCTTGTAAATATGTATAACCTATGCATCACATCGCATTGGAGAAGTAGCAAGCTGAAACTGTTTTTCCCATTATTCCATCATCATCCGGTTTTAACAGAAATACAGTGGCTTTATCAGTAGTAACATAGGTATGTGCAACATATTTTATAAAAGGTGCTAAGCTCAATACATGATAACATTCCTACTCCATCTACCTTTATGTCAGAAGAACCAAAGGTATAATTTCACAAGCACGTGTATTTGTAATAGATTTCCTTGATATCACTTTTACAAGGATCTTTTTTCATCATGTGCAGCACAGATGCATTTTAAAATATGACACTTGATATTTTCAAAGCCAAACAACAAACTTGCTTTGTATCACATTGCCTATGAGACTGTTCTGTGTGATTCCTTCAAGTTTTTATTAGTATCATACAGTTTACAAACTGTGTGTATTTGAAACTGGAGACGACTAGAGCAATGAATGTTGATTATCCTGTAGGCAAGAGAAGTTTTGTGTCTACAAGCATTTAAAAATAATCCTTTGCCTGCAGTGTGACATTTTAATTCACTACACATGTATGAAGAAAGTGAGGGGTTACCACGAATAAGTGGCATTTTATACAAGTGTCCAGTTTATAGTTTTTAAAGCTTGGCCAAGCAGCCTCTTCTCTACACTTTCACAGAGGTGACTGACATGATGATCGTGATGCAAAGACATACTGGACACTTCTATCAAGAGCCAAAAATACAAGAAAACTGTTAGTGGGCCTACCATTTCTACATAATATATTGAAATATCAGATAAGATATATATTTGTGCTACAAGTCAATATATACTTGTTTATCATCACCTCATCCATCACGCATGATTTAGCATTTTGCCAACCTTAATCTTTGTTAATAGCAAAAGTGCTAGCCATGAATATTCAGTAAAATAGCAATATAAATAAGGGCAAAACAACTGATTTGCAGTTTAAGGTTATGCTATTGTTATTGTTAAAATGGGCATTTTGGTGCTCTCTATTTCTGTAACAGAAATGGTTTGGGTGTACAAGATATGATTAATGGTCCTTTTTTTTTTTTTGTTCTTTTTTATAGATATATTTGGTGCATGACTGCTAAAAAAATTATTCATATATTTACAGTTTTTGGTAAGGGAAGTTTATATGTTTAGGTTGTGGTTGTTTAGAAGAATGTGAATTGTATGGAAAGTTAGCTTGGTAGTTGGGTTAGAGGGAGAGAAAACAAAAACTTTTAGATGCCTTTGATGTTGTCATATAATGTATGCTTTTATTGATGTACAGCTAGAGCAGGGAGTCACATGACCTATTTATTGCACTGAAATATATAAAAAAAAAAATAGGTGATCAGTCACATCATTAGACAAGTTATGTGTCCAGGTAGCAAGCAACATGCCAACTTCTGTGAACATGAAAGTTGAGTGTTTTTAAACATTGAAGAGCCATTTTGATTGTAAATATAGGAGGTAAAATACTGGGATGGTTTGTCAGCTAACTGTCAAGTCAATATGACACTGTGCTGTTTCAAACATGAGTAAGATCAGATGCCCCATAATGGACTTGACTCAAAACAATCATGGAACATTAAGTCTAGATACTCAAACTTAAAACTGATATGTGTGCGTTCATTTAGAAGACTTGGGATTAAGTCTCCAAAATCAGTGGCTGGTTATCTTTGAAATATTTATGTGCAACTAGCTTAATCTTTTTGCATATTATACATTGTATTTTTCATCATTAATTCCAGCATGTATTATAATCAGGCAAACTAATGCTGTCAACATACCTGTTCTAATAAATGAAACTCTTTATGACCCAAAGTTAAGGTATCACAATGCAAACCTCATTTAAATGAGAAAAAAAAATGCACTGCAATAAAAAAATTGGATAATATATGGTGGAAAAATAGTGCATAGAGTATATGTCTGTATATGAAGCACTCCTACAGTTTCACCTTGTACATATGCAGAGCTGTTTTTGTTTCAGCCTAGTAAGAAGTTTATCATTTGTTAGTGTAACAATTGTGAAGCATATGTTTCATTTATGCTATCTTATGTCATAATATATTCTCTCAAAGACCACTGATGCTAATCCTCCAGCTTGGCTGGTCTACCTTACAAGAAAAGATTTCCTGGTGGTTCTGTGTGCATTTCTTGCAGCCAGGTAGAAAGCATGCTCCCATGATGGCTTGTATCATAGCGTAGAATACGCAATCTTGACTTTTAGTTCACTCTGTTCTGGTTCATGTTGACTATGGCAAATATTTGGACTGCCTTTAGCCTGTGATCATCATCCAAGATTTATGGTTAAAACATGAGTTACATTTGACAGCCTTTTGTTAATATAATTTAGCCATATTGCTAGATTTATTTTTGGGCGTTGTTTCTGCCCTCATGAGGCATTTTTGGGGTCATGTGAAAGTCTGCTACACAGTGATGGATGACTTGCTCAACTTAAGAATTTGTAAGGCAGGAAGTCTGTTGGAACAGCAAAGGCAATCCCATGGTCATAAGGGTGGGCACAACAGAGTTAAGATTGCCCTTTGAATTCCTGGTCACTAGCCATGAATCATTTCAACAGCATATACTGGATGTTTCAGACCCTTTCTACATTCAAATCGCATGTTATTAAAGTTGCACAGGAGGGCTTTCCATTGCAATTGTAAATGTCATTACCAACATGGACCAGATACCAATTCATCTGAATGGAATTGCTCACCAGCCAAGAACTGTGTGGTCTCACTTGGAGTGGGATAACATTTCTGGGTGACAGCTCTTTAGAGGATATTTTGGTAAATAAATTACATGACACTGCTTCTGGTGGACAACCAGGAGACAATCAGTCAAACTGGATTTGTTTACCCTCTGGGTGGCTCTACTTATAAAGAGCTAGCCTGAGTTAAAACCAGTGCCATCTGCAACAAATCTATCCACCTCTGCAAGGTACATCCACACGAAATGTGAAGTGAATCTGTTTGACGGTTTTGGAGAAGCTGAAAATGTGAATTTCCATTAATTTACAATGCCCATTGACTTGCATAGTAATCAGTAGGAATGCATGAATTCATCAACAGCTACACAAAGGAGTATAGTGACACTTCTTGGGACTCCCAGACCATAAATTTGTTCAACAGGAGGCATTGATTTATTTTCTAGTTTTTAAGTTCAGTTGGCTTATCAGCCAGCAGAGCTTATGCCATCGCTCTTCGTCAGTCATCTGGTGTCCATTCACAATTCACATTTTCAACTTCTCTGACACCATCAGCCAGATTCATTTTAGACTTGGTGGCAATTAACCTTGGGTGGGTCCTTACCAAGTTTGTTTAAATGGTCACACTCCAGTGATTTTTTAAGTTAGTTTTTTTATCAATTTTTTTGTTCCTTTTTTTTTTTTTTTTCAAATCTTACAAAATCTCTGCTACCCAATTGCTTTGATATCACACAGGAACACTCCTAGTACTTAGTTTGTTCCCATGTCGCACTGCTATTTTGTCAAAAAATTTTATGATTTTTTGTGTGTTACTGCTATTTTCGACTTCTCCAGAACCGTTAGTCAGATTAAGCTGAAACTTGATGGATATGCTCCTTGTGGAAGGATCAAACAAAGTTGTTCACTTGGAGGCAATGGTGTGCATTCCTGATTTTTTCAATTCGGGTACTTTTCAGTAAATGCACCTTTCCTATTGATTACTATGTAAGTCATTGGGCATTCTAATGCTAATTCACATGTTCGACTTGTTCTCTGAAACTGTCAACCAGATTGACTTCAAACTTGGTGGCAATGTACCTGGGGAGGGTCTCTACCAAGTATGTTTAAATGGTCACACTCCAGGGATTTGGGGGATTTTATGTTTTTTCCTTTTTGGGGGCAAATCTTAAAAATCCTTCCTCTCTACGAAACCGCTCACCGTATTGCTGTGATATCTCACAGGAACACTCCTAGTTCTTAATTTGTTCACCAGGCTGTGCTGCTTTTTTGTTTCTATTTTTATGAATTTTTGGGTGTTTTCACTATTTTCGACTTCTCCAGAACCATCACTCAAGGTGAAAACTTGGTGGATATGTTTCCTCAATTAGTCAAGCTTCAGTGGATTTTGGATTTTTTTATGATGGAGGGCAAATCTTCAAAAATCTTCTCCAAAACCGCTCCCCCAAAAGCTTTGATATCACACAGGAACACTCTTAGGGACGCCTAGTTCACCAGGTGACGCCTCAATTAGTTCAGATGATTTGCTAGTCAGGCTGAGCTTTTAGGAGGCTCAGTCATCAGTCTTAGAAATACTTCTTAGTGCCATATGCACTCATCTAAAGCTCAAAACAGGTCTTCAGTTGCAACCTTGATTTTGTGGGACAAGCTAAGGTCATCTGAGCATGGGCTGTTCATACAGCCCTCTAGATATGAATTTTGACTTCTCCAAAAACAACACACAGATTGTTCTAAAATCCAGAAGAAATTTAGCTTGTGGGAGGGTCAACAAAGTTGTGCACTAGATGATGACACTCTTGATCCCTGATTTTGTATGAAATTTTCAATTTGGGTTCCTGTTGGTGAATGCAAGCATTCCTATTGATTACTGTGCAAGTCAGTGAGGCTTGCAATGGAAAATTACACTTTCAGCTTCTCCAGAACTAAACAAGATTCACTTCATGCTTGATGGGGATGTACCTTGGGTGGGTATCTGCCAAGTTTGTTCAAATTGTCGTATTCCAGTGATTTTTTTTTTTAATGATTTTTTTTACACAGTCTTTAAAAAACTGCTGCCACACTGTGTAGCCAATTGCTTTGAAATTTAATGGGGTCCCTTCTGGGGACCCCTGAACATTAATTTGGTCCAACAGGTGGGGCAGTGATTTTTATAACTTAGGTTATAGGTTGGTCTTTTGTCCAGTATCATATTTTCTGTCGACATTTTTTTTTTTTTTTTCAAAAATCTCCAAAAACACTCAGCCAATGCTTGGAAATTGCATAGGAACACTTCTGGGGACAACTTGTTCACTCAGTGGTGATACCACGGATCCCTGATTTTTAACTTATTTTTCATAAATTTGGGTACCTGTCGGTTAATGCATGCATTCCTATTGATTGCCATGCAAGTCAATGGAAGTTACATTTTCAGTTCATTTCGAAAATCCTCATCCCGTAGACCAGAGTAAGACATGAATTGAAAGTCAAGGACAGCCCTTTTTTCATATTCTTTAAAAATATTACTGAGATTGTTCTAAAACTTGTTCACTGGTTGGTGATGCTATGGATCTCTGATTTTAAACGATTTTTTTTTTTTTATTGTACCGGTTAACGCATGCATTCCTATTGATCAGTGTGCATGTAAGGTGAGCTGAGCACAGGACTGTCAGTCACATTGTTGTTTGGTTGATTCCTCCCAGTATGTATGGATTAATCTGGGCTGATTTGGAGGTAGCTCAACCTACTATTATCCATTTGCATGTAAGCAGCAGTAGTCTCAGAGGGAATGTATTATGATATATGCATGGTATTTCCAAGTAAAATCAGCATTTGCTATTGATACTTACCTGTGATACTACTCAGGTCCACTGAGCCAGCCCCACTTCAGCTGTGTTGGCAAAAATAGCCTCACAGGGATTGTATTATGATATGTGCATGTTTTTTCCCAAAGTAAATTTTGCATCTGTGCATGATTTTTGTTTTCTTTTGGGATATTTACCTCAGAGATCACTTAGAGGCCCCCCTAGCCAGCCCTACTTTGGCTGCTACTGGCTACAAGCCAGGGATGCACATGCAACCAGCCAAACCAGGGCCTGGAGGATTGAAATGAGCATCAGTGGACTGAGAGCTAAGTATCATTAATAGATACCAATTTACTGTGGAAATTCCCATGTTGATTAAATGCATGATAGAAAAGATATGGTCATTATGTATATTATTTGTTAAAGTGAAGAGCAGGAGAAATAAA
Source organism: Hermodice carunculata (assembly GCA_964020975.1). NCBI lineage: Eukaryota > Metazoa > Annelida > Polychaeta > Eunicida > Amphinomidae > Hermodice > Hermodice carunculata. The sequence goes on along the minus strand of OZ026612.1, from coordinate 135,407,311 downwards.
GTGCTATGCTAAAATTTCATATTTTTGTTGTCATCTTTATCATTAGTCATGCATTATTACCAGTATATTTACGCCCCATGTCACTGGACATTTGTCAAGCGAACTCTTAAAACCAATAGGAAAGGTCACAATTACCAATTATCAGCGTATTTAGCTGAAAACACAATCCAATATACAGAATTCTTCAGGGCTAGAGATGTGTGTTCCTATTGGATTGCATGTTAGATTAACCTCAAATTGAAAGAATACTTTTAAAGTTGCAAGAATAAAATTTATGCGAACATTTCAGCTTTGTACATGATTTTACCACACAAATGTTGCTGTTTCTGCAACGATGTGGTTTTAAAGTTGTCAAGCTGTAAATTACAATGGAAAGTAAAGGGAATACACAACTCTAGCCCTGAATGACTGAAGTGCCCTCTACGGGAGAGCAGTAGAATCTTTTGTTCTTGCTTTCCCTTATTAGGTGTTGTCCAGGTGAATTGAACACGTGATTTGCAGGCTAAAACCATTCTAGGAATGACTTTCAGGTGGTCTGTAACACAAGTTGTACATGCCAGAAAGAGCACCATAACAACTAGGAAAGATGATTTGCTGCATAGCAAATCAGTGTGTGTGTCTTAAAAGCGATATTCAAGATTGAAAATTTCGAATACTGCTAACTAGCATAATTTAAATTGCTACAACTTTTGTTTTAGATTCATTACATGCGCAATGGTCCACAACCCCGCAGTAGAAGTTAAAATGACATCTCTATCTATAATAGTTTTGAAGATAGTCAAGTTTTATAATTTCAAATGCTGCTAATTAGCATAATTTAAATTGCTACAATGTTTGTTGTAAATTCATGAGATGTACAATGGTCAATAACCCCCTATTAGAAGTTAGAATGACATCTCTATCTATTATACTTTTGAAGATATTCAAGATTTAAAATTTCAAATGCCCCTAATTTGCATAATTTTTAACATCTTCATTCCTTTGTATAAAACGGTCAAACTCCTTGTATGGAGGTACAATCATGCCAAGTTTGGAGTTTCTATGCATAATAGTGTTCGAGAAAAGTGTCGGACAAATTTGCTGGTAAAGAAAGAAAGAAAGAAAGAACTAGAAAAGATGATTTGCTGCATAGCAAATCAGTGTGTGTGTCTTCAAAGCATATTGGTATAGCAATGTACAACTAATCCATAACACAGGAGTAGAAGTTGGAATGGCATCTCTATCTATTACAGCTTTGAAGTTATTCAAGATTTCAAATTTCAAATGGTGCTATTTAGCATAATTCAAATTGCTACAACTTTTGTTTTAGATTCATTACATGCGCAATGGTCAGTAACCCCCTTGCAGAAGTTAAACTGACATGAACATGAACCAAATCGGATGAAAATTTACCAAGTTATGGCAAGATGAAACTTTCAAAGGGCCAAATGACCTTGACCTTTGCCCTTTCGAGGTCATGTGTTCTTATAAAAATGTGCAGTGTTGCAATACCTACAATTTGAGTCTAACATGATTAGAATTGGATGGAAAATAGCCAAGTTGTGACTGGATGAAACTTTCAAAGGTTCAAATGACCTTGACCTTTGACCTTTAGAGGTCACACATAAACTTTAAAATATGCAGAGTTACAATAGCTACAATTTGAGCCCAACATGATCAGAATTAGATAAAAATTGACCAAGTTATGGCTAGAAGAAGGCCACCAAAGAAAGTGGCCTTTAACCTTGAAATGACCTTTGACCTTGAGATGACCTCTACCTGAAGTTAACCTTGACCTCAAAAATGACATTTTGGCTTAAAATTGACCTTTGACCTTGACATGACCTTGACATTTGAGATGACCTTTACCTTGCTATGATCAAACTCCTATCCACTCGGGACCACATCTACTATAGTATATAAGGTATTGAAGATTTAAAACTTTAATTAGCCCTCCTTTGCATAATTTTGAAAAGCATGACCTCTCATTATAAAAAGGCCAGACTTTATCCATAGAAGTATAATTGTGCCAAGTTTGGAGTTTCTACATGTAATACTTTTCAAATGAAATGTCGGACAAGTTTGCCGGTAAAGAAAGAAGAAAGAAAGAAAGAAAGAAACTAGAAAAGATGATTTGCTGCATAGCAAATCAGTGTGTGTATCTTCAAAGCATATTAGTATGGCAATGTACAACTATTCCATAACACAGGAGAAGAAGTTGGAATGGCATCTCTTTCTATTATAGCTTTGAAGTAATTCAAGATTTAAAATTTCAAATGCCCCTAATTGGCATAATTTTAAACATCTGCATTTCTGTGTATTAAACGGACAAAATCCTTATATGGAGGTACAATCATGCCAAGTTTGGAGTTTCTATGTATAATAGTGTCTCAGACAAGTGTCAGACAAATTTGCTGGTAAAGAAGAAAGAAAGAAAGAAACTGGCAAAGAAGATTTTTTTTAATCTGTCTGTGTGCCTTCAAAGGTTGTAAATATTATATGCTACAACTTTTGTCCTTTGGTACTTTACATTCCATTAAGCTTATGGCTGCATGCAAATTTCAAAGTCCAAATGACCTTGACCTTTGACCTTTACAGGTCACATGTAAATTGCGTAGTGTTACAATACCCACAATTTGAGCTGGACATGAACCAAATCGGAGTAAAATTGACCAAGTTATGGCAAGATGAAACTTTTAAAGGGCCAAATGGCCTTGACCTTTGAACTTTATAGGGCACATGTAAATCTATAAAATGCGCAAGGTTACAATAGCTACAAATTGAGCCCAACATGATCAAAATTAGATAAAAATTGAACAAGTTATGGCCAGAAGAAAGTCACAACCAAAAGTGACCTTTGACCTTGAAATGACCTTTGACCTTCAGATGACCTCTACCTGAAGTGAACCTTGACCTCAAAAATGACATTTTGGTTTAAAATTGACCTTTGACCTTGACATGACCTTTGACCTTGACATGACCTTGACATTTGAGATGACCTTTACCTAGCTATGATCGAACTCCTATACACTCCGAACCACATCTACTATAGTATATAAGATACTGAAGATTTAAAACTTTAATTAGCCCTCATTTGCATAATTTTGAAAAACATGACCTCTCATTATAAAAAGGCCAGACTTTATCCATAGAAGTATAATTGTGCCAAGTTTGGAGTTTCTACATATAATACTTTTCAAATGAAATGTCGGACAAATTTGCCAGTAAAGAAAGAAAGAAAGAAAGAAAGAAAGAATTCCTAGAAAAACAGAAAAGTGTGTGCTGACACACACACTTTAAATAGAAAAGATGATTTGCTGCATAGCAAATCAGTGTGTGTGTCTTCAAAGCATATTGGTATGGCAATGCACAACTATTCCATAACACAGGAGTAGAAGTTGGAATGGCATCTCTATCTATTATAGCTTTGAAGTTATTCAAGATTTAAAATTTCTAATGGTGCTATTTAGCATAATTCAAATTGCTACAACTTTTGTTTTAGATTCATTACATGCGCAATGGTCAGTAACCCCCTTCCAGAAGTTAAACTGACATGAACATGAACCAAATCGGAAGAAAATTTACTAAGTTATGGCAAGATGAAACTTTCAAAGGGCCAAATGACCTTGACCTTTGCCCTTTCGAGGTCACGTGTTCTTATAAAAATATGCAGTGTTGCAATACCTACAATTTGAGTCTAACATGATTAGAATTGGATGGAAAATAGCCAAGTTGTGACTGGATGAAACTTTCAAAGGTTCAAATGACCTTGACCTTTGACCTTCAGAGGTCACACATAAATTTTAAAATATGAAGGGTTACAATAGCTACAATATGAGCCCAGCATGATCAAAATTGGATAAAAATTGACCAAGTTATGGCTAGAAGAAGGCCACCAAGCAAAGGGGCCTTTAACCTTGAAATGACCTTTGACCTTCAGATGACCTGTACCTTAAGTGAACCTTGACCTCAAAAATGACATTTTGGCTTAAAATTGACCTTTGACCTTGACATGACCTTTGACCTTGACATGACCTTGACATTTGAGATGACCTTTACCTTGCTATGATCGAACTCCTATACACTCGGGACCACATCTACTATAGTATATAAGATATTGAAGATTTAAAACTTTAATTAGCCCTCCTTTGCATAATTTTGAAAAGCATGACCTCTCATTATAAAAAGGCCAGACTTTATCCATAGAAGTATAATTGTGCCAAGTTTGGAGTTTCTACATGTAATACTTTACAAATGAAATGTCGGACAAATTTGCCGGTAAAGAAAGAAAGAAAGAAAGAAAGAAAGAAAGAAAGAAAGAAAGAAAGAAAGAAAGAAAGAAAGAAAGAAAGAAAGAAAGAAAGAAAGAAAGAAAGAAAGAAAGAAAGAAAGAAAGAAAGAAAGAAAGAAAGAAAGAAAGAAAGAAAGAAAGAAAGAAAGAAAGAAAGAAAGAAAGAATTCCTAGAAAAACAGAAAAGTGTGCGTTGACACACACACTTTAATAAAGAATTCCTAGAAAAACAGAAAAGCGTGCGTTGACACACACACTTTAATTTCAGGAAAAACAAAAATGTGTGTGTGACACACACACTTTAAATGAAGAATTTCAGAAAAACATTTTGATTATATATCTCAAAACATTTGACTGCAGACATTGTTTGTAAATTGCAACCGATCTCTGGGTGATTTTTGGCTGACTAAGTAAACTTGAATAGATACTCATGTCCTGACTGGTTCACTCAAATCCAATGTGAAGTTGGTATTCACATGTACTAATATGGTATTTAGTACAGCTGCTTATCAATCCCAGCTAATATCATGGATGGGAATTGCCAGCTGATGATCAGAGTTTTTTTGTGCAAATATATCAGTACAGTATTTTTCTTTGTTTGACACTTCAATTTCATTGTTTCTGAAACAAAAAAATTCATCCCTAAAATATCTGTTTTCCAGACCTGTTGTGTATATGAGCAGAGACTAGGTAAATTTGACATCTTTGCTGTGACCACATGGAATGACAAAGTGATTTTGGCTACATTCAGAGTATGCTGACTTCACACAGTGAGCAAATATAGACTCAGAACTAGAAAAGATGATTTGCTGCATAGCAAATCAGTGTGTGTGTCTTCAAAGCATATTGGTATGGCAATGTACAACTATTCCATAAAACAAGAGCAGAAGTTGGAATGGCATCTCTATCTATTATAGCTTTGAAGTTATTCAAGATTTGAAATTTCTAATGGTGCTTTTTTACATAATTTAAATTGCTACAACTTTTATTTTTAATTCATTAGGTGATTAGGTGCCAATGGTCAACAACCCCCTAGTACAAGTTGGAATGACATCTCTATTATACTGTTGAAGATATTCAAGATTGAAAATTTCAAATTCAGAAAGAAAGAAAGAAAGAAAGAAAGAAAGAAAGAAAGAAAGAAAGACGGACGGAAGGAAGGGAGGGAGGGAGGGAGGAAGAAAAAGAAAGAAAGACAGACAGACAGATAGACAGACAGACAGAAGGAAAGAAAGAAAGAAAGAAAGAAAGAAAGAAAGAAAAAGAAAGAAAGAAAGAAAGAAAGAAAGAAAGAAAGACAGAAGGAAGGAAGGAAGGAAGGGAGGGAGGGAGGGAGGGAGGGAGGAAGAAAAAGAAAGAAAGACAGACAGACAGATAGACAGACAGACAGAAGGACAGAAAGAAAGAAAGAAAGAAAGAAAAAGAAAGAAAGAAAGAAAGAAAGAAAGAAAGAAAGAAAGAAAGAAAGAAAGAAAGAAAGAAAGAAAGAAAGAAAGAAAGAAAAGTGTGTGTTGACACACACACACTTTAATGATAGAATGCATGAGCAGGGATCTTGAGCATTCCCTGGACTGTGTAATTGTATATAAATAATGTAGCCCAAACTGTTTTCTTTAAGAGCCACCGAACTGACTGGTGTCCAGAAAGAAAACATTAACTTATAATTAAATTACCAAACAGACATAGCCATTCAAACAACGCAGCCAATGTTTATATGACAAAATTAACTCATTCAGGGATGAACCCAAAGGATATGCTCTTTGTAATTCTTTCAAATTTGCATTGCTAATACAATGTGTGAAACAAATAAAAAGGTCAGAATATCACAAATCATGAGCAGATATTATATTCTATTATGATTGTCAGAAATTTTAAATCAGAACCCCCTAATTTAAAAGATAAGAATACTCAGTATATCCCTTTGATACAAATTTTACTGACAATAAATGAAGACTTCTGTCCTGAATGAGTCAAGGGATGCCGCATTTTCAAAGGGTCATTTTGATGTCACATCTTGTAAAATATATACCAGGATTATGGCTTGTTTGCAGTTTAATTGAGATCTGACACCCCTGTAAAAATGTCCCACAGGTCTTACCGTGTTGATAAAGGCTGTGGATTATGAGTGAATTCTATTGGGGGTAACAAAATACACATAAACTTAAGAGGAAAGGGTAGGGTTTATTTTGATGTGGTTACACTTGCCAGGACTTTGGAATAAGCTCGCCATTTGATACCAATCATTCACTGTCACTGGTCGTGTGTGTTTGGTGGGGTGGCAGACACATACTGTATAGTATATAACATATTGAAGATTTAAAAACTTTAATTAGCCCTCATTTGCATAATTTTGAAAAGCATGACCTCTCATTATAAAAAGGCCAGACTTTATCTATAGAAGTATAATTGTGCCAAGTTTGGAGTTTCTACGTGTTATACTTTTCAAATGAAATGTCGGACAAATTTGCCTGTAAAGAAAGAAAGAAAGAAGAAAGAAAGAAAGAAAGAAAGAAAGAAAGAAAGAAAGAAATAAAGAATTCCTAGAAAAACAGAAAAGTGTGTGCTGACACACACACTTTAAATACTTTTATTTCACCAATACAATGAGTGTAACAAAACAAAACCTAAAATATGAAATGTAAAGTGTACGATACAAAAACATTGCTGATGGGGAGACTTCCATTAAAGCATTGAAATATTGCTATCATGGGAGCCACCCTAAGAAGATAGTTTACTCTAAGATGTACAGATTGACAATAAATACAGACAGGTGTAATACTATAATGTTCCAGGTAATTAAATCACCGTAAGTGAATATATTGAGGAATGAATAGTACTTTGGAATAAAAGTGGTTTATGGTTATTCTAAATTGCAAACATAACAGTTTGGCTCTGTGCATATATTAGTATACTCACCAATAAAATACGTTTTTGCATAAAAAGAGAAACGATTTTCTGTGAGTATGCGCTTTAATTTGAGCAATAATATATCTGGAGTGTTGCTCAATGTTTCTACTATGTCATGTCTTATGCAATTTCTTGTGCTAACTAATCAAGTTCTTGTTTTTAAGATTTTGTTTTTATTTCTTGTCTGATAGCCATGGATTAGGGATGCTGCTTTTGTAGGAAGTTTACTGAAGTAGACTGGTAACTGCTTATTAACAAATTTATAATGAAACTTAAGTTGTTGATGAAGGATATCATTTAATTTTAACAATTTTAAGCTGTTCAAAATCGGTTCAGTTTGTGCGATGTACTTGCTATAATTTACTGTTCTTTCTTTAGGAGTCCTATGGCTACTAATCATTGATGTTGGGCCAATAAAGAAGCACATTGTACTAGATTATTTTTATAAAAATCATCTAATAATGGTAAGGTAAAGTTTTTATTTTATGGCAAAATTCACATTTAGCAATCCCAACCACAAAGCAAACAGTGTCAATAGTGTTGGAAACATTTGAAGTGTTTTAAGAAACCATGTTTGCCCAATGCTAATGATGATATCTGGAGAAAACAACAACAGAAGAATGTGCAAATGGAGTCCTGGCAGACGTAGCCTTCGTCGGCAGTAAATGTACCGTGAATATCCTTCTGTATGTCTTGCAATCGTAACGGGAAGCTTCAGAAAAACCATGCGAGTCCTAATCCTATGTTTTTACACCTTAACAGCATCAATAAAGGTCAGATTTGTCTCTTTTATTGTATTTATAGTAATAAATCGGGGGGGGGGGGATTTCGTAAAAACGAGATACATTCTTGTTTATAATTGCTCACTGAAAGTCGAAATTGTGAATGGACGACGGACGACTGAGCCTCCTGAAAGCTCAGCCTGACTATAGCAAGTCAGGTGAGCTAAAAATATATGTCTAAGGAAAACTAATAGAGTTTCTGTACAATCAATGTGACAAGCACAGACATTGATAGAATTCACCACAGACCTGTTGTGTATTCAGACACACGTATCACGTCAAAATTATGGCCTAGTAATAAGCTTTCTTGGGCTATCCTGGTGCTACATGTAGTCAGCATTATTTTTATTTTATACACTATCATGGCATCGGTTCATGTATTTATTAGCATTTTTTAGCCAATTACTTTTGTGATGTTCGAATCAGAATCGTTTTATTTGAAATGTAGATAAAAATTGTACAAAATATATGCAACAAAAAATAGGTGAGGAGATTGTTTTTGAACCAGTTTGAGCAGTACAAAATATGCCAGGAGACCCCAACTACATGTAAGCACAGGGGCAGGTAGCAGAAAAAAATGCTCAGACACAGATTTTGGGGCGTTATGTGACTTAGCATTGTTGGTGCCCTGTTGTTGTACAGTGCAGAATGACTTGTGCATGCAAGCTGCATGCAGCATACAGTGGTACATGCATGCAGGGCAGTTTGTAACACCTTTCCCTGAAAACCCCAAACAAGGGTATTGTTTTACCATTGTACTGCGCAGACGACCACAGGACTTGGAATAGTACAGACGTGTTTTCCTGGAACCACCAAGTTGTCTGCCCCAGCACTGTGGTTTTACATGTAAGCAGCAGCAAGACTGCTTATTTACAACATTGGTGTCAGATGCAGAGACGAATCCATGCCAAAATGAGTTTGGAGCTTGGACCATGCTGACCAGACTGACCATTGTGCAGGCCATACCAGACAGTTAGGTTTGAACCTGCAGAGTGATACATGCTACAACTTTACAAGTTGAAGGTTGGAGGTTTGATTTGAGGCCTGAGGCATTCTTTGGGTCATATTTCTGATAAACTTAGATTGTGATTATAATGTTTTGTGTGGTTTCAGAATTAAATTTAAATAGAAAGTTATGTTGGAATCTACATAGCTTTACTTGATTCACACAAAGAAAACACACCACACACAAAAGAAGAAAACATGGAAAAGGAGGGTGGAATTATGAACCATCTTTGTGAGTGTTTTCACAAACTTGTGCAATTGTGTGTATTCAGGACGGCTTTCTGACCTGTGCACTCAAATTTACATATAGCCTACTTGTTCATTATCAGATTCTGATCACATGAATACTGTATATAGGAAAACATGGGTTTGCAGTGATTTACCTGTCTTTATAAGGCCTACATTTTCATTTGATGGAAGGGAGGAGAATATCATCTCATGGATTGGCTGCAGAATTTTACAGTGAATTTGTGTGTGTTTGAAAGTGTACTGCAATTCAGCGCGGAGTTTCTGTACTGATAGTACATCATCAATTTAGTACTTTCACACAAAGATCATCTTTTCCCGTCATAGCATACATAAACTACGTATAATACCATGGAGTACACACTTTATATTAACTATGCCAGCAGAGATGAAATTTGGTCTATCATTCCTTTTCTATCTTACTCTGAAGCTGAAATGCTCATCCGAAAAAGGGATCAGCAAGGAATGTTGACATGGGAGAGTCTTTTGGATTTTGAGAAAGAAATAGAAGAAGCTCTGTCCATGAAATTTGAAAAGGGATGGATTTGTCAGAAAGAAAAAAGTTGGAATATCGTAAAAAGTTTTGAATATTACAAAGAAAAAGGCTTGATTTCATTTGACCAGCCCAAAGGAAACCAGAACCTTCCACTTGCAGCCCTGAAGTGCCTGTTGTCACATCATGAAAACAAACTGGTACCATTGATGCAAGAATACTGGTATGATATAACAGACAGTCCATTACATCTCTTGTGGAATACTGACTTGGATACTTTGTTACAACAGTGCAAAGATCAATTACATGACTGTGTAATGGAAAAGTATAATGAAGAGAATGGTCTTACTATGAAGATGACTACAGATATTGTATACAGGTGCTTACTTGACATTAAATCGTTTCTTTGGATTGTCATGCGAAAAATGTTTGAACATGGGGGAATGTCATATTCCGAGGCTGTAGAAGACATCTTTCAAGAAAGAACGCTCCTAGTTGGATATGGACTTATGCATGGAACACATTCTGCGGAATGTCTGCAGAAAATGTGTATGCAAGCAAGGTCGAAGGTTCTTCATGACAGAAAACTGATAACCAGTGAAACACAGACAGCCAAAGTTATATGCTCATCATTTAGCACACAAACTGAAGTTGAGCTACATAATAGTGATACATCTGTACAGTCCATGGCAACCATCTCTACACAGGAAATACAGTGTGTGGAGGAAAATTCTACACAAACAATGATGGACCAAGGAGAAAGTTTTGCAAGTATATCAAAACATTATACAACACCAGTGCACCAGGATTTTAAAGCAATTTGTAACACCATAGACAGAGTTGCACCTGGTATGATTTACAACAGTAGTCTGAGTTTCCAAGCAGCAAGACAGCCTAATCATGGAGAAGTCTGCAAGAAGAGGAAGAGGAGGGGGAAGAGCAGAAAACAAGTGGTGTCAAGAACAAAGGAAAATACATGGTCAACAGCAGAACTGTCTCCTCCTGTTGAATCTTCTGTAAACATGGAAAAACAACAAAAAGATGTCATGGAATATTATGCGCACAGTCTCGTTCAGGATCCAAATGCAACTGAAACAGCATCTGGGTTTGTTACAATTCAAGATAGTCCCCGATCATCTCTGCAAACAGAAAGTTTGTTTGATCAATCATGTTTTGGTGAATCTTCAGGTTCTGTAATGGGTGACAGCCTACATGATAATGTCTGGTACAACGAAGCAAACACAGCATCTGTAGAATTGAACCTGAATTCAAATAATGGAAATGCATATACAGATGTAACATCACAACTTCTGTCACAAGGATCCCCAATATGTTCTGTTCCACCTGAAATATGGTCAGTGATCACAGCTTTATTCAGGTATGTGGATCAAATTGTACAGGCATTGGTTATTCATAGTAACTCTGGGCTTTGTCAACCTGGTGCTCCATACAACAGATATTATAGTTTATTCTAAGCCGAATACGACTGAATTATCAAATGTTTGAGGACACTTTTTTTGCCAACCGGTAAGGATGATCAGTCGTCCTTTTAAATTTATAGTATACAGAACCTACGAAGGAGATATTGAACCAGCCTCATACCATACAAGTTTCCTCTCATTGCGGAATTCCTGCAACTAGGAGTCAAAATTTGTATTAGTTGTATATTGAATATTGGTTTAAACAGATTGCGGAATCTCTGCGATCAATTGTGAGAACCAGCATCATTTATACTCAAGATCTAGAGTATTTCCATGCAGAATGTGGTACAGTTTCCAGGATTCACAGTGTCACAGTGACCTTCAATTGAAACGGAAAATGTATTAGTTCCTGCAAGTGGAACTGCTGTGCTACTGGAAGGGAAAAAAAAGGAATTGGAAGTTTTACCATCATTGGTAACAAACTCTTATACATGGTGACATCGTTTCTCACCAGTCTCCATCATCACCGTTTGAGGAACGTTGATTTCCAAAGAACTTTTGATATTTTCTGCTGGATTATCAACTGGAAATTACCTGCATCTTAGTTAGATTTTTATCAACAACGACATCAAGGACAGTTGACTTAATTTTGAATGGATCCATATCAATTTACAAAAGTTATTACAGTTAACTGACACAGCTTCATGACAGAATCTTTTATGATGGGGAAGAGTGTTGTACAGTGCAGAATGACTTGTGCATGCAAGCTGCATGCAGCATACAGTGGTACATGCATGCAGGGCAGTTTGTAACACCTTTCCCTGAAAACCCCAAACAAGGGTTTTGTTTTACCATTGTACTGTGCAGACGACCACAGGACTTGGAATAGTACAGACGTGTTTTCCTGGAACCACCAAGTTGTCTGCCCTAGCACTGTGGTTTCATAAGTAAGCAGCAGCTTGTAAGTAGCAGCAAGACTGCTTATTTACAACACTGTGGCAGCGGAGCCGCGTTGCCAAAGGCAACGAGAAAGAAGAAAGTTGCCGTCGGCAACTCGGCTCCGCTGCCACAGGGCGCCAACAACGCTAATTTAAGTCACAGAACGCCCCAAAATCTGTGTCTGAGCATTTTTTTTCTGCTATCTGCCCCTGTGGGTTTATGCAAATAAAGTGTATGTATTCTGGACGGATGGGTCACCCATGACGCTTTTCAGTCAATAAAAATTCTTATACTACTACTCAAGTTATCATCAGTACATCATGTTAAATTATAATTTGCCTTATCAGTATTTAAATAATTTGTCATATTTCTGTATCATCTAATGTGTTATGACTTGCACCGTATAAAAGCAATCAATCATACGGACTACTGAGTCCGTGTATGTGTACGAAGACACGTGTGCACCGGAGACTGAAGATGGGTCATCCATTGCAAAACCTGCATGCAAAACCTAAAGTCCCTGTTCATGAAAGATTATGTATCCAAATTCCAATGTGATTGTGGTGCTATTGAAACAATATATAGCGCCACCTGGTGGAATTTAGCAAAGGCGTTCAAAAAAAAAAAAAAAAAAAAAAAAAGGCACCGGAAGTAAATTGTAAAGGTCAAGGACTTGCGGCATATTTTGAAATGTTTTTTTACGTGGTTTGACATCTTTGTTTTGTGCTGTCTATTATAAACAAAAGAATCACACAGAGAGAGAAGCTGAGAATGGTAAGAGATTTATCGAGCTGAAATGCTCCTGTCTGTGTCAACATTATGTGACAACGGCGAACTCAGTTCACAGAGTTGCCCCGAAGTTCCTATCAAATTTAAATCTGGCACCAAGGCCAAGCCTGCATCAAGTCTGCATGTCGCGTGAATGTTATTGAATTTATTCTATTACAATACTCAGGCGACTAGATGAACTCTATGTATTTTTGTCCACATCAGAATTAAATAAAAACTGCCTCAAGCTAGGGGAATAACTAAATCGCAAGTTGGATGGAGGGTCCTGTACAGGGGCACAATGACTTCAATGATTGACAGCTATCCCGGTATCCGCCCACCCCACAGCACGGCTCGGGCACTGTAGCACACACACATTTTCACTGATGGCGATTGTTGTCAGTGTGCCTCATTTCGATATGGTCTCATTTTCGGCGGGATTGTGGAAAAATGTGTAAACAGTTGCTTATTTTGAGATGGAGATAGTATAATATCCGAAACGTTAATAGAAAACTACAGCATCTTACGAACAAATGGTAATTGTTGGCTTCAGCAACTTAAAAACAATGCTCACAAAATTTGACCAGGAAAGTTCATGGGAAAACATTGGAGCGTCAATCATCAACAGCTGTATTAAAACACTCTACGATAACAATAACATGTGTAATGTGTACATTAAAAACTGGCACAAATATGTTAGTCGAGAAGGTCGCCCCTCTGCTCCAATAAACTTTGTAATAATAGTACGGTGGCTCTCCGCTTGTCTGCCGCGGTCCTGTGTCACTCTGTGACACAGGTGGCCTAGAAAAAAAAAAAAAAAAAAAAAAAAAAATCCCTCTCACACCCTATCCCCGCCTCTAAGGCTCAGGCTTTTCCCATGGGAGCCCCCATGGGAGCCCTTATAAGGGCTACCACCATTCCCATTCCTTCCCCTCCCTGTACTCTGGAATTCTAATTTAACCTGTTGCCTTCTAACTCTATTATTTCATTCCTTTTCTCCCAGCATCCTACCAGGTAGTCCTGTACATTTTTATTACCTTTCCTGCCTCCCAGAAAGCCACCTTTCATACCTAAAATCCATGCTATACGTTCCTCTTCCTCTAAACCCTGAACCTCTTCTAAACCCTTGTAATTGTAATCTTCTCTGTGCCACTTTCTGAAAAAATCTTCCCTTACCTCTCTATATGCATCACACCACAACAGCCAATGGTCCACTGTCTCATCTGCCTCTTTTCTACATGACTTACACTTTCCATTACTCCCTGTTGTCCACTTTTGACTTCTCTTTTCGAGATTGATTACTCCTGCCCTACTTTGAAACAGAAGTTTGGATCCCTTCCCTCCATCCCAACACACACTTTTCTGTGGTTTTTCTAATACCTTGTATGCCTTCAATGTACTTTTTTCCCTGACTCCTCTTTTCCAGTCTTCTTTCCAACCCTCTGTAACAGTCTTACCTACATATACTTTCCAATCATCCACCTCATCATATCCTTTTAGTTCATATTTCTCTGCTAACCCGTCTATGTCTTTGACCCATCTTGTTTTTTCCTTGGCTACCTGATTGTAAACTTTCCTGCACCACCTGTCTTCACTTATTCCTTGTAAATAACCCCAGTACTTTAACTTAGCTTTGGCAATTCTATCTGTGATTTTATTCCATCCTAACTCTCCTAGGACTGCTTCTGTTGCTGTACATGGTGGTGCTCCTAGTATCCATTTCCCCATCTCATTCTGTGCTTTCTCCATTCCCTGGATATCTCCCTCACTTACTGAAATCACATCTAAGCCATATATCATTCCTGGTATTGCAACTCTATCCCATAGTACTCTTGCTGTGTATGCTCTGTTGAAACTGTTCAATGCAGTAGCTTTAATCATTCCTTTTGTGCGATTCACTTTCTGTTTAATCTTCTCCACCTGATACCTGAACATGCCTTTACCCGTTGCTTTAATCTTAACACCTAGGTATTCATACTCATCAACCTCCCCAATTTCAATTAACTGTTCCCTACCTTCTGGAATTTGGAACTGCCCAATTCTCCATTTTTTATTTCCATCTGGTTTCTTCCCAAGAGTCATCACTTTACTCTTATCCTTACTAAATTCTAACCTCCATTTATTCCCGTATTCCCCTGCTATGTTCAGCATCTCTTGCAGTTCTTTCTGGGACTCTGCCATAAGTACGATGTCATCTGCAAAGAATAGACCAGGAATTTTTAGATCACCTACCTTTATGCCCTTATCACACTCCATCAACTTGTCCCCCAACTCCTTAACATACAAAGCGAACAAAATTGGGGACAGCACACACCCCTGCTTTAGGCCTATATCCAGACTTGCATTCTCTACTTCTACCTTTCCTACTGAGAGTGTACAGTCTACATCTTTGTAGAGTGCTTTCAGAATTTCTAGAAAATTTCCACCAAATCCCAATCCACTCAGTTTTCCCCATAGAGCATCTCTCCATACCCTGTCATACGCTTTCCTCACATCTAAGAATCCCATGAAGACTTTCTTCCGCTTCTGTCTTGCCAGTTCTAAAACCTGGGTCAATGTGAAGATGTGGTCACCTACCCTTCTACCTGGTCTGAAACCATTCTGAATTTCCCCCAGAAGTCCGAGCCTTTCAACTATTCTACTTAGTCTCCGGTACATTATCCTACTGAAAATTTTACCCACATTTGATGAAATCGCAATGCCCCTACACTGATCCAATTGACCTCCTGGGCCCTTCTTTGGGATATATGAAATCCTTAGTCTATTCCATTCCTTTGGTACTTGTCTTTTCTCAATGACCCTATTGAAAAGCAACTGTAAACTATCTTCAATTTCTTCCGGCCCTCTCTTTATGAATTCTGTCAAGATATCATCTGGTCCTGGGGCTTTGCGTAGCCGCATCTGTTCAACTGCTATTTTAACTTCTATACTTCTGATCCTACAACACATCTCTGGATCCCATTGATCCTGTGTGTACTCTGCTTGACACCCTGGTACTGTTCCCTGACCCCACTGTGGGTTATTGACTTCTTCCCAATGCTCCCTTAAGGCTTCCTGTATTTCTTCCTTGTTTTCAGTCCTTTTCCCTCTGTGTATGATTTCCACTGCTTTATTCTGTTTTCGCCGATTAACCTGTTTCCAAAAGATGACTGACCCTTCCCCCCCATTCTCCATTATTTTCCTTGTCATTTGTTCATTATTGCTGGCCCTCTTCTCTGCTTTCATCTCTGCTACATTCCTTCTACATTCCATATACTGTCTCTTAGCTTCTTCTATATCACCTTGTGAGTACCTGTTTTTCCTGGCTAATCTCCATGCTCTATTTTTAACCCTCTTTCTTTTTATGGCTCTTTTCAGTTCTGGGTCTATTCTATATCCTAGATTTTCAACTGGGACTTTCTTTCTACCTATCTTCTCCTGTGCTACCTTAAGAATTCTTCTGGTCAGGTCCCCATTCATTTCCTGTACTTCTCCCTCGTCTTCAAATCTATTCTTCCATTCCTGCAATTCAACTTTGAGACTCTCTTGATACCCTGCCCAGTCTGTTTCTTCCTTAATATTCCACACCCATTTAGTTCCCCCTCGGTTTCTTCTTTGGTATTTCATGTTAATGGAGACTATCATCCAGTTATGGTCACTGCCTATATCCAATCTCCCTTCATCATCTATTTCACAGTTTTGAGTCATCTGAAATATTCCATTGTCCACTAAAATATAATCAATTATTGTCTGCCTTTCACCAGATGCCCATGTCCACTTTCCTTTACATTTTACATCCCTATTAACTATCCTCAGACCAAATTCCCTTGTGAAATTCAGTAACCTGGTTCCATTTCTATTTATTCCGCTATCCCCTCCCTCTATTCCACTCATTCCATTCCCTATGTGTCCGTTAAAATCTCCAGCTATCATAACTTGGTAGCCCTGCTGCTGAACGTCGCTAACCATCATTCTCATCCTATCATATATCTGGTCATTCCATTCATTAGGTAACCCCTCACGACCCACATACACTACAGCTATTGCTACCTTATTTCCATTTGACTCTATTCCTATCCACTGCATCTCATTTTTCACCTCGTTGTCTTCTTCCCAGGAGTCATGCCATACCTCGTGCCACTTTACCCCCTTCTTAATCAAAAAGCCTACTCCTCCTCCTTTTCTTTGTCCACTTTCTCTCCCTGTACCTATCAACTCATACCCTGCTGGGCATGCTACTATGCTAACCTCTTCCTTTCTGATATGTGTTTCTGCTAGGGCTACAATATCTATTCCCTCACTCTCTATTACATCTCCTATCTCTGCCATTTTGTTTTTATATCCCCTGCAATTGACATACCCTATTTTCACTGTCTTTGCCTTGCTGTTATTCCTCATCCTTATGCTTTCATTTTTC
Organism: Hermodice carunculata; assembly: GCA_964020975.1. NCBI lineage: Eukaryota > Metazoa > Annelida > Polychaeta > Eunicida > Amphinomidae > Hermodice > Hermodice carunculata. The sequence goes on along the minus strand of OZ026612.1, from coordinate 135,390,084 downwards.
CTGCTTCCAACATTTTTCCCTAGAGACTGCCTGGTAGACGCCGGGATTTCTAGTTTCCCTGCAGCTGCACCCACTCACTATAAACCTGCCCTAGCCTATCTCCTCCTGCCTGACTAGGGTGCAGCCCATCCCAGGCGAACAACTCCCTCCTGCCGACAAAATCCTCCCATACATCCCTGAATGCTATACCCCTCCCCCTACACATCCTACCCAGCTGCCTATTTATCCCACATATCCTGCTAGCCTCCCAGCTACTCATCCTCGCCCTTGGTAGGATCCCCATAACTAGCGCCTCACAATCTAACTGCCCTATCCGGTCTAAGAGTCCCCTATACCTTCCCAAAACTGTCTCTGTACCCACCCTTCCTATTCCCCCCTCCTCCCTGTCCGACAGGTCATTAGTCCCAACCTGGACAATGACCTTCGGACACTCCCCACTGCTCTGCACTAGCCCCTCTAAACGCTCCTCTACGTCTCTAATCTTTGCCCCTGGCAGACATACCCTCACCCTATTCTCCCTGTCCCTCCTACAAAAGGTCCCATCTATCCTCCTAACGATACTGCTTCCCACCACAACTGCCTGTCTGACACTAATCCTCTCTCCTCCCGCTTCCCTCCTGGCCTGCGTCTCCTCCCTCACTGTCTCCCCTGCCGTCTCTCCCTCCTCCCCTACACCCTCCTGCCCACTGGTCCCTACCTCCTCCTGCACTGTCTGTCCTATCGCCTCTCTATCCCCTTCCCTGTTCTGCCCTTGACCACCCTCCTGTCCCCCTACCATGCTAGCCCCCTCCCCTGCAGCCCTACTCCTATCTCTGGCCTCCTCCAGCTCTAACTTAAGGGCTGCCAACTGGACTTCTAAAGTCTCAGTCCTCCTGCACTTCCCGCACCTGTATCTAAAACTTTCCTCCCTTGCCTCCTCAAAGCTACAGACCAGCAGACCAGTACATCCAAACTCCTCCCACATACAGCACCCCTCGCACTGTATGTATCCCTCCCACTCTCTGTCTACCTCCCTCGTCTCTGTACCTCTCCCCCCGTCTCCTGTCCCTTCCTCTGCTCTGCTCTCCTCCCGCCCTCCTATCCGTTCCCGTCCTGCCTGCTTCCCTCCTCTAGAACACCTCCCTCTTGTTCCCTTCCCTCGCCCTGCTCCTGTCCTGTATGTTGTACATACTGTAACTTCAAGGGACAGGACTTCAGTAGGGCAGAATACCTAAATGGTCGCATTCCAGTTCACAAAAGAAAATCCTTCACAAAACTCTGGATAAGTGTCCATGACCTAAATATTGGAATCAGCAGATTCAACAACGTCGAACATAAAGGGCACCTCAAAAGTAAGGTTCTCAATAAAATAGCATGTGTTTCATGTAAAAATGGAGAAATTATGGTGAAATTACTGCTTTTGATATATTTTTTTTTGAATTCAGCTTAATTACTGAAGATTTTGCCAGTCAAAATTGAAGAAATATGTAATAAACCATCAAAGCATGATGCATGATGTATATCACAGAAAGAGGGCAGGGAGCAAAATAAAAAGGCAGGGAGCAAAGAGAAAAGGGCTGGGATCGAGCAAAAGAAAAGGGCAGGGTAAATCTCCCCTCTATTTTAAGTTGCAGAGACCACTGCAGCTGCTGTAGTATTTATGTAATGTATATGGACCAAAAAGTATAAATTTTGAGACTACAGTTTTTCAAAGAGTTTTCCATGAATCATCACAAAAATTGGTAGGAATGCTGATCAGGCAAAAAGATGAAAAAATGCTGAGGTTATGTGGTGCCACCTACAGTATTATGGAAGATCTGGACCAAAATGTTTTGAAAACACATTTATCAACATTTACAAAAAGGTAAGACTAATGATACCAATTTTATTACAAAAGTGTATTTCTATTACATGTAGGCCTATTATGAAGTGTGATATTGCATAATATGGATGACCATGACCTACTTCCTCAAGTTCATGGAGGGAATGCATTTTGGGAAATTTTTTTTTTTTTTTAATTTTATTTATTTATTTATTTATTTTGGTAATGGTCATTACATCTGACCTTGTGGACATACATCCATATACTTCCCTCCAAAGCAGTCTAAGTTCTTTGTTATCTCTACTGCACCTGGTCCGCCCTTCTTTCACAGGATTGTATGTATAGTAAGGGAAATGAAACTGTACTGGTACCCTGCTGCTATACCGAGACACCAATCAAAAAGTTGATGATGATCACCTTGGCCAGTAGCAGCCTCTGGTCCCAAGTGTACTGCTTCCTGTTACCATGGTAACCATACTCAGCCACTTACAAACTGAGTCACTTTTCTAAAGCTAAAACAGTGACCTTGTCAAACAAAGGCAGACCCCAGCAAAGTATATGCAGACATAACACAGAACTTGGGAGGCAAATCCATATTCCATTATTAAAACATTATACAGACAAAGGTGTATGACAAGGAGTCCTGGTGGTACAACTGGTGATCTTAATTGGAACTTGCATCATATCTGCAAAAACACATTAAATTCATAATTGCAAATTGTATAAATTGAGATGGAAATACAAAATTGACGCCAAATATATACTAGGCCAATGGTCCAATTTTGTAAAATTTTGGATGACCTTTATCTATTTTTCAAGGTCATTTAAAAGCACTTAAGTAAAGGACACCTAAGTTCAATATGTTGTGAAAGATTCAGGCTAATGATTCCAAATGTACCACAAATGTGTATTACATGTGAAAGTTTGATATAACATGATGTAGATGACCTTTTTAAACCTACTTAGGGCCATGGAGTGAATGCATTTCAGAAAATGATATTTTGTGATGATCATTACATCTTACTTGTGTACATATATACAGGAACATTATACAGAGAACTAGGTATATGACGTGTAGTCATGGTGGTGCTACTGGTTTTAGGTATCAAAAGTACATTTAATTAATTATTGTGATAATTAATTGTACAGAAGCCCATAAGGACCCCCCCCCCCCAAAAAAAATAATAAAACTGGAAATTTCAAGTTTTCTGTGGAAATTTTGACTAAAATCTTGTCATTTTCAGATTTTTCTCAAAATTTTAAATTTTAAAACAGGAAATGAAGTCAAAATTTTGAGAAAATTATTAAAATTATCAACACAATGTGATGTGTCAGTCGTTTTGAAAGTAACAGTCACATCACTGCAGGTAGCTGCATAACATACAGTAGGGTCTAGAGCTATACACGGCAGATCAGAGGCGTTACGCTACTAACCCTCCAGGCGGGGTACACGGTCCCAGAAAGTCAGTCTTAATCTATTAAATTTCTTAAAAACTCTATGGCATACATCTCGCATGTTTTTAGGTATGTACCTAAAATATGAGCTCATGAAGTGCACACAGTGATAAAATACACAATGTTTAAATCACGAATTGATGGAAGTTTTCCAAGATTTGCCATCTTGGCATGATCTTTGTTTACAGCAAGTTCAGCAAGTTGAACAGTGTAGGCGTAAAATGCAGAATTGCCAAAGATCAGCAAAGTGAATATTTTACTGTAATCCAATTTTCGAATCACATAATGAAAGCTGTGTTGTGAGTGGCTGGTATATCCATGTGACCAGTTTGCCAATAAACTACAAAAGTACACTTTAATACAGTAAATCATTTGGATGGAAGGGGAGGTAGTAAGAAAAGAAAAAAAAAGCGAAAAAAAAAAATCCCTCCCTCCCTCATCATTATTTTGGAAAACCACTGATGATAAACCAGGGTATTTTTTTTATGTGGGCTCATTAAACAAAATTTTTAACATTTTGATATTTGTTTTGTTATCCTGAGTAGTTTTACAAAACCATGGGTTTTGTTACAAAAATCTGGGATTTGCAAGCAAAACTCAGAGTATTGTTACAAAACTCATGGTTTTATGAACAATACCCTAGGTTTTGTTGAAAAAAAATCTGGGTTCTGTGAGAAAAACCCAGAATTTTGGAAATTATTGAACAGTACAACTTCCATCGTCTATTTGTCATCAACAATTTATATTTTCCACTTCTTCTCTAAAACTGTTGGCTAGATCCATGTCATACTTGGTGGGGATGTGCCTTGGTTGGGTCTGTACCAAGTGTCTTCAAATGGTCATGTTCCATTGATTTTTGGACCTTTTTAGCTGAGCTGACTTGTCAGCTGAGCTTATAGGATGGCCCTGAGTCCGTCGTCTGTCCACAATTCACATTTTTGACTTCTTCTCCAAAAACATCACCCAGATTTACTGTAAGCTTGGTGGCAATGTACCCTAGGTGGGTCTCTACCAAATTTGTTCAAATGGTCTTGCTCCAGTGATTTTTAGATTTTTTATGATTTTGTTGTTGTTCTTTTTTGGGGCAAATCTAAAAAAATCTTCTCAGAAACCACTCACCCAATTGCTTTGATATGTTATAGGAACACTCCTAGGGACTCCTAGTTCCTAAATTGTTCACCAGGTGGCGCTGCAATTTTTTAATGATTTTTGTATGTTTTTGCTATTTTCGACTTCTCCAGAACCGTCACTCAGATTGAGCTGAAACTTGATGGATATGTTCCTTGTGGAAGGGTCAGACAAAGTTGTTCACTAGGTGGCACTGCTATGAATTCCTGATTTTTTAACCTTTTTTTCAATTCGGGTACTTACCAGTAAATGCACTTTTCCAATTGATTACTGTATAAGTCCATGGGAATTCGAATGTTAATTCACATTTTGGACTTTCTTTGAAGAAACTGTCAATCAGATTGACTTCAAACTTGGTGGCAATGTATCGTGGGTAGGACTCTACCAAGTTTGTTCAAATAGTCATGCTCAAGTGATTTTTGGATTTGTTATGATATTTTTGGAAAATCTTTAAAAAAGTTTTAATATGAAAGTTTAACATGGGAATTTCTTGTAATGGTTATAAATTAAATAATTTTTGCCAGATTTGTGTCAAAGTTGGTGTGCATGTACCTTTTATCAGCTTTTTGTGCAAGTGTTCATGCTCCTGTAATTTTTGGACCTTGACCTCATTCCCAAGGTCACAGGATGACTGACATGAAATTTACTGTTCACTTGATAACTTGAGATCTGTTCTGAGTTAGGACCTTGATGTTGCACATATTAATGTTTTTCTGTGAAGGTCATGCTTAGACAGTACATGAGTGACCTTGACTTCATTTCTGGGAAAACAGTGCAAGATTCATAAATTTTACTCTTCACCATAACTTGAGAACTACTTGAACTGGGACCTGGATCTTGCACATGTTAGTGTTCTCCATAAAGGTCAGACTTACTTGGTACATGGGTGACCTTTTTCCTATCCCAAGTTCACAGAAACACAAGTCTCATGAATCTTCAGGTCAGCTGAGCATAGGCTGTTCACACAGCCCTCTTGTTATGATTTTTTTTGGGGGGGGGGCAAATAATCAAAATCTTCTTTTCTGGAACTGTTCACCCAATTGTTTTGATGTCACACAGGAACACGCCTAGGGACTCTAGTTCTTAATTTGTTTACTAGGTGGTGCTGCAATTTTTTTCTATTTTATTTTATTTTTTTTTGGTGTATGTTTTCTATTTTTGCCTGCTTCTCAAGGACCGTCACTCTAATTCAGCAGAAACTTGGTGGATATGTTCCTTTTGAAGGGGTCAAACAAAGTTGTACCCTAGGGAGCACTGCTGTGAACTCACGATTTTTAATTTTTTTTTTTTTGTTCAATCCAGGTACTTGTTGGTAAATGCACTTTTCCTGTTGATTACTATGTAAGTCAATGGACATTCTAATGCTGAATATCATGTATTTTCTCCACCAAGTAGCAATGTTCTTTTTAAGTTCTCTTTAAATATTCTTCATTTTCTCATGCTGCAGCAAAATTTATATTTTAATGAATTTTTCTAGAGGCAAATCTTAGAAATACTTCTAAATGTCACATTCACTCAGCTAAAGCTCAGCAAAGGTGTATTCAGTTGCAACTTTGATTTTGTGAACAAGCTTCAATCAGCTGATATGGGCTGTTCACACTCTTGTTTTTTTAATGAGTGACCATGGTATTCAAAAAGATCACCTGGTCACTCCACATTGTTCCATCATATGAGTTTGCTTACACGTTTCCCAAGTATACTGACTTGTATACTAGTATGCTGACTGCATACTTAAATTTCCTTGTAAAGATTGTTTCAGTGTTTGTACCGGATACAGCACATAAATTTATAAATCTCAGTTGGTTTAATAACAGGGTCACAAAGCCACTATTTAGTTGTTTTGTCAGTATGGAGGTTAAGAGAAAAAGCTATCAGGAATGTAAAGTTGTGGTATAAAAATACAATAATCATTACATACATGTACTCTTACCCGTCAAATTGTATATGGGTAACATGCACTGACCCAGTACTCATAACAGGGTCTGATTCATGCTTATTATAATGCTTATGACAACACATGATCCAATTCTTACAAATTAGTAACATTCAGGCTTGGTTTAAACATATTTTATTAAGGCAATTGGAAAACAAGCAACATTCAGGCTTTGCTGGTGACAGCACATGTATGATCCAATGTTCACAAATGGGACAGCACATGTATGAGCCAATGCTCACAAATGGGAAGATTTCAGGCTGAATGTGACAGCACATGTTTGAGCCAATGCTCACAAATGTGACAAACTTGAGATGGATGTGGCAGCACATGACCTGGTGCTCTGATACATCGATGTGACAGCAACTTCACATTTGATCTTATTGTAATCCTGAATGTACACAGCCACATCTCTTTGTTAAAGTTTGGACGACAAAAGAAGCAGGCAGAACCTGAGTCTGAGTCCGACTGGGATACTAATTCTGAAGCAGTGACTACCAAGGGGAAAAAGAGTGCCGCAGCAAAGCCATTGAGCTTTGGAGACTGGGACTCTGACGAGGAGCATCCAGTCAAAGATTCAACAAACCAAAAAGCTAAAAAAGGTTTGTCACTTTTACCTCAGCTGACTTGTCAGTCAGCTGAGGTTTTTTGAGGGTCTGTCGTCCGTCAATCCGTCGTCCACAATTCACATTTTCGACTTCTTCTCAAAAACCATCAGCCAGATTCACTTCAAACTTGGTGGAGATGTGCCTTGGGTGGGTCTCTACCAAGTTTGTTCAAATGGTCATGGTCCAGTGATTTTTGGATTTTAAATGAATTTTTTTGTTCTTTTTTGGGTAAATCTTAAAAAATCTTCTTCTCCGAAACCACTCACCCAATTGCTTTGATATCACACAGGAACACTCCCTGGGACACCTAGTTCTTAATTTGTTCACCAGGTGGCACTGTAATTTTTTCCTAATTTTTTTATGAAATTTTGTGTGTTATAGCTATTTTCGACTTCTTCTCCAGAATCATCTCTCAGATTAAGCTGAAACATGGTGGATATGTTCCTTGTAGAAGGGTCAAACAAAGTTGTTCACTATGTGGGAATGCTGCGGATTCCTGATTTTTAACGATTTTTTCAATAAAACTTGTCGGTCAATGCAGCTTTCCTATTGATTACTATGGAAGTCAATGGGCATTCTAATGCTAATTCACATTTTTGACTTCTTCTCCAAAACCGTCATCCAGATTAACTTCAAACTTGGTGGCAATGTACCTTGGGTAGGTTTCTAAGAATTTTGTTCACATGGTCATGCTCCAGTGATTTTTGGATTTTAAATGAATTTTGTTGTTGTTTTTTTTGGACAAATCTTAAAAAATCTTTTTCCCCGAAACTGCTTACCCAAATGCTTTGATATCACACAGGAAGACATCTAGGGACTCCTTGTTGTTAATTTGTTCACCAGGTGGTGCTGCAGTTTTTTTCTATTTTTTTTGTGAATTTTTGTTTTTATATAGATATTTTCGACTTCTTCTCCAGAATCATCACTCAGATTAAGCTTACACTTGGTGGATATGTTCCTAATGGAAGGGCCAAACAAAGTTGTTCACTGTGTGGGAATGCTGCGGATTCCTGATTTTTAATGATTTTTTCAAGTTGGCTCCTTTGGGGTAAATGCACCTTTCCTATTGATTACCATGTAAGTCAATGGGCATTCTAATGCTAATTTACATTTTCGACTTCTTCTCCAAATCCATCATCCAGATTTACTTCAAACTTGGTGGCAATGTACCTTGGGTGGGTGTCTACCAGGTTTGTTCCAATGGTCAAGTTCCAATGAATTTGGATTTTTTAATGATTTTTTTTCAAAAATCCCTACAAAAGTTTCAATAGGAAAACTTAACATGGGAATTTCTTGTAATGGTCATAACTTTAATAATATTGACCAGATTTACTTCAAACTTGGTGGGGATGTGCCTTAGGTGGATCTCTACCAAGTGTATTCAAATGGTCTAGGTCTATTGATTTTTGGATTTTTTATGAATTTTTTTGTTTTTTGGGGGGGGCAAACCTTCAAAATTCTTCTCCTCTGAAACCGCTCACCCAGTTGCTTTGATATCGTACATAGACACTCCCGGGGACACCTAGTTCCCAATTTGTTCACCAGGTGGTGCTGCAATTTTTTTAAATAAATTTTTTGTATGGTTTTGCTATTTTTCACTTGTTCTCAGAACCATCCCTCAGATTAAGCTGAAATGTGATGGATATATTGTTGTGGAAGGGTCAAACAGTTGTTTACTAGGTGGCACTGCTTTGGATTCCTGATTTTTAAGGATTTTCAATTCGGGTACATATCATTCAATGCAGCTTTCCTATTGATTACTATGTAAGTCAATGGGCATTCTAATGCTAATTCACAGGACAACTGACACAATATTTACTGTTTACTTGATAACTTGAGATCTGTTTTGAGTTAGCTACACATGTTAATTATTCTGTATGAAGGTCATGCTGAGACAGTACATGAATGACCTTGACCTCATTTGTGGGGTCACAGTGCAACATACATGAATTTTACTCTTCATTATAACTTGAGAATTACTTGAACTTTGATGTTGCACATGTAGGTGTTCTTCTATAAAGGTCAGACTTACTCAGAACATGGTGTCCTTGATCCTTTCCCAAGTTCATGGAGCTGCAAGTGTGATGAATGTCAAGATCAGCTGAGGCACGGGCTGTTCACAGCCCTCTTGTTTATTTTAACATTTATGAATTAATTTTCATATCTTATTCTAATAAGGGAAAATGTAGTTATGTTTTGGAACCACTCTTCAATTTACTATGACTTCTTGTAATTATATGTAGCTATGGATTGAGAACTGCAGGATAAATTGTCTCAGGTTGGCCATGTTAAGTTATAGCTATAGCATAGAGATGCTTATGAACTGATTAAATTTTTGCAGTTGTTGTGACCTGTATTTTGATACGAGACAAAATAAGTGAATTCTTACATAGAAACACCTTGTTATCTTAGCTGGAAGATAAATTCATAAATGTGTGTGCCTTACACTCAGTACTACTTGTGATTGAAGAAATGGAAGGTGTCAATAGGGTAAAATTTTTGAACATGCATATGGTAATAACTATTCAGGGAAACCTCATTATAATGACACTTAAGACAGTAACTAAACGACACAACTTTTGAGGGACTTACAAGTCAAATTCCTTTACCATTTGACTCCTTAGGTTGACATATTCAGATATCTTGTACATTTTATAGGAAGCAGATGGTGTCATTGTAATGGGGTATCACTCTATGTGTAACCAAAGCAGTATGACATGAAATTATCCACCAATCCACCATACCTGATTATTCTGGTATACTTCAGGTGGATCAGTTCCATCCAGTAAGAAGACCACCCCAATGCACAAACCCAGTCCCCAGGCTGGCGGACGTCAAGCAACATTAAACTTTGACTTTGATGATGACGATGATGATGACTCATGGGGTGACAAGAAGAAGAGAAAGCAATCAGTTAATCCTCCATATGACTTCACCCCTGCTCTCAGAGGTAATGCTTTTAGTTTAAATGCATATCCTTATTCCCAGACACTTATGACTATAAACAACTCTAGAAAAGAGACAATTAAGATTATCAGCAACTGCCAGATGTATAATCAGATGTCATAACATAACATGTCAGGAACATATTCAGATACATCTATATAAAAAATAAATGTGTGTATTCTGGAATCCAAGATATGTTGCTGTACAGTAGATACAGTTACATTGCTTTCATTTTCTGTGTGATGAAGGGTGATGCAGAAAGCATGATTTCTTTCACGCAATCACTCAACATGTCAATCAATAAAGGTGGACTTCTTTTAGGAATCAATATAAGTGAAGCACAGTACATGTATACACTGATGTATTACCTGCCTTTGCCTGTGGCATGGGGGCCTCTTCAGTGTGCTTTTGAAAACTTGGCTCGGGCATAGGGAAGCCACTTTTAACTGTTTGAGTGGCCAAAAGTGGCCCAAATTGCATGTTGATTGATTGATTTGATTTGATTTTATTATTATTGTTTACAGTAGAGTATATTATGAAGGATTGAAATTTGATACATATGTATGGTATTTTCATAACATTTCTTTGGTATTTTAGAAAACTTGTGAGCTTTAGGGTCCAGATCAGTGATTGTGTGGAAGACCAAGCATCTATAGGTATGCAGCAATCTATAGGTATGCAGCAATCTAGAGCTATGCAGCAGAATACTTTATAGTCCAAAACTGTAGTGTGTAGAAGCTGAAAAATATTTTGATCAGAAAACTGATTTTTCAAGACTTGAGTTTGAAGTTTGATCAGTTTGTCTCCCATATAGCATCACTCTGTTGTTTTGCATCATTTTAGACACAGACAGGAGCCCACAACAAGACAGAAAACGCCCTGGCAAGGAAAGGAAGGGTGTTATTTATGATCCACAAGATGCAGGTTCGTTGTTTGCAAGATAGGCCTGGAGAAATCCTTCCACTGCTTTGTTTTGTTCCCAAAAGTTCAAACTGAGTGTCAGTTGTGCTTGCACAGCAGTGCAGGGGCAGGAAGGATGAGATTACAGCTCCCTGGAAGGACCTCTCAAAGTCTACCTTCAAGGTCTCTGAGGCATTTATATCAAATTGGGTTCTATCCTTGGTGCCAAAAAAGATTTGGTGAAATAAAATGAAGCTTGGCCTGATAATGTAATTTATGTTTCTAAGATATACAAGTTTCTATCTAAGCAATTACATTACACAGGATCCTATACATGTTACCTTGATGTAACTGTTTTCATGTCCACAGGGTCAGTCATATATTTATTCTAAAAAAATCTACTTCATGCCAGATATATGACAACTCCTGGTGTCACATTGCAATCTATTGAATATGACAGACAGAAAAGGACAGGATTATTGCAGTTGGCACAAGGAAATACATGATTCTTTGGTTATAAAATCTTAAATTTCTAGTATTAGTAGCAGTCAGCAATCCTCCATCAAAACCAAAGGTGTTTTGCTCATAGTAAATCAATGTAACTTGCTGTGTATTAATCCTCAGTCTCTATCAGTGCAGCTGAATTGTTTAGGGTCAGGGGGTTTCAGAGAGGGTTGGTCAGAATTGTAGAAACAATTGTCTTTTTTTTTCTTTTCGTAATTTTTTTATTTTACCTAATCAGAGAGACGGAGAGATAGGATGATTCAGAATGACATAGTTTTGATATCTCTGTTGTAGGCACTGCATCATGGGATGACTCCGATGCTGAGGAGCGCACTCTGGCGCAGCTGAGAGCCAACTTTGACAAGGGTAAAAGGCGTACCTCTTCAGCCAGCAGCACCCCCAACTTGGCATCCAAGTCTAAGCAGGCACCTAATGCTTCCAATGGCACACCCCATAAAACTAAGCACAAACCTGCAGGTAAGTGTGCTCTCTCTAGGCAATTTGCATTGAATGGAATTCCATTTTCTGCATTTTTCAACAACAGTGGACAAAAGCATACCTGGAACATGAATGAAAGGAAATAGCAATGGACATCCAGGACTACTATACAAACAGGGGCAATAGTGCCAAATCTTGTGTGTAGTTCCCAATGCAGAAAAATGTTGCAATTCAATCTCTCAATGCTTAATAGCCAATCCAGTCATTGTTTATGTCTAAACCTATAAATTGCTTAACGTATTATCACGTTTGATTCAAAATTTAGACAGTTTTGGACTTAACTGCTAAGTGAATTTATAGACAGGTCATCAGCTGGAACCATCAAGCATGTTTCCCACCTTAAATTCCCAGACGTGACTTTTTGTGTGATGGCGGATTCTTGCCTTTACCTTATACATGTATATGGTAAAGACAAACCACTTGAATGTAAAGAATATTGGAACATGAAATATCAGCAAATACATAAACACATACTGTACAACAGGTTTTTGCCTATAATGACAAGGCTTTAGGAATTTATGTGAACTGGCATATATGCACAAATGTATGTCAAAATAACAAAATTCAAATTTAAACTTACTCTGAGAAAAGAATTCCATAATATCCGTGTACTTTCTCTGAAGGAAAAAAAAAATCAAAAACAAACAAACAAACAGTCCAGGCAACACAAAGCTACTAGGCACAGAATGAATACCAAAGATGCCACAAATTTTCTGCCATGTTCCAGGTATAGCGTATCTTGGACATGGCAAAAAGGAAATAGTAATGGACATCCAGGACTATAGCATGCCTGGAACATGGCAGGTATGTTATTATTACTCCAAGTATGCAAAGTACATGTTGCGAGCTCACATGGTCAATGAAGCTGAAAAAATGTGTTCGAAATTCACCAGGGAAGGAGTACCTGCCATGGAAAATTTGTGTGGGTCAAATGGTCAGGATCCAATGATATATATATATATATTTTTTAATTTTTATATTCCTTTAATTTTTTAAAATCTTAAAAAATCTTCTACAAAACTGGTCAACCAATTATTACTTTGAAATAGGAAAGGTCAGAATTAGTTCCACGGTGTGTATTTGCTCCAATACACAACTGAATGCACAAACATTTGGAAGGTAAGAGCTGTGTATTGCCATTAGTTTGTATGTTGAAACAACCTTAAATAACTAGTCACTGTGTAGCTGTGGTTATATGATTTTTGTGAGGTATTAAGTTATGCATTTAGATTTACTATCTGAAATTTGGTGTTTCTATGTGCAGTAGTTTTCAAGTTATTGAGTTGCAAATTACAACGCAAGCAAATGGGAATACACAACCCTAACCCTCCACTGACTGCAGTGCCCTCTTTTAGGCAGTTCTTGAACCTTCTGTGCTTGCCCTCGCCTATTGCATAGACACACTTCTTGGGACCCCTAGACCTTAATTTGTTCAATAGGTGGTGCATGGTGTTTTTTTTCATATTTTTTTTTTTTGCAAATTTTTTAGTGTTAAGGCTATTTTTGACTCCCAAAACCATGACTGAGATTGTTCTGAAATGCAGTGAAATGTGGCTTGTGGGAGGGGTAAACAAAGGTATTCACTAAGTGGTGAAACTCTGGATCTCAGAATTTGAACAAATTGTGCCTTTTGGGTACTTCTCAGTAAATGTTTGCATTCCTGTTGATTACTGTGCAAATCAGGGGGGACTGCAATGGAAATCACATATTCAACCTCTCCAAAACCGTTAACCATATTCACTTCAAACTTGGTGGGAGTATACCTTGCATGAATCTCTGCCAAGTGTGGGCAAATAGTCATGCTCCATTAATTTTTGGATATTTTATAAAAAAAATTTTGTTTGATTTTTTGATGAAAATCTTCAAAAATCTTCCTCTTTGAAACCACTCAGCCAATTGCTTTGAAATTGCATGGGGACACTTCGGGGGACGCCTAGACTTTAATTTGTTCAACAGGTGGTGCTGCATCTTTTAATGAATTTTTGTGTGTTTTAAGGCTTTTTTTGACTGCTTCTGCAAAACCATCACCCACATTGTTCTGAAACTTGGTGGAAGTGTTAAGCAAAGTTGTTCACCAGGTGCTGAGACTCTTGATCCCTGATTTTTAACAATTTTTTCAATGTCTGGAACCTGCCTGTTCCTGCATGCATTCCTATTGATTACCATGTACATATAAGTCAATGGGGATTGCAGTGGAAATTAAAATTTTCAACTTTTTCTCCGAAACTGTGAAACAGATGGTGCTGCAATATTGTATGTATTTTTTAAATGAAATCTTGTGTGTTTTCCCCATTTTTGACTTCTTCTACAAAACTGTCACCTAGATTGTTCTGAAATGTGGGGGAAATGTAGCTTGTGGCAGGATTAATCAAAAGTTGTCACTAAGTGGTGACTCTCTGGATCCCTGATTTTTAACAGATTTTTCAGTGTGGGTACCTGTTAGTTAATGCATGCATTCCTATTGATTACCATGTAAGTCAATGGGGATTGCAATGGAAACTTGCATTTTTGACTTCCTGTCCAAAATCCTTATCCCTTAGACTAGAGTGGAATTTATTATGGGTTTAATGTCAAGGTCAGCTGAGGAAGGGCTGTTCACACAGCCCAATTGTCCCCTTTATCCTTCTTTTTGATAACAGACTAGAAGTTGGCTACTTTTCCATTAGATGCTCAGTTTGAAATACTTCATTTGGTGTATGACAATATCATTCCCAAGTGTACCTGTCAATGCCTTGACATAAACATCAGAGTCAGTTTCCAAGGCAGACAATAAATTTGTCTGTGGCATGATTCTATGTCAACGTTTACAAAAACAAATGGGTGCACTTACAGTTTAGGTCACTTTCTAGCATGAATGTTGAATCAGGTCATCTTTACTGTTGAAAGTACATGTATGAATTTCCAGGCATTGACATGTTAGTTAGATCATGCATAGTATCAATGTTTGTTCCAGTCATGCCCTGGTCACCGCCAAAATTTTGAGAGTATAGGCTGCAGTCACATAAGAATGTAGGCATGGTCTTGTTATGTGCCTGAGTTCTCCAGGTCTTTACTTAAATCACCAGTCAGTTTTGACCTTGGGAAATAATAATTCAGTGAAGAAGCACTGAATATCAGAACTTTAGTGTTTGTGCCATTCTACTTTATTACAAAATATTATATCAGATACAGGTATACACATGCACATGTGCATACAAAGTGAATTTTTGGTACAGTCATATCCAGAAATTGTTATATATTTGGCTGAGCTTGTAAATATGACCCTATAACAAGTATAATTTTATTTGACACAAGCTAAATTTTTCAAGAATGCACCCCTAGAAATTCATTTTTATTTTCTTGGAGAGAGACTTAAATGACTTGCAGTCATTTTGTTTTGTGTTGAGCTTTGATGCATTTTAACTCTTTCTTTCTTGGATAAGATGTGTCAACAACTTTCCATGGAAAAGGTTGGGTGCATTGCACCAAATGGTCACAAGCCAGGTCAAGGAAAGCTGTTGTCCCGAGGTATACTCTCAGGATAAGTCTCAGCTACAATTCTCCACAAAACTGTTTTCTACTGATGAGAAATTTACATGTCTGTTAAAAGATTGAGGCGGATGACAATTTACATGTGGGCAATATGGGGTAATTAGAGCAGGAAAGAGTTAACACCTGTGCATCTTTTTTGTTATTTTGCAGAGAAAGATAAGAACAAAACAGGGCAGAAAGGTATTCAAGAATCACCACAGAGCCACAACAAGAGTGATGCTAAACCACAGGTAAACACATCAAACTTCATTAAATTACATACATGTATATGTATAATCCAAATTACTTTATTTCCCAGTAGTATTTGATTTGTTGCTTGCACCTGTCACTGCAACTTTCAATGTATTATTTTTATTCATATCCCAAGAGAAATTCTGTATTCAGGTTTTGTACATGTACCACACATGGCAGGTGACATGGTGAAAACATATACCATGCATGGCTGGTGACATAGTGCAAGCATGTACATGTAACACACATAGCAGGTGACATGGAGAAAGCATACACATGCACATGTACCACACCTGGCAGGTGACATGGAGAAAGCATACACATGTACCACACATAGCAGGTGACATGGTGAAAGCATGTACATGTACCACACATGGCAGGTGACATGGTGAAAGCATGTACATGTACCACACATAGCAGGTGACATGGTGAAAGCATGTACATGTACCACACATAGCAGGTGACATGGTGAAAGCATGTACATGTACCACACATAGCAGGTGACATGGTGAAAGCATGTACATGTACCACACATGGCAGGTGACATGGTGAAAGCATGCACATGTACCACATATGGCAAGTGACATGAAGAAAGCATGTACATGTACCACTCATGGCAGGTGACATAGAGAAAGCATGTACATGTACCACACATGGGAGGTGACATAGAGAAAGCATGTTCATGTACCACACATGGCAGGTGACATAGAGAAAGCATGTTCATGTACCACACATGGCAGGTGATATGGTGAAAGCATGTTATGGCAAGCCATAGATATCCCTATCTTCTGTCCCATCCTTGTTTGGAAATATGGATGACTTCACCTCTTGAGCCTGGGAGAAAAATGTTGTTGGAGCACAGGCTGTATCTTGTAATGGACAGTACATGTATATGAATATGATGTCACTGTTCCCAGCTTCAGGAGACAAAGCTAGGGTGAGGCTCATATGCAGGGTTTTGGACAGGCTCACTTTACATGAACCCTCAAAAGATCCATGAATAAGTGAATGCAGCATATGTATTTCTATATGCATTAATTTCAGTGGTGAAAGTTGACTGAAACAGGCTGGGCAGACAAAGTAATTTCTCACTGATGAACATGGTGTGGGACGAGGTGGGGGGGGGGGGTTGTTGTTATGAAATGTATTGAAGAAAATGTCCAGTGACAAATTGAAAAAGGGTTGAAAATGTAGCTTTAACTTTAACTAAATAACTGTTCAATCATGCGTAATAGTAATTCAAAGTGCAAGAA
Organism: Hermodice carunculata; assembly: GCA_964020975.1. Lineage (NCBI taxonomy): Eukaryota > Metazoa > Annelida > Polychaeta > Eunicida > Amphinomidae > Hermodice > Hermodice carunculata. The sequence goes on along the minus strand of OZ026612.1, from coordinate 135,373,296 downwards.
AAACTGGGGGGGGGGGGGGGGGGGAGCTTATGATCCGGGGTTTCTCAGAATCCAGAGCTGGTAATTATTGCAAATCTCAAAGTCCAAAGGCAATGTTTTTCTTTCAGTCATTGAATTTGAATATTGAACAGATTTTGTACAGTTTGTAGTTACTGTCAATTGAAAAGTAATTAATATATGTGCACATGCATATATGTAGTACCAATGTTCTGTCTCTTGTGCCAGTTGCAAAAGCAAAAAGCAGTCAAGAGAGAGCAAGAGGTCAAGCTCAATATGTCACAATCAGAAGACGAAGAGGAGACAAAGGACCAGGGGGAGGAGGTCTTGAAAGAAACAGGACACCAGTCCAATGATGTCCCCGAGAAAAACAGAAGGATGTCAAAATTTATATTACCAGCAAAGCATCCACCAGCAGATAAGTATGTTGTGTTTTAGTGTATTCCTATATATCTTGCCGTGGTTCAATCATCAACATTCAGTCTTCCATTCCTTACTGTGCTCAGCAATCTGTTAAGAGAGGGAGTTCTCTTATGATAGAAGGGTGGTGGCTGCTTACCACACAAATCTAACATTATGAGGCTCTCTTCTTACAGGGTCTATCATAACAGGCCGCTCCTGACAGGTCTATTACAGTGAGGTCTCTCATGACAGGGTCTATCATAACAGAAGTATCTCATGATAGGTCTTTCTTTATGAGGTCTCTTGTGACAGGTCACATGAGACAACAACCAAGAGAGTTCTGTTGTGGACTGTAAATTGCTTTATTTTCACGTGTATAGTACATTTTCACGGTTTTTGTATTTTTGACATTTCACTGTAGTTTTAATTTCACTGTTTTGGACATAATTCCTATTCATATGATGTTAGAATACTATTTCACTGTATTTTAATTTTCACGATTCTGTGCTATCAGTGAAATAAGTGAAAATAAGAGTACAACGAAATTAAAGCACTTTCCAGTAGCATAACAGAAGTCTCTCATGACAGGTCTGTCACGATTAAGGTCTCTCATGTCATCAGTCACTACTGCATTGTGTTATTGATTGTCAAGTTTGAGATCATTAGTTACCACGCAGAGGCGAAAAATGTAAAACATGAAGACACCAACAGCCTTGTTTTCCTTTGATTTAGAATCATGAAACTTTACACACCTGTGTATCTGGACACAAGAGTGTGTCATGCATAAAAGCAGATCACCAGGTCAAGTATCTGGCTCATGGTGATGGCCTATTTTTAGTGACTAGGGTCATTCCAAAATGAGACCTGTGATTAGCAAGGTTATAAATGAAGTGAGGGGGCATGGATCCAGCAGTCTCTGATTGCCTTTTAGTTAATGTGTGCACTTTGAAGAGACTCAGACTCAGATCAGATTTATTTGACCAAAGGTTGATAGTACAATACAATATAACAGGTAATATAATAACATATCAGTACATAAAGACATAAGGAAGTGCACATAACAAAATTACATATAACAGGAAAAAAAATGTAGTCAGGATAACCCAACTAAGGATAGTAAATCCGCTATCGTTGGGGCTACCAGGAGATTTAATTTTAACAGGGGGATGCCTTGAGTGCATTGCGGTAAACACACTGTGATGCAATGTGACAGGGTAATTGGCCTAGTGGTTCTTGAAAAGAAATGATTCTCTCTTTTTTTTCAAGGAATGAATTTTTAAAAATCATAAAAAATAGTGAAATTATTGCATCATCATCCCTTTCACAAACTTGCTAGAGAACCACCTGGGGAACATCCATGTGCAAAAGCAAAACATTTTATGCAACAGTTAGAAAAGTAAAAAATTGCTAAATATACACATGGATAGCCTGACAGACAGACAGACAGACAGACAGACAGACAGACAGACTGACAGGCAGACAGACAGACAGATAGACAGACAGACAGACAGACAGACAATGGGTGCAAATGGATTTCATAAGCAGCCAGCAGAGCTGAAAACCCAGAAAACTAAAAGAAAAACAAACAAGAACATGTCCTGGCACATGTAAGATGTGTAAAGCATTAAAACAGAGAGGAAACCCTGGATCAAACTTATCAGAAATGAAGCACAGACTTTGTTTGGATTCCCCACGAGTTGAGCTGAACCCCCGACAGCACAGCCATAGTTGTAGCTCTTCCTTAGAGTTGTCTTCTGCTATTGCAGAAGGTAGTTTTGTACCTGGGACGCTGTTGTCATCTAATATTATGAGGACATCAGCTATACTGCGACCACAACTGTGTTATACTATGTGTGCTGCTTTGACCTTGTCCCCGGCAATCCCCCAAGATGCACTGCAGTAAACACGTTGTGATGTACTAAGTTTTCAAGGTAATTGCTTTGACATTGCATACAGGGTCACGCGGAATCATGTGTTTAATATTTTGGCCACCAGGTGGCACTGCAATTTTGTCCTTTTTATGAATTTTTAGATGATAAAGCTATTTTTGACTTCTTCCATGGAAGGGCTGAACAGAATTGTCATTAATTTTATCAGAATATTAACTGACTAAAGATGTTGAAAGTTTGTAAAGTGATGAGGATATGTTAATTTTGTATGAAACTATAGGATATCAAACTTTAGGACCCTGTGTCAGTAACTGCTATCACTGTGCATGCATACAGCAGTACAGTGCATGTATTGCAATATTGCCAAAGTGGTTGTAGAGAATGATTTAATTTTACACACAGATGTTGCTCAGGTAGACCTCTGCTATCTTTGCAAAGGAAATGATGATGCAATACTTTTTTCTATTATTATTATTATTATTATTATTATTATTATTATTATTATTATTATTATTATTATTATTATTATTATTATTATTATTATTATTATTATTATTATTATTATTATTATTATTATTATTAATTATTATTAGACCTCTGCTATCTTTGCAAAGGAAATGATGATGTAATACTTTTTTCTACTATGAAGTTTTTATTTTACCGTCTTTTCTATTTTTTTTAAACAAATTGAAAAAAAAACAACAACATCTTGGAAGATGCTCCCTAGGTGGATCTTCATCAAATTTACAAAGGAGATAATGATGCAATTATTATTTATCCATGACAGTTGATGCATATAGTGTTTAGTAATTTGTATTTGGTCGGCTTACTCAGTAAATCTGACATACTGGGTTATATATTAGTTATGGTGGATCCATCCCAAGCTGATGGTTACACTTGATATAAAAGTACTATGGGATTTCTTTTGATGTTGAGTGACCTTGAAAGGTGAAATTGACTCCTTTCACAGAACCAGTAAAGCATAGAATTTTCTCACCTCCAGCTGACTGAAGAGGGCATTGCAGGGGTGGACACTGGTGGGCATAGTATAATGCATGTTAAAAGTACCACTCTTCAAAGTATAATGACATTAACATAAATTGTAAAACTTTTTTATTTGTATGCCTGTTATTATTGGTAATGTATGAGCCATTTTCAGTTTGAAGATGTTAGAAACTTTTTACAGGCATAATTAATGAGACCCTCATACGGTATCTGTGTACTGACCACCACACACACATAGGTGTCAATTGGTTTCTGATACCTGTGGTGTTAATCACCAGAGTAGTTTGTGAAACCTTTAAAGTTAGTACATTTTGGCAGCATATGCTCATAATGCCACAGCGTATGGCTCTGTGGGATATAATAACCATTCGTACAAGTGTGGTGTTTAAAGGGCAAAATGTCATTGTTTCAGTTATGACAGACACTTCACTGATTTGGTACGCTTTACTGCCCTAAAATTGTCTTAACCTATTGTTGTAAGTTCAACATTTGATGAAAGGTTTCATTAAATAGTTTAGAAACCATTTTCCTGCCATATTTAAAATTGTTCAGCTGAGGTTTTCATGTTATTTTACCATGTAAACCTCACTCTGTGGCCTATGTTGAAACTGTACAATCAAGTAGCCTTACCCCAGCAAAGGGGCTTTCTCTAGGCATTGGAGGTGAGAAAATCACTGGGCACAGGGGTCCACCTGTGGGGGAAGGTCCTGAGTTAATATACTGGCTTGGTGATATTAAACTTGTTGTCAACTATTGGCAAACATAAATACAGTGCATGTCTATAGCAATAAAATCTGCACTTGCAGAAGCAGCAGATTTGCAGCAGCAGAGCACATGATCATCATGATCCTCTTGTTTTTTGTGTGTTTTTCTTCCTTTCAGAAGTATAATACTGAGGGTGGATGAATGCAAGTTGTACCTTGTAAAGTTTTAAAACAAAGTATAGTATGGCAATACACTAAAGTTGTTGTGAATTCTTTGAAACGTGAATTTCTGTTGGTTTCTCCATTGAAGATATTTCACAATGTACTCTATGTATTTCTGGTGTTGCAGCTTGGTCTATTACTTTGAAGAAGGAGAGAAGGAGTATATCACTTCAACTAGACCCACTGGGAAAGCGTCTCTGCCTCTCATTGCTGACAAGTAAGTCTGTCAGGATTATATCATTCTTGTTGATTACAACAATTTGTTAAAATGGTTTTCTTAATATGTATAATAATGTATCTGTGCAGAAAAGTTGCACACCAAATATTTTTAAGACTACTAGTAAGTGTCTGAGTTGAGTTGTCAGTTTCTGATATGGGATTGACCTAGGTCAAGTTAAATACTGTATCCAAACGTAGTATTTTTCCCCCAACTTTAAATTGGCTTGTAGTTTTCAGAACCAGTTGCTATATATATTCTCCCAACTTTTCTTCCCATGACATCTGACACTAGGAGGTCAATAACTCTGATGTACACGTACTTCAACACACTGCTTGCAGCTAGGTAATATCGGACAATATATTGAACATCTTATGCTAGGTCAGCTGTTAGTCAGTTGTTATGTTTTCTCCCGTTTTTGCGTGCCACAATACAATATGTAAATGATACTTTGTTTTTGGATGATAAAATGTTGACTTTGGTCCACAGGAGGTAAAAAAGCAGCCCCCATTGAGTTTATTTTTGTAAAACAAATACAGACTTCTCAAATACATGTACTGATTTTAGCCACAATAGTTATTCTGACCACCAACAACGAAAACCTTTTATTAACGGTGAGTAATGTTTTGCTTTGTGACTTTTTTCTATCAGTTGTATCATTGAGTATAATACATTGAAAACAAGAAGATTTAAGTTCACCATTAAGTAAAATGTTAACATCTTCACCATATATCTTCTGTCGTAATTAATATGAGTTAAAGAGTATGTTTAGTGAATAATAACTCCTTTTCAGAGCAGAGTTACTGGTTCAGCGAGTCTGGCGGGAAGTGTTTGCAGGTCTGCGTATTGTAATGAGTGTCTTCATTCTACTGCTGCTGGAAATGGTAACGTGTCTGCTGCGCCATATTGTACAACAACTGTTCATAGGGCTACTGCTGCTGATTGGGGACTATGTACTCAAGCCTCTGCTCAGTGCGCTCTACAATGGCTTCCTGCAGCCAGTCCTAGTGTTTGTGTGGAACATCAACTCAGGAGTGCGCAATGCATCTGGCCCTCTATTGGACATCACTCAGCGACTGGCAGAACAGGTGGCTCTGGTGCTGAGGGCCTTCAGGCTGGTGGAGTGGAACACTGCTGCATCACACCGCAGCAAAGAGTCTCAGCAAATCTGATTGGTTATGGGTGCATCATGTGATATTATGACAGACGAATACAAAATGTTGCCAGATTTTAATGTGCAATGCGATTCCAGAAAACAATCCAAAATGTCAATTGGTACTTTGTGATGTGCACTCTGAAATACCCCTTGCCTGGTTAATGGGACTGAAAGTCAGCAAGGCTCTTTGGCATTGGTTAGATGCTTGACAGCCATCCACATTAAAGAATCTTGCCATGTAAGGTATCACCAATAATTCTCATTCCAAATTTTTCATTCTAATGAGACATTTATGAAAAAAAAATAGGAGAGAATCACCTTTGCCATTTGGATGTTATTATGCAGTTTGAGGCAGAGAGAGCCAGGGGCCATCCACAAATGTCAACATTTTCATGAGCATGCAAAACATATGTGTTGAGTTGGCTTGGGGTGGGGTGGGGTGGGGTGGATGAGGGTGTTCAGGTCAAGTGTAAGTTTTGCATCTGGAAAAAAACGTCAATATTTGTACCTGACCTGAATTAATCCCAGAATCATGTTTTTAGATATAGGGTTGGTTGGTTGCTTTCACCTGTTTAATATGTGAATGTTTTTCAGCAAAAAAGGGTATTTTAGTGAAAAATGTGTTACTTGTAGTTGGTACCTGAAAATGCTAAATTGTTCTCTAGGGTTTTTATGTAATGCTCCATATGTACGTAAAATACAAAAGATAATCTGTGTGTTGACAATGAAATGTGTCTAATTTCATGACACTGTTGATGTACGAAAATGTTCACTTTGTATACTTATGGCATAGAGGGGATTCAAACATAAAACAAAAAAAAAGAAAAAGAAAAGAAAAACTTATGAAAATGTTGACAATTATGCCAGGTGGCTTCTTGGAATCTCGGTAAATGATGATGCTTATATTATGATGAACTGTTGTGCCATGATAGTCACCTCTGACAGCTTATTGTGGAGCAGGGCCTGACCTTTTATGGTTAATTTATTGGTTAGTCTATACAGATGTTGTTGTTGTGATACATTCGTTAGGGAGTTTTTCAAACAGGTTCTGTTACTCACTTTTTTTCTCATTCAAAAACATGCTCTTATTTTTAGAAAATATCTGAGTCAGTCAATTTACATGTGTATTTTGGCATGTATGTGAATCACAAATCTGCTAAATAGTGATTGCTGCTAGACTGGTCAATCAGCAAAATATTTAGCTGGTGGTAAACAGTGATATGGTTGATGTTCGGGTCAGAACTCATGGGCAACTTTCATATCAGGATGATTGTTATGGGGTGATGTGTATCTATAGATGTGCAATGCCCTTCCAGGTACCACCACTGGTGTATAAAAAACCTGTTTTTGTATTGTACCTCCCATCTGGCAACTTCTTATTCAGATGTAGAGTAACTTGGGGTGGGGGGTGGGGGTGGGAGTGGGGGTGTTACCATACATGTAGCACAGCCCCTGAGCAATCAACAAATGTACACTCATACATGGTGCAATTTCATTTCACTTGCCAGAGAGATAAGGCAACATTAGTACTTAACACTTACACAGGTGCTTCATTTTAATGCTATATCTTCCTGTTTTTAAGGAAACTTACATTATTTATAATTTTTGGTGCTGTAGTTTTGTTGCAGAAGATGTAAACTCAATGCTGAATAAGAGTGGCACAGATGTCTCACTTTCAGTACAGGATAAGATAACAGGCGTCATATTCATTGCTGATTTTTACATAGATTTAAAGTGATTTTTCTCACAAAACTTTACTTCCATGGCATAGTTGCAGTTCTGAAGTGTCCAGACTGACCTACATATGTACATATCAAACATGACAAGTTTTAATGAAAATGACACAAGAATATGTAGGTCCACACTTTTTTGAGACTTACCAAACCACAGGATGATCTACATATATATCCAAAGTCGATGCACAAGGCAATTCCAAGCTACATATTATGTATTTCACAACCACATGAATGTCATATTTTTACAGAGGGAAGGGTGTAGTTTTGAGCTGATACATAGTGTTAAAAAAAGACATGATTTTTTTACCAACTTAAGTGATCATTCAAAATACTGAGTGTTTTGAACATGGAAAAGTATTGAAAGGATGACTTACCATCACCATGGTGCTACTACCTATTGTTGACGGAGGTGAAAAGTGGACTGAATTGCAAATGCATTAAGTGTTTATGTGTGAACTTATACAGATCTGTTGTTTTTATAGGTAGAGGATAGTCAATATAGTCAAAGGGGACTCTGCACCTGTGGCATTTAGAAGATGTGCATAAAGAACACAGTTTAACAATTATAAGCACAATATTTACTTTATCAAAACATGTATCTAGTATTTTATAATTTGCAGGTTTTCGATCACTACAATACATAATTTTGTTTTTAGCATTTGATATAAAAATAAATTGGATGTTAATGTTTGTTTTCCTAAAAAGGTGCATCAATGCAGTATGCAAGAAAAGGTAAAAGTATTGTTCCAAGTGGTACCCTAACAGTGTATCAACTTTTTAAATAGATAATTGTCAAGATAATTATTGAAGAGAAAGTGTGTTAGGACAGACAGGTTCATCCTTCATGCTCATGACATGCCACTGCATCAATGTAAGAGCAAGAAGGTGTATGAACACTTGTTTCCACAGCTTGATCATGGAGGTGGGGGTAGGCACCTGCTGGCAAAGTTGTTTCATACTGAACACTGCCAATTTATAAACTCTAGAGTCTGACTGATCCTTGTTTTTTTACGGATACCGATATATCTTGGTATCGGCAGAGTTTACTGAGTCCGACACCAAGAAACGTTTGAATTCGGTTTATAGGGTAAACAAAACAAAACAAAAAAAAACAAATGCAGCTTGATATGTGTGTTGAAAAACTTCTTGTGATACACACATAAACACGCGTGTGTGGGAAAAAGCAAGGACACATGTTTTAGTATGTGTTGCTTTATTGTGCCAATAAACCACCTGTGAGAGCAGGAGGTCATGTGATGACCTGCCGCATCTTGTCGCTGCCGTGAAAATAAATCACAGTGTGAGGACGTTGCATACTGATCCTGAATCCTGTGAATAGGTAATATCCGATTTGGTCAGGCTCTAATAAACACATTTCATAATGTTATTGTAGTTGATTATAATACTCAACTTGTGTCTCTGAATACAGATGTGAGATGCCTGGAGATGATGGTACAATGCATCACATTGATCCAGGGAAAGTCATCTGTATAAGGCTGAATGGTCTGGTGCAATTGTAGCTTTTTTGTTCTCAAACAAAAAACTAATGATAAATAGATGCTTAACACATAGTTGTATGTTTCTCAGTTACTTGTCACAGAAAAGAATAGTCCTGTACATGCATTCACCTGGTTACTTGTCACAGACAAGCATGGTCCATATATACTCTGTACATGTCATATACTGGCATGACCCCATGTTTACTCAGTTGTCAAAGACAAGCATGGTCCATATATACTCTGTACATGTTATATACTGGCATGACCCCATGTTTACTCAGTTGTCAAAGACAAGCATGGTCCATATATACTCTGTACATGTCATATACTGGCATGACCCCATGTTTACTCAGTTGTCAAAGACAAGCATGGTCCATATATACTCTGTACATGTCATATACTGGCATGACCCCATGTTTACTCAGTTGTCAAAGACAAGCATGGTCCATATATACTCTGTACATGTTATATACTGGCATGACCCCATGTTTACTCAGTTGTCAAAGACAAGCATGGTCCATATATACTCTGTACATGTCATATACTGGCATGACCCCATGTTTACTCAGTTGTCAAAGACAAGCATGGTCCATGTTTACTTAGTTACTTGTGACAGACAAACAGGACCTCCATATTTACTCATCATATGGTACACCTGCATACTCCCATATTTACATGGTAAATGTCAACACACAGGGATCATCTCTGTGTTTTTCCACTTGTATCTTCTGCCCCATTTTTACATATTTGCTTACAAAATCTTTGGCCATGGCTGATGCTCAACAGATTCTGGGTACTATCTGTCAAAGTCAAGAAATCTGTACATTTAATGTATGTCTAGATATTTAATGTACACCTGGTCTCCACCAGCAGTGTGAATATATACAAAGACACAATGAATCAGTGTCTTGACTTGGAATTTAGTTTAAGTGAATAATTATGTCATAGTAGCATTTTTTTTCTCAAATATAATCTGAATAATTTTTCATTGTTTGAGATTTTTTTTCTTCTGGACATCCCTACCACACGTTTTGCCTGGTTTTCTACTGTTGATTATAAGTATGACCTAATATTGATTCATAAGAGAGCATATTACTTTATATTACATAGATGCCACTTCTAGCTTGAATAGGCGAATAACTTCCGGCATTGTTTGGCTGCTCAACCTGAATATTAATAGACGGTTACAGAGGGCCTGATCTTGGCTGCATATTTGCATGTCCGTAGCCATAGTTACATATCAGTAGCCAGTCATGCAAGGTGTCATTATTATTGGCACCACAGACTTTAATTTTGGGTGGGAGATCTCCAAGTTTTGTGCCTGTTTGGAAAATCCTGCCTCAATCCCACTTCGTGAAGCATATCTCCCATTTAACTATGGAAACACTACCACAGTAAAATTATGCTTAAATTCCTTAACATGGGCATTTAGGCTTCAAATGTATCTGAGAATGTGCCTTCAATGTTAAATTTACAAAGAAGTCTTGTTAACACTACGCCCCCACCCATTTGGTTGCTATGTATCCTTGCAGTCTCACTGAAACTGTATTCTTGGGGGGGGGGGAGGGTACCTTTTACCAGGTACCCTGGAGAAAGAGTCTTACCTGTTGCTAGGTACCCTGGGGAAGAGTCTTGCCTCTTGTTAGGCACCCTGGGAAAGAAGCTTACCTGTTGTTGGGTATTCTGGGGAAGAGTCTTACTTCTTGCTAGTTACCATAGGGAAGAGGCTTACCTCTTGCTAGGTACTCTGGGGGAAGAGTCTTACCTCTTGCTAGGTACTCTGGGGGAAGACTCTTACCTCTTGCTAGTTACCATAGGGAAGAGGCTTACCTCTTGCTAGGTACTCTGGGGGAAGAGTCTTACCTCTTGCTAGGTACTCTGGGGGAAGACTCTTACCTCTTGCTAGGCACCCTAGGGAAGAGCCTTACCTCTTGCTGGGTACCCTGGGGAAAAGTCTTCCCTCTTGCTTGGTACCTTGGGTTTGAGCTTCTGTACAGGTTCCAATGCAAGGAAATGGTCACTATAAAGCAGCTTGTTGAGGAGGTTGAACCACCTTTCTTCTCCACAATTATCCTAGCTTCACTCAGTGTAGGATCAGTTCCTAAGATACTTCCATACCATTGAAATCTATGTCATTCATGGTAAATAGTCATTTTGGGTGGCCAACTTTTGTCAAACAGATTATCATTACATGTAGTAACTTTCAGCATACACTATACAAAGCTAAACAAACTTATTTTCTGAATGACAAGCAAGCATAATTTGTCTAATTTACATTAATATGTGTCATTATGTCATAATTTGTCTAATTCACATTAATATGTGTCATAAGGCAGGAATATTGACATTGTCATAGTCATTATTCTCCACACGAATTAGAGCATTAAATTAAAAATCAGTCAGAGTGAAGGGTGTACAAAGCAGTCAATCACTTGTTTGCAATCTCATTTCACATAATTTTTATTGTGGGACCCAGGAGTTGTCAAATGATGTGTTCTACTTTGTAAAACAAAGATGGCAGCACTGTGTAAGCATTTGTGAATTTTGTGTTTGTGATACTCAAGTTTTTAACAAGACTTATTGTTACAAATTTTTAAGAGGCACATGTATTTGTGTGTTTAATATTTTTTTGTGCTTTGTTTTGTTTTGAAAATGTAGTTATGCATCTGTTGATCATCATAAATCTGAGTTTAGGAACATTGAAACTTTGTTAAAATAACACTCAGAAATCCAACATTTTCACCTAACAACACAAGTTTTGCTGGAATTTAAGTCAAATTCATTTGCCGTTTGACTCAATTATCTTAAATTGAGAAATCAGACACATTTTCGAGGGAACATAGCCTACAATAGAATGCCAACTCACTCCAGGCTGGCAACTGAACTGGATGGACTGTGAGTGGCCAGATGTAGATGACTTGCTTCAAGGCTCTCAATATAAGAGATTCCATTCACGCTATGCATGTACAAAAATTGATTGTGAGAAGTCTGTGGGTTTGCATTACCTTCAGAACAAAGTTACCAAGGTCTTTAGCAATTTTGTCGGAAGTGAGTTGCTGTTTTGTTGGTGTGTGTGTGTTGTTGTGTATTACTTGCATGTTATTAAACATTCTTTACCCATAACCCTCAGCTGTAACACTTTGAAGTGACTTTGCTGAGAAAAACAGTAGCTACGTACCATATCATCACAAAGTTTAACACATTGGATCCAATAACTTAATTTTTTTTTTTTTTTTTTTTTTTTAAACAATATTTTTGCCTGATTTAAAAGCCTCTGAAGTGCAAATTAAGAACTTTTCATCAGAAATGGATTTCTTTGTGCACTAAATGCTTATTTGCTTATATTCTGTTCATAATCTATTGAAGGGTGTTGAAAATAAAAGAGGAGAGGAAATAACAAACAAGATTTACCTGTCCTTATAAATGTTCTTATCTGCTCTTTGAGGTGGCATTGTCTTTGGGTGCAGTTCCTGATTGTGTTGTAGATCTGTGTGCTACTCTTACTGTTAAGTTGCCACACAAACAGGCTCATGCCTTCTTAATGTGGACATTTTAAACCATATATCAAATGCACCAACATTTGCTCAGTTGGAACCACTTCTCACGTACACATCTTTGAAGGCTTCGTTTATACATTTTTTATCCTAGTTGAATGATATTTGTATATAGACCAAATAATGATGACTCACTTCAACAGCAGCTTCACATTTGTCATTTTTGCCAAATGAAAACAACAGTGGTGCTTTTATCATAACTATTTACTTGCTCAAGCATTTTTTGTAAACACTTGCAAAACATAATCCAAAATTTTTTGTGGTACTGGAAGTGTCACGCAGCCACTGTAGACTGATGTAGACTAATAATAAAAGTTGCAGTGCTACTGGCCCACCATATCCTGAAGTTTAATAAACATCTGCAACATTAAATCTTCTGTGTGTGTGTTTTTTTTTTTTTAGCTCTGCTGACCAAAGGTCGCAGAGCTTATGCGACCCCTCATGTCTGTCCGTCCGATGATGTTGGTGCTTTGGTTAGTCTGGAATCTCTTTGCTGTCAGTGTTGGGTTTGATATTTATGAATATGGGTCATGTTTTCCTACATAACTGTATTACACTCGAGACGTCCGTCCGTAAACTTTTGTTTGTTAGTGCGATACCGTCCACAGTTTTCAAGTTAGCCCAATATAACTTTCAGGACTTATAGGGTGTATGAAAATCTAGGCCGAGTTCGATACTTTGAATATTGGGGTCATCTCGTGAATGCTCTGCACCCCACAATTCTTGAGATAGGCCCATGTAACATTTAGGAGTTATAAAGTGTATAAAAATCTTTGTCGACATCAATGTTGGTGGCACCACCTATAGTATTATGTAATATATAGGTCAAAATGTGAAAATCTTGTGACCGCAGTACTGTCCACAGGTTTCAAGTTAGCCCAATATAACTTTCAGGACTTATAGGGGGTATAAAAATCTAGGTTCATTTCGATATTGGTGGCACCACCTACAATATTATGCAATACAGGGGTCGAAATATGAAAATCTTGTGAACACTCTAGCATCTTTATTTTGTGGCAGATCTTCACCAAATTTGGTGGGATTGTGGGGGAGGTCAAAGTCTAAGTTGGTAATGATACTAGTGGTGCCATCTATAATTTGATGGAAATTATGAGCCAAAATGTGTTTTAAGACATAAAATTCTATATCTTGAAAAGTAATTTGATCAGACTTGCCAAATTTATAGGACATATAGACAATGTCCAAAGCTAGAATCACATATAATATCAATGACCTTGACCTATTTTGTGAGGTCACCATGCCTTTAAAGTTGAAAGAGGTGATTTTGTAATGGCAGGGTATAGCTTGGACTTCAATGGCAATGTCAGTACAGCACCAGGCAGGCCCATGGGCCTCTTAATCTGGGTGACCTATATCTTCTGTCCCAAGGTCACTGAGGACATAAAGTTAAGGACTCGCTCATTGTTGTCTTGGCACATGCAACAATATTCATCACAGGAGTTGCGCAAATAAGCTATGATTACATTTGGAGCATAGCGCCATCTGGAGGACAATTTTTGCATAAAGCTTTATATGTTCAGAAGCCACTTGAGGACCCACAGCTTTGAAATGAACAGGTGCAATATAGCTACGATGCCAGCAGAGCATTGGGCTCATGGGCCTCTTGTTTCCTCAACTGTGTTTACTGAAGTTAAAGTGTATGTATATGAACTTGTTAAGCCCTTTGTACACATGCAGTTGGGCAGCTTTTATGAGCAGAGAACTTCCAGAATTCTATTGGGATTTTTGGCAACTGTAAATATATATACAAAAAATGACCTATACAATTTTATCATGCTTTCCCCTTGAGGGTAGGGGCATTTTCATCTTACATGTACTTCCACATGGGGTGTGTGGGGGGGGTGGTGGGGTGAATGGCTCCCCAAGCTAGGTGGGTCCTGTGGGTGGCTCTATGATGTTCTTAATCTCCTTTGTTGCTGCAGAATGTGAAGGATGCAATGGCCTGATTTTTTCGTGGCACGAAGGTTCTGGAGTTGGTTGGCAAAAGACCAATTTATGCTGCTGTATTTCTCAGGGGAACACAACAGTTCACGTGCATGTTAACAACTTGCTCAAGTTTTTCACTTAAACAGATTTTGTAACCCAGTGGTACTGATTAAAATACCATCTGCCAATGTGATTGATGGCCACCATGACCCACAAGTATACTAAAATATGGGGTCCACACACAACTGATATTTATTTTGTGTACTCATTTTTATAGTGAACATCACATTTTTCAAACCTTCCCCCCTAAACAGATGACCTTGATCACTAAACCATGAAATTCTAGAATCCAAAGTTCTTTCCGTGGTAATCCAAAGTAATTTCAGCAATACTTTTAATGTACATGCTGAGCAAGGATTTGCTAACCTTTGACATGGAAAAATGACCAGAAAAGTAAAAAATATTTGGGTACCAGTCTGATTAATTTTAGGAATGTATTTTGAATGTATTCTCACAAATTACAAATTAAACCAGCCAAATTAAATACAGTTAGGTCACCTTACCAGTTAATTTGTTAAACATACAATGGGAAAGTGCATTACCTCAAATTAAATGTACAGTCACAATTTGTAGAATCGTGATAAAGCATAGTTAAACCTGTTTAAAACTTAACAGCCAAACACATTTTTTGTGTTGCAAAGTGTTGTACTGGGGTTTGTAAAAGGTTGACAAAGGGTTTCAAATGGCTGAAATGGTTGCAAACCATTTCAACATTTTAATGCATAAGGTTGCAAAAGTATGTGAAATGGTTGTTAACCATTAGAGAAAGGTTTAAGTGTTTAAAAGGGTTTTAATGCGTTAGGAGGCAATGATTTGGAAAGTGTTAGAAATGGGTTTGAAAAAGGTTTGCCTTTCACTCAAAAGGTTGGAAAAAAGGTTGCAAAAGGTTGATGTGTATGGTGACTGTTAAGTTGAACACAGGCTTTAACTGTACTTACTCTTGTATAAGCTGGAAAACTGTAGCAGATTTAGGTCAAAAATTCATCATAATAGCAACTATGACCATGGCAGACTCAGGTGCTATGGCCATGGCAAACCCAGTTCCGGATCGTAATAGCTACTATGCCATGGTAGCCTTAGTCAAAAAAGAAGGATTCTTTTTAGATTCCCTATAAAATTATTCCTTTTAGATTCCTTTTGTTTTCCATTTGCCCTGTGTTGACTCCATGACCAGTTAGGATTCTTTTTGGCTGCAAAATGCATTGAATACAGCGAAATATTTATGAGGATGGAATCCTTTTCAAAGGATTTCCATATCATTACAAAAAAACTCCAAAAGTTATGTTTCAGAATACAAGTGCATTTATAGGATTTGCATATCATTATCAAAACTCCAGAAGTAATGTTAAGGAATCCTAGTGACTGGGTGAAAGGATTCCCATATCATTAAAAGGAATCAAAAAGTAATGTTAAGGAATCCTAGCTAGGTTCCCTTGAAAGGATTCCAATATCATTTATCTCCTTCCATACTATGGTGACAGGCCTTGGTCAGTGGTTCTGACACTTCCTTAAGACGATAGGCATGTTGGTACTTGAATGAAAGCTCTTTTCATGAAGAATTTAGATGTGCAATTGTCATCATAATTCCAGGTAAATATACGGAAAAATCAGGGAATTGGTATGGAATGAGTTAAAAGAATCCAAAAGTAATGGAAGCTCACACTGATGAGCAAGATGGCCACACCAAAACGATGTACATGATTATATACATGTGTGTAAAAATATAATACACTGTCTTTGAACATTTGCATGCAATTTCCAGATCTTGTCTTCTTAAAACCAAGGAGTGTAGCCTTAATCCTTGTTAAAACCAAATCCTGTAATTGCAATATCAAAAATGCACCTACAGAGATGCTAACATTCAAAATGCTATTTCAGGGACATTTAAGTGAGAACATCAGGGACTGAGCACATTTAGCAAAATTATTTTAAAAAAATACTCAGCTTCAATGCAGGACAAACATGGTAAAGTGGTCAAAATTTTAGCTAATTTCAGGAACTGTCCCTGATGATGAGGGACAGTTGGCATCTCTGTACCTATGGAGGCCTATTCCACAGGAAGTCTCACTATATGCATATATGTAGATGCATGATACATAATTGAAGCAGCAAGAACACTTACACCAATCCAAGCTTTTCAGGCATTTAAATGTATGCAGTGTGCAATTCAGCCTTCCAATTACAAATTCCCACTGTATTTTTATCTCTGGATGTTCTCTGCACAGTCCTCTTTGTTTACATATAAGTTAAACTGATATAACTTACCTCAAAACCTCACAACTATGTAAACTTGAAAAGCTAGATCAGCAGGCACGTCTCTTCACAATGCAACATGGTGGTTATGGCCATGCTCCCGCCAAAATTTAACTCATTCCACCCTGATAGAAGACTGAGTCAACAACTTTCCTTGGCGCGCTCTGGGCGCAATGCGCCCAGAGCGCGCCAAGGAAAGCTGTTGACCATGGGCATATAATTTGGAATGATCTTCCATGCAAGTTTCATCCAAAATATTGAAAAATAATCCCTAAATTAGTAAAATACAATTAGCAGACGACATTTAGATATTAGCGGGAAAAAGCGTCATCAGGGTGGAATGAGTTAAACAACCACACATCACGTGACAGCTAGGATATCACATGTACAGGAATCCAAAAAGAATGCAAAGGAATCCAAAGTAAAGCAAGTCACCCCAAAGGAGTCCAAGGAGAATAGAAATCCAAAGTAATGTTATTGTACCACATCTCTCTCCTCATAAAAGATTCCTTTTTCCCCCAAGGAATCCAAATGATTCCTAAAAGAATTCCCAGTTTGCCTTAGAACTGCAGAAGGAATCCAAATGTAATCCAAAAGGAATCCATTTTCTTGGACTAGGGAGACCAAGTTCAGGATCGTGATAGCTGCTATGCCATGGTAGACCACGTACAGGGTTGATCATAAAAACTACTATGACCATGGCAAACCCTGTTCAAGGTTGATTGAATACAGGGGAACCTCATTAATCCGGACCTCATTAATCCTTATGTCTCATTAATCTGAACACTTCTCCTGGAACAGATTTGCTCATTTCAAGTAATAGTGATTCAGTAATTCAGATGCTTCATTAATCTGAACAGTTCACTGGGGTACAAAGGTGTTCGGATTAATGAGGTTCCACTGTAGCTGCTATGGCTATGGCAGACCCCGTTCAAGGTTGATCATAACAGCAGCTATGTCTACGGCAGACCCACTTCAGGATGATAATAGCTGCTATGCCAAGGTAGACCAACTTCAGGGTTGATCATAATGGCTACTATGACCATGGCAGACCCAGTTCAAGGTTGATCATAATAGGTACTATGACCATGGTAGACCAAGTCCTGGGTTGATTATAATAACTAGTATGGCCCCTATGTCTGATCACTAAAGGGTGCAAGCCACTGGGTACTTTTCAGGCTTCGCTGATTTATCAGGTGAGTAGTGTATCTGATGGTCCATCATCCACTGTCCACCCATCTTCTAGCTGTCAATAAAGTACACTTTGGACTTCTTCAATATTGCTTATGATGATGGACATCAGTAATCACTATATTTAAGAGTGCGCTGTTGAGTGATCTTGTCCTGATTCATCAAAGTTCATGGCTGCCTGTTAACACTAGTTTGAGACTGCAAATGCACAAATTGGACGTAATTCCCAATGTCATAGATCATCAAAATCCTTGCAACATGCTACAATAGAAGACATGCATATTAATTTCCCACCACAAAGCATGGGGTTCACGCGGGTCAATCATGGAGCACACAAATATGGGCATATCACTGTCACAGACAGGGCTAGACACCCCTTTCTCACAAAATTATTCTTTTAGAGAAATCAGGGTTTTTCATCGCCAAAGTCATATTCCTTTGCTACTTCCTTAGTTAGCTAGAAGAATAAATTTGCATCTGCATGTACTAAGTATTCTTTATTTCCAAAATATTAGTAATATTCCGTGTCCCCGCACAGGCAGCAACCTGTATCTCACCAGGCCAGACTACGGTTACTTAGACAACCAGGTATGCAGTTGTGGCGGGAAATTAATATGCATGCCTCATATTATAAAAGCAGCTAAGACAGGCTGTTGTCACAGCCTTCTCTTTGTTTTTGTCCCCCCCCCCCCTTGGGTGGGTGTCACATAAAAACTTCTGTAAAACTATTGGCTGGATTCTCCTCAAACCTTGTAGAAGCATCTCTTGCCTTTCTACCAGATTTGTCCACTCTGTAGTGCTGCTGTCATTTCACGATTGTTCAAATTTTTTTTGGAAATTATGTGCAAATAAGTGTCCATGTACCATTGGTTGTAAAGGGATGTTAGTGTGATAGCATGTGTATGTAATTTACTCCCAAACTCTTGACTAGCTTCTCTATCATTGAAGGGCTCTCCCAAGTTATTACCTGGCGTCAAGTAATGACTTGACAGTGACCTGATCTTGACCCAATCTGAGGTATAAATGACCTGCTTCGCACCTATGTTTCTATCTGGACACCAGCTTGGTGCTTCCATTTGACCTAGAATTGACCACTGAGTTGCATTCTTCTGATCAGAGTCTACCAGTGTTTGACCAGGTTGGACTAGCATGGGCTATTTTTCTTGACCAGAGATACAAGAAAAGATTGGTGCTAGTTGAGCACAATGCACCGAGTGCATCAAGAGAGCAACACGCTGACACGGGACATATGCCATCCTGATAGGCTTTCTCTGCAATTTTCACTATAAACTAGAAGAGACCGATTTTGCAGAGCAAAACCGCAGCTGCCCATCACCCACAGACTCCTGAAGGCCGGATATGGAGACCAAAGTTGAAGTATGCTGTAATTCTTGAAACCAGAAAAACTTGAAAAAATCTCACTTAACTGACCCTGTGACTTTGCCAGTTAGGTCTAGGTCACCCATCTGCAATCCAAACCTAGACATTGGTGGATTACATCATTAAATTTGGTGAAATATACTTTTCATCCAGAAACCATCATGTGACCCTGAGACCTTGAAAAGTAGGTCAAGGTCTTCCATCTGCAATCCAAACCTATGCCTTGGTTACATACACACCATCATCTTACCAAGTTTGATCAAAATTGGTACAATTCTTCTTGAGTTATAGTCTGATAACCAAATTTCACTCAAGTGACCCTGTGACCTTGAGAATTATGTTGAGGCAATCCATCTCCAATGCCAAACTACCCCTTGATAAGATACATGACCCTACCACATTTCTAGAATGATCACACAGAAGCCACCTTTCATAGAAGTGACCTTCAAACTTACATAAAGGTCATCAATCTACAATTTTGACCATGATCTTCACAATGCATGATAAAAAGTATAGACACATTTGTTTTACATGGATTGTGAAAGAAGTCAAGCTGACTTATCGAGTCACTCTCCATGGCACAGATGTTGGCGTATACTTCCTACCTTGCCTGATCTTATCAAGTTTGATTAAGGTTAGTCAAGTCTTGATCTCACACAAACAAATTTCCATTTAAGTCACCCTATGACCTTTGAAGTTCAAGTTCAACAATCTACAATCCCAACCAAGGCCTTGATAAGATGCATCATCCTACTCGGTTTAAATTCTGTGCCCTTCTTTTTGAGTTATTGTCCAGAAAACAACTTTCATGTATTAAAACGATCCAGTGACCTTGACAATTAAGTCATGGTCACCTTTCTGGGATCTCACTCTAGACTTGGGTAAGCTACATCATCCGACCAAGTTTGAGTATATATGACGCAATCCTTCTCAAGTTATTGCCCTGAAGCCATGTGTTGTCAAACAAGAACAAGAACAAGAACAAGAAGCAGAAGCAGAAGCAGAAGCAACAGATGTAAATACAAGAGGTCTGTTGTACTTCATAAATGGAGATACCATAAATACTTTCAATAACAGAACACGAAATTTAAGTAAAATCATTAATAAAAGCAGATGATAATTTACGTCTGGGCACTTTGAGCTGGAAGCCATTAGCTGCCACTGGCATCGTGCACATATGCTACTGTTGGGCTGCAGATGTTTATCTATCAATATTTACATTTGGGGTTTTCTTAAGCATTAGGAGAATAGGAAAACTTTTTATCTTCATTTTTTCAAGAATGCAGTCAATTACATGTGCAAGGGCAATCACAGCAACCTTCTGGTACAGGCACACAGTAAAGACAGGAGTTGCTTGGCTTGTAATCTGTGCCCTATTTTTACCCCCCCCCCCATCCTCATCGCCCCTCCCCCATGTCACAAGATTAAATGAAATAAACCATCCAGACTTATACAGTGTACATTAATGATGTCAACCATTATTCTTGAATGTAACTATGAGAATTGAATGTCCTTTCAGTTGTATTCATCGTCATTTAATTTAAACTTAACGATGGCCATTTTTACATTCAGCAGAAATGCCCATCTGGTTGCAATCATCCACTGATGAATACAATTGAAAGGCCATTCTGTTCCGAAGTACATCTCCTAGAAACCATGCTGCTGGCTCCTGTATTTGGTTAATGTTGTGTCAAAGATATTTGAAGCCACTGGTACAGCCCTCAAGGAAGCTTGCGATCCTGGTCACAGCATTTGCACTTGGCTGAATGCACCAGTATATTTGCCATTGTATTTCCATTTTCCCAAATGGAACTAACGTACTTTTGTGCTTCTACTTTACCTGATGGAATTCAGCATACACACTGCTATATTACTGTTTGACTGATTTGTGCTCGACTACAAGGAACCTGGATAGTGGTCACAGTGTTTCTACTCCCATAGCAAGGCTGCTTCTGGCATTCTGATGAATGCTGGAGTTGAATCACTACTTGATGTGATGGATGGCACACAATATATGACATGCAGCCCCATACCCTGAGCCTACCAGCTCCTTGTACATTCCATAGTACTTACAAAGAAAACACACACTTTGGCAATTACAGTTTTATTTTGTACTCCATCTCGGATGTAACATGTAAATAAATACAGACTGATATATTAATTTTGATTGATGGAAAGCAGTTCATCAAAAAGACAAAATACTGTCTACATTACCATCATCAAGTTCATCATAATTATGTACACACTACATCAATGCTACCAACCAATGGCATGCCTTCACATGTACTTGTCATGTTATCATACATCAATGCAACCAACCAATGGCATGCTATCATACATCAATGCTACCAACCCATGCCATGCCTCCACATGTCCATGCCACGTTATCATACATCAATGCTACCAACCTATAGCATGCCTTCACATGTTCAAGCCTTGTTATCATACATCAATACTACCAACCAATGGCATGCTCTCATACATCAAGGTTACCAACCAATAGCATGCCTTCACTTGTACATGGCATGTTACCATACATGTATGCTACCAACCAATGGCATGCCTTCACATGTATATGCCATGTTAGAGCAGCTCAAGGGTGATCTCTATTGTATTCATACACCAAAGCCATTATGTCTGGTCTTCATAAATCAATTGCCTAGTAAAACAACATAAAAGTGCATTGGCACTGAACCAGAACTTTGTCCTATGGTGTACCACAGCCTACATTTCATACAGTCTACACGGGAAGCTGATCAAGTTAATGTGTTTCATAGGCCACAGTACAGCCATTCCACACATCAAAACAATCTATCATTGTTCTGTACAAGTTCTACCATGTGTTCAGATACAAAAAATATGGTTATATATCACCTTTTCCCTACCCTGCTGGGATTCTATCGTTTCCTATCACTATGTGATACCATTACATGTACATCAACTTTTTGTCTCACAGCTTTTACACATCTTATTGGCTCACAGGTGTGAGCCACCTCTGGTGACTAGTGCCATCTGGTGGCTTTTATCTATGGATCTTACTAGTATGGGGTGTCAACAGGAGCCATTGGGGAGTCATGACATATAGAAACCCTAGTGCCCATGGATCATCTTATTGTTTCAGTGGTGTGGACAGGTATCTCTGGTAAAAAGTATCACCATGTGCACCTTGATAGTGTCTTCAGTGAAAACATTTCATTCCATTTCATTTCATACATTACACAGTCTAGAATTATAAGTTATTTCCATTTGATGACATATTTATAGAATATGCAGTAAAGTGCTATTTTGTCATTGAGTTGTGTATTTTCATAAAACTGCCTGTCCATTAAGTATTGACTATTCCTTTCATTTGTAGTTTAGGTGCTACAATTCGCAGAAAGCAATTGAACTTTACTACTGATTGACCATGATTGTTTGGTGTTTCTACAAGCAGCAGTTTTGTGTGGTCATGTTCTATAGCAGAAGGCAGACCAGACCACAGCCCCACTGCACTGACATCTACTGTCAATATGCCTCACTAAAGTGATTTGTCCCTTCCCTCCTTTACTGCTCTTTATGCTGTCTTCCCAGCAGGACAAAGATTAAGGATCAAGATCATTACTATCTTTCCCTGTTGTAACATCCCAGCAGGACAAAGATAAAAGATAAAAATCATTACTATACCCTTTCCCTGTTGTAACAACAGGCTTTTAAACATTATTCATACAAAAATATGTTCTTCTCAAATCCATGATTTGCCTAGCACACACTACTTTACCCAAAAGTGACTAGACTGAAACCTCAAATTTAAGATAAACATCTCTGTTGCATAAATATCACTTTAAATGGCAAGCCATCCATCATGACAAACATTTATCAAATGAACTTTTGGTCCTACCTGACCCCATATCTCTCCATAGGACATAGTTTCTTGTAAATTTGCTGGAATTCAATGACAGCGGCAGAGTTGACTGCTTCACAAAACAGACTTCCACTCTCGAGACCACCTATTTCAAAGATTGGTTCAGAATGCTGTCACAAGAGGGTGCTTTGGCAGTACCAACAGCACAACTTGCCTGCCTGTGATCAAACCCTGCCTCATCTTGGCACAGACTACACCAAGTGGAGGGTGGCCTGTCACAGCACGTCTTACATGGCAGCTTTTGCTACTTTGGGATTCAGGCAGGACACTGTGCTTGGGGAATATCAGTAATCTACAGATGCCCATATCAATATATCAGTAGGCCACAGCTGTCCATTTTATACACAAGTAATCCTCAGCTCTCCATACTGTGTACACCATCCATGTTACATACATCAGTAATCCTCACCTGCCCACACTGTGTATGCCACAGCCATCCATGTTACATACATCAGTAATCCTCACCTGCCCACACTGTGTATGCCACAGCCATCCATGTTACATACATCAGTAATCCTCACCTGCCCACACTGTGTATGCCACAGCCATCCATGTTACATACATCAGTAATCCTCACCTGCCCACACTGTGTATGCCACAACCATCCATGTTACATACATCAGTAATCCTCATATGTCCATACTGAGTATGTCATAGCCATTCATGTTACATACATCAGTAATCCTCATATGTCCATACTGAGTATGCCATAGCCATTCATGTTACATACATCAGTCTGTCACACTACGTGTAAGCTGAACACCCATGGTATGTCTCTCCATGCCACACCACACCATTATACTTCCACATGCAGTGTCGTGTGTATTGCTGTGGAGGACACTGCCACTTTTCAGGTTGTATAAGAGGCCCAGTTTGCTGTTCCAAACACCCACACAGCTGTTTTTCTCTTCTGCCCTTCTTTCCCAATGATCCAAACAAAGCGTAATAGACAAGCCTAAAAAATCTACCCTCATTATCCCTATTAATTACCTGGGGCACTTACACAACTTTCACAGAGAGAACTTTAACCCTTTGCCCCTTGAATTAAGACTGAGCCAACAGCTTTCCTTGGCATGGTTTGGGCACTAAGTGCCCAAACCGTGCCAAGGAAAGCTGTTGACCTGGGGCATGAGATGTTGATAGGTCCCATCTACAATTCTCAGTCAAACTGTTTTTCATTACTGTTGAAATTGGCCGAAAACACTGAAGCAGACGACATATGACCAGAAGCTGGTTTTGGCCAGTTTAAGGGGGAAAAGGTTAAAGTTATAGAAATAACTATGAAATTACATCTAGAACTGTACAATGATTGTAACAGACAGAGCGCTGGCCAACAACCACGCTGAATAGCGAGCAGTCTGCAGGGTACTTAATAGGGATAATAGGGAGAATCTACAAGTGTCGAGCATGCATATACATTTTACTTATTCCAGTTCATCAGCTGTTACAATTTTGCATTAAAAATATAAATTTTTAAAAAATCACCATATCTGCTTTCTCCAGTGTTTCAGTGAAAGTCTCTAGCATGTGCCGCATCAAACAATGGATCTTAAGCAAAAAATTGAATGCACAAACATCTGCAACAATGACTGCTCCACTTAAACGACTAAGCTCTTGTGTATACATATCAGACTGGTCTATCTGAGGTTAAATCATGTGATAGTCATGTGACAGCAATATATATATATCATTGGAATACCCAATTCTTTGCACTGTATTTTTATTCTTCAGCTCTTGTAAACTGATTCAAATTAATCTTGAATGCTTAACAGAAACCTAGCTTTCATATATGTGGAAAAAAACGATGTCAAGAGAACATCATTATGACTACACCCACCAATCCCCATCTATAAGGCAAATTTCTCCTCCACCAATTCTTCTTTGTTCTTATAAATTTGACAAAACAGGTACAAATGTAAGGCACTGTATTTAATGACAGACTGAAAGACGTCAACTTTCTGCATTAACGAGACATGAGGCTGTGTTGTGATGCATGTGCTCACATGGGGCAGTAGACTACGCAGCCTGGAATGAAGCTGCCATTACCTATACAGACATGTTTACAAGGACAAATATATACTTTATTGACGACATTATCTTTGGTTTCACACTACTATGGCTGCAATTTGTACAGCCAGGTATGTATAAGCTGCACAATGCCAGGTCATGTAAAACAAATGCTTAAAACTATACAGATGCATTGCCAGACACTGGCATGGAAATCAGTATTTTACCCAGCACTGACTACTGTGTTTTAACCTATTTGGCATCCCAAGC
The DNA here is from genome assembly GCA_964020975.1 of Hermodice carunculata. Lineage (NCBI taxonomy): Eukaryota > Metazoa > Annelida > Polychaeta > Eunicida > Amphinomidae > Hermodice > Hermodice carunculata. The sequence continues at coordinate 135,347,906 of OZ026612.1, read as the reverse complement.
AATATCAATATATATTACCACCAATACTGGACCAATATTTTGATTATGCTAGGAAAAAAATTTAACAATGATGCTGACAAGTAGGATTCTGCACATAATTGTCAGCTTTTTACTACAACTGAATGGTAAGCATACAGATACTGAAAAAAGACAATACAGGTCTAATACCAGGCCACACGCCTGTCTGATGCTCTTCCAAAACACCCAACTGGCTCCATCTCATGACCAGCTATCTACATGAATTCCTGTGTCTGCTTTAAGCTAAGTTTATGGTTAGTACTATTGGGACTCTTTATCATGAATCCTTTTTCTTGTACAATGTACTGCCAGTCTCCTGGCCAAAAATCAAAACAGTCCAACAGTTAAAGGTCCCTTGTGTAGTGACTCCAAAACTTGTGCCAAGGATATTCATGTCAGCTTATACGAGTTCCAACTGTACTTGGCATAATTTCGACTTGCAAGTACTTAATAGGAAACATTCATATTAACTGCTGCCCTGCTCCGCATCCCTATCTTGCAATGGACAGAAGGAGGGCAGATCCTATGTATTAAGCATGTCCAAATGTATTTCTCTTGCAAAAATTAACATGTGAAGGGAGTGACCTTAAAAGCTGTCCTTTGCATGTTTTCCAAAAATACAGGGAGCATAATATATTGTGTTATTTCTAGATGCTTTAGTGTCAGGTCCTATCAGTATGCCCTCATATGGTGGAACCACAGCTCTGTTTCTGAGCAACAAGGGACTGCAGAGCAGGGGTGCAGTTAATACAAAGGCATCCTATTCCAGCATTTGAGCACCAGTGGTCCTATTCATAAAACCAAACTAAGTTCAAAATTCAGCTAAGTTAAAAAATTGGACTGTAACTAGGGTAACACTTGACAATCTTTTCTGCTCTTTTTTCTTTGACATGTACCTCCATTTTGAATCAACTCATAATGAAAGTGTTGAAGACTGATATTATACTAATTAGCATCTTCATTAGAAGAATGTGCATGATTAACAGTATTTTCTATGCACAAAATGCAAAATGAGTGTTACCCTGGAGACAGTTACCCTGGTGACAGTTACCCTGGTGACAGTTCAATTTTTTAACATGGGTGTAAATTTTGAACTTAGTTTGTTTTATGAATTCAGCCACTGATCCTTACATGCAATACATTTGCATTGGTGGTTTTCACAATCCATAACTTTCCATTAACCTGCACGTGATACTGGCTAACACCGCAAATTAACCTTGTCTTGTTTTTGTATAACACTGTGTGTTGTGAGGAAGAGAGGTCCACAAGAACAGCTGCAGCTGTGTCTAACACATTGCTGGCACAAACACATCACATGCACCAATACTGCATGAACAGCCAGAGCCAAACTACAAAACCATCCAATCAAAGCACCAATTCATCAAATTCATTTCAAATCTGTATAGTTATGTCAATGCTGCAACTGACCACAAAAATAGAAATCATTCATCCTGGATTTTCACGGGAAACCCAATCTATTGAAAAATGTCAGTTTTGTTCCTTATCTTGACAACACCCATCAGGGATGCAACATAATAATTATACACATTCTGGGGCACTGAAAGAATCAGCACCCATCAGGGATGCAACATAATAATTACACACATTCTGGGGCACTGAAGCATGAATCAGCACCCAGCAGGGATGCTACATAATAATCATAAACATTCTGGGGCATCAAACATAATACTCTGGAATGTTCTTTTAACAACATCTGTAGGCACTGACTGGGAATGAGGCACAGAATAATTACAACAGAGCATGTGCAGAGCATCACTGGTAAATCTGCTCCGATTGATTACCTCCCATGGTGTCCCATGTACATAATAATGTCAACTCAACTTCCTGACAAAGATGCTCCCTTCAAAGTTGAACAGCCACCAATGAAAGTGTCAGGTCAAATGAGAAGCACCAGCTGCATGCAACTGACAGAACTGGAATATTCTTGCAAAGCACGATGGTGCTATTCTTTCTGAGAACAAGTTAAGACAACAGTAAGGCTCAGCAAGCAGTTTGTGTGGGGCTGGGCAGAGCCCCTGTTGCTACACGTTATGTCAGGTGACACTATCTCTTTGGTTACTCAAACACAATGCCTTACAATTCCACACTTACCAGGCATTAGTTTGTAAACAATGAGACATTTTGTTTTCGTAAGTCTTAAAAAGGACTAAGTTTGTTTCCAACTTACTTTACTTAGTTTGTTGCTCGTTTGTTTTGATCATACAGATTCCACTCTTAGTGCATGTGGCATATTTCTTTCTTTAAGCACTCATCTGAGCAAAATTGGTCAAATACCATTTGACTGTGTGTTTCTTCCTGTGCCGGTATCAGAGGGATACACACAGAGCCTGCGGTACCAAAGCTATTGCTTCTTACACTGTCTTTGAACACTAGATGCGAGGAATGGGTACCAACCACTCTCTTTACAGGAAACAACCTATGTTATATACCATACAGCATACTCACAGGGATTTTCATAACAATCTTTTACTTTAAATGCTGTTCTGAACAAAACACCCAAACCTTATTAACAAGTTACAAGTTAAGCTGATTTCATATTGAAAATAAATGAAATGCAATCACAGATTGCTGGAAGTCCGTGTAGGTCTCTTCTGCCTGCAGCCCTCAAACTTGACCTCTTGACCCATTTTTGTCACAGAAAATTCTTGGGCCTCTGTACATGTGTATGTGTGTGATGTTTCACAAAGCTTCAACAAAGGTCAAAGGTCAGAAACGAACAGACATAAATGTAAGATGGACACACTGACAATGCATCTATTATACATATGCCCCACCTTTAGTACAAGGAGAGCACAATTATCAACATTTCTGAAAAAATACATAAAACAAAATGTAAAAAGGTATCAACAACTAAATAAAAAGCTTTGACAATAATCAAGTTTGAACAACCTGCTGCTAAGCCCCATTTCTGGTAGACAAATAGGAACCTGGCACCACAAGTTAAGCACTGCCTGTATGTGACAGTATATGTACACATAAACCGGCACACAGAGCTTAGTTAAGCACTGCCTGTATGTGACAGTTTATGTACACATAAACTGGCACACAGAGCCTGGTAAAGCACTGCCTGTATGTGACAGTTTATGTATACATAAACTGGCACAGAGAGCCTGGTAAAGCACTGCCTGCATGTGACAGTTTATGTACACATAAACACTGACACAGAGAACCTAGTAAAGCACTGCCTGTATGTGACAGTTTATGTACACATAAACTGGCACACAGGGCTTAGTTAAGCACTGCCTGTATGTGACAGTTTATGTATACATAAACTGGCACAGAGAGCCTAGTAAAGCACTGCCTGTATGTGACAGTTTATGTATACATAAACTGGCACAGAGAGCCTAGTAAAGCACTGCCTGTATGTGACAGTTTATGTACACATAAACTGGCACAGAGAGCCTAGTAAAGCACTGCCTGTATGTGACAGTTTATGTATACATAAACTGGCACAGAGAGCCTAGTAAAGCACTGCCTGTATGTGACAGTTTATGTACACATAAACTGGCACACAGAGCTTAGTTAAGCACTGCCTGTATGTGACAGTTTATGTATACATAGACTGGCACAGAGAGCCTAGTAAAGCACTGCCTGTATGTGACAGTTTATGTATACATAAACACTGACACAGCAGGCATAGAAAGCAAGACTGAACCAGAAAAGCAAAATAAAGAGGCTAATATAAATATGCTAATTACTTAATTTGGAATGATATGCAGGATTTCTCCTTGGAAATCAGGCCAGCTTGTTCTGTCTCAACTTTGGATCCTGTAGTTTTGATGAGAGGTGGTGTACCGTGTCAAGCAATTCCAGAATAACATGTCAAGTTTTCCATAGCAATATGTATATACCTAATATATACCACTGACATGACAAACATTGGAGTATGCACCATTCACATTGTGACTAACATCGGAACATGTACCACTGAAATGGTCACAAACGTCTAAATAGGTACCACCGAAATGGTCACAAATGTCTGGATAGGTACCACTGAAATGGTCACAAACGTCTGAATAGGTACCACTGAAATGGTCACAAACGTCTGAATAGGTACCACTGAAATGGTCACAAACGTCTGAATAGGTACCACTGAAATGGTCACAAACGTCTGAATAGGTACCACTGAAATGGTCACAAACGTCTGAATAGGTACCACTGAAATGGTCACAAACGTCTGAATAGGTACCACTGAAATGGTGACGGACATCTGAAGGGTGACACAATACAGGTTTAGTGTCACACAACAGACACAAAATGGATTGCCCTTAAACACCAAGTATCCATGGTGATACCTGGTTTGGTCACATGCATCCACAAGTTACACTTGGTTCAATGACCAATATAATGAAAATAGTGCACGGTTCACTTTGTGACAAGTCACTATCTCAGCTTTCAAGTGTCTCATACTCAAGCGCAACAGTTTTCCAGCAGTTTGAGCTGGAGCTTTGACCGGATGCCCGCTTGAAAGCTCCCCAGAATCGGGTCCCTGTAAAATTTCCGACTCCAAACAGCATTCCTCTTTTTGATATTTCACAGAGCTCGGAGTGCTACTGGTATAGTTTTTCACATCATTTTGTGGAAGAGTTGCAAATAATTTCCCCGTGAAAAAGGCAAGCCAGGTCAGTTGACAATTTACAAATATAAAGTCTGGTACCCGTTCGGGTAGCCAGGTATGAGCTTTAACCACAGGCAGGTACCCAGGTACAAAAATTGGTACTAAGTCAATGCACTGGTTTAAGCATATACCACAGTGGTTTAAGCATATACCACAGTTGTCTTGAAGCTGGACATATACAGTGGTCCCTGTCTTCAGAGACCACCTGTCTTCAAAGACTACTTTTTCAGGACACTCTGCTTTGTGCATGTGCTTTTCATTTTATTTATACCTCCTCTGAAAGACCATGTATCACCAGATGTCAATTTGGTCATCCCTCCGAGTGGCCTTTTAAGACAGGTTACACTGAGCCCTGCATCTTGAACAAGATCAAGTATTGCATAGCAATACATAGTCCCCCACCAGAAAATAGATACCCCAGACAAGCTAAAATTTATGAAGCGTCAAAGGTCAAGGTCACAGTGATCCAATTTTGCTGCGTGACACCTCCCTACACCATCAAGTGTCCACCCACAAAATTTGGTAGCTGTAGGTGTGATGGTATGGCCCGGACAAGCTTAACCCTTTCCCCCTCACATTACTTGGGTTTCGGTCCACTCTATTCCTCGAATTAATTCCTCATGAATGGTAAAAATGTGCTATGAACACACCAAAACTGTTCCTGTCTAGTCCCGCATTCTAGGAACAGGTGTCAGCACATGTAGGTAGTATAATTGATTCAACATCGTAGTTTTCCATAGTGACATTTCATTTGTGGTAAAATTTATAGATTTATTTGTCCATGCAGTGTAAATAATCATTGATTGTCGTTTGCATCAATTAACAGTGTTGAAATCTGCAGAAAAAAATGCAAGTTTCCACAACTTTGCATTCCCTGTAGGACCATGTTTGTTTTCAAATGACTGGAATGTTTTGTATCGTGCGAGAGCCCAATGTCTTTTCTATTTTGGGATACTCTCCTCTGATTGGGTAAATTTGATTTTCTGCCATAAAAATCAGTCAAATTTGATGATGATATCCATATTTGGAAACTCCTTCTAGGTTATGGGGTCATTGATCCACATAAGGTATGCGAAACGCTTCGACACCATCGGAAAGCACTCTAGGCTGCTGGTGACAGCCGAAAAGTACTTCACTTTCCCATAACTGCTGAGCTATGCATTGAAACCAACAAACATGGATGCTGTTCTCTGATAAACTTTCCAAAATGGGCAGGATAAAAGTGATGCAACAAGTTTATTTTTGCCATCCATTCTTAAAGTTTGACGCATGAACATCCCACACAAAATACACTAAAGGGGAGAGACGCATTGTGAACAAAACAAGTGGATATGAGCTGCGGAAAGCCTCAAATTCATTGAATGTGCTGAATATGCATTGTAAACAGTGTATTGTCGATTGATGGTCTTTTTCACATGATTAGTAATTTCAAGGAACAAATGCTCCATCCTTCTTTTTAGTTGCAATGTTAATATGGCGATCCGAAGGAAACAATACAAAAATGCCTACTTCAGCTGATGGTTTTCATGATTTGCCTATAAATGACAATCTAAAGAAGGAAAAAATGATTTCCATACATGCACTGAAAAAGGCCAGATGCGGCCAACTTGAGGGGGGGAAAGGGTTAAACTTTAACCTCAGTGCTGTGGGGCCTGTGTTTATATGCTCCAAAACGCAGGTTAAAAAACAATTCCACAGCACTAGGGTTGGGGGGAGTGTGTGTGTGTGTGTGTGTGTGTGTGTGTGTGTGTGTGTGTGTCAAAAGTCCAATACCCAACTTTAGTGTGAGACACACCCCGATGAAGTGGATATATGGCCCAGACAAGCTAAAACTTTAAGGGGGGTCAAAGGTCACAGTGACCCAATTTTGGTACACCACACGCCCCTATCCTATGAAAGGTCCACACACCAAATTTGGCAGCTGTAGGTGTTATGGTACAGGATATATAGCTTGGACAAACTAAATCTTTACGGGAGTCAAGGTCAAGGTCAAGGTCACAGTGACCCAATTTTGGTGCGCAACACACCCCTACTCCATGAAGTATCCACCCACTAAATTTGGAAGGTGCAGATGTTGTGGTATAAAAAAATACAGTCTAGACAAGCTTTGCTGGAAGAACAGACGGAAGGACAGGGTACAAACCTCTAGTCCCGCTGGGGTGGGGGTGGGGGGGACTAACAAAAGCATGATCCTTTAACACATTTCTCTGATCTACAGGGCAAGCTGGACAGAAACAAGTTAGCCGACAGTATGTTGACGAGGGCAGGCTGTATTTGACAGTCTTATCAGCCACACAAACTGCTTTGCTATACATGAATGTTGTACAAGCTCACCACAGCCACAACAGAGGTACACTGACAATGCACATCATCCAATATCCCTATCACGTCAGCTACCCTTTAAACACCAGTTCAGCGAGATTAACAGCTTATCTCACATCAAATCCTCTTTCATGAACTGTGACAATCTATGTTCTACACCCCCATGCCAAACACACTTGTTGTACCATCCTACAACAACCATTGACGGTAATTGGTTTCACATTTAACCACAAAGGGGGAAATACTTCTTTATGCATTGGTAATGCTGTACAAACCAGCCTGCTCCTCTGTCATGACTTTCAAAGTGTCTCCCACCAGTTTGACAGGATAGGTGAGCGTCTCTAGTGTTTGTTCAATAAATAAGCATGAGATCTTGCACGGTCTGCTATCAGTCCTCTACCATCCTTCATTGTGGCTACAGCTACAACAAGTCATTGAGGCCAGAGATGTTGAAATCCTCTGGTAAGTAGTTCTGTCCTGGTTGCTGAAGCTGTCCTCCCATTGGCTGCTGCATTTGCTGCTGGTCACTAGGTGGCAGCACCTGCGCACCCTGTTGTGGGCCCTGTACCCTCAATTGCTGCTGCATGAGCATCTGTTGTTGTTGCTGCTGCTGCATGCGTAGCTGCTGCTGTTGCTGAAACAAGTGAACATAATACACTACAGGTCCATGTCCAGAGGTTACAAAGGGCCAAATAACACACTGAAAGCACCACCTGAAGGCAACAGAGTACACTGCCTGGAAACTGGAATTCAAAAAATTACTTTAGATTTGTTAAAAGCACTCTTACTTTTCTTTATGTGTGCCACAATGTTGTCACCCTGAAAAATTTTGCAATACATGTACAAGTATGCTGAAAAATATATCCCTGGGCAAACAGAAAGGCTTTAACTCAACTGGAAACAAAACCTCAGCAAAGAAGACATTTTTAAAGTGTTAAATCAATGTACCTGCTGGTTCATCAGTAACTGCTGCAGCTGTTGCTGATTGGGCTGCTGTGGTTGTGATGCCTGTTGCTGTGCAGCTGCCTGAGCTTGAGCCTGGGCTTGGGCCTGAGCTTGAGCTTGAGCTTGAGCCTGAGCCTGGGCCTGGGCCTGGGCCTGGGCTTGAGCCTGCTGGTGCTGCAGCTGTAGGCGTTGGTGCTGCTGCTGGGCTGTAAGTATAATGGTACATGTTGATGGACTGAATGGCCTGACAATGCACGATACGGTAAAAATTTCATGCAACAGTATACATCATTGCACCCCCAATGCACCATACCACACATTTAGCAAACCCACATGTAAATTATTTATTCACATTGAATCTTGACCCCCATGTCACCATGAAAATTTACTCATCTCCTACATTCCATACATGAGCTATGGGAATGGACTCCTGAATTCTTAAAGCATACAAGATGACATAAATTTACATGTAACAGTCTAGGTGCAAATAATTCCTTTACTACAATTCACACCAGGAAACCACATCGAACATAATTATATATGAATGTTTCTTTGATAGCCTATATCAGACAGAATTTATTCATTTGCCCTATTAATTTTCTCACTAATGATGAACTTAAAAATAAAATGTGTATTTCAGTTGGTTTAGCTGGACTATGGAGACCAGGAAGCTCCAGCTAGCTGATACCAGACACTGCTATATGCAAAAGCAATCTGCCCCCTTCAAGAGGCGACGTGCCACAGACATTCAATCAGTGAGCTGTTCAGACATTCTGTGCAGGTGACCCTGAAATAATTTTCATCCAGCATGTGACCATACAGGTGTCATAATGTTTCACAAAGTCACATTATTATTAATGAAATGGTGACTTGTTGCTTCATGTAGATCCGATATCTATGATGACTGACTGGATCATCTGAATGTATCTTATCTCAGCCTTGAAGATACATTCTAATTAAAACAGTAAAGCACCACTGGACACACTTCAGGTATACTGAATGAAAATACTAATGCACATATGTGCCTGCACATTGGGGCACTGTGCTGTCCCCCTCATGTGGTAGTGAGCCTGGGGTTCCAAGAGGCCTGTGGCCTAGACTCACTAATGATCCCTTGATGTGGTAGTGAGCCAGGGGATCCAAGAGGCCTGTGGCCTGTACTCACTGGTGATCCCCCGATATGGTAGTGAGCCAGGGAATCCAAGAGGCCTGTGGCCTGCACTCACTAGTGATCCCCCAATATGGTAGTGAGCCAGGGGATCCGAGACCAGTGGCCTGCACTCACTAGTGATCCCTTGATGTGGTAGTGAGCCAAGGGATTGAAGAGGCTTGTGGCCTGTACTCACTAGTGATCCCCCGATGCGGTAGTGAGCCAGGGGATCCAAGACACCTGTGGCCTGCACTCACTAGTGATCCCTGACATGGTAGTGAGCCGGGGCATTCAAGAGACCTGTGGCCTGTGCTCACTGGCGATTTCGCTGATGCTAGAGTGTCTCTCAGCATTAATGGTGAGCTCTTGTGGACAGTCTTGGCATGCAAAAGGTTAATTCATCATGCTGCTGCTCTCTCCTACTCCCCGCTTTATTGGACTACAGCTGGCACTGTCATTTAAATTTTATGTGAATCAGTTTACCCGACACCCAAAAGCAGTTTGTTAGACATACTTAATTTTAAAAATTTGAGTATGAGGTAATTGATTAGTATATCATTAGTCTGTTGCTGTGTAAGGAGCTACTGTTGATAAGTTTATGTGTAGAGTATATGAGATAAGCCTATGGAGCAAATGTCACTTTGGACAGTCTTTGCTGGCAGGGTTGCCCCCATATGTCTAAACTGACATACAGGTTGAAAATGTCAACAAAATGCCGAAGGTAAACACACAATTTGAAACATGTTTTGCTTTAAAAAAAAATCGATGCAACAAACATCATGAACAATATAATTTGGAACACACAAAATATTGCAATTAAATGACGTAAAAATCCCTGCCTTGTAAAAAACTATTGCAACATTTGCAGCACAGATTTAGTTATTGGAGCCAGTTCCATGTGTAAGCATATTACATTGTAAAATAGGAAAAAGAATACATACAAACAATACGGTTCCTATTAACTACCATTGGTGGCCTGTTGTCGGTGCCTCCTGATAACAAAACAAAACACCTCAGATTCTGTTTGTTTATACCATGGACAAGTCACTCTGCTCTCTCACAATTCACTTGGTGCACCACATAAAACCCATTCCCTCCACCCCTAGTCAAGCTACCCCCAGACAACTTTAGCCAGTGTGATTTCCATGCCAAGTGAAGTTTCTCCCTTAACATAATACTGCCACCACCATATCCTTTGACCACATGCTTTCTACTTCTCTTGCACGCAAGTACATTATAGCAACTATGTCATCCCTGGGCCAAACAGACACTCACATTTTTCCACCAGGTTGGGCATCCTTTCAATGTCCTTAATGATAGAGCTTGTAGTTTAAATAGCATTTTTTCACATCAAAGAAAATATTTAAGGTACCTAATACTGCAACATAACAAACACAGCTAATGCATGGAATAAAAGTAAAGCTAGGTTTGTGTGCTTACCTGTGACAGCATTCTTCTGATTCACATCTCATAACGAATGCTCCCTCAGACCCACACACTCAATCCTTTACAATATATACACACTCATTATTCAACTATGATCTAGACAGGCATACACACCCACTGTTTCACTAGTACCTGCACAGGCATGTACACACCCACTGTTTTACTATATCTACAGAAGCATGTACACACCAACTGTTTTACTATATCTACACAGGCATACGCCTCCACTGTTTTACTATATCTACACAGGCATACACACCCACTGTTTTACTAATATCTACAGAGGCACACCCACTGTTTTACTATATCTACACAGGCATACACACCAACTGTTTTACTATATCTACACAGGCATACACACCCACTGTTTCACTATATCTACACAGGCATACACACCCACTGTTTGACTATATCTACACAGGCTTACACACCCACTGTTTTACCTTATCTACACAGGTTTACACACCCACTGTTTTACCTTACCTACACAGGCTTACACACCCACTTTTTTGCTATATCTACACAGGCATACACACCCACTGTTTTACCTTATCTACACAGGCATACACACCCACTGTTTTACCTTATCTACACAGGCATTTATGCTCACTTTTTGTCCTGTTATCTATACAGGCATTCACACTCAGTTTCATTAATAGCTACACAGACACATGGGCATCCACACTCAGTGTTTCACTTATTTCTACACAGGAATGGACAGTCATTGTTTCATTTATATCTATCAAGCATGCACATTCAATATTCCACCCTTTCCTTACATACATGTGTTGCCCTGTGCACCTGCCTAACTAGCCCATACCATGCTGACTGGCAGCCCTGTGCACCTGCCTAACTAGCCCATAACATGCTGACTGGCAGCCCTGTGCACCTGCCTACCTAGCCCATAACATGCTGACTGGCAGCCCTGTGCAACTGCCTACCTAGCCCATACCATGCTGAATGGCAGCCCTGTGCACCTGCCTAACTAGCCCATACCATGCTGAATGGCAGCCCTGTGCACCTGCCTAACTAACCCATACCATGCTGACTGGCAGCAATGACAACTGCTGATACAGTGGTACCTGCTATTTAAGACCACCCATAAGGCCAGACAAAAGTGGTCACATATGGCAGGTGGTCTTTCACTGCAGGTAAGCTTACAAAGAAATTAAAGGCCATTGTCTTGAAATGGCGGTCTTAAAAACTAGTGTGGTCTTTCACGAGAGGTGGTCTTTAGAGCAGGTACCACTGTACCAAAATGTCTTCTACTAAATCACAATACAGAATAGCTGGTCGTCTCAAACCTTCCTACACTGTGAACACCAATATCCATGGGTACATTTAAGCAGTTTTTTTTACCAAACTGTAAACATCAATATCCATGGGTTCATTTGGGCAGTTTTTACCAAACTTGACACACCAATATCTATGAGTAACGTTTTGGCAATTTTTACTTAACTTGAAACATCAATACCCATGGGTATGTTTGGAGTTTTTACCACATTTTCAGCACCAATATCCACGTGTACGTTTGGGCAGATTTTACCAAACATAAAACACCAATATCCATGGGTACGCTTGGGCAGTTTTTCACATTAAAGTTAAATATTTCATGTCGTCAGTCCTTTTGTCAAGTGGATTTTGAAACATTGCATCATGAAAACAGATGTATGAATCTCTACATTGGCATCAAATTCCTAGGAGCTACAAGCCCTACAGTTTTACTATAAGTTCATCTGATCAGACATTGAATCTCTGATGTGCTAATGTGGCATTATGGTGATCCTCATGTGAGTTTTTTCTTCTTAAAGATGGGTAAGTTAGTACAAATGACTACCTTCATTGTGATGATGAAGGTGTACTTTTCTGTTTAACACCGTGTCAGAGATAAAACAGCACCAAGAATACAGGTGCAACCCTAGACAGATGAATGATTTTATAGCAATAAGAAAGACTAAGCAAGTGTTGATGCAAGTAGACACCATGAGCCAAAATGATTTCTTGTTTCACACAAACTTATCTACCAGTCTCAGTAAGTCAGTCTCCTGACCGGCTATTAACTATAATAATGCTGACTGCATTCTGTGAAGCAGTGTTTAACCCTTTCCCCCTTAAATTGACAACTTGAGTCAACAACTTTCGTTGGCATGAGTTGGGCACTAAGTGCCCATCTCATGCCAAGGAAAGTTGTTGACCTTGGGCATGTGATCTTGATAGGGCTCATCTACAATTCTCAGTCAAAATTGTTTTTCATTACTATTGAAATTAGTTTAAAACACTGAAGCAGACAACATTTGACCACAAGCTGGTTTTGGCCGGTTTAAGGGGGAAAGGGTTCAAATGCTTATCCTTACTGCCAAGAAGACCTTCCATGTGTCTGCAGTTCCCTGTGGTACTTTAGCTGCACTGTGTTGACACACAGGCGATGCCAACAGCTGTTATTGTCAACACAGTGCATAAGGTACCCCTTAAAAGCCTTACATCTAAACATCAAATTAACACTTTCAGCGCTAGCTGAGACAAGACTATGTCTGATCTCAATTATCATAATGACTTCTGCCAAATCCCCCATAAAAGACCTTTGACTCCAGTACTGACATATCTCTGTGTCAACACAAACATTGGAAAGCTGTTGGCTTGGTCTGCAACCTGGCTAGTACTACAAGGGTTAAAATGGCCAGTTTTCTCCCTGACTCCAGCACAGACTGGAAGGGAAAAGCATGACAATGTTAGTCCTTCAGTGCCACTTAGGCAGAGGCTATACTGGCAGTGGGAGTTCTTTCCTGTGCTTCCATACCAGTCCTGCCACACAACTGCCCTCCAAAACTTTCTTTTATCTTTTTGCTGAATGTGTGACCGAGTGAACTTTATTTCAGTTGGCCAATGACCATGTTTTATCAGACCAATAATAGTCTTTTCAGGTGTGTACAAATGTGACATGTGCAATTTAATAAAGCTGGACATGTGGGCCAGCTTGCTGAAAACTCATCTGACCTCTTAGAATTAGTACTGGATACAAATGCCAAAGTCTGGTCAATTTAAAACACAACTATACACCCATATCAAAAAGTTTTACTCACAAAACATGACACACCAAGATGTCATGGTACCGTAACAAAACTGCTTAACCATCAACATCAGACACAGACCCCCTTCCCCTCCCCCCCCCCCCCCCCCCCGGAAAAAAAAAAGGAAACTAAAATAACGTAAAATAGATCAAAAATAAAAAAGGCACTGCATCACAACTTACAGGGCAAACTTAGCACAGATCCATGCAATGTACATCCCACATTTTTTAAGATCATCCAGCTGACATTTTTTCCAAAGCAGTCTAAAATGGCTGGACACCACTGCTTGGGTAGCAATCTAGTGAAGGTTAATAGGTCTCATTGTTTTCTTTCTTTTATGTTCTGAATTTTCCCCGAAATATGCCCATATCTAACGATACATTTCCCTACAAGGAACACCATTGAGAATACTTTGGAAGCAGGTCTTTGATTATACGCAAAATTTTGGAAGACACAAGTAACAGAGTCCTGAATTTTAATTTCCCTGATATATACATTTCAATTGAAATTAACTCTTACCTTTGCAATGCAAAATCAACAACTTTGATGTCAAATGAAGACGAATGTATATACTCCACAAACCTGTTTTGTTTCTTTCCTGATAAAATGTGGTATTAAAGATATGTCCATTTTTTCTTCCTTTTAATGGACCATCTTCAACCAGTTAAATATTCTGTGAATAAGTGGGGAACTGCACATTATTTAAAAAGTAAAAGGGTTAATTTCTAATGAAGATCATCGACAGTTGCAAGATATATGGAAGGGAAGAGAAGGGACAGGAATGGAAGGAAAAAAAATGCAAGATTTATTTGGTTTCATTTTGCCTGAGACTCAAAGGGCTCAAGGATGTCAGCGGTGGGAATGCTGGATGGCAATGGGTTCTGATCTCTGATAGTTCTGGGGAAGAAGGAAAATTTTTGCAGTAACAACATTGGGGGATTGAAACCTGAAGCTATGGGAGGAATAAATATGACAGGTTAATGGAATAAGATATGGAGCACCACGGATTGTGACAGGGTTATTTATTTTGTATCACATCACGAGTCTACTGTCCTTTAGGTGAAGCTGTCAGGAATGCCAGTTTAGTGTTGACAGCATACTATTTACACTTGACTGGTCATGGCATCTGTTGCTTACCATTTGTGCTGCTCTTCTTTGGATAATTTCTATCTCATTCATGTGTGTTGTGGTGTAGAGGTCCCAAATTGTGGCAGCATATTCAATTGAGGGTCTGACAATTAAAAAGTAAGCTTTTTCTTTGATGTTGACCGAATTCATTCTGAGGTTGTGGTGCCGGGGTCTAAAGCTTCTACTGGCTTTGTTATATTGTCAATCTGAGTATTCCAACAGAGGTCTTCTTGGAGGGTAATTCCCAGATATTTTACACTCTCAACCGGTTTTAAAGTTTGGTTATGGAGATGATATAGAAAGTGGATATGAATCCGTTCCTTGAGATAGAAAAACATTACATTTGTCATGATGGAAGTTCCATAAGCTTTTCAGATTCCCATTTCTCCAAAGTGTAAAGATTGCCTTATAAAACATTTGCATCATTTCCTGTTTTCACGGAAAGACGCATCATGATGTCAACAGCAAAGAGGAGTACAGTGAAAGTTACATTTTCAGGGAGGTTGTCGATGTAATAGATGAAGTGACCAGGACCAAGCAACGGCCAGGTACAGAGCCCTGGGGAATGCTGCATCACAATGAGGAAGGATTTCAACCTTTGTTTGCAGGGCTGTACATATAACTATTAACTTTCATCAGATTGCTACCGTCACATTAACAAAATGCACACTACAATCTTGGCTGACTGACAAGTCACCTGAGCTAAAGACCGTGACTAAATGTTTCATCCACTCATATCCTCTCATGGCAGGGAACACCTGGACATAGGAGAAGTACCTGACACATACCTAGCATGCGTTGCTGCTTGGCAAGTTCAAATGCTTGAGCTTGTTGTTGCTTAGCTTGCTGCTGCTTCTGGAAAAGCAGCTCTTTCTGTGTGGCTGCTGCAAGTGTCTGCTTCAGGCTGGCAATCCTTTGCTGGAAAAACATCAAGTAAATGGTCAAGCTTCAACTATCACGCCTCTCCTTCCACACTTGCTTCCGTACACATTAAAGAAAGTCTTATATACCAATGTTTGCCAAGTCTGTCCATCTTTTAAATGTTGTCAAATATCTAGTTAAAGATGTGTACACATGTCCCGACATATTGTGAAAGCAGTCACTGCTATGGGGAAATGGGGGTTCTTCAAGGTTTATTGTTCTGTAAAGCAAAATCTAGCTGGCATGGAAAAAAAACCCTAAGTCCAATACTTCCCCAAACTCTCCAGGCAGTTCAGCGCTACATGTACCCACAATGTAAAAAAGTTGAAAGAAATGTTTACATCAACCATTCATTCTTAATTTGTCAATTTATAATCTACCTTTTTTCCAGCTGCTTAGCAACTACCACAGAACCTCCAAATTAAGACCACAAGTGCTTGCACTTAAATATATATCACACGAAAAGACCCTCTAATAGGACCATGCCAACTTGGACACGAGGGGTGACCTTTCTGCAAAGAATAATGCATAAGAAATGCCATACTTCTGCATAATAAGACTCCCTCTGGTGACTGGGTGGCCATGGGAGGAGGGAGGTAGGTATCATACACAAATGAAATTAAAAGGCAATCACAGATTGCTGGATCCATGCCCCCCTAGCCTCATTTATAACTCTGATAATCACAGGTCTCATTTTGGAAGGACTGTAGTCAATAGAAATAGGCTATCACTGTAATCCAGATACTTGACCTACTGACCTCCTACTTTTATGCATGACACATTCTTGTGTCCAGATACACAAGTGTGTAAAGTTTCATGATTCTAAATCATAGGACAACAGAATTATAGCCCGGGCATGAAGTGCAATGCAGTTTTACATGAATGTATCACCCTGACACAAATACTTGACGTAGTGACCTACTTTTGTTTCATGACACACCTTAAGGTCAAGATGTGTGTGTGTTAAGTTTTATGAAACTTGGTTAAATAGTAAAGGAATTCTAGCCCTGACATCATTTTACAAGAACATGTCATCCAGATACTTGACCTAGTGACCTAATTTTGGTACATTACACACTCTTATGTCAAATGCACCTGTGTGTAAAGTTCCAGTATTCTAAGTTGAAGGACAAGGGAATTATAGAAAGGACATGAATAGCAGAGACTCAGATGCTTGACCTAGTGACTTACTCTTGTTTTGGGATCCATCTTCAGGTCAAGATATGTTAAGTTTCATGAAACTAAGTCAAACAGTACAGGAATAAATGCCTGAACATGATTTTTCAGGAATATTTACTGTGACCCAGATACTTGACTTAGTGACCTACTTTTCTTACATGACACACCCCTATATCCAGATGCACCTGTGTAAAGTTTCATCAATCTAAGTTGAAGGGCAAGCGAGTTATAGCCCAGACATGAATAGTAGAGGCCCGAATACTTCACCCAGTAACCTACTTCAGCTTCATGACACACCTTTAGGTCAAGATATGTGCGTGTGTGTGTGTGAAGTTTAATGAACTTAAGTTAAACAGTAAACAAATTAAAGCCTGGACACGATTTTATAAGAATATGTCACTGTGACCGAGATACTTGATCTGGTGACCTACTTTTGGTACATGACACACCCTTATGTGTAGATGCATCTGTGTGTAAAGTTTCATTAATCTAAGTTACATAGTAAGGGAATTATACCCTGGACATGATTTTACAGGAATATGTCACTGTGACCCAGATACTTCACCTAGTGACCTAATTTTGGTACATGACACACCCTCATATCCAAATGTACCAATGTGTAAAGTTTCATTAATCTAAGTTGAAGGACAAGTGAAATATAGCCCGGACATGAAATGTGGATAGAAGGACACACAGATGCATGGAAAAGGTGATTTCTATATGCCCCTCCTCCATTAGGAGGGGGGCACATTAAAAATAACTCCAGTCAGACCTACCAGGTTTGCTTGTCGCTCCTGTTCCTCAACACTCATGTTTGGAGCCTGAATCTGTGGCTGCTGCTGTGGTTGTGGTTGTGGTTGGGGTGGGGGTTGCTGCTGGGGGTGTGGGGGCGGAGCCTGCTGCTGCACCTGACCCCCTGCCATGCTCAGGCTGTTGGACACCTGTGCCACAAAGATGCTTTTACTGAATCTGGCTACAGCAGGATGAATATACAACTTATTACAAGCCTCATGCACAGTCCACCTTAATTCTGCACATATTTCAGCTAGGTCTATACACCTTGCCCTCTCAAACTCTGCATTCAGGGTGTCTAGGTCTTTTTGTACGTCTATTTGTCAGCTGTCATTTTGTTTTGGAACTGTCCACGTAGCAATCTGGCTTCTGAATAGCACAGTATCTCAAAAATGTTTCAACAAACTTTTCTCAAATTTGGTATAAAGAACCATTTTCAGGTAATTATTAAAGGCTTCTGTGTTTTTCTGATAAATTTATTGACAAAAACGACTAAGATAACAGGTCTTACCATGCATATTTGATAATGTTTGAGTGGGATAAGTTTGAGTATGCAGGAAGGAAGATGTTCATACCTGTGAGGTGATCATGGCACCAGTGGATGCAGGCAGGCCTCCCATCTGAGCCATGCTGCCTGCTGTCACCTACAGCCAGACAGAAATGGATGACCATGGCACAATACATACAACTAACAGGTCTTTCACTCCACATAGACTACATACATGTACAGTGAAACAATAAACAAGTACACCCATGCAGCATTTTACCAGCCAATGCATAACTGAACAAGTATTGATGTAACTGTCTGACAAAAGAAAAAAAAGACACTTACCCCTGCCCTTCTTGTCCCACAAAATGTATTCTTATATCCCTTCTCACAACACTGTTCATTTACAGAAAACAATGCACCCTTTTGTTTGTTTGTATTTTCTCTTCTTAACAAATCCCTGTCTTCCACTGGCTTAAAGACTGAAAGCTGACACCTCCCTCTGTCAGTTACACTCAACTGTTCATGAAGCATTCAAATCCAGTACAAATAGTATGGGTAGACAAAGGCTATTGTGCATGCTTCCTGTTTTATTCACAATAATAGGAAACAAGCCAAACAGGTACAGAAAGAGCCCATAAACGTAATCTAACAACTTGATATCCTGCCATGCACAAAGTATGCCCGAGGAAAATGAAGGTCATAACTTGAAACAAGATGTCCTGAAAGACAGTTTTGCTATTTTTTTTTTCAAAGATACTTACCGGGCCATGTGGTGCATCAAATGGCGGAGGTGGAGGGAGCGGTGGTGGTGGAGGCAAAGAACCTTGCAGCAGCATCTATACAGTGAAAGAGGACACAGTCAGCTGTCACCAGCAGGCAGCCCCTCGTCTGTCCACCGCCACCCACCATACTGCATGCACCACCACTAGCTTGGCCTTCCCATGCAGACACTACCAGTGTCCGATGTCATCATGTGACTCCCTGAGGAGTCTCACTCTACCCCACATACGTACCATCACCATCCACCCTGCCCCCAAGCCACAAAATAGCTGCTTGTGCCCAGCAATGTCACACTGCACCATTGTCATATACCAACTCTGCATATGTAAATCATGAGGACTTTGGCCACAGTCAAGGGATACTAATATGGCACAACTAGATTGAAGTCCACCTGACATCTGTGTGCAGATTTGTACCTTCAGCAGCCACAACTGCAACTCTGTCTATTGCTGTCTTCACCACCAGATGGCAGCAGAGTCTAGTGGAACCTTGCACTGCACAATACATAGACCCTTTACTGTGAACCACATGAGGGAAACTGACACAAAGCTTGCTATAGCACCAGGTAGAGCACAAATCAAGTCCAATATACTCCCACCAGGAATGCTTGATACGGGCAACTTACTGACATAGACGACACAAACAGAGGGATCAGGGTTATACCCCATGCACACCTTTTATTAGGGTTTCCCAGCATTTATCCAGGATCTATTTCTCTGCGGCAACATTTTTGGATGGATGGCAAAGCGACTCTGAGATAATCCTGATGTCTACTCTGCCACCAGTCCATTCTAGTCCCAAACAAAGCATGCAGCACCACACGTTTGCATGTCGTGTCCCCTTATTTCATAGCTCATGCATCTCCTACCCACATGCCACATGCTAACATTAAAAGTACTTAACACTGAAAATGAAACAATTGGTTTGTTTTTTTAGTGACATATTTCAATAATTTTGACCACCACTGCACCCAACAAAAAGTGCAGGTGATAACAGACCACCATAACAGACCACCTGTAGGCATATGACAAGCTTTCCTCTACACATTAGAGCTCATGTAGCCACTAAAACACAGTTACTTTAGTACGATAATTTTGAACATTTCACACTGCAAACAGTACATGCATTTAATGAGGAATGTTAACTTTGTTTTTTAACTCCAGGCTCTTCAACCATGTCATATACAAAAACTCAATTTACCACATTTTCAATAACAATATTAAATGTGAGTACAGCTTGACATAACTGTAGCATATTACGCATATATGTAATACATGTACCAGTGTCTTTGTATGCATTCTGCTTTACTTTACGTTGCATGTAGGTGTTTAACTTTGATTCAGTGCTCATTTGACCTCTTTTTTCATCTTTTGGCAACAATCCCATGTGTTGACAGCAGGGAGATATTCATTTCTGACACGTACAGTTGGTAAGGTGATAGGGTTAGTGTAATGGAAAGCTTGCACATTCATAGTTCCATTACTCCTACTAGGGCGACGCTACCGTGCTGGGGAGTTCAGAGGCACATGCACACCCAGCACCACGGTGAAAACCCAGTATGGGCAAACATTAGAGCCACTCCTTATGCATTTATTATCATATATAAGAATTATTCCCCCCTAATGGGACTAATGGAACTGTGAATGTGCAAGCTCCCCAGTCCAACCTATGTTGCAAATACATGTATTATCAAGATTTTTTTTTTTTGCATTGTCAAAATGTTCAAATGACATTATTCAGCACCATAAGGACTCAAAAATGAATGGATGCTTTAAGACTCAGGGGCACCCAAAAGGCATAATATGGTATTCATAATCCTTGCTACAGTGTTTGTCATGCCAATGGTCACGTTTCTAATAGATGTACTCTCACAATACCAAGTTACACTGGGATGTGCATGCACTGAGTACTTTAGGCACCCTACTTTTGTGTTAATTGGAAGTTGTATAAATTAAAATATATGATGGTTTATATCAAATCTGATTGCTTGATTTGCCACGTTGTTAGGACACAAATGTTTTGTTTATTCATCTCTGCCTCTCCCCACTCAAAATATTAATCAGGGACTGATATAAACCTACAAAATCCTGAACCAGATTGAAAACTGAAATTTAAAATTTGAAATTTTAGCCATAGCCTTAAAGAATTGATATTAAAAAGAATAACTTCTTACGATTGGGAAGCTTGCATATTCACAGTTCCGTTATTCCCACTAGGGGGAAAATAATGCTTATATATGATAATAAATGCACAAAGAATGGCTCTAATGTTTGCCCATACTGGGTGTGCATGTGCCTCTGAACTCCCCAGCACGGTAGCGCTGCCCTAGTAGGAATAATGGAACTATGAATGTGCAAGCTTCCCATTCAGAGAGTTTTGGTCCTATTTACTGACCAAAAATTTCAATGTACGCAGAAAAACTTGAGATTCAAACATTGTGATGCTAGGCAAGACTGACATTTTGCAAACATGTGGGTAGGAACATAAGTATAGCTTCATCAGTCTAATCACATCAAAGGGAATGCTGGTGAGACCAGCCACTGTTACCGACTAGAATTAGTGATTGGGTATTTTACTGGGCTTCTCTACGGCAAGAGGTTTTTAATCAAAGAAAAACAGTACACAGAAGGAATTTACAGTACAAAAAAATACTTGAAATGAGGTAAAATTACTGTCTTTGGTCTGTAACTATGAGTTTTTTTTTTCTCTCTCAAAACACATTGCACTGTATTAGGCAATATCAGCTTATCGATGGGACCATCTACATACATGACCCGTTAAACACAAGTGATTAATTACTGACATCATGTATGTCTGGGGACATTCTTCGCTGTCCACCAGCAAGCAGTATTTTGTAGAATCCATGTGCATACGCGCTGGCACCAGAGCTTGTTGCCATGGTAACGGCAAACCTCATTTCCTACTGGTAAAAGCCACAGTGCATACATACTGGCCTAACTTGGTATTTACAACAGTCAACTGTTTCTTTTTACAAACACTAGGTAAAAACCCACGTATGAAATGTCCTGTATAAGGTAATTTATGACAAAATACTTGATTAGACAAGCCTTCCTGACTCTAACTTACAAAAACTCACCAAGCCAATATGAGCACTGAATGTAACTTTCAGATGATAATAGCACCGTATACACATACAAAGTGACATCCATTACATTATGTGCAATGTAGGGACCCACCTGCTGAGTGGCAGTGGTAGAAGGTGGTTGTGTCCGAGAGAACGGTGTGGTCCCCTGAGGGTTGACATTCACATTGCCTGGCCCAGGCCCAGGCACTGGCCCTGGCCCTGGTCCAGGACCTGGGCCTGGGCCAGGACCAGGCCCAGGTCCTGGCTGTACTACTTGTCCCTCCTGCTACAAAAAAAATACAACAAATGAAAGAATGTTTGACAGTGTTATCCTGAAAGCAGTAAGCAAAACTGTTACAAATATCCAAAAACAAGATGGCAGAGTGAACATCCTCTGCTCAGGTGACCTAGAAATATTAACCTATAAAGAATTCCCAGCCTGAGCTGAACTTCAGCTGTAGCTTGAATTGGTCCACTATGAGAAAAAAAGCAGAGCTACTTTCAGGAGATAACATGTGGATATCACTGGGTCAAAGCTCAAAAACATTGTAGCCTGCACATGTGCTTAAGTGTTGAGTCATGCACTGACATTTAATGTGTAAAGCGATCATGGAAATGTATACTTATGAATGTCGATGTGTACACTTCTTGAATATGACAAAAATTATACATAATGGCTAAACACCTTAAAACACCTCGGCCACCTACATTTGAAGCAGACCCTATCAAAGGTGTATAAACTATAAAGGTTTCCTGGTCCTAGCACATCTGGGTCTCCTGATATCGTGTGCAAAAATTTCAAAGTAAATTAACCCAGGTTACCTTAAAATTGAGACAAGATCATTCTCCTTCAAACTTGAAATAACCTTTCTACAGGGAGATCAACTGTTAAAAGTTTTGAGAGCCTAGCTTATATGGCTCTTGTGATATCCCTTGCAATTTTTTTAAGTGGATTGACAATCAGGTCAAGGTCACTGTCCTTCAAACCTCAGCTCGACTCTTACAAGGGTGATTAACTGTTAAAGTCTTATGATCCTATCTTAACCAGTTCTTAAGATCTCATGTAAGAGACACTTAGTTAAGAAAAAAATTGCCTCTGGTGACCTTCAAATTAGGTCAAGGTCACTGTCCTTCACACTTGGCAAATACCCTTATAAGGGTGATTATCTGTAAATGTTTCATGATCCTAGCCATTCTGGTTCTCCTGATATTGCTACAAGAAATTCAGAGAGAATTGAACTAGGTGACCTTAAAATTGGGTCAAGGTCACTGTCCTTTGAACTTGATGTAAACTGCAAAAAGGGTGATCAACTAAAAAAAGTTTAATGATCCCAGCTTATCTGATTCTCCTTAAATTGTGCACAAGAAGTAGGGGCACAGAGACGGATGGATTCACACACAGATGCAGGCGATAGCAATACCCCCCCCCCCCCCCCCCCCCCCGGGCCTATATCTTCCAAGGAGTAAAAATTGTTGAACTAGCAGATGTTATGAAAATGTGTATGGCTGATTGTTTTCATTTGGAGAGGTCACTGTATTCATTCAGTGTGTGCTGGGTCATTGAGCTCAATGAATACTGTGCAGGGTCATTGCAGAGCCACTAAGTTGGCCTGTTTTGTGGGTGACTCACATGTAACTTGTAAACAGGTGGAATGAGCTCAAATGGTGACCTACATTCATGTGAGGTGATCCATACAGATCTCAATGCACTAAGATGTGTGACTAATTGGAAAACTCTGGAACAAAGTAGAGATTTCTCTGTGTTTATATACAGCAGATATTTTCTGACTGAGAGGCGGAGGAGAGAGAATTCTGAAGGATCTGACAGAAGCTGTGTGTTGTCACCAAGCCATTGGGACTGTGAGCCATTGTTTACATTGTACCTGCGGAGTGTGGACAGTGGCTTGAGTGGACTTCTATATTTGGTGCTACCCATTTACATTTTGTACCTGTGGAGTGTGGACATTGTCTTTGAGTGGACTGGTATACTGTACCACATTGGAACCAAACTGTACCTCTATGGGATTGGATCAGCACCACACCTTTCAGTACCACATTGGACCCAAACCGTACCTCTGTGGGATTTGCACCAGATCATTTGGCACCTGTCATAGGTCTTGGAACTGTGGGACAGTATTGGTGGATAATCTCACCAGGGATTAGGATTTGCCTAAGACTGTTTGACTGTTGAAATACCAGTGGAGATAAGTTTACCTACTTTGTACTGATTTTGATTGTTAATATATTGTTATTGTTAAAGTTATATCATTGTCGTCATTCTTGGTTGAGTTCTGCTAACACTCAAATGGAGGGCATCATAACAGCAGACAGAACTGTGTGTTTGTCAGCATGTGCGTGTATTAAATATGATATTTGCTTTTATCAAGATAACATTAACAGCAAAAGTTTTAGATATGCCAGCCTCTGTTCAGCATGCGCTGAATATTTACCGCAGCATCTCTCTATTGAGACTCCTCTGTAATAAGTTCACTTCCCTTGTTACACCCAATGCCTCTCACTCCTGTTTTAAGTTTTCACTTGATACATGTATTTCATTTTCCACAGAAGGACCAAACCTCTGTTAAAAGCTATTTTCTAATATGTTTAGAGTGAAGGAGCCAATCAGATAACTAGAACTACATCATGTGATCAGTTTGAGTTCAACGACTCAAATACAGTAAAAATGAACTAACACTTCTGTTGAATCTACTGTTGGCAGCTTCCCATTATGATTTAGGCCTTATGTATTTACAGAGATGGCTTCACCACCAAAAAAGCTAGGTTTCACCTTGTTTACACCTTAGGCATATGAACTTATTAAAATGTAGTAATATGTAGCTAATTCTGATTGTTGTCTTCAAAGGAAAACATTTCTTACTTTAAAAAAGTCTGACTGGCATACCAGGGAGAAATCTTATTTGCCTCAACAGCCAAAGAAAGTTTCAAAAGAAAGTGGTGCTTCATGTGAAAAGTAACATCAAGGTGTGCCCAGCTGAAGTATGGACAAGTTGTCTGACATCATTGAAGCTACAAAGTCGGTGAACAACTTGCAGTGTTAGGCCTTGAGCAGGGAAACAGCAGGAGATGCAAACTTTTAAATTGTCTGGTTTTCACAAATTAGTAGGCCCCTATTTAAAATTTTACTTTTCTGGTTCCATAAACATGTTAGAATGAGCTTTAAAGTACTAACTTCTCGGTTTGTGTGGCCAAATCTAAACCATTCATGCATCCCTGGGACCAACAGCAAAGCTGGAGATCCCAGGGCTGTGTGAATAGTTGAGATTCTGCCACACAAGCCTCAAAGACGCACTTTAAAGCTATAATTTGCTAATCTGTCTAGTGGTCTTGACACACAGATCCTACTGCATGGCACAGAGACCCTAATGTATAACAGAGAGATCTTACTGTACAACAGAGGTCCTACTGTATGCCACTGAGATCTAACTGTATGACAGAGAGGTCCCACAGTATGACACGGAAATCTTACTGGTTGAGTCTTGACAGAGATCCTACCGTATGACATTGAGACCCTATGTATGACAACGATCCTACGGTATGACAAATAAATCCTACTTTATGACATGAATGTGCAAGGTCACAAGGCACTAAAACAAGATACCAACCTTTTGTTGTTGTTGCATCAGACGGTATTTGCTGATGATGGTTCGTATACCATTGACGAATCGAGCCTGGTCATTGGGTATGAGTCCCATAAACTGTTTCTTTCTGTTGCTATAAAGCAGCATCACCACACGCACTTCACACTGTGGTTCATAGGGGAAGTGTACATACCCTGCCTGTCAACAAACGACAAAACACTTATCAGAGCAAAAACAAAACTGGTCCATCCACAAAACTAAGTACTCATTGATAAGAAGCACAAACAAGAGAGGACAAGAATTATGCACAGGCAACAGCCAGCATATCATATGAGTTTTGAAGAGCCAATCCACAGTAGCCCCCTTTAAGGAAACAAACATGCTTATTTTCCTTCAGTTCACAACAATGGAAACATGCATATATTACTTTCAATATTCACATAGTTATGTAGATACATGTACCCAGCTAAATGTAACAATGTATCATGATATGTATGATTCGTGTACTTTCTGACCTGTTTATCTGCGTACAATGTATATACACAAGTATGTCTAGCACCACAGTCTGTACTCACAAATCCCTGTGCCATGACGCGATAGAGATTCTGCAGGGACTGCACATCAGTGTTGGAGAATGTGAAGCCAACAGTGCGGGAGTTGCGGAAGAGATTCTGGAGTGGGTGAAGAAGTTGCTGTGGGATCAGCTGCATGATCAGCTTGCGAGGCCACTTGCTGGCATTGCTGAAACCATAGTGTACCCATCAAATATCATGTGATCAATTGATAATACATGTCCTGCCTGGTGGTACTGCTTTAACCACAGAGTACCCATCAAATATCATGTGATCCATTAATAATACATGTACTTCCTGGTGGTACTGCTTTAACCACAGAGTACCCATCAAATATCATGTGATCCATTAATAATACATGTACTGCCTGGTGGTACTGCTTTAACCACAGAGTACCTGTCAAATATCATGTGATCAATTAATAATACATGTACTACATGGTAGTACTGATGTAACCATAGAGTGCACATGGAATATCATATGACCACCTGACACATGCACTATACATGTACCACACGGTAGTACTGCTATAACCACAGGATACATGTCAAATGTAACATGATCAATTTACACAGTCACTTGGTACCATTGCTGTCAGCATGGCAATATGACATAATCAGTTAATAGTGGGACTTACTTGGTAGCATTGCCATCATCTGGCCACACATCACTAGTTTATAGTGTCATTTGGTCATATTGCTGTCACCATGGTAACATGAATGTCTGGGCGCTTACAATAGCAAGACATCAAGTTATGGCTACTAACCAATGCACACTCATTAACCACTTGTGGGATCAGTAAGCTGCTCCTCTAAATTCATTTCAATGAGGATCTCTATACACTCACTATTCTGTTATGGAGTAGAAAAAAATTCAATCGTTTTGACTCAAGAAATAATTTGGGGCTAATAACCCCCCAAACTGTCTTTACAATAACAAAATGGTGTCTTGTTCATCCCTATGTACAACTCACTGTTACCCACATGGAAATGGTTCACCTGATATTGAAAGGGAACACTTTGTGATATCAATCCAACTGCCAAAGTGGAGTTGAGCAAATGGAAATAACAGTTTACTGAGGAGGCTAAGTAAACCAGACTTACACTTCAGTCTCTCCCGGGTTGACTCCCACATGACATGGTAATGACCTTGTGACCTTGGCCTGAGGATCTTGACCTTTGACCTTGTCCTGCCACTCTAAGACACCTATCAATTTCATAACAAAGTAGATCAAACATATTTATATACACTCTGCATGGTGCATCAAGCAGTACCATGTATCAATTTTGATCTCCAATGAAATTTTTTTACTGTCATAGCCTGTCTGAACAACAAAGCCTTTATCAATATAACTGCCACAGTACCAGTCAGCTTGTGGAACTGGTAACTTATACATGCTGGAAACCCAGCACTGAGTATAACAATGAGGGATCCTTTGAGTGACCACACACTGTCACGCAAAATTTGCAGATGTGACACTCTCACGCGTCCACCTTGCTGCACCATTTTTGTCCTCTCATCTGGAGCATACTTTGTACAGCAGCACAAACATTTAATGATCACTACTTGAAGCAGACCAGATACAACAAAAACACGCACTTCAAACATCTTAGTTCTCTTTTCTTCAAATGGGAATCTTGGGATCACCCCACAAACACAAGCTTCAGGGCATCCACATGGACATTTATTCATGTAAACAAAGACACGTTGTGCTCATTTCCAGTCAATCATCTGTGTGCAGTTTTCGCTGCATAAACAATTTTGTTACGTAATTGGGATATTTTATTCATATAGACTTCTAAATGAACATTTAATCAATTGTTTTTGGTACTTTTACCAATTAAAATCTGCAAAACAGCAGTAAAGTTGCATATTTTGCAGCCTCAAACTTTGTACAATTCTCTTGGCAGTCTTGCCGGTTCCAGGCATGTTTGGTATCAATAGCAACATCAGAACCTCTTCAATATCATCTTGCAGCTTTCCAATTGGCTCCATTTTTTATTCTCGCCCACCAAACATTGTCATCTTGCATAAATCTATTATCTTTGAGGTAAAAACCTAAGAATAGAAGGCAGCAACATTCTTGCTCTTCTTCATTGAGAAGTCTGTACGAATAAAATATCCCAATTTGTAAGAAATCCCTAAAGTTTTTCATGCCATATTTTTGGAATGATTTGCCTAACAGAATGAAGGCTACACCTGATATATGTGAATTTAAACAAGAAATAAAGACTTGGAAGGCCCCACACTTGTAAGTGTTGACTTTGTCAGTTTCAGGAAGCTAACGCTTCCTGAGGCTGTCATGGTCACTATGTGTCATCTTTTACAATACATGATTTTGATAGCCTCTCAAGCCACCATTTTGTGATAGCCACTTTAGCCATTTAAAATGCATTTGCTGCTGAGTATTAATTCCAATTTCAGTTACCTAAGTCATAATCATGTTTTAGTTGCACTACTGAGCTGTCTTAGTGTATATCATTGTTTGATTAATTTCTATGTTTAATTTATACTCGTCATTATCTGTGATAATTTTATATTGCTTAACTGTCTGTATGTCTTGAACTGTGTCTTTACTGAGTCTTTTATGTTTCTTGATAATTGTATTCTTTTATTTTGATTTATATATGTACTTTATATGTATTTTATGATCAGTGAAAATAGCCTAAGGCTAATGTTTCTGTAAGAAAACCTGACGTTAAATAAAGAACTTGAACTTGACCTTGCCCTGCTCCTACACTGAATGGCTCACTGATCATGCAAATAAGTTTGCACAAGGTCAAACTTGTGCAGTGCACACTTTTAACAAACAAGTGTGGTGGAGCCAATCATTCAAGCCAATGGTACTTTCATGTTTTCATGTCACATAAGAACTGAAATTTAGTGACACATTAACAGTAGATATTTTGAAATTTCAGAATGTCCCAGGTGAACTACTGGAAGAAATACAGAGTGGAAACTGCATGCAATAGATGTTAAAATAGGCAAATCGTGCATCTTTATGCATTGTCAATCTCCACGATGGTCTGTACTGAATAATTTCTGTGTGTGTGTTGTTTTTTTTTTTTCACACAGATACCATAATATCTATATAAGTTTGATGCTATTACTCAATAGATATAGTGGAAACCATTGAATATGTTGTGCATCTGCAGGAGGACGTGCCATGTCGTCATACCTCAGTAATTATCTTTGGCATGTGCTAGATTGTGTGGATAAACTTGCCTATAGCTTAGGAGAAGCGAGTATTTTTGAGCCGGTTTTCTCACGTGCAGCAGAGGAAGGGTTAATCTTAAGATTAATTCCAGTAGATGATCTATGGATGATTGAATGCTTGGAAAACATCACGGCATGGGATTGCAAGATCATGCAATATTATTTAAGACACTAATTTTTGTGAACATGAAGAATCTTCAGGTAAGACCTTATAAATATCTGCCAAATATATTTGGGGGAACAAGTATTCCTTCACACCACTACCTTGACATTAGGACCCTCAGGAGTAACAAGACAGCACAGAATGAAATGATGAAAGTCCAAGAAATACACAGACACAGCGACTACAAATAAATAACAATTATTCCAAGCCCATCTCTTCCAAAGGACTTTGCATACTAATTGTTTTACATCTATACATTTTAGTACATGTGCATGCACTAACCTGTCCAAATTGTTTTCCTTTGTGCTTGTTGTTGCTGCCTTGCTTGGGCCAAATTAGCAGTAACACTCATGTCCAGGTCATGCATCATACCCACTGACCCTTGACCTTGTTGACCTGCCATGGCAGAAGGCATCTGTGGCATGACTCTGTCATCTGTCATCATTTGATTGGACTGCTCAGGCATTCCAGCCTGTGATGTCATCACATCTACCTGTGATGTCACTGAGTTCTGTTGTGACATGGTTTGCTGCTGTGCAGTCATTGGCTGTGAGGATACAGTGTACTGTGGTGCCTGGGATACCATGCCTGGTGCAAAGGAGCTGGACATAGGTAGATGCTGGGATATACCCTGCATGCCTTGACCTTGGCCAGATACTGGAATGTTGGACATTGGTGGCATGTTGGGCTGTGGATGGCGAATGCCACGCTGCTGGGCAGCTATCTGTGCCTGAAGGGTCTGCTGATGTGATCCTGGTTGCTGGCCAGGCATCTGCCCATGCTGACCCTGCTGCCCACCAATGGAGGGTGCTTGCTGCCCGGTCAAATGGCCAGGGTGGCCTTGTGATGTATCCATTGCAGCAGCGCCATGTGGGTGCTGACCCTGGGGACCTGTCATCTGACCAGTTCCCATTGGACGTCTATCTGTAAAGCATGTCCTCACAAACATTACCACAGTGTTCCCCCTTTACAAAATGTAGCAGCATTATGGAATAACAACTCTCTCACAAGTTTCACAGTAAAACGGGATCTGTTGATCTTTAAAGGCATCACCAACTCGTATCCCTGGATAGAGAATCTGCCAGCTTTCTCTTTCGACAAAACATGAGTTCAAAATAATCATGATTCTGTTTCCTCTTCCACAATCAGAAGAGACCAGCAGATTTACAAAGACCCATGTTAGATAATTTTTCTACCAACTTACATTTTTCACATAAATCTGTATTTTTTCCATATCCACAACTGACTATTTTTTTTTTTTTTACTGACATGAACCATAACCATTTGTTTGATTCAAGAACCAGGAACTGAATGAAATAAACAAGTAATTATAACATAGGTTGGTCTATACATCTTTTGACCTTCAGAATGCACAGCAAGGGCAGAATTTACTTCACAGGAACTTTGCTGCCTAAGATGCATGAAAGAGTGAAGTTATCACACTGAGATATGTCAAGGGTACTTACTAGCTTCTGCCAAGATTTTATTTGCAATATCCTTCGCAGACTCTGGGGGACCTTGTGGGTTTGGCAGTCCTGGTACAGGGGTCTGTCCAGAATAATAAACAGCCATTCACCTTTATCACCACAACTTAAATATACCACATAAAGTGATATCAGATACACCTGTGAACCTGTCAGTTTTATTATGAATAGCAAAGAGACTCTGCAAGTTTACCAAATGTGTTATATTGTTCAGTCATAATCATAGTCCATAATGACTTTGGCCCAGTCTAAAGAAATACCTTCAGTGTTCATTGCCTTTTAACTATGTTGCAATAAATGTCTTGAATGGCTTGAATAAATTCACATGCAGCCATATTAATTAAATATTCAATTAAAAATTGAATCTGATAATCTATGTACTGAATGCCAAAAGGAACATTGGGCTGACCTGTGTGGGCATCTGATTCATGGCTGGAGACCCAGCCCCTTGGTTCATACCCATGGGACTGTGAACAGACCTGCTCACAGGGCCCATACCCTGCTGTGTGACACCTGCTGGCTGCCTTTGACCCACGTTCTGTACTTGACCTTGTAGTGGTGAGTGTACCTGCATCCCAGCCATTCCAGCCTGCTGATTGGCTGCTGCACCACTTGGGCCTGAAAGGTCATTGGACTCTTACACTGTGACAGGTACATAGTCTCTCTAGCAAAATGGAGCAAATGCTGTGGAAGTTGGTAAACTTTTTAACCATGTTATCCCCCACAAATTTTGCGGTGGAATATATTTGACTCCTTAGGTTTAAATTCATTACTGATACACAAAGCAGACAAAATGTATATTGAAATCTCTGTTGCAAGCTTTTGTAGAAGTACTCATTATGTAACATTGTAATTTTTTTTTATTTTAGAAGCCACGTTCCTTTGGCTATGTTTCATTTTACCCGAGATGTTTGAAAGTAAACTATGAAATGTATGTATGTACACACATAGAACAGAAATTTTGAAGAAAAAAAAAACAAACAGAGGCCCATGGGCCTAATGCTTTACTGACATATAATTATTGTCTGATGACCATCACAAAAAAAAAAATCATTTTCTGAAAAGCATTCCCTCCATGACCTTGAAAATTAGTCACGGTCATCCATATCTTGCAAAATCAAACTTCCACATGATACACATTTGTGGTACACTTGGCATCATTCCCCCTATTCTTTATCAACAATAGAATTAAATGTACTTCTCTTAAGTGCTCAGTGACTTACAAATAGGTCAAGGTCACAGTCATTGGGCCAAGGTGATGAAAAAGTAGATCACCAAATAGTTTTATGTACAATTTACTCGAGTGCAATTTTGATCTGGTGCCAAAGTGCTCTTTGCCATTGATGTCCAAAATACTCGCTGCCATTACAAAATCGCCTCTTTCAACTTTACAGGACCGCCGACCTAACAAAAATGGGTCATTGTCACCGCTATTACATGACATATTAGCACTGGACATGATTTATACATCCTATACATCTGGCATGTCCAATTCAATATTTCAAGATCTGGAATTTTTTACTTTTCAACACATTTTGGCTCAAAATTTCCATCAAAGTATACATAATGCCACAAGGATCATGTTATATTAACTTAGCTTTTGACCTCCTCTACAATCACACTAAATTTCATGAAGATCTATTAAAAATTATGGATACTTGAATGATCACAACATTTTCACCTTTTGACCCACTTATTACATAATGCCATATGTGGCACCACCAACATCAAGCTCAACCTAGATTTTCATAAACTTTAAAGAGTCCTGAAAGTTACATGGAGCTAATGTGAAAACAGTGGACAGTGTGGCATTCATGAGCAAAAAGTTTATTGACAGACAGACAGACAGACAGACATAAGTGATTGCATCAGTTCTGCAACCTTTGGTCAGCAGAGCTAAAAACTTATAAGTGGTTGCATTCTTCATATAAAATTCAACAGCAGCCAACAAGAGTGTTGCAGATGATGGTAAGGGTTCCCACACATGTTGCTGCAGGTGCATTGGTTGGCTTACCTGGGGGTTGAGGCTGTGATGTCACTGTTGAGGCAGGCATTTTGAAGGGGCCATCTCCTCCGGGCCCCATTGGACCTGTGGCAGGCGAGTTAACCTTTCTGTATGCTGTACCTGTTGTCACAGCCTTCGGACTAGGAGCAAACCCTTGACCTGAAGAATTTGATGTAATAGGAGAGTGATGAATGACTCATTCTGACTGCACAAGAGGTTCTTTCCTTTTTTTTGATTTCCATTTTATGGAGATTCCTTTGCAACACTTTTGTTTTACAACCAAGCGGTAAATTTTGAGACTACGAATGTAAAAAATCACGTTATTTTTTTGCAAGGTTTCAGGGCCATTCATCATTCAAATTGTCCCAAACACAGAGGTATTTCATTATTATCCTTGTGGCTAGAATATATTCATTTTATTTATAAGGATGAAATTCACATGCAAGCAGGTAAATTAACAATACATGGGATCTTTACTCTTATCAGTCTTGGCTTGCAGTTCTGCTGATTTTGTTCAAAAGTAGCCTCACATGACCGAGGTTATTGGCTGTTCAGTTTCATCCTCATCTGAGCATGGAGATTTTTGACACATTTCTTGCTTCTTGTAGTCCATGAGCACAGAACTGAAAGCCCATAAAAATAAGTAGCAGCACCATTTATAAAATCTAGCACAAATTGTCAAAGCTTCCAGTTGCAAGTGACAGTGTTGCCAATGTGGTGGAGGTATTTTTCGGGAGATTATGAACTGGCAAACGGCATAAGCCATGACGCCTTC
Source organism: Hermodice carunculata (assembly GCA_964020975.1). NCBI lineage: Eukaryota > Metazoa > Annelida > Polychaeta > Eunicida > Amphinomidae > Hermodice > Hermodice carunculata. Next base: position 135,314,129 of record OZ026612.1, on the reverse strand, counting down.
CTAACGAGGTCCAGAGGCATGCTACCACAAAAAAATTTGAAAAATTGACATAAAAACATGCATTTTTGTGGCATTTTTGAGGGTACATGTACCTGAATTCAAGTTTGAGTGGTTGCATGAGTGCTAAACACACTGCCAGATGCAGCTTGATTTGCCTTGAAAATATCACTGTGAAAAGCGGATCTGTTAAATTCAACCACACAATTACTTTTTTTTAGAATGACATTTGTGGTAATTTTTGCAAGATTCTTTGGGTAATTCGGGAGTCGGGAGGGCAGACTGCACATGCCTAAATTTCGGTAGACTCCCGTATGATTTGGGAGAGTTGGCAACACTGCAGTGAAAACAGAGGATTAACCAATCACAAATTGGGATAATTTTCTGACACTACCGTCTGGTACCCTGTTGCCTGAAGGAACTCTCACCTTGCACTGCAGCCGGACTGTTGGCCTTGGGCATTACACCAGTGTTACTGCTGGTGCTGGCAGCTGGCTTCACATCCAGGTTCATTTCTTCTTTCTTCAGACCTGGGCTGGCTGGCCTTTCTGTTGGCACAGACAAACATCTCATACAGCACAGCACTCTACCACAGTCAAACATCTTACACAGCACAGCACTCTACCACTGTCAAACATCTCATACAGCACAGCACTCTACCACTGCCAAACATCTTACACAGCACAGCACTCTACCACTGTCAAACATCTTATACAGCACAGCACTCTACCACTGTCAAATATCTTACACAGCACAGCACTCTACCACTGTCAAACATCTTATACAGCACAGCACTCTACCACTGTCAAATATCTTATACAGCACAGCACTCTACCACTGTCAAACATCTTATACAGCACAGCACTCTACCACTGTCAAACATCTTATACGGCACAGCACTCTACCACTGTCAAATATCTTATACAGCACAGCACTCTACCACTGTCAAACATCTTATACAGCACAGCACTCTACCACTGTCAAACATCTCATACAGCACAGCACTCTACCACTGCCAAACATCTTACACAGCACAGCACTCTACCACTGTCAAACATCTTATACAGCACAGCACTCTACCACTGTCAAACATCTCATACAGCACAGCACTCTACCACTGTCAAACATCTCATACAGCACAGCACTCTACCACTGTCAAACATCTTATACGGCACAGCACTCTACCACTGTCAAACATCTTATACAGCACAGCACTCTACCACTGTCAAACATCTTACACAGCACAGCACTCTACCACTGTCAAACATCTCATACAGCACAGCACTCTACCACTGTCAAACATCTCATACAGCACAGCACTCTACCACTGCCAAACATCTTACACAGCACAGCACTCTACCACTGTCAAACATCTTATACAGCACAGCACTCTACCACTGTCAAATATCTTACACAGCACAGCACTCTACCACTGTCAAACATCTTATACAGCACAGCACTCTACCACTGCCAAATATCTTACACAGCACAGCACTCTACCACTGTCAAACATCTCATCTACCACAGTCAAACCAGTTCTGAGTATCTTTGTGGTTAAAAAATTTGGGTAACTAAATCAAAGACCTCACAATAAGAAAATTGTTGACCTAAACCTGAAGGAAATGTGACATTGGGCCAGAAACATCCACTTGTTAGTAAGAGGACAAGGAAAGTTGGTAAGGCTCTCTTGCCCCTATATTAAACATCTTGGGCCAGAAATATATATTTGTTAAAAGGATTACAAGTAAAGTATTTTTAGGCTCTGTTGACTATGTTATTACACATCTATTTGTTAATAAAACAAGGACAGTTTGTCAGGTTCTGTGGACTCTGTTATTAAACATCTTGAGCCAGAAGCAGCTAGTCAACAGAAGGAGGAAAAGAAAAGTACTTTTGTGTTCTGTTGCCACTATTATTAAACATCTACTTGGCAGAAAGCATGGAAATTCATATTAAGTCTTATACATGTGCATATTTAACAAGACAGGACAGGTAAAATTTCACTGTTGTCTTCTTGAAAGGAGTTGATTGGTTAAACAAAACATTTGGGCTGTCAACCATTTTGTGGTACTTGTGATCAAAGTGCACAACTTTGTACTGACCTTGAAGTTGGAAACCTCGAAGTAATACCAAATGTCTTGAATCCAATGTATAGTTCTTCATTGTTTTGATAGCACCATCATTGCTGGCCTGTAACATCACATACATTATAACAAATACCTTCTTAGGTTTGCTATTAACTCATTCCATACTATGGTCACAGGCCTTGGTCAGTGCCAGAACCACTGACTTAGGACTATAGGCATGTTGGTACTTGAATGAAAGCTCTTTTCATGAAGAATTTAAATATGCAATTGTCGTCTTAAATCTAGGTAAATATACGTAAATATCAGGGACTGGTATGGAATGAGTTAAAGGTCAACAGTGGTACCGCCATTCAAGCTTGCCCCTACTGCAAAGAAAGAAAAATCTTATACTACAGGTGGTCTTAGTATGAAAGTAAATAAACAAACATATTTTTCTTCAAAGAACTGTGACATTTGGTCTCGAAGACGAAATAGTCTTTACAGGAGGTACCATTATACACATATAACATTACTTGAGTGGCTTACCAAGACTTAGGACCGAACTTATGCAAGCCTTACTTTAGTTGACTGTACGAAACATATTGCATGCCGGATCGTTACTACTTGCCTGTGTGCTCATGGCTGTATATTGTCAGTTTTCTCACACGCCTTTAAGAGGGTCAGGTGTCCCCGTTATTTACCATCCATTGCTTACTTGATGTCTTTAAACAAAAGACAAGTGATATCTGGCAGTTTGTATCATTGACTGAATGACAGCTACAAGAGATCAGAATCACGCCCCATAAACACTTACTTTGTCAAAGAGCCAAAAGAGATCTGGTATTTTTCTGGGTGACAGTATAGACAGATTGACTCCTCTCTGCAAGAAACCGCATAAAATCACTCTTCTCATGTAAAAATAAGTCACAAAATCAGTATTCTTATGTGACAAACATGACAAAATCACTCGCCATTCTCATGTAACAATAAGACAAAATATAACACTCGGTCGTAGCAAAATAACAAGATCACCATTCTTATCAACTCTACATGAATACGCACATCAACCAGTATGTACATAAAAGCAAAATACATACACAAACCAGTCATAAATCATTAAAAAAATGTATGCCTACATCTCCCAGCATAGCAGCTAGCTGGTCAGCCATGTGTCCAGAGTAGTTGTAGCTTTCCTGGCTGGGTACTTGATACGGCGGAGAGTTACACAGCAAGATACAGTGCCGCTGGATCATCAGACTGCAAGCATTCCATGGACAAAGTAAAGCATGAGAGCATCACATCATAGAACCTCCTACCACCCCCCGAGTTATGGTTGATGCACAGTTATGCCACAATGCAGACTTTTTGATGTGTCTTTTCAAACAAAACAATACACATAAATTTTTATCTTTAACTTCAGTGTACATTTGGTGCAAATCTACACTTTTGTCCTAATGTGTATTTCACAAAAATGTAAATGTTTATGATTGAGCCAAAAGTGTCATCTAGATAGAAGAGAAACTAATCATTTCAACAAAATATATCTTGTGGCTTGGTTGTATGCAGTTACGTATGACAATGTAGATGCGTGTGCCACCTACCTGGGCTCTCTCATTGTCTTTAGGTCATCAAAGACATGTAATGCTGTACTAAGGCCCTCTGCTATATGACTGCACCCTTCTCCGCCTCCACCCACAAATCTACAACAGATCAAGCAAGATGTATTCCATATGTGTGTCGTATTATGTACATACACTGCTATTGGATAGGTCTCCTCAAAGTGAAGTAAAACAAATATTTTCTTATAAAATGTGAAATGGAACAAACATTTTCTTATGAAAAAGCACAGTGAAGAAACATTATCTTTTGAAAAGGTATGTACAGAAAAAGTATCTTCTAAAAATGAATTGGGAAACAACCATAATTTTCTGGATCCTTGTGGAGGCCCATTCCTGGAGTTGTTTTGTTAATGTTGCTGGCATCACATTAGCCTTGCCCATGGACCGCAACTGGTTTGCACTGATACATCTCCACTGTCTATTCTTCTGCCATAATGGCCCTCTCTATTAACACCTGGTCATCCTCATCATGAAAAGTACTGCACAACTTCAGGCTAACATCATCATTGCACTCACTATCACTAAATTTCTCATCTTGTCTTGCCACATGCACTAATGCAAGCCTGTTCCACACTTTGTCTGGGAAAAAAGCTGTGTTTGTGATGTCAACAGCTGTTTGGTACCAGTTACCATCATCCCAGGGAAAAGCTGGTGCTTCTGCCTTGCCAAGTCAGCTCATTTTAATGCATCAAAATCATCACTTGAAATTATAATTTTTGGAGAAATTTCACTGGGAATCATTTCTTAGACATCTTAACCCAAACATTATCAAATTTTAGACCCCACTAATGACATCATTGGACCTTTAACTTTAACTTGATAGTATATGGATGAGTGACCCAATTTTATTAAGATCCTCAATGGTGTTGATTTTAACATAAATTTTTTGATAAAGGATACAATTGGGAAAAAAGGCATAGCCCTATATTAAGCCCTCTTGCGAAAGAAAAAAAAAGTAATAAAACAAGATTAACAAGTAGTAAAGGGAACAAGACTTCATACAGAACTAATGAGACTCAACAGGGCACAGTGTAAATTCCAACCTGACTCTTTTTTTTTGTCTGTGAAAATGCCATGTTGAGCCATACAGAAGTGACACAGCAACACAAAACAAGTCGTTTTCATTCAAAAGTTTCAGCTGTAAGGTGGGCTGAGATAGCCTTTGACCTCTGAAAAATGGATCAAAATATATAGATATGACCTGGAACTTCCATACATTTCTACAACACAGCATCCTTTGATCTGCATTGACGACAGTCATTGCTTTGCACATTGACCTCTAGAAATTGGATCAAATATAGATATAAACTTGACCTTCATTAGGTTTCTGAACACCATTAGGATATTTGGCTCATGTGAACTAAGATGGCCAGCTGCTTCTGTTCAAGAGTTAGAGTGGTAACAAGTGATGGATGGTCTGATAGATGAACAAACAGCACAGGTAACAATACTACTTGGCCTCCTAGGCTGATGTATTCAAATCCACAAATCACTTAGGGGCCATCCTTAATTGTCAACATTTTCATGTATGTCCAAAATAACCATAAATTTTTATCCCCCCTGTTATGGCCTTCATCAACATTTTTCTGGACTTATTGCAAATACAGACACTCAACAACCTCATAAAAATATATATATATATATATATATATATATATATATATATATATATATATATATATATATGACTGAAATGCTTAGGCAAGGATTTTTTATCATGCATCTGGGATTTTTGGCAATAAAATTCAGCTGTGCTAACTCGGTCTCACTGAGCTCCATGGTTGAATCTGCACATAGCTGTTCCAGCTGACTGCATGGGGATTACATCAAGGGGCTGATGGGAAGAAAGGGTTAAAATGCAATGTGACACCTGGTGGCAGGTTGAAATTTTACAGGGGAACTGAAAATATTGGATGTAGAAAGTAAACATTTTTTAGGGTTGAAAGTTATGGTCATCTGGCTCTGACCCACTCCCCCATGGCCATTTTGGACACAGATAAAAATGTTGACAATTATGGCTGGCCCCTTAAGAATGACCTATAAGTTATGCTTTAACAAACATATCCAAGGTATACCCCACCTAGTTTGAAGTAGATCTGGTCAGGTGTGTGGTCTCAGGGAAAACAGTCTTCATATACATGCATGTACAACAGCATCCCTGTAATAACCACCTAACTCTTATTAACCATTAGGTTATGAAAACAAAAATCAATACAATTCAGGAAATGACAGTGCTCAGTGTCATCCAGTGAAAAACTTTGGTGGAAGACTGAGTCAAGCTATATTCCAACCAAGCTTGAAGAATATCCAAGTTGTGGCATGGGAAAAGTAAAAAAATTACAAAAATATGCAAAAATTCATAGGAATGATGACCAGAAGTGTTTTTATAGAATGTCAAAGCAGGTAGCCATGCAGTTTCAGCATAGAATAATGACTTCCCCCCCAAAGAGAACAAAAAAAAAAAGTCATACAAAAAATTAAAATGCAATCAGAAATTGCTGGATCCATGCCCCCCTTGCTAAAGGTCTCATTTTGGAATGGCTGTAGTCAATAAAAACAGGCCATCACTGTGACCCAGGTACTTAACCTAGTGACATACTTTTGTTTCATGGCACACCTTTAGGTCAAGATATAAGTCTGCATGAAGCTTCATTACACTAAGTTAAATAGTACAGGAATTATAGCCCGGACACCACTTTATAAAGATATGTCATTGTGACCCAGATACTTCACCTACTTTTGTCACATGACACAGCCAAGATGCACATGTGTGCAAAGTTTAATTAATCTAAAATGAAGAACAAGTGAATTACAGCCCAAACACCCAAAGTGGATGGACAGATGCATAATACTTGACTTGGTGACCTACTTTTGTTGCATGATAAACCTTTGGGTCAATATGTGTGTGTGTGTTCAGTTTCCTGAAACTGTCCTGACATGATTTTACCAGGGATTTACCAGTGACCCAGATATTTGACCTAGTGACCTACTTTTCTTGCATGACACACCCTTATGTCTAGATGCATCTGTGTGTAAGTTTCATTAATCTGAGTGACCAACTTTATGCATGACATACCTTGTGTCCAGATACACAGGTGTGTAAGGTTTTATGATTCTAAGTCAAAGGGCAACAGAATTACAGCCCATACATGAAGTGTAACGTACTTTTAGATGACTTTATCTCCTTGACCCAGATACTCAACCTAGTGACCTAGTTTTGTTTCACGACATACCTTCAGGTCAAGATATATGTGTGTGTGAAGTTTCACGAAACTAAGTTAAATAGTCAAGGAATTCTAGCTCGGACACCATTTTAAAAGGATATGTCAGTGTGACCCAAATATTTGACTTCAAAGTTTCATAGTAAAGGAATAATAGCCGAAATAATTTTACAAAGATGTAACTGTGACCCAGATACTTGACCTAGTGACCTACTTTTGGTACAAAACACACCCTCATGTCCAGATGCACATATGTGTGCAAAGTTTCATTCATCTAAGTTGAAGAACAAACGAATTATAGCCAGGACATGAATAGGGGATGGATGAACAGACAGATGGAAAAAGCAAAATGCCACCCCCCCCCCCCCCCCCAATAGGAGGGGGCATTGTCACTGGTGCATGACCATTTGACCATTTCCATACAGGCCCATCCAGGGTGCATCAACAACAAGTTTGAAGAGGATCCAGCCAGCGCTTTTTCACCCGTGAAAAATTTGAAATTGCTGATCAACAGACATCTTTTGTGGGGATTGTTCTGACCATAAGCCAATTAGTCAAATGCTAATTTCTCTTGAATTGGCTCAACAAATGTGTTAATGGCTAAAATATTTTTAAATAAATTATTAAAGGGTCACCACAAAATCTTTACTACTCATGCCTTTATTCCCCATCTTGGCTACTGATTTTTGGAAGTCCAGATCTGTCCCTCCTTAGGACACACTTTCTTCCTGTATCTCACTTTCTGTATTACTCTGGTAGAACTGACGGCAACTATCACTCTTATAATATCAATGGACCCTGGCTGGCAATGGGCTACATCGTAATGAAGGCTGAGTTATATGTATTTAACAGATCCAATTCTCCCCATATCTGTAGACACTAAACACAAGTGAAAACATTTTACATAGCCTTATCAACGTCTACATCAATCATACTCAATGTCTTGACTTTGTATACAGTTGGTGTCATGAGGCTATTTTATTTTTAGCAGTGTTCTATTTCTGCAAGATCACCATCTGTTGTCTCAAACACTTCTATTTTGATAGTGTTCTGTGATTTGCATGAAACATGTTTTTAAACCTTCTAACAAAGACGAAACTACAGCTTTTGGTAACCACACTTAAAACTTTTGATCTCATTATGTTACATGGGCTACTGCTAGTGTCAGTTTGGTTGTAGTAGCTTATTGATAACAGTCCACAGCGACATATATATATATATATATATATATATATATATATATATATATGTATATATATATATATGTATATATATATATATATATATATATATATATATATATATATATATATATATATATATATATATATATATATATATATATATATATATATATATATATATATAGGCATAAAGAATGAAACCATATCATAACATAACTTTCCACACTTAACTCATATGATACCATCATATTCTTTAGAATACCAATTAATTCAGTCAAAATGCATCATTACTTTAGAGTTCTCCCTCGCCAAGTACTTTTTTTTAACGAAAACTGCAGGAGTTGAATTGTTATAGCACTTTGTGCAGAAAATTTGCCTTTGCAATGATGTAATATATACTTTATTCACAATTTTATCATGTGGAATTGCGTATCATTTGGTGGCTGCACTTGTCAAGCATCGCTACGTCATGTTTGACCACCGGGGTCTGTGACATCACAGAAGGAACCTTCTACACCAACTCCGATTGTAAAACATTGACATACAGTAGTGAATGTCAGTGTGATCATGGCTAACTGGATTGAAATGGAGATGCAAACAAGAAACTTTCCTGCTTGTTCAGACTGAACTCATCCACCATGGTGAACAGGTGAACCGATGTTGGAAGGAGTCGGAGGCTACGACAAAGTCGTCTTTGCCGGTGCAACTGGGACTGATTGAGTCTGCATCCAGGGCTCACGCCCTAGCTGAGCACTATGGAAGATGGCCAAAGCTGTTGCTTGGCAGGTTTAGACTGGTAAGGGATGCTTTTGAAAAGTCATTGTGTGCAAATTCCTATATAAGTGACTGGTTGAAGTTTAGGTCTTGGAGTACTGCCAGATTATAGCCTACAATAAGAAGGCAGGCCATTAATTATATCGTTGATTTGCTTTCTTGTGTGCAATTGTCTTTGTTCAGTGATGTCCATCCTGTTTTTGTCCTAGAGTGCCTCATTTTCTCCTATTTTTAATGCATAAGGGAATCATACAAGGCTATGGCCTTGTTTCTTGATCGTCCTTTCTTTCAATACAAAATATGTTAAAACCAAGAAGGCAGGTTATCTTGCACTGTAGCAGTATATATTGCGCACTTAAACAGGCAAAACAGTAGCACCTCTGGCTATGTGGCTGATGGCTTGGTGTGTATTCAAGCAGTGATTAAGACAAATGCTTGTGTATTCCTCTCTTTTGAAGTTTGCGGCATGCTACAGTAGTCATTATTAATCTGTTTAGGCATGCACTGGACTTACAGATCTATGCTTTTCAATGTTACTCTTTACCTTCACGTATCCCAAGCCTTGTTATAAATAACTAAACAGAATAAAACTAAAAAGCCCTGCTGCACACAGGCCTATGATTTCAAATGCAACTGGTTTTGAGTTTACATTTTCACTGTCTTAGTATGCAGCGTACACTGCCAGTGTTGCCTATTGCCTGTTGGCAGCCGCACAAGATGGCCTGCCGTAAACTTCCACCAGTCACTTATATAGAAATTTTTGTACAATGACTTTCAAAAAGCATCCCTTACTATTCTAAACTTCCCAAACACCAGCTTTGGTGATTTTCAGTGGCACCTATGGCATGGTCAGTGTTAGGCCGACTGAGCCTCAGTTGCTCCGTCACAGCCTGGCCTTGTCATAGCCCTTTCGTGGTTCCTTCTAGTAAGGCTTGATTTCTCTGTACTTCTCTCTTCCTAACCCTGTATCTTCCCCCTCATCCTCAGTAAGGTCCTCTTTGGAAAAGGAACAGCTAAAACAGAGATCCAACCCATTCTCTGCATCGCTAGTGCTCATGCTTTCTCTGTGGCTATCCGCCATTGTACCACATTGACTCCCTTCTATGACGTCACGACACAGTGCCTGCTTGATCGCCAAATAAAGGCGCAAACTTGACAACTTTGGGCCCATCATGCGACTAAAGTCTTTTGCAAATTAAGTTATTTTCCTGTGCGAATACGGCAAATTTTCATGACAAAAATGATATAAGACTCCAAGTCCTTCACTTTGAACAAAAATAAATCTTTTGGCTTTTGGGACCTTTAAGGAAAAGTTTGAAGTTGTCCAGCTCCTTTGCACCAGTTATACACACTGGGCACCTGAAATAAAGTAGTCCTCTGCAGTTTCACACTGAGTCACTTACGGAATGCGGTCCATGGACTGCAGAAAGCTGTGGATACTGGTGGTGGGTGGCATACAGGTGACTGCTGGCTCTGGAACACAGTCTGCTGCCTGGAACACCACCAGGCTGTACAATGTACAGCTGTACTGTAAATACAGAAATACAACCCAGGAAATGGAACATTTTTCACCCAAGCAAACAAACATAACAAAGCACTTAAATTTTATCAAGTCATCTTTTTTTTTTCAAAGACTCCTTAAGACAGTTATGATCATACTCTTAATCAAGGTCCTCAAAGAATGTGACCATTCTCAAGCATAAGCATCATAGACAAAAATTACACTTCTGCACACACAGTAATAGCCCTTTGCACACGTACCGTTTGCTTGTTGAGGTCTTCAGACTCCTGTGCACTGAACCAGAAACTTGGCTTTTGGGGCATCGTTAATTATTTTATTCTGATACTCAACTTATAATAATAATAATAATAATAATAATAATAATAATAATAATAATAACAATAAACAAGAGGACTGTGACAGTCCTGTGCTCTGCTGACATGTACATATACCCCTTCGATTTTTAAAGATTTGCCCCCCCCCCAAAAAAAAGACAAAGATATTCACAAAAAAAACCCAACAAGGTGTCCCCAGGTGATTTCGCATTTCTTCCTCACAAACCTAGCCAAGGTACATCCCCAACAAGTCTGAAGTAAGTCTGGACAACGGTTTCAGACAAGTCAAAAATGTGAATCCTGGACCCACAGACAGATGAAGGACCACCCTATAAGCCAAGCTGACTGGCAAATCAGCTGAGCTAAAATTGCAACATCACTTGGTAGACACATTGAGGTTTAAGGGGCCCCAAAAGTGTTACTATGCAACTTTAAAGCAATAAGCTTTGTGGTTTCTGAGATATTTTTATCTAAGATTTTGCCAAAAACTGAACAAGCAAAATATTCAAGAAAATCCAAAAATCACTGGAGAATGACCATTTGAACAAATTTCGAAGAGACCCACCCACAGTATATTGCTACCAAGTTTGATCTGGATCTGGCTGATGGTTTTGGTGAGGAGGTTGAAAGTGTAATTGTGAACAGATAATGGACAGACAACAGACTGCCAAATGGAGGGACAACAGATCATCACCCATCTTATAAGCTCAGCTGTCTGGCAAGTTAGCAGTGACCTCCAGAAAGTATGTTAAGGTCACCCATATTATGTAATATTCAATCTCCATTCATGGTATGCATGATACACATTTGTTATACATTTGATAAAATTTGCCTTCTAACTTCTTTTGACTTTCATAAATTTCGTTAAGTAACTAGAAGCTGGTCAGAGACTGAAAACCCCTCAGCCAGGGTTAACAACTGGGCAATGGTACTTTAGGTGAAGACCATGGACCTGCATGTGAGAGCAGGAGGCCAGTTAATTACCTATAAATTCCACAGGTGGCAAAAATATGGTGAATTTTGCTTGAATCTGCAAACTCCCCTAGTATCCATGGTATCAGCATGTGATAAAACAGCTTAAGTATGCATAGGTGACAAAAATAGAAGTTGCTGTAAGTCACTCATATTCAATAGGCAGACTTATGGGAAAACAGTATGAATGATCTTGAAGTATGTCACATGTAGGTCAAGTTTACTTCCATTTGACCTAATGGCAAAGCTTTGCTGCAAATGCAATGAGCAGAACTATCATGGCAAGGCCATTTTTCTTCAGTGCAGCACTGTGACCTATATATGTGACACAGTGACCTAGTTTTCACTAACTTTCTGAGGCATCCTTAGGGACAACTGTCATAAATAATTGGTGCAGCTACAATGAGTAATTAAATATTTGGAGATATCATGGTACAACCATTTTTCTTCAATGCAGCATCGTGACCTAAATATGTGACTTAGTGACCTAGTTTTCGATAGGTGTGTGAGCTATCCTTAGGACCAACTGTCATAAACAATTGAAGCTACGTTCAATATTTAGTATTGTGTTAATGCTGTTTTTTCTTCAATGTAGTACTGTAACCAAAATATGTCACTTCGTGACTTACTTTTCGATAGGTACCTGAAACACGTCAATGGCCCCCTGTGATAAAAATTTGGTATCTGTAAAGTACGTATTTTTGGAAATATGGTGGTAAACAGACATGGACGGATGCATAGGTGATGACAATACTCCTCCGGCCTATATGGGCCGAGGGGTAATAACTGATAATTTTCATCCTACTATAGGTGACGCCACTGGTGTTGTTCAGATTTGATATAATAACCTTTACAATATTTCCACCAAATTTTATAAGGATCCACTGATAAGCAAACATACCTGAGCACATTCAATTTGTTCACTTTTTGGCCTGTGTAATGTAATCCACCAAGTGGCACCACCAATAAAAAAAGCAACCTAAGATTTTCATTCACAAAATATGTCCTAAAAAAAATTTCAAAGGGCTAACTTAAAAATTGTATATGCCATCATGTTGACAAGCGATAGTTCATCATAGGCAGACAGAAGGACGGACGGATAGACGCGTGATTGCATAAGCTGTCACACATACAGTTAGCAGACCTAAAAAGAAAAAACTCTTACATCACATCCGTAATCCACTTCATCCGGTGGGCCTCCATTAAAGTATCTGGAAAATAAACAGTGAACTGGAAATTTCATCCACTCCATCATTTTTTTTTCAATAAATAAACACCATACAGGCTTACCCAATATAATTTTTGCCACTCCCCACAGAACATGTCAAAGCTCATGTATTCCCCAGTACTGATAACACAGATTAATGAAAATATATCAAAAGTATATAATTTCAGGGCCTAACAGATCTTTTTTCTGTTCTAATTCCCTGGGCAAGTTAATCTAACATTTTACTGCCCTATATCACTCCGTTGTCCTCCTAAATCCCATTTGCCAAAGGAAAACTTGTCCTTACTCCCAGACTGTTTTAAAAGTTAATGAACCATTTTTTTGATGGACACAAACCTTCAAAGTTCTGAAGTAAACTTATACAGGTCAGCAAAGTACACATACAAAATGTTGAACTTTGCACACCAAATCTGAACTCTCTGAACAAAATAAATGTTTATATATATATATATATATATATATATATATATATATATATATATATATATATATATCGTATACATAATCTCTCCTTCAATATTGTGGGAAGTCAAGATACCAGAAAGGTGTCACATGTGCATTAAATGCAGTGCTGTACCATACAGATCTCTCTCTCTCTCTCTCTCTCGCTCTCCACCTGTCTGTCTGTCCGTAACAGAGAGAAGAATGAGGGAGCAAGAAGTGAAGAAGACTGCCAAAAAATTCACAAAAAAAAAACTAGAACAGGCTGATATTCTGACAGAAAATCAAATGTCTCCCCGTACACCCTTGCTATTGTCACCCTTATTTTTATAAATAGGCATACCTATTCCTATGATCTACAGATACGGTGAAGGTACACTGTTTATTGACATTTCAAAATGTCGATTTTTTATGAAATGCCCAGGTGATCTTGAAAAACAGGTCAAGGTCATACATCTGCAGTTACAAGCAAGGTCTTACATAGAAACATAATCACACAAAATGTCAACCTCTTCAAGACAAATCTTTCTCAAGTGCATTTGCAATGATTTTTAAAAAGTGACCTTGTGACCTTGAAAATAGGTCAAGGTCACCCATCTGCAATCCCAACCTAGTTGGTATTATGGTACATAAACATGCAAAATTTCAACCTCCTAAGTCAAATCCTTGCAGAGTTTTTGCCTCTGTGTCAATTTTACATGACATGCCCATGTGACCTTGAAAAATGTCGCGGTCACCCATCTGCAATCCCAAGGAAGATAATATATATGAACATTTTCACATAAAATTTCAAGTTCCCAAGTCAAATCTTTCTTGAGTTATCGCGTCCGCAACGCACACAACAATGTGTTGAAGAAGAAGTAGTCATGTCCACATTGATTTTAGACGAAATGCCCACATGACCTTGAAACTACATCAAGGTCATACATCTGCAGTTACAAGCAAGGTCTTACAAAAGTGTTACATAGAAACATAATCACACAAAATGTCAATCTCTTGAAGTTAAATCTTGCTCAAGTGCATCTGCAATGATTTTTTAAAATAGGCCATGTGACCTTGAAAATAGGTCAAGGTCACCTATCTACAATCCCAACCTAGTTCATATTATATTTTGTAAGGACCGAGCAAGGGTCACAATAGCTAGTAGAAGTTCGACAGGTTACGTTGTGTTTCACAACTCATCAGGAACTGTGGGCTAACCGACGTTGTGTCTGATATATATGCCGAGGGGTAACTTTCTGTTGTCACGTAAAACATGTTATCGTGATTGCGTAACACAGAATCTCGGTTCTACCGAGACGTTATTGTCAAGTTGAATTAGATTCAAAAGAATTTGAATCCCGGCAGGCCAGTAAAATAAGGACTGCCGTAGAAACAATGCTGGGGGTCAGCAACTGTGATTAATCAGACTTCTGGGTGGTGGTACTACCGTACCACAAAGCCCGAACACAGGAGCTTGGGACTGTGTGTAAAAACACAGTGTGGGTACGTGTGTGCGGTTTCCCAATGGGTTGCATAGGTAATATGCTACCCAAAGCAGAACCTCATGGAGGGATGAACTCTGAACATAAAATTTTAGCATTAGACCGAGCAAGAGAGCTCATCTCCCCATGATAGTTCATATTATGGTACATAATCATGCAAAATTTAACCTTCCAAGTCAAATCCTTGCAGAGTTATTGCGTCTGTAAAAAGACAATACAGCATTACCTGTTGAGCAAATTCAGGTCTGGGGGTCACCAGAAGTGTGTGTGTGTGTGTGTGTGTGTGTGTGTGTGTGTGTGTTTATATACATCTATATATATATTCATGTATATATAAATCATTAAAATAATCTAAAAATCACTGGACTTGATTCCATATCTTCAGATAACCTCACTCTGGAACCATGACCCTCCAGTCTACACTTTGTGGACAACAGTGACCATGGCAGCTGCAAGCAGCAGGTTTCCCTCATTATCAAGGGAGGAAATAATTTTGTCAGTCCCTTTATAAAACAGGATAACATTGTTATTCTGTGAAGGAGCCCAGTTTACTGAAATGAACATTGGTGGATGACATGTGTATCTCCTTCAGCTGATACAGATGACATCCACTGGTGTACATGTCTGTACCCTGGGCTCCTTCAGGGAGAAACTTATAACACCAGGGTGTTACACATGTAACTAGTGTTCTAGTGTGTATTGTGATGTAAACTATGTTACATACTGATGTGTATTATGGCAGTTGGATTGATGTGTCATAAAACTGGTCCTGGTAGTTGCAATGCCCAGCAGGTGTAGAACTGTCATGACTGTGACAGTATTTGCACCTGGATGACCTGTGGTCATCTGTTATTAAGGGTGCTAAGTACACGTGTAGTGGCCTGTGACATATTAATAAAATTGTGTTACCAGCTGGTTTGCTCGGGAAAAGAATATTTCCTGAATGTGCAATGCTGTTAGTAGGCAGATATACTAGAACATAAAAATTCAGCATAGTACTTGGCCAGTTTATCTCCTCATAATGTTGAGGCCCCATGGTTCTGTATTACATAATTGATGGATCCAGTGTTTTATCCAGCAAGCCTGCAATTCATGGTCTTGCTTGGAGTTGGTGTTGTGTGTATATGTACTCCAGAATCTGTATACTGACCTCCAGAGCTTCATGGTTCAGCAGAGTAAAGCACCTACCAAGGGGTTGTGTAGGGTCCTTTTTGGTCAAGTAATAGAAATGCTCATGTATTCTATCCATAAGGCTCCTACCTGTTTGGCCGACATACTGTTTTTGGCATACTCGGCATTTAAGGAGGTAGATTGAGTTGTTGTTCTTGCATGTACTCCCAACAGGGATGTCACATATAAGTCCTGTATGAGTACTGGTTACTTTACCCCTAGTGCCCATCTTTGGACAATACCTACAGTTGCAATTATCACAAATTAATCTGTAATTATCAGTCATGGCTCAAGCCATAAATGGTATCTTTATACCATAATGTATACATGTCTTAAGAATAATGCTATTTTTCTTTTGTATGATGTAGAATACATATATTTTTTCTACATTTAATTTATATGTATGCCCAATTTTTAGTTAAAAATCTATACATGTTTTATATTGCACCAAAGTGTTTAATTTTACCCATGTGCTACGGACTGCTATGGAAAAATTGTCAAAGATACAGTGCCAAAAATTCCACTCCAGCCCATTCACAAATTTTGGTACTCCATCACATATATTTTCCATATATTCTCAAAAAAAGTACATTGTGTTTACAGGTATCTGTCTCAGATTTTGGTAAATTTCAGCCAATCACTACATGATGTATGGCATCCATGTTTGTGTGACCATGCGCAGAATGTACACATGCGATCCCGCGCACAGGTCAGACCAAGACCAGTTCACAGGTTCACTTCAGGATACGCATCCTGCTTTGTTTACATTTTGCGCTTGACCATGCTGGCTGAATTACAAGTGGAAGGATGAGAAAGTAAAACACAGGATGTGCTTGGATTTAACCTATAGCAAGCTGCCAGTATCTGGTATTGCACACAGTTTGCCATCGGGCAGTTTTTTATTCACTTGTGCAACAACAAGCGACATGCATGATTGAACATGCCAGAGCTCTGTTATTTAGTGCGATTCATTCCAAGTGAGGAACACTAAGTTGGTCAGAAATTGCATGATTTCTATTTCCGTGCACTTTCTATTTCAATTTACCTGAAAAATTTGTTGCTGTAGGTGGTGTCAAGAGTCTGATCTTAAGTGTGGTTACTTTTTACCAAGCAACATGGGCTGCGCAACACAAGCCATGTGACAGGCATGCTCCCGGGCATGATTTTCTGCTATGTACGTCTATTTTTTCTGGCCTTTGATCAAGAATTTAATTTGATTACTCTCTTGTTGTGTCATACAGATTTGTTGCATTCAACCATTTCAATAAAAATTTTTTTAAAAATTTTGTTAAAAATATCAATAACTGACACAACAGAGACAGCAATCAATAACACGTCTTCATGTTGTTTACCATGGAATAACAGCATAACACCTCCATGCGGCTACGCAGATCTCCACTTCGTCACCATGCATTCTGCATATTTTCTTTGTCTTCCATAGGGAATTGTCACTCCTGCCTATAACTGTGTTTAGATTTGTTTGATCGAATATTCACTATAATGTGAAACTTTAGCATCTTGGTCCAATAACCTTTGCGTAAATACGACTGGTTCACCTTCCCAACATTGCGGCCATGAGACAGACACATGCGTAAGAGCGAGTTTGATTGGACAGTGAGTGACAAATGATCAAACCACCCAATGGGGAGCCTGGAATATCTGAAGTGCATTTATAATGAGGGAAAATGAAAATAGATTCCCATTTTGAGCCATTTTTCGAGTGATATCCTAGGAATATTTTTTTCTTAGCCAATAACAAAACTTCTTATATAGAAAGATGAAAATCTAAGGGTTCCAGCAATATAAAACATAATGGCGGACGATGCAAAGTCACTAAGTTCTTGGGGTAAATTTTACAGTTGTATCATTCAAAATGTCATGAAAAACAGGCAGTTGTTGGCTTTCTATCCATTTGATAAGAATATGTATTTTTTTACTGCAAGATTGAAATAGCCATCCGCAAGTATTACAGTTTGCTTGCAAGTAAATAAACATTGCATGCCAGCGGGAAGCTGATGAAGGTTGGCTTGCGTTGTGCGTAGCTGGACACAACAATGGTGGCAAACAATGTTCACATACATTTTGAGTGTGCTCGAACACGGCCTGCTAGGGGTTAATGAAAAATCAAACTGTAAACAAAAAATGCACATTTTACCACTGATGTGACATTTTAGGTAAAAGATTTGCACTGTTTAGCACAATCCATGCTGTAATCACTAGCACGTTAGCTGTGGCATCCGTTGTAAACAATGAAGGTGTGGGCCAGACTTGGCCACTTGCTGATTGGACAATCAGGCTAACAATGGAATGCATAATTAATTACGGTCAGGAAAAGTTCGGTACAACTTGGTATGACCAGGTCTATGGTATAAAAACTTGTCCCAACCGATTTCTTCTCTTTTACATTTGTCAAGCTGGCTCCTTGTTAAAAGGAAACTTTTTTTGGATCTGTGTTAGCTCATGCTTCACTGTACTGTAGAATGCTTTTAAGTTGGGGTTACCACCCCCCCCCAAAAAAAAAAAACAAACAAACAAAAAAAAACAACAAGACTGTGTAAACAGCCCATGTTCAGGTGACCTCGAGATTAACCACACTTGTGGCTCTGTCAATTTGGGATAGGATCAAGGTCACCCACGTACTAAGTCTGACTTTTATGGAACAACCTAGAACATTAACAAGTGAAACATCAAGGTCCCAGTTCAAGTAGTTCTCAAGTTTGAGTGAAGGGTAAAATCCGTGTATGTTGCACCGTGACCCAAGAAATCAGGTCAAGGTCACTCATGTACTGTCTTAGCGCGACCTTCATAGAGAAACATTAACATGTGCAACATCAAGGTCCTAACTCAAAACAGATCTCAAGTTATAAGTGAACAGTACATTTCATGTTAGTTGTCCTGTCACCTAGGGCATGAGGTCAAGGTCCAAAAGTCACTGGAGCGTAACCACTTGCACAAAATAGGTAAGCACTTATGAAAGGTACATGTACATCCATACCAAGTTTGACACAAATCTGACCAAAATTATTTAAAGAAATCCCCACGTAAAACTTTCCAATTAAAACTTTTTTAAAGATTTTCCAAGAAAAAAAAAATAAAATGAAAAATCCAAAAATCAATGGAGCATGACCATTTGAACAAACTGGTAGAGACCCACCCAAGGTACAATGCCACTAAGTTTGAGGTCAATCTGGCAGACAGTTTCTTCAGAAAAGTCGAAAATGTGAATTAGCATTACATTGCCCATTGACTTACACAGTAACAAATTGAAAAAATCGGTTAAAATCAAGAATCCATAACAGTGCCACCTAGTTAAAAACTTTGTTTGACCCTTTCACAAGGAACATATCCCCCAAGTTTCAGCTTAATCTGAGTGATAGTTCTGGAGAAAAATCGAAAATAACAAAAACACACAAAAAATTATAAAAATTTAGAAAAAAAAACTGCAGTGCCACCTGGTGTACAAATGAAGAACTAAGAGTCCCTAGGAGTGTGCCTATGTGATATCAAACCAATTAGGTAAGCGGTGTCAGAGGATATATTTTAGGTTTGCACCAAAAAAGAACAAAAAGTCATAAAAAGTCAAAAAATCACTGGAGCATGACTATTTGTACAAACTTTACCGTTAGAGACACACCCGAGGCACTTCCCCACCAAGTTCGAAATGAATCTAGGTGACCCTTTTTGATAGAAAGTCGAAAATGTGAATTGTGGAAAATTCATAAACAAGAGGACTGTGACAATCCTGTGCTCAGCTGACTTAGTCGCCCTATGACCTTGGAAATGAGGTCAACATCACTGACCTATTCTGAATCTAACTTTCATAGAGGGCCATCCCCATGAACCAGATCAAAGTCACAGTACAAATAGTTCTCAGGTTATCTTGCGACCAGTAAAATTCATGTTAGTGGCCCTGTGACCTTGAGAATGAGGTCAAGGTCACTAATGTACCGTCTCAGTCTTTCCTAAGTAGAAGACCACCAAGATGTTCAACATCAAAGTCATACCTTCCACATTTCTCAAGTTACAATGTGAAAAGTAAAATTCACATACATGTCTGTCTCCCAGTGACCTTGGGAATGAGGTCAAGGTCACCCATGTACTGTCTAAGTCTGGCCTTTGTTCAGGACAACCAACATGTTCAATATCAAGGTCCAACTTCAAATTGTCAGGTGAACAGTTAAATTTGAGCAAGTGGCCCAATGACCTTGGGTCTGAGGTCAAGGTCACTCATCTACTGTCTAAGTCTGGCCCTCATTAACTATTCCCCTGCTGTAGGCAAGAAAATCTAGACAAAGATACTTGTTTCTCCCATGCTGCAGGCGAGTTTATCCGCCAAATGTTGTACATGCGGAAGAACAACTTTCAGTGTGCACAATTACCGAGATATGGCAACCTAGCGCATTCTCCCACAGATGTACAACATATTAAACAGTTTCCACTGTAACTATTGAGTAATAGTGCCAAAATTATCTAGATATTGCGGTATCTGTGCAAAAAAACCACCACGCACAGATTTTATTCAGTATGGACCATCGCGGAGATTGATTGACAATGCATACTGGTGCACGAGCTGCCAAGTAAAACATCAATTGCATGTAGTTTCCACACTGTTTTTCTTTCAGCAGTTCAGCAGGGAGATTCTGAATTTTTTCAAAATATGTACTGTCAATATGTCACAAAATTTTGGAACTAGTGTGACATGAAAACATACAAGTACTGTTGGCTTGAGTGATCTCCTCCACCATGCTGGTTTGTTGATAGTGCGTACTGCGCCTGCTTGACCTTGTGCAAAACTTATTTGCATGATTTCAGCCAATCAGTGCCCGAGCAGGATGAGAATCTCGCTGAAGCAGTGTGAGAATGTCGCTGGCTTAACTTTTTAGATTTTTACCTTGGAGACAGTAAATTTATGCAAGATGACAACGTTTGGTGGGCGAGAATAAAGAATTAAGCCAATAGGTAAGCAGCATGATGATATTGACGAGCTTCTGGTATTTCCATTAATACCAAACATGCCTAGAACCGGCAAGAGAATGGTACAAAGTTTGGGGCCACAAAATATGCAATTTTACCGCTGCTAAAGCCTGTCTTGCAAATTTTTATCGGCAAATGTACTGAAAACAATTAATTAGATGTTTTTTTAAAAGTCTGTATGAATAAAATCATCACATCTACCCAACAAAATTGTTTCTGCAGCAAAAACTATGCAGTTTGTTTGACCAGAAATGACCATACGATGTCTTTGTTTATCTAAATAAACATCGATGTGGATGCCCTGACGATTGTGTTTGTGGGATGATCCAAAGATTAAATCCAGTGACAGACAACTAAACACAAAAAATAAATAGCAGAGGAAGGGTTAAGGACAACTAGCAATAGTAGCATATGCAATACGAATGTTCTAGCCTTCACAGTTCTCAAGTTACCATATAAACAGTGAATTTCATGCACCGCGCCCTGTGACCTTGGAAATGAGGTCAAGGTCACTCACCTACTGTACATGTATCACTCTCATACCCAGAAGTGTCCCTATGCAATTTCAAAGCAATTGGCTGAGTATATACAAGGATAAACACTTTTGAAGATTTGATCAAGAAATAAAACAAAAAAATATCCAAAAATCATTGGACTGTGACTATTTGCACAAACTTGGTAGATACCCACACAAGAAACACCCACACCAAGTTTGAGTAAATCTAGCTGATGGTTTTGCAGAAGAAGTCAAACATTGTCAATTAGCTATGCAAACCCTAATGACTGCAATCCAAATTGACTTGGATGGTAATCAATAGGCATGTAAAATCAACAAGAAAAATTCCTAAAAAAAGCAAAAATCACTGGACAATGACCATTTGAATAAACTTGGTAGAGACCCACCCAAGGCGCATCCCCAATAAGTTTGAAGTGAATCTGGCTAACGGTTCTAGAGATGAGGTTGAAAATGTAATCTACCATTGCAACAATATTTACATTGACTTACATAGTCAACAATAGGAATGTGTGCATTGACAAACAAGTACACCAATTGAAATAATTCATTTAAAATCTGGGATCCATAGCCAAGCCACCCGGTGAACAACCTTGTGTGACCCTTCTGCAAGGAACATATCCACCAAGTTTCAGCACAATCTGAGGGATGGTTTGGAGAAGAAGTCGGAAATAGCAAAAAACGCACACAAAAAAAATAGAAAAAAATTGCAGCACCACCTGTTGAACAACTTAAGGTCTGGGGGTTTCAGAAGTGTCCCGTTACAATTTTAAAGTAATTAGCCAGGCGGTTTTGGAGAAGAGGATTTCCCCCCAAAATGAACAAAAAATTCATTTAAAATCCAAAAATCATTGGACAATGACCACTTGAATATGTTCGGTCGAGACCCACCCAAGACACATCCCCAACAAGTTTGAAGTGAATCTGGCTTAAGGTTCTGGAGATGAGGTCGAAAATGTGAATTACCATTGCAATTCCCATTGACTTACATAGTAAACAACAGGAATGTATGCACTGACCAACAAGTACAACAATTGAAAAATTCGTGAAAAATAACAGATCCATAGCAATGCCACCTGGTAAACCTTGTGTGACCCTTCCACAAAGAACACATCCACCAAGTTTCAGCACAATCTGAGAGATTGTTTTGGAGAAGAAGTCGAAAAAATAGCAAAAACGCACATAAATTCATAAAAAAAAAAAAAAAAAATCCCAGTGCCACCTGTTGAACAAATTAAGGTCTGGGGGTCCCCAGAAGTGTTGCTATACAATTTCAAAGTAATTGGCCAAGCGGTTTTGGAGAAGATTTTTTGAAGATTTCCCCCAAAGGGCCACCTGGTAAACAAGAGCTAGGAGTCCCCAGGAGTGTTCCTGTTTGATATCAAAGCAATTGGGTGAGCTGTTCAGGAGAAGATTTTTTAAGATTTGCCCTTAAAAAAATCATAAAGAATACAAAATACCATTGAAGTGTGACCATTTGAACCAATTTTGTAGAGACCCACCCCAGGTACATTGCCACCAGGTTTGAAGACAATCTGGCTGACAGTTTTGAAGAAGTTGAAAATGTTGATTGGGGACAGGCAGAAGACAGACCATCCTATAATTTAACCTCAGCTGACTGACAAGTCAGCTGACCTAACAATCATCTTTATTCCATTAACCCCATGAATTATTTCCACATTCTATTTCTGGTGGTGGTGGGGGGGATGAAGAGCCACCAAGCTATGTTTTTTCCATGTGCTAGTAATATATATGCTTCAATCATGGAACAATAATGGTATTGAGTAATGAACTTCTGTCCTTTTGTTTATCCAACTTTGGCAACAGTATCATAACTTTTGTAAAATAGAAACCCGGCACTTCTGCAAGAGTGTGAAACTTTGTATGTCCAATTCTCTGGGACAAATAATTTTTTTTTTAAATATTTGCCCTCTTGTGACAAGTAAAAACTTCCTTCACATTATTCCTGTGTAAAAAAAAAAATGGAGAAAACGACCACAGTCTGACCCTTCAAGACTCGCGATATGCTGGTGATTACTGCAGTCCATGGTGTGTGTAAGCACACTGATGCCAATAGGTGATGATAAATCACTAAGTAAACATTTCAGGTTTAAACAATTACTTCATCAGCAGTTGTATTCAACAGGACTGGGCCACCAACTTGATTTCTGTCACAGCAAGCAGGTTTTTTCACTCTCGCATACAAATGATTGCTAGATCAAAGGTACCGGTATGGATTACCCACTTTAACGGAGCGGGCTGTCAGTCAGATGATGGTAAAACAGCATAAAAAACTATTAAAACTTACATGGCAATGTTCTGCAAATTGGCATCAAATGCCATTCATCAGCAGGCTCTAACAGTGCTGGAAAGATTATGTACACATGCCGCGAGTTGACTTCCGGGCAAACACAACACACAATTGCCAGTCACACGCACGTGACAGCATGCAGTAATGTACAGTGAACTGAGCATCATCGTGGGACCTACTCTCACGGACTGATTTGGGACACATTCAACACTTCCCTGTATCCCCCAACCTTTGCTTATTTGCCTCCGACTCCAAAAATTGTTGATATAAACACTGGAATCTTTATTTTCACATTCTATAATAGAAACAAAGCTTTCCATTTGTGTGTTCCCTCCTTAACTTCACACATGTTCACATGGTGGAAGTCATGATCAACACACTGTAACACGAGCTGTGATTGCCCATTTTTGCATGTGACTCAATTGACCAGTCGCATGATGTGTTTGCATAAGCATATTGCAAAATTTGAGCAAAATACGTGGGAGGCGTTCTGTAGTTATCACAGTAACGAGAATGTGCACATCCGGACGGACAGACAACCCAAAACATAAAGGGGCCCCCATGGGGCTGACCCTTCCTATCAAACTTTAATTAGAGCATAATACATGGAGGCATTCTGGAGATATAGTAATGAGCCTTAACAAACATCTAATTAAGCTGCCATGTGCTCAAATTAGGTCATAGTAACACCATAATCTAATCAGTTCATGTGGTCATGTAAAAAAACTAATACTGTAAAATGTGAACAAAATGCATGGATGCACTCTGGAGATATCGTGGTAACGAGCCCCAACGAACATGCAATTAGGCTGCTACTTGCTCAAATTACGCCATGCTGACACCAAAATCTAATAAGTTCATCTTGCCAGGTAAGATGAGCATATTGCCCAATTTGAGCAAAATACATAGAGGCATTCTGCAGATATCACGGTAACGAGAATGTGCACATCTGGGTGGACGGGCAACCCAAAAATAGAAAGCCCCCCCCCCGTGGGGCGGACCCTTAAGAATAGGAGAAAGATGGTAAGAAACAAAGAGAGAGAAAGAAAGTGAAAGAATAATGACGAAAAAACGAGAAAAACAAAGAAAGAAAGTTCTTCTCCCAAGTGTATATGTACTGACAATTCAGCAAGTGGTCCTATTCAACAAAGCTCATTTTAAAAAAATCATCAAAAACATGTGGCTGTGTTTTAAACAGGATATTTCTTTTCATAGACAAGCCAAGATA
Source organism: Hermodice carunculata (assembly GCA_964020975.1). Classification (NCBI taxonomy): domain Eukaryota; kingdom Metazoa; phylum Annelida; class Polychaeta; order Eunicida; family Amphinomidae; genus Hermodice; species Hermodice carunculata. The sequence goes on along the minus strand of OZ026612.1, from coordinate 135,289,110 downwards.
TCTGAGACATATTGGGTACATCAGGAAGTGAATTCAAAATGAATTTAATAGATTTGATATGCAGTAAATACCAACTTAAATCACAATACTTGGAAGACAAGGGCTATGAAAACAATCACTGATAATGTCTGGTATAAAAATCACATCAATCTACTGTCTTGTAAACATTTGCTCAGATATTACAATCCTGTATCAGAAACACTGACCCTTCTTTGTCAGTTTAGAAAAAAAAAATGATATAATGTTGGCTGACTGCACTTTACTGACTGTGACATTGTTGCCTGCTTAGCACTTTACCCACATTGTCGTCTGCTGTCGTATCATAAGTACAGCTAGTTCAGGTACTCTTTAACGTGATTGGCCCCTTGGATCACATGCCATGAATGAGCCAATCAGTGCTTGCAGCACAGAACAGTTGCGTCACGATTTTATTTCCGCCATTTGTGCAGTCACTGCTATTCTGTGTTAAGTTTGCCTACCCGACAATGATTGAAGGCATAAATGGACATTTCTTAATGAGCATTTTTTTTATTATGGTGAATGAAATATAAGTTTTATTGTTAACATGGACCATGGACTCTGGAATTTTAAACAAAACGAAAGCTAGGAATGGGGAAGGTTGCTGATGGTCATCACACCGCAAACCACATGTGCTCTTGATAGCGAATAGTAAATTCAGACACCAGCAAAACACCGTAGTTGCAGGCAGTGAATTTCTTCTGCCATAAAATCTGCTGATTTGTCAGTGATACATAAAGGTCTTGCTGAATGTTTGCTTTGTTTAGGAAGTTGAAATTGGACAAATTAACTGATGATTTCCTTGTTTTTCTTGCTTTGTGTTGCCACTTACATATATGAGCCGCATTGGAACCTATTTATGGGTATCCGAGGTGAGAAATTGAAGCAGAAACATGAACAAATGAGTGTGCAAAGCAATGGACAGAGTACAAGTTGCACATCTGAAATGCTGATATCCAATCTTACTTGCCTGCCTTTTTTGTTCTCCAATTTTCTTTTTAATGTGCATTTTTTGTAAGTTCCCTGGTGCTAACACTAAAGTAGACAGTGGAATACACTGGGTGCCAGCTTATTTTGAACACCCCGCAAATACTCCCAGTATTAACAGACGTCAATGCATCTTAACAGTAATATCTTACCTACGGTGCAAACATGCTGATTTCAGACATGAGCCTGACCAAGGAAAAAATTCCTTGCAAGTATCATATAAAGTACTCATCCTCAGTGAAAAACAACATTTGAGTGGGGGAAAAATGTAACTTTCTTTACAAGTTCAACCAGAAATTTCTGTTAGTCTACGACACAAAATTCCCTGAAATCCTGGAATTCCCTGAACAGGCTCATCTCTGTGATTTGCTTCTACATATGTATTGGTAGGTAGTGGCAAATCCGCGAGGAGCGCTGCAGTCGCGTTCACACCTTTGGTCTCAGCGAGTCAGTGTGACCCACTGCATAGCACCAACAGCCGGCAGAGGTGTTATAAACTGGCCATATTGTTAACGCATGCGCACATCAGAGCTCTTGGAGACAGGGAAATTCAATCTGAGCGTATGGGAAAACCCCCGGGGGCAATCTTTCAACGTGCCGGAAAGTAGTTTGTTTACATATTTACATCTGAAATTTACCTCAACTTTGATCGTTTAATATTCATAAAGTATATTAGGGAGCATAAAAATGGTACTGTAAAACAAAGCTATATATTTTTTTTTGTGAATTGTGTGAAGTTTCATGCATGTAGGTGCAGGCGAATTTGTGCGATGGCCAATTTTAATTGTGATGTCCATTCCCGTCGAAGTTTCGATTTTCCAAGATGGCGGCCGCCATGTTTTAGTGCAATCGAGTAGTGACCTACATTTCAAATCGGTTGATATCTGTTTTATTTTTGGCCATCTAACGTTAAAATTACATTGAATAAATAGTCAATGAACTAATCATGATGGTACATAGTAATTATTTTACCGAAAGAGTAAAATAGACGGCGTATTTAACGGTCAGCCATTGCCATTGTTCCCGGTCTGAACTTGCTACAATCCACAAAGAAACCATCTTTTAAATCGTCCAGTAGCCATGTTACTTTGTTTCATCGGTCACAGAAATTACAAAAAATTAATAGTTTATGACTTATTCATGATTTTTAACAGAATATTTATTATTCATTGTTTTATCCTGTATTCAATGGGGGTCGAAGATATGTTGACAATATACATTGTAATCAAAACTTTGTATTTTTCGCTTTTTTTTTTTTTTTGGCCTTAATATTTATAATTCATAATAAAGTAGATACCAACTGTTGATTTGTATACAATTGTCAAGTTTCCAGATGCATGTTTTTATGAATAATGTGAAATTTATCCCAGTATGCCAAGTGGATCCTGCATCTGGGCAGTGTGTTCACTGAACCGTGACACAGTGAGCACAGGCAAGGTGGGTCACAGATCTGGGCCCAACACCTCTGTATAATTGATGGTGGCAAAGCACCAAAATCTGCAACATTAAAAACTGCATAACTTTCTTGTTTATTAACTTAAAAAGAAGAAAATAACAGTTATGAAATCTGCATGACTTCCTCATTGCATTGGTATAAAAATTATTTGAATATCCCCAATTTAAATTTTTTCTGCCTGTCCCTAGTATTGGATTTTTTCTTTTTAAAATTTTAGATAGATATGTCAATCCAACTGCATTTTTTTTTAGGGTTTGTGCTATGGGTGCATCCAATGAAATGAAAATAAAAAGGCGTAAAATTTGATTTCATGCTATAAATTAGGCATATTTCTAAACTTTAAATGTTGACTGTAGATAAAGCCTATAAGGTGTCAATTGCAACATCAATTTGTTTGTGGTGTAGGTGCATTCAATGAAATGAAAATGAAAGTTGTCAAATGTGAAACTGTGCTGATGAGGCACACTTAGAAAAATACAAAGCTCTCCACTTTAATCCTATTTAAGATTAAGGGGAAATTAAAATTCAAAAGATTATGATTGAGATACATTTGGTTACAATTACACAAAACTTGAAACCATTTGAAATTTTGTTTTCAATGATCACAGGTAGATTTGCCCTAGAGCAAATTTTATTTTTCATTTCTTACTGATTCTCCTTTTTCTTGGATTCAGCAGCATCCAAATGATGACCCAATGTGTTATCAGTTTCAGACTATACACATGGGTCATACTATAGTCAACAAACCCTTCACAAATGACCGTGAGATTTTTCAAATACCCGACCGGAAGTCATTCAACATGAAATAAAATAATTTCGATTTTGCTATGGTCATGAATTCATGATGGTCAACTCACTCTAGTGTTGGTTGAATATAAGCACTTTTCAGGTTTTCGTAATATGCTCCCAGAGCAGCAGTTCCTTCCACAACAAACACAACATCGCAAACAGGCGCAACGTCTGCTACCACCATATCTGTTTCCGGGGTGATCAGGTACTTCCACGTTTTAAACCACAACAAGCTTTGCACCTTTCTGAGACTTGTTGGGAGTCTGTGACTGGTTTCCTCAGTCTGATTTGAGTGGGTGTCTCGTCCCTGGTCGAGACCTTCAGATTGTTAAAGCTTTCGCTTTTAGAAAATCGTTTTTGCGGGAAAGAAGCAATACTTCCTGAGGTAGGGTGTGTACCCCTCCAGGAAGTTAAAGCTCGATCCCAAATCGATCATTTACAAAAGTTTGTCGCATGCTCAGCTCAGCACGTCGTCAGCCGTCAGTTCTTTCATCCTCGTAAGCGGAAGTGACCTATTTACCTAGATAATCATCCGCAAAAATAATTAAGTTGGTATTGAGGACTAGGTACAGAGAGCCTACCTAAATCATACGAATTGTTGACATAATATCCGCATTGCATTGACTTAAAAAAGTAATAGACTGCCTAACTGTTCCATGACAAAAAACCCACAACGAAACATAAGATATAGTGTAGGAATACAGTGGACTCAGATAGTGTCACAGAAAAATAGTCATCTTGCAACAAATAGGAGGAAGATGCCCTTAGATGGCGCTTCGGCCGTTATGTGACACAAATTGAAGAACTCGATTTTCAGTAATGCAAAGTTGTTCACATAAAGCTAGAGGAGTACAAATCGTCGAGCTCTACGGCTGACAGATAATCATATCTCTTACGCAGTACCAAAGGTTGATAAATAAATGAATAAATAAATAGATTAATTAATTAAATAAATAAATTAAACTAGAAGTAGAAAAGAAGATATCCTTCAAGTTCAAAGCAAACCTGTCTGTGTGCCTCAAGGGAAAATTGTTGCCATGTTCATTCAAATTGAAATTGGAAAACCTGCACGACAGAAAATAAGATGAAAACAAAAACAACAGAAAATTACAACAGGCTCATTTTCCGACAGAAAATCAAATGTCTCCCCGTGCGCCTTTACTACTGTCACCCTTATTTTTATAAATAGGCATACCGATTCCAATGATCTACAGATATTGTGACGGTACACTCTTTATTGACATTTCAAAATAGGTCAAAGTCACCCATCTATACTCCCAACCTCGTATTATGGTACATAATCATGCAGAATTTCCGCCTCCTAAGTCAAATCCTTGTCGAGTTATCATGTCTGCATGAATTTTAGATGAAATGCCCATGTGACCTTAAAAATGGGTCAAGGCCAAACATCTGCAGTCAGAAGCAACATCTTACAAGTTTTTTCATAGAAACATAATTACACAAAATTTCAATCTCTGTAAATCAAACCTTTCACTAGTGTGTCTGCAATGATTTTGAAAAAGTGGCCATGTGACCTTGAAAAAGATCAAGGTCACCAATCTACAAGCCCAAGCGAGGTCTTATATAGGAACATCTTCACATAAATTTTCAACTCCCCAAGTCAAATCTTTCTTGAGTTATCAGGTTCACATTGATTTTAGACGAAATGCCCACGTCACCTTGAAAAATAGGTCAAGGTCATACATCTGCAGTCACAAGCAAGGTCTTACAAATATTATGTCCGGGTGCTAACCCAGACATTTCGTTTTTCAAGAATTCCTTCTTTCTTCTTTCTTTCTTTCTTTCTTTCTTTCTTTCTTTCTTTCTTTCTTTCTTTCTTTCTTTCTTTCTTCTTTACGACCAAATTTGTCCGAGTTTTTCTCGGACACTATTGTTCAGAAAACCACCAAACTTGACATTATGACTGACCCACCAGTGAAAATAGGCACCTGACTCGGAATAGTCATGATGTTTAAAATTATGCAAATTAGGGGCACTTAAAATTTTAAAAGCTCCATATCTTCCAAACTATTGCAGATAGACCCAAAGTTCTAACTTACACATATAGGTTTGAGACAACTAGCAAATCCAATAGCACACAAACAAAACTTGGGGTTTTTAATGCATGCTAAATTCACCAAATTTCTCCCCAATACACATGCAGGCTTTCAAGTGCCTGCTGTATGACATATTGCTTGACCTCTATGGTGCCAGGCAACCATTTTGCATTCATAATTAATTAGCTTGAACCTTTCTCACAGCTTTCTGTCCATGCATACTGAATGTACACTTTGGAACATTTAAGTCACTATTTAGGAACCACGTCACCCCCTCCCTAGCTAGAAGTATCAAATCCCCAAAATCGATACTTTTCTAACATTAGTTCACTACAACACCAACATTCCCTTTTCCATCATAGTGTAAAGTCGTAAATGTGCTCAGAAGCTTCAACCTAGGGATAAAGTAACAGTTCTGGCTAAAAGTATCAAAATCTACTATAAAGTAGCAAATCTGATCAGAGTTACGACCAAGAGCTAAAGTAACAATTCTGGCTTAAAGTATCAAATCTGGTCACAAGTTTCAACTTCGTTTTAAAGTTACAATTCTACTTGAAAGTGTCAAATCTGGTATAAAGTAGTGAAACTGATAAGAGGTTTTGGACCAGGAAATAAAGTAACAATTCTGGTAAGGATCTGGTATAAAATAGCAAATCTGCTACAATTTTCAACCTAGGGATAAACTAAAAGTAACAACTCTTGTTAAAATGATCAACTCTAGAGTAGCAAATCATCTCAGAAGTTTGAACTTGGGAATAAATTGTCCAGTAAAAGTGCCATTTTTTTGTGTTCTAACGTTCCAAGTTTAAAGGAATGTTTTAAATCTGTCAATTGTTTGCTTTTGAAGCACAGAACATGAGAAAGTATCACATATGACCATTTGATACTTTCAGGGAGTAGGGGGTTAACCAGGTTCCTAAATGTTGACTGGAATCCTTTGGAAGGTTTGGTCTTGTAGCAAATTGTGGTGTGGGGTGGGGTGGGGGCGGGGGGACTCACAGCAACTGTGTAATGAGGTTCTCAATAAAATACAGAGAATCTCTTTCTGTTCATGCAAGAAACATATCTGCTCCATGTTCACGCTAATAATGCACAGAGCTGTAAGTGCACCATGGCTGGGACTGACCAGGCAGAGTGTCCTAGCTGGTCTGTACCTGAGGCTAGGAGTCTGCTGGTCTTATCAATCAGTCCCAAGGGGATCAGAGTGAACGGACTTCTAGGCAGAACAAGCCAGAGTGTACCCTCTGTTAAAAATAGACTACACACAGAGCTGAGTTTGCTGGACCGGATCAAAGTCTGACTTACAGTCCTCAGTGACTGTTTTCACAACTTAGTGAATTTTGAAAAAGTGTGTGGATTTGTGTCATCTTAATGGACACTTCCATGTCTTTGTTTTCTTGTAACCAGTGAGATGAAGCTTGTTCTTCATAGCCAATACTGAGTTAGTATAGTGCATGTCTCAGTTCAGAGGTACATGTACATGTAGTTTTGTGACAGCATCTGTTGAAATTTGTTTACGTAATAAAGGAACAAAGACAGTTTTGTATTGCATGTATACACATCCCTCTGAATTATAATATGTGTACACTGTACATGCACATATACTCATCTATACTGCCCAGAAGGGCTGACCCTCTTACTAGGAGTGGGCATTTTTCTCTGGTCACGAGGGTGCTCACTGTACAGAGGTTTCACTGTACAGTGGTACCTGCAATTTAAGACCACCCCTAATGCCAGACAAAAGTGGTCACATAGGACAGGTGGTCTTTCATCTCAGATGAATTAACAAAGAAATATAAGGCCAATGTCTGTCTTTCTTTCTTTCTGACCAAGTTGGTCCACAGTTTTTTTTCAGACAAAATTGGAAAAAACCACCAAACTTGCCACGGTGACTGACATAACCAGCAAAATTGTGCATCTCATTTGGAACAGTCATGATGTTTAAAATTATGCAAATTTTAGAGGCAACAAAAATTTTAAAAGCACCATATCTTCCAAACTATTGCAGATGGACTCAAAATTTCAATGTGCAAATATACCTTTTTGACACTTGCCACTACATTGGACAGTATAGATGTAGAATTTCAAATTATGCTAATAAGGGGCATTGAAAAATTTAAAAGTTGAATATCTCCAAAAGTTTGAACATAGAGATGCCACTCCAACTTCAATTTGTAGGTTTGTGGCAAAGCCGCATCCAATGAACCATGAACCAAAGTTGTAGGATTTTAATTTATGCAAATTAGGTGAATATGGAAAATGTAAATCTTTAATAGCTTCAAATCTATTATAGAGGTGCCATTTCTACTTCAATTTATGGGTTTGTGGCATAACCCCACCCAATGAACAATAGACCAAAGTTCTTCTAGGCTTATGATTCTTGCAAATTAGACAAATACACAAAATTAAAACGTTGAATAGCTTCAAAACTATTACAGATAGTAGTTTCCTTCAAACTTCACTTTATAAGTTTGGGCAATGACCACATCCCTTTAACCAAGAACCAAAGCTGAGGATTCTAATGTATGAAAATTAGGCTTTTACACGAAATTTATATTATGTTGAACAATGGCAAAGTGTAGCATTTTAAACTGTTTTCATTTTGAAGGCAGCCAGACAGATTTGCTGTGAAGCAAATCTTCTTTTCCAGTTGCAACTTAGATTCATTTGTGGATCACTGCTGACACTTCAGCATGGACTCGGTGACCATATGGTTGCATATAAATGTTATGTCTGACATGAGTGCAAACAACATATCCTAGCGATGCACATAAACATGCACATGTAGTTGACTACTGATGACGTATAACGGCCTGTTGTATGTCTATTGTGTCAAAAATATGCACATGCAAGTCTGCTATTGTTGCTCCTAATTTACATTATTTCAACTTCACTGATAGGGCCACACACTGCTCAGATATTCTAGCTTTAGTGGCATATGAGAACTTAGCTCTGGAAAAAATGATGATGGACATATCTAGGATCCGAAATCGGAAATTCATATAGTTTTGAACATTGACTGATGTTCAACATTTAATTTTCTTCGAGTCCCCGTATTAGGCATATTGGCCCAAATTCTATTGACAACTTTTGTTTGTGGTTTACTGAATCTGTCTACAGCAGAAACCCGTGATATGAAGCTGGAATGACACCTCTACATATAATAATTTTGAAGATATTTAACATTTAAACTTTCCAAGCGCCCCTAATTAGAATAAAGTAAAAGTCTAGTAAAAGTAAAACTTTTGCTTGTGGTTCATTGGATGCAGTTAAAAGCATGATCCTATTTATTAAAGTTAGAATGGCACCTCTACCACATGAAAACCTATATATCATTTCCTATTCATGTTTAATAGTAACTATGGCCCTATGGTGCACCGTTCCGTTTTCCATATACAAATATTTTCATGGTGTGTGACCTTGATTTGACCTTTCAAGGTCACTCAAGGTCCAAAAGGACAGCACCAGGTAAAAGCTCATATGCATTTCCTGTTCATGTTTAATAGTAACTGTGGCCCAAACTTGCACACTTTTCTAGATACAAGCTTATATCACTTATACTGTTGTATCTGCCCAGAAAATACTAAAATATGAAATATTTGAATTGTCCTGTGTCTCAAATTTGCATAATTCTTATAGTAACAGGCTCAACAACATGTCTATGTGATAGGCCATCCTAAGAAACATATATTTGCCATTTTAAAACATGTTACTGTCTATAATAGTTTTGAAGATATTCAAGATTTAATTTTTGGGTATTAACCTAATTTGCATAAATATAATTTATGTTAGAACTTCAGCTCATGCTTCATTGGATCCACCTATGGGACAGTCCTATGTATTGAAGTTGGAATGCCATCTCTGTCTATGATAGTGTTGAAGATTTTCAAGACTGAAATTTTGTTAATAGTTTTGAAAATATTCAAAATTGAAATTCTGTATATTCTCCTAATTTGCATAAATTTAAATGTTACAACTTTGGCTCATGGTTCATTGGATGCGCCTATAGCACAAACCTATGTATTGAAGTTGGAATGGCATCTCTATCTTTAATAATTTTGAAGATATTCAAGATTTAAATTTTGTGTATTCCCCTTGTGTGCATAAATTCAAATCCTACAAATTTGGTTCATGGTTCATTGGATGCGCCTATAGCAGAAACCTATATGCGGAAGTTAAAATCGCATCTCTATCTATAATATTTATTAAGATATTCAAGATTTAAATTTTAGGTAAGTCTCTAATTTGCATAAATTCAAATCCTACAAGTGTGGTCCATGGGTTCATTGAATACACCTCTATCACAAACTTAAATATTGAATTTGGAATGGCATCTCTATCTATTTAAGTTTTGAAGATATTCAAGATTTAAATTTTCAAAGTGCCTTAATTAGCGTAATTTAAAATTTTATAACTTTCGTTTACTGTCCATTAGCAATTGTCACAAACCTACTGCTGAGAGAACTTTGAATTTTGTATCTATCTTTAATAGTTTTGAAGATATGGAGCTTTTAAAATTTTAATTGCCCCTAATTAGCATAATTTTGAACATCATGACTATTCCAAATCAGAGGGACAAGTTCCCTACCAGGTGTATTACCATGCCAAGTTGAAACAGTGTAGCTTGCACGGTGTCAGAGAAAAGCTCCGGACAAATTTGGCGGCAAGAAAGAAAGAAAGAAAGAAAGAACTTTGCAAAAACAATATGTCTGGGTTGACAGCCAGACATAATAAACAGCCAATGACACCCTGTCAAATTCACTGGAATCACTCTGTCATTCGGCAGGCAAAAGTTCGGATTAGCCAAAAAATAGTTCACCACAAAATACTATACAATATTCAGAAAACAAACTGTAGTGTACAGTCACACTGATGGAGAACATATGTGTATGCCATTCTGGTGATACCGAAAATACAACTGCACTTTGAAGGTGTTTACAAGTTGTGTAACTTTAATGCATGCTAACTCATCAATCAGAGAACATTCTGGGACACAGATTTATGATTGTGGTTGAGCACATAGGCACTTAAAATTTTTAATAACATGTAGTTTTACCCCACCCCACATCCCACCCAAAGAAGTATACTCAAACACTAAATTCCGCTAAGCTATAAAACGCAACAAATCGAACTTCCGTGTATTAAGTAATTACAAGAACTGTGTTTATGTAATCTCCCTTGTGACTGGTGTGACTCCTCCTTACTTGAAATAGAAGGTGTGTGTGTGTGTGTGCGCGTGCGACTTATGCATAACTGCTAGTAGATAATTAGTTAAGTTATTCCTGCCTGATCTGCAAACTGTCATGAAAACCGCTCATCCATGTAGTCACTGGCGATAGTGGTGCCCAGCTTCAAGAAGCCTTAGAACTTCAGCACCATCTTGCAGCTCTCTGCTTGGCCTGCATATCTGCATGACACTTCAGAAGTATACGAGCGCGCTGACTGTTTGCTGAGTAGACGGTGAAGACATAGCAGTCACTCCATAACCCATCTCGTTCCAACTTATGTGAGGTACTGTGTAGCTGTGGCGTGTATTTTGAACTTCTTCCATTGTTGTCAAAATGTGAAAACATAATTTGGCTATTTCAATGTTGAAGAGTAAAGAGTCAATTTATGCCCTCGGGACATTTCGAAGTGTGACTTTTCATCCACACAGCAGGACATACTATGGCCTACATTTATGACTGGCCATGCACTCTCTATTGTCAGCCACCGTACATGCTGTGGGGTATAGAGACATTAGCATGTATTTGCTCCTGCAGTTGCATATCTTTCTTTAAATATAAGTTTCATGCTCGCGTCAACGCTTCAAAGGGAAGTATTGACTTTTCCAGATCTTAGCTTGCTCTCTACGAAAGGAGACCCTGTAGCCTGGCAACCTTCCCTTACCCTAAAATACAGTTTTCAGCGTCTGGATGTCACCAGCTACCAGATCGTCCAAGCCCCTTTTTAAATTTACCTCGCACCTTCTCTCAACGAACTATTTTATAAAACTATTTAACCATTCCCGCGCACTTCCGGGTTCTTGGAAAAAGTGTAATGTATGTCCAGTGTTCAAAAAGAACGACAAACAAACAAAAAGCAATTAAAGACCCATCTCATTGCTCTGCAATGTCTCTAAAGTTTTCGAACGCTTAATTTATAATGTCTTGTATGAGTACTTCATGCGTTATGAACTATTGACCTCTAGAAATTCCGGGTTTCGGTCAAACGACTCAACAATAAATCAACTTCTCAAAATCCTTCATGGCATATATAATGGCCTTGAACTGCAAAAGGAAGCCAGGATGGTTTTTCTTGATATCAGTAAAGCGTTCGACCGTGTCTGGCACGTAGGTCTGTTGTTTAAATTGAGGCAGCTCGGTATCGAGGAGCCGCTCCTGAAACTTATTAGTAGCTATCTAACCAATCGTCATCAGTGTGTAGCGATCGGGGGCCAAATGTCATCTATGCTTCCTATTGAGGCAGGGATGCCCCAGGGCTCTATCCTGGGGCCTCTACTGTTCTTAGTTTTCATAAATGATATTACTATTGGCATCTCTTGCGACATCAAACTGTTCGCTGATGACACCAGTATATTATAGATCATATTTGACCCTGTCACTTCTGGTAGGCGTATAAATACTGACCTTGAAAGAATTTTTGTTTGGGGCAAACAGTGGAAAGTTACATTTAATGCAACTAAGTCTCTAGCCCTCTTGTTTTCAGCTAAAGACAACAAACCTGATCATTCACCTTTATTTCTTGGCGAATCTTTAATCCCGGAAGGTTTAAATCATACCCATCTGGGAATTACCCTTTCTCATAATTTGAAAGGGAATGCTCACATTACTAGAATCATTGACAAAGCGAGGAAACGCGTAACTTTATTTTTTAGACTTACATATAGATTATCGTGTAACACCTTAGCCAGACTATACAAAGCCATGATACCCCCTATTCTGGAATATGGATGCGTCATATTTGATAATTGCACGATGGACCTGACAAATTCACAGGAATCTGTTCAGTATGAAGCGGCACGCATTTGTTTGGGTGCACTTAAACGTACTCCTCGATATTTACTTCTCAATGAATTAAGTCGGCCAACTTTGGCCAGAAGGCGCCAATACTATAAACTGATTCTGTTTCACAAAATTTAATGCATGATACGTCCCATCCTCGAATATGTTTTTTTTTCTTTCTTTCTTTCTTTCTTTCTTTCTTTCTTTCTTTCTTTCTTTCTTTCTTTCTTTCTTTCTTTCTTTCTTTTTCTCTTTCTTTCTTTCTTTTTCTCTTTCTTTCTTTCTTTCTTTCTTCTCTCTCTCTTTTCTTTTCTTTTTTTCTTTCTTTTTTCTTTTTTTTTGCCATTATGCCAACAACCTGAATCTATGCCTGTAGCAACCTTTTTGAAAAGGTTGTCCGTTTGATGTGAAAAATCTGCTTGGGATCGCCATAGGCGGCAAGACAGCCTAGGGGAGAGCCATCAAAACATTGCCGCCCCCTTTTCCTGCAATACTTTTTTAAAACATGGGTGTTCAAATACGGCATTTCATGCATTAAATTTTTAGTATATTTGACAGAGTTCTATGCTTGCATTAGTGCAATAAATTAATAAATAAACGGTCCAAGTGCCCACAAGAGATAAGTACATTAATGACTTGCTGACCACAGGAAATACAACTTTAAGTTCTGACCTATACATACATAAGGAACTATTACAAGAAGCAAAGTAATAATACAGCAAAAAGGTGCTCACCAAAAGTATGAACGAAAAATAATCTCTAATGATCTCAAGCCATCAAAGCACATTGATTCCATTTGTACTTAAGCACATCAGAGGTTTGGCATGATGAAGAGGTGTTTTATCTATAACTTGTATTAGGCTTTAACAAGGCCATTATTGGAGAATAGCAATACCATCTGGAACCCGTGGTTACACAAAAGATTTTAGATAAATGGAATTTGAAATCACCATGTGAACGCACCTTCAATTGAGGCATTTAAACAGAGCTAATTAACTTATCATTTGATGCTCAGAACGAATCAAGTGTAAGTATAAGTAAGTGGTTCGGGTTTTTAAATTTTTTTTTTCTATTTTTTATTTTGATTTTTTGATTTAAAAAAAAATAACATTTTTATTTCACCTGGATTGCCAAGTAGTACCATAATACTAAATGAATGGCTCTCCAGACACAGAAAGACACACAATCGTACAAAACACACAGGACAAAACGACATCCGAGGACAAGTAAATTGGGCAACATAATATTCATCTCGTACCAACTCAAGGTATAAACCGTCTTGTATCAATAATAAAGTTTTGGAAAGAATAAAAGTATTTGTATACTCTGGAAGCTGTCCTGGAGCCTGCTGCCTCAGCTTTAAGCCTTAATACTAACCTTGCATGGATCCACCTTTTTGGGGGCAAGCTCTGAGAATGACATTCAATGCCAACGAAATTTTTCTTTATATATGGCTCGGCAAGTACTAGATAAATACCAGTTTGGAATTTGTGAACTTAAATTTCTCAAAAACGCTAATTTTGTGAGAAATGAACATATGGCCCTGTATGTGACAGTGATGTGATCCGCACGTCCCCCGTGATCGCCTGGCGTGAAACCCGTGGCTTGTGGCGGGATATTTATATGCATATGGCGTATTGATATGCAATTCAAGAATACCAAACCTGCCTGAAAGTGACAACGAGTACTATGCAGGAAGCTACTATGTAAGAAAGAAGTTACAACACTTGCAAAAGGGCGAAGAGTTATACTTGTGACATTTTTGCGCATCTGATCCAACGTTAAAACCCTTTTGTGGCCCACAAAACGAAACTGTTCACAGCGTGATGCCGATGCCTTGCTTAGTGTGGTAAACTAGCGTCCATGCTGCTTACTTATTCGTGCCCGAAGGGGGTTGGGGGTGGGAGAACCCACCACCACAGAAAAGCGCCGATTTTGGTCAGTCTCGTGACCAACAAAAGTCGGGGACTGTTTCTAAAGAACCTCCTATTACATGTTCGAAATTAACAAGAAACATTTCATCCGTATGTTGAAAGAATGGGAATGTTTTTATTGGTACCAATATCTCAGAACGCGACACAGGCAAGGAACACAACATCAAAACAAGAGAAATGAGACAATACAGAAGTATCGTACAGAGTGAACAGAAATGAAAGCAAATAGTAGTGAGACCATTACGTGTCAATATCGTAGTCGAAAATCAGCTCAAGTCTAGAACCGTCCAAATCTTTACAAGCTTATTAACATGAATCATCATCATTCATCTCTTACAGTCAATGCAAACTACTCATTACTCGGACCACTATCTATGACGTCTGGTGATGTTATTATCTTGCATTCTGTTATGTGTCCGTTAATGTACTGTCCTGTGGTTTGTGCCATTACCTTTTACACCATACTCTGTATTTTACTCCTTATTTATTTTTTGCAAGAAGAATTTGTATAGGCTATGCCTGTTTTCCAATTGCCGTAATAAAATACGTTTAAACCAACATGAACATCACCAGACACAACAGCAAGACTTGAATAGCCATCTACCAATACACTATTCATTAAACATCAAAACAGGATTAGATGTCATATTGCCAACGTAGAAATAATGACTGTCGTGAAAAATAGAAGTAGACAACAGTTTTCAACAATGTTAGAGAAGCTTCATCGAAAATTCGAACAAACGAGAGCTACCCATGATAAAAAAAACCTTCAGTCATCAAACATGCCAAGTCCGAATCCAGAAGTTCAAGGTAGACATGCCAACAGCCTTATGATATTTTTATATATCAGTCAACGAATACGAAATGCAGTATGAAGGAAAACCTCTCTCTTCTGACTTGAGACAGGTACCAACAAAGGCTAGTAATACATGTAGTTTAAATTAATTTGATGCATGCAAATCTCAACTTTCGGAAATTTTTTGCTTCGCCATTGTAGAAAATGTGAGGTACAATTGTTCGGTTTACATATTTATTACATTATTTATATAGCATCTCAAATCCACTGGATATCTGTATTATAATAAAGTTTCAAGCGAAATACATCAGATTCAGACAGATGGGAAATGCAGTCAAGAAGAACTTTGATAAAAAGCTGTGACATTTGTATGAGGTGTTATGACAAGCACAATTCTGACCAGTGCAGATTTAAAACTGCCAAATGCTATAAATGTTTACGTGTGGTCCACTTGGCTGTATGCTGCAAGAACAGGAGAAATATGCAAGTTAAAGAAAACAGTCTGCAAGATAGCGAAAAAAATGAAAGTGACTCTTATGATAATGATAATTGTGATAATGTTGGTATTTTCAATGTAGTTGTCACACAGCAAACAGGTAGTATGCACGCAACAGACAGGCGGAATACAAAAGAAAAAGGTCGCAAAAATGAGTACAAGGTACAGGTGAAGATAAATGATCATAGATACTGCGACAGATTACTGAAGATAAATGATCATAGATACTGCGACAGATTACTGAATTAGGAGTAAAGATTTGTATCAAAGATTATTTGCTCAAGAGCCAAAAATAATGTTAATGTAGATTTAAAAACACACACTGGTGAAATAATGAAAACAAGGGTCAGATAGTGTTCAAAGTTGAATACGATTGCCAATGTGTCAATATGCCTATGATGGTTGCTGAGTACAAAGGTTGGCCTAACCTGTTTTGGAACAAATGGCTTACAAAAGTACAAATAAGGTAGCCAGAAATTTTCAAAATTCAAAGCGAGAACAAAGATGCAAAGATAGAACTAGATACACTGCTCAAGATGCATGAGAATATGTTCTCAGAGGGTATTGTGGTACAAAAGAATTTAAAGCTCACATCCATGTGCGTGAAGAGCCTAAACAAGCTTACTGTTAGCCATGGCCAGCTTCGTATGCCCTGAAAAAAAAAGTTCAGAATGAAGTAAATAGATTAGAGCAACAAAACTTAATCAAAGCAGAGAAAAGTGATTGGGCAGCATCTATTGTGTGGTGACTAGAAAGTAACCGGGAAAAAGTCGTTGACGATGACCAATTCCCACTCCCAACTGCTCAAGATTTTATTTCTGTCTTTGGGTCGGAAATCTACAATTAGTAAATTGGATTAGTCCCATGATTATGCACAAATAAATGTAGATAAAGCAAATAAGGATACCTGATCATACATACATAAAGGGTTGCACGCCTACATATAGTGTACAATCATCATCAAAGATATTTGAGTCAACAATTGACAAAATTTTGCAAGGTATACCTTGCAAGTATACATTTCAAGATGATATTCTGGAGGGTACAAAAGATGAAGAAACACACTTTAAAGTTGTTCAGCAGGTAAGACAAACACAATCTAAAATTGAAACGAGGAAAGTGCAAATTCTGCACAGAAAGTGACTCATTTAAGTTATCGTGTTGACAAAAATCGACTCCACCCTCTTGAAGAGAAAATTAAAGCCATTGCTAATACACCTAAACTGAAAAATGTGAGTGAACTGAGATAATTTTTGGGCATGGTTCAATATCATTCTCGCTTTATATCATCACCTGCAACCACACTTGAGCCTTTGCATAAATAATAATGTTGGAATAGAGAATCAAAAGCAGCTTTTGAAGCTTGTAAAAGCTGTCTCACAAGGGATGCATTACCGGTTCATTATCATATACAGCGTGATTTGCGTTTCGCATTTGATAGTTCGATCTACGGATCAGAAGGTGTGATCAGCCACGCCATAGATGATGGGGATGAAAGGAAGAATACAGCGACCAGCCATTATTTTGTCAGCATGTGACTATAATATCGAGTTCGAGAATGAATAATGTACTAAAGATGCCAGTCATTTAAACTGGAGGCGTTTGGTAGGTCAAGTAATCTTTGGTGTAACCATAAGGCCATCATTGTTATGACCATACATGTCCACGGCTTTTCATCTTTTGGTAACATGGAATATTACATATAACTACCTCCATTGAACCATTCTTTTTGAATGGGGATTTGGTCGAGTTGATATGTGCGTTTCCCATTTAGCTAGGCGACTGGTGCTAAAGGTTGCAGGTTCGAGTCCCGCTCGTTCCGAATATAAAATATATATTTTTCGGCATTTCCTTAATGCTGGTGGATTTAAGTCCCCGATTCTGGAAATAAATGCCGACTCAGTAAATATACTGCATTACCGTGTTGATATGGCACTCGCACATATCTACCTCCATTGAACCATTCTTTTTGAATGGGGATTTGGTCGAGTGGATATGTGCGTTTCCCATTTCAGCTGGGCGACTGGTGCCAAAGGTAGCAGGTTCGAGTCCGAATATAAAATATCCTTATTGTGTCCACAGAGGACGACGTAACTAACACGCCGCTTCATATTTACATAAATGTTTTAACCCTTTCTGTCCTGGCGGGACTTACAAGTGCCGGATCTTTAATTACATATTACATTAATAGATTTTGTCATTAATAGATTTTTTGTCTTATCAATACCTTTAATACCTGGTGGGACTTACAGGTCCGAGCCTCTGACATTGACCCTTGACCTGAGACCATGTGGCCAAAGGAAACGTTGTTATAGGCGGGAATGTAACACTTGTCCATGGTTTGCCATTGATGGAAACATGGTGTCCCTCCTGGGTAACAGTTATGCAATTTTTTTCTATGTTAGGATTTATGTTGCTGATCCATATTTTTCCCCAAAAGGTAAGAATTTATCAAAGTGTTTGGCAAAAAAAAAAATGTGTAAAAAAGGAGTAAATAACTATCATTTATCAATGAAAACAAGGGCGGGACATGTGAGTGCCGGTAGGACTGTAGCACCTATTTTTTTCTAGGAATCACGTAGGTAGGCTTACTTATAGAATCAAATATTTCATTGAAGGTTTGTACAATTATCAACAATGAAAGTGAATTAATCCAGATACATTTCATTACTATGTGTCATTCTGAAGTAATTTTCGCACGATAAATGCAGAATAAAAAAAAAAAACAGAACAAAACTGTATATACTAGGGGTATCTCTGTCCCTCAAGATACACTGAATATAAGTAGCATGTCTATACTAATATATATATATATATATATATATATATATATATATATATATATACATACATACATACATACATACATACATACATACATACATACATACATACATATCGTCAAAAGGACTTTATTGTTACATTTGATATGGTGTCAAAAAGACAACAGGGTTAAGATTTAAATGTTGTTACAGTTGGTATGGCCTCAAAAAGACTATAGAGTTACGATTCATATATGCTGTTCAGTCGACATGGTGTCAAAAAAATATGGAGTCACGATTCATATGTGCTGTCCAGTTGACATGGTGTCCAAGAGTCTACAGAGTTAAGATTCATATGTTGTTATATTTAATAATGTTTCCAAAAGACTAGGCTATACAAGTAATATTCATATACTTTTACAGTAGCCATGAGTGCCATCCCGCGACTACTGATGAGCTCAATAAGCGACGCAGTCGCCAGTGCGTCGTTCATTGGGTTCGTCAGCAGTTGCGTTGGCACTCATGGCCAGCTGTTACAGTTGACATATCGTCAAAAGGACTTTAATGTTGCAGTTGAAATGGTGCCAAAAAGACTACACATTTAAGATTTGTATGCTATAACAGTTGGTATGGTGTCAAAAAGACTATGCATTTAAGATTTATGTGCTGTTACAGTTGGTATGGTTTCAAAAAGACTACAGTGTTAACATTCATATGCCGCTACAGTTGATACGGAGTAAAAAAGACAAAAATGTCTTTATGACACAATTTCAAATTTTCTAGCATAAAAAGCTTATAATAAAATGTTACAATTCATATCACGGTACAGTTGATATGGTGTTAAAAAGACTATAATAAAGACTTTTTAACATCATATCAACTTTAACAGCATTTGAATCTTATTGTATATGGTTCAGATTCATACACTACTGTTGATATGATATTATATGTTATATCTAAATTTGTGAAATATATAATGATATGGAGCCACCAAAATACTAGTTATCAGGTATGTTTGAATAAGGTTGCAAAGTACCTTGAGCTTTACTTGGCCTTGGATTCCTGCTGGGACTTGCTGGGCTCATTTACCTACAATATCCCACATATACATACATATATGTATGTATATATATATATATATATATATATATATATATATATATATATATATATATATATATATATATATATATATATATATATATATATATATATATTTATATATATATATATATATATATATATATATATATATATATATATATATATATATATATATATAATGATGAACAATCTGTTGTATTAATTCAAATCAAACTGAATGTGTTTGTGTCATGTAAACACGACAGAATATAATAAGATCTTTCTGTACAAAAAGGCATAATTTGTGTCCTGTGAAAGCCTGCCGGGACTCATAGGTCCCAGTTTTAAAACACTGTATTACTTCCATGCTATTGAGTAAAACTTTACAAAATCATTTATTTAAATATGTCTGTAAAGTTTAATAATTCAGAACTGAAAGTGTTAAGCTTCGACATAGCAAAACCCAATGTGTGATGTCAATAGCCTGCTAACAAAGCAGGGTACGTTCACCAGTCTCTTTCTTTCTATTTACCGTCGTTTTATCCCTTTTAACTCTTTATGTGTGTCTGAATTATACATACATACATACATACATACATACATACATACATATATACATACATACATATATATATATATATATATATATATATATATATATATATATATATATATATATATATGGGTTATTTTGGGCAAAAATACAGTAACTATTATCTCACTGTAATCTCTGGGCCTTAATTTGATATGTTCCCCATTCCGTGTGTGCCAAATAGAAGCAATTCCAATAAATCAGCTCAAGCATGTGTCTTGGTTAAAAAAAAAACCATCAGTCTCCTGAGGACAGCTAATTGTGACATGATTTAAACATCTTTCATTTTGAAAAGCAGTTGCCGAATAGGAAACCTTATATTAACCCCTCTCGCAGAGTAAAAAAAGAAAACGTATAAACAGGATATACATGACAACAACAAAACACAAAATTGCGATGCTTATACTTGTGATGCTAGAAATAAATAAAGCACCTTTCAAGTATTATACGGAGCTGTCCAGTCTAATCTCTTTGATTTCTCAATGTATTCATGGACAGCTGCAAAAATAATATAATTATTTTCCAGGGAAGAGATTTGATTTCCATAAAGAAATGTTGCTTTTGTTAACCCTGCTGATAGTTTAATTTTACCACTTAAGTGAATTTCAGGTTTCAACACAGAGGACACGAAAAAAGTAATGTAGAGTGTCCTCACTACCCGTAGCACAAAATTATAAAGGCAAATCAACCACACCCATCTTGTAGAGATTACAACAGAAACTTTATTCAGCTGAAACCTACCTGCACAAAGTCACAGATAATTAGTTAGCAAATATAAATGATGACTTGATCACAGCCATTTGCTTTTAGCTGTGCAAAAATGTTTCGATACTATATACCATGATGTTTTAAAATTCAGCTGGAAAATATGGTCTTGAATACAAACGTCAGATTGTTATATGTAATGGAGAGTCAGTCATCAGATGAGAGGAGTGTAACAGTGGGCATTCCCCAGGGGTCTGTTCTCCGGCCTAACCTCTTTCTTTTTTAATAATATGGCTCAATAAACAACAATGAGTCATGCAACTTGTTTCCTGACGATACAATCTTCCATATAACGGACGAAATGTTCAAGAAAATACATATTTTTACAAGAAAACTTAAATAATGTTCAAAAATGGTATTCTAGAAATAAGCTGTCGATTAATGCTGTTAAGTCTAAACTGATTATGCTTGTAACACAAGGCGAGGGAATCATGAACCGCTTAAAGGTAACCTTCAAGGTGATGAAATAGTACAGGTGCATGATATATCTGGGTGTCCACTTGGATTGGTCATCCTATTTAGAACAAGAGGGCTGTGTAAACAGCCCATGCTCAGATGACCCAGAGATACATCACACTTGTGACGCTGTGAACTTGGGACAGGATCGAGGGCACTCATGTGCGGAGTAAGTCTGACCTCTATGGAAGAACACTGACATGTGCAACATCAAGGTCTCAGTCCAAGTAGTTCTCAAGTTACAGTGAAGAGTCAAATTGATGTATGTTACAGTGTGACCTCAGAATTGAGGTCAAGGTCGACCTTCATAGAGAAGCATTAACATGTGGAACATCAAGATCCTTATTAAAATTGGATCTCTAGTTAATCAGTTAATTTCATGTCAGTTGTCCTGTGACCTTGATAATGAGGTCAAGGTCCAAAAATCACTGGAGCATGACCACTTGCACAAAATAGGTAGACACTTATCAAAGGTGCATCCCTACCAAGTTTGACAAAAATCTGGCCAAATTATTTAAGTTATAATCATTAAAAGCAATTCCCCTGTTAAACTTTTTAAAAGATCCCCCCCCAAAAAATATCTAAAAATCTAAAAATCACTGGAGCATGACAATTTGATCAAAATTGGTACAGACTCACCCAAGGTACATTGCCACCAAGTTAAAAGTCAATCTCTACGACAGCTTCTTCGGAAAAGTCAAAACTGTGAATAAGCATTATTTTGCTCATTGACTTACATAGTAATCAATAGGAAAGATGCATTTACCGATAGGTACCCAAATTGAAAAAAAAAATCGTTCAAATCAGGAATCCACAGCAGTGCCACCCAGTGAACAACTTTCCTTGACCTTTTACAAGGAACATATCCACCAAGTTTCAGCTCAATCTGAGTGAAGGTTCTGGAGAAGAAGTTCAAAATAGCAAAAACACACAAAAAAATCATAAATAAATTGAAAAATTGCAGCGCAACCTGGTGAACAAATAAAGAATTAGGTGCCTTATGGAATGTCCAGGTTTGATATCAAAGTAATAGGGTGATTTGCCCGCAAAAGCACAATAAATTCATAAAAAATCCAAAAAACACTGGAAGAAGATCAATTCAACAACCTGGTAGAGACCCACCCAAGGTACATTGCCACCAAGTTTGAAGTCAATCTGGATGACGGCTTCAGAGCAGAAGTCGAAATTGTTAATTAGCATTAGAATGCCCACTGACTTGCATAGTAATCAATGGCAAAGGTGCATTTTCCGATAAGTACCCCAATTGAAAAAATCGTTAAAAATCAGAGATTCATAGCAGCGCCACCTCGTGAAAAACTTTGTTTGATCCTTTCTCAAGGTACATATCCACCAAGTTTCAGCTTCATCTGAGAGACGGTTCTGGAGAAAAAGTCGAAAATAGCACACACACACACATAAAGTCTTAAATTATTTAAAAATGCAGCGCCACGTGGTGAACAAATTAAGAACTAGGAGTCCTTAGGAGTGTTCCTGTGTGATATCAAAGCAATTGGGTTGGGGTTTCGGAGAAGCAGATTTTTAAGGTTCCCCCCCCCCCTTAGATTTGCCCAAGGTACATTGCCAATGAGTTTGAGGTGAATCTTGCCTCTGGTTTTGGAGAAGTCGAAAATATGAACTGTGAATGCCGACGGATGACGGACGAAGGATGTCTAACCACCACATAAGCTCAGCTGACTGACAAGTCAGCTGAGCTTAAACCTACATGTCGAAGTTATGTCAAAATTACACATACATGATATGTACAAAACCGCACAGGACAGTACACAACTATGTTACTAACACACCCTAAATATGAAGAGAATGAAATACAGGCTATCTGTAATAGAAATAACATAAGAAGCAAGTTGTGTCAAATACGCTTCAAAATGATGCTTATAATAAACAAAACGTCTTTTATTTATTATGTATTTCTGCACTTCTTCAAAGATCCAAATATTTGTATCATTTGATATTTCGTCAGTGGAAAAAAAACACCCCCCCCCCCAAAAAAACGACAACATAATCTGACACATGTGAGATGGGTTATTAGGCTGGGGTGAACACCACGAACAATTATGGAAATAGTATTAATGTGGCAGATCTGTAGCGAGTGCGCAGTGAGACCGTCAACTTTGGATCAATATTACCTATTTAATTTTACACAACTACAATGAACCTATATATTGTCTGATTCTGGACATGCATAGATTTGTATCCATAGTTTTTTTTTGCGGGACTGGGAGTTTTTGAGATTTTATAGCATTCTATCTGACTTGGTAGGATTTTTACATTTTTCATGCAGAAGTCACAATTTTTTTCCAAATTGAAATCGGAGAAATTATATATATATATATATATATATATATATATATATATATATATATATATATATATATATATATATATTATATATATATATATATTGTGTGTGTGTGCTTGTGTGTGTGTGTGTGTGTGTGTGTGTGTGTGTGTGTGTGTGTGTGTGTGTGTGTGTGTCCAGAATCTGATCCAATGGTGACTCGTGAAATGTCGTAAATGAAAAGTTATGGAATTTTTAAGTTGGTCCTGACATGTTCATTTTCATTCTAGAAATTCCTCCAAACTTTTGGGTCTGGATTCACATGTGACTTTCCATATTTGAAGTCCAGTAAGCGGATTTTGCTACTTTGTTTTTACATCAATTTAGAATTTCAAAGTAGTCAGAACAATGGTAGAAATTAGTCTGAACTGGCCCATTCTTCTCTCCATGCCTAATTGTTTCTTGTTACCTTTGAGTGACCCTTGTCAGTGGCTCACTTGCTTGTTAGGGTCATGGACTAATGACTGTGCAAACAATGATATGTTCATTATCATGCCCATGTAAACAAACACCGTGTGGTCAGCACTGCTGAAGATCTTCTGTGTAAACAAAAGTTTTGAGCTCCAGTTTCTCATATAAATTTTATATTCACACATCTGAGTTTTTGGGAGCATGTGGTTTTAAGTATCAAACTATCCAAAAATATTAAAGTGATGAAAGGTTATCCAAAGGTGCTGGCTATAGATCTGACACCTTGGCAAGTTCTTTTCTGTGGAGAAGGTAATTTGAACAGTAAAGGAAAACATGATACGAGTCTTATTATGGTGAGAGCAAGAGCAAGCAGGGTGTGTATTAATGTCGACTTTAAAAAGATCACGATTGAGTTCAGAGAAACCTGCACATATGTGTTGTGTGTCACAAATATGGCCAAATCTAAGATT
This sequence comes from Hermodice carunculata, assembly GCA_964020975.1. Taxonomy (NCBI): domain Eukaryota; kingdom Metazoa; phylum Annelida; class Polychaeta; order Eunicida; family Amphinomidae; genus Hermodice; species Hermodice carunculata. The sequence goes on along the minus strand of OZ026612.1, from coordinate 135,264,675 downwards.
GGAAAGACAGGATGGCATTAATTATTATACATCTGATAGAAGAGTATTAATTTTAAGACTGACCGACCAAGTTCCAAGTAAGAGATTTATATCATAGTGTATCTTTACGCGGTGGTACATATTTTTGCTGCCTCATTCTGCCAGATTCAAGAAGGTCCGAGAGACCTTGACCACAGTTGTCAAAGAGGAGACAGCCATATTCGAGAATTGGTCGAGTCATAGTGCAATAAATTCTAACTAGGGTCTCACATGAAAGTTTATATTTAAATCTGTGACGAAGGGCATGTGTGCGAGAGTGTCAGTTTCAGGAATAGCCGATTCCCCAAGAAGTACAGGAGGATGCCGAGGTTCAATAAGCTTGTTAGAAAAGATGACAGATGAAGAGATAAGGGCATTGAAAATGACACACCATAGCTTTCCCCAATGCCAAATTATCAACCAGATCGTTCATACATATGCCATGAAAAGCAGTGGACCAAGGATGGATCCCTGAGGGACGGCCGCCTCAATCGGCAGCCAGGAAGATGTTTGACTTTGGATAATGAGGTACTGAAAAAAGCTGTTTGATAAATAACTACTAGTTTCTCAGAAAGACCACGCTGCCGAGATGAAAGGGGGCGGGGGTGGTGTCCTGGGTGCCAAACCTCATCAAAAGACTTAGAAATATCAGGGAAGACAATTCTTGACTCTCTCTGAAGTTATCTAGGCTATTGTAAATATCATGAACAATATAAACAAGCTGGTTAATTGTCAAGTCATCAGCCTTAAAGCCCGAATTTTGGGTAGTGAGAAGATAATTACTAAAGAAGTATTCACAAAGAACATGAAATACCAACGTTTCAAACACTTTTGAAACACTGCAAAGCAGAAAAATAGGGTGATGGTTGCTTTTTATCTGTCCATTGGTATTTTTCAAACACACGACATGTATTAGATCTCTTCCAAGCAGTGGGGAAGTAAGATTGATTGAGACAAAGATTGAATAATTTAGACAAGGGTTTGTAGATAGACTCAGCAGTATTCGTCTGTAAGATATTTCCAATATTGTCATGTTTTAGTTTAGTTTAAACATTTTTATTTTCACTGGATTACATAGAATATAACTAATCTAGGGGTTTTCCAGACACGGAGACGCACAAAATGATATATATAAGACGCACAAGACAATACAACGTACAAACATATGACTATGCACTCAGGTAAACATGCTGTAATACAATTAAACAACAAACTCAAGGTTTAACATTCCAATCCAATTAAGAAACATGCATATATACACGAATAAACTAAGTAACAGATAGATAGATAGATAACTTTATTGACATGAATCGATATACATTACACGATATAGTCAAAACACATACAAACACAAAACTAGCATATCAACAATATCTACAGGAAAAAATGGAAGAAAAAGATTAATAAATAAAATAATAATAAGAAGAAGAAGAAGAAAAAAAAGAAAAAAAAAGAACAGAATTAAAAAAGTACACAGGCAGATAATTATAGGCAACATGAATATTTACAAAATACAGGTGCACCCAGTGATCACAGCTGATGTATAGGATTGGCACTTTATTCATGTTGTCACCAAACCTCTCTGTTGACATGCACAAATCAATTAGAAGCCGAGATGCTTTTTTCTGGTGTCAAAAATAATGTTTATATACCTCAGTATTGGCCGGCCGGCCTCAGGGCTGTTGCCCATTTTCATAATATATACTAGGAACTTGTCATATTCGTTTAGGGCCACAAAGTTTGCATCTAAGCCTGTCAAATCAGAATACAGATTGCTTCTATCCTTTTGGTATTTACTACAACCGATTACCACAAGGTACTCATCTTCAACTGCTCCATTGTCGCATAAAACCCATTTTCTCATTTCAATGGGTGTTTTTGGATTGGTTTACCTGCCGGTTTCAATAGCCATAGTATGTGCGCTTATTCTTAATTTACTCAGGTTTTGCCTAAGTTTAAGGGGCCTATTGTTTCGTAAGTATGATTCAATATCAAATTTATCTTTAAATTTACAATATGTGCGAAGCTTATGAGAATCTTCTCTTCCGGTACCCTTGATATGTTTGTACCACTGGGCCTCGTACACATTCTGCAAGTGACTTTTAAGTTTCAATAACATAGCGTGTGTATTAACCCCTCCTAGGTTGTTCCAAGTTTCCTGCATACCAGCAAGGTGCAAAATTTTAGAAATAGACTTGATCCAACAATCTTTCCCCTTATAGAATTGGTCATAGTTCTCCAATAAACATATAAAGACCAGTGAGTTTTGATTGTAATTTTGAAGGTGGATCCAAAATTTTACGGCCTTACAGGCTATTTCGATCTTGATTGGGTAGCTTTCCAGTTCAGCGATCACCGCCGCATTAGTAGCTTTTCGCTGTACACCAAGAATGTATTTACAAAATTTTACGTGTATACTTTCCACAGTTGGTTTATTACATAGTGCCATCAAATTGTTGTCATTCAATCCTTTTAATAGGGTGGGACCCCAAACTTCACTGCTGTAGGATAATATTGGCATAATAAGAGACCCAAAGAGTTTTAAAGATAGCTTAACATTGTTATTAACCGGGAACTGACTAATCTTAAATAAGGCCTTATTGGCTTGGTCTTTAAGTTTGTTAATTGCCAGGGTGAATGTACCAGAAGCACTGAATTCAACACCCAAGTAACAGTAATGTTGTGTAGTTTCTATGGGTTGCTTCCCAAATTGGAACGACTTGGTTTTTATTATACGACCACCCTTGTTAAACACCATAACTTTGGTTTTTAATATATTTACTGTCAATTTCCATTGTTTACAATAGTCATGTAATTTATTAAGGGAGGTTTGCAGACCATTTGCTGATTGCGACATTAAAACTAGGTCATCTGCATATAGCAGGCAATTAAGTTTAGAATCATATAATTCAGCAGGATCACAACTATTATCAAAAATATCTGGTAGATCTGCTAGAAAAAGATTGAACAAAATAGGACTTTAAACGCATCCCTGCTTAACCCCAAGATTTGATGTAAAGGGTTCCGTGTATCCGTGTTCAGTCTTTATACAATACTTCACCTCATTGTACATAGATGCTAAAATACCAAGAAAATTACCAACGACATCATTAAGTAACAATTTATATAGCAAGGCTTGTCTCCACACAGTGTCAAATGCGCACTTGAAATCGACAAAGCATACATATAGATATTTTTTGGTGCCATGATTTAAATGTTTATCTATTAGGGTTTTCAGCGTAAGAATGTGGTCTGCAGTTCTACTTTTCTTTTGGAAGCCAATTTGTGGATTCGGAATGACGTTATTAGTTTCGAAATAATTATAGAGTCTAATATGTAAAATTGTACAAAATAGCTTACTGAAGTGGCTAGATAAGGCAATGCCCCTGTAGTTTTCAGGTTTATCAGTGACGCCCTTCTTGTGTACTGGGGTCAGTATATTCTCGCGCCACAGCTCGGGAAATGTGCCGCTACTAAGTACTTGATTGAATACTTCAAGGAGTAGAGGTGCCAGTTCGTCAAGGCCACATTTAAACATTTCGTTTAAAATACCGTCAGTACCGGGTGATTTTCCTCGGTTTAAATCTTTCACAGCTGATTTAATTTCATCGAGATTAATCCTGAAGTTTAGTTCATTAAAAATTTTGTCCCGGTTTTGACTTATAAAATCATCAATGGAGTTTATGTGGGGGGTATTGACATTGTTAAATAATTTCTTGAAATATTCAATCCACTCTGAAGTATCGATTGGGTTGCTGACTTTTGATTTGGAACAGTTGTTTAATTGACCATATAAATTCCAAAAAGCTGACGGGTTCTTCTCTTCTAGATTTTCTAATTGGTGGATGATTGTGGATTGAAACTTGCGCTTTTTCCAGTTAAGTAGCTTTTTGTATTGTTTTCTTTTGTTTCTGTAGTTGTTGTAGCAGGTTTAGATCGAAAGGTTTTGTATGCAAAATTGCTGCCATTTTCTTTATATCTTTATACAGTTGGCGACAATCTGTATCGTACCACGTTCTTTTTTTAGTCCTCCTATTATTTGGCTTATGTCTTCTAGCACCAACACGTATATTTTTTATATGGGCAACTTCACCAGCATGTGTTAACAAATGTGTAACATCAGATACAAGTTCTGTAGCTTCGTAGCTGTTATTAGCCAGCCTATTCATAATTTGTTGCATTTTGTCTTGTACACTCAGGGATAAGAGGGCGTCTCGGTACCTGCTGTCATCACCATCTTGCCAGATAAACTTCTTACCAACTCTAGTAGGTACCGTGTCAAAGTTAAAATTGAATTGCCCAGTCACAATACAAGTAGATATAAGACAATGAATAGAAAAAACACCTGGGTCCTGCACATGGAAAAATTTCAGTTTCCTGATAAGCGACTGATTAGCTAACATGTAATCGATTACGCTGGGTGCATCCGCATGGCTAAAGCAAGTAGGGTAACCTAGGGTATCCCCTAGTAGCCTACCGTTAAGAATGCGGAGGCCAGAGGCTTTGCACAGATCTAGCAGCTTAACGCCGTGAGTATCTGGTTTTGTCTTATCCATGTTTTTTCCAGTCGAATCTACATCACAAATATAGTTTTGTGGGATCGGTAAATATTTATCATTATCTTCAGAAACGAAATCAGGCTCAGTGGCAGTGCGGGCATTAAAATCGCCACACACAAGACAGTTACCAAGTTTAGAATATACAGATATGTCCCGTTCAAGTAAATCAAAAATATCTTCTCTTTTCTGCGAGAAGGGTGAGCCGTGGGGGCTTATATATATACAAAGGAAATGTAGATATCCTGATTCATGTTAAAGAAATCTTTACTCATCCTGAGCCATAATATTTCGGAATTTTTCACCGGCATCACTGTAATTCCGGGTTTGATACTGTTTTTAATGCCAACTGCTAAGCCGCCATAGTATTTGTGCGCATTCTAAGTTTTTTGGCGCGAGTTGGATTTAATAACATAGTCAGTCAGAGACAGTGGTTCGTCTTTTCCGCAGTGCGTTTCTAGAAGTCCCACAATATCAAATTTATTTATTTCTGTTTGTATTTGCTCCTGACCAAGTTTGCAGTGCCTCTGGCCTCCTATTCTTTGAAAAAGACCGTCTATATTCCAGCAAGCTATGCGTACATTATCAAGTAACACCATGTGGGCTAATTAATGTATAATAAAATTAGATCCAGTAGCATGAACATACCAGTAAACCAGCAGAAGGGTACAATAATACAGACATACAATAACTTTGTACTAACTGATAAAACTTTTAAGTTAGGCAAAAATAAAGAGAAGAATAAATAATTAAATGTAACCAATTGAATGCTTAGCCTCGCAGTTAGATGCGTTTGTTGATTATAGTAAATATAGGCCACATTCAACATTAAAACAGGGAGGGGCACTATTGGCACCACAGCTGACTGCACTGGTGTAGCACTCACCTCTGTGAGATCTCCAGGCAAAGCACAGGTGTACCACTCACAGGGGCAAGATCTCCAGGCCAATCAGCTATAGTGCCATACACAGAGTGTACTTCAACTCCGATCCATTTATTGGAACGGGGGGGGGGGGGGGAATAACACATTATGCCCCATCCGTCAAGTAAAATTGACAGTTGACACTACATAAAGTCACAATAAATTAGGTCTATACATATTAAACATATATTGGAAGAAAGAAGAGGGGCTTACAGCAATCTATATAGGTGCAAGCTAATTTGCTACCACTGAGTTTGTGCAACAAGCTAATGCATCCTCATTACAGGGAGCGACTGAAGGGGAGGTTATAGCCTGCTGGGCGCGGCCGTAGCACCCTGACTGCAACCTCACACTGCCACTGTGGAGCCGCCAGTGCGCCAAGCAGCTCGGATATTCCTTGTCTTCCTTCCCGCCTTGCCATTGTCGACCCACCTGTGGAGGGTTGACCCCATATGTGAGAGCATTATACATGTATTCTTATAGACTTGCACAAGTCCCTGGGTGCATGTCCCTTTTTTCCCATCCCGTGGTCCCACCCAGAAGTGCGGTACATTTTCCCCTCCACAAAGTTAACTGAATAGTATTATGCCAACTACACCGTGTTATTAAGTAGGTCCTACTGTTATTATTTTTTTTTTTAACTGGTCGACACTGCCGCCGTGTCGGTTTCAACAGTAGCAGCTATTGAGTCCTGGTCAGTTCTAATCCCATTATCATTGCGAGTGGAAAGTGGTCTTCGATGAATGCATGGCTAGTCACTGGCCACTCAAGCGAGACAAAGCTGACCGTCCCCCTCCGGCTGCCGACACTAGCATAAAATACATATACAAATTAAAAAGAGTGTTGGTAAAAATGCCATACAGTCCCAAAGTTTAAAAATTAGTTAATTACAGTAAAACCTGTCCCAGTGGGCACCTCCGCTAAGAGGGCACCTGTGTTTAGTGGGCACTGTTGCCTGGCCTAGTTCCCTATACTTCCCATGTTAATGGACCTGCACTAAGTGGGCACCTGTCTTAAGTGGACACTTTTGCCCGGTCCCAAGGGCGTCCACTTAACGAAGGTTTTACTGTATATTACTATAAACATATTTATTTTACCTGGATTGCCTAGGTAGTACAAAATTACTAATCTGGAGGCTCTCCAGACATACAAGGCAACACATGGTCTATGTACAAGACGCACAGGACAAGTACAATGAAAGATACATGTTAAACGGAAAGCATTACAGTCCTATATATCACAAGAAAGCATACATCGTCAAGTTTATACCTCACATAAAATGTACAAATAACCCATCTATTAACGATTCAAATTAGTTTCAGCAACATATGACACACCAGACCTTAAAAGTGAAACCTCCGAGTATTAATTATGAATTTTTGTACACTTGAAAAAAATTGTTGGTTAACTTCAAGTGTAAAGTCTGTGTTGCCACATAACAGAATTTCCACCAAGCGTTCACTAGCTACATGGACCATTAAGCTTGAGTGAACCCCTGGTGCGACAATATCTATAATTTCCTTCAACAGGTTTAAACGGGGGGGGGGGGGGGGGGGCAGCATGTGGTGGACAAAAGAGAAAGAAATGAATAATGTCTTCGACGGGATGACCACAATCACACGATGAAGAGGCTATAACGTTTATTTTGAAGTGATGTGCGTGTAGACCTGAGTGACGTAGACGTAGCTGGGTTTGGCAAATATTGGCAAAACGGTCACCATGAGCGTAGTATGGGGGGACGTTATCAGTGGCCAACAAAGTTTGTTTCAGGGTTAATTTGAATTTTGATAGAGAAATAGAGCTACGTATGTCGTCCGGTGGGTCCTTCCACGATTTAATTACTGAAGGCAAGAATGAATCACCAAACCGTTTTGTACAAAATTTGACCTGTCTCAAATACTGCGGTGTTCTAAGACTATGACCACTGGTATCGGCTGGTTTTAAGGGTTCTATACTTGATAAATATTCGGGACACAATCCGTGGTACATTTTGAAGAAAGCAACTAGTTTGAAATATTTACGCCGGTCTGCTAGAGTTTGCCACCCTAATTCAGAGAGTAGACGGTCAAGCGAGGTGTGGCGACGAGCGCCCGTGCAGATTCTGGCCGCTTCATATTGCACGAACTCAAGAAGGTCCGAGAGTCCTTTGCTGCAATTATCAAAAAGTACACACCCATATTCAAGTGCTGGACGCACCATAGTGAGATATAGTTTGCATAAGGTATTTCTAGATAGTTTGAATTTCAGTCTCTTCAAGACAGCAAGACGTTTACTGGCTTTATCTATAATTCTCTCAATATGTGCATTCCACGTTAAATTTGAAGATAAGAGTTTTCCCCAGGTGAGTATGGCTGGTTGTTTCTGGTATGACTTTTTCACCCAGAAGTAATGGAGGATGCTCATATTTGTCGCGTTTTGTCGAAAATATTAGAGAAAGAGATTTCAATGCATTAAATAAGACGTGCCAAAGATGACTCCACTGGTCAACTTTTCTCAAATCACCGTTCATGCGGTTCGCTGAGATGATGGGATTTTTTACAATTTCAATGATGCTAGTATCGTCGGCAAACAATCTTATATCACATGATATGTTATCTACAATGTCATTTACAAATACAAGAAATAAAAGGGGTCCAAGAATAGATCCTTGGGGAACTCCGGCTTCCACAGGGAGCCATTGTGAGCAGTGGCCCTGGATGACCACTCGTTGCCGACGATTTGAGAGATAACTACGTACCCTACGTACCAATGATGCTTCAAAACCCAATTGACGTAGCTTGAACAATAGTCCCTCGTGCCAAACGCGGTCAAAGGCCTTGGAGACACCTAGAAAAACTATTCGAGCTTCGTTGTGGTTTTCTAAACCGTTATAAATATTGTGCAGTATGCTTATTAGCTGATTTATAGTCGAGTCATTTTGTTTGAATCCTGAGTTTTTTGACGTTAATAGGCCTTGACTAACTAAATTGTACACATAAAAGTCTGTACCATGTGGTCCACATGCTTGAGCACCATCTTACATCATAATTTATCAACGTTTGTATCACAGTGTTAGCATATGAGTGGAGTCTATTTACAAAATTATATATAACACATGACGTAGCAATTCCTGCATAGATTTAACACGATTCTGGGCAAACATAGCACTTGCACTACAGTGACTAGGGTATCCAAGAAACCATCTCAGGGAATTATTGAAGCATATTTTCATTTGATCCATTTCCAATTTGTATATTCCTGCTAGAGCTGGGCTGTGTACAATGACGAACAGAAAGTTTTGAAGAGGAAAATCTTTATCTCATGACTGCAACTATAAAAGGTACGATGAAGCATATTAGCCCTTGTACAAACAGACCTAAATTGACGCTTGATGTCTGAATTATCAGAGAAATCATGTGTCAAAACATGGCCAAGATACTTAAAACTGTTACAAATGGCAGCTGTTTATCGGCCATATACACGGAAGGGGTTATATCGAAGTATGAGGAAGGCGGTTTGATATACATACATTCTGGGTTTTTCTTTTCGTAATGTATAAGTAATATCATGTTCGACGGCGTATTCTTCGCAAGTGGTAATTAGACCCTTCACAGAAGGGCTAATCAGCACCATATCATCTGTATAACTAAGGTTATAGTAAAAGAACCAGCAATGTGACACAGCCGAGATGACTGCTTACAAAGTTTACTGTTAAGGTCGTCCATGCAGACATTGAACCGCTGAAGGGAGGTGATCCCGCCCTGGCGTACCCCCATTTAATACAGAGAAATTATAAGAGGTTGCTGGCCCCCACTGCACACAAAACTGCTGTAAAGAAAACCAACAAATTAAACACTTTACAATGAAAGTCCGTGCATGTCTGTTAAGCAGCTTATGAAGCAATGTCCAGTGATTTACACTGTCAAAAGCTTTCTTGGCATCTATAAAACAAATAATGACTGGGCTTTCTTGGCATCTATGAAACAAATAAAGACCGGGCTACCATGAGATCGATAATAAGAAATGATTTCTATAAGTACATATATGCACATGTTAGTGCCATGACGCTTTTTAAAAGCAAACTGAAAAACGGTAGTTTAAAGAATGTGCTCACACCGTGTCAGTCAACCCTGTTCGAAAACCGTCGAAAACATAGCAGCGAAAGCAACTGGTCTGTAATTATCTTTGTCCGTTACATCTCCAGCCCTATTCTTAATATGAGGCACGAGTCAATTTCTGTCACAGCAGAACTGCAACCATGCACATGTATCGCACTGAAAAGTCCAGCCAAGAGACAACAGAGTATGTTACTGGCAAAGTTAAGGTTTTCAGCCGTGATACCCTCTGGGCCAACTGACCTACCCAGAGAAAGATCTCTCAAAATACACTCTAATTTGTTACTCGATACGATCATTTTAATGGAGATGATAATATGTGATACTTAAGTGCAAACGGACCGCTTATGCTCGGTACTTTTATCATCGTTCAATGGGCCGCTGAAATGATTAGCCCACATATTAGCTGTATCGTGATATCCGACCTTACCACCAACACTCGCAGACGACGGAAGACTTTTATCATTCATAACTGACACAGTCTTCCAAAAATCATTAATATCCTTGTTCATCAAACCTTTTGCCATCACATCAGCCCTCGTGGACTCTTCATGACGTTAACACCTTCTCATGGCATACTTAAACTGTGCACGACTTTTCCCTCGTTATTTCGTATGAGGGGCCATGCCTCTGCTGTCCGCCATCCCTCCACATCTGAAAAGCATCGCGGGCAGCAGTGTGCAGGTCACCAACATGTTCGTTCCAGTCAGGCACCTCCTTGAATTCACCAGTCCAGCTTGTGAGCAAACCCATCTTCTGAGTAAGAAAATATAGGGAGGCTGTCAATAGCGCATGTAACGGAGAAGGGAAAATGATCTGAAGATACCGGTATGTAATCATATATAAAACTGTCACATCATGCAGTGAATTGCGAACATTTTTACTCGTAAGGCACTGGTCAAGCCACGAAGTTGTGCCATGGGCTGCGATGACATATGTAAACATGTCGAAGTCTCTACCGAGGGTTTTTTTTTGTTTTTTTTTTTTAATTCCTGATAAAGTACCCATTATTGTCACAGAAATTATTCAACTCATCACCAAAGACAGACCTAGGTTAAGCGTTCATATCACCCATAATGATTACATTGGTAGTATATGTTTCATACTGTGTATTTTTCCCAAACAGTTGACAAATTCATCATAATTACCATCTACTCATGGGAGATAAACACATAGAATGAATAAACCTGTGGAAGGTAGATCTACTCTGGTCCCAAGCAGACGTGAATCGTCATAAGTTTTAATTTGAATATAATCAGCCAGGCTTTTTGTCCACATAATAGCCGTGCCGCCGAAAGGGCGACCCCGTGTAAGTGGTTAGGCCTCCTGATCCCAGCGAGGAAGGGCAGATCGTCCTTTACAAGCCAGTCTTCCTGCCATAAACATATGTCATGGAAGTCAAGTAGTTTACGCACATTGTTAACAGAAGATTTTACTGATTGACAATTAAAGCGTACTGGTCTGAGCTTCTCCATTATGTTAACTATAATTTAATGCTTATTAAAAGATTGTCGAGGAGCATAAAATTTTCGCACAAGTACATGTTCCGGCCACGTAGCGCCGTCAAGAAGCGTCTTGGCATCTTAGATCAGCTGACAGTTTGAACGACTCGTAAGAGTCAAACTTGGTAGCAAGTTTCTTATAACCGATCACAATGTTTGCCGTCTCAAGTGGGTGGGAAACAAGAGCCTCAACAGATGTATATGGGTCCGGGCGTGTTACAAACACTGAACTGTCTTTGCTTCGCGGCACAACGCCAACCAAAAGACCGGATCTCCCTTTGCACAACCAATCACTGATTTTTGTTTTTTTGCGTTGAACAATGGCAAACCCATCATCAGTCACATTTGTTGGCCTCGAAACCACCGTGTTCTGGCAAACAGGGGCATTTGAATCTTTATTTGCGGGCTGTGTTGTTTTGACACAACAGTAATAACAGTTGGCTGAACTGTAGTCTAAGTATTTGGTGGGGACACAGTTTCCGCACTCGATGTCGCACAAATTGTCTGCCCACCTGACGGTTGTCTCTCTGTAGAAACAGGGTTGTACATCCGAGAAACCTCTGTCAGATCAGCCCTAGGTCTGGCAACTTGAGGCCCTTTATCCACATAGTTACGGGGAGCCTCCAGTGTTTGTTCCGCTTGGTCAGCAGAGGGTTGTATCCCATTCGTGTTCTCAGAGTCTGAAAGTCTCTTGTCCATATCAACTTGAATTATACTTGAGGACTTGAAGTTCTCTTTCATGTTAAAGGATTCATATTTCATTGAAGATATTTTTCTCCACAGGGTTGTGACATCAACATGATCAGCAGATATGGGAGGTAACTTTCTCAAGACCTTCGCAACAAAGCAAGGCATATCATCTGGATCAGCCTCGTGCATCACCTTACTGATGGCCTGTACATTCTTCGCCCGTTTGTCTGCACCTCGTCGTGACACTCTACTGTCTTGGCCACATAGGGTTAATAACATGTTTTTACGCTTTCCACATCTGAGTCAGAGTCATAATTTTAGACCAATCATTTCTGAAGTACATGTTTTAGGGGGTGGTTCAACGATTCGGATGGACTGACCAAATAGTTCAGAAAAACATTATGCATATTCATAAATTTCAACCTAACAATGACAGCAAAGAGGTTTAAGAGTTACCAAAACATCAATATTCATCTTCCAATATCAATGTGAAGAAACGGATTTCACTGCTGACTTGAGGCAGGCAGTCACCTATAAAAGGCAAATGGTGGTTTCAATGTGGTCCTCTCAACCTTGGATATATTCTTCACTAGCTATAGACTTTAGTTTTTCAAAAACATATAGGCCTAACCACTCAAAACCATAATTTTATCACGTTTGTGCCAAAGATAAAAAGGAGACCAGGCAGGCCTGTCACTTTTTGGTTCCTCTGACTTGTCAGTCAGATGAGTTTATCCCAAAAGAAGAAAGTAGGCCTACATCGTTTTTGTGATATTAATGAATCTGGAACATAATAAACACGCTTTACCTCCATATAATTACTATGAGAACATGGCCCAAAGCACAACATGACAATATCAAATAGTTCAGAAAAACATTACCCATATTCATAAATTTCAACCTAAGAATGATTCACACTTCCTTGACCACCATTTTACTGACTATTTTTAATCTGTACATAATATATGTCTTCAACAGTCCCACAGATCCATGTAGCAATCTTGATTTTTTAGAAATAAGAATAATTTACGAATTAAAAAAACATTTTGAATCATGGCTTGCAGGTGTATGGGGAAGGCAACTTATTCTCTCAATTATGAAATAGAATGCTACTTTAAAATAATAAGTCTCGCTTCCGGGTTCGGCCATCCAAGGCATTTCAGAATGTCAACCTGACCGAATGTATTCATTGCACATGATATATACAAGGCAGCTTTAATTTTGTATTGAAATGTTTCAAATATGGCCTTGTTGTCTTGACTACAGTCAAACTCAGATGCTGCTTACTTTAGAACAGGAGGAATATACGAGTTTCACATGCTTTCCAATGCATTAAAAAATTAAAATGTACTGGCAGGATCTAATGAGACCTGAACAAGATAATGTACATGCTTGTCACATGATGAATTATCAAATAAATGTTCATGTTCAAGAATTTCGTTTTGCAGGTTAATTCATCAAAAAAAAAAAAAAAAATAAAAAAAAAAAAAAAAAGGAAGATCTTGGGCGGACTTTTTCTTTTGCTTTTAATCGACATTTACCATTCATTTAGTTTTACAGGGGAAATCTATTTGTTTAGTTTCACAGAGGTTTACATTTCTTCCCACTCTTCAGCCTCGAACAAATTATAATTTAAGAGTTAATGTTTTCCTGTATAGGTTCAACTGTTTCTAGGAATGGCGTATCATCAACCAATATACAAGTGTATTCACTAAATCGTTGAAAATCCCCCAAAGCAACAGTTTATTTACTTGAATGATAATATTCAAGCTTTAAACGATACGTTAGGAAACTTCGTCAAGATATGAGCAGTAGTGCATGAAAGGTTCTCTTGTGCAGTCACGACAACCATGCACAACGGTCGGTACTTTTCCTGGTAAGTCTCGAGGTGTTTGTGGTACCGTCGTTACAATAGCGGTTGATCTTTCGCTTTGAAATACCGATATAATGTCCATAGTCTAATAAAAATCATCATCATCATCATCATCATCATCATCATCATCATCATCATCATCATTAACCTCCATAAAAATGAAGAATACATAAAAAGTAGTCACACTCAGATATCAGAATACAGTAATTCATAAATACAATGTTTACATTTCGCAAGACAAAACACGTGAAATCAGTACACTCATTTATGCTTCACCATAAAAATGAAATTTTCAGAACTAAGAATAATCGCCGTCACAGCAAGGCTCCTTAAAATAGACGTGTCGAGGCCGGAGGACAAAATTCACATGGGAATATAGAAAATATAAAAGATATGTAAATAAATAAATGAGTGAATAAAGAATTTCAGGCAAAACAAAAAGTCTATGTTTACACACAGACTTAATAAATAAAATAAAGAACGACACAACAAAACTAAATAAAACAAAATTCGAAATTCTTGAACATGAACATTTATTTGATGATTCATCATGTGAAAAGCATGTACATTATATAAAATATAAATAAATATAAGCATATTTATTTTCTTTGGATTGCCTAATAGTATACAGAGACTAATCTGGAGGTTCTCCAGTACATAAAAGGACACAAAGGAATATGTACAATACACACTGGACTAGAGCAGAAGACTAAATTCACAGCTTGTACAGAATAATGCAGTCGATTCCAAATAATGGAGACTTATAATTATATCATATACCAAATTAGTAAATGACACGTCTAGATTCTGATATGAATGTCTGAACAACCTCAAGGATGAATGCATTATTGGTGTCTGGCAAATCCTCACAACCCTTCATGAGAATATTAATAAAATATTACTACAGCACCGAACTATTAGAGTCGGATTTACACCTGGAGCGAGTAAGTGACACACAGTGTTCAGTAGACGGACCCTTTGCACACTGAACTTGGGGCAGAACAAAAGGTAATGTTTCGTATCTTCAGTAGGATGAGGGCATGCACACGTTAAGGCTGGAAGGATATTGACATGATATAGATGGGCATTTATTTGTGGCGACTGAATGGCATAAATCAAGAGGGGACAACATCATAGGTGCAACAAAAGTAAAACGTGTATAGGCTCTGAAACATGTTCTGAGTAGTTATCCGCTGAAGATCCTTAAATTTATTTGGGCTAATACAGCCTATGTCAAAATTCTACAGAGGAACGTGTGCGATATGGACAATAGTACTTCCATATGTATATAGATTACACAGTGACAGGTTAGCTTATGGAGAGTAAAGAGTTTGGACTGCGGAATAGGGTAATGACTACTAGGAAGTGGTTCCGGACAAAAAGACACAAATACAATGGGTCTGAATTAGCATGAAATTATCCAGGCTGGGAATGCAATAGAAAGTAATAAGATTTAAACACTCTCTCCATCAGCAGAAATCATCGGCCGTGTTTATATTCTGAAAAACTTATTATATTTTTCTTGAATGGAAACCCACAATTGGAATTAAAAGGGCTGCTCGTGTGTGGCGGCCTTGACAGCAAATACGCAGTCCTTTTGCAACACCGAATCCTTGAATGCCGATACAAATTGTCCATGTTTAACTGAAGGAAAGGAGTGCACCCCCTGGCCATTAAACACGTTATCTATTGCAGACGTTTAAATAATGAGACATCAAAATATGTACGCCAATGAAAGAAATACTTTGAAACACTTTGTTGATCTCTGGCTCCCGGCTCATAAAATTGACTCTACATGATCTGAGACCACTATTATTTGAGAAAAAAATCTGAGCCCAAAGCTTTATTAACTTTTGTTTTATTTTGTTTTGTTGTGTCGTTCTATATTTTATTCATTTAGTCTGTGTGCAAACATAGACTTTTTGTTTTTCCTGAAATCCTTTATTCATTCATTTATTTTATTACTTATTTATTATATTTTCTATGTTCCCGTGTGAATTTTGTCCTCCGTTTTTTTCTAACACTATTGTTTGGAAGAGTGCCAAACTTGGCATGATGATTGACCTTGTAGTGAAATGAACCACCTGGTATGGAACAGTCAGCATGTTATAAAAATGCAATTTGGGGGCCATTTGAAATGTTAACGTTGAATATCTTCTAAGCTATTAAAGATAGAGGTACCATTCCAACTTTAAATCATAGGTTTGTACTGAAGGCGCATCCAGGGCACCACAGACAAAAGTTGTACAGGTTTAATTCATGCAAATTAGGAGCACTTCAAAAATTTAAATATTAAATATCTTCAAAACTATTATAGGTAGAAGAGCATTCCAACTGCTATTTACAAGTTTGTGTTGTAGCCACAGCCAATTAGGGGCACTTGAAAAGTTTAAATGCTCAAAATTATTAAAGGGTGAGGTACCATTCACACTTTATAATCGAATGGCTTCACAGGTTTGTGCTATTGGCACGTCCAATTGACCACAGCCAAAAGTGTAGAATTTTAATTGATGCAAATTAGGAGAATACGCAAAATTTAAAGTTCGAAAACTTCAGAACTATTACAAATACAGGCGTCTTTCTAACTTCACTTGTTAGGTTGATGCCACAACTGCATCCAATGAAATATGAGCCGAAGGTGTTACATTCTGATTTATGCTAATTATGCAAATTCACAAAATTTAAATCCTGAATGTTCAACTTCAAAACTTGTTTGTATATGGGTGTCATTCTGACTTTAATTGATAGGTCTGTGAGATAGCTGCATCTAATTAAACATGAATTTACGTTGCAGCAATTTGATTTAGGCAAATTTGGCAAATATACGAAATTTAATTTTTAAATAACTTCAGAACTAATATAGATAGAGGTACAATTTCAACTTGAGTTCATAGGTTCCTGGTACAGCTCAATTGTTTATATCTCTTTTAAACAGTTGAATAAAAATTATTGCTGCAGGAGTTAAATAAATACTGAACATGCAATCTGTGAAAATTTACCAGGCACACAGGATTTGCTGACAAGAAAATCAAAATTCTCTAGTTCATTCCTTTTACTAGGTTGTGAATCATAGTACAGGTCGATGCTGACCTTCCGTGTCTCAGTGCAAATGAGTGATCGCTCTTTCAAGTAATATTGGGAATTTGAAAGCGAAGTACACATGTACTTCTTTTCCTAAGTGCATCGCATAGTTTCCAATTTTTGCTTAGATCATGTTAGACGTCTTCGGTGATCTACTACCGTCCATGTACGACTCTATGTCAGGTAATTATGACCTCAACCATTATATCCGCATATGAATGTAACGTATCGGAACGAGTCTTAGTTTTACTTCACATTTCTACGAGTGGTTGCCTTCGCGTTCAATACTTGTTTCCAGCTTTGTGAGGCCGATGAACTACAAAGCCACCAGGGACAATCTCTCTCTCTCTCTCTCTCTCTCTCTCTCTCTCTCTCTCTCTCTCTCTCTCTCTCTGTCAGTCTGTCTGTCTGTCTGTCTGTCTGTCTGTCTGTCTCTCTGCCTCTCTCTTCCGTGAAAGACACTATTGAAAAAACACATGTTGTGCTATTAGGGAAAACTTAATAATTTTGAACATAGATGACTAAATATCAAGAACTCTGTGCAGTAGGTTATACTGTGTGACTGATATCTGTAGTGGAGTACCGTACGATCAATTGTGATACAAGGTCATACTTCGTGGTTCCTTGATACATTTTATTATTATTTACTGTTGAACTACCCCTTTGCAATGGGGGGCATCAACGGGTCGGGGTCCGCCGCGATGCGTCACATTGGACTGTACACATACTAACTCACAATAGCTAAAATATATACAGATCAATATAGGTGCCCTCAGGTTAAAAACAAATATTTACACATATGGAGTTTCTATCCCTGAAGCTCTCACCTTCCAGGCCTCCGTTAGAATCTTTTGCTTGCTTTTTCAAAAATTCATCCAACTTTGTCCCCGTAGTCGAAGGCCAAATCGCCAAGCAGGAGACATAATTTTGAATGTGGAGATGATGCCGCAAAATGTTCCCAAATATACCTCTTTTTATCACTTGTCAATTTATTTTCCAACCACTTTTAAATTGTCTTTTGGAACAGCAAGTAGGTTAGGACACAAAGACGTAAAATGATTTAAAGCTTTGTGGCTTGCATGTCAGAGGGGACAGTTACTATCTATTTCTTTATTCCACCTTAAAAACATTCTTGAATCCCGAGTTCTTGCTTTCAACTTTAATCGTGCGCTTTCGAAACATTTCATTGTAAACAAGTATTGCTCTCTAAACGATCTATTTAACATTGTATAGGTAAACAAGGATGATTTTTATCAATTTCGTTAAAACAAATGTGATCAGATGATGCTGATGGGAGATTTAAATGCAGACTTTAGAACACCAGCTGGTAAGAAGTTGGGATTTTTTGTTTCGACCAATTACTTGATCTGTCATATCAAAGAACCAACTCGTATTAACGACAGCACTGCAACATGTTAAGACCAAATTGTTTCTGACTTTGGTCAATACATCAGAAAGACTGAGGTATTACCTCCCGTTGCTGACTGTGATCACTGCACTGGTACGGCATCTTTATTGTTTAGATTCCACACGACACAGATATACTAAAGACATATATGGGAATACAACAAGACAGACTGGGATAATTATAGATTAATGCTTGGTAATGCTGATTGGGATACATGTTTTAAGTTTGATCACGTTGATGATATATGCTGTGCCCGGTCAAACAATTTTTTTAAATACCACGAGGCAGTGTATACCCAATAAAGTTGTATGCAAGCGACCGAATGGCGTCCCATGGTCCAATTCATCTCATCGAAATCTGAAACGTAGAAAAGATAGAGTACATAAAAAAGTTAAAAAGAAAAACTAAACAAAAAACAAAACAAAAACAAACAAAAACAAACAAACAAACAAACAAAAAAACAAACAAAAAACAAAAACAAAAAAAACAAAAAAAAAACAAAAAAACAAAAAAACAAAAAAATCAAAAAAAAAAAAAAAAAAAAAAAAAACAAAGTCCAAAACAAAACAAAAAACTAATCGTGCATCCACTTGGGCATATTCTAGAACCCTTCGAAATTATTATCAACCCCAGCTTAAAGATGCAGAACGGCAATACAGAGAAATACTTAACGATAAACTTTCTAAAGATAAGAAAAGAGATAAATCATGGTGGCGTGTTGTCAAAAACTTTCTAGGCAATGACCAGGGTTCAGGGTTCCCATCATTGACACATCCAGACCAAGTGTATAGTGATATAAAAGTGAAAGCACAAATCCAAAATGACCAGTTTTGGAGCAGTGTGCTGTTGGCGATCGTGAAGCTAAGTTACCAGATAATCCAATAGTACCAGAAACCATTTTAGAAACAGTACAATAGGGAAGAGCAAGAACAGAAGCTTCTGCTGCTCTCCTGTAGCGAGCATTTCAGTCATTCAGGGCTAGAGTTGTGAACTCCCATTACTTTTCATTGTGATTTACAGCTTGATAAATTTAAAACCACTCATTGCATAAACAGCAACGTTTGTGTGGTAAAATTACAGCTGAAATGTTCACACAAATGTTATTCTTGCAGCTTTAAAAGTCGTCTTTCAATTTGGGGTTAATCTAACATACAATCCAAAGTGAATACACATCTCTAGCCCTGAAGAATTCTGTGTATAAGATTGTATATTCAGCTGAATACACAGATAATTGGTAATTGTAACCTCTCCTATTAGGCCTTGACCAAATTTATGATATATTAGCTAGCATCGATTCTAGCAAAGCTACTGGCCCTGACGGTATAAGTCCCCGAATGATGAAAGAAGCAGCTGCTTCTATAGCCGAACCGCTCACTAACTTACTTAATGTGCCTCTGCATCTCAAACAGTTTTCAGGGAACTGAGAAAGGGTAAATGTTACGCCTGTTTATAATAAAAAAATCGCGTAATGTTTATAACAACTACAGACCTATCTTTCTACTTAGTTGCTTGGGGAAAGTTTTTGAAAGAGCAGTATTAAATACGCATTTAATTTCTGTGGAGATTCCCTTGTGTTCCGATATCAACATTCTGGCTTTATGCCGAATGATTCCACAGTTAACCAGCTGGTCTACCTTTATCATGAATTTTCCAAGGCACTAGACCACCAGAAGGAGGTTCGGGTTATTTTCTGTGATATTAGTAAAGCAATTTGATCGCCGGTGATTTCCTAGACTGGTTTCAAAGTTATCTTAGTGGTTGTTCCCAAAGAGTGGTCATTGAGGGTCAGTTTTCTAGATGGGGTGTTTTAAAAGCAGGTGTACCACAAGGTTTTGTCCTTGGTCCCCTTTTGTTTTTGATATTATATATATATATATATATATATATATATATATATATATATATATATATATATATATATATATATATATATATATATATATATATATATATATATATATATATATATATGACATTTTCGACGTTGTCAACTCAAATATCAGGTCTTTCGCTGAGGATACACCTTTGTATATTTATGTAGAAAATCCTGTTAATCATGCTGATAGCCTGAATACTGGTATGATGTCTATGAACAAATGGTCTAATAGGTGGTTTGTCACATTCAATCCCACTAAAACCGAATCTATGATTATATCTAGGAAGCGGAACACCCCCAATTTATTTTGAAAATGTGCAATTAGTTAATGTATATTCTCAAAAACATCTTGGAATTACCCTCAAAAACGATCTTTAATCCAAAAAGGTGCAAAAATGATTAATATTCTCAAAGGTTTACAATATTCACTTCAGCGAACAACTTTAGAAATGATTTATTTCTCTTACATAAGACCGTTATTTGAGTATGGCAGTGTTGTGTGGGATGGATGTTCAGAGACCAACGAGCAAGCATTAGAGAAGGTTCATTTGGAGGCAGCCCGTGTAGTTACTGGGGCATTGAAGAGTACACCTATTGAGAGATTATATGAAGAAACAGAATGGGAAACACTTGTAAAAAGGAGTGTACACAAAAAGTTGGTATTAATGTATAAAATATTTAATAGATCAACGCCAGACTATTTGTACAATATGTTACCCAAAGTTGAAGGACAGACGGCGTACAACATGCGACCACGTGATCGATTTAACATTCTCCCAATCCAAAGTAGATCCATATCTTTTTTCCGATCTTTTTTCCATCTACAATAAATCTTTGCGACGCATTACCAGCGCGGATACGGAATTCTGAAAATATGTCTGACTGTAGGAACATTTTGAAAAGAGGTGTAGGCTTAAGTTTTAAACAAAAGTCTTTTATAACTTTGGTGATAGATGTATTGGTAGAATTCATGCACATATGCGAATGGGCTGCACCCGACTGAACCTTTATTTATTCAAAATGAAGGTGCTACATTCTCCTATTTGTTCTTGTGGAAGAGTTAATGAAGATATTCTCCTTTTTTTCTTTCATTGTCCTAATTATATGTTGCAACGAGAGGAATTACACTGTAATGTATTGAAATATGCTCCATTTACATTGGCCACCACTTTCTGTGGATCGAAAACATATACATTGTTTCATATCATTATTTGAAAAAAATATGTGCGCTGTTAAGGCAAAGAAAAACCATATAGGCCAAGTACATTTAAATATTAAGATTAGGTGTTCAGAAAGACTGTACTTGAGTTCACCAAGCGTGGCCTCAACGGCTGGTGTCGCACTTATACGCATGATTGGTCTAGTGGCTGAATACTGAAAGGAACTTATGATAGTATTGCTTTCCTGGGTATTACAAAGCCAAACAGCAGAGCCGTGAGCTTCAGACGGTTTCTTTATGTAATTCTATATACTGTTACCTAAAAAAAAAACAAACTGTATTTACATTTTCATGACCTGCCAAGATGCCGCTCATATAGTTGTTAAGACGTTGTGCTTTGAGCTTCAAATGTTGTTTTGCGTGGCCACTGTCGGGAAGCCTCCTACTGAAAACAACTCCAAAGTAAAACTTTCACAGTCACCAATGTTCAAATTACCTAATTGCCACCTTTCATCTTTATTTACTATTTTTTCTTTTGTTTTCTATTTGTTTTGTTTTGTTTTCTTTTTGTTTTGTTTTGTTTTTTTGCCAATGACCATGACTTTTGTTTTCTCTTCATTAAATTTCATTCCCAATTTTCAATTTTACTATGTGCAACAGTAAGCATTTTCTGCGACTGGGCATCACTATCAACTATGAGTGCAATATTATCTACATAGAAAAGGGATAGCATATGTTCATTTTGGTATAATATGCCTATGTTTTTTATCCGAAAATACATTTTCTAAATCAATCATTATTATTGCAAAGAGCGTTTGAGACATTTACACCCTTGTTTCACGCCATTGGTGAACTCGAACCGTTCACTTTCATATGGGCCCAAAATTATCTTATTTTCTACTTTTTCGTAGAAACCGTGAGCAAGGCGCCATGCCTTTCCTTGTATACCCTTTTTCCAGAGTGAGTGAAATAGTCTGTGTCTATTTACAGTATCGAACGCTTTAACTATGTCGAGGAAATTAAGCCATGTTAGTAGCTCAATTGACTTGTCAGTCAGCTGATTTGATGGGAAAGCCTATCATCCATCCGTCTGTCCACAATTTACATTTTCGACTTCTTGTCCAAAACCTTGAGCCAGATTCACTTCAAACTGGGTGGGGTGGGTCTCTTCCAAGTTTGTTCAAATGGTCACGGTCCAGTGATTTTTGGATTTTCTCTGATTTTTTTGTGTTTATTTTTTTGGCGTAATCTTAAAAAAAAAACTTTTCCAAAACCACAAAGCTAATTGCTTCAAGATTGCATAGGGGCATTTCTTGGTACCCCTAGAGCTAATTTGTTCAACAGGAGGCGCTGCATTTTTTTTCTTTTCTTTTTTTTTTTTCATAATTTTTTTGTGGTTTCACTATTTTCTACTTCTACTCCAAAGCCGTAACTTACATTATGCTGAAACATGATGTAAATGTTTCTGGTAGCAGGGTTGCACGAATTGTTCACCAGGTAGTGTTGCTGTAGATGACTGATTTTTAACGAGTTTTTGTAAGTCAGGTACGTATTTGTCAGTGCATACATTCTTAATGATTACTACGTAAGGGAATGGAGATTGCTGTGGTTATTCACATTTTCGACTTCTCCAAAATCGATAGCCAGATTCACTTGAAACTGGGTGGGGATGTTCCTTGGGTAGGTCTCTACCAACTTTGATCAAGCGGTCATGGTCCAGTGATATTTGGATTTTTTATTATTTTTTTCATTAAATTATTTAGTAAAAACTTTGAAAACACCCTTTTCTCCGAAACTACTTGGTCGTTGCTTTGAAAGTTGATAGGTACCCTTGTGGGGACTCTTAGAGCTTAATTTGTTCACCAGCTGGTGATGCTATTATTCTTTTTTCTATTTTTGATTTTTTGTGTGTTTTCGTAAATTTCTACTTCTCCTGAACTATCGCTCATATATTTTCTGAAGCTGAGTGTTATGTACCTTGTGGAAGGGTCACACAAACGTGTTTACTGGGTGGCATTGCTGTGGAACCTGATTTTTAACGATTTCAACTTGGGTACTTATTGGTCAATGCATGCATTCCCATTGATTATTATGCAAGGTAATGGTGAATGGTAATTTACGTTTTGTCTTCTCTGAAATCGTTAACCAAATTCACTTCAAACTTGGTTGGGATTTACCCTGGGTGGGTCTATAGCAGTCTAGTAAATTTTAGGGTTTCTGTGAAGCCAGATTCACTTCAAACTTGATGGGGTTCATCTTGGGTGAATCTCTGCCAAGTTTGTTCAAATGGTTGCTGTCCAGTGATTTTTGGAACTTATTTTTATTAAATTTCTTCTTCTTTTTTTGATAAAATCAAATGAAAACTTGTAATGGTTTTATAACACCTTTAAACCAACTGGCGGGAGAACTCTCTAAAACTTTGTAGTGATTAAACATTCCTACAGGATATATTACAAGACGATGCTCTCCATATTTCAAGAATTCATTAGGAATGCTGTCAGCGGCATAGGACTTATGATTCTTGAGCTTTTGAATAGCAGTATTCACAAAGTTCTCATTTATCATGATATCTCTAAGACCGTTACCATCACCTGTACATGAACGTAAATCTTGGACAACTTTCCTCAGATTGTTACAATTTGTGATTATTTTTCAGCTTGCCCAAAACTTTGTTTATGTTCCCCCAGAACCTTATTTATCTCTTTGGGGTTGTCTATATAATAACATCGGCTATATGTTTTTCCAAATTATTTATTTTTTGGGGGGGGGGGGGATTAGAGTTACATTATGGGTGGAGTGTCAACTATTTCCTTTTCATTTATAAACGATGGAGTTTCACATATTTCTGCTGTATCTATTATCAGAAGCATTGTGTATAAAATATCCGGTGAAGATCATGGAGCTACCACAGGGTAGCTCCATGTACAGATCAATAATAATGTACTGCTTGCGTAATGTACATTTAGTTTTAGTTTAAACATATTTATTAAGGCCGGATTACCCTATTGTACATTAAATGACTAATATTATGGGTTCTCCAGACACGAAGTAAACACACACACACACACACACACACTATATATATATATATATATATATATATATATATATATATATATATATATATATATATATATATATATATATATATATATATTATATAATGCATAAAGGACATTATAAACTATGTTATCATATCTTTTGTATACATGTAAAATATAGATGTCATCATACACAAGTAAATCGGAGAAGTAAAACACAGTGCAGAATATATGGCAGAAGTTGTGAACTATGCATATAGCTATTCACTGTTGACAGGGGAAATAGGAAAACAGAAAACAAAAACAGTGACTGAAGCAGGGAAATAAATTTATAAGTACACACATATTTGCTCAACAAGAGGCTATACATTATAATATTGACAAGAAAGAGAGAAAATGCTTTTCCTATTTAACCAGTAGGTCGCATTTAAGTTATAAAATGAAACGTCTACTTTCTGCTATATAATTTTGTACTGCATTAAATGATTATACATTCAGGATATCTGGTAATTCTTTGCTGCGGCAAAGGAAAATACGAAGCAGTCTTTAATGTTATAATGGAGGTAGAGAGTGTTTAAAATGTTTCAGATTCATAAATATCACAAAAAACGATGTAGGCCCACTTCCCTCTTTTGCTGTAAACTCAGCTGACTGATAGGTCAGGAGAACTAAAAAGTGATAGACCCACCAGGTCTCTTTTTATTATTGGCAGAAGTAATAAATTTGGGTTTTGAGTGTTTAGGCCTATACGTGTTAGAAACACTATAGTCTGTTGTTAATGAAGAATACTTCAAAGGTTGAGAGAACCAGTTTAAAACCACCAGTTACATTTTATGGATGACTGCATGTCTCAAGTCAGGAGTGAAATTTGTTTGTTCACATAGGTATTGGAAGATGAATGTTGATGCTTTGGTAACTCTGGAATCTTCTTGTTAGCATTGTTGGGTTTGGAATTTATGAATATGGGTCTCGTTTTTCTGTACCTTTTTATTTGCAACATGGATTATCAAGTTAGGATGAACCCTCGGAGCAATGTGCGGTATAGTAGTATCGAGAAGTTTTTTCTAAAGGGAAAATATTTTGAGCAAAAGAAGAAGAAATGAGAAATATGTTCAGTGGGGAAACAGCAGGAGCAAGTAGGACTTGGAATAACATTTTCATTAGAAAGGTCAGAGTTAAGCCTAGAGAAAGTCAGTTTCAGCCGGGTTTGACAGATATTCAAGTAATGTTGCTCATGGGAAAAGAAGGCAGGACATCATCCAAGGCTAGTAAGGGTGCCTTGAGTTTGCATAACAATTTGGAGCAAAATGGAGTTTCGAATGTCAGAAAGAAGGTTGTTCCAAAGTTTGATAGTATCGGAGAGAAATGATTTGTGAAAAAGTTGAGTCCTGTACTGGATGGTACATATGGAGCTGGAATGGCCCAGAGCTCAACCAGTGTTAGTAGCCAGTTGGAGGTTAGAGAGAT
The DNA here is from genome assembly GCA_964020975.1 of Hermodice carunculata. Lineage (NCBI taxonomy): Eukaryota > Metazoa > Annelida > Polychaeta > Eunicida > Amphinomidae > Hermodice > Hermodice carunculata. The sequence continues at coordinate 135,238,988 of OZ026612.1, read as the reverse complement.
AAGAAGGAGTAAGATTATGGGTCATTTTGTAAAATTGGATAATTTGAAGTATTTACATCGGCTGGTGAGGGTAGGCCATCTGAGTTCATGTAATAATTTGATATGAGAAGTGTGTCTTATAGCGCCAGTGCATATTTTGGCCTCCTCATACTGAATATATTCAAGTAACTCTGATAGACATTGACTGCATTTATCATAAAGAACACAACCATATTCTAGGATGGGTCTAACCATGCAGAAATACAGCCTGACCAGGACTTTTTTGAAATTTTGAATTTGAACCTACAGAGAAGGGCAATGCTCTAGCTAGTTTTATTAACAACAAGGGTTATGTGAGGATGCCAAGATAAATTACCGCAAAGAGTGATATTTAGGTGGGTGTGAGAATTAGGCTCAGATTTAGTTGACTGACCAAACTGAACAGGTGGATGATATGGTTTATTAATTTTAGAAGAAAAGACAACAGATAAAGATTTAATAGCATTGAAGATGACACACCATAGTTTTCACAAATTTCGAATATGAGCAGGATTGGTGTTCAAGTGTCGAGAAGATTCTGTTGGATTTTGAACAATTTCGAGCAGCGTGTGTCATCTGCAAAAGTCTTACATCACAGGTAAGGTTGTTGACTAGATCGTTTATGTACACCAGAAATAAAAGTGGACCCAGTATGGATCCAAATGGTACAACAGTTTCAGTAGGCAGCCAAGAAGTCGCTTGACCATGAATAATTACATGTTGAAAAAGATTTGATACATAACTTTCAATCCATGCCAAGATATTATCAGCGATACCTAGATGACGTTGTTGGAGTAGAAGGCTAGGATGCTAGACCTTGTTGAAAGCCTGAGATCTGTCTGAAAAACCATACAGGCTTCATTAGAGTGTTCAAGTCCCATATTGATATTGTGAACAATATACACAAGTTGATTTATGGTAGAATCATCAGCCTTGAAGCCAGAAGTTTTGGAATAAGGGCCCTGAACACTCTACTGAAAAGTGTGTACTTATCTATTTGTTTACCTGCTTCAATCAATGTTTTTGCTTTTGTTTTCCTATTTACCCTGTCAACAGTGAATAACTATATGCTTAGTGTCACAACTTCAATCATATATTCTGTAATCTGGGTTTACTTCTCCGACATCTATATTTTCTTTAATTTCTTAATATGGGTCTCGTTTTTCTGTACTATTTGATAAATACTTCATTGGCTATGTTGTGCTGTGGGCTGTGTTCTCCGACTCATAGTTATCATGGAGGTAGAGTGTCTTTAAAATGTTCCAGATTCATAAATATCACAAAAACGATGTAGGTCTACTTTCTTCTTTTACTGTAAACTCAGCTGAGTGACAAGTCAGGAGAACTATTAAAAAGGGGTAGACCTACCAGCTCTCTTTTTATTTTTGGCAGAAGTAATAGAATTTGTGTTTTGAGTGGTTAGGCCTATGTACATTTTGGAAACATTATAGTCTGTAGTTAATGAAGAATATTTCAAAGGTTGATAGAACCAGTTTAAAACCACCAGTTACCTTTTATGGGTGACGGCCTGTCTCAAGTCAGGAGTGAAATTTGTTTGTTCACATAGATATTGGAAGATGAATGTTGATACTTTTGTAACTCTGGAATCTGTTTGCTGTCATTGTTGGGTTTGCAATTTATGAATATGGGTCTCGTTTTTCTGTACTATTGCATGTATACAAAAGATCTGGTAACATAGGTTGTAATGTCCTGTATGTATTGTACATATACTTGTGTGTTTTCTCCATGTCTAGAGAACCCATTATATTTGTCATTTCATGTACTAGCGGGTAATCTAGCCTAAATAAATGTTTAAACTAAATGACAGTATACAAAAACAGGAAAACAGAAAAAAGAGAACATGTTACATAAACAAGAGGCCCAATGATCCATTTGTGAAAATAAGTGTTCGCTTGGACAAATCTGCAATATAATTTGGTGGCCATTTTTTTTTACTTCAGCACATTGGGTTTTGGTTCTATAACAACTGTTCCCTAAGGAGTACCAGGTGCCAGGTCCTGATATGCATTCTGCTGTGGAAGATGTCAGAGACTTTTTCCATGAATGTTGAATCTATTTCTTTTTGGCTAATATGGTTGAAACTTGCTAGAACCATCTTGAACTTGTGAATGGGTGAAAATATTCTGTGATCATAGTGGGCGGGGTCAGCCATGAGGTCCGAGATCAAAGATCATCATCAGCAAATTCGCTGTATAGGCAGAGCATTGCCTTCATGTCTGATATGCAAGCAATGAAGATAATAGGGGCACTGATAGAGCCTTGAAGGACACCAACGCTTGTCAGGACCTATTTAGTAATACTTGTGTTGACCAGGCATCTTGATACTCTATCCTCAAGAAAGTCAGAAATGTACATGAGAAAACTGCCATATGAAGCATATAAATTACACTTTTCCTCCATATAGCGTCAAAGGCACTTTGTAAGTCAACTCCTGCCTCAAAGCATATAACAACTTATTTACGATGCCTTGTTTCTACTGCATCTGAATCATGGAATAACTACATGGGGGTTCCACGCTTGCAGTAGACATGTAAAGCTGCAAAAAAAAGCGATAAGACTCATTTGTAATAGCAAATACAATGCACACAGATCTCCTTTCTTTAAAAAAACAACAACTTGGTCTTCTTAAGTTCAGTGATATATTCAAGCTATCCTGTATCAAAATATACTACATGTACAAAAACAATATGTTGCTTAACTATTTCAACAATATGATCAACTTTTACCAGATTCAATGCACTGGTAGACCCAGAAAAACTGTAACAATACCACATAGATATGATGCAACAGTACATATTATTTCTATTTTAACTCCAGTGATCCCAATACTATTTACAAATACCAAAATTAATCGCTTATGTTTAAGACACATTCCTTAAAAAGGCTTGTCACATATGCTAAGAATTATATCATTAACCATTATGAAATTAACTGGTACATTATTAATTGTCATGAATGCAACAGACGATAATTAGTCATACTATATGTATTATTGTCACTTGGTTTAACAACTTAAGTTTTATAATATCTCCTGTCATTCAGCCTACAGTATTATGTTAAAAATCTTACAGTGTATGGCTTTAAACATAGTAATTAAGCATATAATGTCTTTAGGGTGGCCTGCGTGTCAGCGACTCCTCAGATTCTTAATGTGTGGTCTCTTGGTTTCAAACTTATTAATATATTCTTGTACCACATTGTGTAACATTGTTTAGACCAAGTAAAGCTATTCTGTCTATCTATAATGCAGCAACAGTGTCCTCTCTATTTTTGAAAGCTTCTGTGATGTGCAGGGTAGCGGCAAGAAATGCTCGAGTTGCATTTCTACCTTTTAGGTAGGCATATTGTTCCTCCTCAAAGAAATTTACCTCTGTGAGTACTGCCACAAGCCACTGTGTGACTATGCTCTCATATAGCTTGCCGATAACAAAGTTGAGACTTATTGATCTGTAGGCTTTTTCCCCATTATATGAGGGTTTATTAGGTTTTGGAATGAAAATTCTGTTATCCCATTTCCAATGATCAGAGACTGTACCCTCTTTCCAGCAAGCTTGAAACAAGTGAAGAAGTACGGTGATGACGACTTCTGCAGCGTTGGTAATTAGTTTAGGGTTGAAGGCCGTCGGGTCCTGGACAGCAGTTTGGCTTCATGGGATTAATAGCTGCTCTAACTTCATTTTCTGTGATGTCATAGTTGTATTGTTCCAATTCGTTGTCATTAATGATACCATTAATCTGGCTTTTTTGCTCTCTTATGATATTGTTGCAGTGACTTGTGAGGTAACATAATTGTAGAATACATCATCATGGTTCACTGCAGTTACGTTTTGTCTAAGTACAGGTATATTTTGTAGCCTTTTGGTAGTAATTTCACCATCAAAGTTGTATTCCCCATCGTCTTTGATCAGAGGCTGTACTGGGGCAGACTTGACAAAAAACAACAACAACAAAAAAAACTGGAGCACATAAAAGCTCTCGACAAATAACTACTTACTTGGTAAACACCAGGTCACAGCCAGAACACTACCATTGTAACTTTAACGTACACTCAGGTATCTCTGTGCATGGGCCAGACAAAATCGCATGTCTGACCCTGATCTGCTGCACCCGGTCCTTTTTACTTGTGACAGACTACTTTCAACGTTTAATCCTATCCCGACTGTGATCGCCTTTTACTTACTGAACCCATCAGGCAGGTGTTTCTTGACCAGTCAAAACTTAAATAAGAGCGGCGATTAATCAACCACTTGCTGGCATGCTGACACTTGGCATTTAACTCCCCAATGTTCCAAAAGTGCTTTTGATGCAAATTAAATATGCAGCCACTGTAGATTTTACAATGCAGATTAACTTGCATGTTTTTATATTTATCAACACATAATAGACCACCGATGTCACCATGAAGTCTTATGTGGGTCACCTTATCCACGGCTGTGGCAAATGTGTCTGCGTTCACTTCAGAGAAGCCTATCATCGTCACGTGCTGGAAATCTTCAAGTTTGAAGGTATTCTCAAGGGCTGCTGATCCTTTCGCTATCCCTCAAATCATTTCTATGGGGTTCAGCTCGCTGTGACGTGGAGGAAGTCTCAAAACACTGTTGCCATGTAGTGCTCCAATGACATGTCAGTCTTGTAGACAGGCTCAGGCTTATGGAACTTGACAAGCTTATACACCTCAGGCTTGATAAATGCAGTGGGCACTGGGATGTTTCGGTCTTACAACCACTGTACCATGTGTCCTTTTCGACTGTTTGCTGATGGGGATCTTGTCTCTTCACCCAAGACGTTTTGGTAACTTGCATTATCCACCACTATGACTGAACGCTTTCTCAGAGTTGGCATCAATGTGTTCTCAAACTAGTGAATGACTGTTGTGCCGTTCATCTCCATCTGCTTTCCTTGCCTGAGAAACAAGCTCGCAATTCTCAAGCAACCCATACTTCGTACACCCTGCGTGTAACACTATTATTCTCTGGCCTCTCTTAGCTGTTATCTTGGCCGGTAGAGGTGTTGCATTGGTCATAGGACGGTGGTAATCAGTTTCCGTCCCAGGAAGCTTGTTTGTCCATCTGTAGGCCGCTGTGTGCTACTCGTTCACCTAGGTTTCGTCCACGTATATATATGACAGGATGGCGTTCCCTCCGGAACTCACGGACCTTCCTGATATACTCATTCTTTCTTCCAATCATGCTGGAGTTTTCATGTATTATTTTCTGAATGGTGTTGGTACTTCTGTATTTATAATACTAATAATAATAAAATTATTATTATTATTATTATTATGATGATGATGATGATGATGATGATGATGATGATGATGATGATGATGATGATGATGATGATGATGATGATGATGATGATGATGATGATGATGATGATGATGATGATAAAATACTTTATTTCATGTCAGGTAAAATACAATAAGAAACACTGGTCCCGAGGCACTATTTTTCGACACAGTGAAAGTATAAAATGGAAAATGGTATGTACAATGATCTCACAGATGACAATATTTACAGCCAGTAATCAGGAAACTAAGTGATGTTCAAAACAGCTTAAAACACGAGACACAGAATGAGCACAAACATGATGGGCCAACCCAGTTGTTGATTAGGTTTTTGAATTGGCATAAGTTTGTAGCTTGCTTTATATCAAAAGGTTAATTGTTCCATAGTTTGGCCCCTAGGTAATTTTGAAAATTTCTTGCATAAGTCACTGACTTGTAAGCAGGCTGCTCTACATTTTCATTGTCCCTATAATCGTAACTTGTATTTTTTTTACATCATGTCTTTCAGAAAAGGGGGACTTTCTTCTGCAGGAATTTTGTAAACGTCAATAGAAATTTTCCTGAGTCCACTTTAATAAAGTGGAGGTTTCTTAGCTCATCGCAGTAGATTTTTATACGAAGACTGAGAATCATTAAAGACAAATCGCAAGGCTCTTTCTTGGAGCTTTTCCATTTTTCCATACATACACGGGCGAGAGTTGCTTTTGACAGGAACATTTAACTTTCTTCTTGCAGCGCTATTTTCAATCTGTTAAGGGTTGACAGGGTCTTGTCCCTATAAAATAGGTGTACCCTTCGCCTAATGACTGCCATGGTGAAAGAGTCCTGAGAAAGCGGATTTTTATGCCTTTGTTACCCTGTCTTCTGAGAATCGGCACGTCTCTTATTTTTGCTTATAACTGCAAACACTAGGCTTAGAGAGGTTGACAGCATTAGCAACTCTGTCCAGGACCTTACTGGCGATTCTTGGTTTCTCTCTTTTCATCTCGTCCAGGAAATACGAATAAATTGATCTCATATACTGTTTCATATCGTCAGATAGGATTCTGCCATGAGGCAGGCTAAATACTGCCGATTCGGCTGTCTCCGAATGTGCATACCTGACGTGCTTTTATATGTTTTCCTTAAAAATGCACCAAGAAACCCTTTACCTATGTCGGAATTGACTTTTACACTAAACCTTTACACCTTATTGTAAACACAAACAAAGACCTTTCCCCCCTCAAAACAATGTGTTTGTTCTTTTACTAACATGTGACGTGCACGTTGCTATCTTTCCAATCCTGCATGCATGTTTTTACAAGACACTTTTAAATTGAACGCGACAAAATCTTTGCGTTTCATGGCCATATGTATGTGGGTATATTTCACAATTTTGCAATACTTTTACTTTTACTTTTCATATTGTGTGTAAATTTAAGTTCAGTTGGTCAGTACTAAAACACTCACAAAATAAGAAAACAGAAAACAATAAGAACAGGAAACTAAAAAAAGTTAACACGAAGAGATGCCGGATCCCTGACAACCCGGAACTGATCCCTCTGGTGTCAACCGTTCGGTCATCCACTCACATTAGGTTCTTAGAATGTAAATTATAATAATAAGGGAGAGACCCAGCTACCATTATGAGAACATAGAATATGCTAATTATGACATAAGATCACATACCATTATTTTAGAACACAACAGAATCAATTTCTTGTCATGTGCTGAAAATTGGGAATGGCAACAGGTGAAAATTTTTTAGTTTGATGTTAGCCATTTCTCTTCATGGTGCTGAAATGGCCCCCTTTGTTTTCCTGACCCGATTCCTCACCCGTCCTGCATGACGCAACAATATGCATATTTAAATGGCTTTGGTGCTAAAATGGAGTTTGGTTATTCGTTATGAGGCAACTTTTTTCTCATAAAAAGTGGCGTATAGCGATAGTTTCGGGTTAAATGTTGCGCAGATTAGCTGGGACATGAACCCATCATGCTGAATGCAGTGGTATCACGTACAGCTTCGCTTTTCTTGCTTCCTTCTTGAAGTTTAAAATGCCCATTTCTATCATGGAGGAAGAGTTTATTTTTCCATCTTTCTATCCATGGTGAGATGACCTATAGGTATGTCACCATTTCAGTTAATATTATCTGGTAAGGGCACGTACCGACCCTCCCCCATTCCGCCAGAAAATAATGACGGCTTAATCGACTATCCACGTTTTGTTCTTATTCACAGCAATTTCAATAACCTACAGCACATTGGTCATTCCGTCAGCTGGCCTTTTTACTAAACAAATTATTTTAAGGCTATACATGTGTGTTGTATGAAATTATGCCCTTGGCTGGCGTCCTTGGCGCGGACGGGGTCGGGTAGGCGGCCCAGTCAGCCGCAGAGTCTCTCGGCGACTGTCTGGGTCCCTGACCTCCCCTCTGCGACATGGGCATATCGGGCATTGGGGAGCCAGAGTTCCATAGTGCTTACCCTTTCTTTTATACTGATATATATATATATATATATATATATATATATATATATATATATATATATATATATATCCCGATCTAGCTGTGTGCAGGTGCTGGCTTATTATTGTATCTGTGCCTTTTTACTGCTATTTGTATGCTTGAGTTATTTATGTTCTTTGACGTTTGCTATCTGTATACCTGAGCTTTGTACCGATTAATTTGTATTTTAAGTTTTGTGCTAACTGATGTGATTCGTATGCTGGAGTTTTGTATTTTATGAAGAGATAATTGTATCTGGATTTGTGATAATTTGTTTATATGATTTAAGTTCAGTCTGTGGATTTATTTCATGATTTTTTTTTCTCGTTAACGGGGTTCAATAAAACTTATTATCTTGGTCTGCCCCATACATATAATTAACATACAATTAGCCACCTGCTGGTAGCAGCCCTTCTTATTCCCTGTAACGTGTATTATCAAACTATTCCTTTAAAATAAGCAAACGCTCAACTGCACATGAGCATAGCTGGAGCATCACAAGAGGTGATGCGGGTATAGTATTGTGTTTTTCGCCCAAGGGTTCAGGTAATGTTCGGCGATCACATAATGTGGTGCACGGCATGGTGTCTTGTTCTTATCCCAAATGTCCATGCATTGTAGAGAGATTACAAAAATCATGGTGCAGCGGGTATGGTATCATGTTCTTAGTCTTAATGTTATATAATGCTACGATATCACAAACCGTGGGGCGACCGGCCCAGTCAGCCGTAGAGTCTCTCCGCGACTGCCTGCGTCGCTGACCTCCCCTCTGCGACACGGGCATATCGGGCATCGGGGAGCCAGAGTTCCACAGTGCTTACCCTTTCTTTTATACTGATATATATATATATATATATATATATATATATATATATATATATATCCCGATCTAGCTGTGTGCAGGTGCTGGCTTATTATTTTATCTGTGCTTTTTTTACTGCTATTTGTATGCTTGAGTTATTTATGTTCTTTGACGTTTGCTATCTGTATACCTGAGTTTTGTACTGATTAATATGTATCTTCAAGTTTTGTGCTAACTGATGTGATTCGTATGCTGGAGTTTTGTATTTTAAGAAGAGATAATTGTATCTGGATTTGTGAGATAATTTGTTGCATATGATTTGAGTTCTGTCAGTGGATTTATTTCATGAATATGATTGTATTCATGATATTATATGCAACCGGCATATAATATCATGTTCTTGTCCTGAATCTTCATGTAATTTTGGGAGCTGATATATGAGAAATGTAGTGCTTAAACTTTTTTAATTTGATTCTCTTTTGACCTTGACTTTCAGCTCAACTCATCTGATTTGCCCATGGTTCAAACCCAGCGTAAAACACGGTCATACAAGGTACCCCTGGGTACCAGTACAAGACGTTTTATGTATATTTTTCATTGGAATGTACAAATGAAAGAAAAATACGTCTGGAAGCAATTCTTTAGCAATTAAGAGTTTTTTTTGTACTTGTCTATTATTTTCATTATAGATCCTGTTACATCCACCTGGTTTCTGGCAACCAATATATATATTGTGGACATACTTCTGTTGTACTATATACTTATGGTAGTCGTGGGTCTTCATTTGATGAAATCAAAGCAGCCATTCACATTACAACGTCTGCTCATTATTTACAACGTTATTTCACTGTGCATCAATGGTGTTGCATTTTTACAGGTAAGCTGTTTATGGGCAAAACATAGTAGTTAGCTTTCGCATGCGTGTGAAAATTTAATCTAGAAACTTCACACATATGACCTGGACTATTTCCCCAAGGTCATAGGCCACTTGTGTATTTTTTCTGTTAATTTGATAAGTTGTATACTATTAACCATAAGACTTCGACATTGCACACATTTAACATGATTTAGTATGCCTGAGTTCAAGGTGTTATGTATTTGAAGGGGGGACCGGGCTGGATGGCGCGGCCTGCTCGGCGGTTCATGGGCTGGCTTGGTGTCGGCCCGTTGGGTAGCACTGCGTGGCCTGGCCTGGTCTGCACGCTTCTACTTCATTTGGTGTCCATGTAATTTAATTTGGTGTCAGCATAAATTTGTTGGACTCAGAGTCCTATTATTCTTTATATTATGTACCTGCGTCATCAGTGTTATATGTGTTTATCTCTTATCTCGATGTACTATCCATATGTATCTTATTTTCTCCGTCCACGGAGGTTTAATAAACTATTATAATGGTTCTCTATCGGGCCTCATTAAGCCATCTTGACTTAGTTCCCATTGTCCCAGGGCTCCTCTCCTTAAATATACTCTTCATGAAAACTCAAAAACTGTGAGATATGATTTTGATTTTGTTATTGTAACACGTTGATGACCCACCGCATGAGGATCAGGTTTGCATTTAACTTGAGGTATTTTTACCTGACGCTTAAGGTTGTTAGCAACTGTTGACATAGTGTCTTGATGTGTAGATTTTAATTCAACAAGTACGTACATAAGCTGGAGCATTGGATATTGCAGTTGGCGATTGCTGTCCTTAAAGCTGAGTAAAAATTGCAAGCAAATGGCCTTGGACTCGTTCGCAAGGTCACATGGCAAACTTAAGTGAATTTGCAACAGCCATCTCAACACAAATTTGAAACACATCAATGCAAAACTATCATTGTGCTGGCAGTGACCTGCTGGGCACATGGGCGTCCCTTTACCTGTTTTAGGAATGGCGCCAAAGGTCACTAGCTCGAGACCTGGCCGGTCTATGGTCACAAACATTTAGGAATCAATAAGAATTTAAATTGTCGTTAAGTTGTTGTCCCACGATTGCGTCCACTTGACTACTGACAACTATATTGGTCCATATTTAGTCATGGACGTGTTGCTTCATTTCAGATGTTTTTAAATTGAGAACATTTGCAGATTTCTTCTGCAAGTTATCTCATATGCTATTATGTTGCAAAGCTACTTGCTAATGCCTTGATATCAGGACAAATTGCATGCCATCAAGTTTTGGCAACAAAGGATCGGTTTCTGCCCTACAAAGTAAAAAAAATAATAATACAAAACAAAAAAAACCCAAAGCTGTACTACAACACCATTGTTGCTAGCAAATGACAGGACAGTCGGTATGGTGTTAAAGATACTTTGCCTACGATGTAAGTATTGCAAGTGGACCGTTCTTTCAAAGTAACGGGTCCCCTCCCCAAGGCCAGTATGTCTACGTACCGGCACTATTCTAGTAAAGAAAGTCGAGTAAATCAAAAGGGTACTCTCTTATTATGACAAAAAAAAGTTGAGTAGAAATAACAAGTAACTTATCATATTTAACTCATTCCATGCTATGGTGACAGGCATTGGTCAGTGGTTCTGGCACTTCCTGGCAAGTCACGCTGCAGCTGCCCTTGCTGCAGCATGACTTGCCAGGCAGTGCCAGAACCACCCACTGACCACTGACGTAAGACTATAGGCATGTTAGTACTTGAACGAAAGCTCTTTTCATGAGGATTTAAATATGCAATTGTCGTCTTAAATCTAGGTAAATATACAGAAAATTCAGGGACTGGTATGGAATGAGTTAAAAATGTTAGCAAAACAAGTACGTTGGGACCTGGTACTTTTGTGCTGAAAACTGTTCAGTGAATATTACGGGCTCACTATTCTCATGATAGAGAATGTTGAGTAAACGTCATGGAGTCAATTTTTTTCATGATCAAGAATCACAAATAAACTTCACGTGCTTACCATCCTAATGATTACGAATATTGAGTAAACCTCATACAGTTAATATTTTCATAATCTAGAATGACGAGTTAACCTTATGGGCTTATTATTCTTATGATTAATTGAGTGCTATTTTAGTTGAGTGTCAAACATGCTGAAATAATGGCAACCATGTCAAAAACAACTGCATATTTGCGCAAAATGAGCATGAACCTATTCGGATAAAAATGAATCAGCCGTAGGCCTATATTTAACCCCAGTTTTCCAAATAGAATTTTTTAAAATTTTTGGCACCCTGAACAGGTGAATGCTTGAATATGATTTTGAACTTTTCATAACTTGAGACCAAGCACGAAAGGATACAATCCGTGATGAGTTACAACATCGTTGTAAACAACAAAAGCTTGTAAATTATTATGCATGTAAAATGGCGGAATGTACTGCGTACTTTCATACATACATACATACATATATATATATATAATGCAACGCCGTTTCTCCTTTTATTCAGCATTTGAACATATTAAATATTAGATGATAACATTAAATGCATTCATTGTTATGTTGAAATGTTCTTTTTTAATCATATCACGACATGTTTTTAGTGTTGTCATCAATTGCATTTAATGATATCATAAAAACGATTTAATGATAAATCTAAACAAGAAGTTATTTAGACATGAGTAAAATTCTTTTTGATGATAGCATTAAATCGATTTATTGTTATAATTAAATAGAAGTTATTTGGTCTTATGTTGAAATCCATTTAGTGTTATGATTATAGCGATTTAAACATATTATTAACTACTTCTGGAACTAGAAAAATGTACGCTCCCTTTCTGGTCTGACTAAATTATAGCACTATATGATAGTGATAACACTGAATATTTATTGTTATGATGAAATAAACAGGAAATGACCTTGATGAATTGATGATGAGACTAATTCTGTTGAATTACTTTCGGGCGAGCTTTTACACGTTACTTCCGACTTTCGCCACGTGCGTACCTGAATCCAGCTGGTCGCGTATTCCATATAAGTTAACAGGGACAACAAGAATTAGACATATCTTCAAATACACTTAATGATAAGATTATATCGAATTAATGCTATCTTTAAATATCTTATAATAACTTTGAATAATTAATGTTATATGATCAATTATTTAATGATGACATTAAATAGATTTGATCATAACATTAAATATTTGATATGTTCAAATAACAAACAATAAGGAGAAACGGCGTTCCATAATTCATATATATATATATATATAACATAATGTACTATTATATACATATGTGTGTGTGTGTAAAATGTTATATTTTTAAAGCACGTTCTGTCTCCGTGTTTTACATATTTGTACCCATCTACACAGGCTTGTCTCGCGTATGATATTGCTCTTTGGCTGATGGCCATGGTTAAAAAAGTGGTAGGCGCAGGTTTGGTCAGCAGTTGATCATAAGACATGTTAACTTGCCATTCACAAATGCAATGCTTTTATTACTCATTCTGCAGATATTTTATATGAAGGTGAACTCCTTGGGGGAAATAGTCCTGTCAATGTACAACTGAGAGAACTCAACCAGGAACCAATTGCAACAAACGCTTTTCGGTGTTGAACCGCGATGGAGTGTCCTCGAGTGCAAATAAAAGTTCTGTTGTTAACAAAATTTTAAAACTGTTGGGAAAATGTGTCAAATATGTCAGTTGGTCAGTGATGAATCAAGAAAGAAATCCTACAACCACAGTTTAATGCTTTTAATTACAGTATTAATGGCTCCAAACATGCATGTGTGGTCTATATTTTACCACAGTGAATATTCAAAACTGCCATAGATGATACCCAAGAGGATATACGTGTGTTTAGATACCATTACCTGTAAATTTGGAGAAAAAACTGACGCTCCAAATATATTCTCTCGCCCTAAATTCACAGTTCAAACACTTGTACTTTTTAGTTCATAAATCATATGGGCTTGTGTCTTACAGATTAAATATAGTTTCCTTCCCAACAGCAAAACACACACACACACACACACACACACACACACACACACACACACACGAAATAACCACAATTTGCGTGTTTAAGGTTAAAGAAATTTGTTCACCGGGTGGTGATACTCTAGATCCCTGATTTTACAAAGACAATTTAATTGTCTATCTGCATACGGTTAAAAATGGGACCTTATTGTAAATCTGGCAAAAAATTATTGCTTTTTAATAAACGAAATTACAATAATAGACTTTGTTAAGACCCTTTCTTAGTTAATTCGTTATAAAACAAAATGGCTAATGAATATTATAAAAATAAATGAGGGGCGACCATAGCGTCGAGCTAGAACAAGTCAGGCCACGAAGCGGTCCTGGAGAGGAGTGAAGAAAGGGTCCTTTAATTTTCGCAGGATTCCGGTCGCATCCGTTCGGCGGCGATGCGGTGCCGGTCAAAAAACACACGGGTCGGACAACAGCCACCCGAAACACGCATGTACACTTTGATAACACGTGTTGCAGCAGGTCTACGACCGGGCAACAGTGTCAAAGGACCATGAACTTGCAGCTGCGGTACAGAAGTCTGGGCAACATCCAACAGGTGGATGTTGGCATGGTTATGGTTGTTATTGTTGTCAAAAATTAACGGCACAATAGAGCACAGCCAGTCCTTGCAAGAAACAAACATGCCAAACATTGCAAACGAATACTTCATATCACATTCTTTTAGCAAGAAGACGCTTTCAGCGCCCTGTCACACGAGCTTACTCATCCCCGCTTGAAGAAATACTCATTCTCTTAAATCATCTGTCACTATATCAACAAGTTATACAATAATGTGATGGTACCGTGGTAACGAAACATTGGACTAAAACATTCAAATTTAAACGAGGGATTTTTCAAGGGTGATCCATGGTCACCTCTAATATTCCTCATCGTCTTGAACCCCGTTAGAGATCCTGACCAAAAGAAAAACAACATGGACACGACCTCAATAGGAGCAGAATACTAACTACGCCATTTGCAAGCGATTTTAACCAAATAACCACAAATCGCAGAACGCACCAAAGGAAACAAACCTATTCAAGAATTTTACCACATGTATAAAAGTCATATTAATGCCTAAATTTTGAGGAGCCGCAGTAGTCAGCCACACCCTGGACACCCGCAGGCAAGGTGAACAACTATGGACTAATAAAATATTAACTATGGGAGAGGTCGCAATTAGCAATTTTATGTGTATTTGGCTGAATACGTAACCCAATACACAAAATTCTTGTGTGCTAGAGGTCTGTATTTACATAAGATTCTATATTGAAGTAAAATTCAATATGTTGAATAGTTTTGCACCAAAAGGTATAACATTTACCATAGGATTTCAATTATACACCGCCATTTACCACAAGAAATTTGGTGTTTCTAGCAGTTTTGTAAAATTTACATAGGTTCAAATTACAATGGAAACTAATGAAAATACATATACCAAGCCCACCTGTCAACAGAGCCCTCTACTGAGAATCTGCATTAATCAGTTGATCTTGAACATTATATTGCATATGTCGACTCCACCCTCTGCCAGTTATATCCTGACCCTGTCTCAAGACACCCCACATCAACTAAGAATATAATCCACCAAGTGTCAATCGTCCTCTTTAATTTCTCTCTCTTATATGTGCAAGAAGCATAATTGTATGACTGAAATATGATTTGCCAGGCACTAGATTATGCCAACAAATATTCATCAAACTTTACGAATCCTATTTGAAGAATGATTCAAAATCGCCATGATGTTACTTTCAGGAAATACATCAGATTCTCATCAATATTGGTTTAGATCGGGCCCTTTCGAGCCAACTAGGCTCCTGGTTGGAGCCATATCAAAAGTTAAGTTCAGAGAGTTATATGATGGAATTCTTTTAAGACCATTGATGAAAAATCCTCGTTATGTTGGTATCGGCTAATGATCTATTCCACTTTTGGTCAAAAATATATGTTTGATATCAGTAGGTTCAATTGTATTTGTGTCTTTTTGTCCAAAAGCACTTCCTAGTAGTCATTACCTTATCCCGCAGTCCGAACTCTTTACTCTCCATAAGCTAACCTGTCCCTGTCTAACCTGTATACATATAGAAGTACTACTGTCAATATAGCAGACGTTCCTCTGTAAAATTTTGACATAGGCTGTATTAGCCCAAATAAATTAAAGGGTCTTCAGTGGGTAACTACTCAGAACATGTTTCGGAGCCTTTTACTCATATATGTCTCTCTGAGTAGCGGCTCCTTGTCTAAGCTAAATATTTAGCAGAGACAACCCACATAATAATGAATAAATATGAACGTGGCAAATGATGAATTAGCTAAATGCGTGAAGTTTTGCTTGTAAATGCAGAGTTTCATTATGAAAGAAGAATACCTGTCAAACTAACCATAATTACTACATTTGTATAGTACAGGTTCAGATAAGAACAATTTGACTTACCCCTGAACCAATATGTACCCTTTCTAGCTGGACAGCTTATCCTAGTTAAACCATCCGCCAGTGTTTAACTGAAGTGGAAACAAGCTGGGGCATTATATTCAGTCCCAGTGATTGTAAAATAAACAGTTGCAGCTGGACCACCTGTATAAACCATGGGAAATCCTAACAAGGACTGCAACAATGTACATCCTGCATCAGAGATGTAAAACAAACTCCATGATGACACCTACTCCTCAAACAGTAAGCTCTATTTCACTACCAACCCTGAGTCAATGTATCAACGTAATGTGTCAGGTTTGTGACATTTAAGAAAATACTGTCAATTTTGAGTATTTTTTAAACATTGAGTAAATGTGCATTTAGGTATGTCAGAAAAGAATGAAAGTCATTAGCATTTATGCCAAAAACGTGTTATCAAAACAATTTTTCTCAACAGGATTTAAGTACAATTAGGCAAACACGTAACTATCGTAGGCCGCTGCTTGCTACCGATAGCCCCTGGGGAGTTTAACCTGACAGAAAACATGTAAGCATAAAATGTCTGAAAGTGAATATTAAAACAGAAAGATGCCAAAAGATAAAGTTAAGTAGCAAAACAGAAAAGTCTAGAAACTGAAAATTATTGTGGCCAAACTTTCTGATAATCTTTGATATTAACAGTAAAATTATAGGGCAAGTCAGAAAAGAATGAAAGTCATTTGTATTTAAGTCAAGAGAATGCAATGAAAATATTAACCAAATATCAAGTACAATTAGGCAAGCTTGTAACTGTCGTAGGCCGCTACTTGCTACAGATAGCCCCTTGGGGTTTAACCTAACAGAAAATAAGCTAGCCTAAAATGTCTGAAAGGTGAACATTAAAACAGAATGATGCCAAAATATAAAATTAAGTAGCAAAACAGGCAAGTCTAAAATCTCTAAAATTATTGAAGCCAAACTTTCTGACCATCTTGGGATATTTACAACAAAATTTGTAGAAATATTTGATCAAAAGTTCATCTTTGAATCCTCTTGGCTCAAGTTTATTGTAAATAAATTTGGTTCTAGATGCAAAGTCCTGAAATTTAGAACAAATACGACCAAATCTCAAAATCTGTGACAAAATCGTATTATATCCAATAGTATCCGAAACATTACTGTCCGGGAAAGGATAAGTAACTACTTCAAAGTTAAACTCATCTATTTTGTGATAGACTTTAATACAAAACCTGTTATTAGTGACTGGAATATCCAAGTCCTTACAAAACCGGTTATTAGTGACTTGAATATCCAAGTCCAAAAACACATCTCTGAAACTATCTGAATTGTTACCCTCCAAAGGGATATCTTTTGGGCAAATTTTTTTTAGCAATTTCACTGAAATTTTATATATTTACACAAGCAATGTCATCAATATATCTTGTGTTGTTTGATAATTTGTAGCCATTTGAAAGTCCTTTTTCATCAATTTATCCATATACTGAAATTCAAGCCAGGTTAAATACAGATCTGCCAGTAAAGGGGAACAGTTGCTACCCATTGGAATGTCTTGTATTTGTTGAAAAGCCAATGGTCCGCATTGAACAAAAGTATCATCCAAAACAAATTTTATAGCATCTATCAACGTTTCAACAGTGTAAGATTTAACGTTGCTTTTTAAATATTTATTGTGTGACCAATATGCTTTCTTTGTATATGAATTAATATTTAAGTATGGTTTACCATTATGTTTGAACGTTTTGCTAATAAATTGTGAAAAAGAACTTTTGACAGCATGTATGGCTAGATTTGTGTACAGTGTAGAAAAATCAAAACATTTGATATTTTTTGCTTTTATATCTTTGATTTTAGATACAAACTCGGAAGAATTGTCCACACTCCAAAAACAATTTATTTCACAGTTTCTAGAAAGTGCATTACAGTATTTATGGAAATGATTCCTAAATGCAATCAAACACAGTGTTACTTCTTTTGATAATTGTTTATTTGTACATTTTGAAGCACCTGCTTTGAATCTTGATTTAAAAGGGGTTTTATGTAATTTGGGTATCCAAAACAAAAGTGGAATAGAGGAGTCCTCTTCAGAAATTTTGAAATTGAAATTTCTATTCATCTGATCCTTATGTTTATCTATCAAATTAGCAATAGATTGTTATACGTCATTTCCTCATATGTCTGAAATATTGTTAATGCCAAGTTCAGTTTTCAAAACATTCAGATAATGTTTTTTGCAGATGATCTCAACATTGTTACCTGCCTTATCAATGTTAGTGATTACAAATCTTTCTTGCAGTTCTTTGACTGCTTCTTAAACTTTACGTTTGCTTTAAATTTACCACACTGAAATTCTTAATGTGGGATTTGTAACAATAAATTCTATTTCTAAAGACTCCTTTCAAGTTTGATAACCTTCCTTCAAATTTCTTAAATTCTACTTTTTCTTTCTTTGCCCATTTCATACAGTTGGAATGAAAAGCATTACACGTTTCCTGAAAAATACTGTCAATGTTCAAATTAAGACATGTCCGAAATTGTGTACCTTTTTTTCATAATTTCTTTTAAAACTGAATTTTGTATATGTCCAAATTACCTGTAAGTACATGTTTGTGGTATGTATCAACAAAATTGTAATAGTTATTGTTAGACATCCAGTCACAATTTTGATAAGCTACGATATCTTCAACAGAAAATGAAGGCAGACATTTCTTGTAATTCATGATACTTTGTCCTATATTATTGCTATATTTATAGGAAATAATGGGGAGACTTTTTATTTCGCATTCCTTGGGAATCATGGGACGAACAAATTTCAATTTCAAAAGGGACTGAATGTTCAGTGAATCAATAATTTTGTTTTCAAAGGAATGCTACAAAACATTTGTTCTAATATTTTCTATTTAGAATCTGGTTTCCAGATAGTTGTTGTGTAAGCATACACAATTTCACAAAAAGTTTGTTGAAATGTGTGTTCAGAATAAGCAAGACCCAAATATTCATTGATTCTGGTTATATCGCGTAATGATGGTGCTTCAGTAGCTATATGTGATTGATCTATGCCATTAGAGAAAGCCTGTAGTAAATTTTGAAAAAGGTTTTTTGTCACATTCTTAAATTTCCTGTTATTCCGTCATTTTCTTTGTCCATGACTTCTTCTTCTTCTTTGAATACCGGCCTGATTGTCATGAAAACGTGTGTGACTGCTATCAAGAGTTGCAAAGTCCAAATTCCTGACATCATCGAAGCGTACAATTCTGTCACTGAGGACAAAGGGAAAAGCTGAATTAAATGTTTTGATCTAAAAGTCCTCCACTTGTAATAATTTTCTTGTGTTAACATAGCTATCTTGGTCTGTCAAATTTGGCTCCATGTGATCAATAATTGGTATCCGGCAATCCAAATGTGAATGTTCTTCAGAATTGAAATGATAACACAAAGAAGTGTTTAATTTGTAATTTTTAATTGTAGTTTGGCGTCCATTTTTTTAATTGATTGAGTAGTAAGGTCCTCATATTTTGATTTTCATTTGATACAGAATATCAAATAAATGATATTGGAAGATTCACAAGATATCACCAAATTTTCCGGGATTTGTCAATTTGAATTTTTGTTTGTAACTTTACTGTGAAATTCTTTGTTCTTGATGAAATTTGATTAACAGATAGACAGTTACAATGTCCGTCAAAATATATTCCAAAATCACCGCTCGAGGCTAACGCTGAACCGTTTTTATTTCTGGTCTCAGTGTTTATGATTTGTTTTTGGATTTATAAGTAATTTGGAAAGCCCATCTTCCCATTTATCTACAATCATGCCCCTACACGTTACCCTGATTTGTCATTAATAAGTCCACCGAGCAACAAAATTAACAATAACAATAACTAAAACAAGTGCAAAATGGGTGCTAGACTAAAGAAGTTTCCTGGAATTACAGTATGCATTAAAAGTCATAGATCGGGGACCTGCCTGTACAAACCTATCCACCAAGCATCAATGGTTCAAAGCTAACAGAATTGTATTTGTGTCTTTTTGTCCAGAACCACTTCCTAGTAGTTATTACCTGATTCCGGAGTCCGAACTCTTTACTGTCCACAAGCTAACCTGTCACTGTCTAACCTATATACATATGATGACAAATCCAAATAAAATTTTGGAAGAGGAAAGAAACTTTTATGGACAAATATTCAAAGTCACAATTCCGTCACGTGATAGCTGATCTATGCATATTTAGTATCTAGTCATTTCCGAGGGAGGAGTGTGGGGTGACCAATGTGTCGGAATTCTCTTATGACTTTTCATCTTGGGACAGTTGTCAATGGTGTTCAGTTCTTGGGCAAGAATTATTCAGATCAACGGAGGATGTCAACAAAGCAAAGGCTGTTTTTATTGTGTCATAATCTACGTCCATACAAA
Organism: Hermodice carunculata; assembly: GCA_964020975.1. NCBI lineage: Eukaryota > Metazoa > Annelida > Polychaeta > Eunicida > Amphinomidae > Hermodice > Hermodice carunculata. The sequence goes on along the minus strand of OZ026612.1, from coordinate 135,218,636 downwards.
GGTACTGGGCACAACGTTATTTTTGGTCCCCTAATTGCCTGTTTGTAATAAGTTCTGTAGAAAATACAAAGACAGCTTTACACTATGCAGTCCACTGTGTGACTTGGAGGGTTTTGCTTTTATCTCAATGTATATGTCTTATATATATATATATATATATTATGGAACACAGTTTCTTGTTTTATTCAGTATTTGATCAGAAGAACAAATTTATTTAATCACAGGAACAAATTAACTCTTATTTGATCACATGAACAAATATATTTTTTCAAATGAATAAATCGGTTTTGTCAGAAGAATAAATAGATGGTATTTGATCACCTGATTAAATCAATTTGTTCTTCTGATGAAATCGATTTGATCATCTCAAGAATATCCCTCAAGGTAATTGAATTGACACTCCTTTCTTATTTGTTCTGCGGATCAAATATTTATACTTCGGAACAAATCATTTCCGCCAATATTTGATCGACGCAACAAATGACATTTGATGCCGGGAACAAATAGGTAAATAGTACTTGTTCATTGGATAAAATTATTTTGTGCTACGCATGCGCGGACATTAACTGCCCCGTATAAGAGGGAGTAATTATTGTCTGGAAGTGGAGAAACTTGTATTTATTCAGCAAATTAAAAAATTTGATCATGGGAACAAATACATTTGGTTTCATCACAAGAACAACTCAATTTAGTCATCTGAACAAATGCATTTGTTCATGTGATCAAAGTCATTTTATTTGTTCCTCTGAAGAAATCTATTTGATCTTTTCATTAAATCAGTTCGTTTTTCTCATCTCATCAATTTGATCAGAAGAACAAATATACTGTAGTTGATCAGAAGAAACAAATACATTAGTTCATCTGATCAAATTGAATATTCAGTCTTCTGATTAAATATTTCAATACTTATTTACCGGATCAAATATTTATTCATAATAAATTTATTTATTCTTCTGATCAAATACTGAATAAAACAAGAAACAGCGTTTACCTACCGTAAATGTAACTGCCCTACCGTGTCAATGTACAAGCCACACCTGCTATAACATCACCCTGGGTCCTGGGTCCTTGGTCAACCTTTTTGGGGTTGTCCCGATGGCCTAGAAGTCAGCGTGTTGAACTTTACATTTGGCTAGGCGAATGTGCCGAAGGTAGTGGGTTCGAATCCCATACAGGTCGACATAAATTTATCGTACATTTCTGAAACCCCCTAGGTAGCACATTGAATTTAAGGCAAACATGGGTTTATGGGCATTTTTGAACTGCCTATAAACTGAACAACTGCCATCCATACAGTCTTAGCATTCCAATTCTGCCCATAAACCACCCGAGACATAACTATATATATATATATGGTCACACAACAGTTTTTTAATCGTGCTTTTGTGCTTACTACATTGAGTGGCGTGATATGTCTGTGCAGTAGTTTTTCCAAGTTATACACTATGAAAAGGTCAGGTGACGAGTTTTTGTGAGTCAGCCACCTGCAGACACACAATAGTGTTATTATTATGAACATATTTATTTTCTCTGGATTGCCTAATAGATACAAAGACTAATCTGGAGGCTCTCCAGTACATAAGAGGACGCACAGGAATATGTACAATACACACTGGACGAGAACAGAATACTAAATTCACTGCTTGTATACGAATAATACAATTAATGCCAACTAATGGAGACTTATAATTAGATCATATACCAAATTAGTAAATAAAACGTCTAGATTCTGATAAGAATGTCTGAACAGCCTCCAAGATGAATACATTATCAGTGTCTGGCAAATCCTCACTACCTTTCAAGAGAATATTTAGTAAAATGTCACTAGAGCACTGAACTATTAGAGTTGGATTTATATCTGGAGCGAGTTAGTGACACACCGTGTTCAGTGGACGGACTCTTTGCGCAGTGAACGTGGGGCAGAACAAGAGGTAATGTTTCGTATCTTCAGTAGGATGAGAGCATGTGCACGTTGAGGCTGGAAGAATGTTGACATGATATAGATGGGCATTTAAAACAGAAAAGTTAAGACGTAGCTGCGTGTGGCATATGTTTAGGAAGCGACTTCCATGTTTAAAGTATGTGGGATTTTTGTCAACATTTAAGAGTAACAGATTTATTTTAGATTTAAAGTGTGGCAGGGAATCGGTGAGACGAGTATCAACCAGGAGGTTATTCCATAATTTGATAGCAGACGGGAGAAATGAATTGCCAAAGCGATTGGTGGTGAACCTAATTTGGCGTAATTCAGTACGATTTCTCAATAGACGCCCAGTAGTGAGAGCAACGTCACGAGGAACGAGATCATGTAGGTATTGTGGAGTCAGCCTATTATACATTTTAAACAAAAGAATAAGTTTAAAGTATTTCCTTCGATTTGCCAGAGTTTGCCATTCAAGCTCTTCGAGAAGTAAGGCACGTGGAGTGTATCTAGTTGCGCCAAGGCAGATCCTAGCTGCCTCATACTGCACAGCTTCTATAGATTGTGACAGTTTTTCAGTGCAATTGTCAAACAGCACTCACCTATACACAAGGATAGGATGAATCATTGTACCATACAACCATATGAGTGTCTGGCGGGAGAGTTTATATTTGAGTCTGCGTAAACGTGCAAGCCGATGGCTGGCTTTATTAACAATGCGTGACATGACAAATTACTTGAGAGTGTAACTCCAAGATGTGTATGTAAAGTAGCCTCAGGTATTGGTGTGTTTCCAAGAAGTAGGGGAGGATGATCTGGCTTATGTCATTTAGCTGAGAGGTCATTGAGATGGATTTTATGGCATTAAATGTCATCCGCCAGAGCTTGCCCCAATGATAAATTTGTATAAGATTAGAATTAAGGCTGTCGGCTGTGGCCATTGGTTCGTAAACAATTTCAAGAATACTGGTATCATTCGCAAATAAACGGATGTCACAGGTGATGTTGCCAGTGATGTCGTTAATGTAAACGAGGAAAAGTAGGGGACCAAGGATCGAACCATGGGGCACTCCAGCCTCTGTAGGGAGCCAAGGTGAGGTCTGTCCTCCAATAGTAACACGTTGAAGTCGGTTTGAGAGATAGCTTTCTGTAAATAGTAATACAGGATCTTCAAACCTCAATTATTTGAGCTTAAAAAGTTTACCAGCGTGCCAGACTCTGTCAAAGGCCTTGGATATGTCCAGGAAAACCATACCGGTCCCTTGGCCCTAACTCAAGGCCACTGTTAATAGTATGAAGTATGCTAGCAAGTTGATTTATAGTGGAATCGTTTTTCTTAAAGCCAGAGTTTTCAGCAGAAAGTAAATTGTTACAGGTTAGATACTCATGGCAGATGTTATATACTAGACGTTCAAGTACTTTAGAGACATTACAGAGGAGTGAAATATGCCTAAATTTTCCTTTTACTGTTTGTTACTTTTCTTAAAAACGGAGCACACGTTGCACCTCTTCCAGGGATCTGGAAAATATGAGTTGGATAAGCAGAGATTGAATAGATCAGTGAGAGAACGTGAGATTGAAGGGGCTCAGTATTTAAGAAGGGTGTTACCTATACCGTCAGGACCACAAGCAGAACTAGTGTTCAGAGACTTTAAAATCTTTTCCACATCATTTACTTGCACTTGAAACATAGACAGGCGGGCCTCAGTCCGGAAGGCAAGGTCGGGCAAGGGCAAAGGATTGTCATCATGCGGAGTCTTGCACTGATCAGCAAAATACTTGTTGAATGTCACAGACTTCTCTATGTCGGAAGAAGTATTCCTTCCATCGTCAACAAGAGTTGGAATGTTTTGATAAAGTTTGTGACCGAGATAGATTTGTTAAGGTTCCACCATCTTTTAGGGTTTATCTCTCTTGAGTCTAGTTCAGATCGAAGTTTGGTAAAGTAAAGACGAATGGAGTTTTTAATGGCGTTGACTGTAAAGTTACGTTTCCATTTGTATGACTGAAAGAGGCGTTCAATATTTTCAGTAGTGAGGAGCGTGTGAGAACGAGACTTTTGTGTCTGGCATTTATACCTGTTCCACGCGTGATTGCGCTGCCTTATTAGCCTCTTGATACTACAGGTGATCCAAGGCTTGTCCCTGGATCGAATGGTGACCTCGCAGAACGGAATAAACTATTTACACGTGTCAATAAATAGGTCTGACCAGTATGACACAGTGTCACTTATGGAGTCAAAAACTGTGAAACCAGTTTCCCAGGGAGCATAGTGGAGTACTTTGTTCAAGTTGTCAAAATCAGCCCTCTGGAAGTTCCAGACAGAGCGTTTGAATGGGCGATCCTTGCAATGATTCACAGAGAAAGAGCAAAAGACAACAGAATGATCCGACGAGGAGACAGGTTCTAATTGTGTTTATTATGCACAAAGGTCTGATATGTCCATGAAGCATTTTTCTAAATTACTCATTCGAATTCATAATTTCTGATTCGTAATCCTAATGGTATGCAATCCTATTGATGTGCAATCGTAATCATTTCCAAATTTTATTCATAATTTTACTCCTATACCAGTTTGCAACTGTAATCCCATTCCTATGCTAATTCCATTATCATAATTCATATTCCTGTGCTAATGTGATATTGTTCTCCCCATATGCCAATTACATATTCATAATTTTATTCCTATATATGCTAATGTGGAATCATATTCATAATTCGTATGGTAATTCCATTAATCATAATTATATTCCTATGCATCTGTGACATCGTAAATCCTATTCATATGCTAATTACATGTTCATAATTCTAGTCATAAATCATAATTCATAGTCTTATTCATGTGCTAATGTGGAATTAGGAGGACCATAATACTACTTACACCTAATGGATCTTATGCACGGTCGCCATTTTGAATAAATTAGCGCCATGTTGGGAAATTGCATTCTGGGATTAATTGTAGTACGCTGCTGAGATCAGAGTGCGGGCTGCATTGATATTAGATAGCTCGCCGTGATAAGTTTCACTCGTTGCTTAACGAGTTTTTTCACTAGTATGGTCGGAAAAATGTAACATATATTTGGTTTCTGAAGGTGTAGTATAGAAACTATCTGGTCTCCAAAAACAATGTGGAAAATTTAAGTCTTTAAGGTAGAAAAATAAGTTATAATTAAGGATGTCCTTGAGGACAAATGTCATCAATTCACTGTGGTGTTTTTTGTTTGCATGCATCCCTACTTTCTCATCTTTTTCTTTCGCTTGTGGGTAGTTTTTTTCTTTTTCTTTTCTTTTTCTCCTTTTTTCCGAGTTAACTGGTGCGTTTCGATCGTCCTTTAAGAAGTGTGATTTTCTTTGACGCCGAGGTCTACCTTTCAGTGAGAAATAATCCATGGACAAAATGAACATAAGAATGCAACAGAGAGACCACATTCATCTGGTTTGGTGTGGGTTTCAATGATATTTCAATGAGGGGAAACGGCAGACTCGTGGGCATATCGAACATAGCGAAAATGTCATTTTTAGTGCGTTTATTGTCAAATAAAGGGCATAATAATAACGACTATTTGCACATACTTCAACAGTTTCTTTTTTTTTTTTAAATAATATTTTATTGGCCTTTCAATATACCATAGATAAAGTCTGAGCTACCAAATTCCATCGAGATGCAAAGACTTCTTGCTGATTCCTGTTATACATAATATGTTGTTCAGCGTTGAGCTTATTTCTTAAATACCGAAGAAAGGCTCGAAATGAGACTCTTTCTTTTTTGCAAACACAACAGTGAATAAAGTATTTTGCTTGCAGTAAACAATTGTTCAGAGCATACCTTTTTGGCTCATTGAAAAATCCAAACATCATTTACAATTCTGTCAAGTTTATGACATTATGATGATTACATGAATTCCACCACTGTTGAAACAGTTCCCAAAAACCTGTTACATGATCACACTTACAGAATCGATGAATAATTGTGTCTTTTTCCTCGCAAAAAATACATTGTTCCGATTCTATTAATTTATACTTGCATAATTGTACATTATGCGTTACAAATCTATGTAAACAGGCAACATTGAAAACTTTGTAGTCTTGTTTCAAAAATACATCTGAAAGGTAAAATATGAATTTTCCCCCAATTATCTTCATTTGTATTAAAATATTCCATCCAATGTTGCCAAGCTGTTGGGGTCTGCAAGTTATTACAATATATTAATGTCCAATAAAATTCTTAACATTGCATAAAAATTTTTTTTCTCTTCAATGGCTAGCACTGGCACATCTGAAATAATTTTATGATGTTCAATCAATAGAAATTATTTCCATTTTACTGGTATAGCAGATCGAATGGATAAATATTCTAAGAAGTTCGTCTGTATACCATATTTTTCATGTAAGGTTTCCTGTGACAAAAAGTTACTCTCATCGTCAAGAAGATCACCAATTCGCTTAATACCTAACTGATACCAATGTTTTAGAAAAACAGGTTTTTCTGTATCAAAATAAAATTATTAAACCACAGAAATTCGTTCCTGACGTCATTACCATTAGTGGGCTCATAATTTATTTTAAACTGGTTCCACAAATTTATAAGGTTCTTGCAAAAAAGGGGCAACTGCCAATTTGCGACTACATGACACCTTGACAGAAACAAGTCTTTCAGGTTAATGAATGGAATGAAAGCCTGAAAAACGTGCTTCCATTTTGCATCTATATTGTTAAATAAATTTTTGACCCATTTTAAAAGCAAAGCCTTTACTTGAGATTTAAAGTGTAAAATTTTGAGCCCGCCATCCTGGATTTTCTTATACATGATTAAATTTTGAACTTTAGGAATTGGTCCATTCCACAAAAATTCATTTATGCATCGTTGAACAAGATCAATGTTTTTTTCTTCTATGTAAACAGAAGAAATGCAATAGAGCAATTTTGATGCAGCTAAACCTTTCAATACTATATTTTTACCAATTAATGACAATTGTCGAACCTTCCACACTTTTAACACATCTTTGAATGATTGCACCCTAGATGCAAAGTTATACCAAGTGTGGAGAAACTTCCTGTGCTCCATCTGACAGGCAAATCCGAATCAGGGGAATATTTTTCTCCTCCAATCAATGCGGCTACCGTTTTCTCAATATTGCATTTCAAACCGGAACATGTCTCAAAAAGTTTTAACCTTTGAAGCAAGGACTTAGCTGATGCCGCGTCAGCCAGGAAACAAGTAGTATCGTCAGCTAACTGACTAATTTTTACTTCGGTATCACCAATATGAATACCATTTATGTCACTGTTTGACCTTATAGATATGGCTAAAATTTCAACGGCTAAGACAAACAAAAAAGGGGCAAGGGGCACCCCTGTCTAACTCCATGGCCCAACTGAAAAAACTGTGAGGCATACCCATTATTCATGACAGAACTTGAAATATCATTATTCAACAGTCTCTCTTCAAATCAGGAACGTACACTTGCCTTAAGACATCCCTTTGGTAATCAAGAGGTTCGACAGACATATACAAACAAACAAGCGCACGTGCAAGACACAATTTGCTCCTGCAAACACTCTAGATTTTGTGTGTGTGTGTGTGTGTGTGTGTGTGTGTGTGTGTGTGTGTGTGTGTGTGTTTCTTGGTTTAAACGTATTTTATTTCTCGAAATACATGTACCATTGGGGAGCTGGCAACGCCTATACGAGCCCGTCTCTTAGGCGGATATCGATGCAACTTTGTACATTTAAGCGTGTTGCACATCTTTGCAATGTACATGTGTATTATTTCAGTAATTCTTTTTATTTCACACAATTACCCTACTGAAGATCGTGAACACTTTTTATTTTTCTGCCCTGAGTATTCCTTCCTAGAAACAATCTCTTTGCCTCTATTTTTCCAATCTTAGCTCCAGGTGTCCACCCAAATTTGATCGTGCACCTTGCAAGTAACAGATTAATCGAAGTTTTCCTTTTTGGCAGCAAGGAACTGTCGGATCCCTTAAACTTTCAAATCTGTGAAGCTTTCCAAAAATACATTTTGGACACCAGAAGGTTTCTATATTGAAAAAAGGACCTCGTGTGACTGTTCAGCTCTATCATAATGCTATATGATTGTTTATTCACTATTCATGCAATATAGTATGTATGTAATTTCTCATTATGGGTATGTGAGTCCATAACAATGTACTTTGTATCCCAACAGTTGTTTATCTACAAACAATTGGTAACATTGTTTGTCCTGTGTGTTTTGTACATATGGTGTGTGTATCTCCATGTTCTGGAGAACCCAACTTATTAGTATCATTTCGATGTACTATAGGGCGATCCAGATGAAATAAATATGTTTAAATAAAATACCGAATTAAAATGGGAAAACAACGTGTTAGCGATATGGTTCCTAAGTCTTCAAATGTGCTTTCTGAAACCATTAGTACCTGTTAAATACTTTGCCTTTCTTTGTGTTAACGATGTTTACATAAAATAATCAATCGGTGAAAGAGTTTATGAGATTAGCACAAGTACTGGTTGCTTTAAAAAAACTACTTGTGAAAACAACACGCCAAGAAACAACACACGGGTTGTTAGTTGAGGAGCACATGGTAAAAATATCTGTAGTTTTAAATGTTAAAATGAATATTTTAGTGACATGTCAAAAACGGAATCTTTTGCCCGTTTTTTCGGCTTTGATTTAGAAAACTCACCGCACAGGTTTAAACATATGTATTTATACAGGATTGTCCCACAGTACTTCTAGATGACTAATAACATGGGTTGTCGAGCTGAATATGACTAAGGTGGAAGAGCAAAATCTCAGCTTATCAATCTGATTAATTTCTGCTGCAGATGAACACGTCCCTGTTTTCATGTATGACAGTGCGTAATGAAAGTTGAACATTTCCTTTTTTCATGTCTGACTCGGATTATTCCCAAATCAAAGTTTGTATAAGAATACCTTAGTTTTGAAACAACTTTGCTCAAAACTACATGGATTTATCTTTGAAAAATCAGTAATAAAGGGAAAAAAAATTGTTATCTTAGGGAGCGTAACATTTCTTCTTTCTTTCTTTCTTTCTTTCTTTCTTTCTTTCTTTCTTTCTTTCTTTCTTTCTTTCTTTCTTTCTTTCTTTCTTTCTTTCTTTCTCTCTTTCTTTCTTTCTTTCTTTCTTTCTTTCTTTCGCTCCTTTATCGACTAACCTGCATGTCTATCTATCTATCTATCTATCTATCTATCTATCTATCTATCTATCTATCTATCTATCTATCTATCTATCTATCTATCTATCTATCGATCGATCGATCTATCCATCTATCTTTCATGTTCTTTTATCATTGGCCATAGTGTTTACACGTTGGTTGCAAAACACACAATACGATTTGGTTCCAAAAGGAAAATGATTCAGATGACAGGGTTACCCAGTTGGAATGGATATATTTAAAGTAAACTATGTTGACTGATCGCAATGTGCAAATGTCATCATTTAAAGTTACACGGCAAACGTAGTATGACGAGGTCATGAGCACGAATTTACACAATTTTCAGTCCTTTCCAGAACAGGAAATTCTTCTTATCCATTGTTTTCCCAGTTTTTATTTGTTGGCAAGGGATAAAATTTACGTTGTTTGCCTCAGGAATAATTTGTAAAGCACACAGCCAAATAACAAATTAAACTTCTCATGGCTACCTGTGTAATTTCATAGTCGACACAGGTTAGCACAGATATCGCCATAACCGCTCGTATACTACAAATAAGCCCGCAATGCACTGCGCGTCAAAAAATTTGTCGCATGCGCTGTGCCGCGAGCATAACATCTATTGAGGGCACCAGTAAGATTAGGGGCGGTAGCGTCTCTGTGGTACGCAGTCCGACTCCGCAGCGGCCTTATGTATAGCTTTATTTATCATTTGAATATGTTCATCTACTGAGGTAGGCCTACGCACACAAGTGTTGTCACAATCATTCGACATGTGTGGGAATAGTCGACAGTTTCTCAAACAGTATACTTCTGTATAACTCAAACGATTCAGGTTTATTTCACTTTGGAAGGGGGGCACGGAAAATGACTTGTGGATTTTGCTGCTTAGAGGAATTGCAATTAGACTTGCCAACCGATATTTTCACCTCAGCAGCCACTGGGAGGTGGTCACTTGCATTTATATCCTAACGCGGTAATATCTTGCATTTGATGACATTACCAGTAACCATATGATGAACTAAACGCATGTTCAATCCATTGGAAAAGAAAAAAGCCCTCGTTTATATGTCCATAGTCTGGACATGGACCTACTATCAGAGACTAGGTCTATGGCCTGGGATACTAGGTGCTTTGGGTAGAAACAATTGTCAAGTTCTTTGAGTGGTCTTTTATTTACAAGACGGAGCGCCGAATGTGTCATATCCGCCACTGGCAAATGTTTGGCCTGCCTGTTGATAGGTCTTTTATGACACTCATCACTCTTCCTTGCCCAGTGCCTATACAAACGGTTTGCCTCTTTTCGGCACTTAATAAAACTACCAATCTCAGCATCTACCTTATACTTAACCTTGCTAGAACATTTTACCTTGCCAATGCATTGCTTGCCAACTTCCGTTAAAATGTCTCCTAGGCTTAACCAGGTTTCTTTTACCGTTTGGAATGCTAGATAATAAAGATAAATAACTTTATTTCAGACCTGTAGGTCCATATTAAAAATACATATTATACATGACATAAAAGTATAAAACATATAATTGACTAAAAATGAAAAAGGTAAGATACCCATGTCTGTGAGGTTGAAGGGACTTCATGTGCCCAGCCGCAGTGCGCCGATGTAGGCAGGCTAAAAAGCCCCACCTACATCCGAACACTTCACCGAACCACATGAAGTGTCTCAGTCCATTCCTGCCACGAGGCCGACACCCATTTGATATCAGAAGCACAGATAGCTTTAATCAATAAGTTTTCACTGCGCTCTACCCTCATCCGAAAACCATAAACTATATGCCTCTAAAGGACATGATTATGTACAAAGATGCCACTGGCTGAGCATGATCTTGGAAGACCCATTACAGTACGAAAAGCATTGTTATAGCACACCTTGAATTTCTGTGCTTGTGCTCTGGAGTAGTTAATCCACAGCTGAGATGTGTACATAGAAGTGCAATAAGCTTGAAAAAGTTTAATTTTTACCTCCTGTGTGCAGGCATAGAAGTTACGCTTCAACATGTTTGTCCTTGCACACAAGGAGCGATATTGTCTAGAAATGTCACAGTCATCTGATAAGGAGGGGACTAGAATATGCCCCAAATATGTGAATTTACCAACAAAAGACAACTTATCACCACAAAGGTACACCACCGGTTCATGTTCTTGTTGCCAGCCATGTGGTTTGAAAAGCATACATTCAGTCTTGCGGGTGTCATAAATAATATCATATTTCACAGCAAAGTTCTCACAAATATTCAAAAGTTTACGAAGTCCTTTTACAGAAGGGCATAATAAAACAAGGTCGTCTGCATAACTTAAGTTGTTTACAAACTCTCCAGCAATGTTACAACCTATACCACTGTTTCTAAGCTCCAGATTCAAATCATTTACATAAAGATTAAAGAGGTGCGGAGAAATAATCCCGCCCTGCCGCACACCGTTGGACACAGTGAACCACTCAGAAGTAGCCGGCCCCCAAGCGTGCACAAAATAGCTGCGCATTACAGTTCCCTTGGGCAAGACATTTACTTTACTCGTGTTTAAACATGGTCCAGTTTGAAGATTTAATTATGTTCCATTTATAATGCTGTACTTTTGGATGTGTTGTCTGACAATGAGATTCATTGAACTTACCTTGTGTAACAACTGTATATAAATATATATATATATATATATATATATATATATATATATATATATATATATATATATATATATATATATATATATATATATATATATATTCTTTCATGGAACCAAGGAGGCTAAAACGATTTTAGCCTCCTTGAAATAACTACAGTCCTTTTAGTATCTCTTGACATGTGCTTTTATAGCAAACTGTATGTGCGAGACACACCACGGATTCTGCCCTGAATGGTTACGGATGTAATTGTCCTCACGCAGGGCTGGGGTCGTGAATAGTTTGCACTCGAAACTCCTTCGGGGCTCAAATTGAGCACACTGATACCCATGTTAAATATATGTATTTATTTTGAATCACCGGCTTTAACCCTTGAAACGTCATATTCTTGGACTGAATCAACAGCTTTCCTGGACAGCTGTTCACTATTGCCACGTAAACCTGGCAAGTCTTCCCTGAAATGTTCATTGAAAATACTTTGCAGAAGTACAATATTTAATGTCCTGTGAAGCAGACAACCTTTGATATTACCGATCGCTGTAGAGCGGTTTCAGCGGGAAAGCGTTGAGGAAAATTGCTTCATGTGTCTCATTTTATCTTGTATTTCAGTTTGTTGCCTCCATCGTCTTTATGCCAGACTTTAACATACTTTGTGAACCTGTTGATGCAGTAGGCTCATCAGATTCATCAACGGTAAGACAATCACATCTAATTATTAATATCTTTGGCATGGTTTGCGCAAACTACATTTTATGTAAGCTCAGTCAAATCATTTGTCTATATGATTTACACGGCGGTTAAAAGATTATTCTCTCCCTGTCCCCAATACTCATCCGTGCTAAAATGTGTATGAAATAGCGACATCAGCATTACATATAACAATGGGTGGGGTATTAGTTTTATGGGACGTGCATTATTTTTAGTTTCACATGGAACATACCTATGTTTTCTTTAAAATCTCTACTAAAAGAACATTTGTAACTAATAATATTCACATGTTCATATTTTGTGGTTTGTTGATGTTGTTAACACACAGCTTCAGTTTGAAGGACAAAATGGCTGTTTGAATGATTGACCGGGATAATCATGTAGGCTCCCCTAAATTTGACCTTTCTTTGTTTGAATTCCAAATGGTGGGAAGCATTGACAGTTTCTGGATAACATGGGGAAATGGTAAACAGTATTTTAAACGGCTAGATCGGGATATTTTAACGGATGTTCAGAATAAAAACAAGATATTATGTTGTAAAAGAAGAATATTGTCGACCAATAAAATTCCATATTAGATAAAGGATAAACGCATGGTTTCTGCCCTATGTTAATTTAGATCATTAATTTCCACTCTCCAGAGTGTCAGTGGACCCTAGAAAGTTACAGGTGACACTGGTGTACACATTGATACGGCGACTCGTCCAGTTATAGCCTCTAACTGCAGTTACGCTAAACAACTTCTTGGCGAGTGTCACGCCTCGAAGTCGGCGAGGGGAGGGAGGTATATCGAAAGCTTTCCAAAAATGCATGTAACAGAAGTAACTATTGCATCCTTTTTTACATAATCTCAGTCCCAGGAATTTAATTTGCCAGTACCCCTTACATGGTAAAACCTTTTCCAGCAATGTACACATTAAACATTTGTTTTTAGTATATTTTACGACCTTCTGTTGGTATCTACATATATATATATATATATATATATTTATTTGTTTATTTATTTATTTATTTATTTATTTATATATATATGATTTCAGTTAGCAAAGGCGTGCTGGCTCCTATACCTCTTCCAGTACATCCAATGGTTAAATACAGTAAGTCTTTCACTTATAGCAATGGTTTTCATTTACAATGATTGTATAGACAGGTATTTATTATGCATAGCCAAATGTCTTTCGACATTCCGCCATTAATACTGCAAAAGTGTACAATGTCCCCGCTTTTTGTCACTGCATACAACTTAAGTACTCCAGCATGCAAAAAAAGTCCATGAAATTTGAAGAATATTCTGTTTGGGAATGTAGATTTGCCCTTGTCCGTGCGTCCGAGATTAAAATTTTCAGATTTGCGTCGCACGTATCTAAAAAACCATTTGAGGTACAACCATGAATGTTTTAGGAACATTTATCAATATATGAAGGATATGGATACGTTATTCTGGGTTAATTAATCATAAATTAACTTGGAGAAAATGTTGATTCCACGTTAGACTTATCAGATTTGTGTCGCATGTATCCCATAAAGTATTTGCGGTACACCTATGAAACTTGGTGGGAACATTAATCAATATATAAAGATGTGCACCTGGGGTTTAGTTTGTCTCTTGGACTAATCATCTTTTATTAATGAATCATAAATTAGCGAAAATTTTGAACTTGTCAGATTTGTGTCCCGCATATCTCAAGAAGTTTTTATATATATATATATATATACGGTTATGAACGCTAATAGAATAATTTATCAATATATGAAGATGTGCACCTGGGGTTTTGTTTGTCTCTTGGGTTAACTTATTGAAAATGTCTATTCAGTGAAACTGTTGGTTTATGTCAAACTTGTGTCATGTGTATTTCACAAAGTGTTTGAGGTACAGCTATGAAACTTAATAGCAAACATTAAAGGTCCTCTGGATTGACCATGTTCAAATTTGTTACATGAGTAACTCATGGGTTGTTCTCACCATACAGTGCGATTATTAAAAAATCGATGTGAAAATAATACATTTATTCTCATTTTTATTTTAATAACTCAATGCGCCTTCAATCGTTGATTTCCGTTCATTTCCAACACCCACAACGCGCTAAAGGCTTGTGACGTCACAAACGCAACGCCGCTGGCTGACAGGGAAGACTCCGACCATGCAAGAGAGCCATGGCTGCCAAGTGTCACTTGGTTTATACTTATTTTTTTCACCCTTTATCAACAGGATTGTTTTCTTCTGACCGGAGAGATCAATATAGAGCCTTGCCCTTCTCCCTAATTGTTTTCTTTTTCGAATAAAATATGTTTAAACCAACAGAATTAAAAATGCATGTAGAATTATTAATTTTCGTCCCTGTTCCCGCGCAGGATGGGTTGGTGTGTTGCTTTTAATTGTAGCAATACAAGTTCTACAGCTTGTTCACATTCCACCCAAAGACCTGAAATTATGGAGAGCGTGGACCCGCACAGTCAAGATTTACAGGGACAAGCGGCAGGGCCCTGGGAACCGATATAACCTGTGTAGAGAACACTTTGTGGAAAGTAACTTTGATTTGTAAAATATGACGATGTTTAGGATAGGTTTGTCTGGAAAAAGCTGCTGCTTTTGCCAAATACGGTCCCATCACTGGCTGTAGAATGATTCATGGAACTGGCCAAATCAGGTATTACTCATAAAACCAGGAACAGTGATTCATTGGGATTTTTTTTTTTTTTGTTTTTTTTTTTTTTTTTTTGTTTTTTTTTTTTTGTTTTTTTTTTTTTGTTTTTTTTTTTTGTTTTTTTTTTTTTGTTTTTGTTTTTTTTCTTGTTTTTGTTTTGTTTTTGTTTGTTTTGTTTGTTTTTGTTTTTGTTTGTTTGTTTGTTTTTTTATGGTACCCACTCAATCAATGGGACCTTTAACCATCACGTGAAGATGTACCCCTGGTGTGTTGTTTGTCTCTTGGGTTAATTATCTTCTGTAAATAATCATTAATTAACTTTAATAGTGAAAATGGCAATTCCAGGAAAATAGGTGTTGGTTGTTGTCGAACTTGTGCCATGTGTAGCTCATGAAGTATTTAAGGAATAACCATGAATTTGAGAGTAATGTCAATCAATATATGAAAAGTTATGTGTGTATAATTTTTATGCATGTGAAGATTTCACAATATGTTTGGAGTCTTACATCAATTACATGCTACTCTTTCCAATGCTGATCCAGGCAATGACAGGTGGGGGCATCCATGTTCTTTGGACACTTTTCTAGTTTTGTTTTTGTTGTTTCGTTGTTTGTGTGATTTTGTTTGCTTTCTTTTTGTGCTTTTCACTAAATCCCAAAACCAATCAACTAATCACACAGACATTAAAATGTGTACCTTCATTGCTAAAACACAACGAAGGCAAGTGCCAATTTGTCTGTTAATGAACTGAAAACATTCGGTAGGTTGCTGAATTTATTTCATTTTATTCATTTAGCTTTATTTTGTTCAAATGTATAGCAGAAAGTAACAAATGTTCAGTTCTGATGAAGAGAAATAAAATAATTTGGGTCAGGGGTTAGTAGAAACTTTTTTAAAAATGGCCTCAAATAACGCAAAGTGAGGAGTGCGGTGTTGTTAATTCTGTAAATATGAAGCAATTTATAACATTTTAAAGGTCAGAGTTTTTTTAGACCACTATAACACTACGCTATGTTGCTTCCCTTTAAAATAAGATTTCCTGCATAGACCCACATCTTCTTGTGTGTAGATAAAGTCTCATTCAAGACTATGAACTTACTTACCCAAACATTATTTGGGGCCATATCATATTAAATTATTACACACACAAATTTAAGAAAGCGGATGTGCCCTACAAAATGTTTAGGTAAACTGAAAAATATTGCATAGATTGGAACATGGCAATCAACGTGCAAAACACTAAGGTGATGATTCATAACAAATCTGCTCGAAGGTTGAAACGCAAGTACCTTTGGAAATCAAAAACTGGAAGTAACTAAAAAGCATTTTTGTTTGTGTTTAGAACTAAAAACAGATAGCTCTTTTACCAATTCGATCAAAAATCTCTCAAACAAAGCTATGAAAACCCGCGGTAGGCTTAGAAGACTATTTATCAACAGCAACGTAAGTATTCCGAAACTACTGCCTCTATTCCATAGCCTAATATCGCCAATACTATTATATGCGAGTGAAGCATAGGGGCGGTGTGTGTTGTCTGCGGTAAAATGTTTTTCAAAGGGGAAGTTGGCGCGTAACTTTCGATCTCTTTTGAGAAGGCGCAATTGGTCTATTCTGATCATATATCCGATCTAGAGAGCCTGTTGGCAAGTTTGAATACGAAATTATAGGTGTATATAGTACGGGAGGATTGAGATCAAACTATGATGTATCGCCTATGAAAATGTATCCCCAGGAAGACGCAGCAATTTCGGCAAACAGGTCAAAATGTATTTACCTTCCTGAGCTCTCGGTGGGTTGTAAGACCATAAACTGTGAGCTATTTATGAGAAACAAGTGCCTCCGGCTGTGCCCAGGGAACAAATTAAACTGACGTCAAAAGAGGTAATGTGTAAAAGGAGAAAGAGAATACATTTTCAACATGTTTCAACAAATGTCCAAGTTACGCAAGGCCTAACCAAAATAAATGTGTGGTTCCGGTAAGCTGACATACCCTGCTAAAAAAGACCACCCCTAAAATTAATGGAACAACAACAAAAAAAGTACCTTTACGCCGCCCTTCCCTAATAAATACTGGTCGACCCAGGCCAGTGCTACAAACTCAGTCAGAGACCCAAAAGTGTCCGTAAATTTTATCAGTGGCCCAAATGTGACCTGCACGAAGGCATGCTGGGGGGGGGGGGGGGGTCTGGGGGCATTTTCAATTTGAGCATGCAATATGGTTTATCTGGGGAGTTTTGACTATCTTGCCTTCACATGGTTGGCGAAATCACAACATTTTAGTCGTTATTTTACTGATTTGGCTATTTTCCCTCAGATTATACAAAAATCTGACGAAAATTATAAAAAAATTAGTGAAAAATTAATTTTAAAAAATATTGCCATGTTACCAACTTTCCATGGTGGACCACAACATGAAAATAGCAGAAATACAACTATAAAATCGGGAAAAATATTAAGTTGCTTTGCACAGGTTTGTGGCTGAAATGCTTTAATTATTTATGAATTAAGATTGATCTAAATTTTCAATGAATTAATATATTAATAAATATAAGCACCAAAGGCGTAATTTTATAACCCGGGAACCTGCTATATATAATTTGCAGGTCCCTGATAACACTAAGATACTTAAACTATTAATATATAAAGCGGTCCCTCTCCAGTACTCCCATCTCATGCATCAAGAATGATTTCACCTTGTTTTTGAAGATGTTCTTACATTTATTTGATGTACCCTAGCAGGTTCTGCATGGGAAAAGGGATAATCATGGTACAGTAGTACCTGCAATTACCGACCTGGCCAAATTCTGTAGCATTTTTTAAGAAATGTGATGCAATTTTGCTTCAATGCTCCAGGTGGACAACCTTGGACCAGCTGCAACACGCGACTGACCAGCAAAATCACCCCACAAGCAACCACCCGTAAAATATGTATATATATATATATATATATATATATATATATATATATATATATATATATATATATATATATATATATATATATATATATATATATATATATATGTATATATAAATATATAAAATTAAAATAAATAAATAAAAAAAAAGGTCGTTGAAATCAACCATAACCAAGTTGTAAGACAAAGCTAACAGAAAAGCTGGTCAACGTGTGCCGTTATTTTGCAGTAAAGTCAACTCAAACACATCATTTTATTTCAACTTGTCTGGACGGTCAACTTGGGCCGGGGAAAAAGCATAGCGCCACGATGTGTGCGGCATCAGTATCTAGTATCGCTAGGTATCAGGTGTCCGTTCTCCGAGTTTCCAGAGCAAACAGTCCTCAACATATTTTTAAAAGATGACTTACAATCTAAACTTTAATCTGCCCGCTCGGTTGTGTCTGAAGCAGTTATCATCGATAGTAATAAATCCAAATACCACACGAAGACATATGCATTATGCACGCACACTGAGCGCCCATTTAAACATGTCGCAAT
The DNA here is from genome assembly GCA_964020975.1 of Hermodice carunculata. NCBI lineage: Eukaryota > Metazoa > Annelida > Polychaeta > Eunicida > Amphinomidae > Hermodice > Hermodice carunculata. The sequence continues at coordinate 135,200,093 of OZ026612.1, read as the reverse complement.
GCATTGTGGGAAAGGAAAATCACAGCGAGTCGTGGCCACGTGTTTTCAGGACGGTTCTAGGTGTCTGTCCTCCGAGTTAGCTGGGCAAACGGTCGTTAAAGTACTTTTAAAACATGACTTACTGTCTTAATTTTAATATGCCTGCTCGGTTGGGTCTGAATCAGTTATCATCGTTAGTTATATACAAAGCCAAACACGACACGGAACGCTATTTTGAACATTGCGCAATTGATGCATTGATTGCGGGACAGTCTCACAAAAGTACACTTGATATGGATATCAAAGTGAATCGCGGCCACAGCATATATATCGTTATTGATGCTCTGAAATAATTGCAAAATATATATTTTTGGTTTCATATATTTTAACCCTCTTCCCACCCCCACTCGGCAAGATCGTCCGAATGCTCATTGACAAACCATTGGCATTGGGTGCTGAACTCACCATTTTCACAATGGCAGCCATGTCGATTGGATATTTTGAAGAGGTAGCGTCCAGAATATATGCGTGACTAGTGTTAAGGTAACTTTAACTTGTCGAATGAATGTAATGTACAATATATAGTGGGACTTTTCCAGAGTGAGCATTACCTGAAAATGTAAATACAACGACAAACAGTGACCAGTTGTAGGCCCGGGAAATTGTAACTTGTACCAGACGCAGAAGTCGCCCTGAGGCAATAAAATAAGGGTCAGCAATTGGCTGAGTGTCAGGAGCCCCACTGCGTCAAAGACAAAGCTCAATGGAGAAGGTTGCCTCAATAGTGGATACAGGTCCGAAAGTAATGGCGAGTTCTTACACAAGTGGTAATGAAACCATCGGTGGGAATTTCCACATTGTCATTTTCTCTCTTATAGGTGACACATGGGGCATTATATGTCTCTGCTGGTTTTGCCCTTACATATGTGAAAGATGCCACCTTTTAAAATCAATTTAAACACATTCACAATGAGGAATATCTTTTAAAACTACAAGTGGTTGTTTGCACGTTGACAAGACAAGTGCTTTCGGCCGTCTGATTAGATCTTGGCTCAAAATGGCCGCCCTTCAGGGCACCGGATTGAGGTTACAGGTTACACTGCCTGGACTAAATTCACCTAGAATCCTATCGTGTGGCTGACTGTATGATTCAATTGGCTCAACCAGTATCTTACCTTGTATTATCTCAACCCCCCCCCCCAAAAAAAAAAAATTATCCCCCCCCAAAAAAAACAAAAAAAAAAACAAAACAAAAAAACAAAAAAACAAAAACAAAACAAAAAAACAAAAAAAAAAACAAAAAACAAAAAAACAAAAAACAAAAAACATAAAAACCCAGATTTGCTGCCATACTTCCATATAATTAATAACCGAAGTCCGTTGGCCTAGTTCTGTACCTTCCATGTCCGATCCTGTCACGGCATGCCTGGAAAAATATACACATCATTGTTAGTGGGTATCTTTATTTTTATTTGCATTTTCATTTTTGTTTTTATTAAATACGAGTTCAGTAGATAGCTTTTGAAAGAAAAAGCCGTATCAGCCTGAAAGATAATGGGGGGGGGGGGGAGGTAACTATCAAAACACGTTTCGGAGCTTGGAAAAACTGTAATAAAATACTGGATCGTATGAGAAAAGGTCCAGGTAATAAACGAGTGCTGGATGAAAAGTTCTAAGCCTAAGTGGGATATCTCAATTGGATTGAAACAAACCTTTGCCACCAACGAGTAAAATCATTAAACTAGAAAAGATTATTTGCTGCATAGCAAATCAATGTGTGTGCATAGCAAATCAGTGTGTGTGTGTTCAATGCATATTGGTATGGCAATGTACAACTAGTATAGTCCATAACACAGGAGTAGAAGTTGGAATGACATCTCTATCTATTATAGTTTTGAAGTTGTTCAAGATTTAAAAATTCTAATGGTGCTACTTAGCACAATTTAAATTGCTACAACTTTTGTTTTTAATCCATCAGATGCGGAATGGTCAACACCCCCCTAGTAGAAGTTGAAATGACATCTCTATCTATCTATTATAGTGTTGAAGATAGTCAAGATTGAAAATTTGAATACTGCTAATCAGCATAATTTAAATTGCTATAACTTTTGTGTTAGATTTATTACATGCGTAATGGTCAATAACTCTCTAGAAGGTAAAACGACATCTCTATCTATAATAATTTTGAAGTATTCAAGTTTTAACATTTCAAATGCTGCTAATTAGCATAATTTAAATTGCTACAACTTTTGTTTTAGATTCATTAGATGCGCAGTGGTCAATAACCCTCTGGTAGCAGTTGGAGGGGCATCTCTATCCATTATACTTTTGAAGATATTCAAGATTTAAAATTTCAAATGGCCTTAATTTGCATAATTTTAAACATCTTCATTTCTTTGCATGAAAAGGTCCAACTCCTCGTACGGAGGCACAATCTTGCTAAGTTTGGAGTTTCTACGTATAATAGTGTCAGAGAAAATTGTCGGACAAATTCACTGGTAAGAGAAGAAAGTAGAAAGAAAGAACTAGAAAGGAAGATCTTGCTTCACAACAAATCTGCCTGGGTGCCTTCAAAAGGAGAACAGTTTGAAATTCTACACTTTGCCACTGTTCAAAAAATCTAAATTTTGTGTATTGGCCTAATTTGTATCAATTAAAATGTTTAAACTTTGGCTCTTGGTTTACTGGATGTGGCTATGTAACAAACTTATAAACCGAAGTTTCAATGACACCACTATCTACAGCAGTTATGATGCTATTCAAGATTTTAGTTTTGTGTATTGCATAATTTGCATAAAATAAAAGCCTAGAACTTTGGTTCATGGTTAATTGGATGCACCTATGTCCCAAACCTACAAATTGAAGTTGCAGTGGAACGTCTATAAAAATTAATTTTGAAGTTATTCAATGTTTACATTTTGTCTATTCGCCTTATTTGCATAAATTAAAATCCTACAATTTTGGTTCATGGTTCACTGGATGCACCTATGTCACAAACATATAGAGTGAAGTTCAAATGGCACCTCTATGATAGTTTTGAAGCTTTTCAAGATTTAAATTTTGTGTATTAACCTAATTTGCATGAATCAAAATTCTGCATTTTTGATTCATGGTTCGTTGGATGCAGCTATGTCATAAACTTGCGAATTGAAGCTGGAATGGCACCTCTCTATATAATAGTTTTGAAGTTACTTAAGACTTAAATTTTGTGTATTCACTAATTTGCATAAATTAAAATTTTACAGTTTTGTTTCATTGGGTGTGTCTATGTTACAAACCTTTAAGTTGTTACAAACCTTGTTAATTATTCCAAATCTCATAGTGAACTTCCTTAGTTCCTTAGTCTGAGAAAAGCTCTGGACAAATTATGTGGTGGAAGTAAGAAGAAAGAATGAAAGAAAGTAAAAAAAAAATTGAGAAAACAGTATATCTGGGACGCCACCCATACATAAAGAGGGGGAGGGATAGGGAGAGGGAGAGAGCCCAGTCATCACCTCTTTCCAATTTTTATAGCAGAATAATTCATCACATGTAGGTCAAGGTTATGCTATTGTTGCCTGTTTAGCAGACCCAGGGCCCTCGACAATTGGACAGGGACCCTGAGCGACCAGCCACATACAAAAATGGCCTGACAGTTACCCAAATAGGGAAGTGCTGCTGTGACCTACCTGCCTCCCATCTTCCTACACACACACACACACACACACAGACAGAGCTGTGCAAACATACAAGCATGTCCAGTGCTGAGGCAAACCCCTTGGGGCTTGTTAAGAGCACTGTATAAAGGCAGGCTTGCATGTTCAGTGGACCCTGTCTAAAACCTGATCTTCAGCCAATCAGCAGTGAGCAGAACAATTTTGTAGCCACACTGGAACTAAACATGCATTCCCCTTAACAGGGTTTGCATGGTGATTATGACCTTTTAAAAAAAAAAAAAAAAAAAAGTATTGACTGATGATTGTGTATCTGACTCGACATCATATATAATTCATGATTACAGTCTAAATTATTTTGTGTCAGACAATTAACATGGCAAAAAAGCTTCAAACTTGCCACATTTAGTTGCACTTCTAGAACTTTTGTTCACTGTTCATTGACAGATGTCTCAAACCTACAAGTGTAAGTTAGAACTTTGTGTCTATATGCAATAGTTTGGAAGATATGGAGCTTTTAAAATTTAAATTGTCCCTAATTTGCATAATTTTAAACATCATGACTATTCCAAGTCAGGTGCCTAACTACACTAGTATGTAAGTCACCATGGCAAGTTTGCTGGTTTTCGGAACGGTAGGGTCCGAGAAAAACTCCGGACAAATCTGGTCGTAAAGAAGAAAAATAGAAAGAAAGATTGAAAGAAAGATAGAAAGAAAGAAAGAAAGAAAGAAAGTAAAAAAGAAAGAAAGAAAGAAAGAAAGAGAGAAAGACATAATAAAGAACCCAAGGGAAAACAATATTTCTGGGTTGGCACCCAGACATAAAGAAAGAAAGAAAGAATTTTAGGAAAAACAGAAAAGTGTGTGTTGACACACACACACTTCAGTGAATCACAGACATAAAAACTGCAACTGTAGTGTGATAAGTGTCGTTGTACCAGACCATCTTGTGAACCTACGCATTGAAATCACCACAAAGGGATAAAACTGTCTATAGGGCATTCATCAAGTACCTGCAACTGAAAGGGCTAACTCAAACACAGGTATATGACGACATGGTCTCCACTTTCGTGGATGATGCCCCTTCCTTTTCCACTGTTAAAAAGTGGGCTGCGGCATTCAAGCATGGCACAGAAAGCCTTGACGATGACACGTGTCCAGGAAGGCCTTCAACAGCAAAAATTTCCAAAAACATTACCTGGGTGCATGACATGGTGATGGCTGATCGATGATTTACAACTCGACATATTGCCCGTGTTATGGGAATATCTTACGAGAGGGCTGAGCACTTTATCACCAGGGAGTTGGAAATGACAAAAGTTTCTGCAAGAAGGGTGCAAAAGCTCTTGAGAGTGGATTATAAATGTGTCAGATTCCTGGCTTCCCCTGACAATTTATGCCGTTTTGATGCAGATCCCGATGATTTTTTGGCCCGATTTGTATCCATGGATGAGACCTGGATTCATCACCTTGAACCAGAACCTCAAAACCAGTCTACACAATGGAAGCATCCGGGATCAACCCCCCCCCCAAAAAAAAAGCCAAGTCAGTCCATTCTGCTGGAAAGGTGATGGCTTCAGTCTTTTGGGAGTCCACGGGTATTCTGTTGATTGACTATCTTGAAAAAGGCCAGACTATCAATGGAAGAAATTATGCTGACCTACTGAGACAGTTGTGTGAAGCTACTAAAGCTAAGCGATGGTGAATGCTCACTAAAGGAGTCCTGTTCCACCAAGACAATGCTCCTGTTTAGACATCAGTGGTTGCCAGGGATCCATGATTATGGCGTCAAACTCATTGACACACCTCCCCCCCCCCCCATTCACCTGATTTAGCCCGGTCAGACTTACGGCTGTTTCCCAAAATGAAAAACGAACTAGCCGATCGCCATTTTCCTGGTAATGATGACGTCATTTCCGTTGTGAATGACTTTTTTAGGGTGGCAGACGAAAATTTCTTCTTGACCAGCATCCAAGCCTTGCAGCATCGCTGGCAAAAGTGTATAAAAAAGGAAGGGGGCTATTGTATTTGTGTCTTTTTGCCCAGAACCACTTCCTAGTAGTCAATATCCTATTCCGCAGTTCGAACTCTTTACTCTCCATGTCCCTGTCTAACCTGTATACATATGGAATTACTATTGTCTATATTGCACACGTTCCTCTGTAAAATTTTGACATAGGCTGTATCAGCCCAAATAAATTAAAGGGGCTTCAGCGGGTAACTACTCAACATGTTTCGGAGCCTTTTACCCGTACATGTCTCTCTGAGTAGCCGCTCTTTGTCTAAGCTAAATATTCAGCAAAGACAACCCACATAAAAAAGAATAAATAAGAACGTGGCAAATGATAATTAGCTAAATACGTGAACTTTTGCTTGTAAATGCAGAGCTTCATTAAGAAAGAAGAACCCCTGTCAAACAAACCATAATTACTAAATTTGTATAGTACAGGTTCGGATAAGAACAATTTGACTTACCCCTGAACCAATATGTACCCTTTCTGGCTGGACAGCTTATCCTAGTTAAACCACCTGCCAATGTATAACTGAAGTGGAAACAAGCTGGGGCCTTATATTCAGTCCCAGTGACAGTAAAATAAACAGTTGCGGCTAGATCACCTGTACAAACCAAGGGAAATCCCAACAAGGACTGCAACAATGGACATCCTGCACAAGAAATGTAAAACAAACTTTGTGATGACACCTACCCCCCCCCCCAAACAATTAAGCTCTATTTAACTGCCAACTCTGAGTCAATGTATCAACTTAATGTGTCAGGTTTGTGACATTTGAGAAAGTACTGTCAGTTTTGAGTAAATGTGCATTTAGGCATGTCAGAAAAGAATGAAAGTCATTAGCATTTATGTAAAAAAACATGTTATCAAAACAATTTTTCTTAACAGGATTTTGAGTACAATTAGGCAAGCTTGTAACTGTCTAGAGAAATGAATAAGAACCATCGACTTTGTACGGGTCTTTCAAAGCTAGGCTTAGAACTTTTCAGCCATATATGCACTCTTCATAGAGGTACCAATTAATATTTTAAATGGATTGAAATAACGCACTTGTAGTGGTATGCTACGGTACGAGTTCTGCTCAAAGTGAAAGGATTAGTAACACAGCTGTCTTGTGTCCTTTCATTCCACCTCTCTGAAATAATTGATGCCTTTACATGTTTGTGTATCCATCTTGTGATTTTACTCTCTACTATCCTGGGCTGCTGTACTGGAAAGAAACTTAAAAAGCACGCTAAAGAATGTTGATTTCCAAAATTTGCTGCACATCTTTAATTTTCTTGCAGTTATTCTTCATTTTAGGAAAGAAGACAACGCATCTAAATTGTTTCCACATGTTTTACCATTCTACGGCACCTTTTGTATGGTTTTTGTGTGTGCGCCTGGTGCCAGGAGGTGAATGTAAGTATAAAATGTTCAAAAATAACTTTCAAAAGTAAAGAATGGTTCCAACAAAAATATTTAAAGGTGGGGCTATAACCCCCTTTATTTTTTCTCTTGGGATGATGTAAGTGATTGTTTGAAATGATAAATTGAATCTAGATCAGAGCCATAGGCCTGCAAAGCAAACCTTCAGCTTAGCAGTTTTGAAGCCATATCAACACAAAACCAAGAGATACAGGGAAACTTGCTAAAAAGTATCAGTTAATACAAATCCTAGGATGGATATCAGTATGGTATTGTATGAGTATCATTATGGAGATTCACACCACTTTGATATATGCAAACGGTTGAGACGCTGACTTTTTCTTAGAAGACTTCACTACAAGCGACCATCCCCCCACGCACACACAATGTGATACAGTTTAGACTAGTCCATAAAAAAAAAACTACTACATTTCGAGGGACACCCGCCCCCCCCCCCCCCCGCACACATGATGTGATACAGTTTAGACTAATCCATATAAAAACTATTACATTTCGAGGGGAAAAGGGCAGAAAATGAACCATCACTCACGAACAGATTGATAATCATAACCAGAGGTGTAACCATGTTAATTCAATGCAGATTTCTTCTGTGAAGGATAAGCTTTTCCAAATTTTCGCGCAGAAAAATAAAAAAAGCAGAGAAAAGGGAAAGACACTCTCCCCGGTAAAATGAACAAACTTAGTGAACAGCAAAACCAGCGTATGGATATAACGAAGAGACATAAGGTCAATATGCATCATTAGAAAGTTTGAGGACATCAAGCCAGCAGTATAGGAGAATTCCGAAAGTAAGAACACATGCGAAAAGTCATGAAGCATATGATGTTGCAACTTCACTGAGCAGCAAATTAAAAATCTGAGTGTACCCAGGTTAGTCCATATGCCATCATGGACAAAATGGATGAAAAGGGTCCCTCGAGATCTTAATAAATCACTTGTGATCCACAAGTTTCTCGAAATTTCTGCCATCCTTTGCCATCTCATGACTTAATCGTAATTCAAAGCAGTTCGGCTGATAAAATATTCTGTTGTGTTCACATTTAGCCTACTTTGCGGGAATGTTATGCAGCTTTGGGAACATTTTGATTTATATCTACTATTTGATGTCAACCTTCGGAACACCCATGAGTAGCTGTTTATGGTGGAGAAGATGTATTCGCGTGTTTCAACTGGTTGGTTCATATCATGGTTTTTTGCGTTTTATGTCAACAAATAGAACAGAAAAACATGACCCATATTCATAAATTCCCGAACCCAACAATGTCCGCAAAGAGATTCCAGAGTCAGAGTTATCAAAGCATCAGCCTTCATCTTCCAATACCAACGTGAAGACACAAATTTCACTTATTTACTTGTATACTTGCTTGTATAGTTGTTTGATTATCCCTCTCTTCCTTATGGTAGGGATCTCAGTTGTCTCTTGAACGCTGACGTGGAAGGTGCGTCTACGACTTCCCCAGGGAGGCCATTCCAGTTGTTCACTACCCTGTTGGTAAAGAAGAACTTGTGGACGTCAGTTCTGCATTGCTTCTTTTGTAGTTTATAATTGTGGCCTCTAAGAGTTCTACTGGGGTGGGAAAAAATTATGTGGGTTGTTCTTGTAGGAGCTATGTAGGTATTTATTCGTCTCACACATGTCAATGTGAGTTCTATGCATTTGCAATGGCTGAAATGTTTTGCTTAGTTGCTCGCTACATAGTTTTAGACACCTGTCCTGCACTGTTTCTAAGGATTCTACATCTTGGTTATGCCATAGACTCCATACAGGAGCCCCATATTCTAATATTGGTCTTACAATAGTTTTGTATAATGTACTTATTTTTGTCTCAGTGAGGTTGGTGAAGCACCTTTTGATTGTTCCAATTCTCTGATTTGCTTTTTTGATGATGGAGTTTATGTGGGTTTTGGGGTGGAGGTTGTCAGAGATGATGATGCCGAGATCTTTTTGATGTTTTGTTTGTTGCAGTATTCTGTTATTGAGTGTGTAAATGTAGTTTAAAGACTCTTTTATTTTTAAAACATAGCATTCTGTTGTGTTAAAATTTAGTAGGCACTGCTTTGACCAGCGAGATAGAATGTTTAGATCCTGCTGTAGACGTTCGCAGTCTGCTTCTGTTTTAATTTCTTTATAGACCTTAGTGTCGTCTGCAAACATTTTGGCTGTGGATACTGTGATTTCAGGGATGTCGTTAACATAAATGAGGAATAAGATCGGGCCAAGAATAGAACCTTGGGGTACCCCACTTGGGACCTCACGCCATCCTGACCCTCCATTTCTAAGTAATACTCACTGTCTCCTGTTCGACAGGAATTTTCCTATCCTTGTAAGTGTTTTGCCTTTGACCCCTACCTGACACAATTTGTGTTTTAACCTGATGTGAGGGATGGTGTCAAAAGCTCTTAAGAAATCCAGGTATATGACATCTGTTTGGTTTGACTTGTCCAAATTCTCTGTCCAATCGTTGATACATTCGAGCAATTGGGTAACACATGAGCAATTCTTTTGGAATCCGTGTTGATCGCAGCAAAATGTATTATCAGCGTTAATGATGCCCAGGATGTTGTCTAAGATGACTCTTTCCAGAATTTTAACCACTTGACTGGTGAGGGCAACTGGTCTGCAGTTGCTGGTTACTGTGCGGCTACCCTTTTTGTGTAGTGGTGTTATGTTGCTGTCTCTCCAGTCCTGTGGTAAGTGGCCACTGTTTATGGATTTCATGAATAGTTCGCTTAGGGGTACCTTAAGGCTGGGACAGTTGTTTTATTTAATGCTAACGTTAAGTCCATCTTGGCCATTGGCTTTGCGTAACTTAAGCTTTGCATGTTTGCTTAGAACTGTTTCTGGGGTAATGATTATGTCCCTTAGGACATGCTCTACATTTTCTGATTTGGGCAAGGGAAAGTCTATGGGGGGTTCTTTGATTAATGATTTAACGAAGAACTTATTTAGTATCTCTGCTTTGTCTTGATCTTGTGTAACTTTTAGTCCATTTTCTTCTATAACGTCGATGGTGGAACTGCTTCTGGTGAAGTGTCTGGTGTAATTCCAGAACAGCTTTGGGTCTTGCTCCAGGTTGTTTACCAGTTTGTCCTCGTAGTGGGCTTTTGCTGTATTGGTGATTAAGCCATGGTCTTGAACTAGTTTGTTGTAAATGATCTTGTCAGACTCCAAATTTGATATACGATGTCTGATTCATTGTTTTCTTTTGTGTTGTTTTGATTTATTTATAGATATGTATCTAGTCCAAGGAGGTCTATTTCTTTCACCTGGTTTTACCATTTTAGATGGAATATGCTTGTCAACTAATTTTGTTTAGATTTCCTTGAATTTGGACCATGAATCTTCTATGTTGTGGGAGATGTTTATAAAGTTCCAGTCGGTTTCCTGGAAGTTCTTGTCTGGCCCTTCATAGTTGCCTTTGCTATATAAAAAGATTTTGTGGGGAGCCCGATGTATGCGGGGCACAGGACAATTGACCTCCAAGTACACGGATTTGTGGTCGCTTTTTGTGAAAGACTCTTTCACTGTACATGTCAGGACAGTGCAGGGGTCAACAACTAGGGCTAAGTCCAATATATTATTGAGCCTGGTTGGTTCGTTGACCATTTGGGTAAGTAAATTGTCGTTTATTATGTCGAGGGGACGCGATCCGGACATTGTGGACCAATCGATCCCTCTAAAGTTGAAGTCTCCCACAAGCAAACAGTTTTCTGTGTTAACTTTTGTTATTGACTGACCTATTTTCTGTAGCTTGTGGATTTCATCAACTTCTGGTCGGTAGCAGCCACCAATTAACCAGGTGAGTCTAGGTCTGGGGTTTATCTGGATCCAGAGGATCTCAGCCTCAACTTGTCATTGATTGTACCTCTCTGGGTTTAGTGAGCCCTTTGCTAGTATGAGTAGCCCACCCCTGTCTGATTTTTGGTACACTCCAGGGGAGTAGTGTGATATATCTCTATCTTGCCCAAAGCAAGTGTATCCTCCGGGGCTGATCTCGTTGTTGTTGACATCTTCAGTTGACCATGTTTCAGTGATTACAACAATGTCAGGGTCATTTTCTTCCATTCACTCCTGACTTGAGACAGGCAGTCACCCATAAAAGCAACTGGTGGTTTTAAACTAGTCCTCTCAACCTTTGAAATATTCTTCATTAACTACAGAGTGTAGTGTCTCCAAAACGTATAGGCCTAACAAATATAAGCAGATAGAAACCCATGTATTTTGTTTTTCTCAGAGTTCTTTCTTTCTTCCAAATTTGGCATCTGGTCGCCATAAGGATGAAAAACTGTGCAACTACTGTGGGATAGTCAAGATGATATTGAACAAAAGTAGAAGGATCTTAAGTTATGCTAATTCTTTGTATTTCAAATGTTAATTTTTTAATATATCTAGCCATGGAGAAGTGCCTCTCTCATGTTGTTTTTTCCCCAAATGAGAATTGAATGCGATCATATAATATAGGTGTGCCCCGTACGCAAATTCGTTGGGCAGACAGACTGTTTCGACCATCATGTATTCTGTACCTGCGTCGCATCCATATGACACGATCAAATTTAAGTTTTGCCGCACATTGGGGACAAAATAACGAAAAGGAAGTTAGTCCCCAAGGATAGAATTATATAGTAATATTGATTTTGACTTCCACATGTACAATATTAATCATTCTGCAATGGCTAATGAGCAAACTTTGTACCATTCTAATATATGCAAATTAGGGGCACTAAATATTTCAAATCTTGAATACTTTCAAAGTGAAATAGACAAGGATGTTATTCTTACTTTTTTGTCTATCTGTTACTGACCATTGAACTTTGCATGAATATTGAACAACGGTTGTTGCCTTTTAGACTATGTCAATCACGTGCATTTTAAATTTAGATTTAAAATATCTTGAAAACTTCAAAAATATAGCAGATAGAAACCCCTTTTACTTCCACATGTTATCGTTACACATCTGATATATATTGAATCAACGTTGTAATATGATAAATCAACTGCATTTCAAATCCTAAATCTTAAATAAATTCAAAGTATAATATCCGTATGTCATTCCCCCTATTCCATGTCAAATTTGGTACAGACCCACCCAAGATACACCCCCAACAAGGTTGAACTGAATCTGGGCAAAGGTTCTGAAGAAAACTACAAAAAATGCATGGACATCAGTATCCCTTTTGTAACTGTGCTAACATGGCATCGGACCGATCATAATGTAAGGGATTCCTAGAAAATGTTCCAGTGTAATTTGAAAGCAGTCGGCCAATTAAGATAGTGTCATTACCATACAGTGAATCCTCTTTATAACGACACTCAGATATCCGAAATACTCATTAAAATGATACAAGTTTTGAATGGCAAAAGTTCATTTTCTTTGTTATAAGATTCATTTATCTGACATTTTCAATTATCCAACACATTTCTGCTGTAACAATTGGGGTCATTATACTGAGTTTTCACGGGATCAAAGGCGTCTTCCAAGCAAGTAAAACATTGATGTCGATTCTATTTAAATTTCTTTACCTGGTGGATTTTTAAAGCCCTGGTCATGTGTAAATCCACAGGTAAAAAGTCCAGTATTGTGTTGTACATCCAAAGGTCTAGAGGGTGAGAAAGTTGTGTTTTCTTTTTCAAAGGCATGACATTGCAAACATTAAATAGGCTTCTTAAATGTGCTACCCATGTTTATACGAAACAACAATTTACGACCGAGCTGTCCAAAACTGCAGCATAGTATTGAATTTACAGCACAGGCTTCAAATGTATCCAACAAACACAAGAATTCGGTTTTTATATGCCACTAGTTTAACCCATTCATCTTAATTATGGTAACCATTCACACCAGTCCATAACAACACATGCAATTTGAACAGAGTCCCCAGGCCTTGAATAACCAGCAACCAGAATCAAAAACAAAAACACAAATCAAAACAAAACAAACAAAAAAAACAAACAAACAAACAAACAAAATCTAAAAAAAAAAAAAAAAAAACAAACAGAAACAAAACAAAACAAAACAAAACAAAAAAAAACTTCATTAAATTTCATAAGTTTTAGTTCTGCTCTATAAACATTGATTCTACAGTTGCTATAACTTATTTGAAATATTCATTTGGCTATTATTTGCTGTGGGCTAGTTTTGCGATTTCATACTCATAGTTGTTTTGGTGGTGGATTGACTTAGCTGCTACCTAGCCTTATAAGGCCCTTACAAATGCCCATCTGAGCATGAAAACATCCGCTAACTCTCTTTATTTGAAAGAAGCGGTTCAAAGGTAACAGCTGAGCACAGACAACTCAGCCGACCCATGTAATAAAAACTAGTTCAACGTGAGTGATTTAGGCCCGTCAATTCCCGGATTAAATGATTATATTTCAGAGAGGAGAGGGGGCCCCTTTTTTCACATTTACTTTTTGATACCTGTCTCAAGTCAGGGGTGTAAAAGATTTCGTCATATATAAGAATAATGCCCAGAGAAGTGCAGTTTAGCGTGCTGTTTCAACACAATTTTTTTTTAAATTTCGTTATTTGTTTGTTTGTTTGTCTGACTGTCTATTTATTTATTTATTTATTTATTTATTTATTTATTTATTTATTTATTTATTTATTTATTTATTTTTATTTTATTTATTTATGACACAGGATTTACCCCATTTACACAGGGGCACACATTGTCGGAGCAATAACAATGGTGCATCCATTAAAATCGTATATTTACAATAAAACGCATTTACCTGTAATACGTCTAAAAACAAGGAACGTTATATACATCAAACTGGCATGAGTTTTTTATTACAGGTATGCATTAAATTCGGATCCCGTTTAAAAAAAGCCAGAGTATGAGTCACCATGATATTATATATATATATATATATATATAGGGGGGAGGCTACTTTGGAATCTGTACTTTGAAAATAATTATCATTGTACTATAGTCTCTGGCCGCTCTTTCCTAAATTAGTTGCACGCTGTGAACATGGGTCGCACAGGTACTCAAACCTATTAGATATGTAGTTGAAGGTAAGCTGTTATGCTAAAGAAAATGGATAGAAATATTTTTGAACAACCGTTTGACACATTAGCCCTGAAATTGCAAACACTGGGGTTAAAAAAAGTGCGAGACGGGGATCAAAAAGTGCAGCATAGTGGTAAAAAGTGCGGTATAGTTCCAAAATTATACTAGAATATAGACTTTTTACATGTCGATTAATTGGCCAGCACATGGAGCCAAATGAATTTGTCTGTACAAACAGTGAGGTGATGACTAGAAGTTGCACATGTAGTGGTAAAAAATGCAACACGGGGGTCAAAAATGCAGCACAGTGGTGATCTGCGGTATACTGCGAAGCACAGGTTTCATAAATATTCCAAATTCTCATATTTGTGAAAGTCAATTAATTAGCGATTATATGGAGCTTTATGAATTAATATAAATCAATAGTAAAGTCGTATTCAATAGCAATTTATGGATTAACAATGGGAAAAGCAGCAGGCCATTGCAATCCACTTATCAGGCCGGTGAGCGACGTGGTTTTTATAGTTATTTTTTTTTTCCACACAAACAAGATGTATAGCAAAAAAAAAAAAAAAAAAAAAAAAAACAAAAAACAAAAAAAAACTAAAACCCACAATAAGGTCCAGTTTAGGAAAAAAAGAAGGCAATAACATGTCAGCTGATATTCATATTCACAAAAAGATTGCAGATGTAAAAATACTGAATATTTGTGTGAAACTGTTAATATTTGTTGAAAGTAGTTAGTTCATTTATACTGTTGACATTTTTGCGGTCAAGTTCGTATAGAAATTATTTTGCAGTAAGTGTGTTAACAGAATTAAATATAAATGTCAACGTAACAATCTTTTATTAAAACTCGTACATGACAAAGGAAGATACATATCAATTAAACGAAAAATCAGACAAACTAAGGCACATGACATATCACATTTTTCAACTACTAAAAATAATATATCTAAGGTGGAAGGTCTGAAGCCGGCACCTTCGGATAACCTCTAATCACTTTTTCATATTTTTGGATAGTCTGATACTTAAACTACATGCTCCCCAAAACTCAGATGTGTGAACATAAAATTTATATGAGATAATTGATCTCAAAACTTTTGTTTACAATGAAAAATTCAAACAGTGCCGGGAACATGGCTTTGTTTGCATGGGCATGATGATGAACCATGTCATTGTTTGCACAGTCATTAGTCTGTGACTGCTGGGAACCAATTGAGCTGTTGACAAAGGTCACTCACGGGAAACCATTAGCCGTGGAGAGAAGAATGGGCCAGTTCAGACTAATCACTACAATTGTTCTGATTACTTTGAAATTCTCTATTGATGTAAAAACAAATTAGCACAATCCACTTACTGGTCCCGAAATATGGAAAGCCGCATGTGAACTCACACCCAAACAAGCCAGGTGTGGCGTTCCAAGTTTAAAAAAAGGCGAGATTTAAGCCACAAAATAAACTTTTGTTTAATGACAACATCACAGATGTAAAGCTACAAGTTTATTTCACACAATAATTAAAACACAGGAACATGAAATGAGTATACTGTATGTCATATTACACCATAATAAATAATAATAATAATAATAATAATAATAATAATAATAATAATAATAATAATAATAATAATAATAATAATAATAATAATAATAATAATAATAATAATAATAATAATAATAATAATAATAATAATAATAATAATTTATTCGGAAAACTACCCCTTTACAGCGGGGGCATCAATGGAACGGGGTTTATTCCATGATGCGTCCAAGTATATTACAAGAAGCCGTCTATATTACAAAGTAAGGATTTTGTGAGTGGTAGGGCTGTATCTACGTTCAGCATTGAGCCGTACACCATAAATGCATAAGAATTTGCAACTTTTTCTTTCAATGTGATTTTCTCGGAACTGTTTTTTGCTCAACCTCTGCAATTTGTATCTCGCCTCACAAACGTACAAATTGCCCTATCACATTAAAATCAACGGACATTAAAAGAAAAATACCGTATCCAGGAACGGTTCCCAGGATTTTTTTTCCTGACAACCCCTTCCGTGACGTTCGGAGCAATTTATAGAAGGAAAATGAACAACCTGTCAGGACAAAATTAAAAATTTTATAACTTTTTATTTATGCTATTTCAGGATTAACTATTGAATTCGATCTGGACTTGGATATATATTTTAAATTTCTTCTGCTTTCAACTGGAAAAAAAAATTGTGTGACTTCTGCCCGAAAAATGTGAAAATCCTACCAAGTCAGAATGAATGCTATAAAATCTCAAAAAACTCAATACTGCATTAAAAAAAAAAAAAAAAAAAAAAAAAAAAAAAAAAAACCCACACCTCTATGGATACAAATCTTTGGTTATTTAGCAATCAGAAAATATATAGGTTTAATGTACTTGTGAAAAAAATGAAATGGGTAATTGCGATCCAAAGTTGCCAGTCTCACTGCGCACTAGATTCACAGCTTCAACCTTAAAAGATACCTCGGAGACAACATATACACACAAAATACATGACAAAGACACATGATGGTATGAAAGATGAAAAGCTAAAATTATTAAACAAGGGGAGTGACAAGCTCATACTCTTAAGAGGTACGCCATCTATAGTTAGAATTAACTAAATACCGTCTGCAATACTGCTGCCCCTCTCCCCCTCGCATCATGCCGGAGTTCCCCATCCTTCACTGGATGGGGGACCCGCATGGCAAACCGTTTTGACTTCGTGGTCCTATTTGGCGACATCACTAGATCATTAAGCGTAATCACTAAATCATTTAGGGATATGACCTAATAATTTAGGGATATAGTCAAATCATTTATTGATATCTCTGAATGATTTGGCAATATCGCTAAATTGTCTCATTTAGTTACATGTATACATGTATCCCTAAATCATTTAGAGATTTACTTAGATGATATAGCGGTATTGGTAAATGATTTAAAGATATTGCCAAAAAGACGTTTTTAGCGACATAGCTAAAGGATTTAGCGATGTCGCCAGATGATTTAACGATATCGCTTATTAAGTGACTTGTTGCATGCTGGGTAATTGTCGTGTACTCTCTTCCAGGTTTGTTTAAAATTCAAGTGCCAATGATAGTTGATTAAAACACATTTTCTTCAAGAGAATACGATCGGGGATTATAGGAGCCCTATATTAACCCCTCTCGCGGAAAAAGGAACAACATATAAACAAGATGGAACAGACAATACTAAAGAGGCACTTAACAGGACTAGGACAGATGGTAGGGCTGGTGCTTATGATAATCATAGATAAAAACTACATCAAAACAACTCAATAAGCTTACTATCTCTCAGTTTTATCAATAATTTCGCGAACAGCTGCAAAAATACTGTAATTACTATGAAGAGAGCAGGCTTTATAGAGAACTGTCGCAGTAGTGAACGATGCAAACGGAATAATTTTACTGCTTAAATGAACCCTCAGGTTTTGGTACAAAGGGCATATGAAAAATTGGTGAAAGGTATCTTAAATACCTGTACCACAGGCGCACAAAGGTGAATCAGCTAC
This sequence comes from Hermodice carunculata, assembly GCA_964020975.1. Lineage (NCBI taxonomy): Eukaryota > Metazoa > Annelida > Polychaeta > Eunicida > Amphinomidae > Hermodice > Hermodice carunculata. Next base: position 135,182,464 of record OZ026612.1, on the reverse strand, counting down.
ACCAATCTTAAACAAATGAGAATTCTTTTGAATAAAATGCGTTTAAATCAAGCGTGGTCAAATAGCCAGGCTCCAGTGATTGAGTCGTTTGTTTTCGTTTCCTTTTTTTGTAGTTGTTTTGTTTTCATTTTTGTATAAATCTTACACGATCGTCTCTATTGTTTTCATTTTTGTATAAATCTTACACGATCGTCTCTAAAGCCACCTGGCCAATGGTTTTGAAATTGAAAAGAAGCACTTCTGGTACCCCAAGACCTATTTTGGATTGAATGCCAAGGTCAGCTAAGGGTGGGTTGTCCTCTTGTTTATTCCTTGTCTAAGGTATCGAACTTTTTGTATTTTACTTTTTGACGATTTGTTTTTACCTATTGTTATTTTCTTAAATTACCCATACAAAAACACTCTGATCACCATCACATCTTTGAATTTGCTTTTAATATATTTTGCCGTGTTTGCATACAGGCTACCAAGTCAATCTATTGCAGGTACATAAATGTCAACAGGGCCACATTCTTTAGATGGAACTAAGTAAAAACACTCTTGCCAGTTGATACCCAAGGAACGGTATATTTTGTTAGGGTTAACACTTTTCCAACCATACGCACATATATGAGCCGATGTCGTGTTTTTTTTAATGAGTCATTTTTTTAATATCACTGCAATTAGCAACGCCTTTCAGAAACCGTTTCCAGCTGGGTGGATCCTGGCTTGCTTTGTCAGTAGACATTTAATACACAATAAAGTGTCGCGCTCTTTGTGACAGAGGCACCTCTTGATGCGATTCTTGCCTAGATATCATCACGTTCACTCACAGAGCCATCTGAAATTGACTTCAGAGATTCGAATGTTGTGGTGCTAATTTTGTAGTCTCGGCTGGGGATCATCGTGTGCCTTTTGACATGGACATGGTATTTGTTCTTAGTCTTCAGTGTTCAGGTTTTTCCATTTCAGACCAATCACTGGCAATCCATATGGTTTTCATATCGCATCGTTGTACATTTCCATCGCACGTTTGGTTTTATGGCAAAAAGGGGTGGCTCATGGCCTTGATCTGCAAAGCAGCAGGCAGGTCCCCCTACTCTATCAAGAGCTGGCTTTCTCTGCGCATGGTTAATGTGCACTTGGGCACATCGACGCTCAGAATATGCGTGTTGCTTCATTTGGTAAACAAGTCTGTCCTTCTTTCATGTTTCCCCGTATCGTATATCAGGTCATCAAATACGATCAGATCTCTTTCGTTTCGCGCAAGAACACAGTCATTTACTGTTAAGGCAGCAAGTGAGAAGAATACTACATAAAGCTATGAGGTGCTGCTTCAATTACATATCCCTCCACTATTTTGCTGACATGTGTATTTTCACCGAGTCGGGGGGGGGGGGGGGGCAGCAACGGTCATGGTAAAACGGCCTCTGAATCTAAATTTTGTATTCTTCCAGTACAGTGTTTTTATAATGATCCAGATTAATAAATATCAAGATAACGATGTAGGCCTACTCCTTCTTTTGCTGTCAAGTCAGCTGACTGACAAGTAAGGAGAACGAAACAGTGGCAGGCTTTCCATGTCTCTATTTATCTTTGACGCAAGTAACAAATTTTGGGCTGCAAGTGCTTAAGCCTGTACGTTTTTGAAAAAAAAACAACTTAAGTATGTCGTCACTGAAGAATGTTTCAAAGTTTGAGAGGACAAGTTTTTAACACCATTAATTGGCTTCTAATAGGTGACCGCCTGTCTGATGTTTGGAGTAAAATTTATTTCACACTTGTATTGGAGATGAATGTTGATGTTTTGGTAACTCTTGAATCTCTGCTGATTGCCGTAATCAACTTTGCTCTCATTGTTGAGCTGAAACTTATGAATATAGGTAATATTTTTCTGAACTGCTTGTGTTGTGGTCCGAGACTGTTAAAAGCAGATAAGCTGTATTTAAATGACAGTTCGTTATCGTGGCGGCACCACTGGGAGAGGAGGAGGAAAGTCAGTGGCAGTGGTGAAAGTGGTGGAATAGAGAAGGGAAGCAGCAGTAGCGGTGGTGGTTGTGGTGGTGGTGGAGGAGGAGGAGGAGGAGGAGGAGGAGGAGGAGGAGGAGGAGGAGGAGGAAAGGAACAGCGGCAGTGCTGTTAGTGGAGGAAAAGGAGGGTTAGAAGCACTGACAATGATGACTATTGGAACAGGAGGGGAAGGAGTAGCAAAAAGTGGGGGTAGTGGTGGAGGAGGGGAAGGAGCACTGGCAGTGGTGTTTGTGGTAGTGGAGAAGGAGGGGGTGAAAAAATTTGAAAAAACATACAATAACCATCAATCGTCTTATGTGTCCACATGAGTTTATTCTGTTTTCCGGGATTGTAGTATACATATCGAGATACAGGGGCTGTGTATTTTGGCTGGTAAATAAAGATGTTCTCAGAACAGCTAATCCCCTTTGTCAGCACCACACAATACGCTGCAATTTTGTTGTCTGTTGGTGGTTATAATCTTCATACATCATCCTACTGTAATTCAATGAAATGTCGTGTTATTTATTTATTTAACTATATCAAAATCAATTGTTATAAGTACTGCAGTGTCTCATTATACCTTTATAATAGATTATGTAATTATCCACTTTAAAGTATGGATGTTTTTAGACACCCCATTTGTTTACATGCTTTAATTTTTAGTGGGTATTAACGTCACCGATATAGTATCTTTCGGTGACTGTAATATTCCGATATCCAGCCATTAATAGACACGCCGTTTATATATAATGTTTATGGTAAGCAAGACTTAGTCAACTAATGTACATCTTTGGTGTGTTATTAATTTCATATTCTATTGTTTTGGAGTGCTTCAGTGATCAGTAATTAACATGTTATAGCACATTAGTATAGCAATATTGTAGCAAATGTACATATCTGGATAGGTGTTACTGTTGTAGAGGTTCGGCTCAGAGAGATGTAACTTATATCTTTCTCAGCACAGCCTCTTCAAACTTAGTGGGCATGTATATATATATATATATATGTATATATGTATATTTATGTGTGTGTGTGTGTGTGTGTGTGTGTGTGTGTGTGTGTGTGTGTGTGTGCGTATGTATATATATAGGGTCAGGTCAAATCTAACGAAACTATTCTCTCTTTTCCATATTGTCATTCAAGTGGTAAATCTCATTTTGGGCATATGGTTTAAAATTTGTTTTAACAGGTAATATGAACAAAATCGAAATTTGAAAACGACTACTACTTTGTATATTGTGTTACATCCTTTTTCATGTTCCAATACTATTCCTATTCCATTTTCCCATGTTGTAAACACACACACGCACACACACACGCACGCACGCACGCACACACACACACACACACACACACACACACACATATATATATATATTTGTATTTTTGTCTTTTTGTCCAAAACCACTTCCTAGTAGTCATTACCCTATTCCGCAGTAGGAACTCTTTACTCTCCATAAGCTAACCTGTCCCTGTCTAACTTATATACATAGAAGTTCTATAGTCCATATTGCACACGTTCCTCTGTAAAATTTTGACATAGGATGTATTAGCCCAAATAAATTAAAGGGTCTCCAGCGGGTAACTACTCAACATGTTTTGGAGCCTTTTACCAGTACATGTCTCTATGAGTAGCGGCTCCTTGTCTGAGCTAAATATTCAGCAAAGACAACCCACATAATAATGAATAAATATGAACGTGGCAATTGATGAATTAGCTAAATATGTGAAGTTTTGCTTATAAATGCAGAGCTTCATATCAAAGATGAATACCTGTCAAACAAACCATAATTACCAAATTTACATAGGACAGGTTCAGAAAAGAACAATTTGACTTACCCCTGAACCAATATGTACCCTTTCTAGCTGGACAGCTTATCCTAGTTAAACCATCCGCCAATGTTTAACTGAAGTGGAAACAAGCTGGGGCATTATATTCAGTTCCAGTGATTGTAAAATAAACAGTTGCAGCTAGACCACCTGTACAAACCAAGGGAAATCCTAACAAGGACTGCAACAATGTACATCCTGCACCAGCGATGTAAAACAAACTCCATGATGACACCTACTCCTCAAACAATTAAGCTCTATTTAACTGCCAACCCTGAGTCAATGTGTCCACTTAATGTGTCAGGTTTGTGACACTTGAGAAAATACTGCCAAGTTTGAGTAATTTTTTAATATTGAGTAAATTTGCATTTAGGCATATCAGAAAAGAATGGAAGTCATTAGCATTTATGCCAAAAACATGCTATCAAAACAATTTTTCTTAACAGGATTTTAAGTACAATTAGGCACACATGCAACTGTCGTAGGCCGCTTCTTGCTACCTGTAGCCCCTGGGGGGTTTACCTAACAGAAAACATGTACGCCTAAAATGTCTGATAGTGAATATTCAAACAGAAAGATGCCAAAAGATAAAGTTAAGTAGCAAAACAGACAAGTCTAAAAATTGTAAATTATTGTGGCCAAACTTTCTAATAATCTTTGGATGTTAACAGCAGAATTATAGGGCAAGTCAGAAAAGAATGAAAGTCATTTGGTTTAAACGTATTTTATTTCCAAAAGAAAAACAATTGGGAAGAAGGGCAAAGCCCTATATTAATCCCTCTTGTGGAGAAAAGACGGAAACACAGGACTGACTTGACAGCACAACTCCAATGAACCACCGTTCATAAAGTCCAAGGGGACTTGATGAGCAGCGTGGTCGGAAAAACAAACGGAAGGATAGACGCCACCAGAACAAACACAGATAGCGGGGCTCATAAACTTGTCAATATTGCCAGTATATATTATTAATTTGCATTTTCGAATTATCGATATGAATGATTAAGTTACAGTTTCACCTTGGAATCGTTTACTTTTTTCAATAAACTCTTGCACAGATAAAAATATGATAATATTGTCCTCGAGACTGCAAGAAGCACTGCCAAACAAAATTGTGTTAATGGAAAATGGAGCCAAACGACCAATGGTTGTATGTAATGCATCTCGAGCGACAATGTAATTTGGACAGGTGAGAAAGTAGTGCCAGTGAAAGTCATTTGTATTTATGTCAAGAGAATTCAATGAAAATATTAACCAGATATCAAGTACAATTAGGCAAGCTTGTAACTGTCGTAGGCCGCTTCTTGCTACCTGTAGCCCCTGGGGGGGTTTACCTAACAGAAAACAAGCTAGCCAAAAATGTCTGAAAGGTGAACATTTAAACATAATGATGTCAAAAAATAAAATTAAGTAGCAAAACAGGCAAGTCTAAAATCTCTAAAATTATTGAAAACCAAACTTTCTAACCATCTCGGGATATTTACAGCAAAATTTGTAGAAATATTTGATCAAAAGTATACCTTTGAATCCTCTTGACTCAAGTTTATTGTATATAAATTTGGTTCTTGATGCAAAGTCCTGAAATTTAGAACAAATACGACCAAATCTCAAAATCTGTGACAAAAATGTATTATATCCAATAGTCTCCAAAATATTACTGTCCGGGAAAGGATAATTAACTACTTCAAAGTTAAACTCATCTATTTTGTGATAGACTTTAATACAAAACCTGTCATTAGTGACCTGAATATCCAAGTCCAAAAACACATCTCTGAAACCATCTGAATTGTTAGCCTCCAAAGGGATATCTTTTGGGTAAATTTGTTCAGCAATTTAATATATATAATGTCAAGGTGGGGCATCCTTTGAACAAATACAGCAACATTTGCAACTGTTTTCCCCTCTTGGTAATATATTGCATAGGTACCATATATGTCAAGTAAACATATATAGTGGCAGGGGTCATAGATCCTTTAGATCATCGTGCAAAGTGTCGAGTTCAAATCCTAAATTTGAACATTTTAAACATAATGTGAGAGACCAAAATGAAAAATTTAAAATCACAAAGATGCTTTGCTGCATAACACAAACCATACTTTCAAAACGTAATAGCAAAATTCGTTTCAAAAATATACTTTTTTCTTTTAAATCTTTGAATGGACAAACATGTTTATTCCCGTCTGCTTTTTGTTCTTGAAACTTTTATTCTTATTATTTTATTGGTAATATTTCTTTTCACAATAAATTCCTCTAGTGTGTTTTTAAAGCGTGAAACATCAGAAAATGACTGTAGATAGCACAAGCATGCACAATTATTAAAAAGCAGACGACACACACATAACACACCGTTAACTCGTCGTTTGTATTTAATGTTGAATATGAAGAAATTACCATTACCATAGTTGTTTGTGTCATATCTCTTTAAGTGCCAAATTTTGGACTGTGTCATCAGCTTTTCTGAGATCCTAATGATAATTCAGACTAGCTTGAATTTAGTTAATTGACTTAAGACGTGATTGGCACTGAAAGAGATATATCTGCATTCTTGTAACTGTTGCTCTTTCTCAACAGGTCCAGATACTACTTATTGCAGTCAAGGCTGTGGTTGCACTCATTGTTGGTTGCGAGTACTCATGGATGATTAACGCTTTCAAAATGTTATATTGCACTTGCCTTATTGTTGCGTTCGTTCCCTCATACTGGGTCATCTCCTACAGGCATAGCAGAAAAACCATCCAAAGCAACATTTAACTTGAGTTCACCAAATGCATGACAAGCTAAGTCGCTGAAGCTGGGAATTATTTATGGATTGCAATGTGGAGTAAATAGAGCAACCTGCATAAGTAGACAATCAAGACATTAATTCTTGTTGGATATTTTGTGTTATCTTATTTTACAGTATGTGCTCCGATTTATCATTTATGGGCGAACTGCTGTTAAACTCTACATAGTAGTGGTTTTTTAAATAGCTTCCTGTGGACATAAAACTTTTTGTAAGCTGCAACAACAGGACCAGTGTGACAATATGAAAAAAATAGGTTGTATGTACGATGAAACAACTCATCTTCAAAATCGAGCAGTCCAACATAATGATGAATATTGTTTGTTTGTTGTTGTTGTTCTTTTACTCCCGGGTTACAACTTTCATGTTTTATATAAAATGAAAGTTACTATCGGCCGCATGCGCACACTAGAGGATTGGGTGTATTCCTCGTTTAAGGATGTTTAATGTAGCTGTAATTCGTCGTATTCGTCTTCTGATGAAGGTCCAAATAGCTTGATGTGCACAGATGGCAAGCAGTTTTAGCATTTAATCCGTAAGTATATAGTTTTGAAAAATAGTTTTCACACATATGAAGAATTTTAATACACATACATTAGGATATTACATAAATACAAAACATTTTATGTAAGTGTAAGAATACTTTTTTGCACAGGTGTGTAAATCTTTACAAATGTAAGAAAAGGTTTATATGAAAGGATTTACACACAACACACACACACACACACACACACACACACACACACACACAACATATCTGGTAGGGCTGTTTCACTAATATAAGCTATCCAGCTAGAAAGGCCACATATTGGTTCAGGGATAAGTCAAATTGTACTTATCTGAGCCTACACTGTACAAATTTAGTAATTATGTTTGGTTTGACAGGTATTCTTCACTCACAATGAATCGCTGCATTTATAAGCAAAACTTCACGTTTTTAACTAATTCATCATTTGCCACGTTCATATTTATTCATTGTTATGGGGTTGTTTTTTGCTGAATATTTAGCTTAGACAAGGAGGCTTTACTCAGAGAGATGTGCAGGTATAGGCCCCGTAACATGTTCTGAGTATTTACCTGCTGAAGACCCTCAAATTTATTTGGGCTAATACAGCCTATGTCAAAATTCTACAGAAGAACGTGCACAATATGGACAATAGTACTTCCATATGTATATAGGTCACACAGTAACAGGTCAGCTTATGGAGAATAAAGAGTTCAGACTGGAATATAGGGTAATGACTACAAGGAAGTGGTTCTGGACAAAAAGACACAAATACAATATATATATATATATATATATATATATATATATATATATATATATATATATATATATATATATATATATATATATATATATATATATATATATATATATATATACATATACACACACACACACACATATATATATATATATATATATATATATATATATATATATATATATATATATATATATAACTGGATTAAATGCTAAAACGGCTTGCCATATATGTGACCAAACAGGTGTGAGTAGGCATATATAAGCCAGCAGCCTGCACATGGCAAAGTTCAGGATAACAGCATGTTGATGTAGGCTGACTGGTAAATACGTTCGGTGGCACCTATGTCTAGTTTCAGTGGCAGAAGAAGAGGAACTGCACCAGGCAACGATGGAGGGCAGCGCTGCTGACTGCCAGGTTTTTGAGACCCTGCGGTGGCTGACAGCATATACAAGCAGGTCATTCAATTCAACACTGAAGAATGACACCACACAGTGTAGTAGACTTGCTAAGAGAGTGTACACTGCATTTTATAACGCAAAGGTCCCACTTGGCAGAGGTGTTCCTTGGGGCAAAATGAAAAAAAAATCAAAGAGACACTTTGTCTCTATGCTGACTCATCTAATTAGCATATATTATGCGAATTAGCACCTGAAAAAAAGAAGTACATACGTTGTTAACAAGAAAACAGAAGGAAACAGGTGAGTAGTGGCACCTGGCTAATTTGAGGGTCAGGAATCATTTGGGGGGTTATTTTGACAACTGGCGGCCATTTTGACCTTTGAAAACAACAGGGCTGCTTTACATTTCCTTTTCCTCAGCCACTGTTCACCACTTCAGACATGTATGAGCTAGAAACGTGTATTATACAAATATTCCTACTATTTGGGATGGGTGGGGTGGGGGACTCAGCTTTGGCATTGCATTGGTAGTAGAATGCCATTAATAGTACTCACAGTCTTCTTAATAACATAGATTATGCTAATTGGCACCTGAAAGAAAGTGGTACAGAAATCATTAGTTTGTCACAGAAGGGAATGTGTGAATAGTCCCAAACGGTCTAATTTAAAGGTCAAGGGTATATTTTGGGGGTTACTTTGACCATTGGTAGCAATTTTGACCCTTAAAAACCCAGATGGCCGCTGTACATTGTCTTTTCTTCAGGTATCATGCATCACTAATTATAATATACCAGCTAGAAAGGGTACATACGTGCTCAGGGGTGAGTCAAATTATTCTTTTCTGAATTTGTTCTATGTGAATTTAATAATTGTGTTTGGTTTGATAAGTATTCTTTATTCATATCAAAGCTCTGCATTTATAAGCAAAGCCACACTTATTCAGCTAATGTATCATTTGACACGCTCATATTTTTTCATTATAATGTGGGTTGTAATTGCCGAATATTTAGCTTTGCCAAAGAGCGGCTACTCACAGAGAGAGAGAGAGAGATGTACGGGAACAGGCTGCGAAACATGTTCTGAGTAGTTACCCGCTGGAGACCCTTTAATTTATTTGGGCTATGCAGCCTATGTCAATATTCTACATACGAACATCTGCAATATGGACAATGGTACTTCCATATTTATATATGTTATACAGTGACAAGTTAGCATATGGAGTGTGAAGAATTTGGACTGCTGAATGGGGTAACAACTACCAGGAAGTGGTTTTGGACGAAAGGCACAAATATAATACTGTAATGGGAAACATAATTTGGGTGGGGAAGAGGCACATCTCACTTTTTCCACACGCTCACATCCAATAATCACAAATGGTTAATAATGCCAGTAAAATAGTACATTTATTAAGCATAAAGTTGTTTGTCAATGATTTACCAGTTTTACCACATTGATCTGAGTTTAGATATGCTCAACCCAACACTGGTGGGTTTAGTTACAAAAATGGAAGCACAGCAAGCTCAATTTGATATGAACCCAATGCTCAAAATAGTTGGACTCAATGTTCAATCCAACTCTAGTGGGTTAATTACAAAACTAGAACACAAGTAAGCTGAAGGTGATCTAGATCTCATACTCAACCAAACACTAATGGGTTCATTTCAACATTACAGACAGCAAGCACAATATAATACGGACCCAATATTCCAAAATGTTGGACCCAATGTTCAACCAAACACTAATGGGTTCATTTCAACATTACAGACAGCAAGCACAATATAATACGGACCCAATATTCCAAAATGTTGGACCCAATGTTCAACCAAACACTAATGGGTTCATTTCAACATTACAGCCAGCAAGCACAATATAATACGAACCCAATATTCCAAATAGTTGGACCCAATGTTCAACCCAACACTAAGGGTATAATTACGCATCAATCTTTAAGTCATCATTGTGTTTGGTCCCATTGTTCAATTGGTTGGACCCAATGGGTTAATATCACATCAATCTTTAAGTAACCATTGCATTTGGTCCCAATGCCTCAATTGGTTGGACCCAATGTTCCAAATAGTTGGACCCAATGGGTTAATATCACATCATTCTTTAAGTCATCATTGTATTTGGTCCCAATGCCTCAATTGGTTGGACCCAATGAGTTTATATCACATCAACCTTTAAGTCGTCATTGTGTTTGGTCCTATTGCTTCCATTGGTTGGACCCAATGGGTTAATATCACATCAAACTTTAAGTCATCATTGCGTTTGGTCTCAATGAATAATGGGGAAAGGAATAGATTTGAGTTTTAAACTTGTGCCTGTTCCAGTGTATCATCAGTGGGTTGGGTGCTGGCCCCTTTACCATCAGTGCCTGCCATGGTCCCTTTCCTGCAGCTCCGACCTGTTCGCTGTCCAGCCCAGCACTGCTCCCGTGGCGATGGTTAGCGTGCCTATTATAGGTAACCCAGTGTCAACACTATGTATATGTAATGAGCATGCCTGGTTCTACCAGAACTTACCTCTTTTGACTACTAAATGCTCTTTATTTAATGCTCAAGCACAATACGGGCAGTTGCCCACATTATAATAAAAAATAAAATGGAAGTTTGAGAAATTCATTTAACTTTTGTGGTGGTTTTGATGTGAGCATGGCCATGGACCCAATTGTCAGCCTCTGCAACCAAACACCACCCAGGCTCATACTTGCTGGCACATCGCAAACCTCCTAAGTACATCTGACCCATCATAATTCACATAGAAAATAAATGAACAGATAAATTGTTGCTGAACAATGAACAGTACATTTATGTTACACTGATAACAACATACTAGATATTAACATTCTCTATGAAAACTTCACAAGCCCACTTGGACCCAATAACACGCCCCCTTCCCTTGGACCCATCTTACCCGTACTGTTAGAAAAAAAGACAAATGAATGTGTCCTCTTCCCAATAAACACAATGCATGTTCAGACAACCTTGTACACTCTCATTGTATCAACAAAAACTCACTTTTAGTTAGTTTGGCTTTTGGACTTAATCCCAATGATAACCAAGGTTTCCTGGCACTATTCTCTGTCAGCGGCAGCAACAGGAGAGTGATATCCGGGATAATGACCACTATAGTCAAGTGGATCCCCTTATTTGATGCCATTATGTCATAAGAATGTCAAATACGTCTAGGACAAGCTGTGTTGGTGTCAATTAACCACTTTTGATTTAAACACCCAGCACCTACTTGTACTGATGCACAGGGAAATTGTGCAACCAGGGTGTCATGCACACAACCCTGCTGTTGCAGCTCACAGAAAAAGAAAAGAAGAAAAAACACTCAACCAAACAAACAACAGAACAAAAAATAATAATCTGTGCACCATTTATCCTACGCATTACAATACCTTAGTTCTTAACGACCATTTAAAAAGTAGCAAGAGTCTAATGTTAATTTCGCTGCTCAGAGTGCACTACTTTAGACATAAATAGGCTAGAAACATACATAAATAATACATTAATACCATGATACAACAATCTGTACTAATGGGGGGCGGGGGGGATTCTGGCATCACATTGAAGATAAATTGTTCATAGTGCAAGGCAAAAGCCAATATGCACTTTACTCATATAGAACCTGCATGATGGCATAATGTATGCTAATTGAGACAGTTCAACGATATGCATTCAGAAATGAGAATTATTAATGATTTGTGAATATGGCACATGCCAGGTCTCAGTTCTGACATCAGGGAACACGAAGAACACACACAGACGGGGTGTGTTATAAACAATCAACTTCCAGAACTTCAAAGCAATTCAGATTTTCTTTCACCTTCAATCACAAATGCAGAACTCATTAAAGGGCTCTCCATCCCCAAAATAGTATAAATTGGGTACTTCACATAGCTCTTGCACGAACGATTCTAAAGTTACCCAAAATGCGTGAAGAAAAGATTTTAACCAGCGGCCATCTTGAATTTGAAAGGTTAAAATGGGTGCTCATTATCGTAATAGCTTCAGAAAAGCATCCCTTGCCCTTAAATTAGTTAATTGCAACTATTCACACATATATGTTTGGTAATTGGTTGCAAAGATAGGCGGTCTATTGGTTTGGTGTTAATTTGCATAATTTATATTAATTAAATGACTTTAAGCATAGAGACAGAATGTCTCTTAGGATAATGTTTTTCAATATACCCCAGGGAAGACTTGTACCAAGTGGGACCTATGAAATACAGGGATCACCCCTTTTTACTTCTAACTGGTCTACTAGTACTGACTCCGAAAGCAATGGCTTTATAAATAAAACTCGCACAATTATCATTTTGTTGAAAATATTTTTATTGAGCATATATATATATATATATATATATATATATATATATATATATATATATATATATATATATATATATATAAAAGAGAATTCAAATATTATATTCAGCAATGATTGTTTTCCTTTTTACACAATTCCATGTGGGTATATTATTTTGCAATCATTAAATTGTTCAAAGTGTAACATGATTGTTTGTGAAAGAAACCAAAGATAACATCTTTAAGGCATAAAGAAATTATTTCCCTTGGACTATATTTATTGTACCAGTCCTCAAAATAAGACCAAAATGTGTCAACATACCTACACTCCGAATATCTATGTAGAATAGTGTCTTTTCCTGCGCACAAATAACATAGAATCCACAAGGCCCATTTTATATTGTCTTGAATTATGAACAACAAATCTATGCAAGATTGAAAATTGGAATGCTTGTAATAAACGTTCCATGGTGCATTTAAACGAAAGACTAAATATGCTTTACCATTCTTCATTTTCAATGCCAAATAGTTCACGTCATTTGTTAACACAAGAAGGAACATCTTTCAAGCTATGTGCAATGATACACCACTAGAAATCTTTACAAGGTATATGTTTAATATTTTTCACACTTCAGCCATGAAATATAAAGTAGAAAGGCCATCTCTAAAGTTTCCATAAGGTGAACGCAGTTTCTGTTTCCATTCTCTAGGAGTGGCTGATCTCAGTGAATTATATTCCAGGAGGTTTTATTTGTATGCCAAACTTAGCTTTTGCCTACGTAGGTAGACTGTGCCCCCTTTTGATTATTACACCCTGCCTCAGTACAGCACCAACATCACTTTCAGAATAGCAACACTGAGTCTGTCTACGCAGGCAAACTTAGCTTCTAAAATTTCTACACTCAAGAATTCTCCAGCATTATCCACGATATCCCCAATAAACCTAATGCCCTTGCTTTAGCAATGTTATAGAATATATAGTACTTCTATAAACTGTAGTGAAGGGATTGAAAACCAAACATTCAAAATCAAAACATCTCCATTGCAGTATTAGGATGGAAGTAACTTCGAAATTGCTTCCACGCTAAAATAAGATCATGATTTAACAAAGGTAAATGAAATTGGGTTACATCAAGATGACACCTACTCAAGAATAAACTGTCGATGTAAACATCACCCAATTGAGCTAAGTCACCTGTGTACCCAAGCGTTTATTTTAAAGTATAGACACATTTGTTTAACATGGATTGTGAAAGAAGTCAAGCATTGACCTGTAGAGTCACTTTCCATGGCACAGATGTTGCGGTATACTTCCTACCTTGTCTAAGGTGGAGGAAACTGAAAAACTCATAAAAAACTACTGTGCATGGTTAAAGTGGTAGGAACTTTTTCCACATGCTGCCCAGGACGAGAATCAGACCTGGGTCGCAGAGGTGAAAGGCGAGCATCTTACCGCTCAGCCAACCATATACCGTCATTTTTTAGACCTCCATTAATAATACCCTGATGCACAACTGTACTTTTAGCCTTTTTGGTTAGAATCACCCCACAAGAACAGATAAATATTAGATTGCACAGTTCTGATGATATTTATATTAGTATATATTAAAGATATAGGATACAGAAGTTTGGAAGTAGCAAGGCTTTTTAAAACTGTATTTCTTCCAATTAAATATGATTTTCTTGTTTTACAAACTTTCAAAATTTCTTTAAATGACTGCAATTTTATAGTATAGTTCAGAACACACATTTGATTCTCATCTTCATGAAAAATTGTGGCTAATGTAGAAAATTCACCTTCCCTCCAGAACACAGGTGAATCCCAAGCTTCAATAAACTTTTGCACTCCAAGCCAATCAACCACTGTTTTTTTTCATAACACAACATAATCCTGCGAAAAGAGAATCCCAAGCTTCAATAAACTTTTGCACTCCAAGCCAATAAACCACTGTTTTTTTTTTCATAACGCAACATAATCCTGAGATAAGTTTGAAATTATCTAACAACATAAATGGTAATTTATGGTCTGAAACATTGCAGGTGGTATCTTCAGAAACACTGAAACATGATCTTCTGGCCACTGACAACATCAATGAACATCAATCATTTATAACTTAAAATTACATACCAGCCCACCTGCAACTTAGTTGACAAAGAAAACTCAAGGTAATGCAGGTAAGCATCTGACCTCAAATCCCCATACCAGTGTAAAAGCTCACCAAAGACACCTGCTCTAAAAGCAAAAGTGGCCCACCTCGATGAAAACTATGTCCCAAAAAACTCTCCGCAATGTTCCCTGCCTTAAATACCAAAGACTAGTATCCGAACAAACATTTATGATGTAACACAAGTACAACTAGGCTTACAACATAAATAAATGCTGGACAATTAGTATGTTCCGGAACCAACTTCACTAAATTATGAAAAGAAGAAACAGGACATAAGGGAGAATTAGGTATCCTGACCAAAGGTAACTGATGAATACGATGACCAAACTGATTGGTCTTAGACCATGGCAAAGTAACTAAAAGACCAAAATCTGTGAAACAAATGTAACTTTTTGTCAACAGTTTAACCCCATCAGACCTAGGCAAAATGGAAGGAACTTCATTCAATTTCCTCTCCATTAAAAGGAAACCAACGCGCAATCTGTAAAGAATCCTCTTCATGCAAAATCTGTATATGCCCAATAATATAAGTGGAGTGATCGTGACTGCTTTCCGAGGACAGTTAGTATTTTAATGAGCCAAACCCTTCCACATAAATTTAACTTCAAAGGAATCTAAGAAGGTACACAGACTCAAACCCAGACAAAACATTTAACAATTTAACTCCATAAAGATAATTCCTGATGGAGATAGTGGACTTAAAGGAACTGCTCAAAAATTGAATATATCTACATGCCGTACCTAAAGAAGCAGGCAAATGTTGCAACTTGAAATACACACAAAACGAAATGAATGAACTCCACTGTTATTATATTAGAGGTGTATTTCATAAATTGTCGGTCTGTGGAAGTGCCCTACCGTGTCAATGTACAAGCCACACCTGCTATAACATCACCCTGGGTCCTTGGTCAACCTTTTTGGGGTTGCCCCGATGGCCTAGAGGTCAGTGTGTTCGACTTTACATTTGGCTAGGCGAGTGTGCCGAAGGTAGTGGTTTCGAATCCCATACAGGTCGACATAAAATTTATCATATTTTTCACTGTGAAAAAAAAATCTTCCTAGTGTCTGGAACAAAGGCAGCCCTCTGTGACAGCATACTGTCTCTGTGCAACGAATGCAACCCAGCATCTGCAATCAAGAAGGACAAAATTAAACTGTAATACTCAAATACATGCACAATATCACAACAAAGCTGCACCATGAAAAAGAAAAAGAAAGTTGTCAATAAGAATCCTATGCACACTGCTATCTACTGTATCTGCAACAAAACCTTCCACACGTACCATTCAGATGAGAAAATAAACTGTTCTTCTCTTACCACCACCTCTGCCATTAATGGACCCACAATATTGAAAAATTGCTGCTCACACATAAAGAAGCAAGCTCCCTCAACAATACAAAGATTCATCCCTGGATGTACCAGAGTTCAAAACTGAAACAGAACTTGCGTTATCACACCAAATTTGAATTCTGCATCCCTTGAGAAAAACACACCAGATCTTAAGAGCAAATATGATGGCTAATATCTCTGAGGCATTAATATGCAACTGCATCCCCATAACAAACCTTGGGAATTCAACATGAAAATACTGATTGTAAGAACTCAACAGACCTCCACACCCAGTACAACACGAGTCTGTAGAAAAATCAGCATCTGATTGAGACCAGACTGCCTGTGGTATCATTAAAATCCAATTCTACTCACACATATACTTGCGCCACCAACATATGTCTCTTAGAAAATACTCTGGAATGGGAACTGAGGTAATGAATATAAAGAACACAAATGCCGAAGCATCTTAGCTATAAAAACTCAATCGGCACATATAGACTTAGAAGCAAACTGCAGTTTTCCGATAATTGACTGCACATCTGCATCTGAGACCTGATCCTTCTCCATCCAACAATCTAAAATATCTCGAATCTCTGTCATCTTCTGAACAGGAATATCCATAGCCATAGACTCAGAACTAAGATGAATACCAAGATATTTCATCTATGTTGAAGGAGCAACTGCTTTGGACTCAGATGAACAAAAGCATCCGGCACCCTCACAGGAGTATCTGTACCCCCAAAATTATCTAAATAATTTACAATGTGAAAACCCTAACATGTAATAAATAAATATGCAATTGCATTTGTAACACTTTAACAAAAATACGTTGTGGAGTGCAGTCCAAATGGAAAACTTTATCCATAAGAAAATTGATTTCTTCATGAATATCCAAGGAACCCTATATATGCAGGACAAACTGCATCTTTTCTGCAAGCCCTACTCAGCTCACCTTTAAATAATAGACATCCAGGACCTAAAGAAGCAATATTATCAGTAAAATGAGCCGCAGAAGGGTAAGATAACTGCACATGTTCACCTAAATAAAAGTTCTAGTAAATGCCGTCGCCAATAAGCCTTCATAAATCAACAATGACAAACGTATTTCCATACAAATAAGCCTTTGGGATCAGTATTTAGCTGTGAAGTAACCAGCAGAGAAAACAAAGGATTGGAATCAAAGAGACCCTAAGTTGCTGCTAGATCCATCTCTATGGTAATAAAAGAATCAACACAATCATGAAAACAATGATAATTAATATGACTCCTTGGACTAAAACAATAGGAAAGCAATGACTATCCTCTGAATGTTCAAATAGTCATGAGTCAATAGTTTTACATTATTAGTGCCGCAATACATATTTGAGACGTCACTCGACTGAATATGGGCGAAATATATCTATGAACCTTTTAAATGCAACATTAATCGGCGTCAACATGCACAGCTAGCGAAGCTGGTTCAGGGTACAACAAAGCTGCAAGCCTGGCCAAAATACCAAGGAGAAACACTGGTAAAAACACAAATAAAACTGATCCATGCTTAGGATAATAAAAGTGGTGCAAAAAATCTTAGGTCTGGTTGTTTACTACGATTATTCTGGAAATTTGGCACACAGCAGTGGTCTCGCTTTCCCAAGTTGGCATATGGCACTGACCGTCTGATGCAGAGGTGTTACACCCCGATTTTCCCAATCCGTGAAGCACTGTTGAAAACGACGCCAGCGCCATCTATCGTACTGGAAAGGTCTATTGGACTCTTTGCTAGAATTGACTGAATGCTTGTTCACTACACCATGACTTCATGGTGAGTCTGTCAACAGAATTGATGAGAATAGGTCTATCATCAAAAAAGATATGACTATCTTCCATTTCACAAAAATTAGTTTGTCTATCGGCTAAATCAAACAAACCAGGACAACCATAAGAAGTTACATGTAATTTCAAAACATCAGTGCAGGGTTGACTACCATTAACTTCACCACCAAAACCTGCGTCATGCAACAAAACTACAAAAATTGAACAATCTTCACAACTGCGTAGTCATTTTAGAGAATCTTTCTTCTCATATTCACTCTTACCTGATGTTTACACTCTTCACCACACGCTTTTCATTGTCATTCAACCAACAAACATCACATGTTGGGTTTGAAATTTATGAATATGGGTCATGTTTTTCTGTACTATTTGATAAATACTTCATTGGCTATGTTGTGCTGTGGGCTGTGTTCTCAGACTCATAGTTATAATGGAGGTAGAGTGTGTTTATAATGTTCCAGATTCATAAATATCACAAAAACGATGTTGGCCTACTTTCTTCTGATGTTGTTAATTCAGCTGACTGACACGTCAGGAGAACTAAAAATCAATAGGCCTACTAGGTCTCTATTAATTTTTGGCAAAAGTAATACAATTTGGGTTTTTGAGTGGTTAGGCCTATACATTTTGGAAACATTATAGTCCTTAGTTAATGAAGAATATTTCAAAGGTTGAGAGAACCGGTTTAAACCACCAGTTGCCTTTTATTGGTGACTGCCTGTCTCAAGTCAGGAGTGAAATTTGTTTCTACACATTGGCATTGGAAGATGAACGATGATGCTTTGGTAACTCTGGAATCTCTTTGCTGCCTTTGTTGGGTTTGAAATTTATGAATATGGGTCATGTTTTTCTGTACTATATATGTTGCATAGTACGCTTCTTGCCACCAATATATACAACGTGAGGAAGCCGCTTTGAGCAGTTGCCTGTTTGATATGCTTAATTTACGAAATCAAACTGAATTTGCTTTAATATTAATGAAACCCTTACCTGATCCCTGTTTTGATTTACTTTTGGTATTCAAAACACGTGGCTCAATGTCCCATAAGGCATCTCCTCACACTCTATTACTATGCTCAATTTCATTTACTGTGGCAGTGTGCACGTCCAAAATAACACACTAGTTTATTTGTGTGTCATTCTACATTAGGTTCGTCAAATGCTTTATTTTATTCTTAACTTTATTCAGTCTCTAGTGCCCTCTGTTTAAATCGGTTAGCACACCATCAAGAAACCCTGCAACAAACAATGGCATATCTAAATCTTCACACTTCAAATCACGACTGTGGAGCTGTAAAGTTAGCATAATATGACGCCATTTCTTACGAATTCTCACATTATCCCCTGCTTTCTGCTTTCTACCAGTTTTAATGAATCTACTCTTATGCGTATTCTTTCTTACCTCTCATACACTTACTACCCTTGTGACTTTCCCGATACGATCAGGGTCAGAAGAGCCAGCGGATAAAGATAAATCAGAGTCACCATCAGAGTCCAAAATCTGGCTCTTCACTGTGCTTGGCACTGTTCATAACCTGTTTTTGGCCTTCCACCTGTTCCCTATTAGGAACCATTTGGTGTCACAGGCAGAAGCACCCTTGGGAAGTCCTGGTATCTCTAGCTGTCCAACAACCTGGGAAAGAGGGCATAGCACAAAATTCTGCTGCATATAATCACATCTAACACAGTCCCACTGTGTAACTTTTGCAAAGTCCTATCTGTTGGATTTTGCACAGAGAAGTCCTTCAGCAATGTAGCTGTATCAATGTGGGACTGTATAGTGCTGTGGAGTTATTTTTACTCCTCTGGGATCTTATTAGTGGCAGTCCTCATGCAGATTCGTGAAGGAAGATGTTTTTCTTTGGATACCCATTTATTCTGCCAAGACCTATGACACCAGTTAAATGCATCAACCATGAGCTCTCTGTCCACGCTGTCTCTTGCATCTCCATGCGTCTCCTGCCTCCTGTATCCCGGCATCCGCATGGACCTCATGGCTGTTGGCTCCACCTACTCTAACCGTATTGGCTCACTTGGTTGATGATCCCGCATCTCATTAACATGGAGTGCCAACTCCACTACATCCCCCAGATTACAGAGGAAAAAATGATACAAGTCATTTTTCTTAATTAATGAAACAAAGTAACCTCTAATTGTCGAAACCACTGAGCTCGAGATGTGGGACTTGCAACTGTATTTATCAATAGAAACCAAGCTAGTTGTTCAATAACAATTCACCAGTTTTTTTTTAAAATAAAAGATCAAAGAGTATTTAGTAGCTGAGAGAATATCCTCTTTTCCTTTTTGCCACAGTTCCATCTCCGTGTCAACAGTCAGTATTTGGCGGCCCACTAGTTCTTTTGACCTGATTGTAATCCCATATTTGGCAAATAAGTGGAGCAGATAGTGAAAAGTTCCTTCATTTGCGCATGATGACCACAAAGTTTGTTTGTCAGGCAGCTATTTCACATGCAATAAATTGTTTTCCACTGTTCGGCAATTCTATGATCTCTCAGTTCTAACATTGTCACTTCTTCGCATTGCAGAGTACGTCTTTACTCCCAACATAGGTGTGCACGTATATATTCTGAAGGCACCAACTTAATATTCTACTTTAAACTATACAGAACACTCTACCTTATATAAAAATAAGATATATATTACGTAAACAATCAAAACTATATCAATTAAAGTCGAGGAACAACCAATAGTAATAAATGTCACACAAAAATCCAGTATTCACCTTATAAGTGATACCTTGACAGACTAATCAGATGAGACTTTTCATGACTAAAAATTCCTGGTAACCAGGGAATCTGTTAGTGCTCTATTAGCCGTTATAGGGTTAATATTTAATGACCTACACTAACGGGTATTACACACGTGACTATGCCTGCTCACACTCTTCTATGTGAGGAGATTCCTCTGTAGTTGGATGTGTATGACCGGAATCTGTGGCTTCACTACTAGCCTCTACACTGTCACTTCAAGATTTATTGGGGAACAAAGTTGGTATGCGTATGTTGTGTGCTTTAGCATATGTGCGCCTGACTGGCCACTTGCTCATTCCCCTGGCAGGAAAAGCTAGTTCATTAATACATTCTCCCTGATCCTGACTAATAAATTTGATTTGGGACAAATTCGTGTTGTTTTCTCCTGCTACCTGCATTGAAAACGCGATTGGTAGTGCATCACTGCTGGGGGGAATCATCTGCCGCTGGGTGGCATGACAATAAGTTGCATATCACCATGGACTTCCCTCTTTTGTAACAGTGCGGAATGAATACTCAGACAATTGCTACTTATTTGCTGTGTGGGTGGTTCGGTTTTGCCTTCATAATATGGACAATCGCTGAATGAACTGTGTATAACTGAAAATGGGTTGGCTTTAGTAAATATTCCAAATCCCCAAATTCACTGCTATTTCCATTGGGCTGTATCGTTTGCATGCATCAGGTAATGATTTTGAACTGTAACCTATCAGATACATTTTTTCACCCGATGCTGGCCATAGACTGCTACCGGTCGCTATGCATTATGTGTAATAGAATAGTACGTATTTTCTGTATTAGGAAGGCATTGCTAGTAGCGCGGACTTGATATTAACTCTTGAATTTTCTCAAAATTTTGCTCATGCCCTTCTGACCATTCAAATTTTGTGTTGCGCTTTGTCAGCTGATGAATAGGATGCAAAAGTGTTTGCAATTGAGGGATCCACGCACTAAGCCATTGTACCATACCACCAAATCCCCTGATTTCACTCACGTTTTGGGGCACTGTAATTTTCGTTTGGCTTCTATGCGATCTTTGAGAGAAGAGATATAAAGTCCTCCATCCTGTACAATAAGGCTGTGCCCCATGTAGACTAATTGTTTACACACCAGCTGACATTTATATGGTGAGCTTTCAGGCCAATTTCTTGAAGAACTTTGAAAATAATTTGAAGATGTTTCAAATAGTCCATCTCATTTCGTGAATATATAAGTAAATCATCCATTATTGAAAAGCAAAATTCACGGGCACTTTCTATGCTCTTTTGTAATAGATCCACACAAAATATCTGCCAGACCAGTGAGGCAATAGTCAAACCCATAGGCAAGTGATCGTGGACGTATGCTCTACCTGCAAAATAATTGGCAACTCCAGTATGTTTTCTGCTTTTTTTTGCTGAGATGGAGTGCAAAATAGCCTTTATATAAATCTATAGTGTTTAGAATGGTAGCCCCGGATCCCTCTAGAATCTGTATGGCTTCTTTAATTAATGGAAAAGGAAAGTTTTGCTTTTCAACTCGATTGTTGAGATATCGAAAGTCAGACCTTTCCTGTGAAAAAACGCCTAACTGGACAAGTTTCTTGACTTTTCTGTCTACATGCTCTTTCTGTGTCTGGCTTATAAAGTATGGACGAATGTAGAAAGGACTTTTGTCACTGAGCTCGAAGTCAACATCACTGAGCTCAAAGTCACTAATTTCCCCATAGAGAGAGAATGCAGCGGCATTCTCTCTTAATAGACTTTTAACTTCATTTTGTTTTCTGCTGAGAATGTGCAACTTTCTAACTTAATGTGCACCCTTATTATCTCTTCATTTGTCATTTCTAATCTGAGATCTGTAGGGTCTAAGTAGGGGAATGGCTTTAGGTGCGTCTCTCTTACGTTTTCCCTCTCTGTGGGTAGCTTTGAATTGGTGTTGTTTTCCGCAGGCTCAGTAATCTGAATATTTTCACAGGCTTGCAGTGGTACCACCTTTTACTTGTGTTACATATACCTGATCTACGTCTGTGCTGTCTCAAAACAATGTGGTGAACCTTTCCCCGATAGCAACATGTGTCACAGGGAATTACCATCGCCAAAAGCACGAAGGTTTATATACCCTATTGGCTTGGTGGACTGGATTCTTGTCAATGACGTTATAAACAAAAATGTTGGTGTGACCTTTCCTTAGTTTCACTATCATATCCTGGGGAGCAAAGGGTCTAAGGAACTTTTTCACTTGAACTAGAAGTTCCCTGTTCTTTATGAAAGTTGGTAGCTTAGCTTTAAGTGTTAGAGTCATGCTTTCCCCTGGCCTAGCAGTATAATTTCGAAAAGTGTGAAGTTGTACCCTCCTAGCCTTGAACTTTACGATTTGTGAATGAAAATCAAGCTTTGCAACATTTTTTTTAGCGAATGTGTCCCTAGCATTATGTCTAGCCCTTCTAAATTGCAAACTATCAGGGCCATGATATTAAATTCATGATTTTGAATTTTGATCGCAAATTGTATTGCTGATTGACTGATGAGACAGTCCCCATTCCCTACCGTGAATCTCAATAGATCCACTGGCATTCTCTTTTGCTTCGACAAAAATGTGGATTGATCTATGGTCTGTTCACTGATCAGCATTTTTGTAGCCCCTGAGTTGACTAGTAGTACTAAGTTTTTTGTTTGTTTGGGAGGGTTCCCAATTCCATATTCTTCTTGGTTAATTTTATTTCATATTCACTCATTTCTTTTTCCTCATCTAATCTAAATGTATCATTTTCCGCATTAGATCTCACATGTACACAAGTACTCCTCTATTTGCATCATATTTACATTGCGAATCTGTCAAATCAAAATGCCAAGAAGCATTCATGGCACTTTTTATCCTCTGGCCATCTAAAAATGTGGTTGTCTTGCAATGTTTTGTACATTCTCGGTATTTTGAAAAGGATGCAAACCCTGATTTTGTGGATGCATATACATGTATGAGTTGGTAGTGTAATGAGTTGGCTTTCACGTTTGGTGAGCACTGTAGAGAGCATTGCGCACTCTTTGTGGGCAGTTTCTGTGCTGATATAATGGGGAATCCCGGTAAAACACCTTCCATGTGACCTACTGTTATTAAAGTGCCCACAACCTCTACCTCTTTTGCGTGCTCTGCCCCTGGATAAATTTCTGCCTCTCCTGCCTGGGATGCAACCCCTAGGCTTGTACCACTCATGGGACCTTTCCCGGCTCCTATCACTACTCCTTTCCCTGCTCCTATGCTTGTAGTTCCTACGTTTGGTCTCACTTCCTGAACTGTCTCTACTTTTATTATTTGCTTGCCTCACTTTGTTCCTGCTTTCTCTATCTTCAGCTTCTCTACATTTCATGTCCCTGTCTACTTTTAAGCTTGCTATTTCTTCGACTAATGTTTGAACTGTGTCATTTAACGTGTCGTTGCATTGAAACAAAACTTCTTTATGGAAGTTTTCTGCAAGTCCAGATATTGTTGTTCTAGTTGGGATGTGTCTTCCAAATTTATGGGCCTGGCCATCATTACTGAAATTTTGGCATCCGCCGGTAACCTGTTCAAAAATTGGTCTAGGACCATTGTTTCGTCTGCATAATTTAATCTATCAGCCAGCCGTCTAAGGCATGACAAATAAGTGTCAACTGATTCCCCACTCTTATGGGTACAGTTTCTAAATGCCCTTAATGCAGCTTCCCTCATCTGCACATCCCAAAACCTGGTTCAAAATTTAGATTCTAGATCATCCCACTGGTCGTCCCTAATGCTTTCCGCCCAAAGCCTGGCCTGTCCGCACAATGTGGTGCGAAATCTGGCCAGTTTGTCCTCCTGCTTTACATTTTGGATCTTACAGTAATCATTGAAATTCAACAAATGCGTGTCATGCAGTCATATCCAACTTCTGCCCCTCGAATTTTGAAGGGAGGAAGTCCGCTACTCTAAAATTTGCTATTTTTGATGGGGGACTTGGATCTGTGTCCACTCTTAGTTTGGTACCAGTGACGCACACAAAAATATCACAATAATGAAAACTCTGATGCACTGCATGTGAACTCAAAAATTCTGCACCTGTGTAAAAATCTCCTGATGTGTCACTTGATCAATATGCATAATTGTTTCAATTGAAGGGTTTAATGGTGCGTTATGTTGAAACATGCACACCTACCTATTTTGGGGGGGGGGGTTTGTTTTTTTTTTTTTTTTGTTGCCGGGAGCACAATAGAATACGCCAAGCCTATTTCATTGGTTCCTCCACATATTAGCGCCTTCCTTGTGATAAAGAAATCCATTCACTTTGTCATGTTTTTCTCGCGTATTGCCATTCGAAACCTTGCCACTCATGTAACATATTTTTTATTTTGTGGAGGTAACTAGCCCACTGAAAGATAGTTGGCTCACCCTTGAACTGCAATAAACTGATCGAAACACAAAACCGAAACTTCCTGATGGGTGAGTGCGGGCGAGTGGTATCGGGACATACTGCACACAGCGAGACAAATAATTTTATATGACCGATCAACCAGCTAAAAGCAGAGTGCAGAGTCGCTTTTCGCAGTCATTTAAAAGTAATCTGATTATTTTACCCCCCTGATGGTCAAATTTTTAAAGTTTTTTTTTTCTGTCCCCTCGCTCAGTGTACTTCGAAACACCCCCGTATGAAGTGGGCAAGTCCGTGCGTGTGCAATGTGCCAGTCTTCCAGTTCCACAAAATGCGACAGCGCTACAGACAATACCAGTTTTAGTGGAGGCGTGTGCTTCATATAAATTTACTTCAAGGTCAACATTTAATGCTATTCACCGTTTCACATTCAGGTAAAGGCACATATAATTATTGAAGGCAGATATAATTATTTACGCTGAATTGAATCCCCGCTTTTATAGTTTGCGGCATATTTATAGCCAAGTGGTCCAGTGTTAGGATTCCTCGATCGTCATGTGTATTTTTTGCCAGTAAACATTAAAAGCAAATTGGTCTTGGATAAGACAAGACTGTAGAAAGGGTTGTAAGCCTTTATAATGTATACAATGCCATGATTCTAAGTAACGATTTACGCATAGGTTGAAATCGCCTTTATTGAAAACACACTGAGGCTCACGTCCATCGCCAGTTGCCGTTTTGACAATCGCCACATTTTATCGTCTCTTATTTTTTTTTTATCACACTCTGAGAAAGAAAACATGAGCCCATCGATTTAATTATCTACATGGCCGTTTGATCACCACAACAAACCAATTAATCAGTCCTAAGCTTGTCAGGCAGTTTATACAAGAATTGGTAGCAGCGCACCTCAAAATCAGTTGGTCGCTTGTCGTTGCTACGGTCCTGGATTGTGTAAAGCAGCCGACTGCTATCCAAACTTTGGCGGACTAATTAGCATACATTTGTACACAGACATGCTCATGCTACAGCCTGCTAAAACATGGTCATGTTTTTTCCCTTTTTTATCACATAAATTTGGCTTTTTTAGTATTCATGTTTGGTGATTAGAAAGTTAAGGTGCCAAACTTTACGGAAATGGAAAAAACTCATTTTCTGTCGGGTCATGATTTTGCCGTTATAGCTCAATCCCCTCCGCTACCTTAAATGCAGATATCTGTATTTAGAAATACAGATATCTCTATAACTAGGGTTACCTGGAGTGTCCCCGTGCAATTTCGAAGCAATTGGCCAAGTGATTTTAGAGATTTTGTGAGATTTAGCTAAAAAAAATCAGGTGGTGCTGAACAAAATAAGAACTAGGATTCTCTAGGAGTGACCCGTGTGATATCAAAACAATCAGGCAAGCGGTTTTAGAGAAGATTTTATAAGATTTGCAGCTTAATCTGAGTGGCGGTTTTGATAGTCTGTGCTCAGCTAACCATTCATAAACTGTAGTGCTCAATGCCACCTAGTGTACAAGTTTCTTTGACCCTACCACACGGAACATTTCCACCGAGTTTCAGCATGATCTGAATGACGGTTTGGAGCAAAAGTCGAAAATAGCAAAGACACACATAAATCATTTTAAAAAGTTGTTGTTGTTGTTGTTGTTGTTGTTGTTGTTGTTGTTGTTGTTGTTGTTGTTATTTTAAATCAGAGGTCCACCTCCTGAAGAAATTAGGATCTAGGGGTTCCCAGAAGTATCCAATTCTAAGCAATTGGCCAAGTGGTTTCAGAGAAGATTTGTTTTACGATTTTGCCAAATATCAGGTGGTACTGAACAAATTAAGAAGTATGTGTCTATAGGAGTGTCCCTGTGTGAAATCAAAGCAATCGGGTGAGCAGTTTTAGAGAAGATTTTTTACGATTTGCAGCTGAATCTGAGTGATGGTTCTGGAGAAAAAGTCAAAAATTGCGAAAACACAGACCAAAAAATCATGAAAAATAGAAAATAATTGCACCGCCACCCGATGAACAAATTAAGGACTAGGAGTCGCTAGGAGTGTCCCTGTGGCATATCAAAGCAATCAGGTGAGCGGTGTTGGATAAGATTTTTTACGATTTGCCCCCCCCCCCAAAAAAAGAGACAAATTTTTTAAAAATCCAAAAATCACAGGAGCACAACCATTTGAACTAACCTGCTAAAGACCCACCCAATGTACATTGCCACCAAATTTGAGGTCAAACTGGATAAAGGTTTCGGAGGAGAGGTCGATATTATGAATAAGCATTAGAATGCCCATTGACTTACACAGGAAAGGTGCATTTATTGATGAGTACCCTAATTGAAAAAAAAATCAGGAGTGCACAGCAGTGCCATATAGTGAACAACTTTGTATGACCCTTCCAGAAGGAACATACCCACAAAGCAGTACGTAGTAATCAAAAGGAAAGCTGCATTTACCGATAAGTGTCCGAATTGAAAAAAAAACGTTAA
Organism: Hermodice carunculata; assembly: GCA_964020975.1. Classification (NCBI taxonomy): domain Eukaryota; kingdom Metazoa; phylum Annelida; class Polychaeta; order Eunicida; family Amphinomidae; genus Hermodice; species Hermodice carunculata. The sequence goes on along the minus strand of OZ026612.1, from coordinate 135,154,952 downwards.
AATCCACAGCAGTGGTACCTTGTGAACACCCATTTTTGACCCTTCTACAAGGAACTTATCCTCAAAGTTTTACCTTCATCTGAGTGACGGGTCTGGAGAAGAAGTCAAAGATAGCAAAAACACGCCAAAAATCATTAAAAAATGGGAAAAATCAAAGCGCCACCTGGGGAACAAATTAGGAACTAGGAGTCCCTATGAGTGTTCCTGTGTGATATGAAAGCAATCAGGTGAGCGGTTTTAGAGTAGGAGATTTTTAAAGATTTGTCCTCCCAAAATAACAAAGATAATTATCATAAAAATATGAAAAATCACTGGAGCGTAAAACATGGTAAAGACCCACCCAAGGCACATCCCTACTAAGTTTGAAGTGGATCTGGCTGACGTTTTATTTTAGAAGAAGTCGAAATGGAAATGTTGACGCACGGCGCATGGACAACGGACGGAAAACCATAAGATAAGCTCAGCTGACTGACAAGTCAGCTGAGCTTAAAATAATAATGTAAAGCAGTAGAAGGAGCAGAATCGTAGCATCACCTGGTGAGTAATAAAGGTGTAGGGATCATCGGAAGTGTCCCTATGCAACTTCGAAGCATGCAAGCAATTGGTAACGCGGTCTCCGTGAAAACAAAAATGCAAAAAAGGAGCAAATATGTAAACAAGATCAAAAATCCCTGGAGAGTAATCATCAAACATGGAAAAAACCTCCCAAGGTATATCCACACCAAGTTTTACGCGAATGTAGCTGAAGGTTTTGGAGAAGCCGAAAATATGAATTCCTTTGGTAATTCCCATTGACAAACATAACAGTCAAAAGGAACGTATAAATAAACTGAGAAGTACCGATATCAAAAAAAGGTTCAGAATCAGGAATAAAGAACATGACCAACTAGTGGACAACTGGATTTGACCCTTCCACAAGGTATATTTCCCGTAAACTTCAGAACAATTTAAGTGACTACTTTGAAGAAGTCGGAAATAGTAAAACCAGACCAAAATCCGTTAAAAAAAGTATAAAAACGCAGTACCAGTAGTTCAACTAATTAAAAGGGTCCTCAGAAGTGTGCCGATCCAATTTCGAAGCAATTGGCAAGGCAGTTTCAGAGTACATGATTTTTAAAAGAATTTTTCAAAACACGAACCCCCCAAAATCCTTTTTAAGAATCTAAATATCACTGGTGCATGACCCATGACATAAACAAATGTGGTTGAAACCTAACAAAAGTAAATCCACGCCACGTTGGAAGGTCACAATATTTGACAAGTCGAAAATGTGAATTGAGGACGGACGGATGAAGGATCATCCTATATATCAGCTGATTGACAAGTCAGCGGAGCTTAAAAGAAAAGTGATGAGCCCGTTCTCGGCTGACCTTCAACTTATAGAAAGTCCTACCCTGGTCTAGGGGTACTCAGAAGTGTTTCAACGCAATTTTGAGACAACTAACAATGCGGTTTAAAGATAAAAAAATATTTTATGATTTTGCCATTAAAAAGGGGGAAAATATTATGAAAATCTAAAAGCTAGTGATGTTTTCGAAGAAGTCGACAATGTAAACAACCATTGTAACTCCCACTGACTTAGACTGTAACCAACAGTAATGCATGCATTAACTGATAAAAACTCAAATTGAAAATTTTGTCACGGGTCAATAGCATCACGACTTAGTCAACAATTTTGCTTTTCCCTTCCAGGAGGCAGAATTCCACCAAGTTTCAGAACAATTTTTTTGCACTTCTGGAGAAGTAGAAAATAGCAGAAAAACACACAAAATTGCAAAAAAGGAAAAAACAAAAAGAAAAAAGAAAAAAAAGCAATGCCACTCGCTGAACAAATTCAGATTTATATATGCATGCCAAAGGATGTAATTGGTGAGTGGCATACCCCACCATCTATTCTCTCGGTGACGGCTTGTTCTGTCCATTCATTCTCTTGTGGCTCTGCTGTGCTAAATAGTATTGCATATGCTATCACAATGTGCAATTTAAGTCTTAAGAAAAGGGGAAGATAGGCTTTGTATGTAAATAATGATAAGATACTGGGGTAAAAGAAGAGCACATGGTACTCCTTATCTTTTCGACATTTTTTGACGACTTTAAGTAAAATGGTCCTACCTATAATTAAGCCTGATTTTCACATTTCAAGTTTCGCATAGTAGCATTTATTACATGTCTAGGAGCAGAGAAGCATTATCTTAGCATGGGGAAATTAATTTAATGTATATTTCGTGTGGTGAAAGCAATATAGATATGATAGCTTGCTAACAAGCAATAACAGAGGGCACGAAAATGAACTATTGTGCCGAAAAAAGGTGATGTTTAAAGATGCCGTTTCCATGGCAACCAAACACAGGTAACTGAGAATTAGAGGGCAAAATAATTATCTTAGTATGGGAAATTTAATTTAATGTATATTTGGTGTGGTGAAAGCAATATGGATATGATAGTTTGACAACAAGCAATAGCAGATGGACAACAGGGCAAAATAATTTTAGGGGAACCTAAAGATAAATAAAAATCATGTTGTAGCTTTCTGTACGGTGGGGTAATTAATCTTTTTTTGTTTTTTCTTTTTTTTTTGTTTTGTTTTGTTTTTGTTTTTGTTTGTTTGTTTGTTTTTTTTTTTTTGTTTTGTTTGTTTGTTTTTTTGTTTGTTTGTTTTTTTTTGTTTTTTTGTTTTTGTTTTTGTTTTTGTTGCTTGTTTTTTGTTTTTTTTTGTTTGTTTGTTTGTTTTATTTGTTTTGTTTTTGTTTTTTTTTGTTCTTATTTGTTTTATACTGTTCTTATAAGTCCTTCAAATACATAGATATATATCGGTCATTTTGATTATAACATGCTCTTCATGTACAATCACACAGGCAGAACACTTTACAAATAACTGAAACTATATAGATGAATACAAATTTTTGCGAACCATCACTTCTGCTACACTAGCAGGAGGAATGCTGCACAACCCCAGTGCTGATGGAACAGATCTTGTAGGGATAAGTTACACTAAACTTGTCTTTCAACTTGAACACTGTTTTAAATAGGATAAGAAATTCGTAAACAGTAAATTATTTTATTTTTTTACAAACCTGAATATGAATATAATAGTTTGCTTGCAAATTACAGTTATTTAGAAATATATATAATTTCTTTGACTGATAAAACCAAAAACGATGTCTGAGGGAGATAGCATTGAATTCCTGGTTGCATCAGCATGACCAATCTTGAAAACATATCCAAAACATTTTCACTTGATCACACTCAGTGAATCTATGAATAATGGAGTGTGTTGGTGGGCAATAGTAACAAGATTCAGAATCAATTAGACCCATTTTCTAAAGCCTTGAATTATGAATAACAAAACAGTGGAGCAGTGAGAAGTGAAAAGTTTGTAATCAAGTCTGTAAAATGCATAGGCAGACATGCTTAATAATGCTAACTCAATCAGTTACTGGTACATCAAGTATTTCAGACCCTCTCAATTTGCACAATGGCACATCTTTGAAAAGAGAATTAAAAAAATACCAATAAATTTGTTTGCAAGACAGATGCAAAATATTACGAGACATGTCATTGATATATACGACTGGAATTTCAAGAATTTTAATAGAATCAATATGAATCTGTTGCTTCCAGCACCCTGGAATGGCTGATCGTATAGAAAAGTATTCTGGAAAATGAGTGTTAATGCCATATTTAAATCTCAGTTCATCTTCAGGTACAAAATGTGCCACTGTTGTTGACAATATTCCAAATAAACTAAATTCCTCTCTAACACCATTGCTTATTTTTAATTAATTTATTTATGAATTAGTTAGTTAGTTGGTTGGTTGGTTGGTTTGTTTGTTATTTATAAAATTATTGTGCCATAGCATTTCATTCATAAAATCAGATCCTGACTGGGATATAATTTGATTGAATTTCTTTCCCTAAAATAGCGGAAGTTCAGACAAATTAAATGTTAGGTAGCATCTATTAAAGAACAAATCTTGCATTTTCATATCGGTAAACAATCCCTGAAGGGTAATTTTCCACTTTGTACTTCTGTCATTGTACAGTTGGTTAATCCAATTAACATTACGTGCATTAATTTGAGACTTAAAGTGCAATAGTTTCATGCCACCATCAGGTATACTGCTGTGCACAATTGTAGCCTTCACCTCTGGTACACCACCACTCCATACAAAATTTTCCACTGCAAGTTTGTACTTCCTTGATCAAAGTTTAATCAATATAAATAAGCGAACACTTGAAAAGTAATTTTGAAATTGCCATAAATTTTAACACTACATTTTTACCAATTAAAGATAAGTTCTAGTTCTCCAAACTTTTAAAACTTCTTTAAGTGAGGTTAATTTACAATCTGTATCCAGATGAATCACTTGCCTTTCATCTTCATGAAACGTCAAAACTTTAGAATGGTCCCTGCACCAAGAACAGGAATATCGCCACCCTGAGAAAATTAACTTGCACCTATCCATCTAGCTATAGTTTTGTCCCCAGTACATCTTAGACTAGAACATTTTTCGAAGCTCTGCAAGACTTTTAAGAGCTGCTTTGTTAACTCTATGTCTGCCAAAAAGCATGTTGTGTCATCAGCTAACTGGGAAATCTTAATCTGCTGACCACCAAAAGAAATTCCTTTAATACCTGGGTTTTCTTGTAAGAAGATTCACAGCCAAAATAAACAGGAAAGAGAAAATTGGGCACCCTTGCCTTACTCCTCCAGATACACTATATAACTTCAGAGGCAGAGGCAGAGGCAGAGGCAGAGGCAGAGGCAGAGGCATATTAGTTATCAGTAACACAAGATGGGTTATTGAAAAAGATGGGAATCCATCCCTTAAAATCTGGTCCAAAATTGAAGAAATTTAATATGTTGTTGATGTAGAGCCATTCTATTATATCAAAACCTTATTCAAAACCGACCATCAAGAGCAGTCCAGGTATATTTTGAATTCCAGACATTTAAAATGTCACCAATCACTCATATATTTTCACCTATTTCGCCCTCAATCTATTAAGGACAGCATTTCCAAAGGAAAATTCTCTGCAAACGAGGTCTCCCTAGTCTAGGACATTACTTTCAGTGCTGAAAGAAATGCGTGATATATATCTCCAATAATATTGGCAATATTCACTTGCACTACACGTGTGCAGGTGGGATGATATGTATTAGGATTGATCATAGGGTGAGTACCAAAAGTGATTTGAAAAAGAAAACAAGGTTCTTACCTTTACTTGTGAATGTTTTATCTTTTTCAGTTTAAGCAACAGGGATGCAACTTTTTAGGACCACAGGTTCATGGAACACCAGTAAGGCAATATTTCAAATCACGTTCTCCGAGTTCCATCCCTAATTTCTTTGCATGTGGCTATAAAAAGGACCAGATTCTTTCTTTATTGCAAAAACTGTGTACAATGTATCTATATGGCTACAGTGTCATGCTTCAATCTATTCATCTGGTATAAAATGTATCAAGATACCATGTGTATAATATCATGCAGTATATTCTAGTTTTAAAACAGGTACAATATATTAAATTACACCAATGCATTTTGCAATGGCAACTGAGTCAATCTTTTCATCTGCTATAGACTATATTGACAATTGTGACAAAATGTGTGTTCTTAAGTCATATCATCATCTATTTGTGGGTCATTTAATTTTGGTATAAAACAAATAATGAAGATGACATTACAATGTATTCAATTACTTCAAACATATTGCATATTTTCTGAGGCTATTAAGATTTAATATATGCTACTTACATGCTCTTCTTTCTGGTTCAAACTTTATTACTCAGTATATAATTTTGTTCCCTGAAGATCATTTTCTGGATAACAGACGCAACAACACTGATGCTTAAAATTATAGAGTTGAAGGAAGAAAATGGTTTCAGTCTGTATTTTTGCTGATTTCTCTGACTTTGACCATGGTCCATATCCTACCATTCTTCTCTATGATACAAAAATTTACCACAAAGATCTGTCAATGTGAAAAAATTAAGGAATGGTGCAGTGTGTCACCATGCTTAGGTGATCTCTACTACATTGTCATATTCAGCATGGATGATCATGCACACTGCTGCTGAGAGGGCATAAGCAAGTGTCACATCCAGATCCACACTTCCCTTCTTTTGCAGCTGATAGTGGTCCTAGTTGCAGTAAAGGTTGGGTATCAAGTCAAAGGCAAAGACAGTATAACCTCTTGCAAAGGTTTCTGATGTGATATCCTTCCAAAAATCTTTCTTCAGCTTTCTAATCCCCGAGTACAGGCATAGAAATTCCCTTGTGTATATACCTCCCCCAAAGTTGGGTCTGAACAATTCCAGCATAGCACCCCTTCTTTAAATGGCAAGTTTGTTAAATTGTAATGATTAAAATGGAAAAGATTCTTACCAAGTGAACCATCATAGGCATCATTGTCCACCAAACTAATGAGGATTCTTCTCAGAATCTCCTCTGTGAGCAGATCCTGCAAGTGTTCATAAGTAATGTTAGTATGCAACACATACATCCAGATAACACCCCTCTTTACAGGTTGTTTGCTTTGCTGGTTTCTAATGGTCTTGCATGTCCAATACGCATTCCAGCTTCCATTCTTACCTTGCGTACACAAAGAATGGCTTTGTATATGTGCATCTTGAATGTGTCAGTGGCTGAAGACAGCGAGTAAAATGACAATGTGGACCTGTGAAGTTTGCTTCTAGCATCAACACCATTCAACTGCAGTCTGTGTTGATTAAATATGGGAACATTCAGAGGTCCAATCAATTCTACTAACTTGAAGCCCCTGGTTTGTTGGCTTCTTTTGTTGAAGCCAGTGTTCTTGGCAATAGCAGTTGAGGTGCTGTTTTGATTCATCCATCTATCCAGCAGTGTCAACACACCACATCACGCTCTGTAGCTGACTGTTTTTGGCATCACCTTCATAGCACAGTAAATTTTCCATATATGCCTGGTAGGCATAGAGTGAAAAATGGTTTGTGATGTTAAAGTTGTTCAACTCCACTTCCATGCTCTTGAAGAAACTGTGCCTCCAGCTGTTCACAGGTCCAACATTGGTAGGGTCATCAGGGTGAGAAAATTCCTATGTCCTATTGTCCAGGACAAGTAAAATTTGACACGGGACAAGTGAAAATTCAGAAAAATGACCTGTAACACATAGGGGCACTTGTCCTCAAACAAGAAAACCCATGATGGAATTTTCTCACCCTAGGTCATTGAGGTCTGTCCAATCCTCTGTGGTAATATTTACCTGCAACAGTAAACTGGTACTGTTCAAGTCTATATATTTTTCTGCAGATTGTTAATTTCAAACTGTATGGGAGAATCATCATGTAAGAAGGTGATGTGATGATGAGGATCCCACCATCCAGGTTCTATTCCAGTCTGTGTGAGGGGCAATGTGAAGAGGTCCAGCTCAGACCTACTGCTGAGAGCACTCTTTTTGTGCACCAGTGAAGTCATCCTGACCTGTCACTATTCGAAGATGTCCAAGTGTCTTCTCTTTTTATGTGGTAGCTGCTGTTACCTTTCATTGCCTGCTGGTTTATGCTTTTTGACTCTTCTTGGTGATTGAACAGCCCTGTCTAGAAGATTATTGCCAAGTAATCTTCATCTCCATTCTGCTGCAGTGTTGACATCTTTGCCAGTCAGAGAGCATCCCTGACCAGTCCCACTCCAAAATTCAAAGGCTCTTGTCCTACAAGTTTGGCAGCAATTTTCAACAGTGGGGCTGCAGGTGGAAAGAGACCAGCAAGGATGCTACCCAGGCAATGCCCCCTTTGTAGTCCAGGACCTTTATAAACTGGAATTCGATGACCCGCCTGATTGATGCAGTAGTTCTCTGTGCACACTGTCAGTTGGGGCAACATAGTCAGGATGCTTTCGTTTTGTGGGAGAGATCTTTGTCTTCTGGTCTGAAAATGAAAAATAAAAATGGCTTGACCTCTGTTAAATAGGATTGGATGACCAGTCTCCAATGCCATTTTTACTGTTATGATGGCGAGTCTTTTACTTTCTATGGGTTGCTACAATGGCACAGTATAGATAAAAGTGATCTGCCTCCTATATTTTGCTTTGATCTTAACAATCCATAAAATTGAAACCAAAGTATCTTCAATCACTGCATGCTCCAGCCAACCTCATACTTCCCCTGCAATTCTATAACTTTGGGAAGCTCGACTTTGAATTCAGAGACAGGGTTGTCTGGATAAATATGCTTAGAACTGTCTCAGGGAAGAACCTGTAATATTCTGTCATTATACAGATTGATCCAAGCTACCCTTGTTGTTGTTGTTGTTCGTTTCAGTCAGCTTGTTGTACAGCTTTGCTATACGGGCTTTTATCAACACAGCTGCCATCAGGCCTCCAAAGAAAGCTAGTCAGATGGCAACATCTTTAAGATCCACATTGCCATCATGATCCATATCCTGTATGTGTCCTGTGCTAATCCACATTGTGTTCATGTTGCGAGTCTTGTTTTAAGTGATGATAAGAAAGTGTAACAGCCTTGATATGCCTGCTATACTTTTGTCAGTTCTTCTCCATAGAAAGTGCCATCAATTTGTTCCCCCTGTAGGTCTTTTATACAGTAAACACCTATTCTGGGGACATACTTCTCGATCATAAATACCTCCTTTGTCCATTGAACATAATAGCCTTTTTATATGGTCCCATGACATGGACTATGTAACCACAATCACCAGTTATCAGGTTGGGCTCACCCTTGTCTTTTTTCTGTGCAATGCCATGTCTTCATACTGAATATGCCACAAATTATCATCACTGACATGGTCCCTTGCATATTGTGGTATCAATCCTCTAAAGCACATGTGTAGATAGTTGTTGTAGACGATCATTAAATCAGGCAACACATCAATGTACCTGTTAGTGCGATGGCAGGAAAAGTATCTCAACATCGTATCCTTGAATGTAACATTAAACCTCTCGAACATTGCTGCTTTGATATGTTCATTTTAAGTTAAAAAGTGTTCTATTCCATGCTGTCTCATCAGCTGTTGGAAAGAGTAATTTGTAAACTCCTTTCCCATGTCACTTTGGATACGTTTTACCTTGTTTTGAGCCATTTGAAACTCTTTCTACATCCCTTTATTGACTGTCTGCACAGTTTTACTCTTCATTAGAACAGCCCAAGTGAAGCGAGACCACCAATTGATCACAGCCATGATATAGTGTTTTTCGCTGTTGTACATAGCAATGGAAGGAAGGTCACACAAATCTACTTGCCACTGTTCATTGGTTTCTGGCACCACAGTGTGTCTTCAAGTAAATCTCTTTATTGCATGTGTAACGTGTTTACTCTCTGTTTTATTAACCAACTTTTTGCTTTATTTCCATTGACACCTGCATCTTTTGTATGTCACTTGAAGCCATCATAGCTTCCAGGACTAGCAGGGTTGTAGAAGGTGGCAGCCAGTTTGTCTTCCATTTTTTCTAATATCTATCCCACTCACTTCCCAATGTGACACTGTCCCTTTTTGTTTTTTCTGCTTTTTGTCCATGTCCTACTCTCAGGGGCAGAGACTCGATAGCAGGTGGTGATGGTTGCCTGCTGGCTCTCCTTACTATGTTAGGAGGAACTGATTGGTTTGGGTGTGTGGGCTCTCCACAGGAAATCATGAAATTCAAACAGGCTGGGAAAACTCTGTGCATCTAGTCTCCTGCGTACAGAGATGGCAATGAGATCCTCTATGTGACTGCCCTTCATCAAACCCCCTATCACCTTCCTTTTTTACTTCCTATTGATAGTCAGGTCAGGGCACTTTTTCACATACTCCACAAGCCGTTTATATATATCTTCAGTTCTTCCTGAAAAGCTACCTCATAGGCTGCTATGTCATTATTTTGCACTGCAGTGGTCAGTTGCTCATCAACTTCTGAAAGTTTTGACATGGATTTGTAAGTGTATTGACGTGTCTCACAGTGATAGATTGAGTCGAGGCTGCTGGTGCAGCATCGACATCAGCCTGAATTACATCTTTTTGATGGTGCTCATTTTTAAGCGGGTTTGAAGAAAGTGCTTACAAGTGCTGCTGCTATTGGCAAAAGTATACACACAAATCGTCCCCTCTAGTTAAGAATTTTTGTTTTCTTTTGTCCTCTTGGTACGCCTATTATAGGTAATTTCTGTAGTTTGTGCTTATGTTTCTAAAGACTCTCTTTTTGACTCTTGGAAAGTTTCACATTGCCTCTTAGTATGTTGAGCACACATTTACAAATGGCATCTATCATGTCAGAAGGTGCTTTTTGTATCATACTACTTCTCATGTTTGGTGGGCATGCATTCAAAGACAGCAGAGACCATTTTGTCACATTCGTCTGGAAAATTTCTTATGGCATCCTTCCCTTTGGAAAGCTTTCCCTGTGACATCATGCGTTCTTGATCACAAACACAGTAGGTTCTGAAGCACAAATGTCAGTGCGGTATCTTATAAATTTCAGGGTGCCGGGTGCACAGTCATTGAAGAGATAGCCATGCTGGTCTTTTTCTTTTTACAAGTTCTACATAATTAATATGATGTTTGTATTTTGCTGGTGAACTTTTTTGGTGAGCATGTCTAGCATGCACTTGTTCATTTCATCTATCAGGACATCAACCACCACCAAGAGGGGTGCATTCCCATATGTATCTCCCAATCCATTCAGATCAGACACAAAATCCACCTCTGGATGCATGTCTTCATATCCATCTTGCCAAATTCCACAGTGCCATATGACTCTGACCGGTGGGGAACTATCATGTTTTCCATCTTGTCCACCAAGTGTTTTTCTCATTTGGTTTTCCCAGATTGACTCTCACCAGCCACAATGCAGGTAAAAGGATGCCTGAACCTCGGATCCATATCAGGACCTATACTATCCTCTATGTAGCACTAAAGTGACCAAGTTTCAGTTTCGGGATCAATTTATGTCTGTGCACCAAAGTGGATGTACCACAATTCAAAATGTAGCAGCTGTCTTCATAGGCAGACAAGGTTCTTATCCATTGCATCAGTGACCAGCTAGTGATGGCAAAAACGTATTTTCCTCCCTGTTTCCCGATATTTGAACCAGTTTTCAGTGTATGGAGGTAATCAACAAATGTCAGTACCAGTTTTCAGTGTATGAAGGTAATCAACAAATGTGAGGCTTTTGATGACTGACCTTCTCACACCTTTTGCTCGCCTTGTGTTCTTTCTGTTAGGCATTTTGATGATGTACATTTTGGCATGTAACCCACATAATGAAACCATTTTTGTCCAGCACACTCATCCTTGAATTTCCCTACAACTATTTTGCTCTTGGATTTAAGTGTGTGATCTGTGGGATAGTTAACTTGTCCAAGTCTTGAGCAGTCTCGCTCTGTTTTGCATCCAAATTGGGAGTTGTCACATGATGCAGCAATGAGTCAGTGTCTGCAAACATGAGTTTCTGAGATTGAATTCCAAACAGTGGTTGCATCAAAATGGTAATGGAACTGGCACATGAGTGCCTTTGAAAGGTCTAGGATGGCCTGTCCTATGTATATGGGTTTGTTCAGTGTGCTCTATGTAGTTATCTTACATATGCCCACCAAGTTCTTGTGAAAAAATGTGGTGCATCTTGTAATTTGGTGCTGCCTGGTGTATCTTCAGCTTTTCCTCATCTGTGAGGAGCCTGCACTTGATGTGATTGCAAATGTTTTCCATTGTTTTTCCAAAGAATAGTATTCATCAGTTTATAGAAGTCCTTTTTGAAATCTGAAGTGACTTCAGTCTGTAAGGCATTGTTCTTTTCTACATAAGGCTTCAGCCAAGACTCCTCCTTGAAGACTAGCACATGATGGACTTTCTTCAGCACTGTATTCAACCTGAGGTTCAAACTCAGATACAGAGGAAATGGTGTGGGGTTGTGTATGAAGGTTTCTGTGAGTTCATATCCAGCAATCAATATCAGATCATGATTATTTGCCTTGCTATGGGAAATCGGTACAGTGTTGTGGTAGCTCACGTGTATCACCTGGCACTACAAAATCACCTCTTTCAGCTTATAAGGCCTGGTGACCAAGCAAAAATAGGTGAGCAGAAATCTCCAAGATCAGTGGGTTCAACTTTGGTAGAGTGAGATCTCAGATATGTGATCATGTAAAACTTATAATACTTACAAAAGTGAATATTGCTTGGAGGAATATCTCATTGAGTTAAAGAAATCATCACGAACCATTATAAGTAAATTTAGGTATAATAATAATACACATTTACCGATAGTGACTGGCAGATACCAGGATAATCCTATGTTGCAAAAGAAAATGTAGTCTATGTTTTGATGATGCTTTCGGTGATGAGTACCACCTGGTACTAGAATGTTCCAATGATAAAGTAGCTGTAGCAAGATGTAAGTTCCTGCCAGGAGACTTCTGCAGTCACCCTAGCATGTAAAAGTTTGTACAATTACTGGGAAGCAATGATTTGCAAGTTCTTCATGGATTAGCATTATTTCTTTCAACCACTTTGAAATTGTATTGATAATATTTTACTGTATGTTCTAGGTACTGTCATTGTTTACATTTGTAATGTGTTGAATGGTGCTCCATACTATTGTATACAGTCTGAGTTGATAAATAATATATTGAAATTGAAAAGAGTTCTGGACGTTGTTACATCATGGTTGAATGGCTCATTGTATCCCTTAATCCATACACAAAGGTGAATTGGGGATAGTCCCTGTGTGTCACAGTGACTGCACAGACACAATACCTCAGTGAAAAGCTGACCAAGGTGGAGGGTAGTCTCAAAGTTCTCCAAACCTCCAGGTCAGAACAACAAAAATTCTTTAACTTCTGTTGTCACTGTGTACTCACAAGACTGCCCTCCAAAATGTATAGGTAGAATTTCAGTGGATCTGCTGAAAACCTGGTGCTTAGATTGGAGGACTTCATGCCACAGGTGAAGTCTACCACCCTGCCCTTTACCCTCATCTTAAAAACTGTGGACTGTATCATGCTCACAACCACAAAGTTTATTGACAGGCAGCAGAATGATGGATGGACAGATGGTGGAGTTGCCGTGACCAAATGGTTATGGTCCTCTCTTTCTGTGCGAGGGGTATGGGGTTCAACTCCTGGCCGATCCAAAAGGGTTTCATCTCTGGCTCTTCACATGCAGTGACCACTGTCTCAAATGTTCAAAGGCTCAGTGGACATGTTTGGGTTACCTGTGCCCAACTATGTCAGCGGTGATGACGGAGGCTGCAAGTCGCTGGACTCAGTAGTGGCCGCTATATAAAATGCACTCACGACAGGTCCCCGCACACATGTGTGTGAATGGTTGATTGAGTGGTGCATGCAAGAGGGTCCTGGGGGAGATGAGCATCAGCTTAACAGGTTAAACCCTCTATAAATAAGGTTTACTACTACTACTACTACTACTACTACTACTACTACTACTACTACTACTACTACCACATGGAAGGACTGATGGATGAACAGACATGAGTGATGCCATGAGCTCCGCAATCTTTGGTCAGCAGAGCTAAAAAGGGCTTCCTGTACCCAAGTATGGCAAATAAAAATGCCCAGTATGCCAGTGCGGAAAACCCCCTTAGTCCCCCCCAGGCTGAGACCTGTCTTCATTATATCCCATCAACTCTCAACAATCTATGCAGGATGCGTAGCTGGTGTGTTCACAGTGATTACAGGTTTCCAGGGATGGCCACGCATAGAGGATCCATGAATGTGTGACGGGGTTTTGGTGTACAGCATGGCTCAACTTGGCAAGTGGCCTACAACTCCTTCCTTGGCAGCACCACTGATGTGAACAAAAATCTATGTCATTGAATTGAATGCTGCCTTATCAGCTGCCATCTGCAGATGAAGTTGTGAATCTTGCCAAGATCCTGTCCCAAGGTTACAGAACCACAAGAGTGATGAATCTCTGGGTGAGCTGAGCATGGGCTTTTCACACGGCACTGTTGTCTGTGTTTGTTACAAACTAGTTCTTGGGCTTGCCATTGGCAGCTAATCAAATAAAATTCCTGTTCACCCTCCCTCCTCATCCCCCCTCCCCCACCGCATGCCATGTATGTCACACTGCCATCAACTGCTAAATTGAACAATAGGCTAATTAACATGCTAATTATGCTCTTCAACTGGAGATACCAACATTAATGATCAGGGTACCACAGCAGTTGTGTAATTTTTGTATGTACATGTGGGTGTTCCATTTGGATAAGTATCCAATTCTATAAAATATGGCTGACCTAAATGAGACCTGGGCCTGGGTGTGACATGCTTGAAGTGCAAAAATTCAAATTTAAAAGTCATTTATATTCATTAACTCAACATATACAAAATTTGGTCAAACACTTGCATGGTGAATAGGCAGAAATGCCACTTCAACTGCAGTATATAAGTTTGTGCTATAGGCACATCCAATGAACCACAAAAGTAATAGAATTATAATTCATGCTGATTAAGGGCACTTGAAAAGTTTAAGTGCTGAATATCTTCAAAACTATTAAAGGGAGAGGTACCATTCACACTTTGATAATCATTACAGGTTTCTGCTATAGGAACATCCAATTGACCGCAACCAACAGTTGTAAAATTTCATTTTATGCAAATTAGGAGAATACACAAAGTTTATATCTTGAACAACTTAAAAACTATTACAGACAGAGGTGTCATTCCAACTTCAAATGATAAGTTGGTGACATAGCAACATCCAACGAAATATGGAGCAAAGTTGTAGCATTAAAATTTATGCAAATTAGCGAAATTCACAAATTTAAATCTTGAACATTTGACTTCAAAATTCTTATAAATAGCAGTGCCATTCTAACTTCAATTGATAGGTTTAGGAGACAGCTGCATCAAATGAACCACGACTCTCAAGTTGTAGCTGTTTTGATTTATGCTAATACAAAATATTTAAATCTTGAATAACTTCAGAACTATTATAGATAAAGGTACCATTCCATCTTCAGTTTACAGCTCCATTGTTTTTTGTCTTTTTTGAACAGTTGAATAAAAATTATTGTTGCCAGAGTTAGACTAATATAGGCAATCTGTAAAAGTTTTCCAGGTACACAGACTGATTTGATGACAAGCAAATCAAATTCCTCTAGTTTTCGCCTTGGTTTATGAACAGACCCTGTTAAAACATTTTAACTTCATGGATGTGATGTTAAAACAACTCTGTTTATGTTTGTCAGGCCAACTATCAGGTTGACATGTTGAAAAATTCTGATCGACATGCTTCTTGCATGTGAGTATGTTTACAAATGTACTATTATCAGAGAACTGTAATATCTCCCTGTTGTCAGTTCCTGTCAGTGTGTGTATACCCCACTTAAGAATCCATGTTTAAGGTTGACTGACTTGTTTTCAGGTCCATGTGGCTCCACAGGACCTGTGCATGGACAGGCCAACTCCACGATATTTGAATTAGCAATATATTGGAGGCAGTATCACAACATGCTGTTAAAAAGCACAATACAAACAAGCCAAAATGATCCAGTTTTTATTATACTTATATCCACAAGGTTATGACATGTAAAAACTTGAGTGTAGGTAAAAAGAACAAGAGGCCGATGGGCCTAATGCTCTGGTGGCATCGTGGCTTCAGAACATATAAAGCTTAATGTAAAAACTGTCCACCAGATGGCAATATGATCCACATGTAATCATAGCTTA
This sequence comes from Hermodice carunculata, assembly GCA_964020975.1. Taxonomy (NCBI): domain Eukaryota; kingdom Metazoa; phylum Annelida; class Polychaeta; order Eunicida; family Amphinomidae; genus Hermodice; species Hermodice carunculata. The sequence goes on along the minus strand of OZ026612.1, from coordinate 135,139,288 downwards.
TTTGTGCAACTCCTGTGATGATTATTGTTGCATGTGCAAAGCCAACAATGAGTGATTCCTCAACTTTGTATCCTCAGTGACCTTGGGACAGAAGATCAAGGGCACTCAGATTATGTAATATGAGGCCCACAGGCCTGCCTGGTGCTGTGCTGTCATTGCCATTGAAGTCCAAGCTACACCTTTTTCAACTTTACAGGCATGGTGCCCTCACAAAAAATAGGTCAAGGTCACTGATATTATATAGGATTCTGAGTCTAATCCAATTACTTTTCAAGATATGGAATTTTATATCTTAAAACATATTTTGGCTCATAATTTGTCAAATTATAGGTAGCGCCACTAGTATCATTAGCAACTTATTCACTTCCCCCACAATCCCACCAAATTTGGTGAAGATCTGCCACAAATTAAAGATGCTAGAGTGGTCACAAGATTTTCATATTTTGACCCCTATATTGTATAGTATTGTAGGTGGCGCCACCTATATCGAAAAGAACCTAGATTTTTATATCCCCTACAAGTCCTGGAAGTTATATTGGGCAAACTTGAAAACTGTGGCCAGCACTGCAGTCACAAGATTTTCACATTTTGACCTGTGTATTACATACTATAGGTGGCGCCACCAACACTGATGTTGACAAAGATTTTTATACACTTTATAACTACTAAATGTTAAATGGGCCTATTTCAAGAATTGTGGGGTGCAGAGCATTCACAAGATAACCCCAATACTCAAACTGGTCATTTAACCTTGACCTTCAACTCAGATTAAAAAATTGTTACTGTTCAAAATACGTATCCCCACGTCCAGCTTTCCAAGAATAGTCTGTTTGTTCAAATCAAGTCATAACTTTTCGAGTTATTGAGGAAAAACAATAAACTTGGACAAGCACGAAACTCCATAATTAGTAGGTCACAGTGACCAAAAAAGTAGATCACCAAGGACAGTTTTATGTAATCAAGTGCAATTTTGATCTGGAGGCTCAATTCTCTTTGCCATTGATGTCCAAGCTACACCCAGCCATTACAAAATCACCTTTTCGACTTTAAAGGCACGGTGACATAACAAAAATAGGACACGGTCAGAGATATTACATAACATTCTACCTTTGGCCATCGTCCCACATGGAAAGCTGGATGTGGGGATGCATATTTTGAACACTAACAATTTTTTAATCATATAAATTTGGCAAGTCTAATCCAATTACTTTTCCAAACATGGAATTTTACATCTTTCTTAGAAGACATTTTGGCTCATAATTTGTCAAATTATAGGTGGCGCCACTAGTATCATTAGCAACTTAGACTTTGACCTCCCCCACAATCCCACCAAATTCGGTGAAGATCCACCAAAAATTAAAGATGCTAGAGTGTTCACAAGATTTTCATATTTTAACCCCAAATTACATAATGTAGGTGGCGCCACCAATATCAAAAGCAGCCTACATTTTCATATACCCTTTAAGTCCTGAAAGTTATATTGGGCTAAATTGAAAACTGTGGACGGTATCGCTCCAACGAGCAAAAGTTTATGGATGGACGAACAGACATGAGCAGTCACATAAGCTCTACGACCTTTGGTCAGCCGAACTAATAAACCTTGAGTGTACAGCTTTTCTTGGCATGGGTTGAGTACAGTGTACAACAAAGTAACCTGTGGACCTGCAACATGTGTGAAGTGCTAAATCCTGCAGACTGACAAATGCTGGTAAAAAAGCTGATACTTGATTGATGAAAAGTGTATATGCACCAAAAAAAGAAAGAAAAGAAAAAGTTATTTTGAAGCATATGATGTTTATTGCCATGATTGAGAAGCACAACAGGCAAGCACACAAGGTAAAATGCTGATGTGCTTGGACAGACTGATTCTATCTGACATTTCCAAATACCTATACTTTTGTTAAGCTACAGTTTATATTTACAATGTATTGCCACAACAAAGCAGTGTGATGCATCTACCATGACAGAATGATAGTAGATTTGCAGGTGAATGGCAGTCCAAGGTCCATAACCATCATCTCTCACAACGAATCACACCATATTGAACACAGGGCCACCAAACACCTGATACAATGTAGAGATTTTCATCTCGGTGCAGGAGACTTTTTGAACCAATTGTCAGTGTGGGACAGTGATGTCTATTTGAGTTTAAACTAGGCCTGTTGGACAATGAAAACCAGTACACATGATGTCCTACACCCAGAATAACCTTTCATACATTGTGCTGCTCTATAAATCCAGTCTATGTTTAGCAGCTTGATCATTCTGTGTTTTGTTTTCCCTTTCTGCACAGTCTTGACAATAGAACCAGACCTATCTATGTCAACAATACCAACAATCACAGTTTTATATTGTAAATATTGGCCACTCATTGAAAAGCCCGTGAAGAACACAGAAAAAAAAAAAAAACACATATGACTACATTTTATGATTTAAATTTGCATTATTTGTTCCAGATTTTGTTAATAATTATACAGACCTTGTCCAAACTGAGAAATTTCCCGTGAGCCATGAATTCTTTCAACAGAGTGTATATGTTGCCCTTGCTGTGTATTTACTTTAAATGCAAATTTTGTTCACTTTTCGAGTGCTTCTGGTAAAAATAAACAAAACATAATGTATACCAAATACCATCTAAGATACTCTCAGTAGGCCTAAGTACTGGCATTGAAGCTAATAAACATTTGTAAGTCTAACTTAGGAAAAGCCCTTAAGAACAGCAATGCAACTTCCACACCAGTACACCTACAATGAACGCACATAATATGTTCAGAAATGGAACTATCTCACCACTCACTCACACATGCACAACAAAAACCCTGCCAAAGTAAAAGCATAATAAATAACATTTTTCACCTTGAACAAAAAAGTAAGCAGTCAGTGCTACAAAATTTACAGTATGTACAACCTGAATACTTCACGTAAATAAACAATGTTTTCATTAACAGCCAACAGACACCATGTACGTCACCTACCCTGCAGTTAGTAGAAACAACCCGTGCACATCGTGCACATGCTCCTGTACATTCACCCCATTACAAGGCAGACCAGGCAACCAAACTAAAAAAGGGAAAGAAAAAAGACATCAAGCGAAATCCAGGCAGTACAAATTTGCTAGAAGGGGCTGTCCTACTTAACTGAAAAATACTGATCCCCTGAAGGTGCAGATAATTAAAACTGGACATGAAACGTACTCTTGGCTTGCACACATGGTCTGTTGATCAGCTGAAACAGGAACTTGGGCACTAAGATATTTATCAATTGCAATTTCACAAAGCAGTCAAACTTGATAAGAAGCAAAGGTCTGATGCTGGGCTGACTGAGCATCACAGTCTCCATTAGCTGTTCCCTTGATGCTTTGTTCCCAGTCACATGGCCAAACAAAGCAGAAAGAGAACCAAGTGTGTCTCCCCCACAATGGCCAAGATTCTCTTCATTTTTTTAGTCATTGTACAGCAGTGTCAACATCATACTCGTTACTTTCCAGCAGATATACTGGCAGAAATCTAAACACAAATGACAAATATCCTGGACATCAAACTTCTTCCAAATATGCACCTTGGTATCACTTCCCCCTTAATACCCTTGCAGAAGATTTAAGCAAAATCTTCACTGGCAATTTATGCATTGGGATGACACTAGGTATTGAATGGATGAACACATTATCCAAAAACCTTTTGCCTCCTCCTTATAAGATGGCTGAAATAAAGGGTTCTTTTCCAGAAATGTGTGAGTTATCCACGGGGGGTGGGAGTGTCCTATGTTCTGCCATAGCAAGCTATTTAATGTTGCACTCTACGTAACCACTGCCACATTAACTGTAAATAAAGTTTACAGTTTGGGTCAACAAATGTACTCTTGGCAAGAAATGCAAAAAGTCCCACAGAATTTGTGGGACTTTTTGCATTTCTTAAAAAAAAAAAAAAAAAAAAAAAAAAGTACAATGCGATTGTTGAATCGGGTCACTTTGCCTTCAAACTCTCACTTCCCTGAATTGTAGTAGAAAGTCTTTTAACAGTTAATCAGCTAGATGTTGACAAGACCAAGCTTAAAGGTCAACCAGTTCACAAACAAAGTCATTCCGCAGTTGATTATATATCAGCACCATCTTGCTCTATTTGTTATTTGAGGTGAGTTCCTCTTTAAATGGCTAATAACTTGAGCATCTGAACATCATTCTAAACAAAAAAAGCATAAAGAGAAGTCAGTCAGGGATACCATTAATTATAATCCAGCCCCTCTGATATGGGTTTATGTACATTTGTATGTAGATTTTACATTTACGTCTTGATAATTGCAATTTTTTGTTTTTTTATCTGTGTGCATCTGCTAACTTCTTGGATACGCATGAATGGAATTCTGCTACCAATTAGCTCCTTTACACCATATTAAACCCACTACATGCAAATATGTATGCACAATTATTCAGACATGAACAAAATGCCTCAAAACTTGTTCTTTATCAAGTTTGTGGAACTTTGAAAAAAATTATATAAATTACTGATCAAAATCATTATGTACATCTATCTGTACATATAAATCTAAAAAGAATTTATCCTTGTATTAAATCCATGTAGGCTTACACCAATAAAAACACTGTAGTTTTCATCTGGCTACATGTACTGTAATTGGGATGCCGGTTGAAGATGATGTACTGTGCACGCACCAGTATATAGATATGCACAGCTGGTTTACAGCTATCCAAAACATTAGGATTATGCCCAAATGATACTCCTGTCTGTTTCCTGCAATGCCAGCAAGAGATCTGCTAAGCAAGCAAACCCTGAACTACATGTGCCACTTGAATATAATCTGGCCAAACGTGGAAACAATCACCAAAAGCATCGCATGTCTGCCAAGAGGTGCCCATTGTACATTCTTCGTGATCAATTTTTATGTTTGTAAATGGAATCTGTATATTGAGGTCCCCCTCTTATAAGGTCAGACCCCACATCCAGCCCAAGATTGGTCTTTTCAGAGGTGTGGCCCTTGTAGATGACAGTATAATAGGAATGTCACAGCTTTTGCATAGGAAAAGTGATCCATTAAGAGAGGTGACCATTGGTGAGGTGGGCCTCACAAGAGGGGGACCACTATAAAAAGAAATCTGGACATAAAATCAATGTTTATCTCAAAAAACTACAAACACTGCATGAATGTCAACCATTATCTATACATGGTGGCATTTACAAAAAGAAATTATCCCAAAGTTGAAAATTTTGGACTTATCTTTGAAACCAACAATGGATTTTTGTTCAGCTAAAAAGTACTTTTTCTTGAATACCCTTGTGAACTTTGCAGTTCTGTGTGGACTCACGTATTTCCATTTGGGAGTCAATGCAAGCTACTACATGTATATGTGTTCATATAGCAGCTGCTCCAGGTACACAGCATTTTAACCCTAGTACTGCTGATTTTTTTTTTTTTAAACCAACATTTTGGACCCTATAAACACGGGTCCCACAGCACTAGGGTTAACACGATAAAAGTAACCCAGGAATGTTATCCACCTTTCTCATTCTCACTATATATATTCAGGACAAGTATATATGTTATGAATATACACTTGATTTTTTAAAAAAAGTTACACGTAGAATGTTTTGGAAAAAAAAATGTCCCAACAGAGTACTATCCAAGTGGTATTTAAGTATGTGCAAGGAACATAAAATTAAAAACATTGCAAAATTAAATACAGCTCTTCATATATTCACACATGTAATGGCAAGTTTATGAGCTTCCACACCTGTGCAAAAACACCTTTAGAGAATTTGGTACAAGTATTCCACATCTATCCACAGAACTACAAATCAGTTCAAGATCTCAGGTCACCTTGTTTCCCTGTATTTACAAACATTTACATATAAATACAATATATTCCATAAGGCTAGAATATGGGCACCAATATGTATTCCTGGTACAATTCCAGCAGGAACCTGAACAGCAGACCAGGAGATGAACACAAGTCTGCAGACCCCCGACTGCAGACACTCCTCCAGACAGCTGGACCACATTGCTCCCACATGCCTGTATTCCCACTACACTGTGTGCCCTTGGTGAATGCCAGGTGAAATTTGCATGATGGTCCATGTGCATAACTGCATTCCCTCCATGCATGGACAAAACCCAGCAGGACATATCTACTTTACCTTCAGGTGAGCCAAGATGACCATCTAACCTAGTCCTGGCTTCTCCATGAACGGTGATTTGTATCTGATATTTCTTTCTTTGGCTTGTTCAAATACAATCAAATGACAGCTTGCTAGCCCCATGTATGTGACATGTATACACATCCATGTACATATATCCATTGACAGTTGTTTGACTACACAAGTACCACAGTATGGCTTCTTCACTGATAATATAGCACCATATATTAACAAATTTGCAGTGCAACATCTTAATTGCAAAATTGTGTCCATAAAATTTCCGTAACATAAAGAGTGAACAGAGCTCCACCAAGTTATATAACTTCCCACTTCAGACAAGCTTCTTCACTGATAATATAGCACCACATACTAAAATAATTACAGTGGAACATCTTAATTACAAAATTGTGTCAAAATTTTTGGCACATAAAATTTCCATAACATAAAGAGTGAATGGAGCTCCACCAAATTAAACAACGTCCCACTTCAGACCTGATCTTCAGGTAATGTTCCTTAGCTTTCATACTTACCCATACTTTATACTCAACAGAATCTCAAATAAGACCAATATGTGGGCTGTCAATACTATTGTGCTTCATGTAAGTAAAAATGCAGGTTTACTCCTACTTTATCTGCAATTTATCTCTATCTTTCACTCCCCTGTCAAAAAATGCAAAAAATAAATAAAAAAAATAAAATAAAATAAAATAAATAAATAAATAAATATAAAAAGAACAATTATTGGGATACAATAAAAATTGCTTCATCCATTACAACAAGGTTGCATTACATTAATTGTCCCTCACTGTAGTGAAAAGTAACAACTGCCATGAACTATTTAACCCTTTCAGTGCCAAACTTTGGACTGAGTCAACAGCTTTTCTTCGCGTGCATTGGTTGTTGACTTGGGATATTTTCTCTGGAATTACATGCATGCTGGTAGTTGAATGAAATGTTTTTTTACAACGAATATGAATCTGGGATCCTAATGATAATTCTGACTAGTTGGACTTTAGCAGATTGACTTCAGATGAGACTGGCACTGAAAGAGTTAATGGTTAATCCTTAATTTACATACTTCAGTCCTCAAAATGGTCAAACTGTACACACACTACCACATTCAAGCATAACTCCAACTTCCATTTTTTTTTTGTATCTCTGCTTCCAAAGCATGTGGTCCAGGTTACACGCTTGTCTTGTCACCAAACAACTCCATCAATCTCACCAATTTCTGGTACAATTTTCATGAAAAAGATTTCCTGTCCACTCTGTCATCCAATGAGATTATGCTTATTTATGCTTCTTAATTACATGGACTTTCATGTTGTAAAAAGTCATAAATAAATCTTAATTTGTAAATCATGCATGAAATGAAAAAGTACATTTGCCCATGGAAGACCCAGTTGATGGCTGTTTTGATGTGGACTTGGCACTGTACCTTTCCCTATGCATTGTCCTACATGTAAATATTGTTATCTGCTTTCATGTTTTTTTTCCTTTAATTTAGTACTAACAGAATATTTCAAATATAAAATACAGGGAAGATTGATCAGAACAGCATCTCAGGTCACCCATCAGGATGGCATGTCTCAGGTGACCCACCAGGATGGCATGCCTCAGGTCACCCACCAAGGATGGCATGTCTCAGGTCACCCACCAAGGATGACATGTCTCAGGTCACCCACCAGGATGGCATGTCTCAGGACACCCACCAAGGATGGCATGTCTCGGGCACCCACCAAGGATGGCATGTCTCAGGTCACCCACCAGGATGGCATGTCTCAAGTCACCCACCAAGGATGGCATGTCTCAGGTCACCCACCAACGATGGCATGTCTCAGGTCACCCACCAAGGATGACATGTCTCAGGTCACCCACCAGGGTGGGGAATGTCTCTGGTCATCCACCAGGGTAACAGCTTTTCCTGGCAGTTGGGTGCACTGTCTGCAGCTCAAGCCGCGGAAAGCTGTCAACCTAGTCTTACTCTTTACAGGAAAGGGTTAGAAGCACCCAAACCTTGCCCAGAAAAGCAGTTGACCTTCATGTACATGTACATGTATGTGTACAGCACACTATTCTGATACACCTCCTCAGTCCTTTTCAAAAAATTTTTACTTATGATACCGCATAAAACCACAAGACCATACCATGTTTTGGCTGCTTCATCCAGCTTGGGTTTTCAGGACATTGAGGAGAGCTGTTGACCTGGACTATTTACTTTCTCTTTCACCCCTGAATTTTGACTTGGCATGCTGGTATTCGAATGCAAAGACTTTGCATGAGGAATTATCAGGTGACATCATTTTAGTAATTCATGTTTAAGTGTGACCATAGTAATGACTACCACTTAACCCTTTACCCCTTGAATTAAAACTGAGTCTACAGCTTTCCTTGATCTGTGATCTTGTTACGCATCATCTACAATTCTCAAGTAAAATTATTTTTCATTGCATGCACTGTTGAAATTTGTGGAAAACATTGAAGCAGATGGCATTTGACCACCATCCATCTTCAAACCTGACTGAATTCTAAAGAAGGAAAAGGTTAAACATGTTAACAATGGAGAGACTGAACAGCTGATAAACTACATACATTTACCTTGACCCTTCATCCCCAAGAAGCATACAAGTGGTCGCTGTGCATCATGGGAAAACAAAAGAGTTCTGTCTTTATATTTAAACCCCCCTTAATTGACATGTGCATTCCAAGAAAGTGTCTTACAAGCAATTGCCGTCCCCTTAAGCCACTTGTTTGCCGCTATTTTATAACCTGCTTTATAGCAGTATCTTAAGCTTAAAAGGTCACCCTTCCTCAATTTGTTGCACAAAACACCTATAAAAGTATCCATTTCCTGAAAGGATAGAACATGAAGAATATATTGGAAACACACAAGTCTGTTGATATGGCAACTGAAATTAGCTTTTCCACCAGTACTACAAAAGCAATCACTTTGGTGACAGATGAAATGCTCATGTATGTAATCTACATGTGTTTGGATTTTTCTGACCATAAAATTATATTCTTAGATACATTTAATTCAAACATTTATTTTTTTTCATTCAAAAACTTAAATTTTCTACTTCACCTTTTGTTAAAAAGGGTGTGTCTAAAAGTATGTGACAACAAAAAGAATAACACAGGTATCTCGACTGGCAACAAAATGTTGATTTAGCAGTGCACGTGTAGGAGGTAATTCTATTTGGTAAACTTTTCCTGTTTTAGCCAATGATGAATTTAAACAATATTTATTATTTCTAAAGTACTAATGTTCTCTCCTTTTAAGGAAATATATTACTTTCATAAGTGCTTTCAAAAACACTTTACAAGAAAACAATGAAACCTTTTGTTACCCTCCATAAGATCACAACAAAGAAATGTGTCCAGCACATGTCTAACATTGTCACAGAATATAAAACCTGGATTTCCTAATTCCCTGAAGTCAGCCTCTTTAGACCTTTTAAAAATCTGGAGCCTGCTCCAACAACACACACAAAGCACCCACCAGTCACCTACAGCAGCCTGCACACACCTTTATACACTTCTGAGGGTACCCTGGCTTCCATTGGTCTTTGTACATGACTGACTCAGTAAATAACTCTGCATATACTCATATGAGAATGCCCTTTTGAAAAAATCACGAGTACATGGTATAAATTGTTTCTATTTACAGTTACACTGGCTGGTCTGATGGGACTGGCATACATGTTATCACAGAGTGTCTCCAGTTATGCAGACTGGCTGGTTGGTGGCTCTGGCATGGTCACTGCAACACAGTCATTGTTTGATGTTGATGCATCAACTGGTGTGGCCGAGCTTGTCTCAGAATCACTATAAATCAAGTCCAAAATTTCATCCCCAGGCTCTGGTTTCACCTCCATGTAATTGTCCCATATCATTTCCCCAACCTCTGACTTGGGGGTCTGTGCCTCATTCAAGCCAAAGATCTCTGTAATTCGTACCATGTTAGGGTTGTCTTCCTCCATATAATAGAATGCTATGATGGATTCCATTTGATTGGCAATGTGTAAGCAGTTCTCAAATGTGTCATACTCCACATGACATTCCTCTGTGTGCTGGGCACTTACTAATTCACCTTGACCTTCCAACTCAGGCAACTCAGTGTTGGGTGGTAACTCTTGAATGTCCACATGCCCATTCTCATCATCCAGAATGTGATGCCGTAGCTCATCCATACATCGCAGTGGAGCATGATAACGTGAGTCAAAGTCCACGGAAAATCCAACATTAAGGTTACACCGTCTGGATGATGGAACACGACTATCCTTGGATTTGACCTTGCGTGGTCTCTTTGGAGTACCAACTGGAGGATCCACGTTTCTCCTGCCATAGTCAACTTCTGTTATTGCCAGCTGACAAGTGAACCTGAAAACAGATATGGACATGTGTGTTCAAAATAAAGATTTTATCCAGTCTCAGCATTGTTTTTTAATGTCAATTTGATCTAAACATAAGGCATTGATCCAGGCATTGCCACTAAAATTTGATCACACTTTGTGTCAAACATTGATATGTTACATCCAATCACAGCATTGCTCTTTGATGTCTGATGTTGCATGACGCGCGCACACACACACACACACACACACACACACACACACACACACACACACACTCTCACTCACTCTGCAATTATCCTAATTAGAACCCTGAACCTTTTTCCATTGAGGTGACCTACTGGCTGTAGCCTGCAGTGTTTATGGGTTGGAGTGAATGCTTAATTATCCATAATTTTCAACTACCTTGGAAGTTCTGTGAACTTCTTTTTTCAATCTTTGATTTCACCAAACTATTTTTCTCAGTAGAGATTTGACAGAGAAGTCAGCCTTTCACTTTACTTGATTAATTAATTTAATTGGCATTTGCAAATGGAGAGGGTGTCCACCTACCTGTGGATAAGTGAATACATTTTCTTATTTCTACACCAATGAACAGGCAGTACTATACTATATATACATAGATTCCCTCTTTTTACTTTCATATGTCTACATTTTTGGTATCATTAAGATGCCAACATGTAGATTGTAGAAAAAAATGCTACATTTAAACATAATTAAAAGCCATTTTATTAAGAGCCATTTTATTAAGAGCACAACAGAATCAAGATTTTGTCTGATAAGTCAATGTTTTTCTGCTGTGTAAAAAGAACAAATCCTAATAAAGGATCCATTTATAAAGAGACAAATATTTAATTAAGAACTTGAGTTTTTTTTTAATTTTGCACGCAAAAAATAAAGGTTTGATTTTCGATTCCTGATAGGTAACTTGGAAATTTTTAAATTCCACTATTTGAAAACATAAAATTGAAACAAAGCTCCTCATTTTTTTCTCTGTGAATGGAAAAGAATTTGAGTGAGAATTATAGACCAGACTTATCAAAACAGCATGCCTTAGGTCAACAGCTTTCCCTTGGACAAGTTGAGCTAACCTGCCCCAGAAAAACTGAGGACAAGGTCTGCATACAAAGAATAAGAGTACTCTCAATAACAAATTGTGCTTTTATATGGTTTATACATATTTTCCATTTAAAGGATACAAAACCACAATGTCTGTTATCCTGGGTATTCTTAATTCTTTGTGCGAAGACCAGAGTAAAATGGGTGGTCCTGAAGAGTAGGGACAGGAAATAAGACAAGCCGTAAAGTATTTCAAAGATTTTGATCCCAAAAGTGATGGGGTCCGTCATTGCCAGTACTGCTTGTAGCGGTGCAATAGGAGAGGTCACAATTACCAGTTATCTGTGTATCCAGCTGATCAAACAATCCAATACACAGAGTTCTTCGGGGCTAGAGATGGTTATTCCCATTGGATTACATGTTAAATTATCCTCAAATTAAAGGACTACTTTTACAGCTAGGAGAAACAAATTTATGTGAACATTTCAGCTATGTACATATTTTTACCACACAAATTTTGCTCCTTCTGCAACGAGTGGTTTTAAAGTTATTAAGCTGTAAATTACAATTAAAAGTATTGGGAATACACAATTCTAGCCCTGAATGACTGAAATGCCCTCTACCAGGAGAGCAGTAGAAGCTTCTGTTCTTGCTCTCCCCTATTGTAACCCTGCTGTCACACCAATGAATACCTGCCAAACACTCCCATTCATACCCATCCGTCACGTGTGTTCACACAGAGGCACACATACTGACCTGGCACTGTAACGGTGTTCACCATGTCTTATGTACTGAACCAGGGCCCGTATAATCTGCAGGAACTGTTTTGTAAACCACTGCATGTCTTTAGGCATTTGTGGTGCCCAGTAAATAAATCTGAAAGAAATAAAAAGGTTGCAGGTATGTACTGTTGAATGCACAATGCGACCATAACTATACTGACCATCTAAGTTACACATTTTGATATTTGTGCTATCTTGTGGTCATACCTATGAATTTGACTAGAAACAGTCTGTCTTACCACAGGTGCTTGTAATGTGCAGTCAGCCAATCATTCATATATAATAACATATATATAATAAGATGGGGGATGGACTTGGAACTAAGTACTATGTCACCACATGGAGCTCCTACACAGAAAGGCTTGACATGAGGCTCAGATCTTTTTCACCATCCCCCTTTCACATTTGATATGATTTCTCCACTTCTTTACAGACCAACAAACTGCAACTCACCAGTTTAGTTCAAAGGTATTTTTGACAGACATCAGTTAGATATGTCTGCTAAAATATCTTTTTTTTTTGTCACAAAGGCACATCTGAATACTTTTTGTTTAGTGTCTCTTATTCATCATAATAATATTTAATATCTACGGTTTCTTCATTTCAAGTGTTATGCACAGCAACAGTCAAAACTATATGATCTAAGTGGAGTTTTGTTGCTTTTAACAACATTCTTCCATTTCATGGAAATTAGTTTCTCAAAAATGTTTACCATTTTTAGACATATATCACTCTGTTATCTTTTATGTATTACTACAACATATAATATCTCCAAAAAAAGTTCATTCATAAATAAAGACCAGTGGTTCAGAGTTTTTCTGTACTTATACACCATTATTTACACATCACACATGCAGCTACTTGAACTTTAAAATTAACCCATTAATAACTCTGGCTCTCAGGTTTGTAACCCCCCCCCCCCAATTTTTTTTTCTTCATACTTGCATTAACATTTTCCATATCAATTTGAGCAAAAATGTTTTCAACCTTCAGTTTTTAAATCTTTCATGTAAGAAAATAGGTGTTCGTAATCATTTACATAAAACAAAAGGAGTTTTCAAAAAGTGTCCATTACAGTAATAAATAGCTGCACAGTATTATTCCATGCAGTAATTTCAAATGAAACTGTTTCCATTTTTTCCATAAAGATATGTTCCCTTAATTTCCATTTTAAGTTACTTCCGCATTTTGAAGAAATCTATCACAATACCTTTATATACATGGCTTTTCAAATTTTAAATCTGTACATACATATCTTATACAAATTCATACTTTGTATTGGAACTGGTAACAAGAGTATGTCACCAGACCTATTGATGGGGAATATCCAAGGACATCTAAATATATTATTCAGTTTGAACAGAACTTTCTGTACATATATCTTGAATGATCTATCCTCAAACCTTCACAGATCTGTGCTTAAACTAAATAAAATTTGCTTACTTTTTGACCAGGACAACAGTGACATCTAGTGGTAAGATCCATGGAGCAGTCATGAGGGACATCACTTTAAATGCTCTCAGGTTGTATACAGAGTTCAGTAAGCCTTTGTTGACAGAATCACAGGCGGCTTGTAAGGCTACAAATACACAAGAACAAGTCACATTTTAACCATCTGTGCTAGAGCTTCTCACATATACCAGAGATCAAAAGTTGAAGGAAAGGTATACCTGTCAACATTCACATACATGTATATGTAACTAGTATTTTCCACTTGTGTTTTCAAGTGCAGAAGTTTTGTTTTTGCAAATATAAGACACAAACATTTTTTATTTCAATGTAAGGACAGTTTCAATAATGAGGCAAAATCCATTTCCATACAATAAAACTGAGCAAGACTCCCTGTGGAGCAGGTGTGTTGTGATATTTAATTACCTACTTAACTGCCTTTATGGAGTAACTCAGCCATTTCTCTTCATTCTTCTTCTTTTTATGAGGAAGACAAGAACCATTGTACACCCAAATATCCACTTACCAAATTATGTTAATATGCTACATGTATGTTTGGAACCTTTGTCAGATCATGTTAGGAAACCTTGCACTGTAGAAACATTTTATCCATATAACTCCCTTCATACCAGTCCCTCATTTCCACATATAATTTACCAAGATACACATTAAAATTCATCATAAAAGCAATGTTCCTTCCTGTACCAACCTACCTAGTCTAAAGCAAAATACAAAACACCAAGTGAGACCTACATTATCAAACAGACCCTTCTATAAAGAGGCTTCTCTTACCAAAGACCACCCCTCTTGTAAGATCATGGGTCTTTTTTGTTCAAAGTGTCCATGTTTCTAACATATTATACACCCCATGACAGGCTGTCCCATTTAATGTTCTTTTTGCTGAAAGTTTCCAAGTTTCTACTATATATTATACTCCCAGCCCCACCCCGAAAGGCTGTCCTACTTAATGTAGGCACTACACTGCTGTAGTAGAAGTTGCTTACTATAAGGGGTCCACTGTAGTATGGAATGAACATATCATATGCCAGTCACCTTATATCAGCTGAGCATGACCTTTGGACCTATCTCAATTTCCCACTGGAATCAAACATAAAAGCCTTGAAATACCAGAGAATGCCATTGGTGATAGGAGTCCAAAGAAAACTTTCTGCTATACTGATTGCTGCACTGATCAGGTGATCCTTCTGAAGCAGTGGTGCCATCTAGTGATACAATTGTAGGCTTACCCTGTAAGGCCTAACCATAGATGTGTGCACATACTCACCAGACACAACCGGCAGTGGCAGACTGTCCAGCAATGCTGAGTGCTGCTGCTGCTTGCAGTCTTCACAGTGGTCATGGGGGGAGTGGTGGTGAGTGTGCTGTGTCACTAACTGTAAGTGTTTATTGTCCTCCTCATCCTCACTTGGCACATCTTCCTCAGGATAAATGAGGTCACGCTCCTTAATGGGGGACTTGGAGGTTATGCTGGACTGAATACTGAGATGTCGTGCACAGCTGATCAAGTCTGGACAAAGCAAAAGTTCAGATTTTTTAGGCATACCTCACATCAAACATGCATATTCATTTTCATTTTTTTTTTAATCCTTAGAATTCCAAGAGTAAGATAAGGCACATTTTATGCTGTTTAATTTGAGGAATGAGGAGCAACTTGGAATAATTGAGTGGCACTGCAAGCATCGAAGGCACGGAACTACACTAGGGGGGTCCAGAATATGAATAAAAGAGACAAATGATTGATCTTCATGGGATGAGTTGTTCCTACGTATTTGCTCAGTGAACATTAGAATCTGATTATTATTTTATTTTTAGGTTAAAGAATAAATGAAAGTTCTTCGTTTTATTTTCCAGGAGCTGTGGGCAGCTAGAAGTTATAAATACACACGTGTCATGAAAAAAACCATGTACTGCAATTTTGCTATTCAAATTCAAATTTGTGTCATTAATTGGTCAAATTTTATTCTCAAAGTGCCATGCAATACCACTAAAATGTCCCTTACAAAATTATATCCTGTTAGTGGCAAAGTTATGTGTATGCCATGCATTATCTGCCTGTACTCAAACAAATATTCCAAATTCTTTAAAAACGTGATGCTTCGTTCTTTCTTTCCCTTTCATTTAATGTTTCTCAGTGTTTGCTAAAAGCATAAACCTTTTTAATATTTTACCAGCCGTCTGTCATTTCTCAATTTTAGGTTACATATATATGTCAGCACTGATGCAAATTTAAAATTTCCACAAGATCTGTATATATTCAATGAAACCTGATTTTTGTTCTTTATTTTAAGAGACAGGATGTTTTATACTTACTGTGTCTCTGCAGGAATTTCAGTGCATCATCAAAACCCTGCTTGCACATTTTGGAGAGGACTTCAGGATGCGGGGGAAACATGATGTGGGACATGCGGTACAAGTTACTCATGCTTAACTGTATGCTGGAGTTGGCCAAGTTGAGATGCCAGTCTGTGGAGATGTTGTCATTGGGACAGATATCACTCTCACCAGCAAAGGGAGACACTGTCACAGTGTGCTCATCCAAAATTGGAATGTTGTTACTGAGACCCCCATCCACATACCTCTGCAAACAAACATGGAGACTCAAATTAGTGTCTTAAATTCCCATGCTGGGCACCAAATGACAGGCCTGTAAAGTTTCGTGTGCATTTACTTGTATGTCTTCACACAACCTTTAGCTCTTTCTCTTTTGGATTGACACAGTGATTGTACCAACTGCTGGCTGTCCCTGCAGAGGCTTGAGTGCCACAGAAAGCTGTTCACACAGACCCATGCAGTTCCTGCTGCTTTGAGTTCTTAAGGATTTTTCCACTTGTTACAATTAAGGTTCAGAATGTAGAAATGTACTGACAGCAAGACCACAATGTTTTATTGCCATGCATATGATTACAACAGCTGGGGTACATTTACAGCATCTGAATCTTTGCCAGTAAAATATATAGGTCAATTATCAAATAACATCACCAACAACAGCCACTTTTTAAAACCTAAACATGCAGCATTGATACACTTAAAGCTTTTCCAAAGGTGCAGAAAAAAATAACAAAAAAGCATTCAGAGAACGGATTACTCTCAGCGCCCACTATCTTTTTTTCCTCAATTCTGCATTTTTCTTTTTTATTTGAGACTTCCCAGTAGAATACTTTACTTACAATTTCCATATTGTTGTCTATGAAATGAAAGAGCACTTTTGGATGTGTTTTTGGGGCAGGTCCTGGTGACAGAAACCACTGTCTGTGTGTCACTCATACGGCCATCAAATAAATACTTGAAAAGTTTCATTACAAGTTGAAAAATAACAAGAGGTTTCCAATAGCAATGTGGTCTACTATAATGTGGCCATCTCCGAAACTGGTGAAGCTGTAACATTTGATCATTGTTGAGATATTATGGTAACGTTGTCCCCTTGTGCACCATGCAGACGGCCTCCAAATAAATACTTTGAAGTTTCATAGAAAGTTTATAAATACAAAGAGGAAGCTGGTTTTACACAGCAACAAGGTCCATCGTAAGATGCATCTTTGACAAAAATTTGGTAAAACTATGGTCAGTATTTTTTGAGATACCATGGTAACATTGTCAGGGTTGACGCCACTCTGACGGCCTTCAAATTAATACAGTAAAAGTTTCATAAAAAGTTTAAAAATAATCAGAGGAAGCTGGTTTACGAAATATGGCCTGGACAAGTCACAGTGACCCAAAATTGGTGCACAACACACCTTTACCCAAGAAGTATCCATCCAACAAATTTGGTAGGTGTAGGTGTTACGGTATGAAAAATATGGCAGGACGAGCTTTACCAGATGGACAGACAGTCCCCGGTGGAGAGACTAATCAGGACTAAAGTGAAAAGTGTCACAGTATGTATTTCATGCAGCAAAATTAAAGCAAAAGAAAACAAAGTAAACAGTCTGATATCTTGAATTCCTGTTCTATCACCCCACGTAGGCTCTATTCCGTAAAACTTCAGGTTAAGGGTGTCAGCAGACAACATGTGGAAGCTTTGACCAACCCCATATTAAGACCACTGTGTTGTCCTACTTCCTTCACATAAATTTTTATAAAACTTTGTAAAATTGCATTTGCAATTAGAAGTAGAACTTGCATGTACACATGTAAATGAAGATTTTGATTTCCCAGGCAAAAGTCTCACCAAGCACGTGGCAGCATCTAGTGAAGGCATTGATTGGCACAGAAAAAAAGCTGGTCCATGTTTAACGTGCATATCATAACACATGCAATGTAAATATAATGGTCTAAAGTCTGCTCGCATGTAGGTCACTTTTCTTTATTTTCAAGAAAAAAATATATGTATGATGCAATTATTACAACAGCATGATATATAGGCTTTGTCATCTTATGTTAGTTAACTAGTCTGCCCTAAAAAAAACTATATGTAAAATTTAATCTTGAAGTTGACATTAACAAGACTTACTGAACCTGCTGAAACTCAATAAATATTATACATGTACTTAAAAGGGAGCTGCAATGAATGACCAGCATGCATGCATGGCATTATAAAACTAGAAAAGATCTGCTTCAAAGCAAATCTGACTGTATCCACAGAGGAAAGTCTTTGCTTTGTACATTCAAATTAAAATTAGAAAAGCTACATGTACATAAGTAAAAACAAGGATAAAAAAAGTAGCAAAATAAGGCTGTTGGCATGAAAAATCTGCTGGTGAAAAGGAAATGCCCAACAGAAAGCAAGAAAGAATTCTGGATAAAACAGACTGTCATGTGTCAGGAAACAAACAAGACTTCGTCATGTAATGAGAAACTCCAGTTACCTGGTAATTCTAGTACTGTGCATTTTACTGGACTTTGATTCATTTATGGATCACTTTTGACACCTCAGCATGGACTGATGACAAAATGTTCACCATAAAAGTGTTATGTCTGATATCACTGTAAACAACAAATCCTTGTGATGTAAATATACATGCAACTGACTGCTGATGACAGATCATGGTTTGTTTTATGTCTGATCTATCACAAATATGTATGTCTCATACTGTTGCTCCTAATTTGCATTGTTTCAACTGCACTGGTAGGGCCACACTCTTCAGTGATTCTAGCTTTTGTGGCATCTGAGTGCTAAGCTTTGTACAACCAGAGCCATGCCCGGGCACGTGAATGCCTTGCCAGCGTGATTCAAGCCACTCCGAAGTTTTTTGTTGACAGACGGACGGACGGAAAGTCACTGCTTAGTCTCGCCAACAGCTTATGCTGGTGAGACAAAAATTAATAATGACAGATAAACATCGGATGTGAAGTCGGAACAAAACATCTATGCATAATAGATTTTAAGATAGATATTCTATATTTAAATTTTCCAAATCCACCTAATAAACACAAATCCAAACTCTACAACTGTTGTTTATGGTTCACTGGATGCGCCTACAGCACAAGTCTGTGAATTAAGGTCTTTCAAGTTCAACTTAACAGGCATGGTGACCTCACAAAAATAGGTCAGGGCCTCTGATATTACATAACATTCTAGCATTGGACATGGTCTATATATCTTTTATATTTGGAGAGTCTTACCCCATTACTTTTCCAGACATTGAATTTTATATAGATCTTAAAACACTTTGGCTCATAATTTCCGTCCAATTATAGGTGGTGCTACTAGTATCAATAGCAACTTTGTCTTTGACCTCCCCCGTAATCCCACCATATTTCATGAAGACCCATTAAAAATTGTAGATGCCAGAGCATTCATAAAATTTTCATATTGCAACCCATATATTACATAATGCTGTAGGTGACCCCACCAATATCGAAAGGGACCTAGATTTTCAGACAGCTTATAAGTCCTGAAAGTTATGCTGGGTTGATTTGAAAACTGTGGACGGTATTGCGCTACCAGGGCAAAAGTTTATGGATGGTCGGACAGACAGAAGCGGTCGCACAAGCTCTCTGACCTTATGTCATCAGAGCTAAAAATGGTTACTACTCCAAGTGAGAAAGGGAAAATCGTCCTTGGCAAGCCAGTGTTCTGGCAATAAACATATGTCATGGGAGTCAAGTAGATCACGTACACTGTTGATATTCTGATGACAGGTAGTACATACACTTAACCCTTCCCTGCTCAAACCAGCCAAAACCAGAAGATGGTCGAATTTTGTCTGCTTCGCTGTTTTCCACTACAGTAAAATCTGCCAAACCGAACCCCTCTGACAGCCCAACACCTCTGTTTCCCGAACACTTTTTTCAGGTTCCAACTTGTTTTAATTGGAGAGCCAAGTGTTGGAACCTGCAATCCCCGAAGACCCTTTACTCTGATCACCAAACACTTAATTTGGGTCCCAAAGCAACATTAGACTGTCAAGGCTGAACACTTACCCCCTACGAAAGAAGGAATTTTCGGGCAATTCATTGATATTTGATACAAAAACATCACACTTTCTTTATATTGAACAGTTTCATCAAATTTGTGGCATTAATGTATTCAAAGTATAACAATAGCACGTAGGTTCCATGGTGAGACCTTCTACAGCTGTAGGTGCAATAAGCTAGTTGAAACTAGTCAAACTAGTAAGTGCATTTGGTGCATTCTGAAGTTTAGCAGTATGATAAAGGGTAATACACATATTGTGTATTAATGTTGGACAGTAAACTGATGTTTTATATCATCAAATAATGCACACGCAAATGCACTGTCACAGGTAGGACAGATGTACATACCTCAGTACAGGATCATATGTATGTACCAGTAAGATTAGTAATGTACCCTAATGATGTTGAAAAGTGCATGTACTGTTAGCTTAAAGTTTATGAATCCTATAAACTTTTTTCCAAGTGGTTGGAATTTTTATAAAGTTTTTTTAATCTTAGACTTTATTTTTCTTTCAAGTTAATGTAATTTATATCATATACATGTATATATAATTGTATCAGAGCTGGCAAATTCCCCAATGCATGTGCATGTACAGCTAAATCCAAAGTTTATATGTGCAGGATGTAACCACAAGGCCACACCCCCGACCCTCAATTAGCCGAACACCTCCAATACCTGAACATTTTTGCTGGGTCTCAAAGGCATTCAGCCTTGACAGGTTTTACTGTAATTTCAACAGTGATGAAAAACAATTTGACTGAGAATTGTAGATGACACCTATCAAGATAACATGACCCGGGTCAACAGCATTTCCAGGTGCACTTTGTGCCCAACTCATGCCAAGGAAAGCTGTTGACTCAGTCTTAATTCAAGGGTGGTAGGGTTAATGAATAGGTTTGTTATTGTTAATCACAGCACTTGCTATTAGAAAAATTTGTAAAGATTTTAAATAAACCTGTCTCCTGTTTTATACATCAAGTGTAGTAAAATTAACTGATCCACTTACCACTCCCTTGTACGAGGGTGGAATGATGCCACTGTAGAAGGGGATGAATGCACTGCACATCAACGCCTGCAATTAACAACACACGCAGCTCAGTCTGTTTCCTCTCACAGTGAGACATGGAAAAGCCTCATGAATCTCTCCACACATAACATATTTATTCCCTGCCATTATACAACAAAGGCAATGTTTTCAACTGGACTTGCCTTCCTGGTAAGGCTTCTGAGCAATCAATTTAAAATTTGCACATATATCTTAATTCAGCACTAGAAACAGAAGTCTTGAAAGTTGTAATCTTTTACTGAATACTCCATGACAAAAATAACTATATGTGATGAATGTTATTCAAATATATGCTGTAACCCAGAATGATAGGAGATGAACACGTGGGAATGCATGCTATAATACAACTGCTGATTGCAAGTTTTGGGACCCCCCCCCCCCCTCCCGGTTGGGTGATGATGATGATGATGATGACGACGACGATTGTTATTATTTTACATGGTTTCATTTTCCTTGGATAATTGGAATTTCTTTGAACAATTTCCAACAAATGATTTTGGTGTACATTGTCTTCATGAGAGAGGGAACCTTATTTGCATCGAGTGCCCTCTGGGGAGCAGGTTGCAGCTGTCCCATACTTTTTGCCATATGATAATACTGTTCATAGAACAACCTTGATGTCCACTAAATTCTGACAAGGCTTACCAACCAGGCAAAGCTGGTCTATTTGCAATGTATATGTGTAACAAGTTATGAGAAAATGTTGTTATTCTGCCTTTGTCTTTTTCCAGCCTGCACTTGTCAACAAATGCGTATGACAGTTCATTCAGCACTAGGTTCCAGAATTGATGATCTGGTCTTGTGATGCCACCATGCTGGTCATGTCCCACAGGTTCATTATCAAATACATTTATTACATGCTTTCATTTCTTATTTATTTATTATTTTAAATTTTAATGCAGCAACAAATACAAAGGGAATGTAATTATGTAGTCTGATAACTTTTATCATTGTCTTGATCAGGCGAATGTCTAAATCCATAATTTGATATGATAACCAATTGTTGCACTCCTATACAAGCTGATGTGACTGTGAGACCCATTGGTGATAGCAAATCTGCTTTCATCTTGGTCTTGCCCTAGCCTTAGGTAATCCAGTATAATATATGCTCACAAAATGTCTCCTCAAAATGTAAGCTTTATGCAATGAAGTATAATATAAAGAAGTATGATAAAGATTCACATGCAGGTGTGTTGTGCTCTGTTCACATGACCTTCCAATGTCAATGATGAAAGTACTGATAACTAATTAATCCGTTATCTACTGATTCAGTGATGTTAAAACTCATAACCAGTTGGTCAGTTATCTAATTCAAGACTGCAGTTGTTTCTTGTTGGCTGACATCTACATTTTCTGGATACACTGTACTAATATTAATGTGTTATAATCAAGTCTCTTAGCAGTCTCAGTTCTTTGTATGTATAAAACGCAAGTTTATATACTTTTCCATAGAAGTTTATGTACACTTTAATCTAAGAGCTGCTGTAACAAATGGCACAATTAAGGCACATGACATAGTAATTTCATGTGAACACATTCCAAAACATTTTAAATGCTGCCCTGGCCTACAAAAATTCAGGTCAGCTGACAAGAACACACTATGATTATTACTTCCCTTCACATTTCAGGACTTCATGGCACTGACAGAACAGCACTCTAGTGCATGTTTTTGCCAGATTCTAATTTCTAAACATTCGTGGAGGTTTTAATAAAATTATTATTCTTATTATTATTTCACTTACATGTATTTATAAACAGTTAATTTATGCTCATGTTCTGCACACTGTGACTTTAAAATGGTTTTGCTCGTGCTCTGCACATGGTGAATTTAAAATGGTTTTGTCTGCATTAAATACTGCTGATGCTTATTTACCTACATGTGTATTTGAGCAAAAAGGTCTTAATGTTACCTGCCCATATCCACTAACGAAATTTGCCTCAGTGCATCAAATTGGCACATTGTTGTGATTTTTTATTACTTATTCATTAAAAAAACATACCAAAAAAACAACAACACATTTTTCAAGCATATCCATTTCACTTTTTCGTTAGAAATGTTGTGGAAGCTTCAAATTTACCTAATAATTACAGTGTACATACAAATCAACATTAGAGTTCTATATAAAGTTGCTCATACATACAGGATACTTAAAGACGGATTCCAAATTATATAAGGTTGGACAATACATGCACATGGTTAAACATGTGTTACCAGCTTAACTGTGATATGTCATTTGTTGGGTACGTAATGCCTATTCCTCACATGGCAGTCCATGTTTACTATCTGTAATGGAAGTGTATGGACAATTGCAATATTATGCAACTGTCAACAAGTGTCTGAACAAGTACACCTCATCTTTCCAGGACCAACACTGTTCACTCAATCTTCAATACACCCCTTTGCTTGTATTGAGCACCACATGCATGACAATGCACTATGAAAACCCATAAATATTCAATCAACAGTTCTAAGAACTAACTACCTCAACACTGCATACTTTGTGCATGTTTAATTTTGTTTGTATAAAGCAAATACAGAAATAGTTTTGTGCGTCCATGTTTTCACAGCAAAACATTGGGTTTTGCGTATGTGTAAGTGTTCTCCACAGGCTCATTTAACTGGGTGGCCCACCCAGTTATCCTCAGCAGCTAACCAATTATAATTTTTGCCACCTTCTTAAAATTACTTGACCCCTGTTAAAAGTTATGAAAATGTCTTTAATAGTTACACAAAGTTTATGCAAAATATGGTCAATATTTGCCAACAACTGAAATGATCAAGGAGCATATAATGTATAAATGCACTTTTACTTTCATTTCCATTATGTTTTCGCTTTGCGTTTTACGAAAATAAAGGGAATGTTCAATGATGCAAAAATTCTTTAAAATGGCCACCCAGTTAAAAACTTTCTATGTGGAGAACACTGGTGTGTATGAAAGTTGTACTGTTCAATAATTCACCAAACCCTGGGTTTTGTAATAAAAAAACCCAAGGTTTTGTACCAAAACCGTGGGTTTTGCTCACAATACCCAGAGTTTTTAAACTAAACCTAGGGTATTGTTTGTAAAACCGTGAGTTTTGCAAAAAACCCTGGGTTTTATTACAAAACAAAGGGTTTTGTAGACCAAACCCTGGGTTTTGTTTGCAAAACTCAAGTTATTGTAGCAAAATCCAGGGATTTGTACACAAATTTCAGGGTTTTGTAAAAAAAAAAAAAACAGGGTTTTGCTTTGTTATCCAATCTTTTCACAAAACTCACGGTTTTGTATTTTACCACAAAATTGGTCATATGGATACACCAACCACTCATAATACGGCTTGCTTGCTGAGCTTCATTGCTGTAAACCAAATTATGTTACATCGATTCGCGACTTAAATGTTGTGTCTTTTATCACTATGTGCACTTCATGAGCTCATATTTTAGGTACTGCAAGAGAAAACATGTAAGATGTATCGTATATGTGTTTTTAAGGAATTTAATAGATTAAGACTGATTTTCAGTTTCTGGGACCGGGCTGGAGTTTAAGCAGCATAAGGCCTCTGATCTGCTGCATAGTTAGATTCTACCCTATGTTGTGCCGCTGCCTCCAGTAATTATGCGACCATTGATTACAAAATGACTACCACATCACATCATGGTATCTCAACACGACTAAGTCATAAATTGTTACACGGTATTCTTTAACTCCACCTTCATTCCCACCATTCAGAATTTTACATCTATTCCTGTGTCAGCTCTGGTGAAAGATACTACAGCTCTTCCCCGGGAGCTCTGCAACGGGAAGGGTGAAAACCCTGTCTGTAACGGCATGTCCCTTTGCCAGCCACTACCCCCATACAAACTACCAATTCCTGGTACTGAGTTGCGTACAAGTTTTTTGTTGACGGGCATTGCAAATCACGCAAGATTACCTGGCACCTTTTCAAGAACTGTCTAATGGTTTAGTGTACACGCACGTCCACCGATTGATATTTACATGTAAACACAACAAACCAATAGCCAGTTAGACATTTTCTGACGTCACAGTCTTGTTTTTTTACCAGAACCAACAATTTCAACATTGAGAAATTTCCAAGTTCGGAATTTCTACTCAATTAAATTAATTAATTAAAAAATAAAAGGATTTGGTTAGAATCGATCCGGCCACCTCTTGACCCGCATTACAACACGCTAAGCGTGTGGCCACGTTAGCTTGGAGTGATGCAGTTACGTTAATGGTCTCATATTCGATAGTGGTTGGACCACGCAGCTTTGTTTACTCCTTCACATTTAGGTCATGCCAGCTGAAGCCAAGTAGACTGCAAACAATAACTGGTGAATATTTCAGACAATAATGGTTGAAAAATCGGACCGAAAATGCTATTTAGATCATCAAAATTTCCAGGGCTTCATCACATATCATGCGATAAATGAATTATTTGCAACAGATCAAATGTTTTACGCAAATTAAAGATATCAAGGGCTGTGCATTCAATAGTCCATGCCGCTCTTTGCGCCAGCGTGTGGATTATTTTGAACACTGGATGCACAAGCTCTTGTTCTTTAACGAATACGTAACTTATATTGTCATCGTGTCGCAAAGAGGTAGACTATGCACATAGTAACAAATAATGATGTTATTGATCACCAAAACTGAACCACATGTAGTTTGATGCTATTTTTAAGTTGAGTACCCTAGCAAGGCCTACCAAGTAACACCTGTCATGATTGGTTGGTTACAAAACCCTGGGTATTGCACATTTTCAAAACCCTGGGATTTCTGATGTCACAAAACCCCCAGTTTTCTGGCTAAACCGAGGGTTTTACAAACCCTGGGTTTTGTTAAAAAACTAAAAAAACCAAGGGTTTGTGATCAAAACTCCACGAGTTTTATTCTTAAACTGTGGGTTTTGTGCTTAAAACCCACGGTTTTGTACTTAAACCTTGGGTATTGTTCATGAAACCCACAGTTACACAAAACCCAGAGTTTTATAGCAAAACCCAGGATTTTGTCCAAAATGACATTAAAATTCAATAACTAAGCAAAACCCAAGGTTTTGAAACAAGACCCTGAGTTTTACTTACGAAACACAGGGTTTTGTGATAACACCTTAGATGGTTTTGTTAGCAAAACTCAGGGTTTTGAAGCAAAACACAGGGTTTTTGAAAAGCAAAGCCCACAGTTTTGTGAATAATTGAACAGTACAACTTCCATATGTGTGTGTTTTGGGGTTCTATTTATTTTTATTTATTATGAATTTTTTGTTTATGCTCATCATTTACTAGCCATACGGCCCCATGTGGTAACATGGTATCTCAATAAGGCTTGACACATTTTTTAAATGTGCCTAGGTACAGGTACTTCAAAATCAGATAAATTAATTTCATCTTTGGGTCACTGTGACCTATGATATCCCTATACGGCTGTATAACTCGTACACATATGTACATGAACATGACTAATTTGGGGCATCAGGTGATGCTCTCAAAATCAGTAGCAACCTTTTAACCCTTTCAGTGCCAAATTTTGGACTGAGTCAACAGCTTTTCACTGTGCACATTGCGCGCCAAGAAAAAGCTGTTGACTTGGGATATTTTCTCTGGAACAATAGGCATGTTGTTACTCGAAAGAAAGGTCTTTTAAATTTTATGAGGAATACGAGTCTGGGTACCCTAATGATAATTCAGACAGTTTGAATTAAGTAGATTGACTTAAGACATGATTGGCACTGAAAGAGTTCATACTTTTTATGCAAACCAAGAAATCAAATACTGACCCTTTCAGAACTCCATTTGGACTGAGTCAACAGTTTTCCTCAGATACTTTAAGCAGAATGTGCTCAAAGCATGCCAAGGAAAGCTGTTGAACTGGACTATTATTATTATATTCTATGTAACTTTACACGTGCTGGCAGTTGAATGAAAGGTCTTTTTATGAAGAACATGAATCTGACACTCTTATTGTAAGTCACAGAAATTTGTTTTAAGGTATTATGACTTTAGTCGCAATTGACACTGAAGGAGAGGACAAAATTCATAAGCTCACCTGAATCAGATCTTCTCTGGAGTCAAACTGTGATACCACAACATTTTTTCTGTCAGCTACACGGGTGAGAGAGATGAAGACACGACCACTGACTATCTCATGAGCATTTTCAGGGAGAATGCTCTCCAATCCATCTCGCAGAATCTTGCATATATCAAAGCTGGGATGAAGTGGTCCAAGGGCTCTTGAGCGTGCTTTCCCAGCTATTCTCAATGTGTAACTTGTACAATGACCTACAAGTATAAAGCAATTGTCATGTTCATTGAAGCTAATGCAGGCTCCTCCATTCCCTGGATGCAATATTCTTGGTTTTGTTTTGGTAACAAGGTGCCAACAGATGCCATTATCATGATTACAGTGTGTATCATGCAACCAGTAAAATTCATTGTTTATTTGCAGTACAATATAATTCCTGACCAACTGGTTAACTTGATTACAAAACTTTTCCGCGAATATTACAGTAAGATGTGCTATTAAAAAAATTGTGATTTGAGTTTTCCCATTTTTTTCTGTCCAGCCATGCTGACTTATCAAACATACATCATTCAATACGTCTGTACCATGACCATGATGATATTTTCAACAACAAAACATATAGTTCAACACACAATTTCATTCTTGACCAACCAATCCTACTCATGCAGAAATAAGGTCTGGTATGGTGTCTGGTCTTTCAAATTTCATTTTATTTTGTATTGTTTTTTAAAGCTGAGTTTGTACAGCTGTACATGCAGCATCCACACAGTCACAGCTCTTCATGGTGCTGATATAATGCTGAGTCAATAGATGATTCTAGCAGGTCAGCTGCGGCCAGTAGGACAGGCTATGACACTCCAAGCAGCTGATTGCACTGATATATGGACTCATTAATTCTGTCAAGTAGATGGTGCACAATGATATGTTCACCTGTACTAGTTTTCGTATCAGCTGTACATGCATGTATGTCAGACCACTGTTGCCTACTGACTGCCATACCTATCATTTAGTATTGCTTGCTTACCCAGCACAAGTGTGTCAAGAAATACTTGTCAAGATCATAACAATTAGTGTTGCATGTCCTAGGATGGAGACATTAACTTTTCCTCTGCTATTTATTTATTTTTGGGGGGGGGGGGGGGGGGGGTAATTGTCTAGATATCATGCTGAATTTAATCTTGGGATCACCCCACAAACATGATCTTCTGGGCATCCACATGGACACTTATTTACGTTAACATAAACATTGCATGCTCATTTTTGGTCAATCAAACTGCATAGTTTTTGACCTGGGAACAATTTTGTTGCTTAAATGTGATGATTTTATTCATACAGACTTCTAAATAAACATATATTCAATTGTTTTTCGTACATTTGCCGCTGAAAATCCGCAAAACAGTGGTAAAACAGCACAAACTATTTTTGCCTATTTTATGGCTTCACACATCATACGATTCTTTTGCTAGTTCCAGGCATGTTCGTTATTGATGGAAATGTCAGAAGCTCATTAATATCATCATGCTGCTTTCCTATTGGCTTAATCTTTATTCCTGCCCATCAAAACGTTATCACCTTACACAAATTTACTATCTCCGAGGTAAAAATCTAAGAATAGAAGGCAGCAACATTCTCACCCTGCTTCAGCAAGATTCTCGCCCTGCTCGGGCACTGACTGGCTGACATATCATGGAAATAAGTTTGCAGATTCAGATTCAAGCTCTTCATTCAACAAGAAATACAGATCATATAAATACAAAAAGTTGTTCAGTAAACATTTGAAACATACAGTGCAAAAATAAAAAAACATGAAGATAGTACAAGCAACATGGATAAGTCAGAATGTCCCCAATTAAGGGTAACATCCGCTATCATTGGGGCCACCTACTGGTGATTATGATTAGTGCAACACACACACATCTTCACAAAATTTGCAATGGAAAGGATATATGTATACACATATTCAGCAAATATTGAAAATGTGTATACATGAGTCGCACGTGGTCAAGTATGCGCAATGCTCACTTTCAACAAACAAGCATGGTGAAGCAGACATTCAAACTAATGGTACTTTTGTTTTCATATCACATAAGTACTGAAATTTAGTGACATATCAACGGTGGATATTTTGGAAACATTCAGAATGTTGTTGAACCATTGAAAGCAATAAAGAGTGAAAACTGCATGCAATCGATGTCTCAACGGGCAACTCATGCACTGGTATGCATTGCCAGTCAATCTCTGCGATGGTCCGTCCTGAATGGGGGGGGGGGGTTCGCTGAGATACTGCAATATTTGTATAATTTTGGCACTATTACTCAATATGTTTATAGCGGAAACAATTTAATATGTTGTACATCTGCAGCAGAACGTGCCATATCTCATTAAGTACTCGCACTGAAAGTTGATCTTCGGCATGTGCTACATCGGACGGATAAACTCACCTGCTTAGCTCAAGTTTTTGAAATTTTGTGCCTTTTTATTCGAATTTGGGGTAGGTTTTTTGGTGTGTAGAATGTGAAATATTCACACAATGTCTTGATCCCAGGTTAACCTTTGTTTTCCCATTATGTACCACCATTGTATTTTTTTTTTTTAAAGTTGCAAGTTGACTCATCAAAGTTAGGACCCTCAGGGTTCAAATGTTAAGAAACAAAAATGTCCAAACAGTAGCACATGTAAATTTTTATCCAGAATGTTGGTGCAAAATCAAATAGTTTACACAGTAATTTGAGTTGTCCAATGTCATCATAAAAATAAGTTACTGTCAAAACTGAGGACTGTACCCCTGGAAGGCTAAGGCTTATGGGAACCAAAATTTACAACTCTCCAAGACTGGAAATCCATTCTGGAATCATAAAACAATGGAAGCAGACCCACATAAACATGTATCCCTTGTAGATCACAAATACATCTTCACTACAGACATTTAATTCAGGTGATAGCAATTTCATCAGTGTGAAATACTGGTGACAGTGTGTAAAATTTCAGCCACTTATAACTTGGAAGTCACGAATGCACTTTCCAAGTTAAACATGCTACACTGAGCAAGCCCCACTTACATGGCATAAAGCAACCATGAAAATTTATGGGCTTGCTTTGGACACAATACAAATACAGGTATGACTAAAACAACTTGAATGTGAATGATCTCCCATTAATGCATTATATTCATATGATCCGGAGACCTGATTGTTCTGAAGTGAATGCCTGGATTATTCATTCAATTTCAATTTATATTTGTATGCCAAGTTCACCAATTGTGAATCACTTTATCAGTGTCATTTGATGGTCATCGCAAGAAACTGTGTAGATCACGACCTCTGGGCAGATTGTAAACAACCTACTATTGCATCACAAACTGATATTAAATGCATTAAAAGTTAACTTTAGAAGTCACTGATTACTTGGCCGAGTCACTTGCTGTGTCCAGACTCATAATAATAATATAATATTACTGTGGCTCTCCGCTTATGCGCCACAGTCCTGTGTGACACAGGTGGCCTTAAAAAAAGTAAAGTAAAGAAAGGAAAAATAGAGGAGTTGGAGGAAACCATGGTTATCCTAATCAGCTCGTGCTGCCATGTTTTCCAGGACCAGTGCCGAGGCAAAGGGTCCACCACACACTCTCTCACAGCTGTGCTGGCCCCTGGTATATCCCCCAACACTCATCGCTTTTAGTTCTCCCCCCCCCCCCCAAAAAAACCTTCCCTAATACACCCTATACCCGCCTCTGAGGCTCAGGCATTTCCCATGGGAGCCCTTATAAGGGCTACCAGTGTACCACCATTCCCTCTCCTCCCTGCACTCTGAGATTTTAATTCACCCTGTTGCTATCAAGCCCTGTCAACTCATTTCTTTTCTCCCAGCACCCTACCAGGTAGTCCTGTACACTTTCAGTGCCTTTCCTGCCTCCCAGAAAGCCACCCTTCAAACCAGGGCTCAAAATCACCAGCAAAGGCTTACCAGGTATGGAGGTGAATAAGTGACTGGCCACACTGAAAAGCCGGATGGGACTACATTATTCACATGGTTGGTGGAGAATCTCAGCCTGGCCGGCCACTGCCTGATAGCCCCAGAGGTCAACAAAATAGAGTATAATGACGTAAATCGTAAAGTCGTACGCCTTTGTATGTTGTCAAATCTGGTCAGGTAACCACGATTTGTGACATTTCACTAATGCAAAGTACAACGATTATACAATGCACACATAATAATTTTAATCTCCCAGGTTCCCGACAAATGTAGCTGTGGACACCAAAAGAAAAAAAACATAGACGACATGTTTTGTGGTCAACTAACTCACATGGCCCCAAAAATTCCGCGCCTTCATAAGATAATTTACTGTGGTCCGTGTGAAGTTCGTTCCATACCTCAGCCCTCATGTTCGGCCTGACTTATATAAACAATACAAAAGGACAAGCTCTTATATCAATAGTGTGATGCTAATTGCCAATATACTTACCCAAGCAACATCCTGTGAAGAGAGCTGTTGCAACAAGTGCACCTGCACTGGCCCCTGCAATTCTGTCCGCTATCAAATGAGGGGCATATTCCTTGAAACAACTGGCAACTCCAACGTGATAGATCCCCAGAAATCCGCATCCAGCGAACGATAAATTCATTCTATTCCCGTTCCCCATATAGATTTGATTCAGTAGATCATGGGAAACTGTATGTGGATAAACTATATGTATCTTTCGATCAGAAATTCAGTGGGCAATACAACACTTCTTCCTACCCCAGCACACAATCACGTTCCTTTATTTTGGTCCTGCTGAAGCCAGGTCGGATGATATTACGATTAACCGTGCGTCATCAAATATGAACGCGTTCATTGGCTAGAATATAGGACGTGCCCCCATATTTATCCAATCAAAGTTCGATAAATAATCAGATCATAATCAGAATTTTCAAAACATGAATTTTGCATGGGAACTGAAATGACACACATGGATTGCTGCCACACAGGCTTCAGAGACCTGGGCCTACAATTTTTTTTTCATGAACAATATCAGCATGTACATGCAACGTGTGCTTATGTCGATCGTCGGGGGGCCCAAAAGACATTTAAATCCACATATAGTGTACTAGTGATATTATTTAATTTCAAACGTTTCCAAGCTCGATGTCGTTTTGTCATCCAGAGCTTGATATTCATTATGGCATTTAAGCATGGGTTATCTTTGGACAGTGATCTCACGGTGAATTTCAAAATGCTGAATAACTTCAAAACTGTTACAAGTAGATGCACCATTCAAACTACAGTTGACAGGTTTGTACTGTAGTGCAGGTGCATCCAATGAACCACAAACCATAGTTGTAAAATTTCAATTTATGCAAATTAGGGGCACTTGAAAAGTTTTAATGTTGAATATCGTTAAAAGTATCATTGGTAGAGGTACCATTTCAACTTCAATTTACAGGTTTGTGCTGATGACTGATGACACATCCAATGAACGACAAACATAAGTTGTAGAATTGTAATTTATGCCAATTAAGTCATTTAAAAAGTTTCGATGTTGAAGGTCTTAGAAATTATTGTCGGTTAGGATATCAATCCAACTTCACTTCATAGGTTTATACTGTGGTCGCATCCAGTGAACCACAAAAAAGTTGTAGAATTTGGATGTTTGGATATATACCTATTAACGGGACTTGAAAAATTTAAACAGTGAATTTTTATTTCCAAACTGTATCATAGATGCAACATTCTGACTTCACATCCTAGGTTTGTCCATCATCGATTTTGTCCAGAGCTAATTACTAAAGCTAAAACCTCTAAACAGAATATGGCCCCATTAGTGCAGTTGAAATTATGCAAATTAGGAGCAACAATAGCAAAGTTGTACATGGGGGTGATAAGATATAGCAGACTTGTTCATATTTTTAATAGACCAGACATGCAACTGGTCATGATATGTCACCAGCACTCAATTATGTGTATTAACATCAGAAGGACTTTTTCACACTTACGTTACACATAACACTTTCAATCTGGAGAAGATGAAACAGCAGTGGACGAATTAGAGTGATGGGAAGTGTAGGGTGTGTAGGGAGGATGTGGATGAGACCATTGATCATATGATGACATGGTATACAGGTTATAGAGCACTTACAGACCAGCTGTTTGTACAATGGAAAACAAGAGGTGGGCAGTGTAAAAGCTTAGAGCAAGTAAGGGACATGGCAGAGAATGATAGGTTAGCATAGATACTAGGATTGAAGGGTGATTTTCCAGGAAGTAGAATTGATTTAGAGTCAGTGAAAGGCTTCTTGGTGCAGTGCTGGGAGAGTAGGAATAATATCTTAGGATTCGTCACTGAAGATAATTGAGGGCAAACTTGGAAGGGAAGGGAGAAGGTAGCCTTTATTAGGGCTCTCATGACCCTGCCAAGTGGCATCATCAGCAGGGGCTGTGGCCAAGCGCGAAGTTGCGACAGTGGGATAGGGCTGATTTTTTTTTTTTTTCCAAAGGCCACCTGACTAAGCTAGTCAGGACCGCGGCAGAGAAGCGGAGTGCCACAGAATATTATACTACCATACGGTGACCATTTTGTCATCTGTCTACTTTATACTGTCAACAGTGATCCATAAATAAACGAAAGTTGCAATATAAAGTGTACAGTACTGGAGTTGCCGGAGTTTCTAACTGCATGGCTGAATCATGTTTGTTTGCTGACACTGAATTCTTTCTTGCTTTCTTTCTAGCATTCCCCTTTTACACGCAAGTTTTTATGCCAAGAGCCTTACTTTTTTTTTTTTTTTTTTTTTTTTTTTTTGTGGAATTCCACGTTTTCTCTCATATAGCTTTGGCAATTTCAATTTGACTGCACAGGGCAACAACTTCTCCTTGTAAAAACACACAGATTTGTTTAGAAACAAATCTTCTTTGGTAGTTCTTCGCCTTGTAACCTGTGCGACGAAACTTTACAAGACCAGTTTCTCAAACTTTGAGCGGTTACTCACTCAACAGTGCAAATCATGCCGTTTATTGACTGAGGAGTACCTTCCAGTCAATCAGAAATAAGAGACATAGAGAATCTAAGGCTATATGGCTGAGTGTGATTTACTATTTTCTCTCTCTCTCTCTCTCTCTCTCTCTCTCTCTCTCTCTCTCTCTCTCTCTCTCTCTCTCTCTCTCTCTCTCTCTCTCATCAAGGATTGTTGTTAAATCGTTATTCACAATGAAGTCATGCAAAGATTTTGTTTGTTCAATGCGTGATTGGGTATTCATCCCCAAAAATGCCCTGCGCCAGCTTCTAACGCTGACCTTGTCTGCCGTCTTTCTTACGTTCGTGACAGTTATTCCACGTCACGTGTGACCTATAATCAAACAGTAATACGTCACTTATGCAGGTGCGTCACAATTTAGTTGTAACAATGTTTAGGTCATGTGATCTACAGGTAAGATTTTTTTTTAAATGTTAATATAAACCATGCATTATTCTATGGTTCTGTAGAAAGGCGTAAAGTACTAGAAGTGGCTAAAGTTTCTTTTAACATGACCAACTCTTAACTAGGCAACAAAAGTGCCTCTCCGCCTTTTCCAAAATCTGTATTTTACACGTTTTTTTTATAAATCACCAAAATTCTTGTTGGTATGTGTGCACTTTTTTGGGTTTTGTTTCGTGTTTTCTCTCGTGTAGATTTTCCAATTTCAATTTGAATGTACAAGACCACAACTTTCCTCTGCAGGCACACTGGCAGATTTTGTTTGAAGCAAATGTGCTTTTTCCATTTTTTATTATTATTATTATTATTATTATTATTATTATTATTATTATTATTATTATTATTATTATTATTATTATTATTATTATTATTATTATTATTATTATTATTATTGTATTATTATTATTGTTGTTGTTGTTGTTGTTATTGTTATTGTTATTGTTATTGTTATTATTATTATTATTATTATTATTATTATTATTATTATTATTATTATTATCATCATTATTATTATTATTATTTTGGAATAGATGAAATGAATATTCTTTATTCCCACATGTATGTTGCCAATCACCTTGGTCTTCCAGCTGTATACACCCGTGTCGTGGTAACTGTCACCACGTTGCTGAGGTAGGAAACATAAATGTATATTACAGTATATACAACTCGATCCCGAAATGCACTGCATTCTTTGAGATGTTCTGCCAGCAGCGAAGTGTTAACCATTGTTCCATTGACTACTGAATGCATTCAACTTTGACCGGTGACTCCATAACAAGGTCACAATGACCCATCATTGGCCGCAAATGTTGTTCCGTTTTCAAAAGTTGATTGGGGTTTTAATTATATCAAAGTATGGCGGCAAAGAGCAGCTTTTTTCCTGTTTGGAGTTCGTTTACTTGAGTAACAGCTGGTTTTGCGATGGCGTCAGGTTCGTTTCAGCTGTCTCCCTGTTGCCAAACATATATTATTTGGAATGCAGTTTTAAAGCGTGGCGAAAAGTGTGTTCCTTTTGGGCATTATATATCCAAAACGTTTATGGGCGATAATATGGTTACCTAAACTCACACGTGCCCTTCTTCAGGTCCTGGGCCTTTGCGTTGTTTACCACCAGTGTTTATGTCACGACTTCATGTTTATGTTATGGAATCACATTGTTGAAATCCACATCGCAAATGAAAACTTCGTTGAATTGTTCTTAATGGCGAACCCAACCGTGACAAAAGTTAAAGGTGGCCAAATTTGTTGTCAAAACTTCTTAATCATTTGTTAAAACATTGTTATGGCATGGTCGAAATCGGATCAGAATTTGGGTCGACATCGAGTCGAAGCAATCGGAAACGCGAAGTGTAAACAATCATAGCCCTTTATATTGTAAAACTACAAACGTTGAAACGAATAGGCAGTTATGAAACATCAATTATTAAATAATTTTGAAGATTCTACTAAATACGGTGGTCAGAAGTGTATATAGCAAAAGGTATGGACATGTTCTGTGCCCGTTGAGAAGTTGCACCATTTGGGAATCATCTTCAGTCGGCGCAGTGCCATCTGGCCCTTCTGGGAGTGGGAATTCTCAAACAGTACAGCAAAGGTCACACTAAACACCAAAACCTGAACTCCCCATTTTCTGATACTGTAGTACAACTACAAGGGGTAACTATTAACACCAAAACCCTAAAAAAAGTGATGACACCAAGAAGTTAGGTCCACAATGAACCCAAACACATTGAAAAGAACATTCCCAGCTCAAATCATACCATATGATTGGCATATCATGTGATAGGACCCTCCATTGTCAAATATTCTGAAAACAATTAATGTTGCCAGCATCATGTCCAATTGAAAATTGGGGAGATGGATGGTAACCTCAGAGAGATTCATATTAATAGGAAATATTTCAAAGGAAAATAAGGAATTGATGAAACTTTCAGAGGGTGGTTGAAAATTGTTTAAATGTCACCGATTTTCTATTCAGCATGAAATTTAGGGAGTGGAAAAACTTTGTACAAAATTACTCATTCTACAATATGGGCAGAGAGGGGGCACCTACTGCCAAACATAGCTGTTCGGATTGTCTTGCACCTTTAAAAACAAAAGCTCTGCATGCATGGGTGCCCCCTGCACCCTACTGCCCCATTCTTCCCAGATGAAAAGGGGTTCATTTCTGTACAAGCTAGGGGCTTTATCATGTTATTAAATTAAGGAGGCTGGGTTGGCAAAATAGTCTAAATGCCACATACAAGCCCCATCCTACATGCACATGCATACAGACTCTGGCTTTCTTCTCACATTTTCAACTTGAAAGGACAAATCTTTGCAACACCAGTCTATACAGGTCCCCCTATTTGAAACAAAAGCCATTTATTGTTGCAAACAATACAGTCTTTAATAAATAACTTCAACTTCAGAGTACACAATTCTTTCTTCTATCTGTGACCAGGACATATCATGTCACCCCTCCCCTAAGATTTTGTATTTGCATGAACTCCTACCTGCCTAATACATTGTAAAAAGATACCAAGGGAGGTGGTGAAGTTATTCGGGCCTGGATAACCACCCATCCCCAAATACAGTGAATTTGTATTCATTCTTACCTATTTTAGACATTGTAAAAACATAATGAGGTGGGGGAAGCTATCCAGGCCTGGACAACCACCCTCCCCTAAGATTTTGCATTTGTATTTTCACTCTTATCTATCCAATGCATTGTAAAATTATTACAAGGGGGTGGGTTGAAAAAAAAAAACCAAATGGGGGGATATTCTTTCTTGCCTATTCACACAGAAAACTCATAGGATTGGAGAAATTGAATATTTTCAAGAAATAAAGCTTCCAAAAGCCACATTTCTACCAAAAATGCTTATGTTTATACAACTTTGAACGTTGAGTGTCATCTTTATTTGTCTTGAAGCAAATCTCTTTTTCTGGTGCTAAAATAAACTGTATTAGTTTTACTCTTTTTCCTTCCATAGTGTTCAAATTTTTTGAAGGGGGGGGGGGGGTCCATACATGTACCAGGGTAATGCTTTGCACCCCAACTCATGGCCTGACCAAGTTTGAAATGGTAGCAACAGCCCTGGTAGGGTCTACAATTATTCTCGTTGGTGCAGTTTGGCGTACATGCACAGATGGGCCTACACATAACACAAAGTTTGATCTGCTGAGTATGCACAGATTCAGTACATATATCTCATTGGTGCAAAAAATATAATTACATGTAGGATCTTCTATAAATCTTAATTCCAAGCTCCACCATGTGATATGTAAGCATACAGTAATCACCATTCCAATCAAAACTACAATCTCATTCATAATGAATGATACTTAGAGAATCATGAAAGTTGATTTAATTCATTATCCTCCCCTGCCTTTCCACTGTTTGTGACAAAATATATAAATTCACAAGTTGGTTACAGTTTGGAAAAGATCAATACCAGTATCCAACGTGACAATCTTTTCTGTTTGGATATTGAATAACAAATATATTGTTGCAACGCCATTTACATTGTTATTACAGATTACATAATAATAATATTTAACTTGAGGCAGCAATGTAATTATGTGTTACTATGGAAACTTAAGTTATACCGAGTCTGAAAGGAAATTTATAAATGTCAGTGCAAATGTTTTGACTCGATTCCGCGGTGCCATCTAGTGACAAAAGTTGAAACCAAAAGAAATGGAAACCAGTCCGCCATCAGGTTTACATTTCTGGTTGCAGACGTTGGTCCATTGGACGACGAAGACATATCATGTACAAAAAAAAAGTCACGAAGTGTGTCAAATGCGATCCCCTCTACCCTTAAATTAAAATTCCACTACAGAGTTCAGGTGCGTTTTGGTGGGTTCATGGGAGTTCAGGTGGGTTTTGGTGTTTAGTGAGTGGCGCCGCCATGTAAGAATGTGTGTACAGTGCCAGTGGTTCCATACGCATGGCATGCATCCAACAGATGAATGCGTATCAGCCTCTTTAAGAATTATATACATGGGGATATTCCAGATTGGTTCAGGACCAAGTCCAAATTAGATTGTTGATTTTTTTCATGTCATATGTGGTACTTTGAAATATACAACTATGAATAAATAATTCTTCGGTGTGGTGTTGGTCCTGGTTTAACCACTTGGACATGCCAGGTACCAGTCTAAAAATTACAAATATAATTCTTAAGGACAGGTAAGACACCAAAAATAAATCCCACTTTAGTCAATCCTAGCTAAAACTCTATTTGTGTTAGGATAACATATTATATATGTGTGTAATCGTCATACTCCAAAGAATTTATATGTCCCGTATTTGGGTGTCTGTGATGTTAATTGTTGAATAAACAATTGAAAGTTGACCGCAAAGCATCCACTCCATAGATGTCGATATAAGTCACTAATTATTTGTGATAAAATCATAATTACACTTGCATCTTAATCCTGACATATTGGCAACAAAAAACGATCCTACGATTTTTTATGTTTGGTTTCGTTTTTCTGTTATCCATCCTCAAAGTTTGACGTTTCAATTTTCCCTTTGATTTTCAGGATGTTCATTTTCTTCATTTCATAGAAAAAGAACGAAGCAAAATTTTGAAAATCGCTGAATCGTTTTTGCAGTTCAGACATTACAGAATCAAAAGCCGTTAACCGGATTAAATTTCCCCCAGCCGTTTTCTTGGAATAACCATTCTTAGGTGGGGTTCTCGTCCTATTATCCTTTCTGAGAAAACAAGCTTCAAAGGCCTTTGATGTTGATCATTTGCCTCTGAAACAATACCATTTGGTCAAGTTGTGCTGATATTTGTACAAAACGTAGAAAACATCGTCCCTTAACATTTGAGGAGGTTGTCAATCAATTTTTGGCCAATCACATGAATAAAAGAGCCTTTGAAGTACAGAAAGCATTATTCAGCGATCTGTCAAACAGCGACAACGACAGTGTGGTTTCAAAGCGTGACG
The DNA here is from genome assembly GCA_964020975.1 of Hermodice carunculata. Lineage (NCBI taxonomy): Eukaryota > Metazoa > Annelida > Polychaeta > Eunicida > Amphinomidae > Hermodice > Hermodice carunculata. Next base: position 135,099,650 of record OZ026612.1, on the reverse strand, counting down.
TCACGGAGGCAGCCCTTCGGGCCCCGTGACCTCCAGCCTGGCAACGAAAATTGTGTTGCCTAGCTTCGGTGGGCGTCCTACGGCCGCTCGTGGTCTGGCATGGATGCGGGTTTGGTCTTCCGCCCCCTACCTCTTCATCCCATTTTTCGGGATAGTATCTTATTGTATTTACTCCTATCTGTATACTTTATGTAGTTAGCTTGTTAGACTTGTCTGTACACTTCACTTAGTTAGCTTGTCATTATTTTGTAGTTATTTTGTCAATGAGTTTCATTTCTCTTTCCAAGCTGAATTTTGTAACGTTATTTTGTGTGTTTTCTCTGCTGTTCACGTTTATGCTTATTTCGATGTGTTTATTTGTACTTTTATTTCCTCATCCCTGGGTTTCGATAAAATATCATGTATGTGGGTATTGTTGATTAGAGTGTCAGTTTTTTTCCCCGCCTGTCTTTGGTGTGCAGGACCACTGGGGTAGCCTAATCCATCGCCGCACGGCCTTTGAAGGGACATTGTTAGACGATTGCCGCTACTCTTGAACATTTAAAGTCTCCCTTCGTTAGAACACAAAACAAGCAAGATAACTATAAAGTAAACCACTAAGGCTGTGAAAGCATGTTTGCATCTTTTCCCTGCCCACAAACATACTTTTGGCATGTCGCCTTGTTTCGCATTGCCGCCCTGATACCACTCTCCTTTTGCCATGGGCCGTTGCTACCTGCAGCCACGTGACAGGCTGTTAAGTATGATTGACGGGTGGCATTGTTCTGTTTGGCGGCTGAAAACCAAAATAATGACACATGGACGTTCGGATGTCCACATGCTTGTGTGGTTTTTGGCGTTTTTCTCATATTTCTACTTTAGTTAAAAGCTTGAAATTTTGACAACTAATAGAAATGACATTCATCTTGTAAAAACCGATAAAATCTCAAAATCGGCCATGCAAAGGTTTTTGGTGTCTTGCCAGTCCTTAAATGGGCCATGACGCATTCATCTTTTGGATGCACTTCTTATGTGTTGCACCATTGGCATTGCACGCTCAATTCAGAATTGGCTCAGATGCCCAGTCGCTACTAAACAGGTACATTTTCTTCATTTGGTTATTTCATTTTTACTGATTGGAAACAGGTTGCATGTATAAATGGTAATTTTTCTGGGTTCTCGGAAATAAAAACTGTGTATGTGCTTGACTTGGGTGTCTGGTTTAAGCAATCTGGTCGTTATGGATGCTGATGACAGTGTTTTATTACCCCAGTCACTCCATACAGAGTCACCAATCTTACAGGAGGAACTCCTGTAGTGGCAGATTGAGGTCAAGCGAATAAACTTAGTCTACAAAGGGCCAGAATTTCGGCGAGAATCCCAGAATCGATTTTCGTAAAGATTCTCCTGAACTTGTCTTTCTTTAAAAAAAAAAAAAAACAATTGACAAAAAATCCAAAAATTTTGCGAAATTCTGGCCCTGCTACACAAAGGGAAGACTAACTGATTATTTCAAGCGGCAGAAAAAAAGTTCACAAATGGTATAAATTTGACCAAAATTTAGCAGCTGGTTCTGTTGCTCAAGTAACTTATTGTAAATATCTCAGAGTAAACCTGGATAGTCATCTAAAATTTGATTCTGATGCCGTGTACGGAAATATTTATGATCCTATTGTCTTAGACAAGTGAAATCTTTTTGAAGACAAGTGACTTTCAAATTTCATTTGTCCTATGGACAAGTACTTTTAATTGACAAAATTCACAATATGTTAAATTTCAAAGTTGCGGGCATAACAGGCACATGTATTAACTCACTGTATGACATGAGCACTTGGCCAGAAATTGACAGGATTTTCTCAGTTGTCATAAACTTGATTCATTCTTTTGAAACATAAACTAAGAGTTGACAGCTAAAAAGAACTTTATTTTTAGGAGACTTTCATAATGAAAAGTAGCTGTCATCATGGAGTTTGTTTTACATTTCTGGTACAGGATGCCCATTGTTACAGTACGTGTTAGGAATTTCCCAGGTTTATACAGGTGTCTGGCTGTAGCTATTTGTTTTATAATATCTGGTCTGAATATATGGTCCCAGTTTGTTTCGACTCCAGTTATACACTGACAGGTGGTTGGACTAATATGACTTATCCAGCTAGAAAGGGTGTACACTAGTTAAAGGGTGAGCCAAGTTATTCTTATCTGAACTTGTTCTGTACAAACAGGGGTGATCTGGGTTGGTTTAATTTCTTGACACACAGCCTTTTGTTCCCATGATGCATGTTTGTAACACAAAGCAACCCATGCCATTTGAGGTCAGGTGGGTCAGCAAAGCCCATTACATTACAGTGAACCTAAAAGTTTCACCCTGCATATGCGTATGATTTTTTGAATTATCATCTTCTAATCTACCTGAAGTACATATTATTATCTTTCAAATACACCCAGGTGTGACAAAATGAAAGTTTAATGCTTATTTGGCAACATATAGAGAGGTTAAATTTATATCTGCAAATTCCTCATGTTAATCTATGGAGAAAAAGTGAGGGTCATGGAAAGTGACCCCAAGATGTGGGCAGTCAACCATGAACAGGATGGGCAGCACCACCTTTAGGCGAATTTAGAACTAACCCAGATATAGACTATTAAGCAATTATGTTTGGTTTGATAGGTATTCTTTAGTCATATTGAAGCTCTGCATTTATAAGCAAAACTTCAATTATTCAGCTAATTCGTCACTTTCCACCTTCATATTTATTCATCAATATGTGGGTTGTCTTTGCTGAATATTTGGCTTAGACAAGAAGCCGCTACTCAGAGAGACATGTCTGGGTACAGACTCCAAAACATATTCTCAGTAGTTACCCACTGAGGACCCTTTAATATATTTGGGCTAATGCAGCCCATGTCAAAATTCTACAGAAGAACATGTGCAATATGGAAAATAGTACTTCCATAGTTATGTAGGTTAGACAGTGATAGGTTAGCTTATTTAGTGTAAAGAGTTCGGACTGCGGAAAAGGGTAACAACTACCAGGAAGTGGTTTTTGACAAAAAGACACAAATATAATGATGATTTCCATTAAAACATGCTCTTTCAAATCAAAACTTAGGTAAGGTATACTTCATCAGCATTAGGGAGGAGGGTAACAACTACCAGGAAGTGATTTTGGGCGAAAAGACACAAATATAATAATGATTTCAACTAAAGCATGCTCTTTTAAATCAAAACTTAGGTAAGGTACACTTCATCAGCATTAGGGAGGAAAAGTTAAAATTTTGTGTCACTTGTCCTGCAGATGAGTGATTTCCAAACAGTTTTTCTTGCCCTGTCATGTAAACAATGTAATCAACAAAGGTGGAAGAAATTCACATATACTCTGTAAACATAGTATATTGGCTGACCTGCTGACCCTATTCTAACCCCTGTCAGCGAGCCAGAATAACCCATGCCGATGGACGTGTGGAGCTCCCGCTCTAAATTGAACCTGATAACATACCTTTCCTTATTTAGCATGATAAGCAAATTAAGCATGGAATGAGAAAACAATTGATCTGATGCCATCCAGTTAAGTCAATGACTTGCTATGAGTAACAACCAGCATGCAGTTTGGTGCATGAGAATAAGTGTGCTCATTGTGTTGTCGGATTGATTGATGTACGCCTTCACGGTACATGTATGTGGCCTCCCAGTCGAATATAATTATATGCACTATAGCTATTCAAAAGGTGAACTTACATGTTTTATGATCAGAAAATCAACTGGACCCTACATATGTGTTATGGACCAACAATAGTCCATTGAGCAACGTTATTTTGATTTTGAAGGTATCGCAAATGATCGATTAATAATCGGTAATTATTTTCAGCAAAACCCTTGATAATTAATTAGTGCTTTCCTGGCCGATATGCCACACAACCGCTCTGCACACCTATCTAGAAAGTAAGTATCGACATCTAGTGCCACTGTGGCGTTTACTGAAAGAAATGGTGTGACATCAACGGAGGATGGAAGTGTTAATCAGCTGTTCGTGGCCCAACTTCAGTTATAGTGTTATGTGTTGCTGTGTCATCTTTGTCTTTGACATGTGCTTTTTTGTTGAATGTGTTGACATCAAAATTGGCTTGTCCTTGTTCTTGAATGAAGACATTTTTCTACATAATACAAATGCAGGTCGTAGTTTGCATATATAACGAAGAAATAAGAAGGTGAGCGGAGTCTGCAGTGCCACAGCCATGCACAGACCTAGCCACAGCATGGGATTGCTATGGGGATATACCACATATCACAGAGTTACAAATATTCTGATCATCGCATCAATCATGTTGCTTTAGCACAGGTCCTTTCAAAGGACAGGGTAGGCCTTAATTTGAACAGAGATAAACAGTCATAGAATAAGTTTGTAGCCTTCAAACATGATTATTTTTGTCTCGCCAGCATAAGTTGTTGGCGAGACTAATCAGTCACTTTCTGGATGTCTGTCCGTCTGTCCATCCGTCAACAAAAAACTTCGGAGTGGCTTGAATTACGCTGGCGAGACATGCATGCCCCCCGGCATGACTCTGGTTTAATGATCCCAAGTTCTTCGTGAGTTTGTTTACGCTACAAACTGCGAAAAGTGTGCATGGTATGGATAACCAATAAATATGTCAAAAGGGAATTTTTCTGCCCATTGAAACTCAACTTGTGCAAATGTAGTTTCTGTGGCGTGATCTCAATGGGGGCAGACTTCACCGTATCTCATTAGGGCCCTGACCTTGGTAACCGATGTGTGTAAGCAGCTGAACAAGTGTCAGCGTACATGTTGGAGGAAAGATTACATCCTGGTTTACATCTTTGTTCAAGTTACCCTTTTTCTAAATAACGTTTTTCTGATGCAAAAATACAAATTGCTGAATAATTTTAGATTGAACCTAAGGTGTAGTCCTATGTTTTATCCTACTAATACCATGAATATTCAGATACAGTAACTTTGTGTCATGTTACCCAATCACTTGCATACTTGGCTGGCAGACACAATTTCTTCATATCGTATACAGTTCTCCCCACATTGGATGTTATCACCAAGTGTTTTCCTCTTGCTGCTTTTCACTTTTTTTCACCCTGGGCATGATAACAGGTAGGGTAGTGGACCAAATTTCTTGATCGTAACTATTGATTGTCTGTCACTGCAGTGACTTGCAACTTGCTGCGTTGAGGAAGAGAAACTGACGGGCCAACTTTATAATTTTACATTCAACGTGTAGTTGTTAGACAGAATAATTCTAGGTCTAATCTTAGTAATTTGTATTCAAACTATTTTATTTTTTCATTATTTTATTAGATGTACTTCAAACACTTTCTGCAGTAATTGCATCACTATATAAGTTGCAAACAAGAATACATAATGTTAATCCATTGACGTGTTATTGTGATGTGACCAAACAACCAGAATGCAAAAGACACAGCCCATGAAAGACTTCAATACATGATAATGTGGTCCTGCTGCATCTAATATTTTCCAAACAATGCTAAGAAAACACTCATCAGGGTTTGCATGTACAGTGGTACCTGCTCTAAAGACCACCTCCAATTTAAGACAGCATGTCTTTTTAAGACCACTCTTTCAAGACCCTCTGCTGTATTTACATGTTAAATATACCTTCAATTTAAGACCACCTGCAGTATGAGACCACTTTTTGTTGGCTGTAGGGGTGGTCTTAAATAGCAGGTACCACTGTATCTCTGAGGTGTCCAAACAAGCCGCACCATAGATCTGATGATTCATTGCCCCAATTTCACCCCTCTACCACTTTTTGTTTGTTTTGTGTTTTCACTCATGATCTCTTAAACTATATAGAATATTTTAATCCAATTGGTGGACAGTGGGGATTTTTCTATTTGGTGTCTGACTTCAAAAGAACCTGAAGAGTTCTTGCCTTCGCTATGATAATATCCGTTTGATACTCTGAACCTGTCTGTGTGGCAGTCTTTTAAAGACGTTCGGTACACTGGTCAAAAGAATTTAGAAATCTCTGGTTTTTGGTGTGAACAAAGATATTGGCATTTGAAACAAAATGCAAGCAAAAAATTGGCATGTCACGGTGCTACTTTTGTCGCTAGGTGGCGATACATGTGAGGACTACAGAAATTTGATAGCAGCCATTATATATGTGGGTAAAAGCAAAAAACAAATTAAGGATGCATAACTATGCATAAAGTACCTCGATATGAGTGTTTGCAATGTATATCAAGCCTTTTAATAACAAATATGTAGAAAAAACATGCTGGAATGTGACTTTAAATTCATCTCGTCTTGCAAAAATGTATAAGTGCTCACAGTATTTTGTAAATTTGAAATAGAAAAAATATTTACAAATCCCTGAAAAATTGTAGGGGGTTTCCAAAATATGTACTGATTTCATTGATTAACAAAAAAAGGTATCATACGGTGCTATTTTTTCTGCAATTGTACAAAGAATTCATGCATGTTGACTTAATTTGTTCTAAGTTCATAGGTAAAGGTACCCATTCATTGTCTCACTTCGATACCATATCAATATACATGTATGTAGCTCAAATGAACGGCAGTACGTCGTTGATTTTATATTCCAGTCATAATATAAACTTTCATAGTTTTACTTAGAAGAGGCAAACATTTTAAGATTCTCTCCATAGTGCAATACAGCAATGTGGAAAAAAGAGGTAAATATAAGAATATCAAAATTATAGTTGCCTTAATACAGTGTCGAATGGTAGCACAGGTAGCACATTATCAAATATGCCTGTGCCACCTTAAGCTTTTGACGCTGGGGTATTACTCTGTTGTTGTTTTTTTCCAGTTGGGACAGCGTTTATCGTACCACATTCACAAGAAATGGACAGTACACTGGCCAAGCCATATCGTTTTTCTGATTCTGTATTTTTAGGGACAATGTTTTTTTTTTACATTCCTCGCATACAAGATTATCGGCTAGTACACTTAGTTCCACTATTCTACGACCTTCGTCCCAGTTATAACTGTCAGTGTTTACATGTGCATGTGGCATTGGATTGGGGAAGTGGGCGTGGAACTTTCGACGGTGGCTTGGTCAGCGTTCGCTGATTGTGTACATGCGTTTTGGTCTACCACTGCCGTGTTTCGACGTATTCTGCCTTGTTTTAAAGCATTTAGTCCTTTGTTTTGGCACTTGTTAACAAACCGCTCACCCTTTTTCCTTTTCACTCTTCGTAAACAATCCATATTTCTGGAACGGAACTGTGCAAAATAGGAAAAGCGAACAGCAGCTAGTGCAGGTATCGACAAATACCAGCTCTAACTGCATAGAGGCATTGGACCATAAATGGTTGCGCATAACGCGGTGTACCGAACGTCTTTAATGTAATTGGGTGGGGTGTTGTATAACATATGGTAGCCTTTATTTTACTTTTTTTGCTCTGAAACAGATCGCAATCCAGAACCTCCAGCAGAGTTGCTGGCGGGAGGAGAAGCTTTGATGCATGCAGACAGCATAGGAGACACTGTGTTCAGCAAGCACTGGCTGTTCACCACACTCATGAGGCTTATTCAGGTTAGTACAAGTGTAGGCTGCATGGAAATCAACAACACTTCTCTGTTTTGTTGTCCAAACAATAGGACCTCATTTCCAGACCAAGCTAATGACAAGGAATGCCTCATTTGTTTCCAATAAATATACCAATGGCAGTTAAGTTGGAAGGCTAACCTGCCAAACAATGCAATGCTACATTCAACAAAATTAAGGCCCCATAAAAAAAGTTACTTGTTTATCATTTCCGCCTGCCCTACATTTTATTTTATATTTTATATTCCTTAAAGTCACACCAGTTTCAAACTTTGAGGAACAAGGTTGATGTTCAATTATATATTCCCGGTTTAAGTAAATTCATATTTTATGGCCAATTCGCTACTGGAAGTGTTGGCATAGCAGGCTCCGAAGTTGCAGATAAGCATGGATTCAAGTCTGCTCATTTGTGTCAAGATCCAGTGCAGCAATCCCCCCCCCCCCCCAAAAAAAAAAAAAAAAATCGGGCTAACATTTGTTTCTAGCATTTTTCTCAGCCTGTCTTTGGACTTTGAGCTCGATCTCATGATGTGACCTGCACCTTTTCTGGTGCTTATTTATTTTTTGATAGAATCTGGATGATCCATACATGTCTGTCTACCCATATCCATCAGATCTCTGTGACAAAAATCTTCTCTCCCTCCCCCCATTTTCTGGGGGTCCTGTCACTCCTATCTGGCACTGACTGTTCACGTTTTATGAGCTTCAAGGGGGGAAAGGGTCATTTGCGAAAAAATGCTTATTGTTCACATGGATGAGCCATATTTCAAGTGGCAGTATTTCAAAAAGCATTTCAGTCATACATTTGAAATTTTCAGTGATGTTAAAAAACTTAGGTCAGAATTAATATTCCTCAGTTTGACAATCACTTACTGAAATTTGTCGTTAATTTCTAACATTTAGTGGAAGTTACCATTGTCTGCCCCATGTCCAACATGAAACTTGTACCATGCATATCTTTAAAACTATTTAATCTACAGTTCTGAAATATCATAGGATTACTAATCAGTATATGAAGATGTACATGTACACCTGGGATTTTGTGTCTGTATCTCAGTCTGTGTGTGTGCACCACCCTTGATTTACTGAAAATTACTATTGTTCGTATCATGTCCGACATGAAACTTGTCATGGGTATCTCCATAACAATTTGACCTACAGTCATGAAACTTTACAGGGTTGTTACTCAGTCTGTGTGTCTGTACACTGTCCTTGATTTAGTGCAGATGACCATTGTCTGTGCCACATCCAGTTCTCGTTACAATAGTGAGACAATAAATCACAGACAGTTAAAGAAGTGAGAAACAACATCATCAGTTGAAATCAAGAAAGGTTTATATTGGACTTACTTCAATGTGCAGAGACCCTGTCAAGGTTTATTAAATTTATTGCAGTCACATGTGTACCTTGTATGATACTTTACTTTTGTTCATTTCAACTGATTTTTTTTTTCTTATGACATCCCTTTACTGTTTCCAAGTGGTGATACAGATAATTACATCTGTGTCCTATGGGCACTTTTCAAGTTTTCGTAAAATAATTGATGATAGTATAGATATTCTTAAAAGTACTAGCTTTTCATAGCTTGTCTATGGTTAGTATATGCACATACAGTCTAAATATAATGCAGTTGTTTCATGGGCCATGGGGTTAGATGGTTACAAAAGAGTGATTGGGATTTCTGAACTAAACCAGAAATAATAGTACATGTAATTAAGCCTGTTCATACTGAAAAGTTAAGAAGCTGATGCTGTATTTCATGGTGTTTTTCTTAAGATAACGTCCAACCAGGAAAAGTGGCTTCACTTTTAGGCCAAATATCACAGAAACATGGATCCCTGACATAATAAACATATACTCAATTGACAGCAAATTTTTTCAGAATCTGTCTCCACTAAAGATGGAACTCAAAGTTCAAAGCTTCTATATAAGCACAAAAAGTGTTTTTTGTGAAATTTTAGATATTTCATATTCAGGATAAAATGGTCAATTTTATGCTTTTATAATCTCAACACATGTATCTGAAAAACAAATCAGGGATTTTTCATAACTATCTGTTTGTTTACAATGGTGATACAAAAGTTGGAAAACATTTGGTTGTTTTGTGAAATTTATAAGTTTGTGATTTTCTTCATTTTGATATGCATTTTAAGAAGAACTGATCATTTCTTAGAAAATCTTTGATATGTTTTTGCTGCAGATAAGTTTTTAGAGTAAATCAGATTTTATTTGATTAAAATTAGATAATTCGTTTTCGAGAAAAATCCATGTGAAACTGACATTTTACAGCAGTTTCTTATTGTCAGTAATCAAGATACAAAGGTTAACATGGTCCATTGACCACTATGTTAACATTGAAAGTATTTTGTTCAGATTGTATTGGGGCTAGAACAACTAAATTTGGACATGTGATAGGCAATTTATATGTCTACCAAAATGTCTCCATAATCTCAAAATGAACAAAATTATCCAGAATCGGTCAAATATTGCCTTAATTAGAGTCAACTAATGCATTTTTTTTGTACTATGATGTGATAATATAAATTTTGTTCACTTCATTCAGATTGCTTGTATATATTTCATCAACATTTCCTCTATGTATGTACTTTTTCATGGATGAATAAAGAATATATATATGTGTATATTCCAAAATAAAGAGCAAAGAATGTGGAACTTCAAAAAGGGGAGTCTACAGGCAAGGATACGTAGAAAAAAAGGTCTTCAAAAGACACTTTATCTCAAGGCCTTTTTTCTCCTTTTCAGCTTGTACCCTTGATATGATAAAAATCGGACTTTGTTTTACCCGACACACTTTAGATTTTGTGTTTATTCCTCTGCTTGTTGGGGTCCTTCACAAATGCCAAACATTGCTTACCCAAAGATGTCAAATGTTGTTTAGTTAAAAATGCCAAAATGTTGCTTAGTCAAAGATGTCAAATGTTGCTTGGTCAAAGATAACTGTTTTTTGAGTGTTCTTGGTTTCATGCACTAGGCAGTAGACAATGCTAATGAGAGCAAGGAGGACTTGGCCGACACAGAGGCTGGTGTCGATTTGGATGAACCTCTGCAGGATGAGTTGTGTAAACTCTGGGATATGTCCATGAACAGTGTGAGTATACATGTTATGTACCTCAAAATATTTGTCAATGTCCATGTTTGTTACCGGATCAAGACTATTGTGGAGCCATGTTTAAAGATCTACCATTTGTGACAGTTTTCAGCATACATGTATATGTATATCTATACATTCATTTTTTTTTTATAAGCCCTGTTTTTTGTGTCTGAAATGTTGAGGAAATAGTTGAAGGTTTCCATGGAATCAAAATGAGGAGTTGCACAAAATGTCAAGTAGTCACACAAATGTCAGGCACTGCTACCAGATTGTAGAGAAGGTAGACACAAAGTCTATCATGTGTGTGGCCCATGTGGATTTTTGTACCTTGCATGTATATTGATTCAAATTTAAAACAGTAAATGCTAATTTGTATCCCATGGCCCTAAAAGGCCCTGGTGGTATTTTGATGTGCTAAGTCTCTGCGTCCATGTGTATAGCCATCCATGTAAATCTCTTCCATGCAATATCTCAATTACTTTGTGGGTTAGGATCACAAAACTTTGGTAGTTGATCACTCTTACAGGACTCCACATTGAGTGTGAAGGACAATGACCGTGACCCAATTTCAAAGTCACCAAGGTCAATGATCTCTGAATTTCTCGCACATGATATCTTGAGGACCACTGAAGCTTAGGTCAGGAAACTTTTTATAGGTGATCACCCTTGAGTCTACATCAAGTTTGAAGGACAATGACCTTGACCCAATTTCAATGTCACCACCAGGTCTTTTAATTTGTTGTGCTGGATATCTTGATAACCAGATATTTAAGGTAGTATGACTAAACGTTTATAGTTGATTACTCAAGTATTGTGATAGCCTGCACTGTGGGTGCATCTAAATATGTCCATCAGTTACCGCATGATATCGTGAAAGCTAGGTGGGTGACCGGTGTCAATATCTCTGGATTTCTTGTATGCAATATCTCGAGAGCCAGATAAGCTAGGATGATAAAACTTTTACAGTTGCATCATCCTTATGAGAATATTATCAAGTTTGAAGGACAATGACCTTGACCCAATTGCAAGGTCATTGGGTCAATTCTCTTAATTTCTTGCAGGAGACATTTTGAGAACCACATATTAAAGCTAGTATCACTTAACTTTTACAGTTGAGTACCCTTAAAGTTGATTGACTTCAAACAACAATGACCAGGTCACTGGATCAATTTTCATAATTTTTTGTGCTAGATATCTCAAGAACCATATAAGCTGGTATTACAAAACTTTTACAGTTGATTGCTCTTATAAAGGTCAGTTGGTTCAAACAACAATGACCTTGACCCAATTTCAAGGTCAGCAGGGTCAATTTTCTTTGAATTTCTTGTCCTACAATTAACAAATGTCTCCAGAATGGATCACTAAAATTTACTTCTACTGATTACAATGATCACACGTGTGCATGATATATTCTTTTCTATGTGTGGCAAAGGCTTTTTAAGGTGGTAGCTAAATATGTTCTTTTGTTGTGTTTTTTTTCTTTCCCAGGAGGTTGTTGCATTCCTACAAGAGTTCAATGCCATTGACATTTTGACAGGAGTCATTACAAGGTCAAGGGCCCCAAGAGCAACTGTAAGTCTTGGTTTTGATGTTGACAGCAAAAGAACATGAAAATGTCATGCATTTATTAATATGTAATTTTCTGGTCTTGATAGCTTAGTTGTTGGGACACCTCATTTTTTGGACTTGTCATTCATTCATGTATAAGTGAATATTCACTTATTTTATGAAAACCTTAAAGTCAATTTGTTATTATCTTGGCACTTTTAAGTTAGAGGGAGGTAATTTTATTGCTAATTCACTCAGTTTGAATTTTCTCAATGACGTGGAATTTAAAAGAGTACCTGATAGATATATTGCACTACTTTAATGTGTAAATTAATAAGTCAAGTGTTTGCAATAATTTCAAAGCAATAAATACATGTACAGTTCATTATTTGGAATGTTTATGTCTGATTTCTGATGGTATCAGGTGCGCTCAAAACAGTGAGCTAATTTTTAAGATTTCCCCATTTTTGGCATTATAAACCACATGAACATTGAAAGATCTTATGTGACATGTATTTTGGAGCCACCATCCAAGTTTGTCCACATCTTAGTTCAAAGTGACCTGAATTACAGTATGGGAAATAGATAGATTGTCTGTATCCATGAGTCTATCCTGTTTTCTTGTAGGAGATCTGCATTGGTATACTGGGAAACATGGCCTGTGATGATGAGGTCTGCAATGCCATAGCAGCCAATGAGAAGCTCATGTCAGTGTTGAAATCGTTTGCAAGTTGAGATATAGTTGTGTGTTTGTGCATTTACACATGTGTACATATACGTGTATATTATGTGTATACATATACTTACATGTATACATATATAATATGTGTGTGTGTCTTTTTTTCACAGAATGTGTAGACTGTGTATGGACCTGTTGGGGCATATATTTCTGTGGTGAAGATGATGCATGATACCATATTTGTGGGCTAAGTTATACGTGTATGTTAATCAGGGAATCGATGTGTAGTTCGCAGTGTTGATGTACAGTACTAAGAGAACTTACTGTATGCAGTATGCATAATATGGCCAAAAAAACTGCGGTGGACTAGAACTGAACATGAAAATATACTTTATCGATGAAATCAAGGGATCATTTCTTTGAAAAATGGGTATGTGCCCCTAATAGACTGAATATGATAATCCTGTCATGATAAGATTATGACTGACTCGACAGCTTGTCTTAGTGTAGGTTATTATGAGGAGCTGCTATCTGGATATATCTCATCTTATCTTGATATATCTCATCTTATCTTGATAGATCTCATCTTATCTTGATGCATCTCATCTAAAATTCTTATTCAAAACTTTTTCTTTATGTGAAGAATTTAAGAAAAAGCAATGAAGCAGATGACTATTTGACATCTTGGTGCTTTAAACTGTCCAAAACCGGCAGGTGGTTAAATATCGTCTGGTTTCAGTGTTTTGGCTGAATTTAACAATAATGAGAAGCATTTTGAATGCGAATTGTAGATGAGACCTAAAGATAAAAGATGACCCAAGTCAACAGCTTTCCTTGACATAGTCATGAATTTCAGGAACATCCAAAAGTCTTGTAATTTTAGTTGAAGATAGATAAGTAAGTTTTTAATGTTGCAATGTACACATGTGAGCCATGATATTGTTGATTGAGCAGTTGTAAATGTCAGAGGGTGATAGTTGTCTCAATCCTACAAGGAACAGTTGGCTTTCCGCCTGCTTAGGAAGACATTGTGATCCTTTCCTACTCGAGTCATCCAAAAGCACCTGGATATATTGGAATCTGCTTAAATCTTAGTTTTTGCTTTAATTTCTCGTAAATTGAAAGTACTATGAATGAGAAATCTGTGACCTGTTAGGGCAACAGGCTCCATGTCAACAGTTTTCCTTGGCATTGGAGAGATCCCTGGTAAGGAAAGCTGTCGACTGAGTCACTGTAACTGGGAAAGGGTGAAAATGTATCATCTTGGATGTTCCATACCAGATTGATGCAGAAAGAAATGTAACTTCATACATTGATAGTAGACACAGGCTTGTGTGCCTGCTTGACTGGAAGTGTGTAATCTTCTAACACATGGTGATATGAAGAACTCTTTGTGTGTTACAGAGACCTTATCTTGCTGCTGCTAGAAACACCAGACACACCCACCCTGGTGGAAACCACAAGGTGAGAACTGCTTTAATCATTCACGAAAAGACAATTATGAAACAAAATTCATCACATTTAATAACACAGATTCCTATGTTGCAATATGCAGTGGCATCTGTTGGATTTTTGTATGTTTCTGCTTCAGTACTAAGACATGCTGGTAATTCTCACTGAGATTCATTGCAAGTGTTGATAATCTTGATGTTGATCCCCCTGCCACCAAGTTATGGACAAGGGTATTAACCCATGGCCTGCTGGTCATATTAATCCTTTGCCTGCCAGTCACATTAACCATTTGCCTGCCAGTCACAACACAAGTTCTACTCATTTGAATATATATAAAGATTTCTAATCTAAATTACTAATAAAAAAAGTCATTTAAGTACCAGCAAAGCTGTAGTTCCAGAGGGAAAAAAATGGCCCAGGTTTACCATTGCACACAACACGTGTGGAGGGAACCTGTTGATCCAGTCCAAAGCCTGTAACAGAAAGAATTTAAAACATTGTATACCTGCTTATCATACTCATATCATCAAGATGCCAACTGCTTGTCTCCTGTTCAAACTAAATCCATGGCTGATGAACAAAGTGGTGTAATGATCTGGTGTTACGTGACACAAACCTTAACTTCAATTGTGCCCTGCGTCCAGGGATCCCAAGTCATGTAGAGCTCTGCCACACACTTTACTAATGCTTCTTAAAAGATGTGCTCAGTTGACCTGATCACTAATGAATACTTTGTGGGGGGATTAAAACTTGGCATGCAGATTTGGGTTGCACATTCAGAGGTGTTGCCAGTTCTAGTTTCACTCATTTGTCAGCATTTGTAATTGAATGTATTGAAAACAATGCTTTTTCAATCAGAATAGTTTTACCATTTCCTGGAGCACTGTGTTGGGTTATCTAATCAAGCAAAACAACACCTTTAAATCAGTGTAATGACTGACTGGATTCAGTAATTCACACATTGCACAGTGTTTTCAAAAAAAGGAAGCAGGAGGTGCATTTGCCTGTCTAAACATATAAGATGCGCCTCCTACTTTCAAGAAAATAACATAAAAATGCATTGCCAATACATGTACTTTATTTCCACCCTCCACTTTTCCTCTTCCATCCAGTACTTAAATTTAAAATGAAAACCCTGATTGCATGTTTCAGTTTACATTGAGCTGCCATGTTGGCAGGAGGGTTGGGTGAGTTGGCAAGAGGCTCTTCCCTCCCCCCCCCCCCCCCCACACACACACACTAAGAATATTGAAACAAGATGCTGTGAGTAGTGCACATGCTGTAGAATCCCGTCCTCCTATACCAGCCATTATACAGAAATAAATCTATGTTTCAGGTTTCTGCATGTCAGCATCTCAAACTCCACATGTCAGCAGCAATGGTTGACGGCCATCAGAGACACACAGTCTGTATTTACCAATATCAAGTTCATTCTCAAAAGTTCAACAAACAGTGAGTTGCTAGTTAATATTTTTTGTCATGTTCCCTGTGTATAGCTTTGCCAATAGACAAACAGTAGTAAAAGTTTGAAAAAAATGAAATTCAGTGCATTCTGGTTTGAGTAAAACAAAGTCATTTTTTGTGTACATAAATGAGTTGAGTGCACAATGTTAAATTACACTTCACAGTATGTCATTGTCAAAGTTTGGTTAATTTGCTACCAAATGTAAATAATGCATTGTCTTTCCTGTGTGTATATATGTATTTATATTATATACATATACATGTATGTGTATACTGTGCACTGTACATACATACACAAACAATCAATATTTTCC
This sequence comes from Hermodice carunculata, assembly GCA_964020975.1. NCBI lineage: Eukaryota > Metazoa > Annelida > Polychaeta > Eunicida > Amphinomidae > Hermodice > Hermodice carunculata. The sequence continues at coordinate 135,083,542 of OZ026612.1, read as the reverse complement.
ATGTTTTAATAAATGCTGTTACTTAATATAACATGTAGAAAGCCTTCATTGTTTATAAAAAATGTAGTTTACCAAATTTAAAGACAGTAAACATTGTATCTAGCCATAGTCAGTTGAAACAAATTAATATATCTTGCCAGGGTCACATTTGGAGGACAGATAAGATTTGAGCAGAAAATATGCTGGCAGCATATGCCAATGGATGCTCTTCGCATCAGGAAAACAACCAAGCAACAAAACATTGGAAATTTATGCAAATTACTAATCAAGAAACTTACTTATGATGTATTTGTGAAAGAATAAGATCTGCTGTTTTATATGTATTTGCAGATGACTTGCTACACAACACTGCTGAGCTGGTGGACAAATTGATGGATGTAGATGAGAACTGGTGTTTGAGCTGGGGGACAGCAGACCTGGTACAGGCCATCCTGGAGGCCATCAAACAGGTCAGGTAGGTGTCTATCTTTATATCCACATATCCAGGTTACTTGGCTGCCATACATCCTTGAATGCAGGCAAGGGATAATATAAGCCTGTATCTCAGACAGTCCCATGCAGAGAGATTTGGTTGCATTTACATTTACCCTTTAAGTGCTAATCATGGCTATTGTCGATTTCTCATTACCGTTAAACATACAATGGTTAAAATATTCAAATTCCTCATGAAGGTACCTTTCATTCAAATACCAGCAAGCCTAGTCTAAGGCAGAAAGTAGGTTTAGTCAACAGCTTTCACCGGGGCACTTTGTGCGCTATGGGCACAAAGTGCCCCGACGAAAGCTGTTGACTCAGTCTTAAATCAGGGCTTTAAGGATTGGTGTGTTGAGCGAGGCACATTTATCAGGGAACTTGTTTCCATGCAATGTTAAACCCTTGTTTTACAAGACAAATCCTTCCACAATCCACTTTAACTCACAAATAACCTCTGGCTGGGCATAAAAATCCAGCTGTAGTCCATAGTAGCCCATTCAACCCTTAGTTTTAGGGTAGGATAATACATGTACATGTAACATATAACTTGGTATTTATTTTTTTCCATTGGGTAAAACTGGATACATTTGTTGACTTGATTATTTGAAGATGTCAGTGTCTGGTTTGTTGACAGTGGCCACAGCAGTGACACACTGGATACCTTCATCCACACCTTCCAACTGATGTCCACGTCTGAGCAGGGAGTGCATGCCATGGGTAAAATACGATCGCTTGCTACTCATTGCTGTTCATCTATTTATATCTTCTCTGTATACTCCCCAGTATCTGTGTATACCTCCACCAATAAATCCTGTGCATATTTGTATTATTTTTGCAGACATCTTCTGTGTTTGTCACAAAATTATTATAATTACTCTGGTCTTTCAGACTTAATGGAGTCTTTGCTAACTTTATCACAGTCCCCTTCCCACTTTATAGATCTCAGCTATGAGTCTGTATGCACACGTAATAAGTTGACAGTTCAAACTAAATTTACAAGCTGACTGCTATCAGATCACGTTTATCCTTTCACATACAGTAAAACCTGTCCTTGTGGACAGTTATATCCATGATCGAATGGTCAATATTCTTGTTAAAATCACCTGTCTGTTGTGGACACCTGCCAACTGTGGACACTTTTTGCCAGTCCCAGAGGTGTCCACAAGAGACAGGTTTCACTGTAATAATTTCAAACTGTTTTGAAATGCTGAATCTTGTGACAAAAAGGGTACAGTAGACATATGGCTGTAACTACATGTACGTCTATGAGCACAGACACATTGTGTATAAACGTACGGCTGTTACTACATGTATGTCTATGACCACAGACACATAGTGTATACACATACGGCTGTTACTACATGTATGTCTATGAGCACACACACACATTGTGTATACACATACGGCTGTTACTACATACATGTCTATGAGCACAGACACATTGTGTATACACATACGGCTGTTACTACATGTATGTCTATGAGCACAGACACATAGTGTATACACATACAGCTGTTACTACATGTATGTCTATGAGCACACACACACATTGTGTATACACATACGGCTGTTACTACATACATGTCTATGAGCACAGACACATTGTGTATACACATACGGCTGTTACTACATGTATGTCTATGAGCACAGACACATTGTGTATACACATACGGCTGTTACTACATGTATGTCTTTGAGCACAGACATGGTGTAGCCGTAAAAGTGTTGTCCCTTACGATATAAAAATGGCATGATGCAGATAGAAATGTCTAATTTCTCTGTCTCAGTGGAGTATGCAGACCAGCTGACCACAATTTTACTGAGCTATCTCAAATTTATATGCGAGGATGACATTGTTGGAGTCGAGGGACGAGAAAACTCGCTAGCATCGGCCATCTCTGTCTTTACTGTTGTAATGGCTGCCTGGCAGGAGGGACTCACAATGTTGGAGAAAGGTAGGAACTGATATGTTGGGGACTTAAAGATGTCATGAATGCAGGTTTGGGACTCACAAACAGTTAAATCTGTCTAAGGTTGAGCTGCTGGACACTCAAAAAGTGGGCCCTTAAGATAGGGCTTGTGTTTTGCATAACTGAAACCCGAGATGCATGTTGAGAAACGCGATATCCCTTACATCCAAGAGGTTGTAGGGCAACTGCTGATGTATTCATTCATAATTACATGATGTGTGGCATTTCGTGCCTCAAGTTAAAATTTCTTGATATCTTTAATGTAAAAGTTAACCAGGTAAATGCCTCACAGGAAACCTCAGCTGGAAAAAAAAAATTTGGTTGAGATTTGTGAATGATGCCTTGAGATGTTTTGTGACCTATGAGGCTGACCAGAGACTGACTGATGACGGTTGTTCATTACTATAACACTGTGAGGGAGTAAAGGTCTTGGTGACATTTTTTATGTATGTGGCCTGACATTGAACCCTGGAATCATGTGTACAGGGTAACTGTCAATCTGGACTTGTTAGTGTGACCTTTCCGGTATTTGTGCATGATTTCACGTCTTGGGCCTTGATATGTGTTAGCTGTGGGAGTGACAGACTCTGTTGCATGTATTTCGTTCTCTATTACTGTGTGTTATTATAGTAAAAAAACTTAGCCAATGGTAGACATAGGGAAACATGAATGCTTTGCATAAAGAGCATGGGATATGGAGGTATGAATAATGTAGTGAGAAAATTGTTTGGAGTATTTTTTGTTTCTGTTTGGATTATAAAATATTGTGAATGAAAATGAGCTCGAGAAATTCATATTTTAGGATAAGACTCAGTAAGCCAGCCTTCATATGTTTATTTTGTCATGACATTTGTGCCAAACAGTTCTATTGTGAACTACTGGTGGATCCAAAAGTCTTCCCTGTGGAGATTTGGTGACTCTTTTTCTCAGCTTTGGTAGGGTGGGGATGTATTCTTACATCTGAACCATCAGACATAGGCCTTGATGATGTTTTGTGGCAAAGTGTCTGCAATGGGTTGATTGTTTTGTGGGTGTTTTGTCTCAACTTTCTCTGATATAACAGGGGATGTAGAGCAAACTAAAATGTGTTTCAGAATGTCTTCAACGAAATCCCATTCTTGACAATGATGATCCACCCTTATTAAAAAGATTGCACACTTGTTGCTGAGCATAGGCTTATGGGATTGGTTGGGCCCAAGTTTGCCAGGCACTGGGTGTGTTAGACAGGACTTTCAGTCTGAAACCTACTGTGTAATATACATGTATTACATTACAGAAGATTTTACAAGTCCATCAGAGTTTCCATCTTCTATGTGTCGATTGATTCAGATGGCTTGTACAGTAGTATCTGCTGTATGCGACCACCCCACGGCCAACCAAAAATGGTTACAGGTGGGTCGTTCACCCTAGGTACATGGACATGAGCTTGGCTCGGATATCTTTCCAAGGCAGGTGTAGTAGATGCTAGTGTCAACTGTTCACCCAGCTGCCAGACTTTCTTGCACACACGTGTCAGGTACATTCATGTTCGAAATGAAATATATTTTTTGCCACATTATGCTTATTTATGTTCATAACTTTATTAAAAAGAAACTTCATGCCGATCATGGTCGCTGTGTAATCTGTGAAGGTCCAAAGACAAACTTGTGCAGTTTCACAAATCTGCTGAGTATGTTAAATCTGCTCAGAATCGCCACGTGAAAGGCTACATGATTTTGCTCTAAGTTGAGCAGTTCCATCATTTATCGTAACTATAGATCAGAAGTGTCCCAAGTTGGTGAAAATGATAATCTGCATAAGCGGTTTTCAAAACAAAATGCAAGCGGTAAAATTAAGTCTTTGAAGCTGTTGTGTTGAGCGATGTCATATTCTAGCCTGATGATGCAGTCAGTTAAATGTTTGGCTGCAAACAAATTTTCATTCTTCTAGTCTCGGTTCAATTTAATTATAGTATGATGGCAATAATGCTGAAAAACCTGTAATAACACTTAAGGTAGTTAAACAAAACAAAGGCTCGGTAGTAGATGCCACCACAGGCACAAGGTGCCAGCCAGTTCAACTTCAATGCCAGAAAAGGAGAACCTGGTATGTTCCAAGTTGTGATGCACTTCAAATCAATCCCGATTATTTGAAATGAAGTTTGAAACTTAGGAAAAGTATGATAATTGAATGAATGACAGTTACATTTTGGTCCTATATTATGAGAAAAAAAATCATGGTTTGTCACTGTTTGACACTCGAGAGTCTCAGCAAAAAGTGATCATTTGGGGTGCATTTTGCCAAATTTTCCCAGTCACTGGTGGCATTCTGCAGGTGGTTGCTCACGACAATACATTTAACATTAGAAAAAGGTCTGTGCATGAGAAAAGTGGTCATTTTGAGCAGGTGGTCGCTGACCATGAGGGTCACTAATGGCAGGTACTACTGTACCAGTAAACATCATGTTTATGGGACAGTGGCTGTTACATCGTACAATATGTCATATATACAGTATATTACATTTATTACTGTTGAGAAGAGACATGGTATAGTTTACTTATTGATATGAGAAAAAAAGAAACCAGTTAGAGCCATTACTCACACACACCTGTGACTCCTTCACAAGAAGATAAGACCTTCATGGAGGAGCTTTGAGTTGAAAGTTCATACACTGATGTCTACCATGAGTTGTTATACATCTATTATGTAACAACAAACTGAGGATGACTGCTTGCTTTTGCAGACTATCAGCTGATCCGGTGCATGTTGAAAATTTTGGAAGTTGTATATTCAAAAGTGACAAGGAACGCAGCCAAGGAGCAGAGAGCCAGGGTGAAGCGGACAACATCCGAGACTAGAGGCTCACCCAAACGCCACAACAAGGGCAATGATGAGGCCAAAACGCCAGAAACTTTGGACAAGTGTGTGGATAGAACATCACCTGCAAATGAGGGCAATGGAGACAGCTTGGAGGGCGGCAGCCTGGGCGATCACAAAGACATGAGTCAGAGTGAAAGCAGTGGCAGTTATTGCAATGTCAACATGATCGAAGTCTTGTATGAAGTCATCCAATCATTCCTTGTGGAAATTATTATGGCACTTTCTAATAAGGTGAGTTGAACTTCATGTCCGATGGTATGTTTGACTCTAGAACCTGCTGTGAGTAGAACCTGGCCAATTTCTAGCACCTGGGTCAGGAACCAAGTTCACCCAAAGGGTCATGACCTTTGGTAGGATAGTGCTATGTTGCCATAAACTTGTGATGATGGTGTTAGGTGCAGTGTGTTAGCCATCTATGCTGCAGTGTTTTATGTGGACAGTTGACCAAATGTCCTTGCTGATTGTGGGCCCTTTTAACTAGTGCCAAGGGTGCTCACTGTAGAGAAGTTTCATTGTGTACGTAAGCACTGGTATTGTGTACCTTAGAAATTATGTCTGGGTGCCAACCCAGATATTTTGTTCTTTCAAGAATTCTTTCTTTCTTCTTTACGACCAAGTTGATCTGCAGTTTTTCTCGGACACTATTATTCTGAAAACCACCAAACTTGCCTTGGTGACTGACCTAACCAGTGAAATTGTGCATCTCAGTTGGAATAGTCATGATGTTTAAAATTATGCAAGTTAGGGGCAATTAAAATTTTAAAAGCTCCATATCTTCCAAACTATTGCAGGTAGACACAAAACTTCAAAGTGCATATACATGTACTGGTTTGTGACACCTGCCAATATAATGGACAGTATATGAAATTTTGCGGAATTTCAAATTATGCTAATTAAGGGCATTGAAAAATTAAAGTTGAATATCTCCAAAACTATTGTACATAGAGATGCCATTCCAACTTCAATTTGTAGGTTTGTGGCAAAGCCGCATCCAATGAACCATGAACCAAAGTTGCAGGATTTTGATTTATGCAAATTAGGTGTTTTTGCAGTTATTTAAATCTTGAATAGCTTCAAAACTATTATAGATAGAGGTGCCATTCCAACTTCAATTTATAGGTTTGTGACATAGCCACATCCATTGAACCATGATCCAAAATTGTACAATTTTAATTTATGCAAATTCATAAAATTAAAATGTTGAATAGCTTCAAAACTATTATAGATATTGGTGTCATTCAACTTCAGTTTAATAAGTTTTTTAAATATATGTCCTTATATGTACAGTGGCCCTTTCTTATAAGGCCACCTGTCCTCTACTGGAAGAGGAAGGACAATTCAATAGAAATTTGAAGTGAAGAGCCTTACAGAAGGGTGGCCTTTGGTGAGAGGGGCAGCATTAGAGAATAAAAAGTGCCCCAGGTGCTAGATGTAATCAGGTATAATGCAGATGTTACATTACGCACAATGCATGTTAAATTTTACTCTGCCATTTTTATTCCACAGAGCAATGAGTCCAAAGAAACAGTTCAAGTTACCTTCCACCAGAGTGAATCATCAGCAGACAGTCCCGAGCAGAGAGAACTGTCCAACTCTGCGGAGAGTGCAAAGGTTAAAGTAAGCAGACAGGAGTTGGCAGACACTGCTGATGATAGAGAGGACAGCCCGTCAATCAGACAGGGGGCTCTCCAGAGTGTGGCAGGAAGCGAGTCTGTCCCAGCAGCCCTCCACTATCTGGACTCTTCCTGTTCCAGAGAACGAATACAGGACATGTTGTGGACTGTGCAGGGAGTCCAGGGCAAGGACTCCGAGACCTGTAAATTTGCCGGTTACGATGGCGTGGAGGCGGTGAAAAGACTGGCACAGAGGTATAAACTGGAGAGACTTGCCAGGATTGTCGGAGACACGATGGGCTCCCAGCATGATAGTGACTGACTGTTGGACACAATGAAAAGGATGAAACATTTGAAGGGCAAGAATTGTGGCAGTAGCATACAAGACAAAGTGCCATGGATTAATGGCGGTGTGCTGGCAGTGGTGATGGGATGAGGACTTGGGAACAAGTTTACATGTAGTGGGAGACAAAAAGAAGCCCATCTTGGTGCCTGGGATGTGGACAGGACACTTCCATGGTATGAAACCTGCATGTAGATCAGACGGCTTGGTAGATTGACTCATTGTCTACATTTGGTCTTGCCCAGTCGTATTTGCTACATTTAGATTAGCCAAACTTGTGGCTGCTGGTAGCAGTGATAGTGGAGACAGTTCAAGTTGCCCTACATGTATATTTACAGTGGAATCATATTATGACAGCCAGGCTGGCCATACTTATTGCTGTGGGAACCAGTCCCAGTGGATACAGTTCAAGTTGGTGTATGTGTACAGTGAAACCTGTCTCCAGGGGCTGGTGCAATGTAACAACAACTGTGCTGGTGTGGACAGACGATACTCAACAAGTTCATAGGTTTTGTCATTTCAACAGTATCAAAACTGGTATTAAAAAGGGGGCGAAGCAAGAAAAGTGCCCATGTTGACAGAACTGTTCACCCTGCAGTATGCGTAGTCTTCACAGTTTATTTTATTGTTTTCTGTCTTTCACATACAGAAATGTTTGTGTAAAGAACATGGACAATTAAGAGATGAGGGCCGATTTTGTGTGCGTTACGGCATAATGACACTGGCATTGTGGGCATGGCGCACGCCAGCACGCCTCGCCCACAATGCCAACTTCAATCAGCCGCGTCATTATGCCATAACACACACAAAAGCTACCCTCATTGCTTATATTTACATTTCCCACTTAATTTTTGTGCTCAATTACACGAAATTTAGAAATTTAATACATAGAATTAAGAGAAATGACCAGAAACTGATTTGCCCAGCATGCTCAAGTGTTAAGTTAGGAAACCCAGGTGGGCGTGGCTTATTGGAATGTGGGGGACACATGTTGTGGTCCAACAGCCCACAAGGATCATCTGTTATGATCTCATAACACACCAGGTTCTCTCCTGTACTTGCAATGGTAAAAGTTAGATTGAATGTAAATATTAAAAGATAGAAAGCAGCACCTGTATGCTGTGGTCGAGTCAGGCCATGGTAGTTGTCCGAGGCAACACTCTCTCCATATGCACAGTATGATAACCCCTTTTGCGGATAGCCTTGCACATGTGTATTTGGTATGAAAGTGACTTCCACCGCACAAGAGGCGAAAGCTGTCAAGTTGGCTATCAAAAGTGCTGTGTTGTTAGCATTTGGAAATGGACTGTAGCCGAACTGGGAGCATACAAACATCATAGAAACATAATATTGAATGACTTTAATATATATGCTCTCAAAGGGTTAGCTTTGAAGTGGAAAAAATAGCGATACAACTTTCCCAAATTTCATGCAATATAGTATGGAATAGATAGGGAATGGGGATGCGGTCCCTGGTGTCTCTACCAGTGCTTCCTTCCTGTCTGGGTGCAGACACCAGCAAACTCATCAATGTTGACATCCGCGTAATGGGTTATGGAAATGCCAGAGGGCTGAAACTTGAAAAGAGCAGGTCACGTGATGGTGAGACAGGCAGAACGTGGCACGTTACAGCTCAAAGAAAAGTGACTGGCTCCACACCACGGGTGTCATATGTCTGCCTGGACAATGGAAACACCATTGCATATTCAATTTATTTCATTGTGGTGTCATTTTCACTTACTTTGGTGGTTGCACAAAACTGTTAAAACAATAATAATAAATTTAAAAAAATAAAAAATTAAAAGATATTTTGATACAATGTATACATTTTAGAGCAGGAATTATGGTCAGAACAGTTAATTCCAAACTTCAATGAAATGATTGAGATGGAAACCTTGTTAGATTGAGATGGTAACCTTTTCAGATTGATATGTTAAGCTTTACAGTGCTGAGTGGGAGACTGCATCAACAGCTGTCTTGGGTTTATTTTGGGCACACTGTATCCAGAGCACACAAAGCTAAGCTGTTGACATGCACTGTACATGTACTTTTTCTCTGGAAATAAGGCTCATTGGTATTAAAAGGTCTAATACAAGATTCGTTCAGTCTAAGAAAGTAATTAAAAATAACGGCTAAAGGTATCACTACAGAGCTTTGAATGTTCTTCCATCCAATCACAAAGATTTATAGTCATTTACATGATGCAATTCTCATCTTTGATGGCGTATTTTGGCTAGGTGCTTGGTGATGAAAGGTTGTTGGTTCGAGACCTAGCTGGTGCATAGTCACATAACGTCTTTCATACATTGAAGACATTTATCAATTTATGCATGAGGTGGTCTTGATATGTGATTGACATTGTTCGTGGGCTACAAGTTGGTACATTGTTGTGTGAAGCCAGCTGGCAAGATGATATTCATGTTCAGTGGTAGCACCAAATGTCTCTACCACGGCAGTTTAATAGTCCAGATAAATATACAGGGATGCTAACATTCAAAATGTCATTTCAGGGACAAGTGGTCAAGACTGTCAGAGACACAATAAACAAAGAATGCAATAGCAAGTACTCAATTTTGATGAGGGACACGCACTGTAAACTGGTCAAATTTCTAGCTATGTTCAGAGACCGTAGCTGATGTAGAGGGACAGTTGGCATCTCTGAAGATACTGTGCACCACCTGCAGTGCTCAGAAAACCAATTGCTGCAGGTGCAATGTACCTCTGGACAGAAAACAATAATATCAGATTAAAAGTATCAAGTCTGAAGGATTCAACCAAAGAATGAAAATGCAGAGACTTAAGGAAAACACTTGATTGCTGGCAGTCCTTCAGCACTGGTGATTGAGCACTTGTGATCAGACCACTGTAACACAGGGGTTAACGTTGTCACTACATTAGGCAATGAATTGTACTCCCCTTGTACATTGTGTTCAAGGGTCTGCCCCATGGGGGGACCCTTTCTGTTTTTTGGATTGTCCGTCCAGATGTGCATATTCCCGTTACCGCGATATCTGCAGAATGCTTCCATGTATTTTGCTCAAATTTTGCAATATGCTTACCTTACTTGGCAAGATGACAGGACTAGATTTTGATGTCACCATGACCTAAATTGGGCAAATGGCAGTCCCTTCAGTCAATGCTTGCATTGAAGGTATGTCTAGTGTTTTTTTTTGTTTGTTTGTTTGTTTGTTTGTTTTTTGTTTTGTTTTGTTTTGTTTTGTTTTTTGTTTTTGGCTTCCATTGCACATTGCCCCTGAATGCTGTAAAATAAAAGTTATATCTTGATGAAACTCACCATTGTGAAAACTTTTTGGTAAAATTGCATGTTCAGTGTACTTACTTGGGGGGGGGGGGGGGGCTCTGAGAGTTCTGTGGGTATGCTCAGAAAAGATGAAGGTGCTCAAATTTACGTGTACCGACAATGTGGTTCTGGAATCTATGTATGTCCTCGGTTTAGCCGGTGGACAGTATATAGTGTGATGCCCGTTGAAATATGTACATGTATTGTCTTGCAGACTTATCAAATGAACTTTGGCTGCCATATTACTGAAACTGTTCATGACTCTTTGTCTTCTGTCTGCTGCATATGTGTTTTGCTGTTTGAAATAGTGGTCTTGCATCTTGCAAACACAGCCAATTTTTAACCCTTTACCCTTCAATTAAAACAGAGTCAACAGCTTTCCTTGGCATAGGTTGGGCACTAAGTGCCCAATCCATACCAAGGAAGGCTGTTGACCGGCATCATGTGATCTTGATAGGTCTCATCTTCAATTCTCATTTACTTATTTTTCATCACTATTGATTAATCGAAGCGGGGGATGTTTGGCCAGAGCCAGTTTTGGCTGGTTTAAGGGGGAAAGGGTAAAACAGATGTTGCAGAAAAGAGTACAAAAAGTTTAGCCAAAGCAGGTGCGTGACTTGTAAATGGAAAAGGTGTTCCATGCCATGTAAGTGTTATCTATTGTAGTCCTATCTGCATATGAAATAAGGTGCCACAGAATCATAGAATTCCTGACAAGGGTTATTTGTTGGGGAGAAGCATTTTTTTTCTCTGTCAAACTACACAATAAAGTGAATAATGTGATTTTTTTAAATGATAGTTTAGGATCATGGGATGTGTAGATGTATTTTTGGTTGTGTTAATACTTCAATGTACAGACACAGACAGGCAGAAGTTTTGCATTTGGTTTGCTGCATGACCATATGGAAATGTGAGTCAAAAGTTGTACATGTGGTTCTCTGCATACCTGCGTAGAGACTTTGAAGTCTGGCTATAACAATATTGGAATTTGACTGGTGGACATAGAGTGGCTTGATGTGCCTTAGGCCGTGTGCCTGTCTTTACATGTACAATCAGGAAGTGAAGATTTGGTATGTTCACAACTATAATTGTGTACAGCAAAGAGTTGTTTGGTTACTTTTTGTGCTGTTTTCAAACATATAGTCAAGAAGCTTTTACAGTGAAACCTCGTTATAATGACACCCTCTGTTCCCTTAGAAATGTGTCAGATAACTGAATATGTCAGATAAATGAATCAAATAGCAAAGAAAATGAACTTTTTCCATTCAAAACTTGTGTCGTTATAATGAATATGTTGGATATGTGAGTGTCGTTATAATGAAGTTTCACTGTAGGTGCATTTGGTGCTAACACTGTGCACATGCGTGAGGGCTATGTACATTATGTATTATGTTACATGAACTCTAGTACTGTAAATAATGTTGAAAAATATTTGTTAGCAGTTGCTGCACCTTGTCCCTTTCTGCATGACAAAGTGATATCCGTGTTTGACATGTTACTGTGACTAAAAGAAGCCAAAGCAGTCTATTGAGTCCCCTTTTCTGTATGATCAAAGCTGTCTATATTTGACATGTTACTATGACTAACAGAGGCCAAAGTGATGTATACAAGTTCCCTTATCTGTATGATCAAGAGGTATCCATATTTGACATGTTACTGTGAATAACCAAGGCCAAAGTGATGTATTGAGTTCCCTTTTCTGTATGATCAAGATGTATCCATATTTGACATGTTACTGTGAATAACCGAGGCCAAAGTGATGTGTTGAGTCCCTTTTCTGTATGATCAAATGGTATCCATATTTGTCATGTTGTTGTAAATATAGAATCTGACATGGCTGAGAGTGAGTTACCTTTTTTCTCTCACGAAGGATTGCTGTTGGTGGGAAAACACTCATGACCTTCGGTGACAAGTGATTTTCCAGGCAACAGCGATGACAAGTTTTATACTTTATGTATTGTTCTTAACTTTCAGGGCAATGTCATCATCAGAAACTATGCTTTTCCAGGCATGAATGGTAACTGGTACAAATGACATGGCGTACAAGTTAACAATATTTCCAAGCAGCATGTGGAGTCAGAACACAACTTGATGGTAGCAGATAGTTGTCACACGGTCCACTTGCTGTATCATATACTCCTGTGTGAAATAAAGGCAACTGAAATGAACGTACAGTATTAAAGTCGCCAGCAAGTTTTAGGCAATGTCCAGCCTGGAAAAGTGATGTCAGTTTTTAAGGCTAAGTATCACAGCAACATGCATCCGTGGTATAAAGTTAACTTATATATTCAACTGACAGCAAGTTTTGCATAATCTGTCTGCATGCACTAAAGATGGAACTCAAAATTCAAAGTAGTTGTATAAAGAACTGGTTTGGGGGAAAAAGTAGTTTTTGTGAAATTTTGGATATTTCATAAAAAAAATATGCAAGATGAAATGGTCAAATTTGTGCTATTATAATCTCAACACATGAATCTGCAAAACTGTGTTAGGGTTTCATAACTATCTGTTTGTTTCCAATGGTGATGCAAAATTGAAATTGATCAAGTTTGTGGAACACCTAATTTTTGATAGACATTTAAAAAAGAACTGATCGTTTCTTAGAAAATCCCCAATACAGTTTTGCTGTGGAGAATTTTGTGAGTAAATCAGCTTCTTGATTAAAATCAGAGAATTCATTTGAAAGAAATATCCATATGAAACAGACATTTTAGAGCAGACACATGTGCTCGTTGGTAATCAACATCTAATGGTTAACATTTGTCTATTGACTACCATTTTAACATTGAAGGTATTTTGTTAATTTCTTCAGATTGTATTGGGGCTAGAACTAGTATAAGATATGAACATAGGATACACATCATATGTGTCTATCAAAATTTCTTTATATCTCAAAATGAACAAAATTATCCTAAATTGGTTGGACATTGCTTTAACATTTTAATGTTTGTACATATTTTGGTTCTCCAACCACTTTTGCTCAGCTTATTGTGGTATTAAAACTTTGTGGATGTAACTGTCAGTCTTACAATTTTAGTCAAGTTCATATATTTGATCATGCTGGTCACTGAGGGTGACCGATTTTAGTGCCAAAAAGAGGTATGGCTATCCTTGAGGTCTCGTTATTATTGATCAGTTTTTTGCTATACATGTGTTCACATCTATAATTGTGTGACCCCATAATGCCACTTCTAGTTGTCAAACATTCAGGTTGCTTACATGGGACATTGATGACATCATGAGTTCCATGGCTTGTGCAGTGCCGTTTTGCCTTGCCAAAGCCAGTGTGTATGACTGATGTTTTGTGGAAATAGTGAACAGATAATCGGTTGTGATATGATAGTATGAGTTGTTTATGTAACATTTATATGGGTTTGAGCAAATGAGACTGGGCAAGGGCCTCGGTGACTCGAGGTACAAAGAGCTATAGTCCGACCTGTCTCGATCAAGGTGGATCTCACCAGGGACTGAAGACTAACTGCCATGCGGGCCACTTAAATACATCACGGTAACTTTGCCGTTACCAAGGGCTTTACATATGTTTTTTTTTAACGTCAAGAGCACGAAGTCCTGATTGTAATTGGTTATTCACATTCATCAGTGAAGTTCAAAAATGCCTTTGAACATGGAATCTCTCCCAAATATGGAAAGAGAATCCTATAGACTGTAGGATCAGTCATTGTACATAGTGGGGTGATGTGGGACCTAATATGGGTGATTCCACAATGGTTAGAAATGTTATTAAAACAGTTTCTAGGGCATAGTGTTTAGTTATTCTCATTGTCTCATACCAGTGTATGACTAAAGGAGATTCTAAGGTCCAATATCAAGGGAGAATTTATATGGGTTTGTTTATGTCCAACTGATTTTGGATAATTTTGTCCATTTTGAGATTTGGGGACATTGTGGTAGACATGTCTTGTTTATCATATGTCCAAATTTAGCAGTTGTCGCCACAATTTTGAAGAAATAAACAAAATACTTTCAGTGTTAGCATGGTGGTCAATGAACTGTGTTACTGTATGGATCTTGATTACCAACAATAGGTATCTGCTCCAAAATGTCTGTTTCATGTGGATATTTCTGTAAACAAATTCTCTGATTTTAATCAAATGAAAACTGATTCACTTGAGAAATTTTCTAAAGCAAAATTGTGTCATGGAGTTTCTAAGAAATGATCCATTCTCTTTAAAATGCATATCAAAAATGAAGAGTCCCACAAGCTTCATCAATTTTACAAAAAACATCCATTTTCCATTTTTTGTATCACCATTGTAAACAAACATACAGTTATGAAAAATCTTTGATACGTTTTTGCAGATACTTGTGTTGAGATTATAATAGCACAAATGTGACCCATTTTCTCTTAATATTTTTAGAGAAATATCCAAAATTTGACCCCCCAAACCCCCCCCCCCTTTTTTTTTTTTTTAGAAATATGCACGTGTTTGTACTGTTGTAGTTTTGGTTGACGGGAAATATTCCCTTGGCTTGAGGCCAGTGCAGGGTGATGAACAAGACTATACTTAATGAGGTAATGGTACAATGTCTACAGTATGAGGTGTATAAAACAATAGATGCTTACACCACTGGATGTGGAGGGTGTTCATTACAAATATATTGTACTGCTACGAGTTTGTATCTGTCCCCCCCGGTCTAGGGTGGACACCCTAGGTTAAACTATATAAATTTTAGACATGCCGTCTACAAATGTGATACCCTAGGTTGTTATACCAGGGACGTGCTATAGCACGTCCCTGGTTATACAAAGGGCCTTACTTTACAGAGTAGTGACTTGATTGTGGAATATGACATGCATACACAATTTACATGCGCAGCTGTCTTACAAAAAATATAGATTTATCTTACAATTTACTTTGAATTAAGCACTCTTTAACAAATAGAATAAAGTTTTATCAAGTTTATAATATATTGTTGGACATTAACTGTGAGATGTTTAGATGTAAACATCTACAGTGATGTTTGTTAAAAATGCTAATGTTCTGAGTAGCTTTTAGAATCGAGTAAACCTAAGTTTTGTACACTGACTCTGAGGCTACGTAACTGAACTTTTAGACAAAATGGATAAAAGTAAGTTTTGTGCACTGCAACAATACCACAGCTTTTAATTTTGAGTTCCATCTAAATAGTGCACAAAGATTCCACAATTTGCTGTCAATTGAGTATATAGGTTATAATTAATTATGTCGGGGACGTATGTTGATGTGATATTTGGCCTAAAAAATGAAATCCCTTTTGCAGGCTGGACATTACCTTAACTTGCTAGTATTAAAAGCTGGTACTTCTAGAACTTATACACAATTCTGAAGGTATGAGTTGTATAAGTAAGGTTTAAATAAGCATGTTTGTAGGTTTCGCCCCTCAGCACTAAAAGCTAGTACTTCCGTGAACTGTACACCATTCTGCTGGCAGCATGTTGTCACGCAGTTTACAGGTCACTACAGCAAGCGGCCACGTGCATTGGTTCTTCTGTGATGAATGTAAGAGTGCCAGCCTGCTGCTAGAATGGTTAGCCTTATCCCCTTGAAATTATGATTGACTCAGCATCTCTCTGTGGACATACTATTCTCATAGTCAGCATCTACATTTCGCCTTTTACGAAAATTAATAAAAAAAAATACAAAACAACGAAGCAGATTAAATTTTCCCTGCAACAGGTTTAAGGGGGAACGGGCTATAAAGAACACAGTTGAATGCCAGTAATGCATCGCATTTTAATTCACCTCTGTTTTGAGCATTTAACAACTGTTATGTCGGGGGTAGGCTGTACCGATAGTGTCATTGACCACAACTATCAGATGATATGCTGATCTACTGTAATGACGTGAGGTCATTCTGCCCCATAGGTCCATACAACATAAACAGCCTCTCCCCCCCCCTCCCATGTGCACCACAGTTGTACTGCCAGTTTAAATCTTGTGCTGATCTATGACATTGCTTGATGTAATGGACATTAGTCTGCAACAACAAGTGGAATCACTGTGGAGATTAGTCAGATATTTGGGCTCATGTTTTGGAGTGTTTCTGTGTTTTCTAGGTTTTTTTGCAACTAAACAACCAAAATGATGTAAATTTTCTTCTTATGAATTGGTAATGGGAATACAAGTGAAACATACTTTTAATCAGTTCAGTTCTACAGTCTATTTACTGTCTGCTTAAGTCATACATGTAGCTGTCAACTGTCCCGTTTTCAGCATGAATCTCCTGTTTTAGAGACTCAAAACATTCTTTAAAATGACAGTTTTTTTTGGGCAAAAGTGACTTTTTTTCTTTAATTTCATACACTTTTTACAAGAGCATAGGGGTCACGCATATTTGGGGGTTAACACCTATGCAAAGTACAAATACATATTGCAGTGGGCCGACATTTACAGAGAGAGTTGGGGATATAACTGAATGATGTAAACTTGCAATTCGGTAAACTGATGTTGTCTACTGCTTGATGAACACATCTGGCCATGCCATGTCGGTGATGCACAGCAAGCCAGTATCACCAGGGTAGGCCTGCAGCAAATATAAATGAGCCGTTGTATTGGTCTACATGTGAAGGCTAATTGTAACAAGTAAATACTGTGTTGAGGGGTGCCCACCCTGTATGGTGAGGGGACACCATGAATGTTGTGGTGCTCTTGGTTAAAACATAGGTCTGCACTTTGTGATTATTGTTGTCAGCCGACAACATAACCTATGAAGTGACCTTTTTTCTACAGTCCATGACCTATGAAGGGACCTTCGTTCTACAGTCAGCAGACAACATGATCCATGAAGGGACCTTCTTTCTACTGTCAGCAGACATGACCTATGAAGGGACCTTCTTTCTACAGTCAGCAGACATGACCTATGAAGAGACCTTTCTACAGTCAGCAGACAACATGACCTATGAAGAGACCTTTCTACAATCAGCAGACAACATGACCTATGAAGAAACCTTTCTACAGTCAGCAGACAACATGACCTATGAAGAGACCTTTCTTCAGTCAGCAGACATGACCTATGAAGAGACCTTTCTACAGTCTGCAGACAACATGACCTATGAAAGGACCTTCTTTCTACAGTCAGCAGACAACATGGCCTATGAAGGGACCTTCTTTCTACAGTCAGCAGACAACATGGCCTATGAAGAGACCTTCTTTCTACAGTCAGCAGACAACATGACCTATGAAGAGACCTACAGTCAGCAGACATGACCTATGAAGAGACCTTTCTACAGTCAGCAGACAACATGACCTATGAAGAGACCTTTCTTCAGTCAGCAGACATGACCTATGAAGAAACCTTTCTACAGTCAGCAGACAACATGACCTATGAAGGGACCTTCTTTCTACAGTCAGCAGACAACATGGCCTATGAAGGGACCTTCTTTCTACAGTCAGCAGACAACATGGTCTATGAAGAGACCTTCTTTCTACAGTCAGCAGACAACATGACCTATGAAGAGACCTACAGTCAGCAGACATGACCTATGAAGAGACCTTTCGTCAGTCAGCAGACAACATGACCTATGAAGGGACCTTTTTACAGTTAGCAGACATGACATGTGAATTGAAGGGACCCTCTTTCTACAGTCAGTAAACTGAAGAGAATAAAAAGCCATAAGTGCAGCTTGAAGGGTTATTATGTATTCATTTTAAATATTTTCATGTTTTGTTGTGTTATCACATAAATTTTATATTCTGCATAAAATTTTTTGTTAAAATTAGTATTCTGCATATTGTCCGCAAAATTTCAAAACTGTAAAGCATCAAAATACAAGCATGCAGATTGAAACAATAAATTTTTTGTTTGTCTTGTTCAGTAAGAAACATTCACAAGTATATATATTGCAAGTTTGGCTAGCTATTCTTGAAGCTACATGTTTTATGGAAGTGGTGGTCTTCCATGCATATGCTTGTATCCTGCTTTGAGGGACCAATGCCACTGCCGTTAAAGGTCTCTGCCACTGGCCAGTGAAAGACAGCTCTACATGTAATGTCTACCTGTACAGTAGTCCCTCCTTTGAAAGACCACTCCTTTGGGAGACCACCTCCTTTGAGAGACCACAGTTGTCAGGTCTCTCTGTAGTACTTTTCATGTTATTTATACCTCCTTTGAGGGACCACCTGCTTTATGTGACCGCCTTCTGGGTGGCACTAGAGGCGGTCTCTCAAAGGAGGGACTACTGTACTGAAAACCAACATGAAGGACACCTGTGGGGAGGGACTTATTTGTATGTAATGTCCACCTGTACTGAAAACAAACATGACAGACACCTGTGACAAACATTGGTGGAACATTTGTATGGAGGGACCATTTACCTGGGTCCTGGGTGAAGTTCACTGAAACAGATTATTTGACAGGTGTTTTTTTTGAGAATGGTAGGACTGAATGAATAAAGCAAATAAACAGGGGAACTGTCAGCATCAGTTGCTGCAGCTGTGAGCTTATTGTGCACAAAGAAAATTGTTTTACCTTTGTATTATTGCACTGTGGAGACTGTTGGCCTTTATGAAGACTGATTGAAGGTAGTGATGACAGGTCTGATGCTGCTGTACACTATGTTGTCATGTTTATGACAAGGATTGCGACCATAACATGTTTTATTTGATGAGTCACTCATAATTGTATTTGATGGAATGTGCAATCTTGATATGTCAGATCAAGAGGATGGATGATGTAAGGGGTTGGATTGCTGGACTGCTGATGACACATTTCCCAGACTTGCATAAGATGTGTCCCAATGGGCATAGAGCAGTCAGCTATCAGCATCATTGTCTGCATGTTTTGGTACTTACAGTGTCAGTTGTTTGTAAATAAACTGCTCTGTACATAAACCTTATCTCTGTTATAATGTAGTTATTTTGTTTATATCAAGATTAATTTATTTTTTATGGAAGAAAAGGTGACATCACAGCAAACATGATGTTATTTATTTATTTATTTATTTATTGATTGATTGATTGATTGATTGATTGATTGATTGATTGATTGATTGATTGATTGATTTATTTATTTATTTATTTATTTATTTATTTATTTATTTTATTCAGTCAGTCAGTCAGTCAGTCAGTCAGTCAGTCAGTCAGTCAGTCAGTCAGTCAGATATTTTTAAATGTTTTTTGTTTGTGTAGTGCTCCCTGGTAGAGCTTCCTTCCCACCAATGCAGCTTCAAGAGTAAGGATGCATGTAACCATTTTGGGATTTGAAAAAAAGGCCCTTCAGTCTGACCCTCTGCTGACATATATTCTGATTGAGTGGCCTGATACATATTTGATGTAATTTGAGCAGTTCCATCTCAATGTTATTGGCACAATAAAATCATATTCTGATATGCATTCCCTCCATTACATTGAGAAAGTAATGTAGGTCAAGGCCACCCATCTTATGAAATCAAACTTCTTTATATGATAGACATTTGTGGTACATTTGGTGTAGTAGCCTTCTTATTTCTCAACATGTCAAATTTAGTATCCAGTACAGAATGTTGCATTTATAAGCATAACTTCACGTATTTAGCTAATTCATCATTTGCCAGGTTCATATTTATTCTTTATTATGTGGGTTGTCTTTGCTGAATATTTAGCTTAATGTTTGAAAAATAGGTCCAGGTCACACAAAATTTGATCATTGACCTAATGCATAATTATATGCATTAGGCTAATTATCATTGGCCTGTTGCATATGGATGACCTTGGCCTACTTTCTCAAAGTCACAAAGGGAGTGCATTGCAGGAAGTGATTTTGATGTAGTCATTACATCCTAAATTGGGCACATCTATCTATACTATGACAAAAACATCATACAGACAAAATGTGGGGTGGAGTCATGTTTTCTGTTAGGTCAAACCCCCAGGGGCTACAGGTAGCAAGCAGCTACTGACGACAGTTACAAGCTTGCCTAATTGTTCTCAAAATCCTCTTAAGAAAAATTGTTTTGATAATATGTTTTTGACATAAATGCTAATGACTTTCATTCTTTTCTGACATGCCTAAATGCACATTTACTCAAAATTGACAGTATTTTCTCAAATGTCACAAACCTGACACATTACATTACATTGATACATTGACTCAGGGTTGGCAGTTAAATAGAGCTTCATTGTTTGAGGGGTAGGTGTCATCACAGAGTTTGTTTTACATTTCTGGTGCAGGATGTCCATTGTTGCAGTCCTTGTTAGGATTTCCCTTAGTTTATACAGGTGGTCTAGCTGCAACTGTTTATGTTACTATCACTGGGACTGAATATAAGGCTCCAGCTTGTTTCCACTTCAGTTATACACTGGCGGGTGGTTTAACTACGATAAGCTGTCCAGCTAGAAAGGGTACATATTGGTTCAGGGGTAAGTCAAATTGTTCTTATCTGAACCTGTACTATACAAATTTAGTAATTATGGTTTGTTTGACAGGTATTCTTCTTTCATAATGAAGCTCTGCATTTATAAGCATAACTTCACGTATTTAGCTAATTCATCATTTGCCACGTTCATATTTATTCTTTATTATGTGGGTTGTCTTTGCTGAATATTTAGCTTAGACAAGGAGCCGCTACTCAGAGAGACATGTACGGGTAAAAGGCTCCGAAACACGTTGAGTAGTTACCCGCTGAAGACCCTTTAATTTATTTGTAGTAGTAATTCCATATGTATATAGGTTAGACAGGGACAGGTTAGCTTATGGAGAGTAAAGAGTTCGGACTGTGGAATAGGGTACTGACTACTAGGAAGTGGTTCTGGGCAAAAAGACACAAATACAATGGTGGTATTAAGTGGAACTAACATCATGGGTGTCAAAAAAACAAAACAATTAAATTCATTATTGTGATAATAAATTCAGATAGAATAATTACAAAATTGACACCAATTAATGTGTTAGGTCAATGCTTCGATGTCGTAAAAAAGGGTGGCCTTGACTTATTTTTCAAGGTCATTAAGTACATTAGTAAAGGACACTCAATTCAATACGTTGAGCAACATGCTCCTATCAAATTTGCCACAAACATCTTTTTTTATGTGAATCTCTGATATTGCATGATATGATAGACCTACAAAATTTAAACAAATTTTTAATGAATCACTATATTCATTTTTGATACACTCTTAAAAAATCTCTGAAACTCACCTGGCTAATTGCTTCAAAATTGCGAGGGTCACCACTGGAAACCCCATGACTTTAATTTGGTCAACAGGTGGTGCTGTGATTGTGTGTGTGTTGGGGGGGGGGGGGGGGGGCTCTTCATTTTTAATGATTTTTTTATGTTTTTGCTATTTTGGACTTCTCTAAACCCTTCATGCACAATGTGCTGAAATTTGGGAATGTACCTTGTTGAAAGGTTAGGCAAAGTTAGTCACAAGTTGGTGATGCTCTGGATCCCTGATTTTTAACGAATTTTACAGTTTTGATTTTCATCACCCATGATCACAGCAAAATTATTGTGTATTTGAGTTCTATGTGGGTACTTAAAAAGTTTTTAAAGCTAGCATTTTCATATTAAACGAGGTTGTACTGCTGTACACAGCTTCAGGTCAAGCTCAAAGATGGATTGGCTTAACCTGACTTCCAATGTCACAGACCAATTATTGTGTATTTTATTTCCTCAAAATTTGAAAAAAGCTATGTAGTAAGAAAGGCAAATTCATAAAACACAAGGTACATGTAATATAGAATTCCTCTATAAGGTGTAAGTTAAGTTCAAATTTGAAGATGGATGACCTTGACTTGATCCCCGACACCACAGGTCCATTATTATGAATGTCATATTCACATGATAACTTAAAAGTTTTAAAGCTACAACTTTAATGTTGCACACAGTTATTGTGCTCTATCAAGACTAGGTTCAATTAGAAAATGGAAGTCGCTGAACAATTATTCCATATATCATATCCACATGATAATTTGAATAGAAAAAAGCTAGCACTTTCATATAACACATGATTAATCTCCTCAAAAAGATCTAGGTTTCTGTCTACAAGATTGGCTCATCCTCCTGTTCAATGTAAACTAATGTAACAACATTGTGGAATTTCTAAGTAGCCCGTACAGCTTGGTGTATAGCAGGAGCCTTGTGCTTTGTTAATCCTAATGGACTGATAAGAGGTGTAAACATGTACATACATATATCTGCAGCCCCCCCCCCCCCCCTTTCCACCCCCAAGTACTCATGTACCTGTTACTATTAATATCAAGTCTCAAAGATTTCTTCACAGTATATGTAACTTAATTACCTTGCCACAGGAACAATCTTTGTTTCAAAGTTAGCATCTATGTCATGATCTCCTTAAAAAAGAAGCATTTTTTTAACCTTTTTGATAGAAAAAAGATGAGAGATGGTGAGGTGTCAACTTACTGTTTCATAACCAGATTAACAGATAAAGGTGATTGTAAGTGTCCTGGTTATTTTATCTTGTCTTTGCTGAGTGGACCTGATGCAAGACAAACCTCCCAGTGTCTGCAAATACCTAAACTGTTAACTCCTAAATACCATGTCCTTTTTGGTTACCCCAATATTTTTATGATGATTTGTAGAGAAGCAGATTAAATGTATAAAAGTTGAAAGCTGAGCAACCAGACTAAATGATGGTCAGGTCTACAGATGTCCAGTCATGTAGCAGTTATCCACTAATAAAAAAGGCGTCAACTAATGATCGTTTAAGCAGTGTAAGAGTTAATAGGTGTATGTACAGTGATCAAGTATTATATGATCTGATCTGCCCTAAATGTGTCCACTTGACAGTGGTGACCTCACCGATGTCTTCACAAGGCACTCATCTTGTTGACTGAAGTCACTTTCTGACTGGTGAAAGTGAAGGTTTAGAAGGACAGTACATCCTACATACTGACCTGCTGCATCACCCTATTTGTTGCTTGTATTTGATTTTGATCATCACAAATTGTACTTCCCTTTTTAGTGTGTAGCATTCCAAGCACTTCTTATAATATCACCTCGATCTGGCTAAATGCCAAGCTGTCTCAATGAACTATCTCAAGTACATTAACTCCAAATATATATATAGGCAACTTTGCTGAGGTCTTTTTTTTTCTTTTTTGGAAGCATCTCATGTTTACCTATTAATAAAACTTTGTTGATGCTTACTTACTCATAGGAATTAAAAAGTACTGGAAACAGTAACTGTCAACAGCTTATACTTTTCTTTTGTTAATCTTTTTACATTCTCCATTGAAAAGTCAACATATGTTTCAACCATAAAATTAAACTGCCAGTGGTTGAAGAACTGAATCCACTTTTAGCATAAACTTTCATTTCATAACTTCATGATATTGCAGACTACTCTTTAGTAAATGCTGCTTCAAAGAAAGTTCCCTGTCTTGGGTTTGGAGACAAGACGTGATGCATCAATATCCTCCATACAACAACTTGATCATCGATCCTGCTTAAATTCTCCAGTTAACCAACAGTTTTAGATCTAATATAACAGGGTTTCGTGATTTCACCTCTCAAAAGGCATTTGTTAACTAAATTTGAAATGGCTAGAAATCTGTTGACTTGAAAAGTCAACAACTGACCCACATTGAAAGTATTGTGAGCATGTAAAAGCACTGACCTCTTGTGGCAGCTTTGCCAGGTATCTCATATCCCACCAGTGTTAAAGTTGTTCCTGTACTCACCATTGCCCTCATCTGTAGGTATGGAGCCTGGCTTGTTTTCAATGCCGAGTGTCTGCTTTCTTATTTTTTGTTTTCTTACACTTTCATTTGTTTTACCAGCAAGAGATGCTCTACTTATGCAGCTACATGACCCTATTTATAGGGTGTAGAATCGTCTGGAAATGTTCATAATTCTGTGCAGGAGATGGTGTCATAGCCTAAATTAATGGGGATCATTAGCACAGAGGACTTGGAGGCCTCATCTAGGTCAGGCTGTGAGAAATCATTCATCTCGTATTGCTTGAACGTTATTATTTTTTACGCAAATACTCCAGAGCTTTTTAGCCTCACCTTGTGAAATATTGTTGCAAGGTTTAAGAGAGATTTTATTTTAGCCCTGTATAGTATGGTACCCTCTCAATCTGCTATCTATGTACGGGTACCTGTATATCATCAAAATGTTGAAGTTTGTAGTTGAACTCTTTAAGTGCCAAATTTTGGACTGAGTCAACAGATTTTCTCGGCGCGCATTGGGCACAATGCATGCCAAGAAAAGCTGTTGACTTCGGGTATTCTCTCTGAAACTAGAGGCATAATGGTACTTGAATGAAAGGCCTTTTTACAAGGAATACGAATCAAGGATCCTAATGATAATTCAGACTAGTTTGACTTAAGTATATCAACTTAAGACGTGATTAGCACTGAAAGGCTAAATTTAGTCTTGTATTCTGTAAAGATACTCCTTCCATCTGCTGTGCATGTAGCTGTATATCAGCAAACACTTTCAGGCTGTTTGTATTTTTTATGTGGGATCTTTTATCCTCTTACTTCTATGATTTTCTCAGGTTAGGCAACAATTTTTCCTTTACACATATTGAAATTTATGTTAAACTTTCCTGACTATTCATACAATAGCTACTTTCATCCACATTGACAATCCCACGAGAAATCTGCCTTATCATCCTAAACCTTAATTGGCATCTGGCTTGCCCTCATGTGTCACAAAAACAATCTGCTAAGCCTGACAGCCTTTCTCTGCCCTGTGGAGCCTGACAGACTTTCTCTGCCCTGTGCAGCCTGACAGCCTTTCTCTGCCCTGTGCAGCCTGACAGACTTTCTCTGCCCTGTGCAGCCTGACAGACTTTCTTTGCTCTGTGGAGCCTGACAGCCTTTCTCTGACCTATGGAGCCTGACAGACTTTCTTTGCTCTGTGGAGCCAGACAGACTTTCTCTGCCCTGTGGAGCCTGACAGACTTTCTCTGCCCTGTGGAGCCTGACAGACTTTCTCTGTCCTGTGGAGCCTGACAGCCTTTCTCTGCCCTGTGCAGCCTGACAGACTTTCTCTGCCCTGTGCAGCCTGACAGCCTTTCTCTGCCCTATGCAGCCTGACAGACTTTCTTTGCTCTGTGGAGCCAGACAGACTTTCTCTGCCCCGTGGAGCCTGACAGACTTTCTCTGCCCTGTGGAGCCTGACAGACTTTCTCTGTCCTGTGGAGCCTGACAGCCTTTCTCTGCCCTGTGGAGCCTGACAGACTTTCTCTGCCCTGTGCAGCCTGACAGCCTTTCTCTGCCCTATGGAGCCTGACAGACTTTCTTTGCTCTGTGGAGCCGGACAGACTTTCTCTGCCCCGTGGAGCCTGACAGACTTTCTCTGCCCTGTGGAGCCTGACAGCCTTTCTCTGTCCTGTGGAGCCTGACAGATTTTCTCTGTCCTGTGGAGCCTGACAGACTTTCTCTGCCCTGTGCAGCCTGACAGACTTTCTCTGCCCTGTGCAGCCTGACAGACTTTCTCTGCCCTGTGGAGCCTGACAGACTTTCTCTGTCCTGTGAAGCCTGACAGACTTTCTTTGCTCTGTGGAGCCTGACAGACTTTCTCTGCCCTGTGGAGCCTGACAGACTTTCTCTGTCCTGTGGAGCCTGACAGCCTTTCTCTGCCCTGTGGAGCCTGACAGACTTTCTCTGCCCTGTGCAGCCTGACAGCCTTTCTCTGCCCAATGGAGCCTGACAGACTTTCTTTGCTCTGTGGAGCCGGACAGACTTTCTCTGCCCCGTGGAGCCTGACAGACTTTCTCTGCCCTGTGGAGCCTGACAGCCTTTCTCTGTCCTGTGGAGCCTGACAGATTTTCTCTGTCCTGTGGAGCCTGACAGACTTTCTCTGCCCTGTGGAGCCTGACAGACTTTCTCTGCCCTGTGGAGCCTGACAGACTTTCTCTGCCCTGTGGAGCCTGACAGACTTTCTCTGTCCTGTGAAGCCTGACAGACTTTCTTTGCTCTGTGGAGCCTGACAGACTTTCTCTGCCCTGTGGAGCCTGACAGATTTTCTCTGTCCTGTGGAGCCTGACAGACTTTCTCTGCCCTGTGGAGCCTGCCAGACTTTCCTTGCCCTTTGGAGTCTGGCAGAAATTTACAGATTCATCTCGGCCTTATAGAAATATCTGGATTGTTTAGAAGAGTCTGATACAGAGTCTTGCTGAACTGGTGAGAAACATTTTCTGTGTTCTGGTGAGCCAGTGAGGCAGACTTGCTTTGTCCTGCAGTGCATGGAGAAAAAGTTGCCATCCTGAACACTTCCTGATTCTTTGTGCTCTGCAAACACTGATATGCTTTAAGCTGATTAGTCCAGGTGATATGGATATCGCTATACACTGATCCTGTTGAACGATAAAGTTGGATGAGCCTTGGCTGAGGATTTTCACTGCTTTAGGTTTAAAGATTGTCAGTCATACCTTTATACTGACCCTATCAAAATGATATGTTCTCCTGGGCTTGGATTAAAGATTGGCATCACTTTATACTCAGCCTATCAGAATATGTTCTGGTGAGCTTTTCATCATGAGCCTGAAAGAGAAAACAAGAGGAATGTGACAGTCATATGTTCATCTGACGTTACATTCACTGACAAACATGGTCCTGTGAACTTAAAAGTAATATCAAAATCACCTTTGTTTGAGACTATCATCACTGTTTCTAACATGAACATATTCCCTTACCAATTTTTGGAATTTTGATTATTTGTTGAAAAATCAGAAAATGTCAACATCACCATGTAGTGAACAAATCTGGTGGAGATCAAGTCCATTTACATTCTCAGTACATCTGAAGCAGATCCAACCAACAGTTTGGGAGAAGTAGTCGGGAAAAGTGAATACACAAAAATTCTTAAAAAAGCAAAAAAATTAATTGCAGTGCCATCTGTTGGAGAAATAAGGTCTAAAAGTCTGCAGAAGTGTCCCTTTGCAATTTCAAAGCAACTGACTTAGTGATTTTGCCCCAAAATCATAAAAATTCCCAAAAACATTGAAGCATGACTATGTTCACAGTATTGATAAGACTTGGTACATCACCACCAAGTTTGAAGTGAATCTGGCTGACGGCTTGGGGGGGGGGGGGAGTCAAAAATGTGACTTACTATTGCAATCCCCATTGATTTGCAATGTTAGCAATGGGCTTTCATATCATCATTGGGTCATGGTTACACAAAAAGTAGGTCACCAAGTAGTTTTATATATACAATGTACTCAAGTGCAATTTTGATCTGGAGGCTCAGTTCTCTTTGCCATTAATTTCCAAACTACACCCAACCATTACAAAATCACTTCTTGTAACTTAACAGGTCTGGTGATCCTACAAAATACGTGAAGGTCACTGACCTTTAAGAACATATTAGCATAGGACATGATCTATAGATCCTATAAATTTGGCATGTCTAACTCAATTATTTTTCAAAGTTTTGACTCATAATTTCCATAAAATTATAGGTGGCTGCACTAGTATCATAAGCAACCGAGATTTTGACCTCTGCTACAATCCCACTTAATTTCATGAAGATCCATGAAAAATTCAGGATGCTGGTCTGACCACAAGATTTTCACATTTTGACCTGTATATTACATAAAATTATTGATAGTGCCACCAAAATGGATGTCGACATAGATTTCCATACACTTGAAAGGTCCTTAAAGTTATTTGGGCCTGACTCAAAAATGTGGGGTGCAGAGCATTCACTAGATGACCCATACATTCCAACTGCCCATTTGACCTTCAACTCTAATCTGAAAAACTGATTTGTTCAAACATGCGCCCCACATCTTGCTTATGCATTAACTGATACGTGCCCAAATTGAAAAAAATTGTTATAAATTAGGATGTGGAATGTCTTGACCTAGTTAATAAGTTTTTTACCCTTACAAAAGCTACATTTCCAACAATGTTTCACTCGACCAGGCTAAAAAGCAAAGTCAAGTTGGGATCCTAAGAGGATCAGTAGTAGGACCGGTTTCGCCTATGACTAGGCTCACCAGCTACTGAAGTAACGGTCAACCGCACATTATATTGATATTGGACGTAACACCACGTTTCCAACGTAAATTGGGTACGTGTGTTGTGCGAATGTTGCTCGACTGTCCAATCAAACCGGCCTACCTGTCTGGGAGGACAGGTAAGAAGAAAATTCCAACCAAATTTGGTTGTTTGAGAACTTTCTAACCATCCGTGGTACTGAGGTCACGGGGTGCAAGATAACTGTACCGATTTAGGTCAGTGAGTGTGAATGGGTAGATTTGAGGTCTCCATCACATGTAATAAAGATATGCTATGTAATAAAGGAATAACTTGGGGAATTCCAAGTTCTAAACCTGTTACATAAAAGGCATCAAATGATAGCCCAAGATATTTTGCGGTTCCGTGGGCATGAACCAGGTTTGATTCATGTGGTTAGAAATTCCTGTAATGAGGCAGATAAGCTTGAGAACTGAAAAACTTATTATATGACGAAGCTAGTAAGCTTATCTGCCCACGACATTCAGGCCGAATGGCTCAGTTGTACATAGTTGGTGGATCCAATGCTTTTCTCTCGTTAGCCTGAGTTGCAAGGTTTTTTGCAAGTCAGGGGGAGTACAGATGTGCTCCAAGATTTGGACTTGCAGGTTCCAAGTTTGGTGATCTGGGAGTGCGAAGTGCCGTCCCAGGGGTTGGCTTACATCTTTTCTGGTGATGTAATATAAATGTTCACGGAGTCTGTCCCTCAGAGGCCTTTTCGTTTGGCCTACATATTGCCTGTTGCAGGTTAAGCACGTGATGATGTATACGAGGTTGTTGTGCCTGCATGTTCCACCTGAAGGGGTTCTGTAGGAACACTTAGTTTTGGTGCTGGTCACCCTGCCGGATATATCAATAATACGGCAGTATTTCCAGTTAGAAGTGTCACAGGGATGTTGTTCAGTGATACCCGAAATTTGGGGTGTGCGTGGGTTTTTTGGATATTCTATATGTGAGTGCATTAGAATGTCCTTCAGATTTGTGTTTCTTCTGAAACCAACAATAACCTGTTTGTTTTGGATGCAACTGGCATGTCTTGAAGCCATGATTGTTCCCCAATTTCTGTCAATAATTTTCTTCAATGGGGGGAGGGTTGGATTGTAGCGAGTGACCAGGAATAGTTTTTCCTCAAAACTGGAACTGCGGTTGCAGTTACCTATTAATAAGGAAGTCCTGTCTACTTGTCTCGCTTTCGCGAGTGCCTGTGCTAGTAGGGTGTCTGGGTAACCCCTACTTTTGTAATAAGCCAGAATTTTCTCTGCATTTGTATCAAAATCGATGTTTTGAGTACATATGCGTTTTACAAACTGACTGTATGGTCCCCCTGCCTTGTTGTGTTTGGGCGTGCTGATTGGTAATGTAGATACGTATGTGTATCTGTAGGTTTGGTGTACAATGTTGTGTACAGCTTCTGGTTGGAATCTAGACGTACTGTGGTGTCCAGAAAGTGTATTTCTGAGTGAGAGCATTCCACAGTAAATTTTATACTGTTGTGGCTATCATTGAGATGAGCCACAAAATCTGTCAAGTCCGATTCCCTATACGTCCATATGCAAAAGATGTCATCAATGAACCTCAACCAAACCAGTGGTTGTAGTGGGAATCTGTGGAGCAAGGTTTGTTTCAGATCTGACATGAATATATTTGCATATGAAGGGGCGCATTTGCTCCCCATAGCCGTGCCTGAAACCTGTAGGTAGTGTACCCCGTTGAATTCAAAATTGTTGCAAGTCAGTACTAGTCTCAACATTTGGATAAGTTCTGAGTTGCGTGGCTTTTCTGTGGGCTCTCTATTTTGTATGAGAGTACGCGCTTATACATTTCCAACAAGTTTCAAAAGAATCTAAGTGACAATTTTGGAGAAGTCAAAAATAGCTTAAACAACAAATTAAGGTCTGGTAAACTAGGGGTCACCGGGAGTGTCCATAAGAAATTTCAAAGCAAATTGCCTGCATGATTTCAGAGAAGATAAGATTTGTCAAAAAATGACCCCCCCCCCCCCCAAAAAAAAAAATCATAAAAAAATCTAAAAATTCCTGGACTGTGACAATTTGGAGACACTTGGTAGGAACCCACCCAAGGTATATGCCCATGAATTTTGAAGTGAATCCAGCTGATGGTTTTGACCAAGAAGTCATTAACATGAATTGTTAATAGATGATCACCAATGACAGACGGAGGACCATAAGATAATCTCAGCTGACTGACAATTCAGCTGAGCTAAAAACTGCCTTTTGCTGCTGAACCAGGGTGATTCATATTTGTTGAAGTTGGGCAGAGCTGCACTTTGGTGTCTTCCATGCTGAATTCTCAACATAAACACTGACAGGTTGTTACTACTCTCCAAGAAAACCAAGTCCAGTAATAATGTTCCATTGACAAACACAGATGACTTCTGACTCTAGGAAGCTGTGTGAAAAGCATTTATTTTAATTCAAGCACACTAGCAAATCATGTGCTTAAAAGAAGTTGTGTTGAAATGTTTATTAAAGATAACAATAAAAGCCAGTTGCCTTTCATTTATGAGATTTCTCTGCAATCTTCAAAGTAAAATGTTACAGTACTCTTGGTCTCTTTACGGTCACCATGGCAATACTGTTTTCACATTGAAGTGCCACCAGAAGAATAATTCTAACTCATTTACACAGAATTATACACTGAAAACAATCAATTAGAGAAACCTTCATTGTGGTTTGTAATTGATTTTGTTTCAATAGTGAAGTGTACTGCTCCATAACAATGTTTCACTTGTCAAGTTATTTTTTTTTAATAAAACATTTTAAGCAATGATGGGAATATCTTGCAAAATGTAAGACATCCTTACTCAGGCCCACAGTAACTCACCCAAATTTCCTGCAGCTGTCAAGTTCAAATTTTCAATGAAATCACATGTATGCTTACATGTGTATCTTGTGTTTTTGTCCTGTTCAAATGTACAATATAGCCTCAATGATATAACCAATTTGTTGCACATAAGTTGACTTCACAAAATATAATCCCAAATATCATTGGCATTTCCTTCTGATGTGATAAGCTTAAAGCAACCAACTTTTGGAAACTTTACACAGTTTTTGCAATTTTGTACCTAATTTTGAGATTTAGTATCATTTATATCATGCTTCAGCAACTTCTAGTTAATATTCAATGTGAATCATCCTGTGAATTAATGAAAGCAGAGTTCCACCTTGCTACATTTATGCGCAGATAACAAAAAAGAAACAAAAGGACATATAATCTGATGACGATCACCAAAATATATATATATATATATATTTCCTGAAATGCAGTCCCTTCATGACCCTCAGAGGTAAGTCATGGCCATCCATATGATGAAATGTTTATCTTCCACATGAGCACACATACATGTATTATGCAATATCAAGCTTCTATATATGATGCACATTTTTAGTACGTTTGGTATTTTTAGCCTTATTATTCTCAATATGTCAAATTAAGTATCCTTTACTACATCCCTGACCTTGCAAAAAAGTCATGGTCATCTAGCATTTTACAAAATTTGATCATAGGCCTTATGCAGATTTGATGTAAATTTAAAAGTTCTATCTCAATTCATGGTCAAAATAATGAATTTAATCTACTTTTAATACCTATGATGCTTATTCCATTTAATACCACCTGTGGCGCCACATGTCATAGACTTCTGTCTGTAAAATATTCCAGTAATGGTG
Organism: Hermodice carunculata; assembly: GCA_964020975.1. NCBI lineage: Eukaryota > Metazoa > Annelida > Polychaeta > Eunicida > Amphinomidae > Hermodice > Hermodice carunculata. The sequence continues at coordinate 135,051,377 of OZ026612.1, read as the reverse complement.
TTTTGATCTTGATTGTGCACAAGTTTGGATGCAATGAATGTAATAGAAAAATCACTTCCTGAAATATATTCCCTCTGTGACCTTCAGAAAGGTCATCCATATTATGTAACATCATATTTTCACATTTTAGCCTAAATGTGACATAATACTACAGGTGGTGCCATGAATATCAAACTTGACACAGATTTTCACACACTTGATAAGTTCTGAAACTTATTTATACAAACAAGAGCAACAGTGTCACATCATCCGTGTAGTTCTTAACGCAAAAAACTACCACAATTCAATCTCTATGCTCCATAGGGTGCTATCTTGAAAACTGTGGACTGTATTGTGAAGTAGAAGTTTACAGATGGACGGACTGACCTGAGTGATCTGACTGACCTGCAACCTGTGGTCAGCAGAGCTTTAAAAAAGAACCAGACATTATGATATATAATGTCTCTAGGGCATTTAAGGCTTCAAATCATGCTGGATGGTATCCCAGCTGTTGATAAGCTTCCTCGGCTGTGGATTAAAGTATACATTTAGATGTAGACAGTGACTGGAGTGGACATGGAGTGGAGAGATTGGATTCTATTATTCTTTTTCTTTTGGCTCAGAACCACATGGCAGATGTGGCACTGATCCACATGTTCAGATAATACAGACAGGCCAAGAGTAACAAAATGTAGCAAAGTGTAACAAAATGTAGCAAAGTGTAACAAAGTGTAACCCTGTCAACCAATGAAAGCTAAAACATGAAGAGAACACTGCTTTGTCACAATGTGAGCAATTGCTATTGCATTGAAACTGCACTGAGAGATTGGCCAGGTCTAGGTTTCTGTACAAATGTCAGGACTGGTCAAAGCTGTGACAGGAGTCACTTTCTAGTCATCCCCATCACAAGCTTTGTTCAGCTGGAAGCACACTGTCTATGTCAATCTCAGCATTTTCTGTTCACTATACTGTCAGGGAATCAAACAAGTTTGATGTGTTAAAGAGTAAGAGGGATTTAATCTTTAAGCATATGACATATTTTGTGACAGAAACTACTGTCTAGTGAATGAGTGTTACTTTTTTTTTTTTTTTTTGTAGAAATACTATGTACATCAAAAGCAGTGATGGTGCTCTACTGCCACCAGGGGCACTGCTGCATGGCAGTCTTGTGGGAACTACATCTGAAGAAGAACAAAAATGAAAAGAAATGAGCCATATTTCTTGCTTCAACCAATCTCTTTTCACACATACTTCTGGTTTGATTCTGGGTGACAATAAAGACGACTTGAACAATCATTGCCAACAGATTGGATATACATCCTCACTTTGTACACACACACACACACACACACACACACACACACACACACACACACACATGCACACACACACACACACACACACACACACACACACACACACAGGTCCTGTGACCTTGAAAATGATGTCACGGTCACCAACACATAAACAGGCTGAGAAATGGTGTCAAGGTACAATTCAAGCCAATTTAAGTTTGATGTGGCCTGTGACTGAGATATTTTACTCACCAGGTTTCTGTTATGGGCCTATAGTTGGACAAGTTGATGCCAGTATACCCCTAAACTTTGTGCAGGTACAAAAACAACCCAGCCACCTCAAGTTCCAAATTTATCACATAATATGGTTGTATCCCACAAAGACAGGTAACGATACCATTGTGTTGAAGTTTGCATATGCATGTACAAAGCCAGCAAAGTGTCCATCCACATTTTCCACTTTTCACAATCCTCTGACTGCCAGGGTGAGTTTGCTTCCAAACTCCAGTCATCACTAACATGGATCCATCATACTTGAAGAATTCATACCTGCATTGCTAATCATCTTAGTTAAAGTAATCCGTTTTATATAAATATGCCCGTGACTGACTTTATAAATTATTCTGATGCCCCTGTCATTTTAGACCAGTACAGTTGATATTGGAGTACCGTAGCTGCTCTGCTCTCAATCAAAACTAGTTGCATGTCAAATGTTGTTCACTTCAATGTTTTCACTGACTTTGAATGACGTCTGAAGCCAACTTGTCCGGGTGGCATGTCACCCTGACATATGCTGGTTAAACGTTTGATCCAACTTACTCATAGGGTGCAAGGGTTAAGTTTATAATCTGCTAACTGCTCATCCATGTTACTTCTCAACACATTTGTACACAACTGGTTTATTTCTTATAATAGGGTACATAGGCCTATTTTTTCACAATAACTGAAGATGAGCTAAACACAAAAATTCTTTCTGCAAATAAATTATGTATGTTATGCTTTCACACAAAAAAAAAACATTTGAAAACATCTTTTGCATTCACAAAAGCTGGCTTTTATACATTTGATAAAGCTGTGATGAATAAGTTACGTGACTCTCTGATTTATAAATATATTAAATTAAATAACTCGCATCATTTTGTGATTGGGATTCCGCCTAATCTTAACTTAGTTCTAAACTTAAACTGAAACAACAAATTGTAAACCTTATCAAAGTGACAAGCTGAAGGCATGCTTTGTAGCCCATGTACAGTACTAACTTGCTGAGTAGCTATAGAGTACAAACCCACCACAGGACATCACAGCCTCTGTACTCCAATATGTGCTTCAGTATTCATGTACAGATGTGACAGTGAGGCAACATAAACCCTGGGTGACATACAGCAAAGAGTAAGAAGTTAAAGTGGCCCTTACTGGTGACCAATTCAATCCTTGAACTGCTACTGTCACCATTTGATCACCTCTCCTGGGACACACACACCTTTCTCAAAGAAGAAACTTAAGGATTTCACAGCAGTGGATATGTCAAACCTTGAAATTAAAGATTTTAATTTAAAGGGCAGGCAAACTTAATCAATGATATATAAAAGGCAAAATTGTTGGCATACGAGGGCAACAGGTATTATGATTCCTAGGAGAAAGTGCCTTAACCCTTAAAGTGCTAATCACTGCTTTAGTCCTTTTCTCATTATTGTTAAACATTTAATGCTTACAAGATTCAGATCACTCACGAAAATAGCTTTTGTTCAAATACCACCAAGTCTAGTGTAAAGCAAAGAGTAGTCTTAGTCAACAGCTTTCCTTGGGACACTGTGTGCAAAATGTCCCGACGAAAGCTGTTGACTCAATCTTAAATCAGCACTTAAAGAGTTAAAAGATCTTTATGTTTGAAGGCATCGAGGCAATGAGGCAGGGCACTGGCAGCAATTGACCCTTCCCCCCCCCCATTGCCTCTGGTAATTTCAAGCCCTGATATGTGATTGCATAATCCGTACATAATGTACCTCTTTTCAGATTTTACATTCACTCCCTGGCAAACTGGCACGTTATTATGTGAACATATCAGTCACACTTATATAAATAAAAATACCACACAGTTAAGATAATATGAATTTTTAGAGAATGTGGACACAGCGGTCTCCCATTTCTCAGGCAAGGCCACCCCATGTGCACCAGAAATGTGGCCTTATGGCAGGAGTGGCCTCTCTTGAGGGGGAGAGTAAGATCAAAGTACCATACATGCCATGTGGCAAAGTGGCTTCGCAGACCATGTGGCCCCGAATCTGGGGGTGTGGGCAGGGGTTGATAAAAAAATCTGTTCTTGCAACATAACTGGAACTTTCAGAAAAATGCTGACGCCAATAAATATATACCAGTTGCGCCAGCCTGTGACCAAGTAGCCCACAGTTAAACTGGTAGGCTTGAGCACCATTTTGATCACATTATGATTGTTATGGGAATAGTATTACTTCACTGGCAAAGCTTTTTCTGGTGTCAAACTACACAGCAGTGAAAAACAACCAAATGAAACCATCTGTAAATTTTCAGAAAAAAGCAGCAGCACAGACAGGTCTAATGTAAAGCATTTGACAAATTACTGATGAAACATGGAAGAAAAATCACAAAAGTATATCAAAAGAGCCTATATTCATCAAATTCCAGATTACATGTATATGAAAAACGTGAATTTAATTACCTGAATAATTTGTATTCTACCTGAATCAGTACAATTCTGTGCCCAATGTACATCACTTTCTGACAGTTGTTAGTTTGTTGCCCTACCCAGTTTACTCAGCAGATAGGAAGCAGTGCTCAGGGCACAGGACAAAAATTGATAAAGTACTTTGAACCAAATTTCAAAAATATTGTCAAAAGTAAAGATAGCAGTGAAAGTCAGCGAGCGTGCTTACCCGTGTGAGCAGTGTTGATGGTCACAATGTGTTGGGTGTTAAGGGATCATGTGTGAAGCAGACTGCACACCACCAAAGACATCGAGCGATCACGCTACGCTGGTATACACATGAGATCAGTTTTACTTTTATTCCACATTCCTAGATTGCTATTTTGTTCATACAATTACAAAATAAAATTTAAAAGAGATATCAGGATTGGAAAAAGAGAAAAATTTGATTTACAACTAGCCATGCAGGCAAACACAACCTATTATGTAGCACTAATTATGCACATCAGAGCTTGTTTTCACCTAGATAAGAAGAGCTCACTAGATTAAATGGGTGTAAACAACCTGTTTTAGTCCCTTAATTTTGATTAAATAAGTCTGGAATAACACATTCTGTTCCCTGTAAATTGTGTCAATTAAATGTGCACAGAAGACAAAGATAATTACTTAAATCCCCCCAACTCCACTCAACTCAACAAAACAAAACAAAAATAAAATAAAAATAAAAACAAAAACAAAACAAAAAACAAAAACCAAAAATAAAATAAAATAAAATAAAGTAAAGTAAAGTAAAGTAAAGTAAAGTAAAGTAAAGTAAAGTAAAGTAAAGTAAAGTAAAGTAAAGTAACGTAAAGTAAAGTAAAGTAAAGTAAAGTAAAGTAAAGTAAAGTAAAGTAAAGTAAAGTAAAAAAAAATAAAATAAAATAAAATAAAATAGTTCTGTTGTTCAGTACCATATTAATGGCCCTGAACATGTTAGAGTGGACTTTGTGCATGAAGCCAAGAGGACTTCACACACATTCCATATTCCTTTCCTTGGGCTACACTCTCAGAGTCACCAGATTATCATGGCTCAAAATAGCAGCCATTGTTTGGTTTGTGTGTGTCATGTATTGGCAACTGATTCCTCATGCAGCAGTAATCTGTTCACCCCAAGGGTCTAGTAAGTGCTTAGCTTTCTGACAGTTTGTCGCACTTCCTTTCTGGATGGATATCATACAAATAGTGCACAAGGTATATGTACGTTATGTACTTTCAAAACTTACAATCTCAGCAAAACTATTTCATTTGTCAATATTTCAGACTTAAAAATGATGAAGACTTTTCGAGTGCCCTTTGTTAAATCATCCTAAGCTTTCTTAGTGGGTTTGTGGGGCTGAAGTCCCACATTACAGCCTTTGGCCATCATGCAAAGTACATTCTTTCCAACATCTAGTTTTGCTGACACCTCGCCCTCATACTTAGGTGACCATGGCAAACATCTCATCTTTGTCATCAACATGGTTGGAACTTTCCAGCTTGCAATTTCAATGCAAAATCTGTGTCACTTTAAAGCAGATGGCACTTGCAGAAATTGTATTGACTTATGTCCTTTTCGAATTGTTCATTTATAATCCACTGGTCCTCATCCCTAACCTGACGTGGAGTTAACAAACAGTTCCAAATCTGCAGTTATATCTAATATATAGTGTCAGGAGCACATATGAATTGATACCTATTCAAAAGTGGTACTCATATGATGTGGGTCCCATCATGCATCATTCTTACCCTTAGCTGTAACCAAGGCAATTGATGCTAGATCAGTGTGAACTATAACACTGGAATAAACAATCTTCCATCAGCATTCAAACACACGGTTTATTCCATGTATGTGCAGTCCCAGTCCAACTGGACAAGCCACTCTACACCACAGATTATTTTATACTGCTCTTATTTTCCTTTTCAGTGATAATTGGTCCTCAAGACAGTCCATTTATATTGGATAACAGCTGTCTGAGGCAGAGTTACATGATTGACAGCTAACAGCTACATGCATGATGTCATGGCAGTGCAATTTGCTAAATCATGTGACACATAGCCTGTCACCATGCCTGAGATAGCGTAATATCTGTAAGTCTATCATACATTTGCAATTCAGGAATTTTTGCTTCCAGAAAATCATATATCTGGCTCAGGGTATAGCGGTCAATGTAATCAGACATCTTGGTGGGAGACAGGATTAATGTTGTAATGCCGGTACTTGCTCTAAAAAGTGGGCCTAGAACAGGATTGTCCTGACATGTACCCACTCCCAGGACAAGCTGACCTCTTTCCAGACAAGCACACGATGCTTGCAAACAAGGACCTGCAGCAGAAAAATAAATAACTTATATGATTGTGTGACTGTTCATCAATGGATTTATTAGGGTGTGGTTCATACCAGATGCCTGATGTGAATCTTGCCCTGACAAATCGACTAATGGACAGTCTCCAATCCTAGAACCTATACTTGTACACAATCCAGAAAACTATGCGACTATCCACCAGTCCAAAGAAGGCATAGGTAGCACTTTCATCATATTCCTGATTGTATGAATGTAAAAATGAAAAATGACTAAGTTTTCCTAAAATGATGAGCAGAATGTAATTTTTACATTCATTGTGCTGCACTTTGGGTCACACATACATGGAATAAACAGAAAGCCATGATCATACCAATACCTGACCACAAATTCTACCTGGCAATTTCATGCCTCCATAAAAACAAGATCAATTTGCTGGCCCAGCTGTGTCAGCCTCTGGCATTGTGTATCCATGCCTTCAATTGGTATGTTCACACCATGAAACATTTATGGCCTTGGTGATCACACTTCTATAGCTTAACCGTTCTTTTCTCAGTCACTGACTAGAATTTCCTTTGCTGCACTATTGCTTGGGACTATCAGCAGGTCCATTGGTAGCTCCTGCACTAGTGCCACCTGGTGGTGCATCAGCACCCTCTGGTGGTGAACCTCCAACAGTTTTCAGGTATTCATTGTACTTTTTCTCTTGTGCATCATACATCTTTGTAATTTTCTTCAGCTGTGACTTGCTAAGCTCCTTGCCTGTGTGGTCATGGGTTGGTATACCCTACAAGACACAATACAGTGTTGAAATTCTCAGCTTTGGTATCTTATTATTATTATTTTTATTATTATTATCATTATCATTATTATTATTATTATTATTATTATTATTATTATTATTATTATTATGATCATTATTATTATTATTATTAGTTGATCTTTCACGTCTGCTAGGTTATCTGGTGAGCAATATACATTATATACAAAAAATAAACTTCCCAAATTAATGGTTATAACATACGTAACGAAAAAAAAAAAATCAAAGAAAATACCAATCTTACACCTGTTGAAAAGTGCAGTTTGCACAAAATAGTAAACATACTGAACAGAACTCTTGAAACTGTCCAAGATAAAGCAGATCCTCATGGGAGACAAGGCTTTTCATCTTACATAAAAATATTGTATAGTAACTGTTACAACAGCACATTTTAAACCACAAACTGCTACATTTGTCACTAACAAAATTAAATGACAGATAAATTATCTTTGCATTCTAACATATTATCCCTGTATATTCAAAACAAAATTTTCAACTTTTTCAATCCATAAATATATATTTTTGATTCCACAGGTGGCTTTTATGCTAGTGGCCTTTAGCCTTCATGGGAGTCTCCTTGATTTCTTGAGTATATGTTTGGGTACTTGAACCATATGTATACCAACTTCCAATTGAATTCTGTTATCTGTTATAGTGTCTTTTGGTGTATATTTTGATCAGTCTGAGTCTGACCCTGAGTCACTCTTCACATACAGATTGAATACATGGATATGCATGGGACATTATTACTGGCTTATCTATGGACAACTCTATTAATCATTAATCAATATTAGCCAAGAGCTTATCCATATGGTTCAATCCTGTGGATATGACATATCCTAATGCTTTATTTGGGACATAGTGCATGATTGCAGTGTTAAAATTTAGTATGTTTTGAATGGGAGCATGTTTTCCATTGCAATTCAAGTGCTATTTTTTTCTACTTTATTACTTCAAAAAGCAAATCTATATTGGTCTGAATGACAACATTCACAGCTCACATAAACCTCTGCTTTTTGTAGATATTTTTTTTTCAAAAAATCCATCTAATTTTAATCATTTCCATGCTAACATTTGTTACACAAATAAGAAAATATGGCCAAAATTACACTTAAATGCTCTGCACAATCCATATGCCTTCCTTTTTTCAGCAAAGGCAAGCAGTCAGGTGGGTTTTTAAAAGGAATATGCTAAAAGTATATGAAAAGCTCAGAATTTGTTTTGTCTCCATATCATCCGTAGTATTTATATCATTGTGTGCGTATAGGTGAAGGTCTATAAACTTGTAATGTCTCTAACCCTAAATTTATTGAGTAAGTTGAATTACGTAGCTTTTAAAATGAACTTCAGCATCTGTCCTGAGAAAATTAACTGTGTTGAAACTTACACAGGTATTCAAAAAACTTGTATTGGTTTTTCACTACAGAAAATACAAGATGAGTGTAATTTATCAAATACTGACCCTTTCATCAAATTGGGAATACTTGTCTGTGTCTTTTCTGAACAGCTCGCTTGGTGGCATCTTCATTTGAGCAAGCTTAGCAGCCTGTTAAAGTAACGACATATGACTGTTATCTCCACTAAAGTAACATTATTACTGTTGCCTCTGTTGCACTAACATCACATGACTTATATCAGTTAAAGCAACACAATATGACTGTAAACTGTTCCAAGTAACACCATGTGGCTGTTATCTCTAATAAAATAAGACCATATCCCTTAATGTGTAACACTATGTGACTGTAACCTCTGTTAAAGAAATACAATATATCTGTTATTTCTGTCACCTGTTATCTATGTACAGTCAAGTATTTATTCTTAGAAAGACAGGTGTTGAGAGACCATCTCATTTAAAGGCAATACCTTCCCAGACATTACTCTGTTACCTGCCATGAAAACCACAAGGAAAAGAAATAACATTTATCAGCAAAGTAATGGTCTTTCAGACGAGAAAGTGACCCTTTTTTCAGTTCATATACATGTATTATTACTTGTCCTATTACATGAAGGCTGGAAGTATAACAAATTTCATACATTATGAAAACTTGGCTGTTTATCGATGATGATCATCAGCAAACAATTTGTACAATTTTCTCTTTATTTTTTTTGTCCCACTCCACATCAGCACCTACATTATTCCAGTCTGTTTTGATCAATAAAAAGAGCTTACATGACATCGTGTACATGTCTTGTCCAGTCTGTTTGGATCAATATGCTCACATGACATCATGTACATACCATGTCCAAGTCTGTTTTGATCAATGTGCTCATATGACATCATGTGCATACCATGTCCCAGTCCGTTTTGATTAATGTGCTCATATGACATCATGTGCATACTATGTCCCAGTCTGTTTTGATCAATGTGCTCATATGACATCATGTACATACCATGTCCCAGTCTGTTTTGATTAATATACTCATATGACATCATGTGCATGCCATGTCCCAGTCTGTTTTGATCAATGTGCTCATATGACATCATGTGCATGCCATGTCCCAGTCTGTTTTGATCAATGTGCTCACATGACATCATGTACCCACCTCCTGCTCCTCCTTCAGTTTCTTCTTCCTCTCCTTCTCTAACCTCTTCTGCTCTTCTTGCTGCAAAATGCACATAGAAAACTCATCCATGTATAAGTAGCTTCATCAATCATCAATTTTACCATCTTTTCATTACCCAATGTACACTTAGCCCCATCCATCATCAACCTTTACATCTCCAATGTACACGTAGCCCCATCCATCATCAACCTTTACATCTCCAATGTATAAGTGGCCCCATCCATCATCAATTTTTACAACTTTTCATTACCCAAATTATAAGTGGTCCCATCTATCATCAATCTTTATATTTATCGATGTATATTTGGCCCAATCCATCATCAATCTTTACATCTTTTCATTCATTACCCAATATATAAGTGGACCCATCTATCATCAATCTTTACATTTTTCATTATCAACGTATACGTAGCCCCATCCATCATCAATCTTTACATCTTTTCATTATCCATTACCTCATGTAAACAGCAAGGTATATATAAGTACCCTCCATCCACAATCAACCTATATATCCTTTCATTAATTCATGTATACAGCAATGTACATGGTAGTACTCCCATCCATTTTCAATCTTTACATAATCTTTCATTACCGAATGTATGGGCACCCCATCCCAATCCACAATCAACCTTTATATCATTACCCAATGCACATACTCCTCATCCATCATTAATCCTTATGTTGGTGTCCACCCCACTTGCCTCCTGTGTGCTAGAAACTATGTGATCATTAAAAAGTCTAAGCTGGGACACTGTCAAGTGAATATCTATGTCTGTTATCTGTATCTAAAGGGCTAAGTTAAGCAAGTCTTTCGGCCACCTCTACACAGCCAAGCTGGGTGAGCTCCCCAAATCACAGTCCTGTTACACTACCATCAATGTGGTGTTCTATTTAGTATGGTACATGAATTTACCATACTTAATTCCTGCAATATAATTAATGGAAATACATTGGAGGTTACTCAAAATTGTCATTAGTTTCATAAGTGTACACATAATACTATTTACTGTAATTCCTTTCCAAATCATGAAAGTACTTTTAAACAAATGGTTCTGACCCAGATATTGACTTTTGGGTGTCAATTTTAGATGTACTAATAGAGGAAACATACAGTCTTGAATCCTGTCTCTGTCTCAGTTTTCTGTTTATGGGTGTGAAAATAATGAAGATCTATGTTACTGTCCCCTGATCCTGTTCCCTTCCAGCAGGCACTGGTATCTCCTACAGCAGGTGCTTCTATTGTTCCCTATCAGTAGGTACTGGTATCTCCTACAGCAGGTGCTTGTATTGTTCCCTATCAGTAGGCACTGGTATCTCCTACAGCAGGTGCTTGTATTGTTCCCTATCAGTAGGTACTGGTATCTCCTACAGCAGGTGTTTGTATTGTTCCCTATCAGTAGGCACTGGTATCTCCTACAGCAGGTGCTTGTATTGTTCCTGATCAGTAGGCACTGGTATCTCCTACAGCAGGTGCTTGTATTGTTCCCTATCAGTAGGCACTGGTATCTCCTACAGCAGGTGCTCGTATTGTTCCCTATCAGTAGGTACTGTATCTCCTACAAATAGGTGCTAGAGTTTCCTAACAGTAGATACTACTATACCCTACCAGTAGGTACTGGTATCCCTTACCAATAGGTGCTAGAGTTTCCTAACAGTAGATACTACTATACCCTACCAGTAGGTACTGGTATCCCTTACTAATAGGTGCTAGAGTTTCCTAACAGTAGATACTACTATGCCCTACCAGTAGGTACTGGTATCCCTTACCAATAGGTGCTAGAGTTCCCTACCAGTAGCAGCTCACCTTCAGTTTTTCTTCTCGTTCTTTCAGCAGAGTTTCCTTGTCTACCAGCTTGATAACAGGTAGCTGACCTGTAACATAGAACACACATTTTAACTAATGTCATGTTCCTGGCCTACAACTTGATTTTGCTGGCACAAAGGTGGTCTTACATGCGTACAATCAGAATTACTTCCAGGGCTGCCAACTGTCCAGGATCCTCCTGGACAGTCCTGGAATCAGGGCCATGTCCCGTCCATCCCGGTTTCCATTATATTTGTCCACGAATTGACCAACATTAATCAAAAGAAAGAAAGAAGGAAAGAAAGAAAGAAAGAAAGAAAGAAAGAAAGAAAGAAAGAAAGAAAGAAAGAAAGAAAGAAAGAAAGAAAGAAAGAAAAATATATATAGTAAGTTTATAAGTATAGTAAATAGTATTTCTTTTAATCATGACTTGACAAGCTTCTTATACTTTGAGTCTCAAATTAGAAATCCGGAGATGTCCTTCTTAGAAGATAGATTATAATGAACACACATGTGCTGTGATTAAGTCTGAACACTCAGGCAGAGTACATGAATTCACATATAGACTTATTAGTTTGTGATATTGACAGTATATTTCTTTTATCATGACTTATACTTAGAAATCCAAATGTCCTACTTGAAAGCTACATGTAGATTATACCATGAACACTCAGGTGCTGTGAGAGCTACTGTGAGATTGAGTCAGTTTAAGTGAATGTGAATAAGTTGTTTTACTTTAAGGTGCTATGGGTTCAATTGTTAGGTTCCTGGTACATTAAGCATAGTTGTATTCTATTTTCAGGTGCTATGGGTTTTGTGATTATGGTGCTAGAAATTGAGATCTCCCCATTCACGTCTATTTTCATTATTGTGTGATATGATTGTAAAAATAAATATTCTGACTAACATGGGTGTTTTTTTTTGTGTTTTTTTTAAATCAATATTATCCACAGAAGTGTATAAATTTTGCCCTGAAATTGCACCAGAATGTACCATTTTGCTTGGTTTTCAAAAAATTCTAAGGGGGAATGCTTTCCCGAGTTGCTTTGCGCCCTGCGGCCACTGGCCACTCACTCGCATACTTTTGTCCAGGAATCAGACTTTCCACTGTTGGCAGCCCTGTGCTTCTTGCATTCTTTTATAGATTTCAACCATTTTAGCTTGAGTGTAAAATGATTCACATGCACTTTAAACTATGTACATGTATACACACACTACAGTGTAGTATTCCATGGGTTCATGTGCCACTTTAATTTAGTATACAACTCAGTTGGTGCTGCCATCTTGCATCTACGATTACAACTAACTCTTAAGTGACAAGGTGTGACTTCAATATGTGTCTCTGATCACTGTCTGTTAGTTCTGTAAATTCAGGTGTGCCCTTTGATTCTTTAACCCTTTCCCACTAAAACCAGAATAAGGCAAATGTCCTCTGCTTCAGTGACTCTAAATTTAGTGTTAAAGAAAAACAACTTGAATAAGAATAACAGGTGGGACTTATCAGAATAGCATGCCCCATGTCCACAGCTTTTCTTGGGGCAGGTTGGGTGCTGAGTGCCCCCCCCCCCCCCCCCCCCACGTGAATAAAAGAGCACACCTCTGGTTTCTACTGAAAACTTTTTTGTTTTGCAAATTCAATGTTTCTGGTGCCATTCCATCTTGACAGAATGTTCACATCCATGTGTTCCCCATTCCCAAATACATGGTCTGCCACTGTGCTGGAACTGTGTAAAGTACTTGCAAAACAAGATTGTCTGAATTTTAACAAGATCAAATGTACCAATGCCTGCCCATGGTGCCACAACACATTTGCCATCATCTAATGCAATTGGTCAATGTCCAAAATCTGTTTTGTGTGTGTGTAATTTTCTAGGACTCAAAATAAAGTGGACTTAAACACATATTACTAATCTGTCGGATCAACGCGAACAGCTATCAAATGTACAGATATAAGTAAACTTTGTGGGACTCAGTCAACACAGCGTGCTCACAACAGCTGTCAACTGTTGGCATGGTACGTGACTCAGTTACCACAATGTGCTCAGAACAGCTGTCAACTGATGACATAGTATATGACTCAGTCACCAGAGTGTGCTCACAACAGCTGTCAACTGATGGCATAGTACGTGACTCAGTTACCACAATGTGCTCAGAACAGCTGTCAACTGATGGCATAGTACATGACTCAGTCACCATAGTGTGCTCAGAAAAGCTGCTGACATAATTTCTTCTAAATTAAACATTTTATGAATGTGATTTGTTCCCTACACAAATTAATTTGTTATAATGATTTAGAACTATACAGTTTTTTCAGTGAGTGGTACAGAATAGGACTTTGGTCTTGGAATATCAGACTTGACAGTGTTCAAACAGTACTTGGGCTTACAGATTTGGGTTTGTTAAGTTTCTCTTTATATCAGATAGTATGGGACTCAGTCACCATAGTGTGCTCAGAAAAGCTGTTGACTGATGTTAACTGCAAATTGCTTTCTTTTTGTGCATATAAATTTTCATGTTTTTTGTATTTTTTACATTTCACTGTGGTTTTAATTTCGCTGTTTTGGACATAATTCCTATTCAAACAATGTTAAAATACTATTTCACTGTGTTTTATTTTCACGGTTTTGTGCCAATGGTGAAATAAGTGAAAATAAGAGTACAGTAAAATTAAAAATATTCCAACAGAAGTCAGAGCTTTGAACAGACAGTCTCTTTTGCACCCAGCACAGAATTCCGACATTTCCATTCAGAGTGATGATAATCTGTTCCTCATCACATAGTACAATCCAGCTTTACCACCTCTGAAGGACATAATCGCACGCAATTGGAACACTGTACAAGCTTCCAAGTATGCTCCAATTTTCGAAAAATGAAAAATTCATAATGGGATTCAGACGCGCAGAGAATCTCAAAGATATTTTAGTCCAATCCAGAAATAAATATCCAAAAACCCAAACACAAGCTTCAGTCTCAGGAATCACTGATCAAAACCCTTGCAAGAAGGACAATTGCAGATATTGCCAATAAATTGGGTACCACAAGCAGGGTGTTCAGCACCAAAACAGGGTGTAGCTACACTACACCCAGCGGAGGTTCTTGTAGACACAATAACCTGGTTTACTTACTTACTAGTGAAATGTGCCACAAACAATATGTTGGACAGACCTATCTTCCACTTATGAACAGATTGAGAGAGCATTTCTACTACATAACAAAAGGGGATATAAATCAACCATTAGGCAGACATTTTGCCAGACCAGATCACCAGGGCCTCACCCTAAAGGTCCAGATCTTGGAACATATCCCCACACCAACTGAGCTGGAAAAAACAGCCACACTCAGGCTGCAAAGGGAACATTTCTGGATCCACCAACTTTGTACAATGGAACCTTTTGGTTTTAATGTCATGGGAAAATAGACAGACTTGCCTCGTCTTATGCTAAAATTTAAATTTCTTCTGTCTATTTTCCCACAGTGACATTTCATTTTGAGAAGGCAGATACAGACATATCTTGCCAAAAAAACGGTAGCCACAGCACCTGTCTTTCATGATAATTCATGAAATGAACTTATTTGCAATACAGTATATAACTCCTTTCTTATCATTATTTATGCACTCAACATAAATCCTTCTAATGGATAAAGATTATCCATGAAGCCCCCTCCCCCGGGGACCCTTCTTTTCCCCTTTCTTTTTCTCCCCTCCCTTACTTATCCTCCAACATGTGATCTATATCACGCATGGTTGAGATAACCACTGATCCCTCTTGGTGAGGACCAGGGGCAGTACTAGTGTACTGGGTGACGTAGTTTGGGATTCCACCGACAATCCTTTACATCATAGTACGTATCCTATGACATTACGTACGGAAACGTGATGCGTTTCTGGCTACCGGTATTTTCAGTTCCTGATGAGCTCAGAGAAGGGTGAAATGCATCGAACTAATTTCTCATACTTTCTACTGAAAAAACACTTTCAGTTCAGGCTCCCAAGCCGTCAGGCCCTTGCCTGGTTTTCACATTACAGTAAAATTAAAGCAATTTACAGTAGTATGGAACTCAGCCACCATAGTCAGCCAACTGTCCCTCGTCATCAGGGACAGTCCCTGAAATTAGTTGAAATTTAGACCAAATTACGGTATTTGTCCCACACTGAAATGGAGCATTTTCTTAAACATTCTTTGTTAAGTATGCTCTGTCCCTGATTTTTTCACTTTAGTGTGACTGAAATGGTATTTTGAATGTTGACACCGCTTCATAGTGCACGCACAACAGCTGTTGACTGATGGCATAGTACAGGACTGAGTCACAATAGTGTGCTCACAACAGCTGTTGACTGATGGCATAGTATGGGACTCAGTCACAATAATGTGCTCACAACAGCTGTTGACTGATGGCATAGTATGGGACTCAGTCACCAGAGTGTGCTCACAACAGCTGTTGACCAATAGCACATTATTCTTGAAGAAAAACAAATGATTACATTTGGAACAACTGACAGTTTCTGATAATTAAAGAAACGGGAAAGATGGCATGCCCATACATAAGCATCAGAGTCCCAGAGTTACCTGCTTGAATGCATGTACTTACCTTCATGGTCCTCCAACCTCACTCCCAGATTGGGTAGCGTATCATCCCTCACCCTGTCACATTGCTCCAGTATACCCTTTACTGAAATATACAGAACTTCATCAGACTGGTTCTCTGGCACTTTATTCCTATTTTTGACACAAACGCATATGTAATATGAATCAACAGGGATCTTATGTGTACTGGTACCAGCTAAAAATCAGAACCAGTGTTACATCATAGAAGAAAATTAAGAAGTTTTAACTCATTCCATACCAGTCCCTGAATTTTCAGTATATTTATCTAGATTCAAGATGACAATTGCATATTTAAATTCTTCATGAAAAGAGCTTTCATTCAAGTATCAACATGCCTATAGTCTTAAGTCAGTGGTTCTGGCACTGCCTGGCAAGTCATGCTGCAGCTGCCCTTGCAGCAGCTGCAGCATGACTTACCAGACAGTGCCAGAACCACTGACCAATTCTTGTCACCATAGTATGGAATAAGTTAAACCTATGAAATGCCTACCAGAAATGTCATGTTAGGGTGTATTTACTTCAACTGTCTGGAATGTTCATGACCAGCGAAATATGACGGACTCTATGTTGCTCAATTTGGATTCTGGTTGGTTAGAACTCTCTGTACTCCCAATTAAGCACTGGCCTCATCAATACTTGTTACAAGATGCTCAACATATTTCACCCATATGCAACAATATAGGTCAATGAGTGTGACTTTTGTATATATAGGTTTGACAGATAAACCATAAATTGCAGTCATCACTCCAAGAATAATACTGAAAAGAAAAATGTAATCTTCATGACATAAAAACGAACAAAACAAGGACAGATCAGATGGACTGTAAGTGATGGAGAGACATACCATAATTTAGTGACAGAGCTGTCAGACTGTAATTTACAGTGACAAGGCAAACATAATTTAGTGATACTCCAGTCAGACAGTAATTTAGAGTCTGTCTGGTCTGACTCTAAGGTACAGTGACCGGCCAGACAGACTCTGCAAGTTACAGTGAGACCGTAACAAATCAAATGCACAGTGACAAACCAGTCAGACTGTAAGCTATAGTGTCAGGCTGTGAATTACACTGTCAGACTAGACAGACTGTAAGTTACAATGTCGATCAGACAGACAGTAAGTTACAGAGACAAACCAGACAGACTGTAAATTATACTGTCAGGCCAGACAGCCATGAATTACAGTGACGGACCAGACAGACTGCAAGTTGCAGTGTTGCACCAGACAGACTGTAAGTCACAGTGATGGACCAGACAGACTGTAAGTTGCAGTGTCAGACCAGACAGACGGTAAGTTACAGTGACGGACCAGACAGACTGTAAGTTACAGTGACGGACCAGACAGACTGTAAGTTACAGTGACGGACCAGACAGACTGTAAGTTACAGTGACAGACCAGACAGACTGTAAGTTACAGTGACGGACCAGACAGACTGTAAGTTACAGTGACGGACCAGACAGACTGTAAGTTGCAGTGTCAGACCATACAGACTGTAAGTTACAGTGTCGGACCAGACAGACTGTAAGTTGCAGTGACATGCAGACTGACCTTTCTCTTGCCTTGCCACTTGCCGGACTCCTTCCCTGAATTCGGCAAAAGCTGTAAGGTATGGCATAACAGTCTCCTCAATCTGGAAGAACAGATACAATATGGAGTCATCTTATTTTGACTGGATCAAAGATCTGAATGGACTCAAAGTACACAACATTTGACAACATGCACAAACCACAGTGAACTCATTCCTTGCCACCTGCAATGGAAGCTGTGCTCATCTGAATTAATATGAAGGTTCCAATGTCTAATACTTGAGGGAGACCTTTCATTCATCCACCAGCAGGACTATTAATCACTGAGAAAAGATGAACATTTTGGGGAATAACTTTCATCAGCATGCTTTGGAGCACATTGCACTCGTGGCATGCTACAGATCCTGGTGACTGGGTTTCCACTGTACAGTGAACATATGTGGAACTTTGTTGCGGTTTGCACTGTTACTGACCCATATATGATACAGCCACTCCAAGTATATGTAAACATATACAACCCATATTTATTGGCACTATAGACATGCAAGTTCTATACAAATCTTTATGCTATTCATAAATTAATTTTTTATTTAGTTTAAAGAAAAAAAATAACAGTGATGTATAAGCTTGGTTAACTGTACATAATGTGGTTAGACCCTGGTAAACCACACATTCAATATACCAACTTACATTTAAAGTATTTTGATTGCCTGAGACTGGAAACCCCATAGTGTCATCATTATCAATGGCCCCAAACACCTGAAACCACAAACAAGACACCAATAAGATAATAGTACAAGGCCCACCATTCACAAACATTAACTATCACCAAAGCAATTAATTCACAAATCACACATCAGTGGATTTTCAAAGTGATATTTAAATTATTCATATGCAGCAGAAAAAAAGAGAAGCAATGTTACACAGGCTGATACACGAGCATGCAGGTCTTTTGTGTGTTAACGATTCTGTTCTGTTTGGCAGGTATGCAACAGCCGATAAATCGCATAATGTCAGCAGCCGCACTGATCAACAGTTTTGGGACTGCTTTGGCAGCTTGCTGTTGTGTTCTAAGTTCCATGTACATACACCAATAGCAGGATGTCTCCTCTGCCAGAGCATTTTATTTGGGAAAGGTTATGCTCCATGCCTGTATCCTGTTACCCTGAGAATCCTGTATCAGTGTATATGGCCGTATTTCATTGTATATGGCTGTATTTCATTGTATATGGCTATATTTCATTGTATATGGCTGTATATCATTGTATATGGCTGTATTTCATCGTATATGGCTGTATTTCATTGTATATGGCCGTATTTCATTGTATACGACTGTATTTCATTGTATACGACTGTATTTCAGTGTGCTTACCTTAACTCATTCCATACCAGGCCCTGGTTTTTCTGTATATTTACCCAGATTTAACATGACAATTGCATATTTAAATTCTTCATGAAAAGAGCTTTCATTCAAGTACCAACATGCCTATAGTCTTAAGTGAGAGGTTCTGGCACTGTCTGGTAAGTCATGCTGCAGCTGCCCATGCGGCAGCTGCAGCATGACTTACCAGACAGTGCCAGAACCACTGACCAAGGCCTGTGACCATAGTATGGAATGAGTTAAGTATCCTATACATATCCATGGCTATATTTCAGTGTACTTACCCTGAATATCCTAGAGATGTGTAATGCATGTCTCTGTTTTGATGTACTTACCATGAGTATCCTAATAATCTTCATGGCTACATTTCAAGGTATTTACCCTGAGTATCCTATTGGAGTAAATGGCTACATGTGTATTTCAATGCACTTACCCTAAGTACCTTATTGATGTATATGGCTATATTTTAATGTACTTATCCTGACTATAATAGTGATATTTATTGTTATATTTCAATGTACTTACCCTAAGTATCCTAGTAATGTACATGGCTATATTTTTAAGTAGATGCCTGGCAACATTTTGGCTCTGTGATCGCTTGCGCGTCATGTAAATATTGCTTGCTCCAATCAAGTCTCGCAAGTGATCCATGGCTGTTTTTGTGTCTATTGAATCTACAGAAACCACGACAAAAAATATTACCTCACACATAATAATCAGATTAATATCAACACATTTGTTTTGCAATGTTCCTAAATTTCTCTAGGGTATACATCTGGTTTTAACATATTTTATTTCAAAAGTAATCGGGAACGAAGCAGAGCCTATATGAACCCCATTCATGAGGGGATATTTTGGAAGTGTCTCAACTGCTTTGATGTATGCCTGTCAAAATCAGCAAAAATCTTAAAAATTGAATGTCCAAAGGTTTTTGGTGTATCTTGTGTCATCAGATATACTTGGTCACAGACACACTGATACACTTTCAGCCATCTTAAACACCTTTTTCCTGGTCTGTTCATCCCTGCACTGACCATACAACTTGAGAACCAACCCCCACACTATGTCCATCAGAGTCAGGTTGGCTTGCATGCAGATATCAGCATGAAAACTATGAAATCTTAGGTCTTAATGACTTGGGACCTTGGGAGTGAAAAAAAATATTTTCATTTCCAAGTGTTGTGACTCATATTTACTTTATTTAGGATTGCAAAATTACAATTTCAATAAATGTGACTGTCATTAATAAAATGTAACTTATAATCTCAACCCCAGTTCTGTTGTATTTTAACAGAGGCATATACTGACCACACAGTGCTTGGTGTACGGACTCCTGGATGTCTGTAAATCTACAAAACACAACATATCTACTCAGTACACATCTAAACAAGAAAAACAAAAAACCCAAACCAGATGTATAGAGATAGTATCAATGCATTGTACGATGATTCTTAATCCATAAGCAAGAGTTAGCTTGCCTGCAAAACAACTCTCCATTGTGAAGTACATGCAGAGAAAGCCAAGACTTGGTCTGCTAGGAATAAAAACAATTATCCAAAAATTAATTTATCTTTACTTCATCAGGTCAATCTTGAGATAATACACTAAAATCTATTTTCTCTAGTTTATGACACAAGTGCTCTAATATCTGCCATTTAGGACTATCCCCTCTGCAAAATAAAAAACTGACATCAACACAGTGGCTGTTCTTAGAAAGTTTTCTATCATGACTGGTGGTATGTGTTGTACTGGGGTACTTTGACACTGCAACTGAGATTAGTTTAGATGTACTTTAAAGCATCAAAGATAATGAAATTGTATAATATGGACAATATATCATGTCTGTTTATTTAATAAACAGGTTGGGTAGAAATAACAGGCAAGACAGGTAATGGACAATAAGCCTACAAAGAAAAGCCAGAGCAGTTTTGAATCACATGATCAGTACAAATAGGCTCAGTGCTATCTTACTTATTGTTGAGATCCATCTCGTCTGATGACCACTTGCTGAAAGACTCGGGTCCTGTGGCTGGCATGTGCCTCAAGTTGTGTTTCACATTGAGGAAGAATTCCTGTAATAGAACAACAGCGACCCTCTTTACTGTAAAGATGTGGTGTCATGTGTCAAATGTTGGTATATGTGTTAAAATCTCCACTGCATACACATTC
Organism: Hermodice carunculata; assembly: GCA_964020975.1. Taxonomy (NCBI): domain Eukaryota; kingdom Metazoa; phylum Annelida; class Polychaeta; order Eunicida; family Amphinomidae; genus Hermodice; species Hermodice carunculata. The sequence continues at coordinate 135,030,232 of OZ026612.1, read as the reverse complement.
TAAGCAGCCATTCAAACTTGTCACTTTTTCTCTTAAGTACATGGAGCACCAAGCCCCTTAATGTAACCCCTCCCTCCATACACTGAGTACCAACACCCTTAACGTAACCCCCTCCCTCTCTACACTGAGTATGGACACCCTTCATGTAACCCCTCCCTTCGTTAAACTGATTCTCATTGTTTCTTTTTTATTTCTATTTAGGGATGGTTCAACATTATCATTTTTTAATTAGTAATTAGGGTACTAAATTTGATGACCCCCTCCCTCCCCCAAATTAGCACTTTAAAAATTATAATTTTCCTCAAAAATCATAGCAAAATTGCACAAAACAGGCCAAACATTGACCATCATTTTTCATATTCTGTGAAAGTGTGCAGACCCATTTAACCCCCTCCCCCTTGAGTACTATAAGTACTAATGCAAAAATGATGGAAACGTTGAACCATCCCTTATTTAAGTTTTGTTAAAATAAACTCTGTACCTTGTGTGATTTTTTTCCTTCTTTTTGGGCATCCACCTCCCTAGTTACCTGGTAAATACTCTGGTCCCCTCTTACAAGGTCATCCCAAATGCAGCTCAAAGTGGCCTTTCCACGGGGGGCCATGTTATAAAATGCCACACCTTCTGCATAGAACTGGTCGTCATGCAAGAGGGGTGGCCTCTGGTGAGAGGGGCCTTGCAAGAAGGGTGGCCTCTGGTGAGAGAGGCCTGCCAAGAGGGGGACCACTGTATATGCACCATATTCCTACTGCCTGTCAACTTTTCCAACAGCCAGCAGTTTGCTTTCAACCTTCTGATGACTGTTTTCACCTGCAGCGACATATACATGTACTCGCACTGACATACTTTCAGCCACACTTACTTATTCAATCTATTTTCACATGCACAGCATTCTACCTAATATGTGAAGTTCTACATCCTGCAAACATTTAACATTCATGCTGATTATTTTTTTCACCTATACAGCTTTCTGCATACTCACTTATGAGTATTCTACCAACAGAACTTTCTACCTGCTCATTGGTGAGTATTTGCATTGGAGCTTCCTACCAGCTTACTGGAGAATTTGCCTCACTAATATATATTTCCTACCTACTCACCAATGACTTTTCTGCATATAGACCTTTCTATCTACTCACTGGTGAGTGTATACATATATATATATATATATATATATATATATAGCTTTCTACCTACTCACTTAATGAATTTTCTATGTAGGCCTTTCTACCTTATCACTGGTGAGTATTCTATATGTGGAACTTTCTACCTACTCACTGATGACCTTTCTTTACATAGGCTTTCCAACTGCTCACTGGTAAGTTTTCAACCTTCTCCATGTTTTTTCCCATCTGTGCACCTAATGAACTCACAGAGTTCTTCCATTCATACAGCTTCCCCTGCTCACTGGTCAGCTTTTTAAAGAGTAAAACCACTCACATTAATAAGTTTTTCAACTTGTACAGCTTCCTTCATTGTGTTTTGGCTGTAGTCTAGTGTATCTTTCCACGAGTGGACTAGGAATGCCAGGCGGATCTGTCGTGCGGAGTGTTTCTTGAGGGCATCCTTGATGGTGATGAAGTTTTTCAGAGACTTTGACATCTTGCAGCCTTCGATATGCAGATGGCCGGAGTGTAAGAAATATTGTACCCAGTGACTATGACCATAATGAGCCTACAAATACAAGTTGCATCTAGTGTAGTGGCTGAAGCCATGCTGAGCATAAAGCTTTGAATAAATATACATTCAACACCTGGGGTTATGGAGAGCCTATACATGCATGTCATACTGTCAAACAGAGAGAAGAGGCTGCTAGCAGGAGTACCACCAATGTTATTTATGTCCTGTTAGATGTTTACTTTGGCTACGAAATAAGCTTTCCTTGCTAAAACCACCCACAAACACCTGGATGTCAATGTTTTTACTTAAATGTGTTACCAGTTAATGCATATATGGAATTAACAGAGAGGAAAGGAAAGCATTGCTTGGGTGAAGACTCTCCTGAGATTGGTGGAGAGGTGGCTTGTGTGTTCAGCATCCATCTTAACCAAAGACTGTTGTTGCCTCAGTCTAACTGTAAAGGTCCAGTCAATGGGCCTAATCTTGATATCGTCTTATTCTTCACGGGGTTGTGTTAAAATGTGTATAACCGCTTATCATAAGCTTTTCCTATGGAACCCCAATGTCTACCAAAGTCAAATTTAACATAGGAATTTTTTTTTCTGGATTTACATCAGTGTTTTGTTTGTGCAGAGAAATTAATTTAAATCTTGGTTTTCCAATTTCTTGCTCAGTCTATAGAGAACTGGTCAAACCAATATACTCATGTTTATCGACAACTAATTTTATACATTTGCCATTTCACACTCTTGGCAGGCACTTCATTTTGTAACGAAGCCATCACAGGCAGGGAATACTAAAAACTTTTAAACTTAGCCTGGAATTCAATTTTACATTTTTTTTAAGTTTAAGAAATTCCTCAATGTCAGTACTTTACCAGTGGTGTGGAAGATTGTACGTACCTCTGCTTGAGCCAGCTCATTGTCGTGGTGAGGGAAGCGAAGGTCTATACCTCCCGTGTGGATGTCCAGAGAGGGCCCCAGGACACTACTAGCCATTACAGAGCACTCTATATGCCAGCCTGGTCGCCCCTGAAACAAAATAACCATGTCAGAGAGGCCAGGATACTACTGGTCTTTGTCCCCAGGTACATATTGGCCATCACAGAGCACTCTATATGCCAGCCTGCTTGCCACGGAAACAAAATACTGTATAATCATAAATTTTCAAGAGGGATAAATACTCCCGAGTAGACCCTACTCGGGAATATTAAACTCACAAACATTTTGGCAGATTAAATGTAATAAAGTCACAACACAAAAACATCTTTTACATAGTATTTTAATTGAAATATAAAAACTATGCGGGGTTTCATGCAATTAATCATTTTTTGTGGTGGCGATTCGGGAAAATAAAATTCGTGAAAATCTCTTTCGAGGCTAATTCGTGAAATTTTATGCTCGGGAATATAAATAATTATACAGTAACCATGTCAGAAAGGCCAGGATACTACTGGCCTTCGTCCTCAGGATACATACTGACCATCACAGAGCACTCTATATGCCAGCCTGGCCTACCTCTGAAACAAACCAACCATATCAAAGAGAGCCCAGGATACTACTGTCCATCACAGAGCACTCTATATGTACATAGTATTTGATCACCTTAAATGATTAGCCTTGCTGTCATCTATGGACCAACCATTCTGCCATATGAAGAGGGCCTTACATTAACCCCTTATATCCCAGGCTAAAATAGAATGACATAATAAATTAATGGCAAGGTGATCCAATGGGTTAATGCATTTAACCCTACATATGCTGGTTGTGTAGCCCAGCCTGAATCAGTGACAAACCTGCAAATCGTGTCAACCCACGCCCACGGAGTAGAGCCCTGAGGGCCAACAGCCACCAGATTCCTACACGGATCATGATGACCAAGCACAAAAAAGGCAGTCACTGCTACATAGAGGGAGAAGCCTTACAGCACGATGCATAGTGGTAGTGGTGGTTTATTGATGGTAAGGTACAAATACATTGACGAGGGGTGATACCAAATTTAAATTAGCTGGTATACAGTTACTTTCCATCATTATCAATGCTTGCCCAGGTACATGTAGTCTTGGAAATTGGAAATGCTGAAATGAGAAAGTACTGAGCGAAGAATAAGAGAAGCCCAAGAATTCACTGGTATAACTTGATCAAAGAATAGCAACAATAAAATCTGCTTCTGACTCTTCAGATTTGTCATGGAAAAATTACAATGTATACAGTGATCATGATTGGAAAAATTACAATGTATCCAGTGATCATGATTGGAAAAATTACAATGTATACAGTGATCATGATTGGAAAAATTACAATGTATACAGTGATCATGATTGGAAAAATTACAATGTATACAGTGATCATGATTTCAAGGCTAAATCTGTGTTACTGATAAGAGTTCCACTCACTTTGCCCCACGGGGAGTCCCAGGAAGGCTCTCCTGGCTTGCTGGCCTTCCACAGCGCAAAGTCATATGGACTTTGTTTCTCACTAAGGCGATCCTTTGAGATACTCAGATCCCCTGGAACAAAAAGTCCATCTATGTATCTGTGGACCAGGATGTGTACCAAATGAAGGAAGTCCAGTCATTAACTGACATGTGAAGTGTAGAATTTTGCATTCTTAAGAGAAAAACTTTTTTTGCTTGAGAGTTAGTTTAACCATTTCTTGTCTGAACCATAACTGAAGTCCCTGCCATATCACACTGAAGCCTTTCCAAGCCATTCTACATAGTCCATTCTTCTAGCAGAGAATAAAGTTGGCTTTAACAAGTCATATTCAAGATAATGTATGGAAACAATTTTTATTGATGGAAACCAAGATACTCTAATGCCACATGAGTACAAGTTGATCACTCATCTGTGACCAGAAGTGATTTTTAAGACCTTGACTTTGTTAATATGCATTTCCTTGGCCTGCAATTTACTGCAGATTTGCAACATAATAATAATCATTATTTCTTTAACTTTATTTTCAGTGGTAAGGAACCCTACCCTCTCCCTCATGCAGGGCACTGCAGTCACCAAATGCTTCTGGCACCATCTTGGCATAGTAGTGTCCCTCAGTCTGACTGAAGCCCACTGTGTTGAAGTACACAGATCCATGGGATTCATACCTGCAAATCAACCCATCATAAAAACATACAGCACTTAAATGATAAACTTTTCATCTTCAGTTGTCAACGGGTTTACCTGTTTCGGTCAATGCTTTTATATGCTATTGGCAAGTCCACATTCTGCTGACTTTCTTTAATAAATCATTCCATTAATGTAGATTTTGATGAAAAAGAAATAAAATAATAATGATTAAACATAACATAAAGAGTATAACTGCCATGTACTTTGAAATTCATATTTACAGAATGTATAATATATCCGCTCAAATGTATTAATTTGAGGTCTAAATACACTTATAGAATAATACATGCTACAATTTGGTTGAAATAAACATATATTTCGGTCGCTAAATCAGGTCTACCTGTAGTATGTATATGTACTAGGGTTTTGGTTATATACATGTACCTTCAAGATATATATTCTGTATTTTAATATTTGTTTTTTGTTTTTGTTTTTTCCTTTTGGTGCATTTTTAATATTTTTGTATCATGCTGGTTTAGTTTTGTGTTTTGGTGGTGTGTTGTCTTTGCCACAATGATAAGCTGCTTTGACAGATCACTTCTCTGATAAACACATTTTTTCATGATGTGGTGATCCCTCTTTTAAGAGACCACCTGCTTTTTCAGACCATATTTATGAGGTCCTTAATATTGTTTGACCTCCATTGAAGTCCACCTGCTTTATGTGACCACTGCTGCACCTGCCCTACAGATGGTCTCTCAGACCAGGCCCTACTCTACTTTTTACGTCTGATGTTATAACTACATGTGCTATGTTTGAACTGTTTTTACACTATATCAGCATAAGCCCCCTATGGCTACTGTTTTTGTTGAAGCCTGATGTGAAATAAAATTACACATATCTCCATAAAAACAGACAATGTATTTACAAATATACATATATATAAAACAGCAAAGAGGCAGATAACTGGAGACCACTGTGGGAGGAGAACTTGTGTTTGTAAAGATGTTGAACTCTGGCAGGCTATTACACATGACTGTATAATTCAAGGAGTACTAAAGCTTAGCTCATCTATCATTGTGTAAAATGTCCTGGAATGAAATATTGATCTGGTAGAATTCTTTGCTAAGAATTTTGTTAAATTTCAGAACTCTATTCTGAAAACTATTCCCTTTTCCTTAAAGCTAGGGACCACTGTATCCCGAGACAATACCTCCCACCCTCCCACCAATGCACCCAGCAAAAATAGCAAGTTTCTAATAATGATGATTGTGACAACAAAATGCCATCACTAATATGAAGAAACACTTACGCAAAGCCATTGTCAATGATCTGTTGTACGAACTGGACGATTTCAGGTACATACTCACTGACCCTGGTTAAGACATCTGCAGGCAGCACCTGTATGAGACAGGAAACTATAATTACCTAAAACTGAAAGGTACCTCTCTTAATGTTCCTAATTATAATTGTGTGACAAAATGACGTTGCTCGTGTGCTGTCAGTATGTATAGTTTAATTTGTAAGGATGTCATTGCACTGCCAACTACATCCATGTACTCATCTGCTTCCTCCCGTACCTATAAAATAAAGCGTGCTGACTTCACTGGTGAGTCACATGACCTTAGCAAAATTGACAGCTTTTATTAGGTTATATCTGCATCCATGTCAGAGGAAAAATACATTGAACGTTTTGACAGCAGTACCATCTCCATACAGTACCATCTCCATACCATGCATGATGCAAGAGATTCCTTAATTATGACATAAATAAGCAAGGATTGTCTCTCTAATGAAGTACTTGGTCACAGAAAAACAGTACCAAAAATCAGTACATGATGCCATTAAATCCTACATGTACCAAACCACTGAATGGTAGGAATGTGGGAATGTAACACAATCAAATTCCTCATAAATATTGCTTTTCTTCAAGTACAACGTGTCTGGTATAAGATCAGTGGTGGCAACACTAACTCTTTCCCCTTGACTTAAGACTGACTCCACAGCATTCAGACATGAGCCTGACCAAGAAGGAAAACCACTGAAAATACCCCTCCCACCTCTGAAAATGCCTACTTTGGAACTTTCAGCCCAAAAGAAGCACACTTTCTTTCAAAAAGTTAAAACAAAATTCAGTGAATTCTTTGCAAAGGCTCAAGCCTGAGTTGTTCCTTGACCTGGGTTGCATGGCTGGCTGCACCCAGGCCATTAAGCCAAGATAAGCTGCCGCTCTGAAGCCTGCTGTCCTGATACGTCTGCTCTACAAATCTCTTCCAAACTGTCTTTCATTATTGTTGAAATTAGTCAAAACAATGAAGCAGGTGATCTTTGACCCCCAGCTGGCTTTAGCCAGTTTAAGTGGGTAAGGATTGGTGTTGCTTCAGCTGCCAGGCAGTTTGGGCATGACTTGTGTGAACATGTCAAACACCTGCAGGAGGCTTTGACCAGCTGAGTCTGCAATGAGTTAACCCACTGCTGCATGGCTGCCATGGCATATGCACTGATCTGGCCAGCAACCATGTCAAGCAACTGTCAAAATTATGAATGCTTGTCATTTATTTTTAGCTGCAATCATCTCATAGCAGAGCACTACACATGCAAAACTGCCAATCTAAAATCTGTGGCTGTCACACTGTGTTAAGTGACTCTTCTTCATTTTATCAGTATCTTAACAAATTTTTGTTATGTATCTCAGTATACCAATGAATTGCCCACTAATGAGCCAGTAATTCTCGTACATGTAGGCTCATCCGCATTTTCAGTTGAAAACGTTTTTCAATTATGACACAATTCAGTGCAAAAATATCAAATATAAGGAAACACAGGCAAGTGCCTGACAGCTTCCAACAGCTTTACTTGATAATAACTATCAGAGCAGTATGACCTAGGTCAATAGCTTTCCTTGATAATAATTATCAGAGGAGTATGACCTAGGTCAATAGCTTTCCTTGATAGTAACTATCAGAGCAGTATGACCTAGGTCAATAGCTTTCCTTGATAATAATTATCAGAGGAGTATGACCTAGGTCAATAGCTTTCCTTGATAATCACAATCAGAGGAGTATGACCTAGGTCAACAGCTATCTTTAATAATAATTATCATGAGTATGACCTAGTTCAACAGCTTTCCTTGCCACGGGTTAGGTGCTTTGTGTGCAACCCAAACCAAAGAATTGTGTTGATCTACAGTCTAGACTTACATTCAGAGCTTCCATATCAGTGTGAAACTCTTCTTCAAAATGCTTGGGTAAGGCACTGAAGATCGAGTTATCTGTCACTGTTGACCCATGTTTTTTATCTAGCCAGTCTGAGAGTGGGTCCTTCGCATCTTCCAGCATGATCTACAAGAACATATTAATTCACAATTTCTTGGCATTTCAACATTATGGGAAACAACACCAGCTCTCCTTATATTAGAATTTCCTTTCTTTCACAATCAGAATAATTTTCAAACTTTTCTTTGTTAGAATAACATAAAACTTTTCACATCATTCTGACTTGTTTAGCATTACAAATCACATGTTAGTTAGTTAGTCAGTCAGTTAGGCATGCTCTTGGCTATCGATCACAATGCATGCACTGTGGCTATATCCATACTCTTTGGCTATCTTGATGCTATTTAGCTGCTACTATCCCCATGCCCTGTGGCTACACCCATACTCTTTGGCTATCTTGATGCTATTTAGCTGCTACTATCCCCATGCCCTGTGGCTACACCCATACTCTTTGGCTATCCTCATGCTATTTAGCTACTAGTATCCCCATGCCCTGTAGCTATACCCATACTCTTTGGCTGTCCTCCTGCTGTTAGTATCCCCATACCTTGTAGCTATACCCATACTCTTTGGCTATTATGCTATTTTGCTGCTAGTATTCCCATGTCCTGTAGATATACCCATACTCTTTGGGTATCTCCATGCCCTTTGTCTATCCTCGTGCTCTGTGGTCATATACCCATATTCTTTGGCTACATTCATGCCCTTACGTTATTTTATGAATTGATGTTGAAAAAATGGTTGTCATATATGATCAACAAACCTACTGATCCAAATATATATATGTAAATATACAGTGAAACCTTGTTATAATGATACCATCTGTTCCCTAAGAAGTGTGTCAGATACCTGAATATGTCAGATATATGAATCAAATAAAAAAGGAAATAGAGTTTTTCCCATAAAAATTTGTGTCATTATATTGAATATGTCGGATATCTGAGTGTCGTTATGATGAGGTTTCACTTTACACACACACACACACACACACACACACATATAGTACTTATATGTAATACTTTCATTGGAATGTTAACAACAAAGGAAATATGAATGAATGACCAACCAGTGTTAAAGAGATACTAAGGCCATGCTGAAGTTCATTTGACATCCAATATGCTAATGTTTTTATCAGTGTAATATTCACAATTAGGGCTTGCTCACAAAAATTCAGGGATATTTATTACTCGTGAAATTTTTTTATTATACAGTATCCCCACACTTTTTGGCTATCCCCATACTCTGTGGCTATCCTCTTTCTTTTTGGCTATCCCCATGCACTGTGGCTATCCGCGTATGTTTCGGCTATCCCCATTCTTTTTCATTATCGCTATGATCTATGGCTGTCCCCATTATTTTGGGCTATCCCCATGCTCTGTGGCTATCCCTGTTCTCTTTGGCTATACCCAGGGTCTCTGAGTATCCCCGTTCTTTTCAGCTATCCCTGTTCATTTTGGCTATCGCCATGCTATGTGGCTATCCCCATTCATTTTATTTTGGCTATCCCCATAAACTGTGGCTATCCCCATTCTTTTTCACTATTCCCATGATCTATGGCCGTCCTCATTCTTTTTGGCTATCCTCATGCTATGCTGCTATCCCCATTCATTTTATTTTGGCTATCCCCATGATCTATGGCTGTCCTTATGCTATGTGGCTATCCATGTTCATTTTGACTATCCCCATGCTCTGTGGCTATCCCAATTATTTTTCATTATCAACATGATCTATGGCTGTTCCCATTTTTTGGGCTATCCCCATTCCTTTTTGCTATCCTCATGATCTATGGCTATCTCCATGCTCTTTTGATATTCAAACCTAATTTTTACATTCAAAAACTTTAAAAAATGCCAATGTTTGATACTTAGTTGTACATTGTATTTAGAATGTAATACTCAAAATATAGGCTCCTCTGTTGTAGTTCCTTTCCATTTTTTATTTTTTTTTTATTTTTATTTAGTTGCCTTGGTGTTTTGGGTGACACTGCAGTACCTGCTTGGCTTTCTGCAGTCCCTCTTTGTCCTCTTTCCTGGCCATGGCTTTCTCCACGTGGTCCACAGCCTTCTGTACTTTCTGGATGCTACGGTTGTACATGTCTTTCTTGGCAGGGTCTGTCTCTGTCTTCACTTTCTCTGCCACAGGCTGAAAGAAGCACACACAATGTTGGGTAGACAGTCAATAAACGCTGCCAGTGAAGTTCCTAAAGGACAGTAATCATAGTATCTGCAAAACGGATCATTTATCACCAGAGCTACACATACCTGGGACTCATTTCACAAAAGCAATGCTGCAGCCTGCAACCAAAATATCAGCTGATGGAGATGCAAAGATGTGACACTGATGCACATTTCCTTCACAAACTTAAACAATACTTTTGAGAAACAAGCCCCTGGCTTTTGTGATCACAGTGTACTAGATATTCACCCTTTTTTTCTTTACTTTTACCTGCCTGTAAAAACAGCCTGCTGTATAACATAGTTTGTGGCTGTCAGAGCTGTTTCTTACCTTAACTGCATACTCCTTCCACAACAACAGCTTTATTTCTAACCCTTTCTCTCTTACACTAGCCAAACAGGCTACAGATAATATATTGTTTGCTTCAATGATTTTTTAATTAAATTTTCATGCTAATGAAAAACAACTTAATTTGCCTGCCTGATGAGCTCTATCAAAATGGCATGTCCTAGGCCTACAGCTTGCAATGTGGTGGATTGAGTGCAAAGTGCCCAACTTGCTCCAGAAAGCTGTTGACCTAGCCTTCATTAAGGGGGGAAAGGGTAATGTGACTGTGATAGAGTTGTAGATGTAGACCTTATTTATAGAGGGTATAAACTTGGTACCCTCTTGTGTGTGCCACTTAATCAACCATTCACACAGGTGTGTGCAGGGACCTATGGTGAGTGTATTTCTTGTAGTGGCCACTACTGAGTCAGGAGACTTGCGGCCTATGCAGTTGCTGCTGACATAATTAGGCACAGGTAACCCAAACATTAACCCTTTGAACAGTTAAGTGGTCACTGCATGTGAAGAGCCAGGACCAATCCCTTTTGGATGGGCCGGGAGTTGAACCCCATACCCCTCGCACACAAAGCGAGGACCATAACCATTTGTCCATGGTGGCTCCTCTTAATCAGCATGTTTTGATAGGCAGGTCATTTAATTCACCATCTTGGCATCTCACTGGACCCAAGTGGCACCTTTATATCAATATAGGTACTTTTTTTTAACAAAATTTTTGGAGCCCCTTCTTTCTCCTGATGGAAGCCCTGGCTTTTGGGTGAAACATGTTGGGTGAGGGTCTCCTCTCTATAAACTTCCATGATGCTTTGTTTACTTTCAGTCTTAGTTGGTCAAGTTGTTTAATAATTCACATACCAGTAATTTAAACTTCTGTAAAAAGAAATCAACCCATCTTTTTTTCATCTTTCCGGCATAATGCTACATCATACAACTCTGTCATGGTAATCATAAAGTACTTTATGTCTCCCTGTGTACATTCACTGCTGAAAATATTAAAAAATTTCTTATGAGATTGGTATTTGAACTTATTTTATATTTTTAGCTTATGCTACACAACATTCTGCAGTTGTTTCATCAATCCAGCACAGCAGATACTCAGTCTGTACGTCATAACAACAGACGTCGTCTATGCCTGAAATAAGTGGCTGACACTATGCAGCAGTCACTGGTTGCAGAGAGCTGTATACACACCACACCTGTGTACAAGATCAGTCTGCAAAAAACACAGATCTAAGGTAATCAAAACTCTTGCAACTGGAGAAAAGCATCTGTGGTCATCTTGACAGTGTGATTGGATTAACAAAACATAACTTTTTTGCCACCATCAGTGACCTATCATGTGGAAGCGGCCACTACAGGCCAGCTGCTGCCGAGGCTGGCTGTGTGGGCCTGGAAGAACTCACAATAGCATCTGTACCCCGGGAAGGGGACAGTTATGGTGTGCTTGTTCTCTCATACTGAAATAGCCTTCTCAAATGTCATAAATATAAGCTTACATTGTTAACATATGCATTATTTAATGAAAACAGCAATATGAAACTACAAATTTCTTGGTGCTTCTAAATGTTATCCTGGTAATAATGGATCCTATCATAAGAATGTGATTACATTTTTTCATCCCATTCTATTTTGTTTATGCCTAATGTTTGAAAATAACTGAAGTCCTGCAGGAAATCTTCTCTGATGTCTGAGCTCCCACTAGCTATCAGGGTGTCCTTGTGTCCTTGTGTTACTCTGCAGACCAAGGTCCTGGGGCTCCTCTTCACATCTCTAGCCATAACAATATGCAGTACACAATGTACACCTGTGTTGCCTGCTAAACAGACTACATCACTAGCTGGGAAGCAGAAAGCTTGATTCACAGGCAACCACCTTCATGGATAATGCTGAATTATAGTATGCAAGACAAACAGGTCAGACCCAGCCTAGGTTTTCTGCCCAGCCTCTACTGCCCAATTCCTTCTCACACAAGTCCAATGGCAGCCCTACCAGGTCACACACATAGAGTGACCAAAAATGAAGTAAATAAGATGATTATGTATGGATAGACATGTATATGTAATGCTGGCAGTGGATGATTTAACTTGACCATAAATATAACCACACATATACTGTTTGTTTTTGCCATTAACTGTTCTACCATTTTAGTAAATTAAACCAAAATGTCTTATGTTTTCTTCCTTGTCTAAGTGCTTTAAGATATCTGACCTTTTGAAGGAATGTTAAAATGTAAAAATGTGACTTTCCTGTGATCTAAAAGCAAATGTTCAGCTTCCTTCACATTTCCTCTAAATGGAAACTGTACGATGCAGTATCGTGTTTACTCTTGTCAACATTGTGATTTATTTTCTATCTGGCATATCACATTACTTTACTTTAAATGCATCTTAATACTAGGGTTCATGTTCCCATTTAAAAAAAAATATGAAATACAGTATTTGTGTTTCTGTCACATCATGAAGTAGTGCACTAGATGTGTCAATAAGGTGAGACAAATCAGCTGTTTCTCCAGCAAAGGTCACATATGACAGCTAGGCTGAGGCTCGGTATTCCAGTTACTTTCAGATAAAGCATGAAACTCTGAAACTCTAGTTCCGTCAGACCTTTAGACATCAAAGGTGTCCAGGTAAAGGAAGTGAAACATTAAAAAATTGGTTGCACCTGATGTACAGAAATAAACAGTTAATGCAGTATTTCCTTGACATGCAGTCCAGTGGTGCTGTATCTCTAGCGTGGCAGAATAACTGTGCATCGACTGTTCTGACGCACCCAGTTACACACACTGTTGGATTGTGACCTCTCATTTAAAAAACTTTTGATGAAAACTTTGTCATTACAAGTCTCATTCAAAGTTTTAATGCGAGTATCGCCATTCACTAAATTTGTTTAAAAAATCAATGATATCTGTGAACCTTTCATGATCAAATTTGACATTTGATTTCACTTTAGTTGTTTGTTCTCATCATTTGGTCAATCATCTTGTGGAAATGCTAGAATCATATGATCCAGCATCACTGAGCCAATCACCTTATAGCAATGCCAGTGTTATATGATCTAGCATGGTTCAGATAGCTACCTTATGTTGATGCCAGTGTCATATGATCCAGCTCTGCATTGTCTTCCTGTCTAATATCATCACTGTGATGTCATCACATTGACACATTGTATTTATTTCTACTTTGTGACATCACAATGCCAGCTCTGACATCCCTGGCTTAAAGTGGAAGATCTGAAGTAAGCATCATTGGATAACCTCTGATCACTTTTTCATATTTTTGGATAGTTTGATAATTAAACTACATGCTCCCAAAAACTCAGATGTATGAACATAAAATTTATATGAGAAAATTGATTTAAAAACTTTTGTTTACACTGAAAAGTTAAAGCAGTGCCAAGCACATGGGGTTTGTTTGCATGGGCATGATAATGAAGCACCTCATTGTTTGCACAGTCATTAGTCCATGACCCCTGGAAAACAATTGACAAGGGTCACTCATAGGCAACAGGAGACCATTAGCTGTGGAGAAAAGAATGGGCCAGTTCAGACTAATCATTACCATTGTTCTCATTACTTTGAAATTCTCTATTGATGTAAAAACAAATTAGTACAATCCACTTATTGGTCCCAAAATATGGAAAGCCACATGTGAACCCACACCCAAACAAGCGAAGTGTGGTGTCCCAAAGTTAAAAAAGTTGAGATTTAAGCCACAAAATATACTTTTTTAATGACAACATCACAGAGGTAAAGCTACAAGTTTATTTCACACAATGATTGAAACACAGGACAGAAGAAGTGAGTATGTGTCACATTACAGCCATAAATGCATAAGAGTTGTGCAATTTTTTCTTTCAATGCGATTTTGCTCGGAACTGTTTTTTGCTCAATCTCTGTAATTTGTATCTTGCCTCACAAATGTATGAATTGCCTTATAACATTTAAATCAACAGATATCAAAAGAAAAATAACATATCCAGGAGCAGTTCCCGGGATTTTTTTTCTGACAACCCCTTCAGTGACTTTTACAGCCCTTTATAGAAAGAAAATGAACAACCTGTCAGGATTGAATTAAAAATTTCATAACTTTTTATTTGTGCTATTTCAGGACTCGCCATTGAATTCGATCCTGGACATGGATATATATTTTAAATTTCTTCTGATTTCAAATTGAAAAAAAAAATGTGTGACTTCTGCGCCAAAAAAAGTGAAAATCCTACCACGTCAAAAAGAATGTTGTAAAATCTCAAAAAATTCCAATCCTGCAAAAAACCCCTATGGATACAAATCTATGGATATGTAGTAATCAGAAAATATGTAGGTTTCATGTACTTGTGAAAAAATTTAATGGGTAATATTGATCCAAAGTTGGCAGTGTCACTGTGCACTAGCTTCACAGCTTCCACCTTAACTCTACCCACACTAAGTTGACAAACAGCTTGTTGAGTGGATGTAGCACTGTCTTGCTCCAGCTGCCCCTGTAGCAACTAGCACATGACCTGTGAGAGAATAACCACTGACTTAGACTTGTATACTTTTGATCCTCAAATGAAAGCTCTTCTTTAAAGAATTCATTAATCGAAGCTACATGACTGGTATGCGATGGGTTAATGTGATCAACTGTAAATTATACTGGTGTGTATCAAGTTACTGAATGTATACAGTTTCTAGAATTATGTCTGTGTTCTTTCTTTCTTCTTTACAGGCAAATTTATACCGAAATTTCATTCGAAAAGCATTACACCTAAAAACTCCAAACTTGGCATGATTATACTTCCTTACATGAAGTCTTGAGTTTTTGTAACGATATTCATCGGTTTTGAAAATTATGCAAATTAGGGCCATTTGAAAATTTAAATCTTGAATATCTTCAAAACTATAACAGGTACATGTAACCAATCCAACTTCAATTAATATGTTCGTAACACTGCACATTTTTGTAATTTACATGTGACCTCTAAAGATCAAAGGTTAAGGTCATTTGGACCTTTGACATTTTCATCCAGTCATAACTCGGTCAACTTTTATCCAATTTTGATCATGTTGGGCTCAAATTGTAGCTATTGCAACACTGCACATTTTTGTATTTTACATGTGACCTCTAAAGGTCAAAGATATAGGTCTTTTGGACCTTTGAAATTTTCATCCAGGCCTTAACTCAGTCAATTTTTATCCAATTCTGATCACGTTGAACTCAAATTGTAGCTATTTCAACACTGCACATTTTTGTAATTTACATGTGACCTCTAAAGGTCAAAGGTCAAGGTCATTATACCTTCAAAAATTTTTATCCAGCCATAACTCAGCCAATTTTTAGCCAATTTTGAGCATGTTGAGCTCAAATTGTAGCTACTGTAACCCTGCACATTTTTATGTAATTTACATGTGACCTCTAAACGTCAAAGATATAGGTCATTTGGACCTTTGACATTTTCATCTAGCCATAACTCAGCCAATTTTTTTCCAATTTTGATCATGTTGGGCTCAAATTGTAGCAATTGTAACACTGCACATTTTTTGTAATTTATATATGACCTCTAAAGGTCAAAGGTCAATGTCATTTGGACCTTTGAAAGATTCATCCAGTCATAACTCAGCCCTCAAACCAATCCTAATCATATTAGACTAAAATTGTAGGTATTGCAACATTGCACATTTTTCTTAGAAACTGTAACCTCTAAAGGGCAAAGGTCAAGATCATCTGGCCCTTTGAAAGTTTCATCTTGCTAAACTTGGTCAATTTTCATCTGATTTGGTTCATGCTGGGCTTAAGTTGTGGGTATTGTAACACTGTATATTTTTGCAATTTACAGGTAACCTGTAAAAGTCGAAGGTCAAGGTCATTTGGACTTTGAAATTTTCATCCTGCCATAAGCTTAATGGAATGTGAAGTACCAAAGGACAAAAGTTGTAGCCCATAATATTTACAACTTTTGAAGGCACATAGACAGATTTGCTTTGAAGCAAATCTTCTTTTTTAGTTGAACAGTGAAACCATATTTATATCACTGCAAATGGGGTACAATAAGATTAACTAATTTGCTAGTTCTCTTTGAGGGACACAGAGCCTAGGACTACAGGATAGATCATAATGTACACTAGTTGACTTCAGCTGCAGTAGGATTTTGTGTAGGCTGAACTCAAAAACTATGTCTGATCTAGATTTCCAACTCCAGCATTTGAATTTATAACATATGGAGCCAAACTCGGTAGCATCATAATTGGAGCTTTTCTTCAGTGTTCAGTTTTTAGCACAGTATGTAGTTACAGCAGGCCAGATTGCAAAGCCTGCTACTGACACCACCTGCTGACTGCTGGGGGTGGGGCCCAGGGTCTGCTGCAGCCTGGTTGTCATGCCAGCCTGATGAAACAGGAGAGACCATTTACATATATAGCATCATGGAAAACTGCCATCGTTCATTAACACCCTTCTCAATTGTCTCGTTACAAATGGCATGTGTACTTTCTGCAGAATTCTTTCCCTTGCCTCTTGACTCTCCGGTGTGGTAGATTAGCAACTGTTTGTGGTCTACAGACTGGGGAATGGAAGTTGCAGAGAATATAGAATTTAAGATGTCTGTAACTCATTCTGTATCAAACATGACTTTCAGAAAACATGTGGCCAGCAAACCCTGAAAATTTTCAATCTATACTTCTGGTCTCATAAAAGATACTTTGGTTCACATTGAAATTAAAGGTTTTCTCTTGCAAAACCTTACACACATCAATACTGAGGAGCTGGTCACCAGTTGAATGTCTTTGAGAAGATTCCCAACAACTCTCAGCACTGAGGCTAAAATGTCAATTCTTACATGTTTTATCCTAAGTCACTTCAACCATCACCCTGTTGTGTGGCTCCACTGCAATAAGACTTGCACATAGATAATGAAAAGAGTTCATCAAAAAATTCTCCATTCTACCTCAAAATATCCCTACCTACAACTTCTGCACAGCTCATCCTGAGACACTCTTGAGTTGGGATGACTTAAAAGCATAGCCAGTCAACTTACAAACAAGAGGATCAAGATGGTCCTGTGCTCTACTGACTGGAATTTGCTGATTGTGCAAGTGCAGACTTGACTGCTCTCTTACAAGTAATGTATTAGTGCTCACCAGTAAGTGACCAAAAATTGAATATTACCAAGATATAAGCCAGTATGTTACTTTCACCTTTCAACGTCACCCAACTGTCCAAATTAACAATACCAAAAGAAACCCCATACATGCATGTACTTTCCTACAAATGTTTGATAGTAACCATAGGCCTAGGATCCACCATTACTAATACAAGCCAGGATGTCAGATTTGCTGATTCAGCAAAATGATGAATTCCAGTAAACACTATATATGCACCCCTAGTCTAAGAACGAATAATTATTACACCATCATCTCCTTCACACTTTTGGTGAAGGTCCACCTGGGCAATATCTATGTGTAAAAGCAAATTATTCAGTACAACAGTTTGACAATATTGCAATACAAGCACTGTACTACTGCTGTATATCTAAACACCAGTGGCACTTATTTACACATGGTCCCAAAGTCTGATATTTCATAACCTCATCCAAACTTCACATCATCCTTCAAAAACCTGCATCTTTAGTCAGATTATATTCTTATAAAATTTTATGCGATCCAGTTTTATATCCTTTGTAGAGAAGAAAATGAAAATAGCCTTAACACACAAAACTTCATAGCAAAAATAGCGGGGGGTGGGGGGGTGCAGCATCACCTGGTGGCCAAAATGTGAACTACATGACCCAAGTGATCCTGTATGTAATATCAAAGCAATTGGCCAAGTAGTTCCCGAAGAAATTTTGATTTTTTTTATCAAAATAAAAAAATATGAACAATAAGAAAGGTCAGAATTAGCTCTGAAGTGTGTATTTGCCCCCATACACAACCAAATACACAAAAATTTGGAGGGCTAGAGCTGTGTATTCCCATTGTTTTGCATGTTAAAGTAACCTTGAATAATCTGGTCACTTTAGTAGCTGTTTGATTTTTTTGTGAGGTATTCAGATACACATGTAGATTTACTGTGCAAAATTTGGTGTCTCTATGTGCATTTGTGTTCAAGTTATTAAGTTGCAAATTACAATGTAAAGTAATGGGAATACACAACCCTAGCCCTCCAGTGACTGCAGTGTCCTCTTTTAGACAGGGCTAGAACCATCTGTTCTTGTCCTTGCCTATTCACAAAAAAATAGAAATATCATTGCATCATCATCTTCACAAAAGCTCGCAGAGGCCTGCCTGGGGAATATCTGTGTGTAAAATCAAAGTGTTCCATAAAATCTGTTTGACAATATATGCACTGAGTTGTTACATGCATGTACAGCAGCTCTCAACGTCACGTGATTCCAAAGTTCAACATCCCATAACTTCATCAAAATTAAAGAATCATCATTTTCCCAAACTTTCATCACCTTTAGATTAGATTCTGAGGGTTTCACGCAATTTTGTTTAACTGTTCTAGAGAAGAAATCAAATATAACCTTACCTCATAAACAAGAGGACTGTGACAGTCCTGTGCTCAGCTAAAATGTAAATGTACACTTGCAATTTTTTAAGATTTGCCCCCAAAAAGAAGAAATTCATAAAAAATCCAAAAATCAATGGGTGTGTCCATTGGAACGAATCTGCTAGAGACTCACCCAACGTACATTGCAGCCAAGTTTAAAGTAAATCTGACTGACAGTTTGAGAGAAAAAGTAACAAGAGGGCTGTGTGAACAGCCCATGCTCAGCTGACCTAGACATTCATCACACTTGCAGCTCTGTGAACTTGGGATAGGATCAAGGTCACCCATGTACTCAGTAAGTCTGAACTTTATAGAAGAACACTAACATGTGCAACATCAAGGTCACACAGCAAGTAGTTCTCAATTATAGTGAAGAGTAAAATTCATGTATGTTGCACTGTTACCCCAGAAACAAGGCCAAGCTCATTCATGTACTGTCTAAGCATGACCTTCATAGAGAAACATTAACACGTGCAACATCAAGGTCCTAACTCAAAACAGATCTCAAGTTATCAAGTGAACAGTAAATTTCGCTGATTGTCCTGTGACCTTGGGAATCAGGTCAAGGTTCAAACATCACTGGAGCATGACCATTTGCATAAAATAGGTAGACACTTATAAACAGTAAATCCCTACCAAGTTTGGCACAAATCTGGCCAAAATTATTTCAGTTATAACCATTGCAAGAAATTCCCATATAAAACTTTCCTATTATAACTTTTTTAAAGATTTTTGAAAAAAAAAAATCCTAATAAGTCTAAAAACACTGGAGTGTGATCATTTGAACAAACTTGGTACTGACCCAACCCAAGGTACATTACCACCGAGTTTGAAATAAATCTGAGAGACAGTTTCTTCAGAGAAGTCCAAAATGTGAATTACCATAAGAATGCATTAGAATACCCATTGACTTGCATAGTAAGCAACAGAAAAGGTGCATTTAACGATAAGTACCCAAATTAGAAAAAAAAAAAATCATTAGTCTGACTGCTGTACTATGCAAGCTGCTGGAATCCATTATAAGGGCTGAAATAACGAAACACATGGAAAAATTTAACTTGTTTGCTAAACAACAACATGGTTTTATTAAAGGTAGATCAACCATTACGCAGCTATTAGAAAGCTTAGACCAATGGACTGATTGGTTTGAACAGGGAGTGCCAGTGGATGTTATTTATTTAGATTTTCGAAAGGCATTTGACTCTGTCCCACATCAACGTCTCCTAAAAAAGATAGAAAGTTACGGAATTACTGGGAAAGTATTATCATGGATAAGTGACTTTTTGTCTGACAGAAAACAGAGAGTATGTGTAAATGGAGCTCCTTCATCGTGGTCAGAGGTAATCAGCGGCGTCCCTCAGGGAAGTGTGTTGGGACCTTTGCTTTTTGTTATA
This sequence comes from Hermodice carunculata, assembly GCA_964020975.1. Taxonomy (NCBI): domain Eukaryota; kingdom Metazoa; phylum Annelida; class Polychaeta; order Eunicida; family Amphinomidae; genus Hermodice; species Hermodice carunculata. The sequence continues at coordinate 135,009,837 of OZ026612.1, read as the reverse complement.
TATGTGAATGACATTCCTGAAGTTGTTAAATCATTCATTAAACTTTTTGCTGATGACATAAAAATGTTCAGACCTGCAATTAACATTACTGATTGTATGGAGCTTCAGAACGACGTAAAGTGTTTACAACTATGGGAAAAACAATGGCAACTCACCTTTCAACCTCCAAAATGTACAGTTTTGAGATTAGGAAATAACCATCCTGACTATCAATATGAAATGACTTCTTCAGATGGAAATATTAACGTAGCTGAATCAGTCGCTGAGAAAGATTTAGGGGTGTTAATCAGTAAGGATTTGTCATTTGATGATCATATACATAACATTGTGAAAAAGGCTAATCAAATAACCGGTCTTTTGTGGCGATCCTTTGAATATATCAATGAGGAAACCTTCCTTCCTCTTTATAAATGTATGATTCGTACACATCTGGAATATGCTGCACCTATATGGTCTCCAGGGAAGTGGGGACTGGTTGAGTTGATTGAATCTGTCCAGAGAAGAGCGACCAAGAGGGTACCAGGTTTAAGTGATTTATCATATGAGGACAGGCTGAGAACACTCAAATTGCCTACTCTGGTTTACAGGAGATTAAGAGGTGACCTCATTTGTGCTTACAAGTACACGCATGGGGAATACTATGATCTGGATACCTGCTTACCACCCTTCCTGGAAAATGCAAGATCTAGAGGTCACTCATTGAGACTTTTAAAAATAAGGAACATTTCGAATGTTCGTAAATATTTCTTTGGTCAAAGGATTTCAGACTGGTGGAATACATTACCGAGTGACATTGTACATGCTCCTGACATATTAACATTTAAAAATAAGTTAGATTCACATTTTAAGGACCATCCTGTTTTGTATACTTATAGAGCACTAGATCATCCTCTTAAACCCAATATGACAATTGTGTAATGAACTGTGAGCGGCTTATATGGAATAACATTTCCTACCAAGCCGTAATTATCTAATCTAATCTAATAATTAAAATTCAGGTATCCACAGCAGTGCTACTTAGTGAACATGTTTGCTTTACCCTTTCACAAGGAACATATCCACAAAGTTTCTACTTAGTTTGAGAGACGATTCTGGAGAAGAAGTGACAAATAACGAAAACACACAAAAGTTCATAAAAAAATTTGAAAAAAATTTCAGCACCACCTGGTGAACAAATTAAGAACTAGGATCCCTACAAGTGTTCTTATGTAATATCAAAGCAAATGGGTGAACGGTTGTAGAGAAGATTTTGTTAGAATTGTCCAAAAAAAGAAAAAAAAAATCATTAAAAATCCAAAAATCACTGGAGCGTGACCATTTGACCTTTTAAGGTTCAAATCAATAGCATCGCAAGAATTCCTATGGGTACTTTCCTACAAGTGATTAATAGTCAACACTGGTCTAAGATCCACTATTAATGAGACATAAGCCAATAGGTCACAGTTGCTGATATTCCTACAGTAACAATGCCACCATGTACATATACCCTTATCAATAATTCCCTATTTCAATACTTCATTAAAAATCAGGAAATGACTGCATCACCATGTAGTGAATATACATAGTGCACATTGAGTCCAGGTGCATGCCCACCAAGTTTGAAGAGAGTCCAAAGTGCACTTTGGGAGAAGTCCAAAACAGTTAAAAGACACGGAGATTAATAAAAGATACTGAAAAAGTTACAGCACCCACTGCCAAACTGGTTAAGCTCTATGGGACTCCAGAAGTATGCAACTTTAAAACAATTGGCCAGACACTTTTGGAGAACATTATTTTCGAATTTTAAAAACTGAACATACAAAATGTTTAAAAAGGAAAAATCACTGGTGCATAACAATTTGAATAAATTCGATAGAGACCTAACTAAAGTACTTCCCCACCAACTTTGAAGTGAATCTGACTGATGCTTTTGGAGAAGTAAAAGATGTGAATTACCACTGCAATGCCCATTGACTTGCATGGAAATCAATAGGAAGGTATGCATCAACCAACACATACCTAAACTGAAAAATTCTTTAATTCAGATTCAGATTCTCTTTATTCTTGACCAATCAATATATATGTAAAAATATACACAATTGAATAAAATCAGCAACAAATAGGCCAAAGGGGCTCATATTAAAACATCCGAGATGTTGCTATCATAAGAGCCCCCATATGATTGAAACAGATGATATTAATAAAGTAAGATTAACACAAGGTATTACATTTGTAATATATCATTGGCAGTTTTGTTGACAAGATGACACAAAGTTGGCAATCATCAAAAATGAATTCAATGAAAACAAAAACATCGACATTCATGTATGTACATTATTTTAAGTTAGACAGTGGTACATTTTGACAAGTGAAGCAGTTTGCTGCAATGCAGATACTTTGATTACCACTTACATAAAAACTGGCACCTTCTCCATTGAGCTTTGTCTTTGACGCAGTGGGGCGCCTGGCACTCAGCCAATTGCTGACCCTTATTTTATTGCCTCAGGGTGACTTCTACATCTGATACAAGATACTATTTCAGGGGCCTACAACTGGTCACTGTTTGTCATTGTATTTACATTTTCAGGTAATGCTCACTCTGGAAAAGTCCCACTATATATTGTACATTACATTCATACCACAAGTTAACCTTCCCTTAACACTAATCACACATATATTCTGGACACTACCTCTTCAAAATATCCAATCGACATGGCTGCCACAGTGACTGTGAAAATAGTGAGTTCCACACCCAATGCCAATGGTTTGTGAGTGAGCATAGGGACAATCTTGCAGAGTGGAGGTGGGAAGAGGGTTAAAATATATGAAACCACAAATATATATTTTTCAATTATTCCAGAGCATCAGCAATGATATATATGCTGTGGCTGGGATTCACTTTGATATCCAAATCAAGTGTACCTTTGTGAGACTGTTCTGCAATCAATGCATTAATTGCGCAATGTTCAAAATGGCACTCGAGCGTGCCCTGTCGTATTTGGATTTGTAACTAATGATAACTGCTTCAGACACAACTGAGCAGGCAGATTTAAGTTAAGATAGTTAATCATGTTTTTAAAGTACTTTAACGACTGTTTGCCCTTCTAACTCAGAGAACGGACACCTGGAACCGTGCTGAAAACACATGGCTACGATTCGCTGTGGTTTTCCTTTCCCACAATGCATTGCGCCATGTTTAAATGGGTGCTCAATGTGCGTGCATAATGCATATGTCTTCATGTTGTATTTGGATTTATAACTAACGATGATAACTGCGTCAGACACAACTGAGCTGGCAGATTAAAGTTTAAATTGTAAGTCATCTTTTAAAAATACATTGACGACTGTTTGCTCTGGTAACTCAGAGAACGGACACCTGAAACCTAGCGATACTAGATACCGATACCGCACCCATCATAGCGTAATGTTTTTTCCCCGGCCCAAGTTGACCGTCTAGACAAGTTGAAATAAAATGCTGTGTTTGAGTTGACTTTACTGCAAAATAAAGGCACACGTTGGCCAGCTTTTCTGTTAGCTTTGTCTTACAACTCGGTTGCGGTTGATTTGAATGACTGGGTTTTTTTTTTATGGGTGGTTGTTTGTGGGTTGATTTCGCTGGTCGGTCGCGTGTTGTTGCTGGTCCAAGGTTGTCCAGCTGGAGCATTGTAGCAAAATTTTGCACCACAGTTCTTGAAAAATGCTACAGAACTTGGCCAGTTTGGTAATTGCAACTACTACTGTACCATGATTATACCTATTCCCATGCAGAACCTGCCAGGGTTAATCAAATAAACGAAAGAACATTTTCAAAAATAAGGTGAAGTCATTCTTGATGCAGGAGATGGGAGTACTGGAGAGGGACCGCTTCATAGATTTATAGTTTAAGTATCTTAGTGTTATCAAGGACCTGCAAATTATATATAGCAGGTCCCTGAAGTTATAAAAATTACGCCTTTGGTGCTTATATTTATTTATATATTTATTTATTTAAAATTTAGAATAATCTTAATTCATAAATAATTAAAGCATTTCAGCCACAAACCTGTGCAAAGGAACTTAATATTTTTCCCAATTTCATATTTGCATTTGCGCTATTTTCATGTTGTGGTCCACCATGGAAAGTAGATAACATGGCCATATTTTTTTTAATTCATTTTTTACTAAATTTTGCTATTTTTCATCGGATTTTTGTACAATCTGAGGGAAAATAGCCAAATCAGAACAATAATGACTAAAATGTTGGGATTTCATCAACTATGTGAAGGCAAGGTACTCGAAACTCCCCAGATAAACCATTTTGTATGCTCAAATTCAAAATTTTTTTTGGGGGGTGGGGTGGTGGTGGTGGTAATATGTCCGACTCCCCCCCCCCCCCCCCGGGCATGCCTTTGGCCCTTTGGGCTGTGTAGGTCACACTTGGGCCACTAAAAAAATTTACGCACATTTTTGGGCCACTTGGGTCTCCGACTGAGTTTGTAGCACTGGCCTGGGTCAACCAGTATTTATTAGGGAAGGTCGGCTTAAAGGTACTTTTTTTTTCTTTTTTTTTTTTTGTTCCATTAATTTCAGGGTTGGTCCTTTTAGTAAGGTCTGTCAGGTTACTGAAACCACACATTTATTTTTGTTAGGCCTTGGGTAACTTGAACATTTGTTGAAACATCTTGAAAATGTACATGTATGTTCTTTCCCCTTTTACACATAACCTCTTTTGACGTCAGTTTAATTTGTTACCTGGGCAAAGCCGGAAGCACTTGTAGTCATTTAAGAACATAATTTTTATGTACCTATATAAATGAAACCCAGGAGATAATGTGTTTCTATTTTGTCTACAATGTTTACATTTGTATTCTTTATAACAATGGGAATGTGCTATCTCAAGCTATGCTGTGCAAATGTCCTACTTACTTGATTAATGAAAAGCCTTTTACAATGCCTTGTGTTATGGTTGTGTTGCAGTGCATGGAACAGAAGGCAATGACAGGAATTGTTTAGGCAGATTATTGTGGATAAACTTATAATAAAACTTGAGTTCAGAAAGCGTAAAAATGCTTGTTGCTCTCACTAACTTTAAATTTTTAAATATCGTTAGGGTATGTGCATTTAACAATCAGGGTATGCATTATGATCTCCTAGTTTGTAATTTTCTTTGAGTCTTCCACAAGGTACATTCCCACCAAATTTCAGAACAATCTGAGAGGTCATTCAGGAGAAGAAGTCAAAAATAGCTTTAAGATACACAAAATTTGTGACTTTTTTTTTTTTTTTTTTTTAAACCACAGTACCTTTTGAACAAATTAAGGGGTAGGGGTCCCTAGAAGTGTCCTGAAGCAATTTCAAAACAATTGGCTACGTGGTTTTGGAGAAAATCTTTTTAAGACTTCCCAAAAAAATTAACCAAAAAAAAAGTGATTAACAAGAAGTCCATGGGCCTGGTGCTCTGCTGACATCATTAGCAATTTACCTTTGTCAACATTACAGCTCTGGTTAACTTGAGAAAGTAAATCAAGGTTATACATATTACGTAATATTAAACTTTTAGTCATGGTACATATATCCCATAAATTTGGTATGACTAGCAGCACTCTTTACTGCAATAATGATTTTATATAAGTCTCAATACATTTCAACTCATAGGTTTTGTACCATTATAGCTGGCACCACAAGTATCACCCTTGATTGAGATTCGGGCCTCCCTCACCATCCAACCAAATTTCATCATATCCATCCAAAATTAAAGATTTTTAGAACATGCAGAAGATTCAAACATTTTGCCCCTATATTACATAATATTGTAGGTGGTGCCACCCATATTATGGCAAATTCTCCATAAAATACAACACCAAGTGGCACCAGTAAGTCCTTCATGCACAAGAGGGATTTGTTTCTGTAATAAACAAGTAATGTTTTATTCACATCATAACTGCAATTAAATTTACAAGGCCCACCACTAACTACTCGAATCTATCAACTTTATAGTCCTCCTGACCTTGAACAAGTAGGTCAAGGTCCTCGATAATGTGCAACATTCCAGTTTTAGCTATGTTACATACATCCTATAAATTCGCTCCAACTAGCTGCATTATTTGCTGAAATAATGAATTTATAAATGTTGAAACACACATTTTTACTAATAATTTCTGCACAACTACAGGTGGCACCACTAGTATTACCCTCGATCGAGATTTTGACCTTCCCCATAATCCAACCACATTTCGTGAAGATTCACCAAAAATTAAAGATGCTAGAGCATTCACCAGATTTTCACATTTTAACCCATATATCAAATAATACTGTAGGTAGTACCACCAATATCAAACTTGACCTACATTTTCATACACCTCAAAACTGTGGATGGTATCGTACTGAGCAAAAGTTTATGGATGGACAGACAGACATGAGCGGTCCCAGAAGCTCTGCAACCTTAGCACAGCAGAGCTTAAAATACAAAAACCACTGAAACATGACCATTTGACCAAACTTCTAAAAGAACCCACCAAAGTTACATTGCCATAAAGTTTTATGTGAATCTGGCTCATGGTAGTTTGGAGTCTAAGAAGTCGAACGTGTGAATCAGTATTGACTACCCCAGTAATCAATAAGAATGTGTGCCTTAACCTACCAGTCCCAAACTGAAAAATTTGTTAAAAATCAGGGATTCATAGCAACACCACCTGGTGACCAAGCTTGTTTAATCCTTCCACAAGCTACATTTCTACCATATAATGTTTCAGAACATTCTGACTGATGGTTGAGGAGAAGTCAAATATAGCAAAAACATACAAAAATTTGTTAAAAAAAAAAAAATAGAAATTAGACATACCTTGAGACTGAAGCGTCTGCCAGAAAAAAAAATCTGCCATCTGCTCAAATTTGGTCATGGTGACACCAAAATCTAATCAGTTCATCCTGCCAGGTAACATAAGCTTATTGCCAAGTTTGAGCAAAATACATGGAGGCATTCTGTAGATATCATGGTAACTAACATGTGCACATCTAGACAGATGGAAATCTGGACAGACATCTGGACGGAGAGACAACCTGAAAACAAAAAGGGTCCCCCCATGGGGCTAATCCTTAGGAAAAAAAACACCTGGTGAACAAATTAAGATCAAGGGGTCCCTCAAAGCGCATATCCCTATGCACTTTTGAAGCAATTGGCCAATGATTTTGGAAAACATTTTTTAAAAGCTTGACAACAAGTGAACAAAAAATTCATATAAAATCCCAAAATAAAAAATTCCAAAATCATTGGAGCATGACCAATGAAACAAACTTGGTAGAGACCCACCCAAGGTAGATCCCCAGCAAGGTTGCAGAGGATCTGGCCAACGATTTCGGGGAAGTAGAAAATGTGAAATATAAACAGATAACGATGATGGACAACTGACCATCCTGTAAACTCAGCTGAATGATAAGGCAGGGGAACTATATATTTCTTTAAAAATCACAGTGCCACCTGGTGGCAAGAATGTGAACTATATGACCCCAGGTGACTCTGTTTGCTATATCAAAGCAATGGGTTAAGCAGTTCTTGAGAAGAAATTTTCAATTTTTTCAAGGAATAAATTTAAAAATTAATCAAAAAAATATTAATTATTGCATCATCATCTGTTTGGCAAATTGGGTAGAAGACCACCTGGGGGAACATTCATGTGCAAAGTCAAAACATTCCATGCAAAAGTTTTCTAGAAGTCAAAAATGCAAAAAAGTCTAATGGACAAAGGGACAGACAGACGACAAGATGCTTACCAATTTCATAAGTTCAAAAACTGTCCAGAATGCTACAACAACATACCTGTCTGATCTAACAGGTGCAGCTATGCAGAAAAATTGCTACAGTGTACCTGGATCCTATGAGTAACAAACAAGCAAATTTGAACAACATTCATTCTATTTCTTGACCCCACAAATTGAATAAGTTACCATACTAATTAAATTGAGCATTTTATTGACCCAGTTCAAGACTGGGCACAGTCCTTTGTACCTCTTCTCTTGGCAGGTGTCATACCTAATTTAAAAACAGTTTCTAGCACTACAGGGGAACTTCAGTATTACCCGTATGCTGCACTCATGCCAATATTTTAAAAAATTTTATTTATCAGTTTATCCATATTCTATATAGGCTGCTGTACATACCTGTACTAAAATAATTAAGTTCATGCAGGTAGACTAGTGCTTCAGATGCATTTATTTTCATGCAGAAACCTCTGATTGGAAATGAAGGCATTCTGTGCACTAGCAGATTTTATGCAATGTTGCGTAAAGCATTACCTGCTAAATGTTGTGACTTGTTTTGTATTGTTTCATAGTTAACTGAGGCCTTAAAAATGTATAAATAGATGCTATAAGTTCCTGGTAAGTTACACACCATGAACAAAAATTCCAACGTGAAAAAAAAGATTCTCAAACAGACCTTCCTGCAAAAATATTGGCAATATATATCTCTTGGAAAAATTTATCATTTTACAATATTTGACAGGAAATCAGGAATTTAATGGAAATTGCACATTCAAATTTCTTGTAAAAAGATTTTTATTCAATGCCTGGCTATGATCAATGTCTTTGGCATCTGATTACCAAAGCCTGCTGGCTAGGCGCCTTTAACATTGCATGTAGGAAACTTTGCTTGGGTAATACCTCCATGTGTATACGTAGTTGAACAATGAACAAACTATCTACTATGACTGCATGTCACTTGGATTAAGAAATACTGGATTGGTAATTCTATATTAATTAATATTATGTCCAAAGTGCACAAATATATTGATAATAATAATGTGAATTATAATATAATGACTACACTTGTCATCTTACTTGTCAAGATTTATATTAAATATTGCTATTATCATTGGACAACTTTCAAACTTGAGATACAGCCAAAGTAGACAGGATGTTGTCATTCAATCCTGAAGTCAGATGATATATAGTTTGACAACACTCCTTCTTCCAGGGCCAATACTATCACTGCTGTTTTTGTTCTTTCCTTGACTTTATGGTCAGGGAATTAAAGAAACTGTGTTTTCATGCCAGCAATAACAGAGTTTCTAATTATATTCAAGGTGGCGTCTGAGCATAGCATGCCAAACATACAGCATACAGTTCTCTCTGATCACAACATTGATGGCGGGGTCCATGGAGTACACCGTGTTACAGGAAAACCACTTTATGAGGGGACATAGAAGATAGAAGTAACATGCACTTTATGAGGGGACATAGAAGATAGAAGTAACAGGCACTCTATGAGGGGACATAGAAGATAGAAGTAACAGGCACTTTATGAGGGAACATGGAAGATAGACATAACAGGCACTTTATGAGGGGACATAGAAGATAGACATAACAGGCACTTTATGAGGGGACATAGAAGATAGACGTAACAGGCACTTTATGAGGGGACATAGAAGATAGAAGTAACATGCACTTTATGAGGGGACATAGAAGATAGAAGTAACATGCACTTTATGAGGGGACATAGAAGATAGACGTAACAGGCACTTTATGAGGGGACATAGAAGATAGAAGTAACAGGCACTTTATGAGGGGACATAGAAGATAGATGTAACATGCACTTTATGAGGGGACATAGAAGATAGACATAACAGGCACTTTATGAGGGAACATGGAAGATAGACATAACAGGCACTTTATGAGGGGACATAGAAGATAGACGTAACAGGCACTGTATGAGGGGACATAGAAGATAGAAGTAACAGGCACCTTATGAGGGGACATAGAAGATAGAAGTAACATGCACTTTATGAGGGGACATAGAAGATAGACGTAACAGGCACTTTATGAGGGGACATAGAAGATAGAAGTAACAGGCACTTTATGAGGGGACATAGAAGATAGAAGTAACAGGCACTTTATGAGGGGACATGGAAGATTGACGTAACATGCACTTTATGAGGGGACATAGAAGATAGAAGTAACAGGCACTTTATGAGGGGACATAGAAGATAGAAGTAACATGCACTTTATGAGGGGACATAGAAGATAGACATAACAGGCACTTTATGAGGGGACATAGAAGATAGGCGTAACATGCACTTTATGAGGGGACATAGAAGATAGAAGTAACAGGCACTTTATGAGGGGACATAGAAGATAGAAGTAACAGGCACTTTATGAGGGGACATAGTGGACGTAACATGCACTTTATGAGTAGACATAGAAGATAGAAGTAACATGCACTTTATGAGGGGACATAGAAGATAGACGTAACAGGCACTTTATGAGGGGACATAGAAGATAGAAGTAACAGGCACTGTATGAGGGGACATAGAAGATAGACGTAACATGCACTTTATGAGGGGACATAGAAGATAGAAGTAACATGCACTTTATGAGGGGACATAGAAGATAGAAGTAACAGGCACTCTATGAGGGGACATAGAAGATAGACATAACAGGCACTTTATGAGGGGACATAGAAGATAGCCATAACATGCACTTTATGAAGGGACATAGAAGATAGACGTAACATGCACTTTATGAGGGGATATAGAAGACAGACGTAACATGCACTTTATGAGGGGACATAGAAGATAGACATAACATGGACTTTATGAGGGGACATAGAAGATAGAAGTAACTGACAAAGAGCCTCAGTTGGAGTCCACACTCCCACCATGTGATCTTACAATCCATTTGGTCACAAGGAGCCATACAATGAGAGAGTAGATAAACCTTTCAGCAGAATGACTTGTAATACAGTATTGCATTACAAAATTTTAAACATGTTTGCAGGTATAACCCCGTATATACATACTTTTGAATATTCTCACTGAATTATTCATGAACGAAATTTTATAAACTGATTGATTCACATAGCAAGAGGAAATGGACAAAAAAATTAGAAAGTTTTGATGCAAAGGCATTGCCTTGTGTCAAAAACTTATCAGTAAGTGCATCACAATGACCAAGAAATGTAATTCTATCCTCCCAACTTTCATGAACTTTGTCAAGGTATATTAAAGTCAATTCCATACTTGTTACCAATGATTTGTCAAGGTATCTTAAAGTACTATGATACTTGTTACCACTGATTTGTCAAAGGTACCTTAAAGTACTATACTACTTGTTACCAATGATTTGTCAAGGTATCTTAAAGTACTATACTACTTGTTACCAATGATTTGTCAAGGTATCTTAAAAGTACCATAACACTGGTTACCAGTAATTTGTCAAGGTATCTTAAATTACTATAATACTTGTTACCAATGATCTGTCAAGGTATCTTAGAGTGCTATAATACATAGTACCAGTGACTTGTGAAGATATCTAGTTGAATAACTGATTCCCCAACTTGAATTAAATGGCGAGGCTTTGTTTGTTGTTACAAATTTCACCTGTTTATAACAAGATGGGCTGTTTACTAGCATTTATCACTGTGTACAAACTGTGGCTTTACTCTTATCAACTAACAGTAATAACGTTGAGCACCTGTTTCTTGTGTTCATGCATGCGATATGTGGCCAAATCACTCTTTCAAAAGATTTGCTGCCAGCTGCATGGATTCCTTCCAATAACTTGCGCCAAAAATCCTGACTGTGGACTATGTGCCTTGTGAGGTGTACTCCAGACACCTGCTCAACACATTGTCTTCAGCCTCAGTATGGCTGTACTTCAATGAAAACTCTTTTGACGAAAAATTTCTATCCCAAATTTGAGTTGAGCTATCTTGACCAGACTACTAGCCATATATCATTGGTATGAGTTGACTTATCATGGCCACAGTGGAAGGCAGATACCAGTCACTGTTATGAGTTCCATTACCATGGTCTTGCTGAAAGGCAGATACCAGTCATTGTTATGAATTGAGCTAGCATGGCCATACTGGAAGGCAGATACCACTCACTGTTTTCAGTTGAGCTATGATGGCCATACTGGAAGGCGGATACCAGCCACTGTTATCAGTTGAGCTATGATGGCCATACTGGAAGGCAGATACCAGCCACTGTTATCAGTTGAGCTATCCGGCAGTGGCAACTCCACAAGCCAGATATTAATCATAAGTATGAGTTGAGCTATACTACCCACACTTAGGCCCCAACCACCACTAGACCACAGCCCATGGCTCCCTGTTTAATGGGCCCACATGCAATACATTTTAGGAGGCTAAAAGCTTAAGCTTAAATTGGATATTTGAGATGCATCTGCCACAGAGCACATCTGATTCGTAAATTATTTCAACCTGGTTCTATTTATAATGCACCATCAATTACAAATTAAATCACACTCCGTTTAGCACAACTTTGAAGTCAAACTGCAGTATTTATCTAAATCTGCAGGGCAACAACCCTGTCCAGAGTAATTGATATTATGATACAGCATGTGCAGACATAAAACATACCACTTGACAAGGGTCACTGCCACTAAAACTGCTGCAATATTCATGTAATATACTTTATTGACATATCCCTGTTACAGCAATATAATATACTTTATTGACATATACTCTGTTAAAGCAATATTTCTGCTTCTGACTTAGACAGCTCCTTGATCTCAATGAATACACTTTGATTGTCAGTGGTCCACAACTCTCATGCCTATCTCCTACCTGGTCCATTTGGCTGCATTTATTTAATGAGTCTAGGCTTTTTTAACATGTTTAGTCAGAACTGTGTTTTTTCATGTTCACATTCATCATAAAAAGTGCTTTTATTCAGTTAAGACTTGACTGTTGTTTATGGGATGTCCGTCAGCTGAGTGGAGTCTTGTGCATAATCACACTGGGGACACACCTTAAACATACATGGCTCTAGTGTTTGCATACAGCTCATAACAACCAGGAAACATGAAATTTAATATTTTATAGTTATATTATTTCCGTTATAATACCCTCTACAAAAAAATAGCATAATTTTAACATCTAAGTTGTTGAAAGACTTTGATACATCATAAAGCTAGGCCTACTAGTTTATACATGACAGAATGTTTAACTGTTTCCCCTAAAATTAAGACAAGACTTTGACACTGAGTCAACAGCTTTCCTTGGCATGGGGCATGCTATCTTTATAGGTTTCATCTACAATTCTCATTCAAACTGTTTTTCATTGCTGTTGATATTAGTCAAAAACATCCAAGCCAGCGACATTTGACCACCAGCCAGTTTTGTTTGATTTAATGAGAAAAGACAAAAAAAAATATATTTTATAATTTCCACCTTTAGCTTCCCCCTCCTTCTACACCAAAATTCTGAATCTGCCCCTTTCATGTGTGTTTCCACAAAGTCAGACATCTTGTTCTTGCATAACCCATTGTAATTTCATCTAACTGTCAATTGCATATGCCTCTTGAAATGAACAGCATGTGTCATAAAATGACATGTATATTCTTGTTACAGTGACAGCCAGACTTGCATCAGTGGACACCATTATAATGCCCTCAGAAAGATCATGCAATTTGTGTTCACATACCAAAAGAAAAGTCAGTTCATTACCACACTTCCCACTATATACCAGGGTACATATATCTTCGCGTTTGTTGTCTGGACTAGAACCTAAAACGTTTTGTGTTGACAGGATGATACCTGTATGTAGGAGCATGATCATTCTCCAGTTGTCTGGACTAGAACCTAACAAGAGGACTGTGACAGTCCTGTGCTCACCTGACATGCATATATACCCTTGCCAGTCCTGAAACAAGATATCAGCTAATATGTTCAATTTGCTGCTATCTGTATTGTACAGTAACAATGTGAACATGTACATACCCTACCGATTTTGTCCTGATGCTGATAATTTGTTAAAAATAAAAGAATGACAGCACCATCATCTACTAAAAACACTTGGTGGAGATCAAGTCTAGGTACATTCCCATAGAGTTTTAAGAAAATCCAACTTACAGTATGGGAGGAGACAAAAAAAGCAAACACACAGAAACTGTTAAAAAATGGAAAAAGAATTGCAATGCCACCTCTTAAACAATTAAAGGTCTGGGGTCCCCAGAAGTGTCCCTCTGTAATTTCAAGCAAATGAACCAGTACTTATGGAAAAAAAAATATTCTTAAAGGTTTTAGCAACAAAATGACCAAACAAAAACTAAACTATACTGGTAGAGACCCAACCAAGGTACATTGCCACCAAATTTGAAGTTAATCTGGATGATGGTTTCAGAGAAGATGTCCAAAATGTGAATTAGCATTAGAATGCCCGACTTGCATAGAAATCAATAGAAAAGGTGCATTTACCAATCAATACCCACATTGAAAAAATCATCACAAGTCAAGAATCCAGAGCATTGCCACCTAGTGAACAACTTTGTTTGACCTATTCACAGGGAACATATCCACGGTGTTTCAGCTTAATCTGAGTAACAGTTCTGGAGAAGAAGTCAAAAATAGCAATAACCAAAATTTTTTTTTAAAAATCATAAAAAATTAGCAAAAAATAGCAGAGCCACCTGGGGAACAAATTAAGAACTAGTAGACCCTAGGAGTGTTCCTGTGTGATATCAAAGCAACACGATGAGTGGTTTCAGAGATGATTTTTTAAGATTTGCCCCCATAAAGACCCCCCCCCCCCAACACACACAAAAAAATACAAAAAATCACTGGAACATGACCATTTGAACAAATTTGGTAGAGACCTACCCACAGTATATTGCCACCAAGTTTGAAGTGAATCTGGCTGATGGTTTTGGAGAAGAGGTTGATTGTTGACAACAGACAACAACTGAAGAACGACCATAGGATAAGCTCAGCTACTGACAAGTCAGCTGAGCTAAAAAGCACTGTCTGGTGCATTCTAATGGTCAAATTTATCTTAAATATAAGGTTAAAAAGCTCACATTAAGCTGATAAAATATATATCCTCAACCATGATATATAATTAATATCAGTTTCCTTGTGGAATGGGGGTTCATTTGACATCCCCTTCCTCCCAAGATCTACCACATATTGTTTTCTGGGAAAAAGTTGCATATGGACTTGGCGTCATATCAAGTCCCTCAGGGCTAATGAAAGAGCACACTTCATTTTGGTGAGCGCGGGGCTGTGCTGTTGGTGTCATTCTTAGCTCAGTGACACAGTGTCCCTGGAATGCACTGTCACTTGAAGGAGGTCTCCCGACAGTCCCACAGAAAGCTGCTTTCATATTGACTAGTTAGCTACACTGCATTCACCCATATATTGTACTCAATACATTTCTTTTCGGTTTTTCAGGTTTTCCAGGAATGTTTGCATTACTGTTAACCCAGCCTCACATGAATATACAGTGACACCTCATATTTAAGACCACTATCTCTTATGCCAGTTGAAGTGGTCTTGTATTACAGGTGGTCTTTAAAATGACAGTGATTCAACAAAGATTTATGATGATTGTGATGGTGTAGAATCCAAGATGCTTTTCCTCACATAATTAAAATCCGCTGCCACGGGTTGGTCACATCTGGCATAACAGTTTGCCTGCTTATTATGTCAAATTTCATCATTGTTGAGTAAAAAAAATGATCTAGTTGAGTAAAAAAAAATATCTTTTTTTGGAAGGGCGGGGGGGGGGGTCAGCTGTAATTTTACATGATTTGTAGTGTCAGATTATACTACATCCACGACATAGCGAATCAACATCATGTGGTATTTGTGCTAAATACCAGTTAAATCTGACAGAGTATTTTTAGATACTGTAATAATCAGTTAACATCGATCTGACAGACAACCTGAAAACACGCCCCCCTCCCCACCACTGGAGGCATTAAAATTACTTTGGTGACAAAAAAAATGTGTGAATTCATATTCAAATCCAGCAAATTTGAGCCCCTAGCATTTGCGCTGACTGAACGCTGACTTAACACTCACTGTTATGCTTCACACCTACGTAGAACTACCCTGGCACACATAACAGGCAGTAGCCAGCTGGCTACTGACTTTGGACACTAGGATGGATGGGGTCATTGGTCAGTTAATGGTTACCACTAAGTGATATGGGGTTACCATCATATAAACAGCTCTCAGAAAACAATTACTATTGATGGGAGTTACAGCTGTCCCTGCCAGGACCAGCTTTGACTCTGGGTTCCCTGTGTGGCAGTCTCCCAATGAGTCAGTCCTACATGGGCACATAAACACTTCAAGAATTGCTTATCGTATGATTTATTGCTTCGCTATCCACTCCAAGGATTAACTGCTCCAAACATCACAGATCCTCAGCCCTTATACTGCCACCATGAAATTCTATTAAAAACAAAAAAAAAAAAAAAAAGAAAAGCAAAAAAACCCAAAACATCTACTATGATAAAATTATGAATCACCATACAATTGAAATATAAATTACCTTCAATTCTAGGTGATTAATTTTAGCAAACTATTTTTTGCTCAATAGCTTGGACAATATACAACATCATATACTGTATAATAATTTTATATTTAGGGAAAAGTACTCTTGAAGAGGTCGGTATAAATATATGACTTGTCACTTTTTTATACAGAAGTTTGAATCCAATATCTGAGGTCAATTCAGGAAAATAAACGTTAGTCAATTCTGTTTTGGAAACAACTTTGGACGTTTCATGTTTGGGAATGTATTGGTCACGCAGTAAATGTTTATAAATAATGTGTCTTGTTAAAGGTAAAATTGAAGCAGGTGTAGATGTAATATATCTGTGGTGATGCCCAATTTTCAGAGGGTTACGTAAGTGTACAGTTGCTTTCAGTAAAAAGTTAACAAAGTTACATGCTTTTCGATGTTCTGGTCTGTTAATTGACTGTCCAAGCACAGCCAGTGCCAAATGTTATGCGTCTGTCAATAATTCTTTGTAACATGGCAACATGACCTGCAAAGCTATTCAACACACTTCTAAACATTCTGACCCCAGATCCTTTCTTAAAATCGGGTAAATTTCACCACGGCCACATTAGCAGGCCACATGGGAGTGATAGAGTTCAAGCGCTGCTACCCATCATGCATTTCCCGTACAGTTGCTGCCAGCACAAACAACTCAATGTCCTCCTTGCACCACCAGGATCAGCCACACCCTTTCCCTGCTGGATCCAGGCCATTTCCGCTTTCTTCTAATTGTATCTCTGTTAATTCTTTCCTGCCATAGTAGGCAGTCACACGTCATCAGGGCTGGTCATCCAACAAAGACGATCCCAACTTGACGATCCCAACTTGCCATCTGGGCAATAACAATTCATTGCAAAAGAGATATTTCCTATCAAAAATTACTAGACTTCATTTAACAAGAACAAGCATACATGTAATAACATGGAATCTGCGTTAGGATGGGCCTGGCCTTGCAGTGTTTCAAATTCTAGCATTCATGGAAACAGCTATGGCCTGCACCTATGGTATGTAAAAGTCTGTACAAACAGTTATAATTTTCCTTTCCCATTTTTACAGATGATAAATACAAGTTTACATTTATGAATGGCCTTGAATGTCGAAACTCCTGTCAAGCGGTAACCTTGCAACCCTTTACGTTTCCGTATATATCAGTATATGTGCTTATGATCCTTTACTTCAGATGCTATCCATTATGTTACACTGGTAAATATTTTCCTCTGACCAAGGAGGCTATAGCCTCCTTGGTCTGCCTGACTTTTTTCTGGGTCCATATTAATGACAAAGATACAATGAGATGAGATTTTTTTTATACCCGATTATTGGGAGCTGGCTGTGGACTGTCACAAACAGTGGTACATGACTGAAAGAGATCAAAGGCAAGTCGCCCACTGGTCTTAGCAGCTGTGTAGATGAGGCATGAAAGTGGTAGCTATCCAAACAAGTGTTATCTGGTTATGGGATTAAACACCTGGAAATATGCAGTAGTAATTGAACATATACATTACAGTGGCCAGCTGATTCAACCAAGGGACCTGTTCTAGACTGTTCAACCCTAGACATAGGTATGGAATAAGATTGGTCCTTCTTTGTCCTTGTTTTCCATCCATTTTTTTGTTTTTTTCATCAACTGAATCAAAATCAGGGTCGAAATTAAGGGGTGTCTGGTTGCCCCAGACAACTGAAAATTTGTTGGGGGCAACTATAGATGATTCCCTGGTTGCCCAAGGGGCAAATTTTTATTTCAGCTTAATCAGTGTGGTGTTTTATAACATGAAATGTGCCAGAACAGGAATCACAAATGATCTGGTGACATTTATATACATTTCACATAAAAATTACTTCAAGTACACGTAGAATACATTTTATTACCTTAAATGACTAATAGGAGAGGTCATGATCAACTATTATCTGTGTATTCAGCTGAATATACAACAGAATACACAGAATTCTTGAAGGTCTAAAAAAATAGATGTTTACCTGGTAAGATGAAGTAACACAATATGACCTTGTGGCTTATGCACAAAGATTTAAGTCATTTCATATGCCTTTATAATTATGCAAATGAAATATTAAATTTCAAGTTAATTGAAAATGGAAATTTTCACATTTGTTTAGTTGTTGGATCTACATGATATGATTTAATACCATATTCCACATTGATGATTAGTCAGCAGCTTATGTACTATTTTACTGTTGAACCTGGTTTTTTTTTTTTGTTTTTTTTTTTTTTTTTTTTTTGTTTTTTGTTTTTTTTTTTGTTTTTGTTTTTTTTTGTTTTGTTTTTTTCCCCCAAGTGCTGTGTAACTCAGTATATAATTATTTGATGAATTATTTACCTCTGAGAAAATTTGTAACTTCAGGGGTTTGGGGGCAACTTAAGGAAATATCCTGGTTTCCCATGGGCAACTTGCAAAAAGGTAACGTTATGTAACAATGTACTACTTTGTAACAATATGGGTCCACACTCTGTAATTTGGGGTCTTTAGGGAATGTAAACAAGCTAATTGCTGTAGAACTTTGTATTGCTACAATTAGTAGCAACACACAGACCCATCCAAGATGGGAACAGGGACAAAAATGAATATTTCCACATGCATTTTTAATGAGAAGCAAAAACATGTTTTCTAACTTGTTCTGACAAAAAAAAAAAAAAAAAAAAAAACACCTACAACACAGCTCCCAAAAACACTGACTCCACTGTAAACAGGACTACCAGTATAATAGTCCCTGTTATCATATCTGGTTGTAGTCTTCACAATAGAATAGGCCTACAAGGGATGGAATCACTAGGGGGAGTCCCTGACAAGAGCTAGGTTCTTCAAACCAGCTAACACTTCAAAAGCCAATAAGAATATCTGCAGGCACAGGTACTGACATCACCTCATGGCTTATCAAGCAGAATCTACATGAACATACCTTGGCTCTATACATAAAGATGGTACAGAACCCAAAGGGTCACATGTAAAATTTTAATACAACATCTATATAAAAGGCACTCATCAAAAACATGCTCACACATGGACATCTGTTCCTGGTTTCTCAAATAAAAAGTGACCAATAGAGACGCAGGAGGCAGGGAGTTGAAATGGCGGACTGTGACATAAGGGACCATGCAAAGGCTAGCGTCAATGAATGGTGGGAAGAGGGTCCACTGACAGTCTGGTACCCACACAAATGCTGGCTGGTAGCACCTGTGTCAAAATGACCAGCAGCAAGCCTCCAGCCATGCCAGTCCTGCAGCAAATAATGAATGCTCCTGGCTCAGAAGATAAATGAAATGTACGGATGAATTAATGATATAAATCATGCAGGCACCACCCTGGCCATTTGACAAATGCAAATCATTCTTTGATTTACCCAATGAAATAAGTTGTCATTAAATTATGTTTCAATGAAAGGTTAAATGTCATAGACATCTCCCCATCCCCCACCCCCACTTTCCCCATTTTGTCCATGGATTTTGTAGGTGTAGATCTGTCCCTGGTGATGACTGACTGATGAAGGCCTGATTTAGTTAGGACAAGGACAGCACCAGGCAGACGGGTGGCCTGCCTTCTGTCTGGTTTTGATTATCATATACTTCCACCCCAAAAACCTGTGTTACTGTTTTAAATAAAAATCACTATGTCTTTGTCAAGCACAATTGCAACTTGATCATTTAAAGTAATGGATATAAATAGAACATTGCATGTCATCATTTAAAGGCAATGAAAATAAATGGAACTGCTCACTGGAGACTTTGTTTGTTTGACAGACAAACCACACACAAATGACTGGTTAACCCCTGCCTTCAACAAAAATGGACTCTCAAGTTTCTCATACATGGTGAATAAAACAACTTTGAAAAGTGGTTGAAATACCACATCTGTGAATAACTTGTGCATCTTACCTTGAATAAATAGGAATTTTAAAATTATGTAGATTCGGGGCAATTGACATTTTAAAAACTTCTTATTCTCAAAACTATTAGGGATAGACACAAAATTGTAAGTTGTGCATATAGGTTTGTGACACCTGCCAATCCACTGTGAAAAAATAAATAGAGGACTGTGACATTTGGTGCTCAGCTGACCTTCGATGCACAGGCTGAAGTGGTCCTGTGACCTTTCAAACAGTTGCAAGGTCACTTTTTTGTAAGACCACCATCACTGTTTCCAATATCAGTCTTCACTCACAGTGTTAGAGTTATCATTTTTGACACGAAAAGTGACAGGATCCACTATCACCAACTAAGGTATAAGCCAATCCACTAGACTAGTGTTTGATAGTAACCACAGGTCTGGGGTCCTCCATCACCAAGATGCAAGTCAATGCAGTTCTACATGTATGTCAGTTTGACATTTCAATGTCACTCAAGGTCCAAATTAATGCTTTCAGTGCCAATCACGCCTAAAGTCGATCTACTAAAGTGAAGCTAGCCTGAATTATCATTAGGATCTATGATTCGTATTCCTCATAAAAAGACCTTTCATTCAAGTACCAGCATGCCTGCAGTTCCAGAGAAAATATCCCAGGTCAACAGCTTTTCTCGGCGTGCATTTGGCACTTGAAGAGTTAACACCATCCAAAGAAACCCCTCAGGTATTCTGGCAGCCACCATTGCCATGATGTAAGCCAATGTGTCACATTTCCATCTATTTGTACAGTAACAATGCTAATATCTTCATACACATGGCCAATAATTCCTATTTTCAAAATTAATTGAAAATCAGGAAATGCCAGCAGCAGCATGCATATGCAGACCAAGCCCAGGTACATTCCTACCATGTTTGAAGAAAATTCAGCATGTAGTTTTGGGAGAAGTTGAAAACAGGGAAAATATGCTTCAAGTCATGAAAAAGTTGGAAAAAAAATCACAGCGCCACCGTTTGTGCAAATTTAAGTCTCCGGGTCTCCAGAAATGCGACTGTGCAATTTCAGAGAAATTGGCCATCCACTTTTTTTTTTAGAAATTTTTAAAGCTTTGAGTGGAAAGACAACAAAAAATTAATTAACACAATAAAAAAACGTTATTCCACAAGAATAGACAAGAAGATGAAGGTAGAACAGTTTCTCTTAGTCTCTGTTGGCCTCTCTGTCCCTCACTGAGCTTTACTACCAATTACTTTGTTATTCATTAAGAACTATTTCTAAGATGACCACAATCTTACACACTTTCATCCAATCAGAACCCATGAAAATCAAACAATAGAAACATATCAATTTCTCTGATCAAATATGTCACCTGCCATGCCCTGCTTTACATGCTAAACTACTTCAACTTTGACCGAGACTTGTCAGAAGTAATGATCTGTATGTTTGGACTATAATTGTCTGTTGTTTTTGATGCCTGTGTACTACCGGTAGTTTGACAGATGAGGCTTGATGGTTTAGAATCTTTGGAGACTGGCAACTGAGACCACAGCAGATGGTAAGACTAAACTGTGGCAATTAAATTACACAATATGAACAGTTAGAATTGATTCTAAATCTGTTTTCTCAAAGCAGTTTTTGCCAAACAATAATTTAAAAAGACAAATATCAAGTCTCTGCTATCTAATGTTTTAACTTTCCCTTCAACTGAATTCCTGAAATAAAACCTCTTTAAAACCAAAATTTCTTCGGAAAGAGAGAATTATAAATTTTCCATTGAGCCCTACATTCTGCCCAGGTGATACTACCCTTTGACAGTGAGTTGATGGCCTGCATTGCCAGCCCTACAGACCTGGTCATTGCCAGCCCTACAGACCTGGTCATTGCCAGTCCTACAGACCTGGTCAATGCCAGCCCTACAGACCTGGTCATTGACAGCCCTACAGACCTGGTCATTGCCAGTCCTACAGACCTGGTCATTGCCAGCCCTACAGACCTGGTCATTGCCAGCCCTACAGACCTGGTCATTGCCAGCCCTACAGATCTGGTCATTGCCAGTCCTACAGACCTGGTCATTGCCAGCCCTACAGATCTGGTCATTGCCAGCCCTACAGACCTGGTCATTGCCAGTCCTACAGACCTGGTCATTGCCAGCCCTACAGACCTGGTCATTGCCAGCTCTACAGACCTGGTCATTGCCAGCCCTACAGACCTGGTCATTGTTGCTGACTTACCTCCATGGAGTTTGTCACATCCTCCAGTATCCTGCCCAGGGGCAGATCTTGCTGAATGTACTCCTCCAGCAGGTAGTTCTGACGTGCTCGCTTGATGATCTGTCAACGAGAGGTAGATCTTATTTTGATTAACGACAACTATGTAACATGCTGTAATTGACAGCATCTCAAAAAGTACCCAATAATGCAACATGTTGATGAAAATTAATCCTTTCCTGGTCAGTGAGTTTGAGTAACCAAAATGTAACCTTTTCCTGGTCAGAATGAGTCTGAGTCAAAAGCTTTCTTTGGCATAAGGTGAGCACTATCTGTGACTGACAGCTGTTAACCAAGGGCTGTAATCATGACAACCCTTACATATTTTTCATTCAAATATTTCCTTATTAATGTGGAGTACAACATTGCAGCATATAACATTTTGCTCCTGTCACCCCTTTGGGTGATTTGATTGAGAAAAGAGGTTAGATAGCTGTGGCTATTTCTACCCATAAGGCAGTGTGTTCATGCCGGACTGTCCACCAAATGCCCAGCAGTATCTTTCCTTACTCTCTTCAAAGATGAGTCTACATGGATTATATATACTTCAGATTATTCTACATCTACATGTTGCATACACTCAAAATAAGTCCATACATATATATATATATATATATATATATATATATATATTCCAGATGAGCCTACATGTATTATATACACTTCAGATGAGTCTACATCTACAGGTATTATATACTGCATGTAAGTCATATATCATATACTCCTCATAAGTATACATATATTATATACTCCAGATAGGTTGACATGTATTTCACATTCCAGGGAAGTTTAAACATATAATATCCTCCAGATAAGTCTTCATGTATTGTTTACTATAGTCTTCATGTATTGTTTACTATAGTCTTCACATATTGTTTACTGTAGTCTTCATGTATTGTTTATTATAGTCTTCACGTATTGTTTACTATAGGTGAATTAATAAGTACACAATTTCTTGTTCACGAGTACACTATTTATCTTTGAACATATATCTACATTAAATTTGTAATATATGTAGGTGGCACTGATAAGTATATCTACTTTAATTTGTCATGTTGGTTTGTTCATTAACAATCCTATTTTGTCATAGGTGTTAATATTCATGAGCATTCCTCTTCTGTCACCAATCAATATTGAAGTATAATTAAACCTACAATGTCATGAATATTGATCTTCATGATCACACCTACCTGTTCATCAATCAGGGTGATGTTCATGATGATAACTACACTGCCATCAATGTCAGTGATGTTCTTGATGATAACTACCTTGTCACCAATGTCAGTGATGTTCATAATCATCCCTACCTTGTCATCAATGTCAGTGATGTTCATAATCATATCTACCTTGTCATCAATGTTGGTGATGTTCATAATCATATCTACCTTGTCATCAATGTTGGTGATGTTCATGATCATAGCTACCTTGTCATCAATGTTGGTGATGTTCACGATCATATCTACCTTGTCATCACTGTCAGTGTTGCTCATGATCAGACCTACCTTGTCATCAATGTCAGTTATGTTCATGATCAGACCTACCTTGTCATCAATGTCAGTGATGTTCATTGCATAAACCACATCAAAGTTGAAGTAGTCTTGCATCACTCGCCTTAAGATATCAAATGATATGTATGATCTGCAAGAATAAATCCATTGACATTGCCTTACACTTCAGTGATAACTATACTCATATTTATTTTGCCAGGTCACGTGACCTGGTGAAATAATGTTGTTGCTTCATATCTTCTCCTGAATTTTACAACCAAGAATGGACATATATTTTTTTCTCCTCATTGGTAATGCAGATTTACTCAAAACCTGGATAAACAGAAGCTGTGGCTTTGGCCATCATATTGCATATACTACCACAACAAAACATTGCTCTTATCATAGAAAATTTCACAAAAATATGCATGGCAAGAATGACTCAGTTACCTTCAATGGCGTCCAATATAGCTCACTCAATCTTTCCTTTCTGTGTTATTGATTGTACTGATAGGTATTAGGGCTGTACATACATGTATATACAGTGGTACCTGTACATACATGTATATACAGTGGTACCTGTACATACATGTATATACAGTGGTACCTGTACATACATGTATATACAGTGGTACCTGTACATACATGTATATATACAGTGGTACCTGTACATACATGTATATACAGTGGTACCTGTACATACATGTATATATACAGTGGTACCTGTACATACATGTATATATACAGTGGTACCTGTACATACATGTATATACAGTGGTACCTGTACATACATGTATATATACAGTGGTACCTGTACATACATGTATATATACAGTGGTACCTGTACATACATGTATATATACAGTGGTACCTGTACATACATGTATATATACAGTGGTACCTGTACATACATGTACATATACAGTGGTACCTGTACATACATATATATATACAGTGGTACCTGTACATACATGTATATATACAGTGGTACCTGTACATACATGTATATACAGTGGTACCTGTACATACATGTATATATACAGTGGTACCTGTACATACATGTATATACAGTGGTACCTGTCATACATGTATATATACAGTGGTACCTGTACATACATGTATATACAGTGGTACCTGTACATACATGTACATAGTGGTACCTGTACATACATGTATATACAGTGGTACCTGTACATACATGTATATACAGTGGTACCTGTACATACATGTATATACAGTGGTACCTGTACATACATGTATATATACAGTGGTACCTGTCCATACATGTATATACAGTGGTACCTGTACATACATGTATATATACAGTGGTACCTGTACATACATGTATATACAGTGGTACCTGTACATACATGTACATAGTGGTACCTGTACATACATTTATATACAGTAGTACCTGTACATACATGTATATACAGTGGTACCTGTACATACATGTATATACAGTGGTACCTGTACACACATGTATATACAGTGGTACCTGTACATACATGTACATACCGTGGTACCTGTACACACATGTATATACAGTGGTACCTGTACATACATGTACATACAGTGGTACCTGCTGTATGCAACCACTGCTGACAGCAGCTGCATTGCTTAAGGTGGTCACTTTGATCAGACATAGGAGTCCACTTCTTTGTAAAATTTACCTGTGACAGGTATGTGACCACTTTTTCTTGGCAGAACGGGTGGCCACATACAGCAGTTACCAGTACCACTATATTTAAACCAATTATGAAAATCAACATTCATTTTCCCATGATAAAACTGTAATAAAATGAATAATGATGCAAGTGCATGTATGATTTCTCTGCACGAAGTTAAACCAGATCAAGGATCAACATTGTTATCATATTAGGCTACCCAGCATTTTCGGGCAGTGCCTTTCTTGAACTACTGCATGTGTTCCCTATCCCTCATCTGTTTCTGTAAATGTGTTCAAAACATGGTTTATTTCATATTCATGCATAACTTTCTTCAGCAAACTGTTTTTGTGATTTCATTATGGTTGTTTTTTTCTCAGCACTTTACAATTCAAACAGGCATGCACGGAAGTCCCTGCGTCATTATCAGGGATTCCCTTGAATTGCATTCCAGGAGTAAACAAAGACTAGGTATCCATCATTCCGTCCAGCGTGACTATCTTATTCCAACAGATACATTTACTTCTGTTTGTAATTACATAAATAAAAACCCATGTAGCTCCAATTTTTATCTTGCGTCCCATACCACTGGGTCAGTGGCTCCATTCTGAGTAAGCATCATACATGTATACCATGAGAGCCAATGATGTGGCAGTTAGCAATGCCAGTGGAGACACTTGCACAAAAAGTGCTGAGGAGCAGGAAAAGTGAAATCACTTCCATAAATATTGATGACATTACATGGTAGGCAATAGGGAGTCACACAACTTGGTCCCCAGAATTTGTTTTTAACTGATAGAACTTGTGTGATGAAAGTAAAATCCAAATTCAATTTTCAGACTCTTGGAAAAACTTAACTTGGACCTTGGTGTAAGACAGACTACCCCCACAACCTGGTGAAATTTCTACTTTAGCGTCACTGAATATATATTTAGTTTGTTTTAAATTTAACACATAGGACTGACTTGGTGTGAAAATAATTTTTAAATGCACCTTTGAACAATTTTTCACCAAAAGTATGAAGAAATTACTACATTCACCATTGAAATCATACATCCTTTTATTTACATTGTATTTACACATACATATATATGATAAAACAAGAAATGCATGTGCTCCACATATACAGATAGGAACAACATACCCAGAGTTTATGGTTCCATTTGTGAAAAATTGCAATTAAGGATTTTTTCAGTACATGTACATAATTATGCTCCACATGCAAGGAACCACAGTTTCCTCAATGCTTGAGGAAAAGATTCAGACAGTCCTTAGCCAGCAATAAAGCTGAACAGTTGATGGTGTGCTAACAGTGAAGCAGACGTCTGGCCAAGTGTCTCACACTGGGGCTACCAATCCAAAAGCTGTGCAGTATAGTCATGAGTTGAACTCTTAAAGCATACCTGGCATGTCCCATGTGGGAGGAGTCATACACAGTGGGCCCACAGCTGTACCACAGCACCTTACGGCCAAACTGAGGAATGAATGGCTCCTGCAAAAAT
The DNA here is from genome assembly GCA_964020975.1 of Hermodice carunculata. Lineage (NCBI taxonomy): Eukaryota > Metazoa > Annelida > Polychaeta > Eunicida > Amphinomidae > Hermodice > Hermodice carunculata. The sequence goes on along the minus strand of OZ026612.1, from coordinate 134,982,794 downwards.
AAAAATGAGGACAATACTGTAATGACTAGAAGTTACAATGATTGTCTTGTAACTGCAAACAACTATACAGTCAACTCATCGACCAGTGCAGATGCACTGACAGAAACACGCAGGAATGCAAATACAGTGAAACTATTTTCCCAATTTTTTTACTTTATGTTATAATTTGGCTGTCTGGAAAATTTTTTCATCATATGTGTACAGTGAAATCTTATTATAATGATACTCAGACATCCGACATATTCCCTCAATGACTTAAGTGTAGTTGGAAATAAAAGTTAAGTTTCTTCGCTATCTGACTCCTTTATCTGACCTATTCAGTTAGACACATTTTGTGAGGACGAGCTGGTGTCATTATGGCAAGGCTTCACTGTCTTAATGCTCAAGGCCCTGTTTTCCTTTGTTCTCAAGAACCTTAAACTGTTTTAATGTTGCAGCTGTAGCCTGTTTTAAGTGAATGTTCACTGGCTGTCTAAAGCCACACTCTACACAGAACATTGGAGGAAAGAATCTACAGGCACTTGATGGAAACATTGTACAGGAATCCTGGAAGAGGACAAGAGAAACCCACAAATGATCCAGAATTAGGTGCACATTAATCTGAACCTGTGTGCATGTATCCAGTTACAGCCATCTAGAACTGTGTGCATGTATCCAGTTATAGCCATCTGGAACTGTGTGCATGTATCCAGTTATAGCCATCTATAACTGTGTGCATGTATCCAGTTATAGCCATCTGGAACTATGTGCATGTATCCAGTTATAGCCATCTGGAACTATGTGCATGTATCCAGTTATAGCCATCTGGAACTGTGTGCATGCATCCAGTTATTGCTATCTGGAACTGTGTGCATGTATCCAGTTATAGCCATCTGGAACTGTGTGCATGTGTCCAGTAACAGCCATCAGGAATGGAGTGCATGTATCCAGTTATAGCCATCTAGAACTGTGTGCATGTATCCAGTTATAGCCATCTGGAACTGCGTGCATGTATCCAGTTATAGCTATCTGGAACTGTGTGCATGTATCCAGTTATAGCCATCTGGAACTGTGTGCATGTGTCCAGTAACAGCCATAAGGAATGGAGTACATGTATCCAGTTATAGCCATCTAGAACTGTGTGCATGCAACCAGTTATAGCCATCTGGACCTGTATGCATGTGTCCAGTAACAGCCAACTAGAACTGTGTGCATGTATCCTGTAACAGCCATCTACAACTGTGTGCAAGTATCCAGTTATAGCCATCTAGAACTGTGTGCATATATCCAGTTATAGCCATCTGGAACTGTGTGCATGTATCCAGTTATAGCCATCTAGAACTGTGTGCATGCATCCAGTTACAGCCATCTAGAATGGAGTGCATGTGTCCAGTTACAGCCATGTGGACACAGACCTGTCAAGGAAAATAGCATTTTTTGAATGAAACACACAGATAACAGTCAAAATAGCACATCATGAGCCAGTAAATAATGTAATATGCCAGGAATTTATTAACCAGATGAAAATACCAAGGCCACTGCACTCTCCGTGCAATTAAATTAATGCACAATCCAAAGACAGTGGCAGTGCACATGCATTTATAGATTTCCTAGGAATATTACAGTTTTACAAAGTCATATGTCATGTGTCATGTACCGGCATATCACTGTACCGAACTTGACACAAACCTGGCACCAACATCAGCCCCAGTTATTGTTTCTCCCTTATAATCACTGCTGACATGTAGTCTTTCATTTCCTTCACATAGCACAGGTTACAGGAATACATATATCAAAACAGAATGTTTGCCATTTTTAGCAGAACAACTTGTGCAGCGTCAGCTACTTAAAGTGTAAGTGTATTTTCACTTGGCCTTGATCGGCCACAGAAGGCACCTCTCTGCTGGCTTTTAAGCACAGTAGAGGTATAATAATGCACTTTACTTCCTGCTTTACAGATCCACCATGTAGGTAGTTAAAGCCTTGTCTTAAATCAAAAGATGTCTTTTTTTATTTCATCTTTTTTTACTGCCCCCCCCCCCCAAAAAAAAAGGGCTTCCCTGGGGCCATTAAAGTGGTACCATTCCATTTTCAATTTAAAGGTAGTCAAAGGACAGCAGAATTACACCCCGAGCATGAAGTGTACTGCAGTTTTACATGAATGTATCACCATGACCCAGATACTTAACCTAGTGACCTACTTTTTCCATTACACCTTCAGGCCAAAATACATATGTGTGAAGTTTCATAAAACTAAGTGAATATGTCATTGTGACCCAGATACTTGACATAGTGAACTACTTTTGGTACATGACACACCCTTATGTACAGACATGACACACCCTTATGTACAGATGCACCTCTGTGTAAAGTTTCTTTAATCCAAGTTGAAGAACAAGTGAATTATAGCCCGAACACAAATGGCAGAGACCAGATACTTGACCTAGAATGACACACCCTTAAATCAAGATATGTGTGTGTGTGTGTGTGCGTCCAGGTTCATGAAACTAAGTTGCATAGTAAAGACACTAGAGATAATCATCGCGTGCAACAACAAATATATCCCCCACATGGGGCACTGGCTCCCAATAATATTGAGAAATCATCTTTAAGAGCCAACTTTTGTCACAATATTAGTACTATCTTTACCTGGTATTCAGTCATTCAGAGGGTCCTCATGTTATAACAAGGTGTGAATTAAACACCCATACAGGCACAAGATTTCCAAAAGTAGATGTACCATCAAAATAGGAGACAACATGATACAACTCTAGTATCACACAGAGCCCCCTATAACTTACACCTAAGGTATCACACAGAGCTCCAATAATGTATACCTCCAGTATCATACAGAGTTCTGATAATGAACACCTTCAGTATCACACAGAGCCCCTATAACTTACACCTCCAGTATCACATAGAGCCCCTATAACTTACACCTCCTGTATCACATAGAGCCCCTATAACTTACACCTCCAGTATCACATAGAGCCCCTATAACTTACACCTCCAGTATCACATAGAGCCCCTATAACTTACACCTTCAGTATCACACAGAGCCCCTATAACTTACACCTCCAGTATCACACAGAGCCCCTATAACTTACACCTCCAGTATCACATAGAGCCCCTATAACTTACACCTCCAGTATCACATAGAGCCCCTATAACTTACACCTCCAGTATCACATAGAGCCCCTATGACTTACACCTCCAGTATCACACAGAGCCCCTATAACTTACACCTCCAGTATCACATAGAGCCCCTATAACTTACACCTCCAGTATCACATAGAGCCCCTATAACTTACCCCTACATTATCACCAAGAGCTCCTACAACTTACACCTCCAGTATCACACAGAGCTCCTGTAACTTACACCTCCAGTATCACACAGAGCTCCTATAACTTATACCTCCAGTATCACACAGAGCTCCTATAACTTATAACTCCAGTATCACAAAGAGCTGCTATTTAATTTACACCTCCAGTATCACACACAGCTCCTATAACTAACACCTCCAGTATTACAAAGAGTTCCTATAACTTACCCCTACATTATCACCCAGAGCTCGTACAACTTACACTTCCAGTATTACACAGAGCTCCAATAACTTACACCTCCTGTATCACCCAGAGCTCCTACAACTTACACCTCCAGAATCACACGGAGCCCCTATAACTTACACCTCCAGTATCACACAGAGCTGCTATAACTTACACCGCCAGTATCACACAGAGCTCCTATAACTTACACATCCAGTATTACACAGAGCTGCTATAACTTACACCTCCAGTATCACACAGAGCTGCTATAACTAACACCTCCAGTATCACACAGAGCTGCTATAACTTACACCTCCAGTATCACCCAGAGCTCCTACAACTTACACCTCCAGAATCACACGGAGCCCCTATAACTTACACCTCCAGTATCACACAGAGCTGCTATAACTTACACCTCCAGTATCACACAGAGCTGCTATAACTAACACCTCCAGTATCACACAGAGCTGCTATAACTTACACCTCCAGTATCACATAGAGCCCCTATAACTTACACCGCCAGTATCACACAGAGCTCCTATAACTTACACCTCCAGTATCACACAGAGCTGCTATAACTTACACCTCCAGTATCACACAGAGCTGCTATAACTAACACCTCCAGTATCACACAGAGCTGCTATAACTTACACCTCCAGTATCACATAGAGCTCCTATAACTTACACCGCCAGTATCACACAGAGCTCCTATAACTTACACCTCCAGTATCACACAGAGCTGCTATAACTTACACCTCCAGTATCACACAGAGCTGCTATAACTAACACCTCCAGTATCACACAGAGCTGCTATAACTTACACCTCCAGTATCACACAGAGCTCCTATAACTTACACCTCCAGTATCACACAGAGCTCCTATAACTAACACATCCAGTATCACATAGAGCCCCTATAACTTACACCTCCAGTATCACATAGAGCTCCTACAACTTACACCTCCAGTATCACACAGAGCTCCTGTAACTTACACCTCCAGTATCACACAGAGCTCCTATAACTTACACCTCCAGTATCACATAGAGCTGCTATAACTTACACCTCCAGTATCACATAGAGCTCCTATAACTTACACCTCCAGTATCACATAGAGTTCCTATAACTTACACCTCCAGTATCACATAGAGCTCCTATAACTTACACCTCCAGTATCACATAGAGCCCCTATAACTTACACCTCCAGTATCACACAGAGCTCCTATAACTTACACCTCCAGTATCACATAGAGCTGCTATAACTTACACCTCCAGTATCACATAGAGCTCCTATAACTTACACCTCCAGTATCACATAGAGTTCCTATAACTTACACCTCCAGTATCACATAGAGCTCCTATAACTTACACCTCCAGTATCACATAGAGCCCCTATAACTTACACCTCCAGTATCACATAGAGCCCCTATGACTTACACCTCCAGTATCACACAGAGCCCCTATAACTTACACCTCCAGTATCACATAGAGCCCCTATAACTTACACCTCCAGTATCACATAGAGCCCCTATAACTTACCCCTACATTATCACCAAGAGCTCCTACAACTTACACCTCCAGTATCACACAGAGCTCCTGTAACTTACACCTCCAGTATCACACAGAGCTCCTATAACTTACACCTCCAGTATCACACAGAGCTCCTATAACTTACACCTCCAGTATCACACAGAGCTCCTGTAACTTACACCTCCAGTATCACACAGAGCTCCTATAACTTACACCTCCAGTATCACACAGAGCTCCTATAACTTACACCTCCTGTATCACACAGAGCTCCTATAACTTTCACCTCCAGTATCACACAGAGCTCCTATAACTTACACCTCCTGTATCACACAGAGCTCCTATAACTTACACCTCCAGTATCACACAGAGCTCCTATAACTTACACCTCCAGTATCACACAGAGCTCCTATAACTTACACCTCCAGTATCACACAGAGCTCCTATAACTTACACCTCCAGTATCACACAGAGCTCCTATAACTTCTTGTGCTTTAGTCTTTGTTTCTTTATTTGTTTTTCTGTTTGCTTTTGCATTAATGCTGTTTTTGTGTCTTGTTTGTCTTCACACGAGCATAAATCATATACCCTTGGCAAGTGCTTACGGCAGTACACCTAAAACAGAAATACAAAGCTTATTTTCATTCAAGTACATTGGGTCAATGCCATTCTGTGTTTTAAGTGTTGGAGCTTCGATAACACTCAAAATTGGATCAGTTTTTTTTTTGTTCAGTTTTTTTTTTTTATAGAAGGTCATATGACATCCTGTATTAAGACAAAGTCAATGGCTGTGCAGACGATTAATACAGTAAGATGAAAATGAACTAACTAAAAGTAGTGTGGACCAAACAGCACCAAGTATTTTACATGTCATGTGGTGTAAACAGTATACATACACACTGTGAGGTGGAATGATATACACGTAGTTCCTATTAGTAGCAGTAAAAGTCAGAAGCATTCATATAGCATGACATGTTTTCCATATTTATTTGTATGTATGATGTATGTATGATGTATGTATGATGTATGTTTTGTATAGTCCACCGGGCACATAAAGATATAATGAGTGATTTATGGTTTGGGAAAATAATGTGGAATGCGATTGAGTTTGGCATTGTTCAGCAAAATTATGCCACTTCAGTTTACCACCACATGGTATGCAGGGTTCTCAGCTTTGTGGTCAAATGGACAAGATCCATCCATCTTTCACTGCAATAAAAGTCGCTACATTATCTGCAGTAAGTACCCAAGTGGATGGAGTATGTAAGTTTTTTGTGTAGAATTAGTTGATCTAGAATGAATTGCTACCATTCAACTTTTCACTTTAAGTCCTTTGAAAGTCTGTGTGCATGGAAACCACATCCGGTGGCCTCTGGTGTCGTCTTTGAGTGTGAACAACTCAATCAAGCCTGTATACATTGGTATACATGTATGATGCTGTAAAAAGTTTTTTATCAATAAAATGCTACAAAAAGAGCATACATATGCAAAGCACATGAGAGATAAAAGTCGGTAACAGTCTCACACAGTCGAGTCAAGAGTGGCTAGCACTGTAAACAAAAGGATGGTGACAGTACTGTGCTCAGCTGACATGTACATATACTCTTGCAATTTTTGAAGATATGAACAAAAAAGAACAAAGAAATCCATAAAAAAATAAAAAAAATCAATGGAGCACGACTATTTGGACAAGTCTAATTGAGAACCACTCAAGCTACATTGCCACCAAGTTTGAAGTCAATCTGGTTGACAGTTTTGGAGACGAAGTCGAAAATGTGAATTAGCATTAGAATGCCCAGTGACTTACTTTGAATCAATAGGAAAGCTGCATTTACCGACAAGCACCTGAATTGAAAAAAAAAAATGATAAAAATAAGGAATCTACAGCAGTGTCACCTAGTGAACAACTTTGTTTTACCCTTCCACAAGAAATACATCCACCAAGTTTTAGCTTAAGCATAGTGATGGTTCTGGGGAAGAAGTCAAACAAACAAAAAAACAAACAAACAAACAAACACAAAAAATCATAAAAAATAAGAAAAAATTGCAGCACCACCTGGTGAACAAATTAAAAACTAGGAGCCCCTAGGAGTGTTCCTGTATGATATCAAAGCAATCCGGTGAGCAGTTGCAGAGAAAACTATTTTTTAAGATTTGCCCACAAAAAAGAAACAAAGAAAAAAAAAATCATGAAAAATAAAAAAATCATTGGAAGGTGACAATTGAACAAACTTGGTAGAGACCCACCCAAGGTTCATTGTCACCAAGTTTGAAATGAATCTGGCTGATGGTTTTGGAGAAGTCAATTGTTGATGGACGAAGGACCATAAGATAAGCTCAGCTACTTACAAGTCAGCTGAGTTAAAAATTAGTACCGCAAGCTTTCAGGTTGGTGACCTGTTTAGCCACCTTTGTTCGGATGTACATTTTATCAAGCACTCAGACCGCTGTTTGATTTCTGGTGAAGCCGAAAGTTATCAATAAAGATAATGCAACTATTAAATAGCAATTACACATCCGTTCTGCAAAACAGTTTAATATGCAAGTCAATGCTACCCCATTGTTTGATATCAGGTTTTTTTTAGTATAGGAGAGCTGTGAAACAATTTAAAAAAATTTAAGATTTGGCATAAATCAACTAATTCTACACAAAAAACTTATGTACTCTATCCATTATTCATACTTACCACAGATAACGTAAAGAGTTTTATAGCAGTGAAAGATGGATGGATCTTGCAAGACAGTTGTTCGTAAGTGTAACAGGAAATGAATGACTATTACCCTGCAGGACCATCCTTCCTGAGTGTTGTGAAAAGATGAGTGACTGCTTGCATGGTTGTCCTCCCCTATCATGAGTTTAGTGAGAACCCGAGTAACTGCCTGCAAGACTCTCATTCCTGAGTCTGCTGGGAAAATGGATGACTCCTTGCCTGCAGGACTGTCCATCCTGTGTGTATTGGAAGATGGGTGATTTTTTGCCACAGGACTGTCCTTCTTGTGGGAAGGTAGGGAACTGTTTGCTTCCAGAATTGTTCTTTCTAATTGTTGGGACAGATAGGCAACGTTTTGCCTGCAGGACTGTCCTTGCTTAGAGTAATTGGAAATGTGTGACTTTTTCCTGCTAGACTGTCCCTACTTAGTACAGACAAAAGATGTTAAACTGTTTGCTACTTGACTGTCAATCCATAGTTTTATGGGCAGATGCTTAGCTGTTTGCCTGCATTGCTGTTCCTCCCAAGCATAGCTGAAGACCGGTTGCCTTCAGCTATCATGACTGTCCTTTCAGAGTACAGTGGGAAGAGAGGTGACTATATCAAATAGATCAAAGTCATATGGATGTAATCCCACAGTCCTGATAGCATACCATTGTACAACTGAGGATTTTACCTGCCCACATCCCCACCCCACCCCCACCCGCCATCCCCCCCCCCCAAAAAAAAGGAAATCCCTTAATTTCTTGCCCATTCATACATGTACCAGCCCACTGATCCAGCACCAGCTCAGCTCTCCTGTTACATTACCAAACTTACACCATACATAGAGTAGTTCAAGCTGATAATGTGTGGGGTGCTCTCCATACATTTGTCATTCCTTTTGTCTACATAATGCATGAAATGTGTAAACTACAATGAACAAGTTAACATATATGCAGCATATGAAGTGCTTGTGCAGTGAAGCTTTGTTGATGACCTTTCAACATCATGCCCTTGAGCTTGCGTCGCAGCTTGACCTTCTGTATACTGTAAATTGCTTTATTTTAGTGTGTTTGTATTTTCAATTTTTGTGTTTTTGACATTGCACTGTAGTTTTAATTTCACTATTTTGGGCATAATTCCTATTCAAGCAATGTTAAAATCCTATTTAACTGTGTATTAATTTTCACGGTTTTGTACCATCAGTGAAATAAGCGAAACTGAAAATACAGGGAAATTCAAGCAATTTACAGTATAAATTTTTTAAAAGCTACACTTTTAAACTTGTGATTTCTGTGTGTGCATGACTGCAATCTACACTCTAATTATGGATTAGTGAGAATATGTGACAAGATACAATATAATGTAAAATGCTATGGCAATTAGTAATAAATGAAAAATCTGCAAAGTACACGGTGTATATGATCAAGTATTTGTATTGAATACAGCTGAAAGACCGGGTTGTTGATGACAGCTATTCCTTGAAAGCCATAAAACAACAATCCAAATACCCCACTTCCACTGGCAATACCCCTCTGTTTGCCTGCTCTTCTGTGAATAGTTTGGTAATTCAGCACATGGTTTGATATGCCTGAAACCATGGCAACAGTTAATCTGTGGCTTGGATGTGTAGGAATGGAGTCCATCATGATTTATCCTACCTTGATGCTATCTAGATGCAGCACAAATCAAAACAACCCCTGTAAGTGGGGGGAGGGGTTGCCAATGGTCTCATGGACAATCCGATTTATTTTAAGAGAAATAGGAAACATCTGCCATTATTTTCAGGGAACTTGGAGCTCTGAGGAATCTTACATACAAGAACACCAGGATGGACCTCCAGAGAACAATGGGGGGGGGGGGGTATAATATTAAGCAATCTTAAGAGGTAGTGAACATGAAATTTGCCCCCAGGTGAAGTCCTTGTTCTGACTGGCAGGTCCTCACTTTACCAATTATGTGTCACTGAATCCCAATAAAACACTTTGAAGTCTGTGTTTAACCCTCTCTTCCTTCAACACGTTTAACTAAGACTGAGTTTGCAGGCTCTAGTAGTGTTGGGTATGGCAGTAAGTTAACCATTTCCTCCTTCAATATGTCAAACTAAGATTGAGATTACAGGCTCTAGTAGTGTGGGGTATGGCAGTAAGTTAACCCTCTCTTCCTTCAACATGTCAAACTACGACTGAGTTTACTGGCTCTAGTAGTGTGGGGTATGGTAGTAAGTTAACCCTCTCTTCCTTCAACATGTCAAACTACGACTAAGTTTACTGGCTCTAGTAGTGTGGGGTATGGTAGTAAGTTAACCCTCTCTTCCTTCAACATGTCAAACTACGACTGAGTTTACTGGCTCTAGTAGTGTGGGGTATGGCAGTAAGTACTAGAAGTGTATCAAACATCTGATCTGTGCACAAAAAGCTGTCAACCTTGAATACTGTGCTACTTTGCAAAGCTGCTTTGAAAATTAAATATTGCCCAATGAGCTAAAAAAAATAATGCATACAACATTTGATATCATGTCAGCCTGGCTTGAGGGTGAAATGGTTGATTCCTCTGTCTTACTATTGTTTTGTTATCATGTCAGCCTGGCTTGAGGGTGAAATGGTTGATTCCTCTGTCTTACTATTGTTTTGATATCAAGTCAGGCCTGGCTTGAGGGTGAAATGGTTAATTCCTCTGTCTTACTATTGTTTTGATATCAAGTCAGGCCTGGCTTGAGGGTGAAATGGTTGATTCCTCTGTCTTACTATTGTTTTGATATCATGTCAGCCTGGCTTGAGGGTGAAATGGTTAATTCCTCTGTCTTACTATTGTTTTGATATTATGTCAGCCTGGCTTGAGGGTGAAATGGTTAATTCCTCTGTCTTACTATTGTTTCAGGTTGCTTATTCATGAAATAAGCTCAGTGCAAGTAAACCTGTTTACTCCAGACCTTCTTACCATTGACTTCCTCTCGAATGACATCATTTTGAGGAGGTTTCTTGGTTGCTTTGCATGACAGAGAGCCCAAGTGTTTAGTTTGACAAGGTCCACTCTGACAAATTTGATGCAGAAAATAAAACCACATTTTTCACAGGTGATTCACATTCCATTTTGAACATTATTAACAGAGAAGCCATAGCATATAAATATCCACATTTTACACACAGGAATTTGGCAGAGATAGCTGTAATAAATGGCTGGGCTGCATCACTGGTGGAAGGACTCTTCAGCTGGCTTGTTATGCCAAGTACACTCAGACTGTTCACTCTGCAGGAACACATACATCTTGAGCCAGTTTCTCTGCTGTCGAGCAGCAATGCCAAACATGTCTGCATCTTTTCCTTCTATCACTTTTTTGTGCGTAATGGACCAACCTTCAAGTGGTTTCTATATCCTACCTTTCCCATTTATGAGTATTTTGTGCCATCAACTGGCAAATCTTACAAGGCCAGCATACTATTTTGGGAAATTGTTTTGTTTCTTGAGAGTTGAGCTAATTGTAACAATAGTTTTTTGGGTTTTTTTAAGCATAGCTTGAGTGTCAATAAAGGTAGTTTCAGGCACATCACATCACACAAAGTGTGACTTCCCGTGGTGGCAACGCTGTGCATCTTGTCATAGAAAGTGAAAGTGAAATCGCACATATAGTATATAAGTTGCTACACCCAGAAAAACAAGGTGGGTTCAACCTTACTGCTGGTGACCCCAATAACAGACATATGTTTACAGCAGATTGGCTCTAGTCTCAAAACCTATGGACCTGATGCTCCACTGATGACCATCACAAAAAAATCATCATCTGACATGCATTCCCTCTATGGCCTGGAGAAAGTAGTCAACATCATCCATATTATGCAACATCAAACTTCCACGTGGTACACATTTGTGGTACATTAGGTATCATTCACCTTATTTTGTACCAACATATTGAATTGTCCTTTTCTAAACTGCTTAATGACCTTAAAAATAGGTCAAGGTCATACAACATACATTTTGTATAACAAAATTTGATCATTGGCATAATGCATATTTGATGTAAATTTTGTGGTGCCATTTAATTTTATTAGCACAATAATGAATTTAATGTGTTTGATGCCTATGATGTTAGATCCAATAATTACCACCAGTGCTGCCACCATGACTCCTTATATGTCATAAACTTTTAAAACGCATTCCCTCCATGACCTTTAGAAGGAGGTCAAGTTCATCCAAATTATTCTGTACCAACCTTCTAAGGGGTCATGTACAAATAAAACCATTCCAAAATTCTGACAACCATCGGACAGGAAGATGGGGCCCTAGCTGCAAATCAGAGTGTCACCAAAGTTTTGAAAACATGCTATTGAGTGCCATCTTGAGTGTGTAGAGTGGTAAGTCACATCAAGAGAGTGTGAAAATAACACGGATAGTGGTGAAATTTCGCCTGTCATATGTACATTGTTTTTTTTTTTTTTTTTAAAGATTTTAAAAAGCTACAATAATTTTGTTGCATAGTGCTCTCAGTCCCTGAACTATTTCCCTGTTTGCGTCATTTTACCATCACGTTGTTTTGCAGTCCACATGAAACCTGGTACCTTGAGGGAACAGGTGACTGAGGTGTCAAATGCATAAATGGTTGACAAAATGTTGCATTTTTCAGTCCATACCATGATATTACCTTATAAAGATATCGACTTTCCTTGTTGTGATGTAGAATGTAACTTTTGTGGCATGTTTGAATACTTTGCTGGCTGAAAATTGACAAAACAATGCCAAAAGTGTGGCAAAATTGCACTCCTTTAATTGTGCCGTAGTCTGTTGTCTCAGATGAACATATACCATGTGTGGTACCATTTGGAAGCTCTGGATTTCTGCCAATCAGTTACATGATTTTCTATTGGCTACAAGTTGCTTCAATGTGGTTAACTTATTCTAGAAAGGTCATATTTCAAAGCGGTCAGTTGCTGTTTTTGACACCTCTTTCTATTGGCTTATGATGATGTAATGCAGATCATCATATGACTTTTTCAACAATTAGCTCTGATGTTTGATCACATGGGCCAATAGAAAAAGCGATTTTCAACTTCAGGTTTACATTATAGTATTATAATTACTACTTCCGCTCAGCTCCGTAATGGGAATCATGACGACTGTCTATGCAAAGGAACAGGAAAACAGGTAATTTCTGTGCAACTACAATGTGAAATTGTGATTTTTTTTTATCAGATTAGGATGCAGAAAGGTCCTATGAAAGGATTTGAAATGGTGACGAAAGTTATAGAAAGAAACTACCTAGAGGTTGGGTGCTGGTGACAGTAAAACCATGTTTATGCAGTTGACGTGCACAATGAAAGATTTATCTTTCCCAAATATTCCAGTTTTGACACAACAAATCTTACAGCTAATTGCAAATAACTTGCTAAATATGCATGATAATGAAATTTAAAGCACAGGAGCTCCATGATAAACAGCAATACTCATTACCAAAAGTACCAGAACCAAATGAGGTGTCATCTTTCTAAGGACTGTGCATGTAGCAGCAATCAGCGACAGTGGGCCTAATGATCTCTGCTTTTAGTTTGATGGCCGCCATTATAGCACTTCAAAGTTTAAGGGCTTTAACCTGTTTGTAAATGTCCACATGTTCTCATAGCCATTGCATGCTCCCCAATCGGTTTTTACTTTCAAGAAATGAAATACGTTTAAACCAATGTCCACAATGATATAAGTACAGATAGTGCTGCTCATAAGGGCAAGAAGAGTGGCAAGCTGTAACACTTTGATTTGGTATCTAAATTTCAAGAAATAGGTGATTTTGGACTGGGGGGGGGGGGGTAAATTTTATTCCAATGGATAATTGGAGTTTTGGAATGATTTTAATTGTACATGATCCCTAATTATGATACATATTTGTGGTATATTTTGTATCATTGGCCTAATCCTTTCTCAAAATACTGAATTTAGTATCCTTTGCAAAGTCCTTAATGGCCTTCAAAAATAAGTCAAGGTCATCCAAAATTTCACAAAATTTACAATTGGCCTATCACATATTTGGTGTAAATTTTTGTAGTTCTGTTTCAATTTATTTTGTTATCACAAAAATAAATCGAATGTATTTTTTATGCCTATGATTCATGTAGTTTCAACAATTATCACCAGTAGCGCCATGAGGATTCCACACCTCAAAGACTTTTGTCTGTATAATATCTGTATTGGAATATGGATGTGTGCCCACAAGTTCAGATGTAATGACCATCACAAGGAAATCCTTTCCTGAAATGTGTTTCCTCTGTGACCTTGAGAAAGTAGATCAAAGTCATCCATATTATGAAATATACAACTTTTATACATGATACACATTTGCTGTACATTTGGTGAAATTAGCCTCATAATTGCTCAGGATAATGAATTTCATACATTTTACCAAATAAAAAGTCATATTTTCCATTCACCTACAGGTGGTACCAGTCATATTATTCAGATTATAGATATCTTGATTGCCTCCAGAATATTTCAACCAAATTTCATAAGAATCCATTGAAAGAGAAACACACCAGAGTATTTTATTTTTGTCCCCTGTAGTACTCAATCCACTGGGTGGTGTTATCAAGAATGAAAGGAACCTAGATTTCATTCCTATACTATGTCCAAAAAAATTCAGGGGGCTATGACTAACTTAAAAATTGTTGACGCTATCATGTTGACAAGTAAATGTTTACAATGGATGGATATGAGCAATCACACACACACACACATATATGTAGGGGGCTATGGCTAACTTAAAAATTGAAGAGGCTATAATGTTGATGAGCAAATGTTTAGGGATGGATGGATATGAGTGATCTCACACATACACACACACACACACACACACACACACACACACACACACACACACACACACACACACACACACATTGTTTATCAAAAATATATCTGCAGCTCTTCCATATCATCAATACCCACAATTCATCAGCCAAGCTCTGTAATCCCCGTGTCCATTCCTTTTGCCTGCTTCTAAACTGAAATATGGACACGGAACCAATGAAGAATTTTTGTTTTATTTTCATTTATATCAAAACATGTTCAACATATAATCTTTTAAAAAGACCATGTCAGCTTGAAAGACAATGCATCTTCAGTGCACAACTGTCAGAACCTCTTTTGGAGCCTGAAACACCCAGATATGTATCGCTGACAGCAGAACTTCAAGCAAGAATAACGCTGCAGTATGGGTACAAGCTACTGACATGCCAAGCACACAGCCTCTTGGCACTGTATCATAAATCACCTGGATATAAAATTTCTCTGAAATTTACTCTCCTTTTTGCCTGAAATACTTTCCATGATGGAACCCTCAACTAATGCCCAGGTATCTTGCCGACCACTAACGGATGGCAGACTGCCTACCTATGATCAAAACAGGGACCAGAAAATTCAAGCCAGCAAACCATACACAACTATTAGCTAACTGACTTGAAATTATGCTTGATAGCTATCTCACAAGTTCTGCTTTTTCATAGATTGTTGAAAATGAAAGCACAGGGACCAGTGATCAGTTGCCAAGAACACCTCTGATTTGTTGTGCCATGTGTGTGGATTAAATGATAGAACAACTGACTTTGACTCTCCCAGCGGCTGTGGAAGGCTGGACTGGTCTCATTATTGGCATCTATTACCAGTAGGGAATGCACACAGCTGTGTGATGCCCTTGTATACAGTGAATCAGACACTCCTTGCATTAAACCATCCTTGATGTTTGTTTTAAAACCCACTAATTTATCCAAATATTTCCCCACATCTCCTCCATGTGGATGCTTTGCCATTAGCGAGTCTCTGCCCAGGTGGCTGGAAGTATGTAATGCATGGACTGCTTCTGTAGTTTGCTCACACTGAGCTACAGTTGCCTCACCACCGGTCTGACTCTACACTCAGTGCCTGTGAGGTGCACCTTGGTAAAGGTATTAGTCAGAGGCTGACTTAGCCACATAGCATCCTTGACAACCTCGACAACCTCGATTCTAGCCACCCTCATCCAGCTGTTGATTCCTTCCATGATGCATTTAGGTTGGTTTAAGAGTATCATCTGTTTTATATTGTTTATAACATTACCTTGCAAATTATGCTTCAACTGCACTCCAGGCAGCAACAGCATAACTGGCCTTCTAATGCAGAATTGCCAAGAAGGCTCCCTACCTTTTGCATCGTTCTACCAGAGGCTGTACCCCATGATAGTATGGTCATCATGACAGCCAGCACACATTATCAGTCCCCATGTACACCTATGGCAATATCATGTTTCCCCCTTGACCAGCTTACAGCAAAGTAGATGACATTTTAAAAGGTCACCTTGGCCTGCTTGCTAATGTCATTTTGGGTAATCCAGCCAGTCTGACTGACATTACAAATCACAGTATGTACAGGGTTGTTCATTGAATTGCAAGGAATAATACCCGAGTGTCACTACAGTTTGTCCAACATCAGTACCATTTATACCTTGCCATGCCCCCCCCCCCCCAAAAAAAAAAACAGTTCTATTTATGTGCCATAACAACTCACCCAATATCAGTGCCATTTATATGCCCACCCAACATCAGTGCTATTTACAGTGGTCCCCCTCTTATAAGCCCTCCCCCTCCCCCCTCCCCCCCCCCCCCGAAGATAGGCTACCCCCTCTATAAAGGCCACTTCTCCATGCAGCAAGTATGGCTGATTTCCATAATATACTCCCCCTCAAGACAGGCCACCCTCTTATAAGGCCACATATCTAGTGCGCTTGGGGTGGCCTTATAAGAGGGGGACCACTATATACGCCCAACAGCTCACCAAACATCAGTTCCATTTGTAGGCATACAGCCAAACCAACATCAGTGCCATTTATATGCCAAATGATCCACCCAACTCCAGTGCCATTAACCACCCTCAGCCTCACACTGTCACTACTCAATGAGCTGTCTGCAGATGATCTTGTGCCTCTACCAGCCACTCTATCTGTGTCTCTTGTAGGGAAGAGGAACAATAGAAAGTCAGTGTAAAACTCTGGTAGAGGGTGCTTCAGTCAGGAGAACTACATTTATATATTTCCATTACTTTCCACTGCAATTTGCAGCTTAAAAACTTAAAACATAAAATATCAAAGTTAAAGTTTATTAAAGGTTACTTCAAACATACAATCCAATGAGATACTGCAACTCTAGTCCACAAGAATTTTGGTATTGGGTTATATATTCAATTGATGCCCCCACAATCAATTGGATTCCATTTTCTGCCTCACAATCTGTTAGTGCCAGATTCATTCTTTCCTGGATTAGCATCTCATGATTATACAGGAATGAAATCCAGTATGAAAGGTATCTTCAAAGATAGTCCAGAGCTTGTGTTCTCATGTCAAGGTGCCATGAGGCCTATCAAGTAGCTTGTAAGTCTGGACGGAACCCAGCTACATGTATAACTGCCATGACTAGCACCTGTCAGGCATGCCCCAAGAAAGATGCCAAGGCACAATAAACTACAACTGGACACATCCGTTGACCAGGCAAGACTCAGGCCAGGTCCTGTAACCAATCAGCCAGCCACACAAGTCCAGTCAGGAAGCTTCACATAATGAGAGACCTGGCAACAGCTTGAGGAAAGGGTTAACGTGAATAACACAGTAATGCAGCATGTCACCTGTTGGTGGCACCTCAGGTAACTTCCCCCTGGTGTCCACCTGTTGCAGGTGGAGACACCTGGGGAATTAACAAAACCTTCTTCATTCATCAGTAGAAACTCTCATGTGATATAGGAAGCAGGTGCTGCCACCAAGTGGAATAGTGTATCTAACAATGCCTACTGAAAGAAGAATAGCAATCAAGGTTCATATAAATATGAACAACATCTATCTGATCTGTCATCTAAACACACTTTACAAAATACTCAGGATTGAACCTGCACCTCCTGGCATGCAGACAAGGCATTGACCACTTGGCCACTATGATATCTTGGGGTGGAGAGGGTTGAACCCAAAACTGTCATAAAGATGGGACTTTTGTGCTTCACATTTACTGAAAGAATATGCTGTACACTTGTGGAAGACATGGTGCTCACATTTATAGATGTTTAATGTTCTTCATATTTTGACCATTTCGATGCCAAATTGGAGACAGCTTTACATTAACCCCTTCAGTGCCAGATTAGAGACTGCTTTACATTAACCCCTTCAGTGCCAAATTGGAGACAGCTTTACATTAACCCCTTCAGTGCCAGATTAGAGACTGCTTTACATTAACCCCTTCAGTGCGAAATTGGAGACAGCTTTACATTAACCCCTTCAGTGCCAGATTGGAGACTGAGTCAACAGCTTTCCTCCACATGCAAAATGAACCCACACCACAGGAAGCCATTGATCTGGGTTATTCTTATTTTTCTAGAAATGTGTGCATGCAGCTACTTCCTACTGATTAGGTCTTTTTACGTGGAGTATTTGAATCTGGAAGTATTATAAGAATTCAAATTAGCATCATGACTTTTTGTATTTGGAAACGGTGGAGTTAAGTTTTATTGACAATAATTGCGTTTTGCATTGTTCCGACAGTACCGTGATCCATGAGCCCATGTATCCCATACAAAAAAAAAAATCTAATGAAAAATATCTGTAACAAAATAAAGTAATTTTGACTGCATGGTGGGAAGCCAATGCAGAAGCTGTGCATGTAGCACGGCATGTGATGTGGTGTAGACTACAAACATAAGTAAATCCTTCTTCAAGCAGAATGAAACCTGTTCCCACTGACCCATTTTACCACTACAGTAAGGTCTCTCTGCTCTTCAATGACTTAAAGCATCAGATTTAACCATTAGAAGATTACATTACTGACCAGTGTCACCAGCCTTGCTTGTTGTAGCCTGGGGACTAAGGGCCAAAGGTGGACAAAGGAAAGCTGTTGACTGACTACATGTTATCCTGGCAAGCCTGGCCTGTATTATCCTGGCAAGCCTGTCCTATGTTATCCTGGCGAGCCTGGCCTGCGTTATCCTGGCAAGCTGGCCTGTGTTATCCTGGCAAGCCTGTCTCTGTTATCCTGACAAGCCTGTCCTGTGTTATCCTGGCAAGCCTGGCCTGTGTTATCCTAGCAAGCCTGTCCAGAGTTATCCTGGCCAGCCTGTCCTGTGTTATCCTGGCAAGCCTGTCCGGCACCTCTCATCGAAAATATTTTGTGAAAGGACAACATTTAATAAAACAGATGAACTTACCAGTCAATGCAGACCAGTTTAACCCATGAAGCATAAACATGGCCTTACATCAGTACCATTAAGCCATAAAGCATTAATATGGCCTCACATCAGTACCATCAAGCCATAAAGCATTAACATGACCTTACATCAGTGCCATTAAGCCATAAAACATTATCATGACCTTACATCAGTGCCATCAAACCATAAAGCATTAACATGACCTTACATCAGTGCCATCAAAGCATAAAGCATTAACATGACCTTACATCAGTGCCATCAAACCATAAAGCATTAACATGGCCTCACATTAGTGCCATAAAGCATTAATATGGCCTCACATCAGTACCATCAAGCCATAAAGCATTAATATGGCCTCACATCAGGACCATCAAGCCGTAAAGCATTAACATGGCCTCACATAAGTGCCATCAAGCCATAAAGCATTAATATGGCCTCACATCAGGACCATCAAGCCATAAAGCATTAACATGGCCTCACATCAGGACCATCAAGCCATAAAGCATTAACATGGCCTCACAGCAGTGCCATCAAGCCATAAAGCATTAACATGGCCTCACAGCAGTGCCATCAAGCCTCTGATGAAACCCCCCAGCATCTTGCATACCTGACTACCTCAAACCCCCGAGCTGACATTGGTCTCTCAATAAATGTTGAACCAAGTTTCACTCTTATTCCATTACTCTCTATTGTGGGTGGATTTTAATAGCCTCAAATATGTTTTGCTTAACCACAGAAATCTACGTTTTGTTAATTTGCAGATGTAACAGCTAAATTATATCTTGTGTTTGCACAATGACCAGAAATAGTAACAAAATTGCCCTAATCATTCCATGCTAGAAGTGCACCTTCCATCCAGCTACAAAATCATGACTTAAACAAGCACGGAATACTAATTTGTGGTTAGTGGTTGTAGACATGATTGAAAGACAGGCATTTGATGTAGCTAATGGGTTGAGCTGCTTGACTGCATCAAAAGGTAGGCGCATGGAGGAGGTTTCATAATGAGTGCTGATGTACCCCACTACGCTACAGCAAATATGCGGCACACTACAACAAATCCCCGTCACACTGACAGCCATACTTCTGATACAGAACTCCTACTTTCTCATTTTCAAACTACATTTCATACCTACTTTTTTTCAATCTCGCGCACACATCATTTTACATGTAGCTCTTTGTTCAACACTGGACCAAGAAAGAAAGTAGAGTAAAATGATGTTTTTCATAAGGAAAAAAAGGTGGCCACATACAGCAGGTATCACTCTACATATATTTGGCGTTTTCGTAATGATTGGGAAAAATGTGAGGGCAGCTGGCGTGGTTGAAGGACTGTGATTTACATGTATTTGTCACTTGGTCAGAAAGTCTAAAACATGACATGTGATACATATGTATATGTATCATGTGTCATGTTTCACCTCTTCTGCCAAGAAAAAGTGGCCACATACAGCAGGCAACCTGTCACTACAGGTAAATTTACAAAGAAAGTGACTCCTATGTCCAAGCCTAGTGACCACAAGGCTATGCGGCTGCCCATGGCAGTGGTTGCATACAGCAGGTACCACTGTATACTTATATCAATACCAATGAACAACCCAGTGCAGTGGACAAGTTTCCTGTTTATGTAAAGAAAATCAAAAGGTCTTGCCTGCTGAGCATCTCGCTGCATCCTACCCAAAACCAGTCATTGTAGCCACAATGAGTCAATTTATTCAGACAACACAAGATCCTGACATTTTAAAAGTAGGTGACAATCATAATTGCAAGTAAATTGTTCTCGCTGTGAGTCATTTTGAGTGTTTTGAGTTTGTTCACTCACCATCAAATACAAACACAAAACAATACAACGAAAGAAATAACAAACAAATAAGAAATCACACAGGGGCCATGATAGCCCACAACATCTACCCACTTACTGTCCAGGGGGCTCTGATAAATGTACACAACTTTGGTTTTCCCATTTGTTATGCACCCAAAAAAAAAAAAAAAAATCAAAAAATTAAATATGCCCAGTACAGCATTTCAAAATACAATAGTAAACTAATGGAGTAGCGAATACTGCTGCCAGGAAATGTCAAGTTCATGACCAGCTTTATCCTAGGAGTAGGAATACAGCCAGTCTTGAAAGAGACATTTCCTGGCACCAATATTCGCTACAAGATTGGTTTTTCTTTAATCCAGATATTACAGCTGTATTCACTAAATAACTAAAGAATCAAAGGCAAGAATCACAAATGGCAATGGCATGCTCATTTTACTGCTACCACTGCACATTATTGTGCACTATTTTATTAAAAGTAGTTCCAAGAATTTACTAGGTGGTTATGGATTTTTACTAAGAGGATATGGATAGGGTTATATTTTTCACAGAAAAAATAATTATTTGTCATTGTGCAATGTTTCTATGCTCGCTTTAAAAAAAAAAAAAGTCCAACAGTGATGGTTACAGAGGTGACTACAAACCACATAGACTGAATAGGTCTATTAAAGCTAAAGCTTTTTTTCAGGTTGTGTACTGGTTATTATTGCATGTGTGACATTTGCTGTTTTTGTGACGATTGTGAACTGGTTGAGCTGCAGAGCTGATGGAGTATCTAGAAACATCAACAAACAAAAGTAAAAATCCTTCGCCAAGGAGACAGTCAACAATCACTTGTCCTGAAAATGGTTTGTTGTCTACCAGATTGTTTATTTTGACAAGAAACGGCCCATTAATATATTTTTGACAAACTGTATAGCTATTTTAAACATTACTGGAAGAGGCATTTTTCCATTATGCATCACCACGCAGGCAGATAATTTTTTTCTTATTCATACTTAATATTTTTCCCTTCATTTAAGGCTGAAAGTTAGGCAGATTCTGGAGGATTCAGGCCTAAAATAATCAAACAATGAAATTCATGACATGTTTTCTTACTTATACTATTCAAAGTAAGACTCCCGTACAAAACATGGACCAAGGGATTGAGACCGTAAGAAAATCAAGGTTCGTGTGAGAAACTAAATCTGGGCCAATGAAACTGAACTGGGCGTCGCCAAACCAGGAGCTGGGAGCAGCATCCAGCACACAAGATTCACTTTTAAAACAACAGAGAGACAACATAAATACCTTTTACAAGATAAATATATGTCTCCCTAATTTAGATGCCCACAAGGTCAGTAATGACATTTTAATGACAATTGGAAGCATTTATTCAGGATGATTCTTAAAACACTGTATGTGTGGATGCACTGTAAATTCATCTATTTTTGCACTGTATGTGTGGATGCACTGTAAATTCATCTATTTTTGCACTGTATGTGTGGATGCACTCATCTATTTTTGCTATATTCTTATTCTGCTGCTGGTGCAAGACTGTTAAACTTAAAGAAAAATGAAATATTATTTTAACATAGGGTTCGTACGAACTTTGTTCAAAATAGCAAAATTAAAAATTCTGTTTCATGCCTTAAATGTAAAAACTATGCACATTTTGTAAAGATGACGATGCGTACATTTAATATACAATATTCACTGCAACTAGTACCAACTGAACTCTTTTTGGTGTGTGCATGTGTACAATAACTTTGCCTGTACAGTTCTGACATGTGACGCTCCATGCTAGCATTAGCCTGGAAAGTGACCCACATATAATTTCTGTTCCCGTTATCTTGAAATGTCACTGTTTTTAATATCATCCAAATGTTATTTCTGTTATCCTAGAAATACCAGAGTCTAAAATAGCCATATTTCCTGTTATCAAATATTCATGTGCATGTAATCATTTCTGTCATTATAACTGGTAACCTGTTCAGGTGGTATACATGTACATGGATTTCACTGTCCCATTTGCTTTCTGTTGAAATATGATTTAGTATTACACACTGGTTTTACAGACAAGCTATTTATCAACAAGTCATGTCCACCTACCCTATGTAGGCTTATACCACATGTTTAACTTTTCCCTGTTAAACTGACCAAAAACAGCTGGTGATCAAATGTTGTCTGCTTCAGCGTTTTCAACTAATGTCAACAGTAATGAAAACAATTTGACTGAGAATTATAGATGAGACCCATCATCATACCATGCCCCAAGTCAACAGCTTTCCTTGGCATGGGTTTCTCACTAAGTACCTAGCCCATGGCAAGGAAAGCTGTTGACTCACTCTTAATTCAAGGGGGACTTCCTGATAGTCCAAAATACACACTAACAGTCCAACCAATACACACTGCCTGACTGTCCAACCAATACACACTGCCCAACAGTCCAACCAATACATACTGCCTAATAGTCCAACCAATACACACTGCCTGACAGTCGAACCAATACACACTGCCTGACAGTCCAATACACATTGCCTAACAGTCCAACCAATACACACTGCCTGACAGCCTGATACACACTGCCTAACAGTCCAACCAATACACACTGCCTGGGAGTCCAACCAATACATACTGCCTAACAGTCCAATACACACTGCCTAACAGTCCAACCAATACACACTGCCTGACAGTCTAACCAATACATACTGCCTAACAGTCCAATATACACTGCCTAACAGTCCAATATACACTGCCTAACAGTCCAACCAACACACACTGCCTAACAGTCCAACCAATACACACTGCCTGACAGTCCAATACACACTGCCTAACAGTCCAACCAATACACACTGCCTTGGAGTCCAACCAATACATACTGCCTAACAGTCCAATACACACTGCCTGGCAGTCCAACCAATACACTGCTTAACAGTCCAACCAATACACATTGCCTGACAGTCCACTCTGCACAACTCTCCCATGTGCCAATACACACCGTCTAATCAGTATAATCTATCAATATACACTACCTGACAATCCAATCAGCCATTATAATACACATTACCTAACAGCCACATCTGTGAATACACATTGCCTAACAACCCCATCAAGCAATGACAGCCCTGGCTGAACTGTGAGCCGCAGAGTACGAGGGACTGGCAATCCAATGTGAAGCAGAATTGTCCCAGATCTTCCTGTCCACCAAAGCCAAAGGCGTCATTTGCTTTATTATCTTGGAAGACAATAAATTATCATAACATCAAAACCAAAATTTGTATGTGATCTGGCATAGCAAGCCTTCCTCTGTGGGCCATCTTGCCTTGTGTGCATTGTCTGCTTGGCACATGTGACGTAATATCCAGGTTTCTATTTGCCTAGTTCCCATACCAATCAGATTTGCAGCGCCATCTACCAGGACTGGGAGGGCAACGGTACTTTCACAGGAAGAGAAAAAATGTCTCATGCCTGACAAACCAATCAGGAGGGGGATTTCCCTCTGATTACCAACATTGCTATTCAAACAATCCAGTCACGTAATACACAATGCATCAGTACCTCTCCCAGTACACACTGCCAACATTGCTGTTCAAACAATCCAGTCACGTAATACACAATGCATCAGTACCTCTCCCAGTACACATTGCCAACATTGCTGTTCAAACAATCCAGTCACGTAATACACAATGCATCAGTACCTCTCCCAGTACACATTGCCAACATTGCTGTTCAAACAATCCAGTCAGGTAATGATTAATAATACTAATTTCCTGCCATAAAGCACGGGTTTGACGCCTGATGATCACCAGGATGTGGAGGGTGGGGTGGGGTGGGGTGGGGGGGTTCACATCACTGTCACAGACAGGGCCATATGTTCATTTCTGACAAATTTAAATTCACAAGTGACAAACTGGTATTCATCTAGTACTTCCTGAGCCATATATAAGAAAAAATTCCAGCTGCCTTCAATAAGCATTCTTTACTTCCAAAATATTAATTTCCTGCCATAAAGCACGGGTTTGATGCCTGATGATCACGGGGACGTGGGGGTCACATCACTGTCACAGACAGGACCATATGTTCATTTCTGACAAATTTTAATTCACAAGTGACAAACTGGTATTCATCTAGTACTTCCCGAGCCATATATAAGAAAAAATTTCAGCAGCCGTTAATAAGTATTCTTTATTCCCAAAATATTAGTAATATCCCACTTGTCCCTAGAGGTACTGAGCCCGATCTCGCAAAGTGAGACCAGGCAATCAGCTGTGCAGTTGTGGCAGGAAATTAATATCCATGTTTTGTATTGCCCAAGAGTCTACTCTGATAGTCACATTGCCTAACAGTCTAATTTGCTGGTACACACTGCCTAACAGTCTACTCTGCTAGTCACACTGCCTAACAGCCTAATCTGCTAGTCACACTGCCTAACATTGCAATCTGCCAGTCATACTGCCTTACAGCCTAATCTGCCAGTCATACTGCCTAACAGCCTAATCTGCTAGTCACACTGCCTAACAGCCTAATCTGCTAGTACATACTGCCTAACAGCCTAATCTGCTAGTCACACTGCCTAACAGCCTAATCTGCCAGTCATACTGCCTAACAGCCTAATCTGCTAGTCACACTGCCTAACAGCCTAATCTGCCAGTCATACTGCCTAACAGCCTAATCTGCTAGTACATACTGCCTAACAGCCTAATCTGCCAGTCATACTGCCTAACAGCCTAATCTGCTAGTACATACTGCCTAACATTGCAATCTGCCCTTATATACTGGCCATCAGTCTAATCTGCCAGAACACACTGCCTAAAGTCCAGTGTACCAGTATAATGCCTGGCAATTCAGTTTGCCACGTCACATTGCCCAACAGTTCAGTCTACCACGACATATGTACATTGCCTGACAGTACCAGCCTAGTGATACACATTATAGCAGTCTAGTCTGCCAGTAAGCTTGATCTAACAGACCAGTCTGTCAGATACACTCTGCCACTTCACAGTGCCTAACACTCAAACAATTTAGGGGTTTAAAGTTTATTTTGTGAAACACTTGCAGAGATCCAACAAATTCAAAACCCTTTCCATCACTTTAGATGTCAACAGTGTACAATTTCACTGTACATGTTTCCCTATCTATAAATTCCAAGACCGAGTACCTTTACATTACCGGTATACCAAACACTTTGAGTTCTAGTTCTTATACGGTACTTGTGAATGTACTTGCCGCATGCTCAGAAAAATTCCATTTTCATGAAAAAAAAGTATTTGTCTGTCAAGTTTTGTTACTTTTTAATCACAAACATACAACAATGGTTATAAATGAAGCAAACAGTACTGACTAAGTACCAGTCAAATGGAAAAAGTGAGTCCAGCAGGACTGCTTTTATATGAAAATTATGATCACATATCCGATATGCATGCTTGCTTTGAAACCGTAAACACCCAATATATCTTTAAGTTTTTTTACTCTTGTCATTCTACGTTTATAACTTGCCTTACGTCACAACTGTTTGTGTATTTCATATATTTTTATCATACACGAGCTATTTTCAGCATATCAATGCTCTATTCTACATCCAGGTGAAAGAATATGACAATTATAGCCTGAATGTTTCCATGACAACCATGTAACTAGCATACTTCTATACAGTGATCACAAACAAGAGTAGTTTGCCTAAACACGCCATCTTCTTTTTTTAACAATCTTGGCATTTTGAGAGTAATAAAAAGGAGGCCTAGCTAATGGGAAATGAAGGTAAACGTAAGTGAAGAGGTATACCTGGTCTACGTATAGCCAGGCACCACCCTACACCTGAGGCTGGCTCTATATGCTCTCTTCCCATACACAACTTTTGTCATTTTGACGGAGAGCTGTACTTAGTCTCCTGCACACAGGATTGTTGGAACTGCTACTGGCATCTGTTGACTTCAGACACTTGCTGTGTATTACAATAGGGGCTCAGTCTGGTTGCTGGTGTTACAGTGCTATACTCCCGCGACGTAAACACCAGCAGGATGGACGTCTATTTATTTACCATCTGCAACACACACAGTGGTAAGAATGGCTGGCTTACTTCTGCCTTTCATTTGTTTCTATGTATAACTCTTATTTTCTTCCTATCTGTATATCTGTGAGTCATTGATGACAGTCAGGTGCCTCACTTACCTGTACAGCTGCCACGATCATTCAGCGCATACAAACACAACTTTTAATTAACTTTTTTGGTATTGTATTTTTTTTCCCAGAAACACGCTACTTTTGACAAGTGTCTGTATATGAACATTTACATGTACATTTACATGTACATAGTCAGATATCCAGATATTAAATGTGATAGCGCAAATGGTAGCAGCAAAATAATATTAATGAGGACAGCTTCTCCTTTCAACTCTGCCAACTCATCCATCATCTTTAGTTCTAAACTGTTGATCTACTAATATACCTGTCAAAATCTGTGATGATGTTCTATTTGCAAAAACATGATGTTACATCATGAGATTTTAGTGCAGTTGATTGAATATGTAAAAATGCAACACATGTACCTATCTCATCAATCAGCTCCAAAGACTCTATTTTTGTCCATGACTTCTTTCTAGGGGTACCTGTGTTGTGCAGATTATGCATTTTGTTTTCCATTTTACAGTTATAGATAAACTAGACCATGTTTCCTGCACTATTTTTACTGCTTGAGTATCACAAATTTAACCCTTTTCTTGGTTTGTTTTATGTATTGTTGGATGTTTTACTCTTTCTTCTCTAATGTGTTGATTTTTATGTCATACACCACAGCTTGACTGACATGGACTGATACGTAACAACACACACTGTACACCCGCCAAGCACAAAAGGTTTCCCACAAGGAACTTTGTTCCTGTTAAGTATAGTACAGTAGCCACACAAACTTTAGGAAGGAGAATTATAAATGTTTTTAAATTCAGATATTGGCACCTTTTTTTCTATGTGACTTTTAACAAGCCCTATTGAATCACACTGAGATTAAATATGTATGGAACATATCCAGACCAAATTAACCCCTGGTGACATGAAACGCAGTGTGGTAGCCTCCATACTTTGTCTAGGCTGACACCCTTAGCTCCCTGCGAGTAGCAATCCCTGTAAAGAAACATGGTTTCACTCCAGAGGTTACAGAATCTTAAAAATCTGATTCCAGATATTATTGTAACATTAGACTTCAGTTGACTAAACTCACATCTTTCATATGCCTAGCACCTGACAGTACTGCCATAGAATTAAATTAATAGCATTTAATTTCCCATTTATCTCATATAAACACAACATTTAATCAGCTTTTTGAGCGGTATTATAGTATTTTTGTACATGTGTGTGGGGTTGTTTTTGTTTTTGTTTTTGTTTTTTGTTTTTTTTTGGGGGGGGGGGGCTGCTACTTTTGACAAGTATCTGCCATGTACATATAATATACTCAAATGTCCAGGTATTAAAAGTGATAGCACAAATGGTACAATGTATCAGCAAACTAATACCTAGAAACAAAGATATTCATTTGCTTCAAAAGCAAATGCGTGTGCTTTCAAAGCTGAATGGAATGCTGAGTTAGCACAAAATTGAAGGTATGATAGACATATCTACCTCATTTAAGTTGGTCAAGTGTCCCTAATTAGCATAAATTACAATTCTACATCTTTTGTTTCTGGTCCATTGGATGCACTCAGAGCACAAACCTATAAACTAAAGTTGAATGGTACCTCTGCCTGTAATAGTTTTAAAGATATTAAAGATTCAAACTTTAAGATGGCCCTAATTTGTATTATTTTGAACATGTTGACCATTCCAAACTAGGTGCTTAACTTCACAGTAATATCAATTACTGTTCAAAATTTAGTATTGATGGTATGGTGTCTGAGAAAAACTGTCTGTGGAGTCAAGAAAGAAACAAGACATGTTTCTAAAACATGGGTGCCCCCCTCCCTACCATCATTATGTTCACACTCATTACCCTGTTGATAGTACCAAATCAGCCACTTGAGACCTTGGGAAGTGGATGCAGCAACCAATACACTAAAACAGCATTGGGACCTTGGAAATTAGGTCAAGGTCACCCTTCTTTGAAGCTGACCTAGCCCCAACAGAAAACTATAAATGTCTGCAAAACAAAAGCTCTGGCTCAAAAAATTCTGCAGATATTCAGCAGAAACCAAATTCAGTAATGTGGCTTTGTGACCTCGGGAATTACTCAAGGTCACCCATTTCAGAATTTGACCTAGCTCTTATAGAAGGCTATATTCCTGTGCAATATGAAAGCTTATTCACTAAAGTGACCTTCTGACCTTTGAATTTAGGTCAAGATAACCCACCTTTGAACTTGACTTAGCCCTGGATAAGGACTATAACTCTGTGCAATATACAGGTCCTATCATAAAATCTTCTCTAGTTATCGTGCAGAAAACAAACTTACTATAGTACCTCCTTGACCTTAGAAATAGGGTCAAGGTCAACCACCTTCAAAATGCACATAGTCCTTAGGAGTATATACCTGGGCACTATCAAAATCCTATCTCAAAAACTTCTTAAATTATATATGGTGCAGAAACCAGTCTCCCAATCGGCCAACTGACCTGGTGACCTTGGGAATTTGGTCAAGGTCATCCATCTTCTAAGCTGACCAGGCCCTAATTGAGGAACATTACCATGTGAAACATTGAAGTCATAACTTACATTCTGAGTTACAATGCAGAAACCATGTTCACCAAAGTGACCTTGTGACCTTTGAACTGAGATCAAGGTCACCCATCTTCGAACTTAACCTAGCCATGGATAAGGATTGTATTCCTGCCCAATATACAGGTCCTATCATAAAAACTTTTCTAGTTATCGTACGGAAACCAAAACTTGCTACAGTACCTTCATGACTTGGAAATAGGGTCAAGGTCAACCACCTACACACTTTACCTGGGGGTATGAATACACCATTGCGGCCAATCAGGTGCAGGTTACCGCACTAAATAGTTCTTGGTTGTCTTGTGCTGACACCTTTGGGGGCCATTTACCTGTAATTAACCCACTGTTTCAGCTAGACTATTACATGAACTTATCAGCCTGTCTGTGTTGTATGGTTTGACAGATATTTTTTCCATGATGAGTTTTATAAACAGAGGGCAAAGCACATATTCATACACAGTGACGTAATGCTGGCAAGCCGTGCTCAGAGCACGTGTTTCCTGGCTATGACAGGTAAACACTGGCAAAACTTTTGATTCTATCTATAGACTCACCTTTTTTATCTTGAATGTTTTCAATGAGAGGTGTCTGCACAACACCAACTGCATACTTTATTTTAAAAAGTGACGCAACAAAAGTTATAAGCCTTTATGCTAATATGAGAATATACAGTAAATATAATGGTGGTTTTATCCCTAGGCCTTATACTGGAGTATGTACCTGGCCACTTTCAAAGTCTTATCTCAAAAACTTCTTGAGTTATAGTACAGAAACCACAGTCTTTTTACCGACCGACATGAGCAAAGCTATATGCCCCGCCTTCTTCAAAGGGGGGCATAATACAGAATTCTTGGAAAAACAATAAATCTGTTTTAGCACACAGACATCATTAAAGCAATAGGTAGTAGACCACAGTTGTGATTGGCTAGTTGCTTATCCCAACGAAGATAGTCTGTAGTTGTGAAAATCTTGTATTTTCAGCATGCTGTAGCTGTTTTTAAATAAGTTTGCTGAGTCAGGTTCCTTGCAGTTCACAGTTACTGCATTGCTGGTCATGTTGGTGCACTGTCTGATAGGACAGGTGAGAACTATATGCTGACGAAATACAACAATATGACCCTGGACAATTCATACACCTGTATAAAGCTTGCATCCAGGTGATGTTTCAAATTTCAATCATAAAAAAAATTTGGAGCTGGGATTTATATTGAGTATTAAAAATCACCCATGTTTTGCAACATTTTTATGTGTTAAATGCTGTTCACCAAATTTCAAAATTTGAATTTGCTGATTGTTTAGCCTCAAAAAGGCTAGTATGTAAAATAGAAGGATTTATGACTGTAGTCTAGCTACTGCCCAATAGGGCGTGTTCTGGCACTTTGAGTACATACATTTTTTTATTTTCAATACTGCCCACCTGTCAGCTCCAAGTCTGGGAGGTAAGAGGGCAATATATCAGGGCAGAGTAATTCTGAATTGTTGAAGACAAATAATTGGCAAAATTTTAATAATGCCAGACAGCTAACACAGCCACACCATGAGGATAAGCCACAGAGTGCACTGCACTGTATCCCATTATGAGAGTACATGTATCTATTACGAGAGAAATATCACATCCTATATTAAAATAGCCCCCATTCATATGCAGAGTTGCTTTGAAAAATCATGCAAAAGTTGCTGTTATCAAATATGTGACTGAAGCCAAAGTGATGCAGGAATACTAGAAAAAAAAAGTATCTTCTGTCAGTAGAGCTGTACAAATCTTAAGTAACTCTCTTTTATTTTTATTTTTTCTGAGGTGAGCTGTTTAGTCTATTGGCATATTATTTTGATATAACACAATCAATTTATATCCATAAATATGGATAATAGCACTAATGAACTGCAGATTTCATAACTTTTACCAAAATACTGCATGTTAATTATGTTTAGCAACACAGTTGAATTTAGATATACAACCACATATAATTACATGACTTTCATAAAGTGACACAAGCTATAACAAGTTAGCTGCCATTAAACAATTGCCTAAAAACACTTAAGCCTGATAATTAGATGCTTATCAAATTTAAAATCAGAGCTCATGTAAATAAAAGTATGCATTTATGATGTTGGATTGGCTGTAGAAACTTTTGTCATTTTCTTTCTAATATGTGCATATACACCAACAATTTGAAAGACCCAGTCAGCCGAAGGTCACAGTTACCCAGCAACCCATTTCTGCCTCATGCCACATACTTTAGGACCCTTGTGTGTCAAGTTTCATGTAAATGTGTTAATTACGCACAAAAAAGTTAAAGCCCAGACATGACAGATGAACAGAAAGACATACACAAAGGCAAGGTGACAACAATACTCACTCGATCTGTTGATAGGACCAGCCCATTAAAAACACTGACAGATTTATGGAAAATGGTGTTTCCCTCACCCATACATGGAACCAGATTGATAAGGAGAGAGATGGCAAATTAGAGTAGATTAGTCAACAGAGATAACATTAATTATCCAAAAAGAAATTAAATACATAATTAAATGCTAATTTTTTGTAACACTTGTCCTGCTATTTGGACAATTTTTTGAGTTGTATGAAGACTTTAAAGTACTTCAAGAACTTAAGTTTCCAGATTGTGGTATTCAGTAGAGACTGGTACTGCCAGACAAATTAAAGGAACTTTTTTACGTTTTATTAACAAAAAAAAAAAAAAGATGAAATTGAAAAATTTAGCTTTGCAGGAGTTATCCCAAATATGTTTTGCCATTATAGGACAAAAAAGGCTTGGTTCTGGTTTGATGTCAGGCCTCATGCCCTCCACATGACAGTATTGTGTGGCTTTACTGTGTGCTCTCCCATACACGAAAATATCTCAAACTGCAATCTTAAATCAACAGGTATTGGCTTGCTTGTTTTTGTTACTGTGGTTTGGTTTGAATTTTGGTCACATACATGGGTCAGTTAGGAAGATGTTTTTAGGTCTGTGTCCCATCAATTGCTGGGGAGTAAAATACATGGTCTTATTATCTGTCTCCACAAAGTATCTGACTTCTTGCTAGCAGACATGTGTGTTCAATCTTGTCTTGTCCTACTCATTTTTTTCCAACAAGATGGATTTGATAAGGGCATTATCTATACTATTTATTTAATCTAGAGCATATGTCTAAATCATGCCCCTGCCCCCCCCCCCCCCGACAGGTGAACCTGTTGTGACGGCATGGACTTCTAATGGAGATCAAGAATTTTTCAATTTTTCCACTGAATTGTTTCTGCATTGTCACACTGCAGCTTGCCCATCATGTGGAATACAGTGGATAGCCAATGCTACCCACACCGTCCATACAGTACTCTATCCTTCCCTGGACAGACAGGGGTGGAGTCCACAATTTCTGGGGTGTGGTCTGGATGCAACCCACACCAGGGAAAGCCAATGATAGTTGCATGAAGTCCTCATAAATCTATTCTAACAATTCCCACTCAAAATATTTCACCTGAATAACAAAGTATTAACTATCACACAGATGAGATTTATATCTGGTCAAGTTAGGCAATTTCATGTTGAAAGCAGCTACCTTGAAGCACTGTCCATCAAGGGAAGGTTCCTATTGTGAATGTTATCTCATATCAATAGTAATTGTAAACACCGAGTGATTAAAATAGTCCCTCCCATAGTGACAACAAAGGGAACTACTTTCTCTTCAAGATAAAATCAAAGTACCAGTAAGCACACCCGGGGCTAATTACTCACCTTTTCAGATAAATTAGCATAAACAAACACCTATGGATACCTATAAGATTATACCCAACCATGGTTTTTCCCTCAAATCCTGGGTTAGAGCCCAGTCAATCTTTCAAGCATATAGAATTACTCATGTTGAGTGGAAATGGTTAAAAAAAAAGGCGAGAAAAAAGAGAAGATATTTGAATTCATTTACTTTTTTACCAATCCTTGGAAATACAGAATTTGTTTACTGTAAGCAGAACACATTGAATCCATAGATTGGTGGGCAGCACTCCACTCTCTGGATCCAGTGATGTATATTAGTTGTAACCTGTATACTCCACGGCAGGGTGGCAGGCATGCTTGCAAACCATTGAGTCAGCAAGATCATTCACATCTAATTGGTTGACTGCAGTAGAACAACTGCACAACTTACCAAGATATGCTCAAAATTCTTCCAACTTGTACCCTGCACCAAATATGATCTGCTAGGGTGAACACATGTAGGTGTAGATTACTACCCCCTGAGAAATGTTGAACGTCACCAGGGGTGGACTAATACCTTCCAAGCATCTTAGTGAATGCTACCATGACCCCTAGGGCCATAGTTCAGTCTTCCTTCTCCCCTCTTCTGGTCTCCAGATAATTTTAGGGAATACAATTTCCTGAGCCCAATCTGCATGTTGAAATGATCAAGCGCGTTCAGGGCTATGTGTGGGTATTATTTTCCAGTTACTGTTTTTCCTGCTGTTTCTGTTGGTGTTTATTTTTGTATTCTTCATTTACATAAACTTTTCATCAAGCTTCATTTTGCATACTTTTAAGTTATCATCTAAGGTTATGTTAGTAAATTCAAACAGATTTTTT
Source organism: Hermodice carunculata (assembly GCA_964020975.1). NCBI lineage: Eukaryota > Metazoa > Annelida > Polychaeta > Eunicida > Amphinomidae > Hermodice > Hermodice carunculata. The sequence goes on along the minus strand of OZ026612.1, from coordinate 134,948,776 downwards.
CCAATAATTAGTGATACATATTTAACTCTTTAAGCATACTCTTGTGCAAGTAAAGAACATCCTGATGCCCCCTACCTGTTGGGTTTTTTTTATTTGTGCTATATACTGATAGGCTTACTTCATGAGCGCTGCTTCCCCTGGTCTAGCAAGCTGTTTGTGTACACTTTGTGGGTTTTGATATGTCCATGTAGATGCAGCGTGCAACACAGACCATGACTGACACTGTATAGGGCCATGTACTAAATAACTGACAAGTCACACCAGAGTATAGACCGAAACTGTACTGAGGAATATATTGAATACACTGAGAAACCATGCCTGTGAACATGGTGTTTTGACTGAAACTGTACGGAGGAATATATTAAATAAACTGAGAAGTCATACCTGTATATATAGACTGAAACTGTGCTGAGGAATATACTGAATACGCTGAGAAGTCACTCTGTGATTAAGGTTGGTTAAATAGACAAGGTCACAATTGTGCTACACTGAAAATTACTCTTTTAATTCCATGGTGAAGAATGTTGTCCAACTGATGGCTCAATCAACATTATAATTCACCTCATACCCAAGAAAATAGCTAAATCACTGTACAAATTATTGAGGTATTGCCAAAAGAACTGTGTTGGCCAAATTATATTGATTGATAACCGAGACATACTTGACACATCAAATTTTGTAACTTGGTTCCCAACCTGATTGCTCTACCACACACTCCTCTGTTGTATCAGAATGCATTCTTATTATTACTTAATTATTGCCAACAAAGAGGTTGATGTCCATTTGGTGTTTTAGATGCGATTCATTCAAGCCTTTAACAGAGTCAAGTATGTCAAGTTATTGTCACTACTGCTGAAGAGAAGAGAGGCTTGTGTCCACTTATATGTTGTTTATAGTTGAATATGTATGTGAACCAAAAGTGAGAGTAGTCCTTGGTAATTCTACGTTTATGCTATTTACTTGTTCAAATGGTGTAAAACAAGGTGGCAGGCTTTCACTGATCCTATTCAGTGGGTATATTCACAAACTTATTTCAAAATTAAGAGTACATGTACCTGGATTTGGATATTACTAGTACACAGGAAACAGATTTGTCAGGACAGCTGCATATGCAGATGATGTAACTCTCACAATTCGCACTCCCAGAACGAAGACTAGGTTGCTAACTATTTGTTCCATTTTCTCTGAGGAATACAATGTGCTGTTCAATCTGAATAAGTCAAAAGTGATGTTTTTCAGCCAATTGAATGGTTCATGTACATCCAAATTATACATGAATATCATACAGATTCAAAAATGTACTTCCCACAAATATTTAGGACCAAATATTGGCAAACATGTTCACACTGCAAACATCCCAGAGCTTAGTCCAAGATTTAGCTTCGAAGTTAACTTGATTAATTCCCATTTTAGGCACAAGTATTCCATGACCAAATATTAATGAAGACTTTCTGTATGTCCCTTGCATGGTAGCCACTTATGGCAAGTCAAAGGGTTGAAATTTTCTTCACTGCTTAGCACAAAGACTTAATTGGAAACTTACACACAAGTCACGTTACCTCTCTGCATTTATTTTGTGATTCACTTCAATACTGAATGCCAACTTCACAAAAGGGGTCTCAAATTCTTCATCAAACTGTACCATAGTAATAAAGAGACTATCAATGACTATTCTTGCCAGAATCAAACTGTACCATAGTAATAAAGAGACTATCATTGACTATTCTTGCCAGAATCAAACTGTACCATAGTAATAAAGAGACTATCATTGACTATTCTTGCCAGAATCACATCCCACAGCAGCAGATCCACAGTATGTCACTCTTTAAATTCTGTACATGTATTGTCCAAACACCAATATCACAAGTGTGACTTTCCTTACTATGCCTTTCTAGATCTGATCAGCAGCATATATTTGACACAAAGTTATGGTGAGTTGTGCGTAGCTGCACTGACAAGAGAACTGACAGGGAGTTGCATTGTCTGCTCACTCACCCCAAATGCACTGTAGCAATAGAATATTTACATACTTTTTGAGGTCCATGTGACCATTATTCTACTGGGACACTTGATGTGGATTTCATAAAGTGTATTAGCATATGGATGTAAAGGTATGAATAAAGATGTGATAATACATAGACTAAATTCTGGTGTATACATGTGAACAGCATAACATTATGATTGGAGCCTTTTCACTTCTGTGTAACAAAATGTGGTACAGGTTAAAAACCAACTTTTAATGCAGCTGTTACATAAATAAACCACACAGCTCATAAGAAGCCCCAGCATAATTTGAATTGATGTGCCAATATCATCATGTTGCTTCACAATTCAAATTATGGAACGTGTCATATTCATGTTTGTCGCCCACCTGGGCACATCACGTTTGACTGAGAATAAACAGATGCATACATGTACATCTGCGCATTGCATTAGGTAGGATTTGGGTATCAAGGTGCACAAAGTCCCTTTTTATCATGTCTGCCATTATACTGGGTGTGCATCTCCTATTTACTCCAGTCAAATTTGTTCAAATCTGGGTGTGTTTTTAAAATTGGGTGTGGAAAATACCCCTGCATACCTGGCTAGTTAATACCCTGCATTTGTGCATCTAGACAAGTTAAAATCCATTGTATCAATATTTTCTATGAATAACAAGTTGCAGTCGATATACATTTTGAAAGTTTTAACTGTCTCAATTTCCATGATGATACTTCTTGAACAGAAAAAAAAGGGATTTTAAATCAGGTAATCACCTCAGAATGACATCATTCATAGAGAAAACAATAAGCCTCAGCCTAATGGTCTTGCCATCATTATTTACTATGAATGATACATTCCTTGGTAATTAACCTATAGAGAACATTAACTTGGACTCTAGCAATGAGTACATGATCTATTTCAAGCTTTGCCCTACATAATTGACTATGATATTTATAAGCAAATCACATCATGTCACTGTTGCACTTTATCAACATGGGGTATTAATCAATTTATCTTAGCAATGTGAGCATATTCTTTGACTACCGGTACCCCACTTGTTACTGTATGGACAAACATACAAAATATGTGTTTTCAGGAATGGATAAACAGAATCGACAATATTTTGCCAGGTACCATTTCCACAAGAACACATACAGACAGTGTTTTACTGTAATGGGGCATCAAAATCCAAAGAAATATACCGAGACAGCTTTTCACTGATATGGATTATATCATAACAGTGTTTCACTGTAACAGTAGCATGTACACATCCATGTATGTATATAAATGTAACAGTGTTTCACTGTGAATCTACACGCAGTAATAGATCTTCCAGTAATTCTGGTGAATATAACCTGCCCATGCAACACTGTTTTGACTTTTATCTTAAAGAGCCACATGCTCTGGTATCTCACAGAGTCTGGTATATATTGTCCCTGTCCATAGCGGTCACTGCCTTCCTCCACAGCATTAAATATACACAAGCCCTAATTTATTTATTTATTTTGTTTGAATTTGCATTTCTATCTGTATCAAATCAAGTTCAAAAGACTATTTTTTTTTTTTTTACTTTTAAATGACCATGCCAGCCTGAAAGAAAGATAATACACATGTACTGGGTCTTCAGTGAGTAAGTGTCAAAACATGTCCAGACCATGGGATTGCTGGACATGTCTCGCCTGACACCAGCATTACTGAGTATTCTCAGGTATTGCTGATAGCAGCTTCTTGCCTCAGCATACTATTTAAGCAAGATAACTGACATGAAAAATATAGAAATTTAAAATGGTACTGAAGTAGCATATAAACTATAAATATATAGGCACAGGTTTGTAATTATTATTGATTGCCATGTCTGCAATCAATATCTAATTTGGTATTTCTGCCAATGTATATTTTGTTTCCAACCATACCTCGTACTTCTGAACAGTTATTATATGTGACGATTTTCACCCTTACTTTTGTGAGTTATATGCTACAGTAGTGAGTTATATGCTACAGTACTGAGTTATATGCTACAGTACTGATTTATATGCTACAGTACTGAGTTGTATGCTACAGTAGTGAGTTATATGCTACAGTACTGAGTTATATGCTACAGTAGTGATTTTACTTGTGCTGTGCTTTTGTCTTTCTATTCATGTAAACAATTGCAATTCTCAAGTTGTCTGGAGTTGTGCTTGCAATCTCATAAGGGCCCTTATTGGTAAGAATTATGTATGTATGTATGTGGTTACATATGTATACATATGCACAGTATATATATATATATATATATACTGTGAATACATTTATTTTCAAGGACATTTATTTTTACGGTTTTAGCATTTTCGAATTTTCACTGAGACACAAGCCCTAATTTATCTATTTATTTATTTTGTTTGAATTTGCATTTCTATCTCACTATTTTAGATTTACATCCAATCAATGCCATGTTTAAACTTTTTTCACTGTGTTTTTAATTTCACGGTTTTGAAACATCAGCAAAATAAGCAAAAATAAGAACAAAGCAAAATTAAATGAATTCACAATATATAGATATAAACACACACACACACACACACGGACAGAATTTCAATAGTGTACACTATAAAATTGTCTTGCTCTGTGTTAATGAGTTTAGGATTCAACACGTCAATAGTTGCTAATTATCAATACCAACCTGACCTTCAAATATCATAAAGACAAAACATATTTGCGTCAGATTTTACAAATACCTGGTACCTACATCATGAAATGCTGCAACATTGTAACACTGCTGCCATGTGACGTGTGTGTGTGTGTGTGTGTGTGTGTGTGTGTTTGGCTATTAACTCTCTGTGACCAGTGTTCTTACCAAAAAAGAAAAGATACTAGAGATAACCACAAGCTTTTTGCTCACAGAGTCAACCACAGTTTGGCCAAATTGAGACAAGACATGCATACATTGTAATATGATACCTGAATAATGCCAAACATGATTAAGGAAAAAGAACACTCTAATTGTCTTTGATGTTTCTCCATGCATATTGAGCAACACTTTATAAATTCCTATCATGCTGTTTTTCGCATTCCTCATTACACTGTCAGTGACGCACATGAAACAAACCCATTTGTACTTGTTATACATTTTGATTTGTGTGTTTTTCCTAAACTCTTATTGCATATAGACTGCATGATATGACATGACTGCAGTAGATCAGTATCTTGTTAAAAGTTACATGTAATTATATTGTATATAAAAACTGTAAAATTTGACATATGAGTGATAGGTTTGTTTTGTGTAATTGATCTAAATATGATACATATTATTTTATTATCCATGTAGCTTGCATGATCGTGGTCAACTCATGACCTTAATGCGAGTCTCCAGATCAATCATATATGTATGTATATCAATATACATGTAAACTTTCTGAATTCCAGAATTCTGGCTTAACATAAGGATTTAATGAGGAGCCTGCTGGTGCCAGTTAGACCAGTAGATGTCACAGAAAGTTGTTGACCTGAAGCATTCTATCCTGATAAATCTTGCCAACAGTTTTCAATAAGGAATGAATGAAAATTAACACTTTTTTTGGGGGAGGGGGGGGAAGCACACCATACCTGACATCAGGGCACTTTAAGGAAGTTTTGGGTGGGGAGGGGTTACTAACTGCCTGCTTAGCTGACTCAGTTAACCATTGAATTTTGCTGGGTTCCCTGTGGTAGCTACCAAGATATCAGCATCTTCTACAGGACCTGGTACCAGAAGGGCTTGAGGAACTGGCAAAACAGCCTCAAGTCCATGTCAGGTTGAGTTCACAGAATGAACTGGCAGACGGGCTGAGTTGTTAGGGTTCAATTAATGGACCCTGACAGATACTCAGTTGTCTGTTGTACCCATATATTAATTTAGCATGGAGATTACATAACTTGATCCATCAAGCAGTCTGGCTTTATACTCAGACCATGACACTCATCCTCTTGGATCAATTTTCATAAAGCACTGGTGTGGGTAATTAGCGCTCTCAAAATAAAACAGATGTGAAACAACTCTGTATTTTCAAAGTCAATTTAAGAGCATATGGCTCATGACGAACAGATCTAAACCTCCCAACACCTGGCCATAGGCCTGGTACTCTACGTCATGACAACCAGATGACCACACGTAGGTCAAAATAGAAATCTTCTTTTGCCAAGTACAGTTGGATGCAATCATGTCAAACACACTGGTCTTGAAACATGAAATAATTTATTTCTGAAAATAAAACACATTACATGCATGCATGATTGGTCAATGCTGCACGTTTTATGTCCACATAGTTCAAAGGACCCAGGTATGATGGTGATAAACAATAGCCAAAACAGATATGCTCTGGGCTCAAATAGTGATTCTTCAAAGTCTGCAGTTGCAGACTCCTCCACCCTCCCCCCCCCCCCCCTCCCGGGCAGGTTACCCCAGAATTACCAGCACACCCGTTCACATATAAAGCTTGTGGTGGTCTATGAATGTTGTGTCTATGAATGTTGTAAATTTTAACTTATGGCTAGATGCATGCTTAAAACAGAATTAAAACACAAAAGTTCTTGACTTTTATGCCAATTACATTTACTGGCACATAATTTAGGAGATTTTACAAAATTATGTACTGTATGTTACTGAGAATGGCCATCTGTTGGTCAGTCACACACAGTAAGCTCAAAGCCTGTTCACCAAGAAAACACAGTACATAGCAGCAACCACAAAGCAAGTCTGATATCAATTCAACACACAAAAACCAGCTCACACATTTTCTTTACTGTTTCCACATTATAAAATAAAACAGAAATTCACTAACAACAAATTATCATTTGTCAATGGAGTTAAGTCCACTTAGGGATGGTTCAACATTTTCATCATTTTTAATTAGTACGTACAGTACACAAGGGGGAGGGGGTCAAATGGGTCTGTACACTTTCACAGAATACTCAAATGATGGTCAATTTTTGGCCTGTTTTGTGCAATTTTGTATGATTTTTTTGGAAAATCATCATTTTTTAAGTACTAATTGGGGGGATGGAGGGGAGTCATGAAATTTAGTACCCTAAGTGCTAATTCAAAAATGATGATAATGTTGAACCATCCCTTACTCTGCCTGTATCCATAAATGTCATCTTGTGTAAGTTAAAGTGGCACCATTTGAAGCACCCACAACTGTACAACTGTCAGGCAGTCAAAACATGGCAACTGTAAGGTGTTCACCCAGCTCTTCTGTTTTACCATTTTATTGTCATTGGTGACAAAGGGTCATCAGATATTGGTGACAATGCTCTCAAAGTTTACATGCAAGATACGAACAACTTCCTTCCCTTTATCCAATAAATCCTCTATCATACTTGCTGGGAAAATATGTTACTTTCTGCAGGCCAAACTATAACTTCTGGACATCAATATAAAATTAACAAAATAACAAATAGTGATGGAGCAGGGACGTGCTGTTCAGATGGACTAGCAACCAGGTACTCGCCACTTTGATCCATCAGGGTTTCCAACTGCTCAAGTGATCACTGGCTTAATCGAGTACCCAAAGTGTTAAATAAGCGTTGGCCCCACTTGAGCAGCAGCATGCATTCTTAGTGTGGATGATCTCACAGGGAGATATTGTTGACGATTAATCTGCTTGTCCTTTCCAGGGATTTTTATGAAATTTGAGTATTTTTCAGACCAGTATTTGAAAATTCACTGCCACTGCCTATTCCAACTAGTAACATCATTGTTTATACAAGTTCAGTCTACAGCTGCTTGTTAGAATATTTTTTGTGGGCTTCAGCAGCAGAAAAAGTGTAACTGAACATCCAAACAACAAATTTCTTGCTATTTTGACCAAAAAAAACAAAAAATAAAAACGAGGTGTTAATGCAATAACTTGCGTTCTCATTGTCTGAATCTGCCAAAGCATACACGAAAATACAGCTTTCTTCGCAAACACGATTAGAATGGTTTTGATTGTGTCACAGGAAGCATTCAAATTCATGGACAAAAATACCAACCCAATGCAACCATCCCACATTGAACAGATAATACAAAAATAGGCAACCCTCAAGTAACATAAATCAGCTCAAGTACCAAGCGTTACCATGTCTCGGAACATGATGTCACTTTAAAGTTTTTGCACTTCATTGACCACTAAATGGATTAGCACTCCTGTTGTAAGTCCAGTGTGAACATCCCTAGATACAGTAAAGCCCCATTCACATTGCTAAAATTTACCGCATTTTAGTTGTAAGACTTGTGAAAGTAGCGTTCAGACTAGCTAAAATTCTTCCGCAATCCGTAAAGAATGCGCATGCTGCTTCCGAAAGCAAAACCTACTGATGGAGGTGGTATTTTTGCGGATGTTAACCACTGGTGTCTAATTCTGCAAGTTCTGTTACGTGTGTGAATAAAATATTTGCATGTTTGCCAAATATCGAACATGTGCAAGCCCACCATTTCAGTAGGTGAATCCGAAAGTTAAACCTAACAGTGTGAACGATCCATACGCATTTATTCCGGAAGTCAGATAAACAGTTTGAATGTACATTTCGGATGGCTTTCAGATGTGCAAAAATGCAAATGTTAATGCGAAAAAATAAAATCAAAGTAGTGTGAACACAGCGTAAGATGTTTTCCCAGTGTGAAGCAAATGACTAGAACATACTTCCACAAGAAGTGGTCTAGGCGTCTTCAGCAAAGTCTTTGAAGGAGTGAATGGACAAATTCTGGCTAAATCAGCCCCACCTGCACAATTATAAGGCAACCATGAATATTTTTTTACTTCAAGATCATCATCATCATCATCATCATCATCATCATCATCATCATCATCATCATCATCATCATCATCATCATCATCATCATCATCATCATCATCATCATCATCATCATCATCATCATCATCATCATCATCATCATCATCATCATCATCATCATCATCATGTCTCAGACATTATTTTCAGCTATGCTGATTTCTCCGTAGCTAGGTCTGGGAGCAGATGTTATTTGATGAAGCAACTTTTATGAGACGCTGTACAAAGTGTTTTGCTGACGGATGCCTCAGGCAAAGGCATTTGTCAAGCATAACTCTGACGTCTTACTAATACATTTTTGCACAAAAAATGGCAAAAGGTTTGTGCAACATATCAGAAAATTCTAGAGAGATGCTACCCAAAGCACAATAGCAATACACACTATGGCAAAGACACAAACACACAAAGGATCAACATTTACGTGTAGTTTTTGTTACTAAACTGGTATCGACATCACAAATTATGCAAATTGCTGCCGACCAGACAGAGACATGGAGGAGAGCTGGCAGGACTGTAGAGCAGATATGCACCGCTATCATCAGGACAGTTGGTGTTCTCATACCAGGCTCCACACGTGGATAGATTGCTGGTCTATTTTACCGCTGCTTCTGCTGCAGCCTCATCAGAAGCTGCCTCAATAAGCTCTGCCAGCACCCCAGTGGCACCGCATAAACACTTCATTTCACTACCACCATCCACTCCCAACCCCCAGTTGTCATGCATGAGGCCACTGCTGCGATCACTGCTGCAGGGGGTACATATATATTCAAACACCCAATAACCATCTGACCACATACATAATGACCGACAGCTTCTCCTTTTATTTTATTTCCAGATTGGTTTCAATCCACTGTTTTATCTATACATGTATTTCGTTTAACTATTAAAAAAAAAAAAAAAAAAAAAAAAATAATAATAATAATAATAATAATACAGTAAAACCTGTTTTTGGAGACCACCCCTAGGGCAGGCCAAAAAGTGGTCACATAAGACAGGTGGTCTTTATATAGAGGTGCATCATGGGGAGGATGGCAAAAGGGACATGGGTAAACATGGCCTCAAAAGGCAGGTGGTCTTGCCTCACAGTGGTCTCTCAAAACAGGTTTCACTGTAATAAAATAACATAACACCCTCCCAGCCTAAAGTGCCTGCATTGTGACTGTTTGATTCATTCCCAATCTCTCTGCCTCATGTTCTGTTTAAAAAGGAAAGTTATTGTATTGGTCACCCCTCAATTGTCCACTTGCACATGTGACTTCTCTCTGCTCAAACATGAAGTCACTTTGAATGGTATATCCACTTGAGAAGAGTCCTCTTGTTCATAAGCTGACGTGCAGTCAACCCATTATGACACAGGGTAAGTCTGACAAACAAACTGCACCAACAAAGGCTTATTTAGAAAATTAGAAAATTAGAATCCAAACCAAGATTTGTAAAAAGAACAAACAGAGGTAATTTAGTGGGCAAATATAATGATTAAGTCACCTTGCTTTCCATTTCAAACTTTAAATCATTTAATTTTGTATAATTTTTGTCCATTTCCAAAAAAATACGTGGCCAAAGGTTGATAAAAGCACCAAATTAATTGTACTGAATTTGTTGACAGACCTGCACTGCTGTGTACATATTGTTTCTACACACATCAGCAATGTATAGGTTGCACTTTGTGCTTAAAACACGATCAACATATCCTGCAAAATTTGTCTTTTCATTCTTTTATTATTCATTTTGTTTTGAGTGTGTATTTTAAAGATATTTTTTTTCAGTGCCTGTGAATGTCATTCAATATTTTGCTGGCCAGCATAATTTGTACTTTCATTATTCTTTTTGTTTTTAGTTTGTATTTTAAAGTCATTTCTTTTTTTTTTTGCCTGTGCATGTGAATGTCATTCCATGTTTTACTGGCCGACATAGTTAATATTCTTATTATTTTATTTCAGTATTCTATTTGTTTTAAGTCTGTATTCTAAAGTTATTTCCTTTTTTCCTGTGCATGTGGATGTCATTTCATGTTTTGCTGGCAATTTTTATTATTTCATTATTCTATTTGTTTCAAGTCTGTATTCTAAAGTTATTTTCTTTTTTCCTGTGCATGTGGATGTCATTTCACGTTTTGCTGGCAATTTTTATAATTTCATTATTCTTTTTGTTTTGAGTGTGTATTTTATCTTACAAGTTTTTTGTTGTATTTTTTTACCGTGCATGCAAATAATGTTGCATTAAGCCAGAGCAGACTCTCAGACACAGCCAGAAAGTTCATTCTTACTTACACATGCACAGAATGTTAAGTTGTACTTAGTTTAGACTCCATGTTAAAATATAGACCGAGATCAATCAATTTCAGCTGAACAGACAGACAGAATTGTACCTCTTAGAAACCTGGTCATAGCTTTAATCATGAGCCATCACTCAAACAAAAACAAAATCAATCCATACTGCAATAAGACCAGGGGAAACAGAAAGATGATTTTGCTGAGAACTGGGTGGTTGCACTGGACGCTGCATGTGTTGGTGTGCTCTGGGGCATTTTATGTTCAGGTATCGCTGGCAGCCTGTATCGCAAAATACCAGCAGGTAAACCACTGACACACAGCATCTGTACTTCATGTTCAACACCAGGCACCATCCTGTCTCGCACCTCACTTTTCACGCCAGCTGACAACATGCAGTTACGCTCCATGCCTTCTGCTTCTGTGTGAGGAGAAGCCACCTTTTTACTTCGACAGTGGCTCCGCAGTCAGTGGGTTGGTCCCAGCACCCACCAGGTCCTGCTTCGTCTTTATTTTGGCAGTCTGACAGCCTGATGCTGAAGCCAATGAGTGGGTTGCCTGGCAACATAATTACAATGGAGAGGTTGAGGAGGCAGTGGAGCTGTAGAGCCACTCTAAGATTACATGTGGCTCCTGCCTAATATAGGTACTTGCATCAAAGTTTCTTTCCCCATGCAGTTCCGGCCAATCCTCCAATAGCTGATGTCAGAAGTGGAGCTGGGTGAGCCACCACCAGCACCACATGTCATACCAACTCTTTTTTTTCCAGTACGGCTTCACTTCATTGATCTTACCAACAACAACTCTTTATTGTGTTTTCTGCTAACAGAATTGTGATTGGATAACAAAGCATACACAGGCTAATGTGAAAGCAAACACCGGGGACACAGGTAAGAAAAGCCACACCTGGACGGCTATCTTTATTACACACTTTCAAGGATACCACAGGAGTTTGTCTTCTTTTTGATAATGCAGGGAGCTACAGTTGGGTAAAGCCCATCAGGACCGTGGATGAAGCCACCTCCTCCGTTCAGCAGAGCATATTGTGCTATGGTTTCCAGTAATTACGCTAGTTTACTGAGCAATGACAGACATGTTTGGGTGTAACCTTACCACAGAGGTCCTTGTACCATTAATGCATGCATCTATCAGGGCTGACTCCATACTCACAGCACCTGATGCAATAACATCCATTTAGATTATTTATCCCTGCAATAACACTCATTTAGATTATTTATCCCTGCCAACTAACTTTCTCAGCAGATCCAGAAGGTCAATTTGTAACATTAACACAAATATTTACCTGGTCCTAAACACAAAATTTATCTTAAAATTTTTGCTTCATTTCTACATTATCAATTTGCATACTTATTTCATATGCCAGTTTAAAATTTCTTTCAATCTTGAAATTGCATTGCACTGATCAAATTAGTGTGGTATTTTTTCATTAGCTTACATCATAGTTCCTAATTGTCGTACACATATATATATATATATAATTTACACATGATGATGTGAACTTTCTCCATTTAATCTGTCTTATTTTGGTTCTACTCCAGCTTCTGCTTTCAAGTACCTTTACAGTAAATGTTTATTTCCCAGATGTAGAAATGCTGACACGTGTTTCATGATAGCTTTAAATACCATGTTGGTGCCTGCAATATTTACATTGGCTCTTCAGCATAGATTATCTGTGTGCTCGTGTATATCTTATCACAACAAAACCCATCATGTATCGGGATTCCTGTGCAAGAAGTCAACCTCCCGACATTTTCATACTTCTCAAAAACTTCTCTGATCAGGGATTCCCACAAAGTTTATTAACTCAAAAGGAAGAAACCTTTGTTTCATGGGTAAAAGTTGGTTACCAAATAGGTCATTTTGATGAAATATCAGACCTAAAATGACCCTATAATGGTCTTATGACCCTATCATGGTCTTCCACTGTTGAGTCAAGTCTTCAAGGATGGGCCATGATACCAAGGACACCTAGAAATTGGTCACTGATAAGACAAGAAGCAAAGGACACAGAATATATCACTTGTATAACCTATCATCATATCAATGAATAAATCACTTCCACAACCTATCATCATATCAATGAATACATTGCTTATACTACCTATCATCACATCAATGAATACATCACTTACACAACCTATCATCACATCAATGAATACATCACTACATCATCCTGTCACAATATACTGAAAGGATGAACTCAGAAGTGCATGACTACATAGCCAATCAGCGTATCATCTCAAGGAACTTCAATTCTAAATCTTAACTTGAGCAAAAATATTCACCACTCGAAAATGCATGTGATCTCATTCAAAAGTTTTCACATGAATATTGTAAAGTTGAAACTTTTAATTTTTCTGTTGTTTTCCATTTTTTTTTTTTTTTGGTATTTATTCTATACAATCACATTAGAATTATAAAACTGAAAATGTTAGCTTTAACCACTATGCTCATCACATACTTGTAACAAATGTCTGGACTGAACATTTAAAAGCCTGCTTACTGCAGTAACTGTACACAGTAACCAATCAACAAGACACACTCAGCAACAGACAGACAGATGCTACTCTTCGCAGTTAGAAGGGCACTTTAATTATAATATTACTGCTGTCACACAGGGCATGAAAAAATTATCAATAATGAGAAACAAGGAAGCACTAAGGTTAGGTTATTCTACATTTTCATTATTCTGTGTGCATTTTTGAACCCACTGGTAGCAGATGGTTTGTGCAGTCCACAAGTCCACCATCCTGGGACACAACAATATCTGTTATTTCCTCAGTGAGATATACCAGTCTGGTGTATACAGACTAATAATTTGTATTTCCTGAGTGAGATACCAGTCTGGTGTATACAGACTAATAAATTTTATTTCCTGAGTGAGATACCAGTCCGGTGTATACAGACTAATAATTTTATTTCCTGAGAGGGATACCAGTCTGGTTTATACAGACTAATAGTTTTTATTCCCTGAAAGAGATACCAGTCCGGTGTATACAGACTAATAATTTTCATTTCCTGAGTGAGATACCAGTAAAGTCTATACAGACTAATAGCTTTTATTTCCTGAGTGAAGTACCAGTCAAGTGTATACAGACTAATATTTCATATATTTATATATGTTTAACCTGCCCCTAGGAAAGCTATTGACTCAGTCTTAATTCATGGGCAAAAGGTAAAGTAACCTTTGATGGAAAGAGACACACAAGCATACAGTGAAGCCCTAACTATGGTGCGCTTGTAGTTTGTGCACCATACTCTTATTAATGTACCATACAGTAGCCACTACCACACAAATGCCCAGCATTGGCCTAATGTTGTTCCTATGACTGGCCATGTGATACTGAAGTACCTGTGATGGGTGTTGCCATGCAGTGTATGTCACGGGATACCATCACTGACCATGAAGATGGATGACTGACCAACATATTTTTGTCTCTTTGTGTGATGTTTCTTGTTGCTGACCCTGCTACCACCGTCCTTAACCCTGAGGACCTAACGCCAACATATCAGCATGCAACTTCATCTCATTAATAATCACCAGGACGCAATTGATGTTATTGTAAATATTAAATATATGTTTTTTGGTTTTTGTTTTTTTCGTGAAGCTCTTAAGTTCAGCACAAAACAAAGCAGTTATGCAAATTATGACAAACATTATTCAAGCAAACAATGCAACATTATATTCCTCATCACATTTAATGTTTTTTAACTTAAAAAAATTGTGTTACATACATGTATATTTGCAAACAGCATGGATTCCCTTTGGCCAACAATATATCAAATGTTCCATGGTATTTACTTGTGTGCTTTTAACACCTTGGAACTTGACCAGATTTTTTTTTTTCATTCCTGTTCTCTGAAATTTGATAGTTATGTCATTTGATGGTATTTTCCTCTGGTAGGCTTATATCAACCAATACTAAGTTGTATCTTCCAATCATATCTTGACTTTCCCACAGTGTTAGTATCCTTTCATGTCATTTGTCAGTGAACTAGACATGGTTGTCAAGACTACCTCATAGAGGAACAACTTCCCAGTTTCTGATCTATGAATAGAAAGGATTTCTCTCTGAGAGGAATGACTATCATCCATCTGTGTTTTAAGCCACAAAAAAACGCTCAGCTGAGTAAATGTCAAAAAGTTCCCATCTTTTTGGTGTACTGGTGCAAAAACAAACCTTCAGGACCCCGGGCTCAGCTGGATATGGTTTCCATGGAAACATAGGTATTTGCACTATTCTAATGAATCCAAGATTTTTTCAATCTTGACTACTATTCTTAAATGATGTTGGTTCTCAGTCAAGGTGCCAAAAAACAAGACCTGGCACTACTGAGATAAGAGCCAGGTAGCCTGTCCCAGCCAAGATGGTAGAAATACCAAACCCACTGAGTATAGCAACCAGACTAAAAGCCTGTCTGGTGAGGAAGGCAAGACAAGTCAAGCAGGCAAAAACATTTTCCAACTCAATAACAGTCAGGCTACAGCCTGGTCAGATGAAAGCACATTAGCCGGCCCTGCACACACCAAAACCCACTGACAATAAAAGCACACCACACAGTCCAGTCAGCCTGGCAGCTTACTACATGACCCAGTCATGTTGCAGAATATCAGGAGCACACTACCCATTAGGGTGTCAATATACCACCCAGTCTAGTTGGGGTGTCAGCACACCACCCAGTCTAGTTGGGGTGTCAGCACACCATCGAGCCTAGTCATGATGTGGACAAACTTCCAAGATCAGTCAGGAAGGCAGCTCATTGCCAACTCTAGTCAAGGGGCAGCACATTGCCCACTCTAGTCAATGTGGCAGCACATTGCCCACTCTAGTCAATGTGGCAGCACATTGCCCACTCTAGTCATGGTGGCAGCACATTGCCCACTCTAGTCAAGGTGGCAGCACATTGCCCACTCTAGTCAAGGTGGCAGCACATTGCCCATTCTAGTCAAGGTGGCAGCACATTGCCCACTCCAGTCATGGTGGCAGTGCGTTGCCCACTCTAGTCAAGGTGGCAGCTCATTATTAAGGCCAGTCTGGGTGGCAGCTCACTACCCACAGTATCCATGAGACATATATACAAAATTTAGCTGTGCATCTCCATGTTAGTGTTGTAATGGGTAGTCCCCAAGATTGACTTGTTCTGAGAAAAGTGCAACATTATTGTTACTATTGGTAAGTGTGAATTATAAGTATGAGTGTGTGCTTGTATGTATGTGCATTTATGTATGGTACATTACTAACATATGCTATAGATAATAATGACTCTGCACATGTAGATGAAGCAAAGATTGAGTCAAAAAAGTCAGGAAAGGTGAGAGGAATTACCATGGAAATAACAGGAAACCCCATAACTGACATGTGCCATTGAAGATTTGCCACCTTATTTGAGCTGTCATGCAGTCCTGTCCAAGCTTATGCAATGTTCCAAGGCTGCTGCATGCAACCTTGTTTTTTATTTACTGACACAATCTTTTAAAATTTGAAGGCAAAAATTCAGTCAGAATTTGACTTGGTAAAAGTTGTGGACATTTGATGATTAAAGCTGATGTTAAAGGTGATGAAGTGAAACATACACCTGGCTGGCATGGGGCACTGAAGACTGTAAAGCCAATTGTACACTATGGTGGCTGATGTACTGAGGACTGTAAAGTCAACTGAACACTATGGTGACTGATGCACTGAGGACTGTAAAGCCAATTGTACACGATGGTGGCTGATGTACTGAGGACTGTAAAGTCAACTGAACACTATGGTGACTGATGCACTGAGGACTGTAAAGCCAATTGTACACTATGGTGACTGATGTACTGAGGACTGTACAGTCAACTGTACACTACGGTGACTGATGCACTGAGGACTGTAAAGTCAACTGTATACTATGGTGACTGATGCACTGAGGACTGTAAAGCCAACTGTACATTATGGTGGCTGATGCACTGAGGACTGTAGAGCCAACTGTACATTATGGTGGCTGATGCACTGAGGACTGTAAAGTCAACTGTACACTATGGTGGCTGATGCACTGAAGACTGTACAACCAACTGTACACTATGGTGACTGATACACTGAGGACTGTAAAGCCAACTGTACATGTATGGTGACTGATGCACTGAGGACTATATAGCCAACTGTACACTATGGTGACTAATGCAATCATGCAGGGGCTTGCCACAGATGGACATAGTACCACAGAAAAATTATGCACGAAGAACAAACAATTTATGAACTTATTCTTCCTCATGTTTGTTATTGGCCCATCTCTCCAGTACAATGAGAAGAGCACTAGCCCACATGGGTGCTACTAGCTTAATGATAATGTTAGGCCATAAGATAAGTGACTAATGATGAGACCAAGGCAGCTGAACAATGATGACTACATTGCAATAAATGACAACATGCACTGAGTCTATCATCCACACAGTGGCAGGGTTCAATGTATCCGAAGGTGGCCAAACTCATCTTTCCTCTGCTACATTTGAGAAAATGTATTGAGATAAGAAAGTATTTTGGCCAGGCTGCTTCAAAGGTCAGTGCTCAGCATCAATTAGTGTTACAATACAGTATTCAGTAAGGCCAGCATACCTGCAGCTAGTCAAGGTGGAAACATATTAGCCAGCCCCAACCGCTATAGAACCCTCAGCCCTATCACAATGGTGGAACAGGAACCAGCCTTAGCAAGGGCAGTACACTAGCAGCCTGAGTCAAGGTGGAGGTAAACCCATCCCATTTGAACAGCATTGACCAGCCTTGGTAAGGGCAGTACACTAGCAACCTGAGTCAAGGTGGAGGTAAACCCATCCAAGTGGCACAGCATTGACCAGCCTTGGTAAGGGCAGTACACTAGCAGCCTGAGTCAAGGTGGAGGTAAACCCATCCAAATGGAACAGCACTGACCAGCTTTGGTAAGGGCAGTACACTAGTAGCCGGTGGGAAAAAACCCATCCAAACTACTGTGGACCCCTGAGCCCTCATTCCAGTGGCAGACCATTGACCAGCCTTGGTCAAGGCAGCACACTGGCAGCTTCTGTATGAGTCCAGCTGGTCACATGCTGTTGGACGTGCAGCTTGTTCAGCCTTTCTTTACTATTATTGCCTGTGTGCCCAAACTTGATATATTCTTCGTTCAGTACAGTTGTGAAACACATACACCTGAGTTAAAACATATACCAGAGGCTCTCCAATTCTCCCACTTTTACTTCCTTTGTAACAAAATCCCCCCCTCCCCCCCCCCCCCCCCCCGCCGCAGCTTTTTATAAAATGTCTCTTGCTTTTTGTAAAAATTTCAAAGAAAAATAAATAACAAAAAATGTACTGTTATTCCATTTGCATCCTGTTAGCTGTAAGAGCTGCTGCATGATTATCTTCATTGACTGAGAATGGCTCTGATGATGCCTAAAAATCTCTTTAAATGCAGGAGATAACAGAAAATGTTCAATATTTTCCATGGCATGCCCTGGCCCCCCCCCCCCCCCTAGCTATGTTTTGCACTTTAAGCACTCCTCCTCCCAATTTTTAGAGCCTTGAGCAGGGACTTTTCCCACCTTTAACCAGGGTTAGATTGGAGCCTCTACTATACAGCTGCTTAGCATGAGTTTCTTATGCAATTTTCATGTCGAATGTACATCAGAGTCAAATTTATTTAAGGAACTATAATTTTCAATGTTTACATGCCAGTGTCTAGTGTGTGCACAGAAATAAACCTCAATATTGGTTCTCCAATTTTTTGCTTAGCTTCACACTAACTAGTCAAATGAATATACACAGCAAGCTTGGCAACACAGCATGGACATCATAGGCCTGCAAGGCTGTATTCTCACTCCGTGCAGAACAAAGGCTTGCAAATATGTGTACCAGCTTGTGTAGCGACACAGCACATGTATTCAGGGTGGTGGCATACAAAGAATATGGCTTTCTGAGTCCAAGTGATACTGAACTTCATTGATTCTCTCACATCAAAGAGAACCACACGATGCGTCTCAGGCTTTCAGAATTATGATCATTAATATAAGATGCCTTATGCCATTAAGGTCTTACTATCTGCACTGGTTATTCCACAGTACTATCATCTTAGGTCCACCACAAATTGCTCATGATTCATTTCACATATAGCACTTACAGAAAACTTAGCTGGGAACAAAGACCTGTACCTGCTGAAGTCACACACAAAAGTGAGTCGATCAGATTGCAAGTACACACTAGCAGCTATTTTATAACAATGGATTTTCCTGCTCAAAAAGCCGCTCAGAGCAGCACCCATGCAGGATGTAGCAGCACATACACGTTTTTCACATTTTTGCCCATTGTTGTTGCAGGGTTAAACCTGCCGTCAATAAAACAGACTTGACTGATGTGGTCTATTCACAGCCTGTCACCACAACAATCAAGTATCAAGTATCATGCAAACAAATACCCGCCAGAGTACAGCACACTGCATAGGTACTGCCCAGGTACTGCCTGTCAACCATCTGCTGACAGGAATAGTTACTGAGACAGAATTAATGCCATTCTGACGCACTCTCCAAACGATGTACGTATGAATGGGATAAACTTAGGTATCTGTCATTGAAACAGTACCCACCATTACATGTTTGACTGATGACATATGAAAAGTCCTGTATTTCCTGATTGTATCAGGCAGCTAATGCACATAATTTTATGCCTATGACTATGCTGACTTCTTGTTACGTATACTTTCTATAGACTTCCACCTGAGTTAAAGTTTTAAAACTTTCAATGAAGATGCAGCTGAAGTTCCACCACACTGTAAAGTACTCTGCATATCTGCCTATGATACATTATACCTTGATTCTGATGATAAGCTTCCATCAGCCTCTTTTTTTCTCTTGTTGCCATAAATTATAGATCAAGCTGAATTTTCCAAAATGGTCAGCAGTATTTCTGGCATCCTTGCCATAAAGTAGCAGAGCAACAGACAGGATTCTCCTGGACAGGGTGCTCACCCAGACCCAGGTTTACAGAGGCCAAACAGGCAGCCAAACAAACAGAGCCCAGCCCCAGCGGCATTATGCATGTACATCTGTGTTCATTAAAAACAACCCGCGGCTCTTTTCTACAACCTCTACACCAGCTCTCCAGGGTAGGAGGGGTAGATTCCACAACAAATAAACTCGTCAGCCAAGAGATTACCTGGTCAGTCAGAACAGACGTGCATGTGTAGGCTCAACATTCTTGTAACAAAATAAAACAAATCCTGTTTGTAATTATCAGGTAATTCTCTGAGATAGATTAACTGTTCCATTGGGGAAACATTATGCAACTTGTTGACGGTATAAAATGACATTGATTACAACACCCGCGTGATTAGATATAGGCAGACCTTGATCAAACCTGTTATTTTGTTAAAAACTAATCATCACCATGATTTTGAGACTTTTTGTTTTGTTTTTTATTTTTTGGTCCTTTTTTTG
This sequence comes from Hermodice carunculata, assembly GCA_964020975.1. NCBI lineage: Eukaryota > Metazoa > Annelida > Polychaeta > Eunicida > Amphinomidae > Hermodice > Hermodice carunculata. The sequence goes on along the minus strand of OZ026612.1, from coordinate 134,928,283 downwards.
TTTGTTTGTTTTTTTTTGGGGGGGGGGTGTTTTGTTCCGTTTTTTTTTTTTGTATTTATTCCTGAAGCCCTTAGTTATAATGACAGTCAATATCAATTTGGTAACATTTGGAACAAGGACATGACAATACATGTACTGTATATGTTAACCTCAGATGACTGGGCAAGTTGTGGACCAACCATGATAACTGTTGTAAGCACACTGCACCTTTACCATATCATATGTTAGTGCTTGGGGGAAAAACCAGTCTCTACATCATGAATGCTGTCAAAATGTCAAGAGAAGAATAAACGCTTCGCAGTTTTACAGATTTTAGTATGGAGGCTCTGACAAATTTGAGATACTTTATGCTGAAACTGTTACATAGTCTTCCAACATTTTCAGAGTACATAACATGCACGGAGTTTAGTACCACAGATAGATAGATAGACAGACAGACAGATAGATATTTTATTAACGTCTCACCCTAAGTACAAACAAGCTAAAAAAAAAAAAGCAAAATACAGATTCACAGGCCACGTACTCAGGCCTCTCCCATCAGAGATATAAGAGATGGTAAGACCATCATCAACCATTAAAATGCATTCCGAGTAAAAAATTATGTGATAGTTAAACGGATGATTTCACTTAATCATGATACATGTAAAAGAGATCCTCTACCATCTAAAATATATATATGTTGAGTTCAGATGATTATCCAGGATTCAGCATGACCATAGATGTCAGTAAGCCTGCAAGGTCTCTGGTTAGAAAGAGATAAACAGACTTGGCTGTTATCAAATCACTAAGATTGCACAGGGCATGGGTTGTTTGAGGCCAAATCAGCTGTGGCCACCAGTGAGTACACCTACAGAGTGATATACCAGGCAGGACTGCTACAGGCAGGCATACGTACCTAATTAGTGCTCAACTTGGTTCATTGGTGCTCAATTAGACAAGTCAATGGATACATTAATGGCATAATACCAATTAGACTGTATTACAGTGTTAGAGCACTTCCTCACAGCTGCCGCAAGCATCTTTCCTTTTATAACTTCAAAAACCACAAACTCCACACAATTTCAATTAAAATCAATTTACTAACATGGGTACAATAGGGGAACAGTAGCACAGGCATTGGAGCAGGCAGGTGCAGGAAATGTGTGAGTGTCATTATAAATGGATTGAAGATTTGATTGTAGAGATTGAAGATGATCTAAAAGCTTCAGGTTACCATGTTTATCCATGTCTCATTGAAACTCCTACAAAATACCCAAATGTAGAAAGTTACCTGCTTCAACATTTTACTTAACTTTCCCATTGACAGAGAATATTTGGATCTGTTTTGTGGACGAGAGCAATTACGGCAACATACTCTAGGTCAACAGCTTTCCTTGGCATGGATTAGCCACTTCCTGATCAACCTGTACCAAGGAAAGCTGTTTACTCAAGTCTTAATCTAACCAAAAAATGGTCAAGAGCTTCATTAGTACCTCTGACCAACTTTTTCTGCTTGTGCTAGATGATTATTACCTTGGTATGCCTGGAGATAAAGGGTTAACAATTCACTAGATCCACTGATAAACTAGGTCTACTTGCAGACTGTTATTACTTCTGCATGACTTAGGTATAAGAGATACAGGGTTAAAGAATCATCAGCTTCTATGTCTTGTAAACTCTTATTACCTGTGTACTACTGGCACATAAGAGACAGAGGGTTAAACAATCAGTAGTTTTTCTGACCATTATGGTTTCCTTGTAGACTCATTACCTGTGTATCACTGACCCAGTCAGAGATACAGGGTTACACAAGCATGGGTTTTACTAATGAAGTTGATCTATTTGTGAACTGTTATTATCAACGTATCTTAATTGAGGTACCGGATGTAATTTCAAATAGTGGCTTTGTTTTGTCAGTAGAAATGTGTGAGGTTCACTGTGTTCTGTGTTAACCTGATAGACAAATCTTTAAATGTATCACAGGTATGAGCACAAACACCTTTGCCATGCCTAGTACCAACTGAAAATCGCAGGAAATCACTGCTTATTTTCTTGCTAATACCAGCATGCCCAGGACAGTGGACCAAGACTTCAGTCAAAAAAAAAAGTGTCAGTCTACTTGCCCATAGTTAATGTCATTGTAATGATTTTATTGATCTATTATTATGCCATGTGTGCAATTTTTTAACTGTATCTTATTTCATTCTTCCTTTCATTCATTCATTCATTCATCCATTCATTCATTATCATCATTTACATCTTTTTGCAGGACAGGACACAAAGGCCACAGAGTGTCTTTAAACAGTTCAAACACTTTGTTGTGATATGTAAATACCAAAGTTTAACAACAGCCAAGTCAACCTGTGCCTGTATTGGATGTCAGTCCCCGTAATCAGAGAGGATCAATTGTGAAGTGACTTTTCCATGAACGCATATGGGTAATTGCCAGGTGCCCAGCTCTGCCAATAGACAAGGCAGCAAAAGGACCATGTGCGGCCTCCTTGCTGGATACAACAACAGCCCTCATGCACCCATGAGGTGTCAAACTTTCCCATCAGCCCAGCCACATGGACAGAGGTTCAAAGATGAATTATTCCAATTCTGTAGATCCTACAGAATTTAGAATTTGAAACCTGTGGGTGCGGATCTGAGATGTGGAGGTTGGCTATAGGCCCATGCCACGGTCCCATGCTCCTGCTGGGCATTAGGGGTTGAACCCTCCACACGCTCAGAGGTTTTGACGAGTGAAAGGTTTACTTAGGGGCCTGTTCTGCAGCTCAATTTTGAAAAACATACGTGTAAAGTTTTTGAAGAAATAAATAAATGATTTGTTTCCCCCAAAAAATTGGTTGTAAAGTCAAGTGTATGTAGGCTGTTAGATATTTGGAAAAAAAAAAACAAAGAAAAAAAAATCTTTTGGTGGAAACATAAAAATTTCAGCAGTTTTGGAACCTCTGGACGGATTCGAATCCATTGTTGTAATATTACATGCCAACACCACACTGTATAGAGCAGTGCCACCAGGCAAGCCACACTGAAACACCCAGATATCTCCTGCTGGACATCTTTGATGCCATTGTACCATTTTGCCAGTATTGACTGGACTGTCCTGGTTAAGTCAGTGGCTTTGATGCCATTGTACCATGTTGCCAGTATTGACTGGACTGTCCTGGTTAAGTCAGTGGCTTTGATGCCATTGTACCATGTTGCCAGTATTGACTGGACTGTCCTGGTTAAGTCAGTGGCTTTGATGCCATTATACCATGTTGCCAGTATTGACTGGACTGTCCTGGTTAAGTCAGTGGCTTTGATGCCATTGTACCATGTTGCCAGTATTGACTGGACTGTCCTGGTTAAGTCAGTGGCTTTGATGCCATTATACCATGTTGCCAGTATTGACTGGACTGTCCTGGTTAAGTCAGTGGCTTTGATGCCATTGTACCATGTTGCCAGTATTGACTGGACTGTCCTGGTTAAGTCTGTGGCTTTGATGCCATTGTACCATGTTGCCAGTATTGACTGGACTGTCCTGGTTAAGTCAGTGGCTTTGATGCCATTGTACCATGTTGCCAGTATTGACTGGACTGTCCTGGTTAAGTCAGTGGCTTTGATGCCATTATACCATGTTGCCAGTATTGACTGGACTGTCCTGGTTAAGTCAGTGGCTTTGATGCCATTATACCATGTTGCCAGTATTGACTGGACTGTCCTGGTTAAGTCAGTGGCTTTGATGCCATTGTACCATGTTGCCAGTATTGACTGGACTGTCCTGGTTAAGTCAGTGGCTTTGATGCCATTGTACCATGTTGCCAGTATTGACTGGACTGTCCTGGTTAAGTCAGTGGCTTTGATGCCATTATACCATGTTGCCAGTATTGACTGGACTGTCCTGGTTAAGTCAGTGGCTTTGATGCCATTATACCATGTTGTCAGTATTGACTGGACTGTCCTGGTTAAGTCAGTGGCTTTGATGCCATTGTACCATTTTGCCAGTATTGACTGGACTGTCCTGGTTAAGTCAGTGGCTTTGATGCCATTGTACCATGTCCCCAGTATTGACTGGACTGTTCTCATTAGGTCATTGGCTTTTGACTTCGTCAGTCTCCCCCAGGTAATGACAGCACAAATGTGCATATAACACCATAAAACACTGTCGCTGACAGACTTTTTCTGTCTTATGGGTCTGTTTGCTTTCTCCTGTGTCAAGAAATATTACAAGCTCTGTCACACTAACCTGAACACACATCTATTGGCTTATCATATTTTCTGTTGGATATATATTTTATATGTAGTTTTATGGCATATAGACTGATCATTTCCTTGTAAAATTAAACAAACTGTTCATAATTTGAAATAAAACATGCAGTCATAGATACACCTGCCTCAGTCGGTAATTGTCAACCTGATTGAGAACCTCCTAGTCAGCTGATGTTTAGCAGATAAATGGTTCCCTTTTAACATCTGTCAGACCAACACACCAGCCACACTTCTCTAGGTGGCTAAACATGGAGTGTAATTAGTTTGCACTGGTCAAAAGGCCAGAATCCACGTATCTGGATACAGCGCTTCTGCACTCTAGATTCTCATTTGTAGTCATATTTTGCTGATCTGACACTATGCATATAGCCGCTGCTTGTGTTTGTAACCAGAATCCTGATAATGTTTGCAAGGAATGGCACAAAAACTATGAGGCCTTATTAGTTTCAATTTTTTCTATATACATTTAAATGTCAAGGCAACACCTTAAAGACCACATACTGAAGTCAATGGTATTTTGGCATTTGTAGCTACGATTTTTCCTGGAATGTTCAATGTGGTACATGTAACTATGGGTGTCAGTTAAAGGGTACTCTAGTGGTCTCTTTAAACATCCTAAATTTATACATTATGTATGCACAAATAATGTTATAATATTCAAAACATAGATCTAAACTTGAAGATCTCAATCTGAAAATGTCCTTAGCACAATGAGTGCTAAATGGGAATAACACAATAATGAAACATCAAATAAATAATCCATATCAGGGTGAAGGTAACTGTAAACTTGATAAATAGCCCACAGATGGTGACAAGTAATGAAACAATAAGTAATCTAAGCATGATTGAAAGTAACTGTAAACTTGATAAATAACCCACACATGGTCACAAGTAATGAAAAACTTGAATGAATAATCTAGGTATGGTTGAAAGTGACAGTAAACAAATGTGGGCAAAGAAAAGAAACCCCAATGAAATGTGGGACACCTAAAATTACAAATATTTGAGTCAGTCATCAAAATGATAATACACAATGAGAATACAACTAATAGTTTGTAGCATGATGACTGTAGGCATTGCTTTCTCTGGCTGCTGTGACTCTAGGCATTGCTTTCTCTTGCTGCTATGACTGTAGGCATTGCTTTTTCTTGCTGCTATGACTGTAGGCATTGCTTTCTCTTGCTGCTATGACTGTAGGCATTGCTTTCTCTTGCTGCTATGACTGTAGGCATTGCTTTTTCTTGCTGCTATGACTGTAGGCATTGCTTTCTCTTGCTGCTATGACTGTAGGCATTGCTTTCTCTTGCTGCTATGACTGTAGGCATCGCTTTCTCTTGCTGCTATGACTGTAGGCATTGCTTTCTCCTGCTGCTGTGACTGTAGCCATTGCTTTCTCTTGCTGCTATGACTAGGCATTGCTTTCTTTTGCTACTGAGACTGTAGCCATTGCTTTCTCTTGCTGCTATGACTGTAGGCATTGCTTTCTCCTGCTGCTATGACTGTGGGCATTGCTTTCTCTTGCTGCTGGCATTGCTTTCTCTTGCTGCTGGCATTGCTTTCTCTTGCTGCTGGTATTGCTTTCTCTTGCTGCTGTGTTGCTACCCATTCACCCTCTCTCAGCAGTGTTTGGTGCATACATGGACGCACAGGCAGCAACCCATCAAAATATTTTTAGCCAATGTCAAGTTTGACAGACTAAACGCGGGGAGTCTCAGTCGGCTTCAATGTCAAATCTATGTAGAGCATCATCCCATGCTCCCAGACTTTTTGTTCGCATTTTTTATTCTTTGGTATTTATCTGCAGGAGAAAATCTCTGAGAATCTTTGCTACTTATTTTTTGGCTATGTTACAAGCAAAAGGTAGCAATAACAAGCCTGCTCAGACCTGGGATTCCAAGGAAACTACTAAATATATCATTTCAGTATTGGATTAAATTAATTGACATTATCAATGTATTTGCCCCCTCTAAAAAGTTGGAGATACAGATATATCTTCATATATAAGTTGGCCTGGAAGACACTTCAGATTTGTTCTCATGTCAAATTGTATGAATGTTCAAACTGTCTTTCTCTTGTAATTTTACATATGCCATTTTTTTTTCAGTGAAACTTTTTAGTAAATGCTAAAATGAAGACCAGCTTCATTCATATGTACCTAGTCAGTGGCAAGCCATGTTACCTACAGTGAAACCCTACCCAAGAGGAAGAGTTTTGGCAATGGTAGCCATGCCACAGCTGATGAACTGTTTGCAGTATTTAGCTAGGACAGCCTGCCCAACTCAATTTTCTTGGCAATTAATTTATGGAAGGGCTTCTTCGTTAGTGGTGTTCATATATCCTGTTTCAAACTGTTTGTGATACTATATGGCATGTTTGTGATGCTATATGGCATTCACAATAGTTGTCTAAATGTTAAGGACAGACAATTAATGTCTTGCCTGAGGTACCAATCAAAGTCATGGATACTAAGTATACAACCAAGTTTTCCAGTAAGCCATGTACTCTGTATTGGGCAGTTCCCCAGCAGACATGCAAACTCTGCCTACATCTCAGGTCTGCAACTCACCAAATTCTCATGCATATGTACCATATTGTTATATGGTTCCCACATTATCATCCATATGTATACAATATTGTTACATGTACAATATCCCAAAAATTCTCACCCACATGTACAGTATTATTACAGATGTGGACGAGAATAAATTGGGAACATTGTCCCCATATTCTCACCCACATCTGCAGTATTGTTACACTGTCCCCATATTCTCACCCACATCTGCAGTATTGTTACACTATCCCCATATTCTCACCCACATCTGCAGTATTGTTACACTGTCCCCATTCTCACCCACATCTGCAGTATTGTTACACTGTCCCCATATTGTCACCCACATGTGCAGTATATGGTATAGCAATATCTCTGTGTTCTCTCATTGACCGCCATGTGGCGCTGTGGACAGCTTTCATCCGGGTATTCAATAGTGGGTCAACCTGAGAATTGTCGCATACTATGATGTGTTAACGCATGGTGCAAACTGAGCGTTTTTCTTGGCGAATGAAATGACCAAGTGTAACTCATAATCATGATAATGTTATCATTAATAAATACTTTTTGTAGAAAGTAATGCAATCAAGGAATCAACCCAATACACATTGTTGTGGAGTTAATCACATTTGATTTTAATTTTAATTTAACTTTCAACGCTACCTGCCGACCCCCCCCCCCCCCCACACACACACACATACAGTAACACTGTAAAACTTGGGAATTCATCTACAATAACATATTCTGATGAGGTTGTCTACTTGTCTTTATTTTTGACACAATGGCAACACACCCGGCAAATAAAATACAATCGACTTCAGTGTTGCCAACCTGCCAAACTTATAATCCGGGAGATAAAAAGTAAAATTAAGGGAGATTGGTAAATTAACATGAAATATAGAAGGGAAATATTGATGAAATTCCGGGAGGTGACTCAAAATTGTCAAAAATCCACACTTTTTCAAGAATTTTCTGCATAAAATTCCGGGAGTGTCCTGAGAAATCCAGGAAGGTTGGCAATACTGCAACTTCTTAAAACGCGATGACCAATGTTGTTTTATCCTACTTGATCCTCCACTATCGCCCGCGATGAACCGGGTCACATTAAATCCTTGCAACAGGAGTCTTACGAAGTCCTCATGCTGTGAATCCATATTATGTGCTATGTCGATAATTTGTTATATGTGATCATTGCATTATCTTAATAACTGTCAAAGAATATTCTTTATTATTGCATTTCTTTCGACCATTCTCATAGTCGACTGGCGCTATGCAGGAATGTAACAAGCAGAATGTGGTTCCCAGTCACCGCAGTTCAAATGGACTTTTCACTTTTTTAACACAACATACCAACAAATGCATTCATGCTCTGCTATAATACAATCTTATATTTTGTGTGTGTAAAATTTTATTAGCAGATATTACGTGAAAAGGAACATTTTTGGCACTTTGATTGCCAATACGTACAATGTTATCACAGTGTTTGCAAATCCGCCAAGACCAATGTTCACCCGCAGGCGAGTACTCAGCGATGACTCACGCCGTGTAGTGGAGGTTTCTGGAAACTTAAGAAATTGCCCTTCCCTATTGTTGCCCTGTCCCCATATTCTCACCCACATCTGAAGTACTGTTACACTGTCCCCTCATTCTCACCCACCTGTACAGTATTATCAAACGGTCCCCAAAATGTCATCTATATGTACAGTATTGTTACATGGTCCCCAACTACCACCCATATGAACAGCATTGTTGTTTGATTCCAAAATTGTCACTGATCTGAACAGTATTGCTAGATGGCCCCCAATTTAATACCTATATGTACAGTATTGTTAGATGGCCCCTAAGCTATCACCAGTCTCTATGTATGTTTGTACTTCGGACAACTTAAAAAAAAAAAATACTGTTCATGTCTCCTTCCCTCATGGCTGAATATTAATCTAACAGTTTTGCAATGCCAGTTATTTACAGATTAAAATTGTACTCCATCTGAAGAAAGACACTGTAGAATCTTTTGAATAGAGCTTATGGAAGTTTGACAGAATGAAATACAGTATGTTTGGAACAGGTCCTAAACATATGGCATCAAGCCCACCACAAAGTACAAGCCATAGCTGCACACTGTCAGACTTGTGTCTTTTGAACAGTACAGCAGATTCTGGACAGAAATAAAAGCCTGCTAGATTTCTTTCTTTCTTTTTTTTTTTTTAAGTATATCAGGTTCTTCCATATTAGCCCCCTTACCAATGTGTGACTAAACTATTGAGATTTTTGAAAGTCCCCCAGAAATCAGTTTTCATCTGTTTTACAAGCCATATCTTCCCAAGACAAACATGCATGTCTAGGTCCATCTGTTCAACCCTGGTCCTCCATCTCTTTGATGTGGGTTAGCTTTGATATAAAATAGTTCATGCACACAGCAGACTTAGTTGTTATATGTGAGAAAAAAATATCCAATCCGTTTGTTACATTACTGCACGGTGAGCCTACAGTTGGTAGAGTGTGTTAAGACGGTTAGTTTCAGCAGCAAGCCGTTGCTTTCACAGCTGCCGGCCTCCTCATGTACATGGCCTGCCACTACACTACAAGGCAATGGCACAGCTATGCAAAAGCAGGGCCGGTAAATATAGACAGGCTCAAGTATGTACGGGAACCAAGCAGCCGCACAAACCTACATGCTTACAGGCACAAAACTCTACATCCAACGATCAAAAATACTTTGTATTCTTTTTCCCCTCCCCTCCACCATAAAACCTGCAGCATCAGCAGTATGTACCACACCAGCTGCTTCCCTCAGCTCAGGTAGTTTTGAAATCAAATATTTGGCATGAAAGAAAGGCCTCTCTATCTACGTCCCTCAAAAAGCTGATTCCAAATACGCTGGTACATGTACCATGGCCCATTTCTATGCTTGTACCTGCTATTTAAGACTGCACCCACTGCCAACAAAAGGTGGTCTTACATTGCAGGTGGTGTTTAAAAACAGGTGAAACTATTACAGAAATAGACCTTATGCCATGCTGGCTGGGGGTCTGAGATCATGGCTTTATTTGAGTGAGGCACATATTGTGACACACAAATGTAATAATGGAGCTCCATCTAGCTGCACATACAATTCATATCAAAATTATTTTTTTGATTGATAAATCGTGAAGGTTAGCAAAGCAAAATCAGGCTCCACACATTAAGAAGTAAATTAAACCAGGAGTTGCCAAGTAAAAATCACATAACGACATGACTATGTTTGGTCCCTAGTTATTTGCATATAATTTGCTTTGAAAGGAGTGTTCCAGTGGTTATACTTGGAATGTAATGCGACACTCTTGCTTTTCACTTGGCAATGTCAGTACATTTGAATGTGTGAAAACTACAGAGAAAACACTTATTTTAATCCATCCTTTAAAGGTAAAGTTTAAAAACATCATTAAAGGTAAATATTAGAAAATCAGTCAATGCTGTTCATTTAAGAATTGAACTTCCTTTTGATTATTATCTCAGCATTTGATTCCAACTCATTGATGCACTTTTCCACGATGTTGTATTGATTGTTATACTTACATTATTTGATGACTTTTTCTAAATACCCTGGAATGAAAATTATCTATGAAATCTGACTAACACAGTGGTCATACCACTCACTTTGAGGGTGCACACATGTGAATGTGATCATCAGACATTTAATTAATTTCTTGTCTGTTTTGCAATGCTTGGAACTAGAACAAGTGTGGACATTTTCATGTATACCGTTACAGATCATTTCAACATTTACATCATGTCTTGTGATCCAATTCAATGATATTATCATGACACGTGATATACCAATGTCATATACTGAGACTAATTGACATCATGCTGTGATATTTGATGAAACATGCTGTAGGATCTATCAGTATTATGTACCAGGAAGCATTTTTGATATTCAACATTAGAGTTCACAAATAATCCTCAGTAAGCAATCTGAGCCAATCACAATAGTACATTAACATCACATGACTGTGTGGTTTAACCCTATGCAACATGCATGAGATTGCATGTATATTTCATGCTGAAGACATTCCAGGTATACATGTAACTTGGTGTTTCAAAATCTACAAGAAAACAAACATGTAAACTTATATAACTGAATTTGCTTCACAGAGGATTGCAAGAGATGTTAGATTATAAAAAGTACAGTATGCAGTTAAGTGTACCACTTAAAGGGTATTTGAGCAAGGTCTTCTATTCTAAAACATACTGCACTCCTTCCCACCCAATATTTAACACAATATCCCATTGACGGCTCCAATGATATCATACGGTGAAATCTATTGACATCAACCTGCAATATCCCTTGATCCTTCAGGGCGAAACTCACGGAGATCCATTTACATCACATATAAGGGTCCATTGATGTCACAAATTGTCATATTGTTCTGTGTCCTGCATAATTTACGAGATTGGCATTGAGCCAACAATAAGAATAGCTTCATTTACTCTTCTCAATGCCATGGTTCACAAATCAAAACTTCCAAATCATACATTTTCCAAACCTCAAAGCAAAAATGCTCTGGTGGAACTACTTTGAAGTAAGAAACGCAAATATTTGACGGCTTCATATAATGTCAGGAAAGACTTTCTCCACTTCTCACTCACATCTTACAGATCATGAATTACTAATGTCAGAATTCTGGTGTCAAAAGTCGCCTATACATCAATTTTATACAATTAATAAAGCCTTGGGGGTTCACAGCTATGGAATATCTGTCAGGAGGGGGGACCCAGAGGGCTGTCAGGAGGGGGCGACCCAGAGGGCTGGCACCAATCACTGTTTACAAAGGTACTTCACATCTTTCTACCTCATTTTCTAAAATAGATTGGAATTAGATTTTGGAGCAAAATATAACAGATGTTTTCAGTGCTGTTAATATGTTCATGTGTGCCAATATCTGTCCTTTAATACCCTTTCCCCCTTAAACCAGCCAAAACCGGATGGTGGTCAAATGTCATCTACTTCAGTGCTTTCACCTAATTTCAACAGGAATGAAAAACAATTCTGACTGAGAATTGTAGATGAGCCCTATCAAGGTCACATGCCCCAGGTCAACAACTTTCTTGGCATGAGTTGGGCACTTAGTGCCTAACTCATGCCAAGGAAAGTTGTTAACTCAAGCGTCAATTCGAGGGGGGAAGGGTTAATTGACTGAGCCATCCAGCTGATGCTGTTCAAGTCAACCTTTCATCTTCTTGAACTATGCTTGCTTAATAATGATCAACTGCAAACTAACATAATCTGAATCACGCTATGAACTGTAAGCTTTGACATGTAAACTTGTCCATCATTGTATACCTGCCAGAATATTGGAAGCTCTTTTTCAATGATGATTATTTTGATTACAGTGTGAAGGATAGGCCTCCAATCTGACACGTGACCACTGGTCCCAGCAACAGGGCTCATACATTGGTACCTGCTCTGAGTATAAATAGCTATTGTAATACCTGGCCATTTATTGTTTATAACTGAATGTCTCCACCAACAGCAACTTAGCTAATTGTCTGCTAAATTAACTACAGTAAGAGGTCACCTGCTCTGTTAAGCCATTTATTAATTTATCTTTTTATAGACTTATTTTACTGGCCATATGGTGGCCATGAAATAAATATAGCACATATATATATATATATATATATATATATATATATATATATATATATATATATATATATATATATATATATATATATATATATATATATATATATATATGTGTGTGTGTGTGTGTGTGTGTGTTCAGATGCTTCATTAATCTGAACAGTTCACTGGGGTACAAAGGTGTTCAGATTAACGAAGTTCGTCTGTATGTATGTATGTATGTATGTATGTATGTATGTATGTATGTATGTATGTATGTATGTACACATATATATACTAGTGAAAACTCGATATTATGACACATCTGTTCCCTCAGAAATGTGTTAGATAATTGAATATGTCAGACAAATGAATCAAACAACACAGAAAATGAACTTTTGCCATTCAAAACTTTTGTCACTGTAATGAATATATCGGATATCTGAGTTACCTTAAAATGAGGTTTCACTATATATATATGCGTATCCATTCAAAACTTTACCAAAAAGACTAATGAATATATCGGATATCTGAGTTACCTTAAAATGAGGTTTCACTATATATATATATATGTATGCGTATCCATTCAAAACTTTACCCAAAAGACTATTCAGCAGCTGCATTGTACCTAAATACCACCTATGTGATTCAGAATCCTGTCTTAAGTCCTGTCTCCACACCTTACTTTATTTTCTATTTATTTTTTTCCATATATTTTTTACATTGTGGATGGGGTGCTGCGGAGTCAAACTTGGGTTGTAGCACTGTACTAGGTGCAGGAAGCTATTTTTTTATTGCTAGGTTCACCTTCAGCCTATATCCTTGCCAGCCTGCCTGCATCCTGCCAGGCAGTGGACGATGAGTCAACCTCTTCAAACTTCAAGGAATGCAAAGCTACCTCTCAAGTCTGCCCTCCTTTGACTATCTGTCTTTGATGATGTACCTGTGAGGCATGCAACCACACTTCATACAATAGCATCAGTCAATTGGAACAACTCCCGAGATCCGGGTTTTATTTAATACATTTTAAACATTTCTTGCATGCATAAGACTACAATAGGCAAACATTGATTTACTGTGCAAAAGAATTTATACTCATCTTTTATCTTTATTTTTTTTTTCCAATATTTTCTATAGGATATGTTCCTACTTTTGATGTTTTATCTCACAACAAAGCCATTTTCTAACATCATTTATGCCCACTTTTTATTTTTGTTGGCTATAAAACAATAGCTTTTTCTGCCGTTATGACTCCTATTCCCCATGAGTGCCTTACACATCAATACTTCAGCTTCCCTGGCATCAAATATTATGTGCTTATGCAAATTCAAAAATCATGCACACAAGATAAAGTCACTGTGTTCATCATAGGCATCATTCCAAGGGGAACCCAAAGAGTGAGGGATTGAGGCATGTTCAAAGCAGTCAATGCTTACTCGCATGCAACTTCCAGAGACAGATGCAACTGGTAGCTGAAGGCGTCAGGGAGCAGCAGAGGCAGGGAGCTGGGTAAGAGGCAGAGTGACAGACCAGGATACAGCTTGAGGGTCCCTGTGTCAGATTACAGACTCTCAATGCACCAAGTGTACAGCCACAGAATGCCCCCTGTGTGAACCCTTCGCCCACAGACCATCTGCACCTTCCTACTCCACTTGTACAAGGTTTACACCATTAAGTTGGCTGGGTTTCTTTTTTAACCTCTCCCTCCCCTCCCCTCCCCTCCCCTCCCCCCTCCCCCATTGACTCTTATAATTAGGAAAGAAAGTCACCTAGGGTACCCTTTTAACTTTTGAGAAAACCCAAGCACTTTTCTAAATTAGGACCACTATACATCTGGGCTCCACTTTTGATCCCAGTGCATTTTTTTAAAATTTTTTTTTGGGGTAAATTTCGGGAGGCAGAAGGTTAGCTGGAAGCTTGTTATATTCATGATATTGTGCATCTTTCTCTTTGGGGGTAGTCATCCTGTCCTCTAGAAGCATCAGTCATCTGTTACTTAGCCTGGTAAACTGAAAATCTTGAAAAAAAACATACAAGGGATACATTTTAGAATGGGCCTGATACATAAAGACGTCAACATACTTACATTATAAACCTTTGAGAATAACTGTTGTATAAACAACCAATTTTTTAATAAAAAATAAAAACCAATATATACCTACAAAATTGAAATACCATCTGTTTCAGCATTTTACCAGGGCAGGACAAGTGCTGGGTGTAGACCAGGAACAGAACTCAATGGAATTCTTCAGCAGACAAAAACTTTACATGTAATACCCGTCTTTTCTGTCCTGTTTGGGCTTCCACTCTTTAGCTCTTTATTTCTAAAAAACAGTCTGAACTAATTTGGCAATTTATCCCATTATTTCTATAAAAAAAAAACAATCTGAATTAATTTGGCAATTTATCCCATCATTTCTAAAAATAGCATATCTTACTTTGATGGTTAATCCCACTATTTCTTAAAGTAGCCTGCCTTAATTTGGGAGTTAATTCCATCATTTGAAAAAATTGCCCGTCTTATTCTGGCAGTTTACACCAATGCGACCTGGGAAAAGGGATGTCAGACTGACAACCAACACATCCTGTTCGCAGCAACTCTAAAATTTGGAAAAAGTTGTTTTCAATATAACACAAGTTAATAAACTATATAGCTTTAAAATTTGGAAAAGTTGTTTTCAATATAACACAAGTTAATAAACTATATTGCTTTAAAATTTGAAAAAAAAGTTGTTTATATAGCTTCATCCATATACAAAAGCATACACCTCATGCACTTGAAAATATGAAAACTGATGGTCTGTATGTTATTTTTGTCTACCAGTGATGTCACATTAATTAAATTTGAACCTTTTTTTTTAAATTGATGTTTTGAGCATTTAGCTGATGGTCCTTATCATATGGTAATGGCTTGCATTACCACATGATTAAGAATATTAGATGAATTATTGAAACATCGTAAGTTTTACAAAATTTAGCTGCAAAATAAGTTTTAAGATTCATTCAAATATAAAAACTGGTTGATGCATGTTCAAGGTACACAGCAGGTCACCCTTCAAATCTTTTCCTAACAGACCAATGCACTGTTGACTTTGTTTTCAAATTAATGCGTCAAATTTCTATTGGGACAAGAGGTGGTCTTGGGATGTAAACAGAGAGGTCAGTACACGTATGATGGTGCACAGGTACACCAGAGCTTGTGTTGTTTGTGTAGATGCCTGATGTGCACATGGTGCTGGGAGATGAGCACACACAGCATGCCCTGCATGGAGGTAGGCAGCAACAGGCCTCAGCCTACCACTGCACAGGTGACTACACTCTACAGCGCCTTTGGTCCATCATCACTGTAATCTCTACTTCTCCCAAAACTCTGCCATCTGCTATTTTAAGCAGTAGTTTAGATTTTCCGTTCACCTGGGTGCTGGTATGACCTCAGCACAACTTGTGTGGGTCCATGCAGCGTGGAGAGTGGTGTATATATCCGGTAGCTGTACTTATGAGCAGTTCTTGGTTTAGCTCCACAATCTGACAGTGAACAGTCGGATCTTTTGAAGTTTTATACAGGTACATGTAAAAGTATAAATTATCATGTCCTGTCTCAGGATGTGGTCAGTGATGTATTCAAGAGATGGATCATCTACCTGATATTTACACAATACCAGCCAATATACAACATTCTTTGTGTAACTTGTACACAGAGATTAGGTTCTATCAGAATGAGGATAACATGGATGAGCCATCAGAAGCTGTAGATATGATACAATGTATCTCTTCTTGGTGTGCATGCATGTGTATATCAACAGCATGCTGTAACTCTATCAGGGAACCCTCCCCATGGTAATCTACTATACTGAGACTCACTAGTTCTGCTGCTTTAATGAGGCTTAAGTTTACATCAGGACACTACATGGTACTGTTTCTCTCCACTGCGCTGACCTAGCACCCAGAGGCTGCAGCCTGCCATATTGTGAGTATAGATGTTTTTACCATACAACAGCAGTGGGCAGCATCTTTATATTGTAAAGACTGGAACAAATAATAGAACATAATTGTCGGATTTGTAAAAAAATTACTGTGATCATTCCATAATAAAGGACCATTAATTTTGTGTGCACCTTTAACCAAAAGAAAAAAAAAACTCTTGCTTAGAACCTGCCAACTCTAATATATCTACACGATTTTACAATAACTTTCCTCACAAATCGTTCGTAATTGTCAGAATGTATCAATATCGCCAGGATTCTGACTGCCATGAACTGTGCCTCTTTGTATTTGTCTTTGGCATAACGACACTTTCATCAATAAACTTCTATTACAACTGGTTCAAATCCTCATTGGTAGTCATGTGAACCACACCAAACTCAGACTGCACATGAATTATATAGCTGTAAGTACTGATGAGAGTCATGACACAATACCGTGCACCATCAGGTCTGCAGCAGATCTCCTACCTGCCACACAGGCCACATTGATTTTGCGTGTTGGCGTTTTAGTGCAAACTTTTTAGGTTTGAATACATGTTAAAATGGCTGTGGCACCATGGATGTTAAAATGACTGTGGCACTACCCCACTTCTTGTAGCCTCAGAACTCTGCCTTTTACCCTTTACAGTGCTGCTACATGTTCGCAATCCATGTAAAAGATATGGGTCTATACTATACATGTACAGATCGTCTTGTGCTACTTCCCAACACTTCTCTTGCACTATTCTGCTATAGTGCTCCAGACTGCCTACCTCTTTATGTCTGGGTTGCAGACATTTTGTTTTTCCAAGAAAATTCTCTCGCTCTCTCTCTCTCTCTCTCTCTCTCTCTCTCTCTCTCTCTCTCTCTCTCTCTCTCTCTCTCTCCCCCCCTCTATTTTGAAGGCACCCAGACAGATTTGCTGTTAAGCAAATCTTCTTTTCTAGTTTCAAGTTGAATTGCTTAGCAATGATTGGAATTGTCTGTAAAACAGCTAACCAGGTTTCCAGGATCCATCTTTCAATCCAGCAGGTCCCTGAGGGTCTAATACGGGGCAGGCACTGCTAGGTTGCCTCCTTAGCACATCAGAAACAATGGTAATCTATGGGGATCCTATGGGGACAAACTGCCAGTATACCACAGGCACTGATCTGGGCTTTCAAAATATTATGGCAAATTTGGAACTGAAGGGCTCTGACTCAGTTAGTCCCATAATCAGTATCCATGTAACACAGTTAGTCCCATAAGCAGTATCCATGTAACACAGTTAGTCCCATAAGCAGTATCCATTTAATACAGTTAGTCCCATAAGCAGTATCCATGTAACACAGTTAGTCCCATAAGCAGTATAACACCAAGTTTGCCATGCACTGGCTATTTAAGTACATTATATCAGTTTATACTTTCAGGTCTATCAGTGGTTACATAGTTTGATAAACACTGTCATGGCATTAAGGTACATAATACTGTTTTCTCTAGAATTTATCAGCAGATGTTCAGTTTGCCGTGCACCATTATGCTAAAATAAACAGGTTTCTTTCAGTTCAATCTATCACCAACTGTACAGTTTGCCCAACATTCCTATGCTACAACATAGAGGTTTCTTTTAGTTCTATCACTAACTGTACAGTTTGCCCAATACTGCTATGCTACAATATACACGCTTCCTTCAGTTCTATCACCAACTGTAGTTTGCCCAATACTACTATGCTACAATATACATGCTTCCTTCAGTTCTATCACCAACTGTAGTTTGCCCAATACTACTATGCTACAATATACATGCTTCCTTCAGTTCTATCACCAACTGTAGTTTGCCCAATACTACTATGCTACAATATACAGGCTTCCTTCAGTTCTATCACCAACTGTACAGTTTGCCCAATGCTACAATGCTACAATATATTGGTTTCTTTTATTTTTATCACCGTCAAGCTGGTCATACACTGTTCTGGTAACTAATATTCTGGTTTCATTTAGTTCTACGTGTACCACAGTTATACAGAACATGTCACACATTATTCTGGTTGTTGTGGTTCTATCAGTATACCTATAGTTCTGCCAGTATATATATATATATATATATATATATATATATATATATATATATATATATATATATATATATATATATACAGTGGTACCTGCTGTATGCAACCACTGCCGTGGGCAGCCACATTGCTTTTTGTGGTCACTAGGCTCAGACATAGGAGTTATTTTCTTTGTAAAATTTACCTGTGGTGACAGGTCACCTGCTGTATGTGGCCACTTTTTCTTGGCAGAAGGGGTGGCCATATACAGCAGGTACCACTGTATATATAACAGTGACAGGTTAGCTTAAGGAGTGTAAAGAGTTTGGACTACGGAATATGGTAAAATGACTACCTGGAAGTGGTTCTGGACAAAAAGACAAATACTATATCAATCAAATATTGACTCATTTTTTCCACTGAGTTGCCACTCTTTTCTACCCAGAAATGTGATCATATTCTCAAAATAGCAGAAAGCCAAAAACAAACAGGTGGTTTACGGCCACAGCAGAGGAACAATGGCAAATACACTTGACAAGCAGAGAGTCCCATTATTGGGGGGGGGGGGGGGTTGTTGTTTTTTGTCTTCTTTTTTTAATGTTATGCATGGTGGTAATGGTTAACTGGGAAATTGGGACTGCTAGTATGCTGTACACAAACAAGACAGTAATATTAGCACCAACCATCTGTGGGCCATCTTACCCCAACATACACCTAATTCTCATGCTAGCCACAAGGGGGCAAAGGGTTTGTTTCTGTTGAATGAATGCGCATAATGACTGGGATCTGATACTTCATTGGGTTCTAATCTTTCACAAAAAGTGGCTATGAGAAATGATACATTTAATTACATCCCTTTAGCAGGGCCAATTCACACCTTGGTTTGTTACCTAATCCTAACTTTAAGTGGACAGGAGTGTTTGCAAAATTAATTTGCTAAGTTTCTAGGCCATATAGTTTAAACAAGTGCCATGTTTTCTTTTTCAGGAAGAAAATTTTGATAGTCACTTATTAAATATACTGACACACATGTTGACAATACATATGCCACCCAATACATGACATTTGTATCCGGTACAATGCTGCTGTGGCCTGTATCCAGTAACAAGGAAGTACCCACCGCAGGGACAGGTTCTGTCTATCAAACATGGCAAATTGTGCTCTTGTTAAACTGGCAACATGTATCAAATTTTATGTTTAAAATCTCATATTCATGTTCTGTAAAGACACACTGAGCACAATATAAGAAAGAGTTATCATATATGTTTGGAGCAAGTACTTTTTATTCCAACAACTGTTTGGGACACCATTGGTTTTCCATTGTTATGCCCATATCAGGGCAGCTCAATGTCATTATAGCCTGGTGACAAGGTCATACATTTGACAAGAAATTAATGTGCATGCTGCATATTCTGCTATGAAGTTTCACGCATGTTGTGACACAAAAACAAAAAGTAAAATTGACGGATATTTTAAAGCTCTTTTACACTGAAAACAATATACCTTGGTTCAATAGCCAACAACATTGAGGCTCCTAAGCTTGGGTCTTTGACATTAAGTACTCTTTGGAGGCTCTATTTGCAGATGACCGATTGAGGCTTCTCTCGAGACGGTATTACGTTCTGACGTCACAGCTATTGTTCATTATGGGCTTATGCATAATTAATGAGGTGTCCATGAGGAGTAACGTCAATACTGTTTAATTGTAAGAGACAGTATTACGTTCTGACGTCACAGCTATGCTTCATGAATAACTAATGAGTGGTATCCATGAGGAATGATATCACCAATATTTAAATTATTTTAGAATAATTACATTCTAAGGTATATTTGACTAGTCCCACATAACAGACCCTGCATCTTCTAGATCCATTGGGACTCACAGTTTCTTATTACGCACATGTGTTGTTCGACTCTTTGAACTAAACTAAAAACAATGTAAAATTTGAAAGTCTCTCTCTCTCTCTCTCTCTCTCTCTCTCTCTCTCTCTCTCTCTCTCTCTCTCTCTCTCTCTCTCTCTCCCTCCCTCTCCCTCTCCCTCTCCCTCTCCCTCTCTCTCTCTCTCTCTCTCCCCTGCAATTTGCAGAAATTAAGCAATGTTACCATTACAATAAATTGTAATAACATTAAATTTAGACTGTCATCAAGCTGAACAAAAACAGTGTATCTCTATAATGTACCTGAACCCACCCTTAATGGAGACAGGACACATACATGACCATTGTATCTCCTACCAAACAGGTACCCATGCAAGTCCTTGCTCCCATTTGCCTGTTTAACATACTGGCTGTGTGTTCTCCAGGACAAGTCTAGCAGACAGCACAAGAAGCTCTCAATTTATTTACATGTACCTAAATCGTAGGAAATAATTCTCCCATTTAAAGAGGTCAAAATTTGAACTTCAATGTTGCCAGCAATTACTTCTGTGACACTGTGGGGGCAGACAGGCTGCAGCAGAGTATTTCTGTGAGCAGTTGACATGTCTTGGTGGCCACACAGCATGTTCTTTGTCCTGCCTGAAGGGGGTGCTCTATCAAGTGGCAGACTCACTGTGCAGGGACAACTTAGGAATTTCTGCCTGAGCATCATTCATACCTGGCCCCCCTTGCTACCAGATTGCAATCAGGACACTGACAAGACTTGCAATGCAGTGAGCATCCTACAGGAGGCCTACTCCCAATGGGAACAGGCACCAGCCTACCTTATTATGGGATATTATCAGATCTACCTATGTTATTGATACACAGGAGCATCTTGTGGTAAAAACAAATGCCTCATACAATGCACACATGCAAAATCACATATATTTACTGCTATTAAAAATACAGCGCGTGATTTTTTAAAGAAAAGCTGCATAAACATCATTTTATTTGGCAAATTTGGCAATGTGCATATCGTTATATAACATATGCCATGTATAACATGTTTATATGGCTTTGGTTAGAATCCAATATTTTCCCCTGGTTACCCTGTGTGTTTATACGTTGGTTCTGTAAGACTGTACAGTTCAGCTGGGTCCTGGCACATTGCACAATGTGGCTCCATGAGTACCACTGAGAGGAGTACTGCTGTCAGGCTGCAGTTTTTATAGCGTCCAAAATGAATGCACTCTGGAAAATGGACATCTCAGGTAGGAACAACTATTCCTTCCAATGTTTTTAAGTTATTTTGTAGGTGATTTATTCAAGTTAGTTGCAGAATATACAATTTACACTGTTTGTACTTGAGGTGAGTAAAGTGAATGAGTTATCTCCAGAGTTAGCATCCACAGCAGGTTCCTGTTTATCAGTTTGGACTAAGGCTCCAATAGCCACTACAGACTAATGCAGCAAGTCACTCACAACAGCTACAATTAACTTGAGAATTTCTACACGGGGAAAGAAACTTTTTTCCCCGCCCAGTAACGTGTATTTCTAATGTGAGTTACATGTCTTAAGTGCAGTACCTTAGCATGTATATATAGACTGTGTGTCCAGGACGATACAGATGAGGATGACATTACTGTACAAACAACCGAAGCCAATCAAAGTATGGCTGCATTTTATTTTAGTATATCAATCATGGCAGACATCAGACCAGGGCTATACGTAGTAGGTTCTGACTGGACTGCCCCACCCACTTAGACAGTTAATCTGCACAGTGTCTCTGCCAGCAACCCTAGCATGGGGTCTTTGTAGGTATATATAGTATACATTCCACTTGTCTTGCATAAAACTTTGCATCAGAAAAACTGCTATAGACAGCTTTCATCCAAGATCTGTTTCTTCTCAGAATAAGACTTGTTACAACCTATTCTGCAGACAGTTTGCATCCAAATAGCACTGATATTTCTACCCATTCCCCCATGTAGGAACCAATTTCACTTCAAGTGATGTAAATATTCTCAGTCAATAAACTTATAATTAGGATTTGTTGCTGTTCTTTGTGCTCCTTTCCAGCCTTTTTTAAAGTTTTTTTTTTTGTTTTTGTTTGTTTGTTTTGTTTTGTTTTGTTTTGTTTTTTTTTGTAAAAAAGGAAAATTTGACATGCAAGTTTCTAGCAATGTACAAATTTTGATACCTGGTTTATCTTTTGTTACGATTACCTCTCCACACCTACAAGAACAAACAATATTTTGAGGCAATCAATAAATGATATGTTGACGTGTACTGAGGAGGTTTTTGCAAAATCTGATCTGGGAAATCTATTACTGTAATTACACACTGCCTGGTGTCTTTCATGTCTATTGCTGTAATTACACACTGCCTGGTGTCTATCATGTCTATTACTTTAATTACCCATTGCTTAGTATTTATCATGTTTGCGTAGTCAGGAGTGAGATGAAAAATGGTGCGCTATAAGAAATCGGGTTCATATAGCATCTTCCTAGCTTCTATGTTCCTACAAGTATAAAACCCACTGTTCCCTGTTCTCAAGAAACTATATATCAGTACCGTGCATACAGGTTTGTATTCCCTGTCGCCACAGATTCTGATTTTCTATGCTCCCTAAAACCAAAGGAAAAAAAAAAAACACATGCTCTCTGTGCCCAAATCATGGTATCTGTGTACCCCCATACCCTTCTTTGTGCCCCAGATATGTCAGCTATGACAGCCAAGAGATCAGGCAAGCTAGGCTATGACCTGGAGGTCATGGACATGTAAAATTCCTTTTTGATTTATTCCAGATAAGATTTTCTTCTCTCGACTTAAACCAACAGAGCCATCTAACATAGTAAGAAATAAAACAAGCAGTTAATGGAAAAAATACATGTAGTCTTGGCACCTGGAGATTGAAACAAAAGAGAAAATGAGGTGTGGCAGGTAGAGCCACGACACGTGCCACTTGGTCTTCACCTGTTCATAATGTCATCTGGCTTGTACTGTGAGGCCTGCAAACAAGCCACACTATTTGTATACTATCTCCCCATTCAGTCAAACTAGACTTTGAGACAATTACCACTGGTAGGACTGACCTACAGGTATTCTTAGCATGCAAGAAGTTTCTCCATAACAGTACAGCAATGCAAGAAATATGTCACGTATAACGTGATAAATGTGGTCTCCTCATCCTAGTGGTCTGTACTGGAAGAGCTTTCTTGTGAGATGGACAACTGTATTTTAGAACCAGAAAAGCATTAAAATCACTTTATCAACACAATTTAACTTTACTTTAAGAAGAATACACCTGGATATTCAGTTTATAATTTTGAACGAGCTGTGTAAACATACTTAACTTATGGTCAGAAAAATAAAATAGAAAAAAAAACTGAAACCCAGCTATAATATTATAAGAAAAGTAAAACTGGAATAACAAATCAGGCACGAAACTGTAACCTAAGACATGATAGATGGGACATAAAGCAAGTCCTCCTCTATATCCTTAATGATGGTAATTGTCTTGTCTTGTCTTGTCTCCATCAATCTGGGTGCCTGACAGACTACTGAGTGGTGACAGAGGTGATTAAAACTAATATAATTATGATAGGACCATGTTTTTCATAATTCCTCTCTATAAATTTGGCACTGGATCTTGGTATGTGGAAGCCAGGAGGATATGAGCTGTGGAGCGGCCGGCTGGCTAACCATGTCCCTGCCAAGTGTGCCACTTATGCTGGGCCAGGCCTGCCCACTGATGGCTTCCCTCTGATCACCAGTAAGTGCTGCTAAAGATATCTGCCACCCCACTGAGCACTCATGTCCAATCCCTTCTTATATGCTGGCAAAACACCACTTCCTGTCTCCTATAACAACAAGTCACCAGGTTATACCTGTAGGTCAGCCAAACAGTCAACGTTCGGAAAGCTTTCCTCCCAGTGATCAATAAGTCTGCGCATAGGTTAGTGCATACTTACTGTATCTTAAGACAAGCACACAAGGTCTGTACTTTAAAGACAACCAGGCGTAAACTAATTTAACAAACCACCAGAGTAGACCTCATTTAATCTTTGTCAAATGACCCTGTGAAGCACCATGACTCTTATCACCTGAACAAATCCATCATATAGTTTATATTTACCTGGCCAGAGAACACAATGTCTCATCAGCAAACATAATGCTGATGGACAGATGGACTAACGGACAGACAAAAAGTGAGCGCTTTGTCTCCCTACAGCTTGTGCTGGCCAGACAATAAACCATTCACCCAAAAATTAAAGTCATGTAATCTTGTTTGCCACTCATTCAAGCATGATGTAACCAATGAAGTATGACAGTGATGGTGTAAATCTGTAGTGACCATTACAACAAATCATTTACCCAAGTATGACAGCCCTACCCAGTGTAGGTAGTACAATAAAAATGCTACTCCAAAGTTTTTTGTTGACAGATAGATGGAAAGTGAGTGCTTAGTCTCGCCAACAACTTACGCTGGCGAGACAAAAACAGACAATGTACTTAACCAGTTGACACAATGTGTGCATATATACCCAGCCAGTGAAAGTAAGATGTCTAGATCCACCTGGCCAGTCAGTGAACACAAGATATCTACATGTACATGTATATAAGTGGCCAGTGAACACAAGATGTCTACATGTATATATGTGGCCAGTGAACACAAGATATCTACCTGTAATAAGTGGCCAGTGAACACGAGACATCTGCCTGTTTATAACTGGCAAGTGAATGCAAGACATCTGTCTACCTGTACATGGGAATGCTGTGCGATACACAATGTACTTTACTCAGTTTATTATGTGAAGATATTTCTATCAAATTACAACTTCATCTGAGATTTTTAACATTCTTTCTTTTCATAAAACCAATGTTTATATCTTTGTTGTCAATTAGCTATGAATGGTAGCTGTTCTAAGACATGCAATAGTTTAAACTCTATTTATAATACATGTAGTCTTAATGTATCAAAAAATCATATGGTACATGTGAAAGCTTACGGACTATGGCATATTGCCAAGGAACTTTTCCTTTACAGGCAGAATCCACATGATATGATCCATGCTGGTATTATCTTAGAAATAATGAGTCTCAGGGTTCATAAAGACTTTTCATTGTTAACTTTAGACAAAGTTAACGATTTCATCATGCACAGACTGACTTACTGCTCTGTGACATACTTGCTGCTTGTTGAGGATCTCTCTGAGTGCATTTATCATGTGCCTCCTAATTTCATTATATTTGTGTTTATATTCTGTAACATTTAAATTATATTTTGTACATCTCTTGTAAGGAATAAATATATATATATATATATATATATATATATATATTGTATGTATATACATGTATATATATATATAACTGGCCTGAGAACACAAGATGTCTACATATATATAGTGGTCCCCCTCTAATAAGGCCCCCTCAAGAGAGGCCACCCCTCTAATGTGGCCACTTTTTGGTTGTATTTGGGGTAGCATTATTAGAGGGGGACTTCTGTACCTGGCCAGTGAACAAAAGATATGTACCTGTATCTAACTAACCAGTGATCACAAGATATGTACCTGTATATAACTAACCAGTGATCACAAGATGACTGAGCTATTTAAGGATTCGTCAGTCAGCTGCACACGTATTACATCTGTGTTGTGAAATGTCTGTAGTTATGTGTCAAAAATAGAATCATCCATTCCTGGAATCTGATGAACTGACCAGAAGTAATCTTGTTACTCTACTGTTTACTCAAAGTTATACACTGCAATTTTCTTATACACTTCCAAGTTCTTAGTTTTGCCACATATTATCAACTGTTTATCCCGTATGGTCTCATTACCTGAACTGTTACTATGTTACCAGTCAGACTGATTCATGACTGTGTACCAACTGTTCCTGTGTATCAGTGGCATTCCTTACTTGTACCTAACTATATCCCTCATGAACATATGCTGACAGCAAGACAGCGGTCATCTGCTTCAGTAAAACTGTTCTAGCACCCATATAGGTTTCTACTATCAGCATTTAACTTTAAAAGTATTCAATTTGTTTCATTGTAGGAAAACCTTCATTACTTTGCTTCTTACTTGTACATAGTGAACAATAAATGTATATGTATACACCGAACAATAAATACACATTCACATTGGATTACAAGTACATATACACATTCAACAGTAAGTACATGTTCACATTGGATTATGAGTACAAGTACACATAGAACAATAAGTACACATTCACATCGGATTACAAGTACACATACACATTGAACAAGTACATGCTCAAATCAAACAATAAGCACAAGCTCATATCAAACAGTAAGTACATGTTCACATCAAACAATAAGAGCACGTTCACATCAAATAGTAAGTGCACGTTCACATCAACAATACATGTACTTGCATGTTCATATCAAGCAATACATACATGTTAACATTGGATTATGATTACATGTACACATTTAACAATAAGTGCATGTTCACATTGGATTATTAGTACACATGGAACAATAAGTAGATGTCCACATCAAACAATAAGTGCACTTTCACATTGGATTATGAGTACATATACACACTGAACAATAAGTACATGTTCACATAAAAAAATAAGTACATGTTCCATTGCATTGTGAGTGCATATACACATAGAACAATAAGTACATGTTCACATAAAACAATAAGTACATGTCCATATCAAACAAAAAGTATATGTTCACATTGGATTATGAGTACATGTACACATTGGACAGTAGGTACATGTTCGCATCAAAAAATAAGTACATGTTCATATCAAACAATAAGTACATGTTCACAACGAACAATATAGATGTTAATTCAGACATTAAGTACATGTTCACATCAAACAATAAGTACATGTTCACATTAAAGAATAAGTACATTTCCATATCAAACAATAAGTACATCATGTACATGCAAGGCTACCAACAGCAGTTGCATGAGGACCAGACAGAAGCTTTCTGATCAGACAGCACCAGCTGACTGGTGTCAGTGCAGCAAGGGGCTGTAGTAGCCACGTTGCACACACTCCAGTGGCTAGCACACTGATACATGTATATTGGCTGTATCTCTGCGTACACAGTAGTTTCAAATATTACATTATCTAGACACTTTGGGGGCTGTTATGTCGTTTGTCTGGATACACAGCATTTAACATTATCTTGCCACTTGAGGGAAGCTGGACCTTGGTGTTCAGTGAGGAGCTCTGTCAGTGCCTTGTGCTGTCAGTGAGCGCCCAGGCCACAACCACAGCTTTTCATATGTACGTTCTGCACCATCAACATTGTACGGTTTGATTATTTGTCCAGATGAACGATCATACCAGACCTAGCCAAATCTCTCATTTGCAGAAAACAAGCTTCTACACAACCCATACACAAATCAACCTCTGTATACCAAACTTAGGTGTGTATTATAGTCATCTGCTTCAGGAATTCGAATCTTGAAAAAGGAGACCATGCAATAATAAGGTTTGGTTTGAACATATTTTACTAGGAAAAGTCTTTTGAAAACAGGTGTGGCTTTTAATAATCTCCTTTATGCTGATATGGGCCTTTAAAAAAAAAAACTGTTGAACAGGTTTTGGTAAATATAGCAATAAAAAAAGATTATTTTGAATGTTTCTTCTTTTTTTTTATATTTTAGGCAGTAACAAGGTTTACCAGGTGAAAGTAAACATTAGACAGCTGTTGGTGTCGACCTGTGTCAGTGAGGCAGGTCTACACTGGACATTGCTGTGTCAGTGAGGCAGGTCTATACTGGACATTGCTGTGTCAGTGTGGCAGGTCTATACTGGACATTGCTGTGTCAGTGAGGCAGGTCTATACTGGACATTGCTGTGTCAGTGAGGCAAGTCTATACTGGATATTGCTGTGTCAGTGCGGCAGGTCTATACTGGACATTGCTGTGTCAGTGAGGCAAGTCTATACTGGACATTGCTGTGTCAGTGCGGCAGGTCTATACTGGACATTGCTGTTACTTTCCACTGCACTCTGCTACTTAACTCTTTCAGTGCCAAGCACCACTTAAGTTGATCTTTAGTTGAGCTAGTGTGAATTATCATAAGGATCCCAGATTCATATTCCTCAAAAAAAAAAAAAAACAACTTTTCATTCAAGGACCAGCATGCCTATAGTTTCAGAGAGACTATCCCAGGTCAACAGCTTTTCTTAGCGCACATTGGGTGCAATGCGCCCAACGCACACTGTTAACTCAGTCCAAAATTTGGCACTGAAAGAGTTAATACCTTGAAACCGTAATATGTAAGCACATTGACGATATTATAAACATACTTGTACACATGAAATATTAACATAAATCATGTTATTTCTGCCACAAAATAGTGTAGTTTAAGTAATTTTAGCAGATAATCCAACTGAAATACACACTTCTAGCCTGCGACAACTGCATGCATCATTCTGTGCGTGCACGCCCATCACACTATTTTGAAGACAGAAGATACCAAAAGCATAATGGCATATCTGTATAGTACCTTAAGGTTCATAGATTGGAAAGTATCAATGCAAACATTTACAAATGCATCTTATAAAAAGGACCTGACCCATAGGTTTCACATCTGACTAAATATGGACCAAAAGTGGCCATTAAACATTTGGGGGTCACTCTTAAGTTTGTGAGGTCCTATTTCAAAAGCTATGCAAGTTAAAAAAACTGCATACACTTTTCAGCCACACAAGTACACAATTTTCCTCCACAAACAGTTAGTTATGTGTCTGTCACAACTCTGCATGTTTATTTCACAGTTGGTTCAAATTTTAGTTTGATTTGAAACCTGTGGATGATTTCCTTACAAAAATGCACTTTAAGATGTTTTTGCTACTATTTTTATCTATGAGCTTTGTGACACGCCAGTTACCCAAAAATGCTTTTGATGCGTGTCCTGTACTTAATGTTGCGTGAGAGTGAGAGTTGCTCTCAAAACAATGATGGCAAAAGTATATATATATATCTAGGAACATCCAGCTGGGACATGCCAATTGGAAGTTGCATGATTTTCAGTACCTTGGGAAATATTTGGCCTACAAAGATGTGAATGCCACCCCTGGCCAGATCAGTGAGCAGGTTAGATACATGTATGTATAAATATATAAAACTTCTTTGAGGCCAGAACAGCTCATACAATGTAGTGCACTTCTTATGACCTGATGTAACCCAGGGTCAAATAAATTTCCTTTGGAAAGTTGATTCATTCAAGTTCATATGATACACAATTCCAAACATATTGTACCCAAATGCTAAAGTGCAAGCAAAAGCTAAACTACAGACGAAAGATACAAAAATCAGCTTAACAATGAATTTGAAGTTGATGATGAAAGACATGGCCCCAGACATGACCAGACATTTGGCACAAGCGCTGTTTTTTTGGTCCTATCAATTGACTTGCCACAGTGGGAGGAATACTTCCACATCTGGCTAAAAATGTGTTTTCTGCTCTCATGATATAAACATAGGGCCAGGCAGCACATCACAGACAGATACATGGCCCCTAGCAAACACCCAAATCACTGCGGCAATAAACTGCCACATGTAACTCTCAGCTTAAATATATGAGGTCTCTCATGGCAGCAGACTGATACCCACTCAACAGGTAAAGAACAATTGGGTAATGATTTTTTCAGGTTTTTAACACAATGGATAATACGACAAATTCTTCTGTAAACAGCTGACACAGCAAACTGTCAGTGTGTCCAATTCCCTCTACCTCTAGTCTATCTGTCTCTGTTTCCTGCTCTACTCCTGTGCCATACATTTCACACAACAGCATCCCAGATTTTTACAGCATATAAACCAGTCAACTGACAACTATGCAGTATACAATTCTAAAAGAGGGCTTTCCACGGATTGAATGAATTTTAATTTTACCCTCTCTTATGTTTCAGACAACAATGTCTTCAAGCCCTCAATACAAGGTGGTGGACCCATTCACACCTCAGGATGATGGAGAGATTGACCTTGGGGTTGGGGACCAGGTTATTGTGAAAAAGGACCTTGGGAACGGCTGGGCACTTGGTCGAAATATTACAAGGAACTTAAGTGGAATATTTCCTACAAAACATGTAATACTCGAAACCTTTGTGGCCAGTGATCCAGTTACTGGAAAACTTATCGAGGGTTTGAGTGATGAGGAATTTACCTTACCACGTGATAAGCTCGGTGATGTGGTGAAACCTATAGAGGAGTCAGACAGTGACACTAAGAATCCTTTAGAAGACTTCTTACCAGTTGACAGCCCCACACCAGACAGCCAGAATCATGTCAATTTGTTGTTGGATGTACCAGATAACCAGGATTCATTGAAAGGTCCTCGGATAAACTCACAACCAAAAGCAAAACCACATAAAGTGACTATACCAAGTCCCCCTGCTCTGCCAGTTCAGCCTGAACTTAACTCAGGCCGCCCTGACTCAGTGGTTACCCCACCCCCTGAGTTCCGAGGGGACGCACCTGAAGGAGTGCCACGTATACCTCCACAACATGGAAAACAACGGGAAAATGTATATGCAGAAAAACCAAAGAAGAGAGAAGAAAAAAAGCACAGAAAGGATTGTAAACATGCTAATAAGTCTAAAAAAGCACCAAAAAAGTCAAGTAAATCTAATGTATACAAGGATGCAGCAACCAGCAGGCTCCAGGAACCACTGCCTGTAGTTCATGAAGATTCACTAACTTCCAATGGGGACTACTGCAGCATTGATGATACTGACAGTGAATTTCCAGATGAATTTCTCACTCACTCTTTGCCAAGTCCAAAGAAAAGTCGTGCATATGTGGACCACAAGCCGCATATGCTTGTGAAGCCAAATCTAAACCCACGACTATCAAAGAAATCTGGCAACAAGGACAGTAAAAGTCCTCCTGGTCACAAGAAATCCGAACCTTGTCAAGGTGCCCCTGCTGCTGAAGATAACATGGCATCCAGTAATACAGACCCAGATGTTCCAGAGCCACCTGTGTGGCGTCAAAGTCCACAACGGCCAAGGTCAAATGTAACAAGATTTCGGGTCAGCGCACCTAATGGCCCGGTGGCTCTCCCTGACAGCACTCGATCACGAGTCAGTGCCCCTCCTGGGCAACTCCCAACTCCTACAGAACAACCACTGGACCCAGATGTTATTGAGGAGGTTCCAGAATCTCCCTCTACACCAAATGAGGATGAGGAAGAGGAACGTGAGGCTGCAGCTGCTGCAGCTGCTGCTGCTCTGGGACAACCCTGTACGTCCCGCGGACCAGGTCCAGGACCACCACACATGTACCAGATCGTTAAGAGTCGAGAGCGTAACCAGAATGTCGCAAATGAAACTCTTGAGCGGGACTGCACATCCACCCCTATAGCCACCACAGTCATGTGTGCAAACAGTATACCTCCAGCCTCTGGTGGCCCTCGGGAGAGGCTGGAAGAAATCAAACGCAGGTACTACCAGGATTACAGAACAATGGAGTGTCCACAAATGATGGACCCAAAGGACACATGTTGTACTGCCCTGCCCAGTGGTGGCACCTGTACCAATGTGGTGAGAAGACACCCAAATACGCCACCTGAGGAAGAGCGAGCTAGCAACAGGAGAGGTGCATACCACCATCATCATACTAAGAACAAATCCACTCAGCTTGTGGCGAGTGTCATAGCAGGATTTATGATTGGTGGCTTTCTCTTTCTGTGGATGTACTGTGCTCTAGGTTACGGCTTGTTGGCTGCTGCAGCAGTCAGTGTTGTCGCTAGTTTACTGCTCTGCATATTTTTTGCCCTATCTCGGCTATGCCGTTGTGTTGCAGCACTTATGATACCAAGTATATCAACCACAAGAGGGCGCTTATCTTTGTTAATTATCATCTCAGGATTTCTTCTGGGTGGACCTATTACCAATATTTATCGGAATATGCTAGAAGTGTCCAAGTCTATGGCCTGTAGTGCAGAGCAGGCATACAACCAGAGCTTGCTGCTCTACCAACCTTTTGATGCCATGTTAGTTCGACTCAACCAGACAGTAGCCCAGCTGCATGTGGCTGCAGACAACGTGTCTGTGGGCCTGCATCCACTGAGACATGGAATCACACGCATGGAGAACGAGATTCTGCAGGGAAAGTCTGGCCTTGACTCAACAGGCGTGGTAAGTCACTGTTCATGTACAATACTGTCAGTATGCTTTCAAGTTGCTGCACAATGTTACCATCCATGTATGGTGCCAACAATTTATGGCATATCTTGTTGAAATTCATAGATTTTGAGTGTCCCCAACTTGATGAAGAAACAAGTCTTTGATTGAATTGCCAAATTCATAAGCCCTCAAAACTGAAATCACCATTACAGGAACTGGTTTTGATATGCTAAGATCTGAACCATAAAAAATTGACATTTAATTGTGATGTCTGCTAATTATACTACAGTTTTGAATTTGTTGAAAATGAAATAAATGTCAATATATGTTTCAAGTTACATGTACAGGATTTGAACAGCTGAGATCTGATTATGGGTCAATCATTGGGCTGGGTTGGTAGGAACATATATTATCCTTTGTTTCACATATCCTTTTGAATACTAATATAGGACAGGAGGCTCAATATTTTTGCAAAGATATTGATTATTCCAAAGGCACTTGATATACAGATACCAATCTACATTAGTTCATTAACTTGTTCAGCGAGAAAATCATTGGCTGAGGTTAGCCCTTAGTACACAAGTATCATCTATAATTTATGGGACTTTCTGTAGCAATTAGTAACATGAGAAAATTCGAAGATGTTTACTGATTTTCCACAAATTCAGGTAGTGCATTTTACTAATTGATTAGTTTCACATGAACTTGAATATATCTATTTTTGGCAACTACTGTATGGCTAACGCAATTTTAAATCATAAATTTTACTAATTTTCTCGTGACCAAATTACCAACCTGGAAAAATGACTTCACTTTTAGGCCAAATATTACAGAAACATGGATCCTGACAAACCTTTATACCAAATTGACACCAAGTTTTGCGAAATATGTCTGCACTAAAGATGGAACTAGAAATTCAAAGTTGTTGTATAAACACAAGTGACTAGCATGTTAACATTGAAAGCATTTTGTTCATTTCTTCATATTGTATTGGGGCTAGAACTTCTGAGTTTGGAATTATGATAGACAACATATATGTCTAGCAAAATGTCCCCAAATATGAAACTGAACAAAACTTCTGAATTTGGAAATATAATAGACAACATATATGTCTAGCAAAATGTCCCCAAATCTGAAACTCAACAAAATTATCCAAAATTGGTAGGATATTGCCTTAATACATGATTAAATTTGTCAAATTTCCAGAGAAAGTCATTGATTTATGCTAATCAAAACTAAAGCCAAAAGACCCACTCCCACTATCAATATTTGGGAATAAAACTTGCTCCTCAATATTTCTCTCAGTGGATTTGGTAAGACAAAGTCACACAATTCCATATAGCTTTAGGATCAAGACTTACAAGAAGGCAGTCAACATTTAGAGTTTGCTTGGTACACATAGAGATACAAATTTCACAGGTACAATTTTAGGAGGAACATACCGTATTCATTCCAATAGTACCACGCTGTGCGAATGCAATGATTTCCTGGAGCAGACATTGTTTTTGCAGACTTTTGTGATAATAATATGTCTTAATTGATCCATACCACAAGTATTTACATGTATTATAGAATCCATATAGCGTATAATAACAACAATGAACCCTCTTCTTTTATTAGAAGCAGTTAATTTTTGAAAATATTGAAAAATACTGAATTTTTAATAAAAAAATCCCCAAGATTTAAAATTAAAAGTACAGGGTGTGCTTCTTTTTGGGTGTGTGCTACAATTACAATGAATACGGGACTTGGTGTTGCTTGACAATCGCTGAAAATTAAGCAAATACCTGTATTTAAAAGCCAGGGAAATATTCTCAAGTTTCCAAACAAAACAGAAATAAACAAACACCCCCCCCCCCAAAAAAAAAATGTCAACTAATAGTTAGACTCTCACAATTTCTGAAATGTTTATACCGATTTCTGTACAAGTAACAAAAAAGTTATTAAGTAATATTTGGGCTATCATGGGGAATTTTTTTCCAGAATAGTAATTTGCTTTGATATGAATGACAAAAATGAAACATTTAATCTCTAATGGAGAAATTGTTTTTAAAATGGTAAATTTTCTTTTTTTCTGTGAGTAACAAAACTGTAATAAAGTCAAGCAGAAATTGTTTCTAGAATGAAATAACTGTTTTTGTTTGAATAGTAAAGTAATAGTTGGACTACCATGCAGTAATTGTCTCCAAAATAGTAATTTGTTTGTGAATAATGAAAAAAAAAATAATCTTTAGACTATCACTGGGAAACTGTTTCTTAAATTGTTACATTTGACTGTTTTTTGCTAAATAGCAAAAAAAAAAATAAAATAAAATAAAATAACATTTAGACAATTATGGGGAAATTGTGTGAGGAAACCAACAATTTCTGACAAATACTTGCAAACACAAAGTGACAGAGTCCCATCCACCTGGCCTTCTATGTTTTGGGAACTCAGATCAAAGGTACATGTGTTTTTGCAATGCAGATTACCTCAAGCTTTAAAGATCAATATTAAGAACCAGGTAAAATACTAATTTTTCTCTAAAAGGGCAGTACAAAGGACCAGGCCTGCTGTGTTGTGTTGCTTCACTTATAGTGAGTCATGTGTATAATGTCATGATAACTTGAATTGTTAGCCATGTGCCTTGATCAATTACAGGTTTTGAGGATAAGGCCAGCATCATGCATTAGTGTAAAGACAACTGTTGGATTAATTTAGGGAAAATTGTTGGAGTTAATGTAGGGCAAAATCAAGTGCCACGAGGGAAAATGCCATCGAACTACCAGTTAAAATGGCTGAAAAATACTTTTCAAGAATTGGAGGGGCGAGGGTTAAGGCAAGCACAGCAGTGGTCCTGGTAGGCTAATATAAAACAGCAATGCTGTCTGGTAGGCTCATATAGAACAGCAATGCTGCCTGGTAGGCTCATATAAAACAGCAATGCTGCCTGGTAGGCTCATATAAAGCAGCAATGCTGCCTGGTAGGCTCATATAGAACAGCAATGCTGCCTGGTAGGCTCATATAAAACAGCAATGCTGCCTGGTAGGCTCATATAAAGCAGCAATGCTGCCTGGTAGGCTCATATAGAACAGCAATGTATATGCAAAACACTTTCATTATAATGATGAGCAGCACAAAAAGTGCTTTAATAGACACACTGGAGGCATATCATCCAGCTCTCCAGTTCTAGAATTTGGTTTCATGAAGGGGCATGGTTTTATCCTTCTAACATAAAGCATTTGTGATACTGCAATACGTAAGGCTGAGTTTGTATACTTTTGTTTACAATTCAGTTCCCAGAGTGAGGAAAGATAACATTTTGCTGTCCTTTCTGACTGATACAGGTGAAACACAACATGTGGACCAACTTCACAAGTAATTCCACACCAAATATAAAGGTCCTGCATAAGCCATTATAAATTTATTAAAACATGCTCAAGCATAAGAATATATTTGGCAAGTTTTTGTACATCCTTATATAAATTCTCTAAATATAACTAATGGCACCGGGACAAAACAAGCTAGCCACCTCCCACACACCTGCCAAGAACTTACATGTTTGACATTCCTCTCCACTTAATTTCACACCAACATTAATGTCTGCTGGGGACAAACTTTTCGAGTTCAGAAGCACATTACAGACGGCTAAAACATGATTTAATACACATACATATCGCCATAGAGAAACCAGCTGTGTACAGGTTAGGATTCACCAGTGTCAAGGAGGCACACCTCACCACAACCTTGGATAAATGCTCACGAAGTACACCTTGGTTTGGCTTTAACTCATTCCATACTATGGTCACAGGCCTTGGTCAGTGGTTCTGGCACTGCCTTAAGACTATAGACATGTTGGTACTTGAACAAAAGCTCTTTTCATGAAGAATTTAAATATGCAATTGTCGTCTTAAATCTGGGTAAATTTATGTAAATATCAGGGACTGGTATGGAATGAGTTAACAAGTACCAGGTAAGATGTTCTGGGCCTGCTGTGGACAGCCGATTACCCGGCACTGCCAGGAAATGTTACCAGTACAGCTATGTGTAACTTGTTATGGAGAATGTGAGAGCATACAGCCATGCAAATAAACATCATCTCTCAGTGTGCATTCTGCCTTGTTACTCCTGGTTATCTGTGGGTAGCTGGGGCTGCAGAGCAGGCATGTACCTTGTGTGATCAATGTCTTACCAACTAAATGCTGTCAAATGGTTCACCACAACAAGAAACACACAAAGTTACATTCTGGTACTTATAACTCCAAAAGAGATCAATAATTCCTATTTTACATAAAAGAGTAATGTTACAAAGCAAGAGCCTTGTTTTCTGTCAGTGTTTAATACAGTGTTTATGATCATATTAAAAGTAATGCCATCTACCTTTGACACCAGATCATTCCAACATAAAAATTGTACTGAAGTAAGTGATCTTGTATTTCACATTAGAACACACAGTACTATTTCATAGGATCCCCGTCCCCCCTTGAAATTAGCACTTTAAAAATGTTAATTTTTTAAACTAAAATGCAAAGCTATTGTTTGGCCACATGTGCAGACTCTAAAACCTGTGCAACTGATGTTCATTCAGCTTCTCATGCAAATATAACCATAAATATTTAAGTCTGAGACATTTTCATATAGACAGGGACAGGTTACCTTATGGAGAGTAAAGAGTTAGGACTGCGGAATAGGGTAATGACTACTAGGAAGTGGTTTTGGGACAAAAAGACACAAATACAAATATATTTAAAAAAAACGTACACTGGCCCTCAGACCCACCCATCCCCAAAGCATACTCTGTGTACTAATGTGAAAATGTGGACATTTTTGGCTGGTCCCTAACTAAAATCAACATTCTCTCTTTACCGGAAAATTGAAAATTGTTTGTTATAATATTAACAAAAATTTAAAACCTTGACAGCAGGTCATACCAATATGAAAATTATATGTGTGTGTGTGTGTGTGTGTGTGTGTGTGTGTGTGTGTCTCTGTCTGTGATCTTGTTAGATCACTTAATTAAACACTTTCTATTCATATGAAAATGTCCTGGAAAAATATTTGCTGTACTCTTCCAAAAAGAAAAGATAAAGTTTTACTGGGAGTTGCACTGTTGTTGATTTCAGGCGTGTCAAAACATGATCGCCCAAGCCTATGATGCCTGTAACCAAGGAATCCGTGGCGCCCAAGACCAGTGTTTCGATGTCATGGAAGCACTTGGCAATGTTTACAACCACGCACGAGAAGTACTGGACAAAATTAACCCTGAACTGTGGTCACCTCGACAGCGGCGTCGCAGCCGAGAGGGTCAGGGCGGAACAGTGACTGCAGAAAAGTAAGCCAAGTAATGTCTATGATTTCAGGACAGGAATTCCAGTGGTTGTTTTTAAGGGACTACTGTACCCCCTTATTATGCCACATGCTACCACAGCTTGGGGGCACTGACAACTGACAAAGAAAGGGATAAAGTTGTAATGGCAGAGGTTCCAAAACTCAAAAATTTTCAGGAGATTTCCAGAAAATTAAGTCATTTCTCCCGATCTCCCGAATTATCAATTTTTCTTTAAAAACAGGTTGACATTTTGCATAAATTATTTGTGTTGGGACAGTGGTTTTGTGTATTTACTGCTAACTGACTAACAGCTGTGGTTAACAGCATTTTAAATGCATTTTCCTATTCCTATTTAAACCACCAGAATCCACAATTTAATGTATATTTATATTTACAAAAATGTCTCAAGTTGAGAGGGGGCGTGCCCCCTCCTGAGCCCTTGACCCATCGTCTGCAAAATCTATTGGAATTCCTTCTGATAAATCAGGAACATCTCCTGAATTGGGAGAAAATAACTTGGAACCTCTGTTATGGTTCGGTTGATTTTACACTTGACTGCCTGCTTTGTCAGTGTCCCCAAGTTGTTCCAGCAGCCAGGCCAGGGTCATTGTGCCACGTGGTACACAGGGTGGTAAATCATATTGAAGCAAAAGGTTGGTGACCAGAAATCTTATTTTTGTTACTCTTGAAAAGTTGTTTCAGTTAATATAAAGGTAAGCAAAAAGTTGGTCACCAAAAAGTTTGCTATAAGATATCACCTCCCAAGCTATATAATTAAGACATTATAATAGCAATCAATACACATACAGTATTCATCACATACGTAGCATATACAACATAGTACAGTACTCAATACACATAATGCACATACAACAGTATTCCATAGATTTAACAGATACAGTATTCAATACAGATTTAACAGATACAGCATTCAATACATGTATGGTACATACAACAGTATTCAATGCATATATAGCATATACAGCATGTGTATATCCAACTATTTTCCTCTGAAATACAGAAGCCAAGGCCAGGTCAGCAAAGCTTGCATGCTTGCTGCAGCAGTGCTCTATGATGCCTTTCATCCTATCTTTAGATTCATCAGGCATATAGTGTAAGATGACAGCTAAATCCTGATGGACTTATGCTTCTGGAACTTAATGTACACTACCTGGAAACGAGGCTCTGACAATTGAATTTTTGCATGAGACAGGGCAAGTGAGTCTCCATTCCTAGAGCTACATCTGTTGCCAGGCAGAATGGTTAAAATTCCAATGAAATGTGATGCAGGCATATTTTAACTCCTCTCTCTTCTTTCAAACAAAATGATCCAACATTGAATATTTTCTTTTTTGAAAACTCAGTCAAAATTGACTGCTCCCAAACATACAAGAGATCAGTGGAGATTGCCTCATAAAGCAGCTATAAAGAGACAGTGATTAAATTTCATTCAACAAATACTTATGTTTCCATTTTATCTTTTAGTGTTTTACATCATTTTTCTTTCAGTGCTAAGCCCAGCTCACGCCCAAGTGGCACTATAATTCCTGAAAGTAAGCGAGATGTGTGCGAACCTCTAAACATCCAGGAGGTGTGTCAAGCCTTGAATGAGACTTGGAAGCTGTGCTCACCGACCGGCTGGGCGGGACAAGCCATTTACACGGCCATCAACCAAACAAAGAAGGCCATGTTGAATCTGCGAAAAGTGCTCCACTTTAAGCTGACACCTGAGCATTACTTTGACCAACAAAGCAACTACTCCTGGGCCATCTATGAAGTACAGAAACATGTGATCAAAGACTACAATATACGCACTGCATATTTCCATATTGTCATAAATGTTTTACAGAAGATTATCCCTGTAGCACTTTTAATTCTAATGTATGTGTCATACTCATACCTGAAACACTACCTGTCCAAGGATGACTACGATAATTTGTATATCAATAAGCAATTTGTTGCTTTGGATGAAAGGAGGGCAGAATTTGGTGGAGATGTACTTCTGCCCTTAAAAAAATATGAAAAAAATTACGTGATTGACGGGACAGTGAATGATTTATCTCCTCCAGAAGAAGGTCTTTTCAAGATTGGATTGTTTGTGATGTTTCTGCACATGCTGGTGACTATGTTGTGTTACTTGTTTGACTACATCTTGTACTGGGTGCTCTTTATCATACACAAACACAGCGAGCCAAACTACCAAATCAAGGGAACTGAAAGTTTGAGGCTTGTTGTGTCAGGCAAAGGAGTTCTTTCTGACTTAATGAATGTTTTCCTCGATGAGTTTCATGCAGCAAAGTTGTTTAGATATGCAGCAGACCCCAAATTATGCCTTCCTAAACCACACGAGCCCTGGGCTATCTATCTGCTTGTTATACTCATCATGTATGTGTTTGTCTTACTAGCTATTCTGCTCAAAGCATACATGCTGCGCCTACGCAGCAGAATAGCAGCTTATTTCTACCCAGAGAGGGAAAAGGCACGGATTGTACACCTGTACAACCTGATAATGAACCAGAGGGTGCGCTTATTAAGAACCCTCAGACACAAGGCCCGGGTCAGCTCAAACCAGAAACAGATTCTACAGCGAGTCAGTGTGGGCAACTGGATGGCAGCCAAGATGCCAGCATTTCGAGTACTGATGTATGAACAGTCCCGCTGCCTTATCTGTCACAGTATTGAGGACCAGAACTTTCATGACTGTCCCACTGAAAAGTGTACAGGAATCTACTGTGAGTCGTGTTATAATGACCTTGAAAGGTCATGCCCACTGTGTCACCAAACCCCTGATTATGAGGAGGAGGAGGAAGAGGAATTAGAAGATGACCTTGATGGGGAAACTTCAAGGCCATATAATGCAACAAATTCCAGAATGAGTCTATATGTATGACCTTCCTGGACACTGTCAAGGTCATTAAGTAACTGTTACAGGTCAGTCTCACTGGATACTGTGAAGGTCACTAAGTACCAGTCACAGTCAGTCTCAATAGCTATTAAAATATGATTAACGAGAAGAGCAACAATATGTTCAACCTGTCAAAACTCACTAAGGTGAAACTTCTGAAGATCATGACGATAGCAAGATAGAAGTGAGGTCTTATGGAATGTATGTGTGTTATCACATAGATGACCAATAAGAAGTTAGTCTTCTGAAGTCAGGCATATAAATGTATTCTCTAATCAATTAAGTGCATGGGATGCTTTATGACAAGGTTAGTATCCAAATTTGATCCATAAAAGTGGTGGGGTAGCAATTAATAATTTTATCCACGAAGAATTGGGCTGTCAGCCACAATAAAAGAAAAGGGAAAGATTAACAAGTAAAAATAGGTGTACAATGTGCTGGTGACACAGCACACTGAAACAATGTGCTGGTGATACAGCACACTGAAACAATGTGCTGGTGATACAGCACACTGAAACAATGTGCTGGTGACACAGCACACTGAAACAATGTGCTGGTGACACAGCACACTGAAACAATGTGCTGGTGAGACAGCACACTGAAGCAATGTGCTGTTGACACAGCACACTAAAACAATGATCTGATATTACAAGTTTACAAGATAACTGCTACTTTTGCTGTTTCTATGTTTCACAGATGGTCTCCTAGATCAGCGGATACAAATACGCCATTTTTCTTGACCTTACATATATCTTTTGGTCTGACACCAGATAAGGCATTACATTTCAGTCTTCCTATTTCAGGAATCATGATGCCAAAACGTATACTGAACTGTGTTTATCATAAAACAAGGGAAATCCCTGCCAAGGCCAGCTGAATATGTGTGATGTTCTTCCATGCAATGTTAACCGTGAGGCTGGTACATCATATGGGACTATCATAACAGTAACCACCCATCATACAGGCATTCCTATACATGTATTCCAATCAGGCTGTTTTGCTGGATTACAACTTAATCTATGAAAAACAATACATAATAATAACAGTAATCAATCAAACTGAAATTAATTGAAACAAAATCCACCAAAACCAAAATTTTCAAAGTCAATTACCACACAATGTAGCAATATGTGTACAGTATTGGGCTACATTGATACATTATACATGTATTAAATTATCACTGTTTCCAAATGCATGCAAGCTGCAAAATATTGAGTTCTTGAGGAGTATCTAGTTGTTGCATGCCACAAAATGCAATGGACTAAAAGCTATATCTTTACAGACAGCAATATCTTCTATGTTCTTTCCAAGTCTCTTGCTGGCAAATAAAAAAAAATATTTAAAAAGGTTGTATATATTGCTCATGCACTGTTACGGAATGTACTGGTATGTCGATAAAACTATGTATGTAGTGATATAATTGCCATGCAAGAGTTACAATTTCTTTTTGCATTGTTGTCATTTTGTCAAATAATGATGTGTAAAACATGTGAATACTTTGATATGAACTGCACATGAGGGAACTTTTGTTATATGATTTTAAACATGAATTGTCTCTATCTGAAGCATATTTTTTAATATCTATCATGTTTAATTAGTCTTGCCTGTTGAAATTATGTAGTACAATTGCCAAACAGGAATAGCGATATAGAAAACTTAAAAGCTTTATGTTTCCTATTTTAACTGGCTGATTGCCAGTATACATTGGCAGTATACATTGCCAGTATACATTGGCAGTACAACTCCAGAGCCACATATGTGACAAATCAACAGTTTGTACCCACACGAATGAAGCTCATTGATTGCGCACGCACACTGTTTAATAATAAGGACAATATTGTTGATGGCTATGTATACACAAAGGACCTTTGTTGGTAGAGTGGAGGGACAGTTCAGAACATATTTATTATCTTAAATCACCTTCCAAGCTGTCACCAGTGGCCACTGAGGGCCTCCTCATCCAAAAGTTAGCACTGAATTTCAGTTGTACACAAGTTTCCTGTGCAATGCATACCTGACTAGGCTTCTGTATTTGAACAGATCTACTATCCCTACTACTACCAGTAGTAATAATAATAATAATAATAATACGTAAAAGTAACACTGAATGAATAATCAACTAAATGAACGACTATGACTTTGAATGACACCTGTACATGGCATGCATCAACACTGAGTGCCAAAGAGTC
Organism: Hermodice carunculata; assembly: GCA_964020975.1. Taxonomy (NCBI): domain Eukaryota; kingdom Metazoa; phylum Annelida; class Polychaeta; order Eunicida; family Amphinomidae; genus Hermodice; species Hermodice carunculata. The sequence continues at coordinate 134,885,499 of OZ026612.1, read as the reverse complement.
ACACATCCATAAAAAGCTACTGGTCCTTTACTTCTACCAAAATACGTGTTTAACCCTTTCCTTGTCAAACTAAGATTGCATCAACAACTCTTATGTTTTGGGTTGCGCACCATGTCCCCCCCCCCCCCCCAAGGAAAGCTATTGGCCTGCTACATACCAACAGGACAGGGCTTCACTATGGCTCCCAGAAAAACTACTTTCTAACTAAAATGAATCTTTTTGCAGATATTCTTGACAATGAAAGAAGTGTTTTGTTCTGCAGCTTGGTAAAATGAAGCCACGTTATACATAAGATGAGCAAACAGGGTACAAAATGTAAAGTGTTTTTTAAGCACATTTCACAGAAGTTTGTATAAATTACCGGTGAGTTCAGCATCTTCTGATGCTGTCTCCTGGCCTGACCAGGGCTGCACTCTCCCATCTGCCATTCATATTCAGACTAATTCATTTATTTTATGATTTATTGTATGTTGATACAGATACATTGCATAGCCTGAATTACAGACAGTTATGATACACATGTTGTGTTACCATGTATCAGTTTTTGTATCGTTTCACATCATTCAACATGTTCAAGACAATACGGAAACATATAAACCAGTACTTTATGACATAATCTTTCAGTGTTTATTTCACTGTAGATAACCATAAATTATGATATTAAAAGAGTTTCTGTATAAAATGTACCCGTTTCATTGCAGCAGTAACTCCTTCAATACTACGATGTCTTGCCGGCAGTTGTTTTTATGAGATGAGAATGACAGTTAAATTCCTTATGAAAATAACTTTCTTGCATTTGCCAACACATCAAGCCTCATGTATTCAAATTTCTGTTTAAAAATAATGTTTATGCAAAACCAATACATGTATACATGTAAAAATGCCAAGACTAATGTTAGTGGTCCTGGCATTGCTTGTCAAGTCATGTTCCAGCTACTATAAAAGCAACAATGGCATGACTTACACGGCATTGCAAATACCACTGACCAAAAGCTACACCAACCAGCACCCCAGGAAAGCCTTCATGGTTTCCCCTTTGGCCAAAACCAGATGGAATTGGAAGTAGAATGTGTTCTGATCACATGCTTTTTATCAATCTAGGCCCTATCAGAATAGCATGCTCAAGGAAAGCTCTTGATTCTGTCTCCATTCAAAAGGGAATGGATTACCCCTTTCCCCTTCAATTAACATTGAGTCAACAGCTTTCCTTGATGTTTAATTATGACAGCACACAGCCCACAGCAAGGAAAACTGTTGACCTGGGACGTGTTATCCGAACAGGTCTCCAAAACACTGCTCAAATCTACTCTTCATTACTGCTGAAAGAGGTAAAAACATCGCAGCAGACACATCTGGCCAGCAGCCAGTTTTGGCAGGTTTAAAGATGACAGGGTTAAAACATCACAGAATCCATACATCCAAGCATGTTAACATAGCTGGCTTATTTCATCCAAGCATGTTAACATCGCTGGCTTATTTCATCCAAGCATGTTAACATTGCTGGCTTATTCCATCCAAGCATGTTAACATTGCTGGCTTATCTTCCCATCATGGCCGTGGGAGCGTTTTAGTTTTGCCATCTCTTACTTGCTCATATTTTGTTGCAAATTGATAAGTTTTGCAGGATAGGATACTTTACACATGACATACTTACAAAGCAAGCTAAGAATATTACATGTATAACATGAGTATAACTGGAAATATACTTTGGAAAAATGTAAATCATGGGGTGGGGGGGTTGAGCAGAGACTTGCATGGCAGCAAATATTTGCAGACAGTTTTGATTTTTCTATGGACTCACTTTAAACAATATACCTGCATAACAAGATATGGAAGACATGACCTGTTTATGTCCTTAATTTGACCTTCCAATTATACAGGCTTCTGAGGAGTGAACCCATTATCTTTTTACTTCCTACAGATAGGTAGTTGATTGACATAGAGTGAAACTTGTCCTTCACGACTACCGTCAGGGGCCCCACTCTTACCAATTCACCAAAATGTGACCCATGAAACCAGGACGTGGGAGGCCTGTGAGACAAACACTGAGCATATTAGCCACAATGATCATCTTTCAAGTTAGTTTAGGCTATTATCAAAATAGTCTCTCGAAGTATTAATAACCGTTGTACTTGAGACCTGATGCCATGACAAATCGCCTGGTTATCACACAGATTCAACAGCTTCAGTTTACTTGTTGCATGAAAAAACTGTCCCTCCATACAAGTTGGTCGGGCAAATAAGAGTGATGTGTCCCCGAGTAAGTCAACAATATGTTCAGAAATGTGCAGTAGTTGATTAAGAGTTGAGTCATTGAAATGTACAAGACGTTATTGCTTTACTGTATGACTAGTCACAATCTTGTACTACTGCTACCAGGAAAGATTATAAGTTCATATGTAAAAAATGGCACACATTCACTCAATCTTGATGAGATAACAATCATAAGCTTATCTATGTGACTCTATTCTGCTAGATCATACAATTCCTGTTTCACAACCACACTAACCACATGTGGAGTTCAACAAAGATATAAAGCTTTATAATGCTTTTATACTGCTTTATTTACCATTTATATTTTTGTAAAGTTTGACATTCTAGAACATTATACAAACAGTGAAACTCTACAAATTCTTGGGAGGTTGATCATATTGTATATATTTATTGCTGTCTGAATGTTGTCTTTTGACTGGATACCACACTTGACACCACTACAGCTTTAAAATTGATAATTCTACAGTAGAGGGCTCACATAAGCACTGTTTCAAATAAAACCATAATTTGGGGTCACTCATAGTTTGTTTCACTTTTGTTTTTAAAGGTATACTTTGTTTCACTTTTTTAAAGAGATACTTTTTCATGCAAACTTATACTTTGTTTTACTTTTCTAGTAAACTTAAAATTTGTTCAACTTTTATTAACATATTCTTTATTTCACTTGCCTTGTGAACTTGTAATTTGTTTTGGGTGTCTGTTAATGAATATTGCACAAAGTAACAGATCTACAAATGAGCATGTACACCACCACTGTATAGATGCTTTACAAATTATGAAGTGTGCCACTGTGTCAAAACAGTGCTACCTAAATGCATTGCTTTCGAGTTCATGGAGGTTCCTGTGCATAAGTACAGTTCTCTCTCTCTCTCTCTCTCTCTCTCTCTCTCTCTCTCTCTCTCTCTCTCTCTCTCTCTCTCTCTCTCTCTCTCTCTCTCTCTCTCTCTCTCTCTCTCTCTCTCTCTCTCTCTTCTCTCTCTCTCTCTCTCTCTCTCTCTCTCTCTCTCTCTCTCTCTCTCTCTCTCTCTCTCTCTCTCTCTCTCTCTCTCTCTCTCTCTCTCTCTCTCTCTCTCTCTCTCTCTCTCTCTCATAATCCACTATGTGTATTACACAGTGTAATGCAAATTTTATATTTTCAAGTTGACAACCTTAAGAAGTATTTAAATACAAACAAACTGCATAATGCATCTAATATTTTCCCTTATTTTAAGACTTTCCACATGACACCCATTCAGATCTTAGGATTTAATGAAAATCCACTATTCTTGCACCAGCCTGAAAAGCTGCTCCCCAGTAACAATGGTTACACAGAGTGTGTCTGCACAGGCAGCCCGCACACCAGTACAACATCAAGCCTAAGTACATGTACATACATTGTCATATGCAGTGGTGCACTGCTACATCAAGCCAAACTACATGTACAGTATAACATCAAGCCTAACTACATGTGCATACATTGTCATATGCAGTGGTACAGTACAACATCAAGCCTAACTACATGTACATACATTGTCATATGCAGTGGTACAGTACTACATCAAGCCAAACTACATGTACATACATTGTTATATGCAGTGGTACAGTACTACATCAAGCCTAACTACATGTACATACATTGTTATATGCAGTGGTACAGTACTACATCAAGCCTAAGTACATGTACATACATTGTCATATACAGTGGTGCAGTACCACATCAAGCCTAAGTACATGTACACACATTGTCATATACAGTGGTGCAGTACCACATCAAGCCTAAGTACATGTATATTCACTGTCACATGCAGCTATGCAGTATTACATAAGCATAGGTGCAAGTACATTTATCGTCATATGCAGTATTACATAAATAAAAGTACAAGTGCATACATCATGTACATTGTCATATACTGTGGTGCAGTACCATATGAAGTGTAAGTACTGTAAATTATTTTAATTTTGCTGTATTCTTATTTTCATTTATTTTGCTGATGGCACAAAACCATGAAAATAAAAACACAGTGAAATAGTATTTTAACATTGTCTGAATAGGAATTATGTCCAAAGTAGTGAAATTAAAACCACAGTGATACAGTGCTCCCTCTTTATAACACCCCTCATTACAAAGCGGTTTCTGATGTAACACGGCGTGTACCATGGCTAATGCACTGAAACTGTTTTCCCATTACTTCTATGTTAACTCTTTCAGTGCCAATCATGATTAAAGTAGCCTTAATTATCATTAGGATCCCAGATTCGTATTCCTTGTAATCAGACCTTTCATTCAAGTATCAGTATGCCTATAGTTCCAGAAAGAATATCCCAGGTCAATAGCTTTTCCCAGTGCACATTAGGCACATTGCACCCAATGTGCGCCAAGAAAAGCTGTTGACTCAGTCCAAAATTTGGTACAAAAAGAGTTAAAAGTCCCTCTCTTATAAGGCAGTTTTGCAATAATATAGTATACCCTGTGGACCCCAACAACAGCATTATAAAGAGGGAGCACTGTATGTCCAAAAAAACACATGAAAATTGAAACATGCGAGAATAAAGCAATTTATGGTACATGAACACACATTGTTATGTACAGTCATGCATCATCCTTGCCTGCTAAACAGACTATTGTTCCGGGTGCCTGACTGCCCTCCACAGGTAAGTGGAGCACCCACACAGTAACGATAGCGTAACTTTGCCCGTCTTAGCAGGCAAGCATCATCCCACCATGCAATTATAAATCAAATTTAAACAATGTGGTTATGCATCTCATCATTTTCGCAGTGGATAATCCAAACACACTCTCACAGAGGATAGGTCACAAGAGGACCTAAGCAGTCTACATCTGGACTCCTTGGAGGACCTAATGATGAATACTTCACAGACCTTCATACTGAGTGACTAAGATTGTTCAGTTGACTTCACAGTGTGCCATAATTAAAAAAAAAAAAAAGTGTAAAAATGTTGATTCATTCTGCCTCAAAGAACATTCATGTGAGAGCAATAGCATTTTGTTTGTGTACAGGATTTACCAACACTGTTGCACTTTTGAGAATCAGTATGAATCAGTACGCACTGTGAATCCACTGGGCTATCTGGGTCACTCAGTTCACGCAAAGAAAGCCTGCTTGCCCCTGAGGTCATCTTTCACTGTCCTCCTGCTCACCTCTTTCCACCATAACTATGTGTTTTGATTGGCTACCATTTCCTGAGAGATGCCTTGCTCCATTCTGTTATACACCTCATATTTTTGGATGCATCACTTTGTTATGCACATGCAACCCCCATTTTTCAGAGATGTAGGCACTAATTGCATAATGTGGTACATTTGGGTTAAGCATGTCTCGCTTTTCCTGGATCATCACCTTCAGGGTTTGGGAATGGCAGACAAAAGACAGACATTCTTACAATTGTGAAGGTACATCTCACTGTTTTTCTGGTAAATATACTTGAATTTTTAAACCCACTTGTCACAGGCAGGACTTACATATTCCTGTATATTTACCATGGATAGAAACTACTCCAATCAGGGCATTACCTCTTTAGTTTTTTTAAATTTGGCCCAGGGGAACCAAAATATTTGTTTCAATAAGAAACAGTTGTATGGACACAAAAGTCGAGAAGAGTAAGATTAGAAAAGGACCTGCAATGTGGAAATGACCAGATAAAAAACATTGGTGCACAATGATAGGTGACTTACTGCTCTGTGTTGGCAGAAGGCATGGTATTAAATAACAGGTGCATTTAGTAGTACTGTGTGACATTTTGTACAAGAGGCTGATGATCTCTCCATGTGTTGTACAGTAAACTTACTGAGTCACTGTAAAGTCTGCAACAGCACACTAGCCCTTCTCTAGGAAGATGTACATCATTGGGTATACAAGTATATTTTGTGTATTAGAATTATTGTAAGTGACTGGAAATGTTCATTTGAATTATAAAGATGTTATTAATTTTGTGAGGCATCCCACATGCTGGCTTGAACAGGGGCTGGAAATAATGGCTTAACTAGACATTCAGCTAAACATGTTATCTCCACTGTCTGTATTGTATATACATGTACATTGTCTGTATGCAGAATATATCAATAAAATGATCCATGTGCATCTTTTTATTGCATTTATTATCTGTACATTAGAATTGGCAAATATTTATCTATTTTTGTAATTATGCCAGGCTCATCATTATTTTATAACAGTTTGTCTGTAAATGGCCTGTATTTATATATGTGTGTCTCTCACACAAGAAACAAACTTTATACATGCATTCTAGAACAGCAAACCAAAACCTCATCCATAACAACTACCGGTACCCATTTTTTTCTTTTTGATGTTTTGGTGTCCACGTGAAGTGGGAGGAGGATATATGTCTATGGCTCTTTTCCTGTTTTTGCTTAATTCATTCCATTTGGAGGGCATTAGGATTCTTTTTCTTTGTTTTGTTTACCAGTGCATCATCATAGCCATTCCCATTAGCATAATACATCAAAGTCAAGGGAAAAAAAAGATGAATAAAATTTTCCCAAAGTGAACCTCGTGACAACAAAAGTACTGATAAGATTACTGAGTGGCTGTAACATATTTCTTCAATTACGGACCCCACTAGATACTCATCATGAAGCTCTAAACCTGAACCTAAACTTGTTCTACTGTATTTGGAACTCTAAAAAAAATAAAGCAAACAAATATTCAAAATAAATTGTGATTCTTAAAACTTGAAGTTAATGCAGAATTACATTAACAACACACAACTTCCACCCATTACTTTCTGTCATCTGATAAATGATGCTCAGACAAAATTAAACCTACACTTCAGCTTGTAAGGGGCCAGTTTCCAATGCAGCCAAGCTGGTCAGCTTTTTGTGACTGTATGCATCTGTGCATTTTTCCCCCTTTTTTAAAAAAAAAATACAATAATGACAATCAGGTATCATTTAACAGCTTGTGAAGAAGCTTAGTACAGTTTGACTTCTTTTTTATATGTACAGGTATTCATTTTACAACATGTGCATACTGACCCACACTCGTGTATGTGTCATGTATTTGATAACATTCACAATTAACACTTTCAGTGCCAAGTTATAAGTGAGTCAACAGCTCTCCTTGGCATGATGTGAGCAATGCACCCATGCCGTTATTTGTATGGTTGGGTAACACAGAAGATGAATCCAGTATTGTTTCAGTCTAAAATTCAGACCACATCCAGTTTTGTTAGCATTGGCGATGAAACATTGCACCCAACAGCAAACATAAAAATACACAGGAAATACAAATTCTTTTTTCAAAAACACTAATACTTCATCACAAATGTTTCATGCTAATATCTTATAAAAATCACCATGAACAATGTATCTTCCTCCCAGAAAACAAAAAAAAAAAAAAAAAAAAAACAAGAACAAAAAAAACTAATGCACGCATTTGTACTGACAAACTAAACATATAAATCAAAATGGTCATAAAATGTAGAGATAGGTAAACAGGAAATGACACATATGTAAAGAATAGTTTGCATGCTCCCTGACTCTGAAAATAAATCAATAGCTGGCACATTTGCCACACATGTGTAATGGCAAGGAGTTTGGTGCCACATGCTACAACTCGAGTCCTGCCACCAGAGGCAACTTTTAAAGGATATAACAAACTTACTCAGGTCAAAATATGCACCATGAATATTACTGGTCAATAAACTTATGAACTGATGTAAAGTTAGTTCACAGTATCTAATTTGCTAATACTTAATAATTTAAATTCTTGACAAAAACTCCAATGAAAACAAACAAATCCCAAACATTCTTCGACTGAAGCACCAACCAAGCTCCTCTTGTTGTAGTCTGGCTTGGGCATTAGCCAGACAATCTTTTAAACCTGTAGACTGCTCACAGAGACACGACGTCTGACGTGTCACAGAGAGTCAAAATTTTTAACTCAAACCAAGCTGAACAGGTCACTTGTTGAGGTCTAAAAAATTAGGCAAGAAGAGATAACATCTTCATGTCTTCAGAATAGTCTGGGCATCAACTTATAAATACTTCTAGAGAGACACTTGAACGCTGTGTAACTGGACTCTTTAAACCCTCTTACTTTCACACCCACTGCTAAAAATGCAGGGTTTCTCATGAATGGGTAGGGACTGCCCAATTCAACAAAAATTGAAAAATTAAAATCCAAAACCCCATTAGGGCCTTAAATTTTGCTACAAAGCTCTTAGGCTCTTAGGCTATCCTGCTTTAGGAAAATCTTCAAAAATGAAAAACATAAATTGTGTTTGAATGTTGAACACACCTGGAAGTATGTCCTGAAATAAGAGTGCCCATTTATTGGGGTATTTTTAATAATAATCAGATATCAATCTTCATAGAGCCTGATGTGAACAAACAACATCTCCAGTTTCCAAATCAGACATACAACATTTACATTTGGACAGCTTTCTTTATGCTTTTCAAGAAGGATTACCTGTAACTGACCAAAAGAAGCATCATTTCATTAATACCCACCAAAAATGTTCATACTTGGAAAAAACAGTGACCATTGTCACTTCTGAAGTAGACTTTAAATTTGTGGCAAAAGTTCAGGTATTAAGATTACAAAAACTTCTGCCAAAACTAATCAATACAGATCAAGCTGATTGTATTTAGGGCCATTATATTAGGAAAAACAAAAGACAAATATCAGGTATAGAATTCACAAGCTTTCGATAATAATGCACCTGGCACAATTTTGTTTATTGATCTTTAAAAGGCCTTTGGAACTTTTGAATGCTATTTTTTTAACAAAGTTTAGCACGTTTAATTTAGGAGATTCCTTTCGAAAGTGGGTCAAGTTACACAGAAAATAGCAGTTGTGTAACCAATAATGGATACACATCATCCTTTTTCATTTTACACAGTAGTTTGTTAAGGCTGTCCATTCTCCCCTTTCCTATTCCTTTGGCTATATTAAATCATTAGCCATTCATATTTGAGCTAGTCCAAACAAAAACCAAAAAACAAACACCACAGAGTTAGATGTGGCAAATTGGGCCAACTTGCTTATGACACCATTTGTTTTGTTCCAAAGTCATTAAAAATTTATATATATATATATATATATATATATATATATATATATATATATATATATATATATATTGAGGGTAAACATGGATAAAATGATTGTATATGTTTATGGATAATAAATGATGTTGGAAAACAGCTCAGTGCTATAACAGCAAAACAGAATTTTGTTGACTTCTTTACTTTGGGTGTGAAGTTTGTGAGCCTTGATGGAAAAGCCCACAAAGGTGGGAATCAGCTGATCAACAGCATGTATTTTAAGCATGAATAATGGGTTACAAAAACACTTCCTTGTGGTCCTCAAACCAGCCTACCTTAGACTGGTTCAGGGCATGTCTCCCCTCTGCCAGCCCTGGATGCCAACATGACCAAAAAGACTGTCTCATAACACAGATAGTCTAACACAAGAGTGTCCATGTTCTTAGGTTCAAAAACTGGAGAACAAAGTCTGGAGAGGTCCCATTGAGGAAAGACATTGCATGTCACCTGTTTGTCTGTGTAAAAACTCTTTATGCATTGAGACAGAACTAACATTAGCGCCCATCATATCTACGGAAGAAATCGCAGACCTATAGCCCACTACAGTGTAAACCTCCAAACCCTGATCATGCAAACATAAAAAAATTGCTATGTTTTGAATGCAGGCCTGAATCCAAGGGTCAATTTCCAGCTCATTTTCTGCACACCACATGACTGACCTAGCCAACTTGGAATTATACACATTCAGAGAAGTGGTGCAAAGTTTTCCTCTGGCAATTCATATTGCCACCTTGTCTATGATCTGACATCTGCAAAGCCCACCTTCACAGTTGCCAAACATGAATATGACAGACGGCCAGATTTTGGTGAAATATGCTGGACTTGGGTTGTCAAAACAGGGTCAGCCACACTGAGAGTGCCTGTAGAGGCTCTGAGCATATTTCACCAGATTTTCGTGAAATATGCTGGACTTAGTTGTCACAACAGGGTCAGTCACACTGGGAGTGCCCCCTAGAGGCTCTAGGCTGAGCTTCAGTATCGCCACTGCCATCAAAATTAATTTCACTTTCTCTGCCCTGACCTTCTCCAGGACTCATGGGGTCAGTGAACGGTATTGTCTCAGTAATGAGAAGCTCAAAACTCCTGGGACAGTTCCAGGTCCAACATGGGATAATTCATCAGCAGGCCTAAGTCTAGGCAGATCATGAGAATCAGGGATGTGTCTGCTCAAAGTCCTTCATGTGATAGAGAGCAAATCAACCAGTTGTCCAGGTATATATGAATACATACACCTCAATAGCAAGAATAATCCAATGCCATGATCATTATCCTTTGATGTCCCTGTCTCCTTCGAGGGAGGGAAACGAATAAGTGTATTTGACAAGGGAGGTGGTCCTGACCAGACTTAAAAAAAACTGATATCTGGTGTTTCAGTGTCACAGAATATTTGTTGCCAGGAACAAATATTTCTTTACACCACCACCATCTGTCGATGTAGGACAATATGGCCTCCACCTGTTGGGGCTGCCAAGTACTGGGAGGCTGTGGGGTAAGGGGTGACTTGGTGCACACTGTCAGGTACACTAGCTGGCTTGCAAAGGGTTCGAGCCTGAAGCACCTCCTCTGACACTGCCTCTTCTGCCATGGCCACCTGTGCCTCCACTGCCTCAGGGGACTATCATGCTTGAACTCCTTACCTTGGTCCTGAAAGGGCTTCCCTCTTCCACCACCACTGCCACTGTCCCCTCCATCTTGGGACTTTTCCCAGCAATGTTGGTGATGAAAGCCCTGCTGCATCTACAAATGGGAATCCAGGCAGCTGTCCTGGATCACCAACTGCAGAACCTTGGGATCAAAGAACAATTCATTTAGTGAATAAATGAAGTGTACATGCATGATCGCAGGTATTGGTTGAGTGCCCAATGCATCAGGTGGGCCCGTCACTGGATCAACATGGCATTGACATCCATCCATACCATGTTCTGAAGGGTGTGGTGCAGAAAAAGGACCCTGGATTGCTCATTTTGGAAATGATGTTGAGCACCTAGCAACATTAGGGTCTAGGTCCAAACAGTCGGCTAGCTAGCCTACAAATAAGCTGGGGGTTAGGACCTCTAAGTGGGACCCTGACAAAGACAGCAGGACAATCTGAATGTCCAAGATCATCCTCTTGGGGATCTTCAGTGGTAGGTAAACTCTGGGAGGTGACTTATTCCCTGGACACAGGGTGGTGAACTCCTCCTGAGGGTGATGCAGTCTGAAGTCACAGGTGGAAGCCAGAACACAGTACATCTTTGGCAGTTTCCTGGGCTTGGGAAGTAGGTCCGATGAACCAAACTCATGGGAGCAGCCAGCCGACAAGGACTTCAACTGCTCCAACATAGCCTTGGTTTGCTCCCCCAATGTATGTAGAGAAGGGGATTGCCATTTGCTCTTGCCCCTCCAGCCTTTGGGACATCAGCTTTGGAGCTGTGGGTTGAGTATTCTGTGGAGAACCCAGGCTATGACTCCGGAAGTGATCAGCAATCAGGATGAGCAGAGTAATTTTCTGGGTCACTGTGACCTATACTTATATTGATTGATTTGTTTACTGATCTGGAAGCATCACTCTTTGAAATGTTAAACTTTTGAATTGAATTTTAAGTGATTGAATTTTAAGTGATGAAATTTAATTTTTAAAATTCCTGCTTTCAGAATTTTCATTTTGAACTTCTAGTTCTGTGTCAGGGTTTCATGGCATATATGGGTCATAATACAACGCACTTCATTTGCATATAGATAGGCTTAAAATTGTCCTGTTGGTGTCCAAAGGATATTGAAATTTTGTCACTCAGTTGGATTAATTTTAAAGTTGTTTTTACGATTCATACAGTGACAATCATTGAAAAGCTATACAGCTTTAACTCAATAAATACATATGTGAAAACAGAATTGTTTGCCTAAATTCTGTTTGAATGCAAGATTTATTTAAAATGCAACTGACAGGCATGGGGGAATAAAAATAAAGCTAACTGATGTGTACACATATATAAGTGAATTAGCGGACCAATATGAGTGAATGGGGCTAAAGTGAAGTGTTCTGTACCATAAATAAGCGGTTTCCTGTCCTTTCTTTTCACCTGGATTCATATTTTACATAATGCGCTTGTTAGTACAGAGCGGCAGCCAGCGGCAGATAGCAGTATTGGATGGCAGACAGCGGTGAAAGGCTGTCTGCCACTATCTGCTGCCGACCACTGCGCTCCAGAAGTGTCAATTGGATTTTGGCGGCAGACAGCGGCAGTCGACTGGTCTGCCACCGACCGCCAATGGTTGCCACTGTTCACCGCTGTCTGCCACCCAAATGCTGCTTTCCTCCCCCAAAATGCTTACTAGTGATAACAGTCTCCTGACCACAGAGTAGGTTACACATATGTATGTTGATTGTATAACTTTATAGCAAAATAAAGAATTGTTGAGTCTTGAGTCTTTTACCAGGTACAAAATGATATGGATACACAGCAGCCAAGGACAGACAACTGATGTGATCGGTCAGTAGGATATTCACTGCAGACCTGTGCTTGCTACCTGTGTCACTACGCAACAGAACTATGTCTCCACCATGATGAGGGCACTTTCATCTATTTTGTTGAAAAGTCAGAAAATTATACTTTTTCTGCTAAAAATTAAACATTCTGAATATTTTAAGCAGCTGTTTATGTTTTGAACCACATGAATGACTTTTCTTATGCTTTTGTTTTCTCAGATTATTATTTTTTAGTACAAAACATATTTTGCCCTACCAAATACACAAACCTACCCTCCTTCCTGTCAAGTTCCTTGTTGCAGGATAGAGGGCAGCACATGACCACAATTACTTACGAATACCTCCTATACCAGAGGTAAAGTAATGGGCACCAGGGTCAACTGGTAGAGCATGATATGGGCCTCCAGTCCAGAGGAACATCAACAAAGAAATGTCTCCTGAAGGGATCAGATTTGGAGTGGATACGATCTTGGAAAAAATCATACCAACTGTAGTGGACAGGTAATGTATGAAGACACAAATACAATTATCATAAATTTTTGGATCTTTCCACTTGAGGGTGGTGGGAGTGATCGCTCTTCGAAAAAGAATGGCTTTGGAAAATACCCCAATATGATGTTCTTTTAGTCTTGAGTCTTAAACAAAGTACGAAATGGCCTGCATGCATTGCAGCCAAACAGAGAAAACTGATGTGACTGGTCAATACCAGAAGTAATGGGTAACTGGGTCAACTGGTAGAGGGCGCCAGGGGCCTCCAGTCCAGATGTACATATACACAGAAATGTCTTCTGATGGGACCGGATTTTGGAATGGATATGATCTCAGATACATTGTTCCAAATTAATGTAGTGGACAGGTAATGAATCATGACCAAATAATATGATTAAAAAAATTTGGGATTGTTCTTCTTGAAGGTGGCAGGAGTGATCACTCCTTAAAAAATAATGGCTTTCAAAAATACCCCAATATGATGCTAACATTCCTGACTAGTGACAAAATGATATACACATCATGCTGTACAGTAAACAGAGCCTCTGAGTCATTCAAGTCACACTAGGCACAAAACAGTTGTATAAACATTAGAGATAATGGAAGGAACTTCCAAATGTACATTTATGGTTATTCCTAGGAACATAGATCAAAGACGATCTATGCTAGGAATAACCATAAATGTACATTTGGAGGGCTGAGAACAGCTGGGACAAAGATGATGATTTTTGTGGTATTCTAATCTTTAAACTAATTACTAGAAATGTGTATGAGCAATTCTTTGATCGGGATTAGTTCATCCACAATGGTTTAACAAAATCATTGAAAGGCCCCGCCTCTGAAGTGTCTTTTAAAGCCTGGTCCCTCAGTTCCTTTGCTATCCCATTGTAGAACTAATCCCTGAAAGTTACTCTTTTTTCACTCCTGCCACCTTAAGTCATTTCTGGCATGAATATCTGGGAAAACACGAAGCTATTACGATACAGGAAATAATGTAATATTTGGTTTTTATGATGATCCAGACAAAGCTTCCCCAAATAACTGCATATCATATTGAAAACAATTTTGTTTAATGGAAAACATAACATATCTTCAATAAAATTCAGTTCTGGGAATGTTAATTTTATCAATTATCTGTTCTTGTTGAACAGGTATAATATGGTTTTAATACGTGTCAGCATAATCAATGATAAACTATCACAATTTCAATATAGATGCCAGCCTCTGTATGACTACACTGGTCTCAGAGCATTGATGATGCCCTCATTAGTACTATGTAGTACCTGTCAGTGCAATATGATGTGTGAATGTATTTCTTGCAGCTTCAGATTAGCTCCATATTCTCTCGTTCTGACTTGAGTTGCACAATCTTACATTGTAACTGGTAGGTGAACCAGATTATCTGCTTGCATGCATTCAGTTTTATCTGTACTTTGTTACCATATGTATTACTGACAACCTCAAATTTAAAAAAAAAAAAAATCATTTCCAAATCAAATTTGAAAACTGTAGAAATTATTTATCAAAAATCAGTGCCTCTGTATAGTATGCCTTATATATCTTGACTTCTTCATGAGATGCCATATTTTAATCAGTTGCGATTAACCATTAAGAATGCCCGATGACTTAATTACTCTCCACAGTGTGCTTTAAATAACTATACAGTAGTCCCTCCTTTGAAAGACCACTCCTTTGGGAGACCACCTCCTTTGAGAGACCACAGTTGTCAGGTCTTTTTGTAGTACTTTTCATGTTATTTATACCTCCTTTGAGACCACCTGCTTTATGTGACCGCCTTTTGGGTGGCATTAGGGGCGGTCTCTCAAAGGAGGGACTACTGTACCACCTTGTGGCTTGCCAATTTTTAATGGTTAATCACCAGGATGCACCATGACTTCAATTATTAGACACAAAAATAAAACTAGCATAATCAAGAAAGTTGGCATCAGTTTTAGGCAAACTAAAAAATATGAGGCCAGAACAAGCATCTAAATGATTATGCACAAGTTCTGGTGAATACACTGAACACACTACATTGATTTTTGCATTACATGTAGCCATTTTGTTGTGGTATAATACTGCACACCTACTTCAATTTAAGACATGCAACTGACATTCTGTGGGTGACATTTTTGCCTGTGGTCTCAAATTTTACCAGGAAATAAACCACAAAATCAATACATACATACAGTTAACAATTAGCTTTGTCAAGCATTTTTTCCCAACTAACTGTTACCAGTAATAATGGTACTTCAGTTCATTAATTGAAGACCCCCCTCCATTAGTGTTGTTTGTTGGCCTCCTATACCAGACTTGTTTGCGTCATCACAGCATATACGTATCAACCAAATTGACGCTGTTAATATGCTTCATTAAACGCACAAGATCCAGCACTGAGAACATTTTATCTTCTACAAATATCATAAGCATTTATATCACTGATGGTTGAACAGTCCCAATTTTATTCCAACTTTATTAACCCTTTCAGTGTGGATTTGGAAGCACAGTCCACAGCTTTCCTCGGCTTTGGGCACATTTCCAAGTAGGCCGACAAACGCTTTTGACTGGCGACTGGCACTTTTTTTCCTTGTGGAAATGAGAACATGCTGGTACTTGAATGACACATCTTTTCACCAGGAATGTGAATCTGGAGTCTTTGTAATAATTCAGCTTAACAGAACTTTTGTGATGATAAGCACTGAAACAGTCCAAAGATAATACTCAGTGCCCACACAGTCCAAAGATAAAACTCAGTGCCCATGCAGTTTTTAGCTATCATACATATTCTTTGTATTATCAAAAGACCATACTCAGCACATACAGTTTTTAGGTACACATTCTTTGTATATTATAATCACCTGTTTTCATTTTTGGCAGATTTTATCTTCATCAACACTTGCCTGGTTTCAATGTACATGTATATAATAAGATAATCTGCTAAAGTGCCTGGTATTCTATGTCTATATGTTTTGAAAAGTAATCAGTTCAGTGAAATCATGCACACTACACAATCCTAGCATTTCATAAGATTTCAGTTCAGTTGAGAGAGCCTAATGGAAAAAAATAACAACATGACAGTGATAAAATGCCAAAACCTGTTTGCACAATTTCACACAGATAACTGTAGTTCCTACCATCACCACTGTTAGCAGCACCAGCCAATGCAAGTATGGCATTCACCGTTCGCCAGAGGGCAGCACTACCTGGTAGACATCTTATCTTGATCATTTCTACCTCCCCAGTATGCAACACAACAAGACTTGATCATTCTATATTAAGAACAAAATGTTTAAAGATACCAGACACATTATTTAACATGTTCAGGCACATTTCTTCCCATGTTGTCATTTTGCTTGGCTTGTTTTTTTGTTTTTGTTTTTGTTTTTTGTTTTGGTGGGGGGGGGGGGAGGGGGCAGGGCTGAAGGCATTGCTACATCTCTTATTGTTGGATGGTGGTCTGAATTGAATCTCTCTGATTCTTTGAATTTCTGGTGTTGTTAGTCTGAGATATTACAATCTGTAAGTATCTATTAGTATATGACTGGCTGGATGTGTGGTATTAACTATATACCTCTTCATTGAATTCATTCAATTATGCTTATGCCTCATTGTAGGTGAGGTCCCCATGCAGGAATGCAATATTCCACATGTGGTTGGACAAGGGCCTTGTACAAATACAGTCAACAGCATTGTTACATGATTATCTTTTTTTTAAATCATCCCTAAGACATTGTTAGCTTTTTGCCTGCAGCAGCACTATAAACATTGCAGTTTGATGATTGGTGAGTATCTATTCCAAGGCCATGTAGCAAGTGGGTCCTTTCCATTCCTTCACTACTCATGAAGTACAGGCAGCCATATTTTGGTTACTGTGCCCATTTAAGTTTCTCACCATTAAACAGCACCTGCCAACCTACTCACCAATCAAACACTCCTCT
Source organism: Hermodice carunculata (assembly GCA_964020975.1). Classification (NCBI taxonomy): domain Eukaryota; kingdom Metazoa; phylum Annelida; class Polychaeta; order Eunicida; family Amphinomidae; genus Hermodice; species Hermodice carunculata. Next base: position 134,868,269 of record OZ026612.1, on the reverse strand, counting down.
CCCGTCCCCCTGGCTTATAAGGGCTTCCTCTGTTGTATCTGCAAATTTTTAACTCATGGATATACTTTGATGTACTGCTGTCTGCTACAGGAAAACATGCTCTAAAAAAACACTTTTGTCTGTTTTCACGAGTGGATTCTACAAAAACTTCTACTGAGCTGAACACTGTTGCACTTCTAAGGAGACTATATAGATGACCTACCTTCCTCCTTGTGAGACTGTTATACAGCTTAAGGCCAACATCACAGCTTCCCTTGGGAGGCTCCCAAGACGGCTGCGTCCGCTTCACTGCTTTTCCTAAATCCAGGAATAAAGTATGTCCAATTTAGTAACCAAAACATAATTTATGTAAAGAAAGGTAAGCTTGGATCAACCAGATTCTGGGGACTTCATGCCTATTTGGAGTAGAGATGCAGGGGTCAAAAGATAAAGTCCTACAAAACAAACAAGGGTAGTTTCTGTCTAAAACATGCAAGTAGAGTATGGCTGAAGAGTGATGAGGTGCAAATAATTTTACAAAATTTGAATCTTCAATAGCTCAGACCTATTTTAGAGGCAGGTGCCCTTCCACCTTTAATTCATAGGTTTGCAGTTTGTGTTATCGGTACATGCAATGAACCACAACCAACAGTTGTAGATTTCAATATATGCATTTGAAAAGTTTAAATGTTGAACATCTTCAAATGTATTAAAGCTAGAGTAGCTATTAAAACTTTAATTCAAAGGTTTGCACTGTAGGTACACTTGATAAGTTTAAAATGTTTAATATTTTTTTAAATAGAAAAGGTTGAAGCATCATTAATTCATAGGTTTGTGCTTTATGCACATCCAATGGACCACAAGCAAAAGTTGTCGAATTTCAATTTATGCAAATTAGAGTACACAAAATTGAAATCTCGAATAACTCTAAAACTATAACAGATACAGGTGTCATTCCAACTTCAATTGGTAGATTAGTGACATAGCTGCACCCAATTAATTATGAACCACATTTGTAGCATTCAAATTTATGCAAATTAGACAAATTCACAAAATTTATCTCTGGAATAACTTCAACACTATTATAGATAGAGGTGCCATTCTACTTTCAACTGATAGGTTTGTGAGATAGCTGCATCCAATCAAACATGAATCAAACTAGAAGCAGTTTGATTCATACAATTTAGGCAAATACACAAAAGTTAACTCTTGAATACCTTCAAAATCATTGTAGCTGGAGGGGCCATTCCAACTACATTTATAGGTTTGTGACACAGCTCAATTGTCTATGTCTCTTTTGAACAGTTCAATATAAATTATTTTTGCAGGAGTTAATAAATACTGAACAGGAAAGCTTTAAAAGTTTTTTTCTGGGCACACAGACTGATTTGCGGACAAGCAAACCAAATTTTTGTCTTATTAAGTCTGTGTGCAAACACGGCTTTTTTTTCTCTCAAATACTTTATTTATTTATTTGTTTGTTTGTTTATTTATTTATTTACTAACTTACTTACTTACTTGTTTATTTATTTTGTGAATTTTGTCCTCAGTTTTTCTCACTATTGCTTCAAAATGTACCAAACTTGGCAAGGTAATTGACAGAGTAGTGGAATCAAGCAGCTAATTTGGAGCAGACACCAATGTTGAAAAGTATGCAAATTAGTCATTTGAAAATTTAAATGTTGAACATATTCAAAAACCATTTACAGTACAGGTACCATTCCAACTTAATTCATAGGTTTGTACAATAGGCGCATCCAAAGAATCACAAACAAAAGTTGTAGAATTGTAATTGTGCTAATTTGGGGCACTTGTAAAGTTAAAAGCTTCAATATACAGGTTTGTACCATAGGTACATGTACATCCAATCAACCATGAACAAATGTTGTAAAATTATAATTTATGTTAATTAAGGGCACTTGAAAAGTTAAAATGTTGAATATCTTCAAAACTATTAAAGGGAGAGTCACCATTCAAACTTTTATAGCTCATACACTAGGAGAGCCAAAATGCTGAGAAAGGGCCACTCTCGACACTTTTTGCCAAGAAATGACTCTGTTGTAACAGTGGTGTTTCTGCAGTCCTGCTGGGGCCCTTGGCATTTCTTGGCAAAATTGGGTCTTCTTTGACACTATTATCTTAAAAACCACAAAATTTAACCTGATAATTGACCCAGCAGCAAAGTTTTCCACCTGCACTGGAATATTCATAACTATGCAAATTAGGGACAACTTAGATTTTAAGATTTGAATATCTTTAAAATGATTACAGATGGACACAAAATACCAAGCTGCATGCGTGGGTTTGTAATACCTGTCAATCTGATGGTCAGTCGACAAAAGTTGTAAATTTTAAATTATGCTAATTAGGGCCTCAGCAGGACCGGAGAAACACTACTGTTACAACAGAGGCATGATATGAATATTTCTAACACCAATATATATAGAGGTGCCATTCCACCTCAAATTTAAAGGTTTGTGACAAAGCCACATCCAAAGAATCATGAAATAAAGTTGTAGGATATCAATTTATGCAAATACACAAAATTTAAATCTGGAATATTTTAAACACTATTAGTGATAAAGGTGCTATTCCAAGATCAATTTAAAGGTTTGTGACATTTGTGACGCAAACATTTTAATTTAAGCAAATAAGGTGAATACACATCTGTTTTAATCTTGAATATCTTCAAAACTATTATAGATAGAGGTGCCATTCCAACTTCAATTCAAACGTTTGTGCTATGGAAAGTATAAACTACAAAAATTGTCATTTTCAACAAAGTCAGGATATTTTCAACTCAGAAATATTTCTGTATGTGTATATATATATACATATATATACATACATATATATATATATACATACATATATATATATATATATATATATATATATATATATATATATATATATATATATATATATATATATATACATATATTCAATGTGTGTATACACACATAAGTATGTGGGTCTTCAGAATGTACACACAGCAACAAATGGAGCTTCACTGTGATGTCTGATGGGTAAACAAAGAGACATTGGGGATACCAGTATGCTCTAAAAGTTTGCAGCAGATTTTCGACAAGAAAAAAGTGTGATGAAAAAACATTCATTTTTCAAACATGAATCACTGCATATGGAACGTACAATTCAGCAACACCTCCATTCTGCCATGGCAGGAAAAAGTTGCAGATTGGCCAACACTGAGAAAAAGTGACTTCTTCATTTTTTGCATTCCAATGTCTACTGCATGGGCTCATTACACAAATCATTGATATAATAGCTTCTTGGTAAACTTTGTCATACAACAGAAATTGTTTGGATTGACTTAAGGTCAGGTAAGACACCAAAAATAAATCCCACTTTAATCAATCCTAGCTCAAAATGTACATGGTGTATTTGCGTTAGGATAAGAAATCATACATGTGTGTAATCGTCATACTTCAAAGAATATATATGTCCCTTATTTGGGTGTCTGTGATGTTAATTGTTGAATAAACAATTGAAAGTTGACTGCAAAGCATCCACCCCATAAATGTTGATATAAGTCACTAATTATTTGTGATAAAATCATAATCAAACTTGCATTTTAATTCTGACATATTTGCACCAAAAATACTCCCTGCGATTTTTTTATGTTTGGTTTAGTTTTTCTGTTATCCATTCTCAAAGTTTGATGTTTCAATTTTCCCTTTGATTTCCATGATGTTCATTTTCTTCATTTCACAGAAACAGAACGAAGCAAAAAGTTTGAAAATCGCTGAATTGTTTTTGCAGTTCAGACATTACAGAATCACAAGCCGTTAACCGGCTTAAATTTCCCCCCAGCCGTTTTCTTGGAATAACTATTCTTAGGTGGGGTTCTCGTCCTATTATCCTTACTGAGAAAACAAGCTTCAAAGGCTTTTGATGTTGATCATTTGCCTCTGAAACAATACCGTTTGCTCAAGTTGAGCTGATATTTACACAAAACATAGTAAACATCGTCCCTTAACATTTGGTGAGGTTGTCAATCATTTATAGGCCAATCACATGAACAAAAGAGCCTTTGAAGTACGCAAAACATTATTCAGCCATCTGTCAAACGGCAACAGTGACAATTTGGTTTCAAAGCATGACGTCATGGAGGTGGCCCTTTGGGCCCCATGACCTCAAGCCTGGCAAAGAAAGTTGTGTAGCCTTGCTTCGGTGGGGCGCCCTGCGGCCGCTCGTGGTCAGTGGACAGATGGCGGGTGTGGTCTTCCGCCCCCTACCTTTGCATCCCGTTTTTAGGGATAGTGTTTTATTGTATTTACTCCTATCTGTATACTTTTTGTAGTTAGCTTGTCAGACTTATCTGCACACTTTACTTAGTGAGCTTGCTATTATTTTGTAGTTTTTTTCTCAGTGAGTTTCATTTCTCTTTCCAACCTGAGTTTTGTAGTTTTGTGTGTTTTCTCTTCTCTTCACATTTATGCTTATTTCAATGTGTTTATTTGTACTTTTATTTCCTCATGCCTGGGTTTCGATAAAACATTATTATGTACATGGGTATTGTTGATTAAAGTGACAGTTTTTCCCTCGCCTGTCTTTGGTGTGCATGACCACTGGGGTAATCCATCACGGCACGGCATTTGAAGGGACATATTCTGACACTTCCCGCTCCTCCTGAACATTTAAAGTCTCGCTTTGTTAGAACACAAAACAAGCAATATAACTATAAAGTAAACCACTAAGGCTATGATATGTTAGCATGTTTACATCTTTTCTCTGGCTACAACATACTTTCGGCATGCCGCCTGATTTCGCGATGCCGCCGTGATACCACTCTCCTTTTGCGATAGGCCGTTGCTACCTGTAGCCATGTGACAGACTGTTAAGTATGATTGCCGGTGGCATTGTTCTGCTTGGCGGCTGAAAAACCAAAGGACTGACACATGGTCCTTCAGGTGTTCACGTTCCTGTGTGTTTCTTTGCGTTTTTCTCATATTTCTTCTTTAGTTAAAAGCTTGTAATTTTAACAACTAATAGAAAGGCCATTCATCTTGTAAAATCCATTAAAATCTCAAAATTGGCCATGCAAAGGTTTTTTGGTGTCTTGCCTGTCCTTAACATGATTATTTCTGGCAAGGTACCATGAGCCCTTTACGTACTTTACCTTGTTTATAAAGCAGACATTTTTTCTCATAGTGGAAGATTGAGAAATGGGATTTGTGACACAAACCTTTCAAGTTAACACAAGGAAACAAATTACAAGATCATTGTACTATGACCTTGGAAGCCATATCACAGTCTGATTCCATGTTAAACAGATTTAATACATGCCCACCTAACATACACACTCTCCAAGTTTGGATTAAATCTTGTGGCTAGGTTTAATTAAAAGATGAAAAAATATTTCAAAAGTCACTGGTCCCAGTTTGACCTTTCAAGGTCATTCAAGGTCAAAAGTAACTCTAAATACATTCATACATGTTCAACAGTAGCTATGCACCTTGTAGACACCATTGCCTTGATATAAGGTGATGTTGCTTACAGTGTATGTATACAGATGCAACTTGCTCCCATTTAATAAAGTTAAAAGTCATGAAACTCCACACATAATGCACTTTGAAAATTTCTACCAAACAAACAAATGAACATAAAGACTAAATTAAAACATTTTTTGAAGAAACGTGTGCTTACCTACTTCAGCAGAAGTTCAAAAAAGCTATACTGTGAAAAAAGGTACAAAAATAGAAAAAAATATCACAGTCACAACTGGTGAACATACTGAGGTCTAGCATACAGAGAAGTGGCCCAGTGAAGTTTCAAAGCAATTGGCTCTGAGTGGTTTCAGAGAAGAGGATTTTTAAGATGTCCCAAAATTAATTGGCCCCAAAAATAATACAAAAATATTAATCACTGGACAATCACCTGTTAAGCAAACTTGGTAGCAATTTAGCAACTCATCCAAAGCACACATCCAGCCCATTTGACGAGATGTGGCCAATGGTTGAGTACAAATAAAAAATGTGAAACTTTTGATGGACAAATGGATATAGGAGGAATGACAATGTGATAAGTTCACCTGACCCACAGGTTAGCTGAGCTAAAAGGGCCAGGTAGGGCCAAAGTTGGTCAGGTATAAATGTATCTCATCAATCTTCAGCCACACTTAAGTCATGGATGTTAGTTGGATACCACACTATTCTGTTTCACAACATTCAAGCAGTCTGAAATAATATTAACAGTGTATGAAGGCATGTGTTCAAAATCAATTTGTACATGTCTCATCTGACACTGTCTGGTATTTCTCTCAAGCTCATATTTCTTGTTAAAAATGGAAACAGAATTCTAACCATTCTGTTTTTCCTGATTTCTACAATTGCAATAATATTCACCTGTTTCTCATGAAAACTTTTACTCAGACACCGGAAACAATTCCTATTAAAGTAATCAAGAAAAAGGTGACCAAATATTTTTACTTAATAATTTTACAAGTTCAACATCTCTCTGTAATCCAAATAAACAGGAAATATTGATAGTTTGAGTGCCAGGATAGATTTAATCCATTTATTGTGAAGTAACATGCAGCAATACATGTACAGCAAATGACATTAATCACAATTATCCAGTGTACATATACCTAAGCATGGCAGGCCAGCACCACAACAAACATAATAATCACATCAAGTGTGATAAATAAACACAGATGACAATCAGGTCACATGTGGCAAATGAACAAAGATGACACGCACATCATACAGGGCACATAAACAAAAATGATATTCACATAATCACATGTGGCGATGATTTAGTACACAAGTTATGCATGCTATGATCAAACCAAATCAACCACATGACCAAGAAATGGAAGTATCAGTGCAAGAGTCTAAACATGATACCTGTAATACACTGTAAGATTATGAGATTGCCAGCATCCAGTACAGGCCTATCTACACATAATTACATTGCAATCAGAGATTGCTAGATCTATGCCCCCCCCCCCCCCCATCCCCCATGCTACAGCTGTCGGTACTGACATGAGTCATTATTGTGCTCCATGAACATTCATAGCCAATATAGTGGATAGGTCACCCATCTTCAAACTCATCTGGGACCTTATGTGGGACTATTATCACCTGCAATTTGAAGGGCCCATGTCAAAAACTTGTCACGCTATTGTATGAAAACCAAATTTGCTAAAATGTCTCTCTGACTTTGGGAATTGGGTCCAGGTCACCCATCTTCAAACTCCTCTGAAACCTTGCATGTAAAATGTGAAAGGCCAATGTCAAAAAACTTTTCAATTTATGACAAAAACAAAAAACAAAAACAAATTCACTGAAATGGCTCTGTGACAGTGGGAAAAGATCACCCATCTTCGAACTTATCTGAGACCTTATGCATGACTAGAAGCATGTGTAATATGAAAGCCCTATGCCAAAAACTTTTCCAGTTATTGCATGAAAACTGTTAGGACAGATGCACCTACATACGGACACACGGACAAAGTATTTGCCATATGTCTGGGGGGAGGGGGGGGACCAAAGGGAGGATATAAAGAATGCAAACATACTTGAAAAAAATAAAGGGACAAACAGAAGTACACCTTCTTCGCCCATAGTATAATATTGCCTGACTAACTGACCATTGTCTGTTGGCAAATATTGTCCCAGATGAGTTCCTAATGCGGATCCATGGCCATCAAGACCATGCACTATACATATCATGTTTGACAAGTGAAGTGATAAACAAAAGAAACAAGAGGGATGTGTGAACAGCGCGTGCCTCAGCTGAACTTGACATTCATCACACTTGCAGCTCAATGAACTTGGGAAAGGATCAAGGACACCATGTTCTGAGTAAGTCTGACCTTTATAGAAGAACCCTTACATGTGCAACATCAAAGTTCAAGTAGTTCTCTTCACAATGAAGAGTAAAATTCATGTATGTTGCACTGTGACCCCACAAACAAGTCAACGTCATTCATGTACTGTCTCAGCATGACCTTCATACAGAATAATTAATATGTGCAGCTAACTCAAAACAGATCTCAAGTTATCAAGTAAACAGTAAATTTTATGTCAGTTGTCCTGTGAATAAGCATTAAAATGCCCATTGACTTACATAGTAAATACGAAGCTGCATTGAACAACAAGTATCCGAATTGAAAATCCTTAAAAATCAGGAATCCAAAGCAGTGCCACCTAGTAAACAACTGTTTGACCCTTCCACAACAACATATTCATCACATTTTAGCTAAATCTGAGGGACGGTTCTGAGAACAAGTGAAAAATAGCAAAACCATACAAAAACTTCATAAAATAATTAGAAAAAAATTGCAGCGGCACCTGGTGAACATATTGGGAACTAGGTGTCCCCGGGAGCGTCTATGTACAATATCAAAGCAATTGGGTGAGCAGTTTCAGAGGAGAAGAATTTTGAAGGTTTGCCCCAAAAAAGAACCAAAAAAAAAAATTAAAAAATCCAAAATTCAAAAGAGCGTGACCATTTGAACAAACTTGGTAGAGATCCACCCAAGGCACATCCCCACCAAGTTTGAAGTAAATCTGGTCAATATTATTTAAGTTATGACCATTACAAGAAATTCCCATGTTAAACTTTCCTATTAAAACTTTTGTAGAGATTTTTGAAAAAAAAATCATAAAAAAATCAAACATTCATTGGAACATGACCATTGGAACAAACCTAGTAGACACCCACTCACGGTACATCCCCACTAAGTTTGAAGTAAATCTGGATGACGGTTTTGGAGAAGAAGTCGAAAATGTAAATAAGCATTAGAATGCCCATTGACTTACATGGTAGTCAATAGGAAAGGTGCATTTACCGCAAAGGAGCCGAAGTGAAAAATCATTAAATATCAGGAATCTGCAGCATTCCCACATAGTGAACAACTTTGTTTGGCCCTTCCATAAGGAACATATCCACCACGTGTAAGCTGAATCTGAGTGACGGTTCTGGAGAAGTCGAAAATAGCTATAACACACAAAAATTCATAAAAAATTAGAAAAAAAACTGTAGTGCCACCTGGTGAACAAATTGACAACAAGGAGTCCCTAGGTGTCTTCCTGTGTGACACTAAAGCAACTGGGTAAGCGGTTTCAGAGAAGATTTTTTAAGATTTGTCAAAAAAAAAGAACAAAAAAATTCATTAAAAATCCAAAAATCACTGGAGCATGAACATTTGAACGAAACTGGTAGAAACTCACCCAAGGTACATTGCCACCAAGTTTGAAGTTAATCTGGATGACGGTTTTGCAGAAGAAGCCAAAAATGTGAATTAGTGTTAGAATGCCCATTGACTTCCATAGTATATCAATAGGAAAGCTGCATTGACCGATAAGTACCCAAATTGAAAAAAATCCTTAAAAATCAAGAATCCGCAGCATTCCCACATAGTGAACAACTTTGTTTGACCCTTCTACAAGGAACATATCCACCATTTTTCAGCTTCATCTGAGTGACAGTTCCGGAGAAGAAGTCGAAAATAGCTCTAACAGACAAAAATTCCTAAAAAAATTAGAAAAAAATTGCAGCGCCACCTGGTGAACAAATTAAGAACTAGGAGTCCCAGGGAATGTTCCTGTGTGATATCGAAGCAATTGGGTGAGCGGTTTCGGAGAAGAAGATTTTTTAAGATTTGCCCACAAAAGAACAAAAAATTTCATTAAAAATCCAAAAATCACTGGACCATGACCATTTGAACAAACTTGGTAGAGACACACTTAAGGCACATCTCTACCAAGTTTGAAGTGGATCTGGCCGACGGTTTTTGAGAAGAAGTGCACAGACGGATGATGGACGGACGACGGACCTCACAAAACCTCAGCTGACTGACAAGTCAGCTGACGTAAAAAAAATATGGTAAAATAATTTCATAAATTTCACCTAAATACTAAACAAACATTCAAAGAACAAACAAAGAAATAAATGTTTAGTTTCTCAGGCCCCCTTGTCTATTAGTTATATCTTATAACAAAACTTTTTTCTTACACGTTTTTCTGCCCATCCAAATGTAGTAATCTGTAGCTATTAAAATATTGCTGTGCCATTTCTTAGTGTTGCTGGTAAAATGCTTAGTATGGAGGAAAAAGTAAATATGATTGTGAAAGAAGCCTTCCTCTCTTGTCAAATTATTCCAAAAATATTTGAGAAGCTATCAGGTGACAATGCTTTACCTGCTTGTATATGTATGTATAAAGTGTATATGTATGAGCAGAAGTTTCATTTCATGAATGTCCATGCAGTTCAAAATGGTTTTCAGATATATAATGAATTGGATGAAGGCCTTCTGCACTATAAATTTCACCTTAAATTTGCCAGCAACAAAGTGAAACACATGATGTGGGTACATGCAAATAAGTGTATATTAATCATACATGAATCATGTTTGTCAGTATATGTGTAATCATGTAATCAAACGATAGTTTTCAACACAAAATAAAACATCGTTGCTTTGTCTAAAACAAATACAGTGAAAACTTGTTATAATGACACCATCTGTCTCTAAGAAATGTCTCAGATAACTGAATATGTCAGATAAATAAGTCAAATAACAAAGAAAATAAACATTTTCCCATGAAAATCTGTCATTATATTGAATGTGTCGGATATCTGAGTGTCGCTATAATGAGGTTTCAATGTATTTTCTTTCTTTCAGTGAGCACGCAACAATCAACATGTGTTCACTCCTCATATTACAACCAAATTATCAATTGTGTGTGCTCTACAAACATTATATATACCACCTGCTGGACTACACAACAATCTGGATAGTCCCTATTCAATATATATAAATTTCATTTAGCTGCCAAACTGTGACAACAGCACTGGCCATAGGCCACGCCCCTTAAGAGTTTCACATGACGCAACACACTGAACAAAGATCAAATGAAAACAGTGCTCAAGTTGATCAGATTCATTTCTAGCCCTTTAATATATGTATATTTATTATTGTTATTATCATTGTTGATATTATTATTAGTGCATCCCAAGTGGGGAAATATGAAAATAATGAATTTCATTTGGATCTGGGTTATGGGGATTTGGCATTCAAATGTTGACAGACAATTCTGCGCTGAAGCACACTTGGGCACAATAGCAATACCAATTGCAAGCCATACAAGTACTTAGATGACCTTCCACGAGATAGAGCCCACACTGCTATGCATGTAGCCTGCTACCACCCATGCCACAGAATAAGCCACACAAACACCATACTGCCAGCACATTATGAAGACAACCCACCTTCTTTAACAGACTTTTGGGGGGTCCACATGCCTGTCCAAAGTTGTAACAATGCACAGATCCAACCAAATATAACTTCCTTCATTTTACCCAATATGGCCATCTTTGGTTGCCAGTTAACAAACTGTGTTTTTTTGTGAAATATTTAGCACAGTACAGCCAAGATGTTGTCTAAGGACTGGATTTGAAAGGGCTTGCTGTATTGCAAGCTCTTATAAGTCTTTTAAAATCTGATGCAAAATCTTTTGGTTCACACAAGTAGCTGGTGTCACTATGGTGGAGTATGTTCAGTGACGTCTGGATGACTTCAGTGTCCTGCAACATCAGGCCATAGGTTTGTCAGTACCTGCCCAACATAATTTCAATGTCCTTGCATCATTCATGTGGTAGACTTACAACATTTTACCATGATGCAATCAAAGCCAAATTTTAGGGCATACATTCACAAATCATGCTAATCATTATTGCTGGCATTGCTGCTACTGGTGATTACTCATGGTTCCAACAACAAACTCCTGAAAACTTTCAGAGGTATTGCTACTTCTTGACCAAACCATGAATGCAGTTTTCTGGCCCCTGCCTCTTACATTATATCTGCTGCAGTAATCCATGTAGTCTTGATTTCAGAGACCCTGCTGTAAAAGTCCACCCTCTCCCAGGAGCGCACTTTGCCCACTCCAGAATTGTACAATTCTCTGTTCAAATAATTCACTTATCTTTCCTTAACATGTTAAGACCAAAAATAATTCACTTGTGTAAGTTGTGTCTTCATACAACCAGTCTTTAGTGGTAGTAAGCGTGACAAGACAGGGATTACCATACTTTTACACAGCAAGGCAATTTAATAAAACTTACAAATGACCAGCTTGCACTTGAAGAAATACTTGCATCTACCAGTTGGACAGTTCACAGCCTAACATATTTAAACACAGTTATAATCTTAGGGCTACAGTACATTATTTCATTTCACTATATTTACAGTAGCATATGCAACTGAACAGATGAACATACATACAAACCAGAATTTAAACCTCATCTGAACACGAAAAACAGCATAAACATACATGATATAGGATGCAAAATATACAGCCAGAAAAATGTATAATACAGGTATAAGCCTCGGTATGCATGTGTACACTGAGAAAACATCCGTGACAAACAATAGTAAAGATTAACAATTCAGAGAATTTTGATGGAATTTTTTCTAACCACAGAGACAAACTTATATTCTTCAATGTACCTGTATTTCATTACATATATATATTCATAAAACCACATTGTCCTGGATAACCCTGATGTACATGTACATGTATGTCCATAGTCCAGCTGAGAAAAGAATCATATTGACAATATTGTCTGTTAAGTTTCCACAAATGACCACACAACTATATACAGGGGGAAAAATTCTTGCCTGTTTAACCCTTTCTGCCTTAAACTGGCCAAAACCGGCTGGTGGTCAAATGTCGTCTGCTTCAGTGTTTTCAACTAATTTCAACAGTAATGAAAAACAATTTTGACCGAGAATAAATTATTGTAGATGAGCCCTATCAAGATCATATGCCCCAGGTCAACAACTTTCCTTGGAAGGAGTTGTTGACTTAAGTATCAATTCAAGGGGGAAAGGGTTAAGTTCACAGGCACATGTATTGTCATAAAAAAGTGAATGCAAAGTAATGAAAGCTACAGCAGAATTTTCCCAGAATGTGACAGCAGAAAGGTGGTAAATGTGATAACATTTTAGAATTATCTTGTTTTGGGAGGAACTTTTATCATATATTGAGAACTACAATATCATAACATTAAATGAAAAAAGTGGAAAGTTGAAAAAAAAAAAGATGTAAGGTGGTTGGTAAAAGGTGGAACACCTATAAGTTTCAAATGTAAAGAAAACCCTGTGCAGCTAGTTAAAGGAAGGTCATGCGCTAGGCCTACTCTCAGGCTAAATTTATTTTTTCACTTGCAACCAACTTGTACTGTAAGTATAAAACTATTCTCAACACAGACCCTTCATGTCTGTTACAAAACAGAATTATAAAATATGAATCTAATTTTCAATTCAATAGTTTATTTCCACAACAAAAGTTTTGTACAAATTATAGATACAACAAAATAATAGGTGTGAGGATGGCTAGAAGGCTATGCCTTGTACCACCATCCAACAACTGAAAATAAAATATGTGTTGGGATACATGTGCTTAAACTTTGTTAATAAAGATTAAATTACAACATTACACATAAGAAACATAATAATAGTCAAACAAGTTTTAAGTTGACATAAGTTAAGTATATGAATCATAACAATTTCTCTATAGTACAAAAACAGGGTGAAGTGAAATAAAACTCTTAACAAAGACAGGAAGAAGTAGACATTAACTAATTTGTGTTCTGTTCTTGTGTTCTATGGGGATATATGTGCGCATAAACATCAATATTTTCATCAAATAGCCAGTACTTGAGTTTATTCTTAAAGGAAAAGACAGAAAATGCATCTTTAATTTCATAAGGCACTAAATTATATAATTGTGGACCGGTATGGAGTACACTTTGGCAAAAGTAATTTGTTTTATGTTGGGATCAAGATAAGATGCTTCGATTTCGTGTGTTATAACTATGTGTCAAAAAACAATTTTGAAAACCAAATTCTATGGAGGATGTACCACTCAATTCATTGTAGACTAACAAGCATATAGTTAAAAGATATAATTTGTAAAAGGGAAGAATTTTGATGTACTTAAATAAATTTTCTGTGTGACATTGGGGATGTGAAAGGGTAATAATTCGTATGGCTCGTTTTTGTAATATTAAAAGTGGTTCGACATGAGTTTTATATGTTGATCCATAAGCTTCAATACAATACAAAATATGTGGGTGAATAAGGGCATAATACAGCTGACTTAAGATGGGAAAGGTAAGCAAGTGTCTAACTTTTGAAAGAATGCCTATAATAGGGGCTATTTTTTTTACAAACAGAATTAATATGCGATTTCCATGTAAACTGCTGGTCGATATAAACACCTAAATATTTGATATTGTCTAATAAAGTCAAGGTTTTTGCTCCTACCATAATATTAAAATCAGCTGGTATTTTCTTCTTTTTGGAGCGTATTATAATACAATTTGACTTATTTACATTTAATGCTAGTTTAATAACATTGAACCAATTTATTAGCTTAAGCAAATCCACTTCTGCATTACGTTTTAATGTATCAATATGTTTACCACTGTAAAGAATGTTAGTATCATCAGCAAATAATCGTGAAATTCCATGTGTGAGACAATTTTGTAAATCATTAATATATACAAGGAACATTAAAGGACCTAAAATAGATCCTTGTGGAACACCACACTGAACTGTTTTCAACACCGACTTGCTAGATCCTATCTGTATAAACTGTCTTCTATCCTGTAGATAACTTTTAAACCATTCCAAAGATAATCCTCTTATACCATTATGTTCTAATTTTTTAAGCAAAATACTATGATTAACGGTATCAAAAGCTTTTTTTACATCAATAAATATTCCCAAACAACTTTTACTTTTTTCCAACTGTTGCTGAACAAAATTAGAAAATTCACAAATTGCTAACTTTGTACCTAAATTTTTCCTAAAACCAAATTGTAAATTGTAAAAAAAAATTTTCTTATTTAAAAACTTTAATAATCTATTTGCAATACAGCGTTCGAAAATTTTTGAAATTGTGGGAAGAATAAAAATTGGTCGATAATTGCCCATAATCTTTGAATCTCCTCCTTTAAAAATGGGTGCAACACGAGCTTTTTCAGTTTATCCGGGACATATCCCTGAACAATAGATAAGTTAATAATGTGAGTTAATGGTTCTTGAATATATTGTTTTGCATCTTTCAATAATCGAGAATGGATTAAATCATGGCCACATGATTTATTTACCTTGATTTTACCCAGCAATAAGGACATTTCACCTTCTGTTACTGGCTCCAAGTATATGGAGTCAGTCATCCGTGGTCCTAAATATTCACTTACATTTTTCTCGTCACCTCTCAACTCAATTGAGTCAGACACATTTTTTTCCAACAAACACAAAAAAGCTATCAAAATTCTCACACATTTCTTTAGTATCTGTTATTACACAAGGATAAACTCCATCACCTTCAATGTGGATCTGTTTAGGAATATTATTAGCATTCGACTTTCTTTTATTTACAGCTTCATATATTGTTTCCCAAGTATTTCTTTGATCACCAATGTTATTTTGAAATTTATTTTCAAAATAACTTTTTTCAGCTTTCTTCAACAGTAGTTCTAACATGCTTTTATATTGATTATATTTCTGTTTTACAATAACATTAAATGGTTCATTTCGGGTTTTAAAATACAGCTCATTTTTCATATTTATTGATTTAAGTAGACCCTTAGTAATCCAAGGTTTTTTAATTTTTGATTTCTCATTCTTCGATTTAATAATGTAACTTTCACAACATGACAGGAACTTTTCACAAAACAAATTATATGCATCATTCACTTTAGGACTATTAATCACTGGATCCCAGTTTACTTCCCTCAATTTCTCATGAAAATCATCAATATCATATTTATCAAAATTATATTTTTCATTATTACTAATCGCATTAAACTTCGCATCGATGTTTTGTAATACAGAAAAATTTTAATTTAATGACCAATTAACCACAGTAACATGAACCAGTATGTATTTTCTCCAAAGAAAGTGAATTCTTTCCCCCACTCACTACAAATGCTTTACCATAATTTTGTTTACAAATTACATGTATATATCATTACAGACTAAAATGTTTGACTACAGCTAAATACTGTGGGTAACCCTGACTACCAGCCACAAATTATAGCTGGTAAGATACAGCTTTGCTGTTCATGTCACTGTCCAAATATCCAACTCAACCCATCCACATGCAAGGACACTCAACATGGACATGATTGGACACTGCCTTACTTGATGGCCACAATTTTAAGAATGTGTCTCTTGTCAGTCTTCTTTGAAGGAGATGTGAATGTAGTGAACCTAACTCAACCAAAAATGTCAACATCATTTTTAAACTTAATTAATTTGAATAATCCCACTGTGCCTTCATGCCTCAAGCTTTTTAATATTTGAAAATATATTGTAAAAGACTGAAATAAAGGAAAATGTAAATGTTATAAAAATAATAAACACTATTTTATTATTTCATATTTAAAAATCACACTTCGTAGCTTTTTGTAAAATGTACATGTTGAAAAAATTGATTTGTATTTGTGTCTTTTTGTCCAAAACCACTTCCTAGTAGCCATTACCCTATTCCGCAGTCCGAACTCTTTACTCTCCATAAGCTAACCTGTCACTGTCTAACTTATATACATAGAAGTACTATTGTCCATATTGCACACGTTCCTCTGTAAAACTTTGACATAGGCTGTATGAGCCCAAATAAATCAAAGGGTCTTCAGCGGGTAACTACTCAACATGTTTCGGAGCCTTTTAACATACATTTCTCTCCTTGTCTAAGCTAAATATTCAGCAAAGACAACCCACATAATAATGAATAAATATAAATGTGGCAATTGATGAATTAGCTAAATACGTGAAGTTTAGCTCATAAATGCAGAGCTTCATATGCAAGAAGAATACCTGTCAAACAAACCATAATTACCAAATTTGCATAGTACAGGTTCAGATAAGAACAATTTGACTTATCCCTGAACCAATATGATAAAACATTATTCATTTCATGAGCTTAGACAAGGCAAAAGGCCGTTAAGTCTAGGGGAAAAAAAAAAAAAAAAAAAAAAATTATTCATTTCATGTTTACAAATCACATTTTGTAATTGTTCAGTTGTATCTTTAATTTTACAATGGTTTTAAAATTAGAGGACCATGATTATTCTGTTCTTCAGGCTGGCCAAACAAAAATTTATTAAGTTTGAAGAAACATTCAAAATGTTTTAATTAGCCGGCTTCTGCATTTGAATAGATGTAAAATTTCTTAACCTGTTTCATGTGGAACTGACTGATACTTAATTGTAATTGTTTCGCTGTTTAATGCTGACCTGTATTGGATCACACTTATTGCACTAATTTTGAAGGGGCTTATTGCTTGCATGCCACATTGTTTTATTGTGTCTTCGGCGGTCAGCGTATGAACACAAATGTGAACTTTGTGGAGCTTCTACTTGTCAAAAACCTGCTCTCCCAGTCCCTGTTGCTTCATACGGTGATTTTTTTTGTTTTGATCTGCTTTAGCATGTGTATAGGGCATCGAATGGATGGGCTGGCAAGTGTTTTTCACCTGTTTTTTTCTTTATTTTTAAAATCATATTATTAGTTTTGGTGGCTGCTTTGTATGTTCATTTTCCTTTTCTTTTTTGTTCTTGTTACACAAGTTCAGCTTCTGCCAATTCAATTTTTCAATGTTACCTGTTTTGTGTTACTTAGTTCATTTTACCCTACATGTGGTGACTTCAAATGTCATGAGTGATAATTCAGTATTTTTCATCATGTTTATATGTAAAATATTTAACACCCCTGTGGGACCATCTTATCAGTAACAACCAATTGAACTACTTAGTGACAGATATAAACTTCAGAAATCTGTAGCCAAAATTGAAATATGAGCATAATTGATAAAGAATCTTTTGTGACCCTTCAATAACTCATTTTAAATATTTCAGCCATATATGTACACATTTCTTTAGCAAAATAAAAAAAAAAAAACTTAAGCATTTGGTTACTCAGAGTGGTCCATGCTAATGAGGCTTATAATAACCAGAATCCAGGTGAACAATGCATTTCAACTGTGTACCTGAAGTGTCAAACCAACCATGAGGCCCCAAGCTGCGACAAGTACTCTTCCTATCAGATCATATCTGGCCCTCTACAAATTAATAGTTTATTGCTCTACTAAGTGCAAGAACATCACAACTGACAGTGTGGCAGACTCTGTCCTACTGTCACAGGCAACAGAGTATGTTACACTGTCACCAACACCTCCAATACTATATGCCCATCCCTCAATGTTAAGTCAAACAGCATACAGGTGACAGTGTGACAAAGTCGTGCGACAGATTCTGTTACATGATGCACTGCCATCAAAATCCCTATGACTGTATCTGGCCCTCTACAAAATTGTTTGCTGGCATGTTCAGTGAAAGAGCATCACAGGTGACAGTGTGACAGACACTGTCACATATATTGCACTGTCATCCAAATCTCCATGATCATATCTGGCCCTCAACAAATTGACAGTTTATTGTCTTTCTTATACTGTCACAGGTGACAGTGTGACAGAATGTCACATATCACCTAAACCCCTATCTTGCCAGTTGGCAGGCAACAGTGTGATAGACTATTTTGCACTGTCACAGTGATAATGTTACAGACTATGTTCCATACTGTACTGTCGCCAAGACCCCAGGACCGTATCTCCTTCACAATGGGCAGTGTTATAGATGACACTGTGACAGACTATGCTGCATACCACACTGTCATCAAATTATTCTCCCATTTTATGCTGCTCTGTTACCTAGCCCCCATGACTATAACTTGACAAAATTTCTGGGGGTCATAATCATGTAAACTCAGGGATAAAGAATAAATTTTTAGTGACATTTCATGTTAATAAGCGAGAATCTGTACTCTTTCATTTTTTTTTCAAAGGGTATCTCACAAATTGAATGGGTAAAATACACCCATATGGTAGTTAATGAAAACACTGTTCTTGTTGACTTTATATTATATGTGTCACAAGGGACAGTTGCTGCATAGACTGTATCTATGATTTGTATCTTTATTCATCAAATAAACATTTTTCAGACTCTGACTCTAGTACCTGTACCCCTGGCTAATCTGGCAAAATGGAAGCATATTGGCCGACGATAAAATTTTGTAACTGCCTTGAGTCAAGTTAACACAAACTAGCGACCAAATTCCAGCTGTCCACATTTCAAATTATTGTGACAATATTACATGTACGTTGCTGACAATATGCTGTTTAATTCTGAGAAGTACTACTGTCATGAATAAAATTTCATCAATTCCAATAAACTGCTTAATGTTAGATGTCTGATATCATAACATTGGTTATATAGTTGTACCTGTTGTATCTATGATCTGACTACCCCTCCTGCCAAGAAAAAGTGGTCTCGTACAACAGGTGGTCTTTTACCACAGTCCACAGCACAGGGTAAATATACAAAAACGAGCTGCTCCACTACTGGGTTATGGCACCAGCAGGAATGTAACCACAAACAGCAGGTAGCACTGTAATATTCTGGGTGTTAAAGGATGACAATTTAACTTCTCCTGTTATGTCTGTGCGAAACTGCAGCCACCTGGGACATGTGAAGCCTGCAGACAGTGCAGTATAACAGTAAGTGAGTAACGTTAATGATTGAGTGAGTGATCAGCTGTTCTGTCAAATTCGTGTAGTGACATCAGTGGAACGTGTGTGACCAACACAAAATTTTAACTCAAGATCGGTAATTTACGTCAAGTAACTAAATTTGCTGGCTGTTTTCTAACTTTACGTGCCAACGAAATTTCTAAGCGAAATGTTACTTATCATTATCACAGTTTATCACTTACCTTGATTCTCAGCCATGTTGCAAACTGATGAAACTTGGCAGACTCGCTTTCAGAACCGGAAGCAGGAAATAATCTCGAGGTAGAAAAAATAGTTTTCGAATAAAACATGTAAAAATACTATATTCACAAAATTATGTAATTTTGCTTCAGCTTTATCGTGTAAAGCAACGAATAAAGTAGAAAGATAGTAAAATTTAGCTTAATATTGTATTCTTAAATTTGTTATAGAGGCTACAGTTAGCCTCATCTTGGGGTTTGTGAATTGGCAGAAGCCACATGCAGACATGTCCATACCGGCTTTCATTGATGTCGCAGAATCTGATCAGGTTTGTTAATTAATGTGTTGTATTTTGAAAATTATAGACCAAAGCCTGACCTTTCGCGGAGTATCAACTAAAATGGTGAAATAAGTCAGTGTACTGCAGTTAGTTTTTGTTGGAGCTTCACCAATATGGCAGCATCCATGTTGGATCATAGGGTCAACTTGTTGGCCTTTTCAGCGGCTCAACCACTGATCAGCCAGATGGGCGACCTGCGATCCAAAAATGCTATATGATAATACATGGTTGGAAGGTGCTACAAGAAATATGCAGCACCATTGTAGATTAAGGAAACTGGGACTGCCAGTAAAACAGGGAACTTGATGGTGGTGCAGTCATTTTTTGACATCTGGCATTTGCTGGACCCTGTCCTGATGATGAATGTCAATAAGCCAGACTGACTCTGAGCATGTTCATTGAGGGTTCTCCTCGGCCATCCTGAGGAATTCTTCCCAGGTGTTCTGTGTAATTCATGGTGCTTTTTTTCATATAAACTTACAGAAATACATTATTACTATCCAAATCTAAAATGTAAACAGCTAGCACTGTAAAAAGTGAGGGCAGCTTTTAAAACTTAATCATGGTCTTGTACATCTGCATTCTATTGTGCAGCGCCTGACGGCCAGTCAAAATGTGGCAAGAACTTTGTGTTTGGAACTCAGAAGTTCAGTCCATGGCACACGTAATCTGCAGACATGCAATGTCATTCAAGCCTGGGAATTTGAACTTTGTAGAATCTTGGAATAATTCTATAAAGAACCACTTTGTCTCCTATTCAGGTCACATCAATGTCACAATATCTACTTCAGTCATGGATTTTGTTCATCCCTTTTAGAATGCAGGAATAATTCTATATTGAACCTCCTTGACCTCTATAATTATCATTCAGGCCATTTTTGTTCATCCCTTTAAGAATGCAGGCATAATTCTATATTGAACCTCCATGACCTCTATAATTATCATTCAGGCCATGTCACAATATCAACTTTATCCTGCTTAACATAGAAATATGTGCTCAGTGTTCAGTTACATAAAAACCAATTGCTTTGGTCACTTGCTTGACATATGGTCTGTTATTGACTGGAGCTGCCTGGATAATAAGTACGTGTATTCTCAGATTGTTGGCAGCTTTTGTGCTGCCAGCACCAACACAACATCTGACGGACATTATTTACACCAACCACACCCTCCTATCACAGTGATGCTAGTAGTGGTTACAGTGACCTCTAAACACAGATACACAATTTATAACAATCAAATTTAAAACTGTGGAATCTAACTTACTGAAAAAAATTGTTAGACAAGCACTAGTTCAACATCTTGAAGACCACGACTTATTATTATGCGATGAACAACATGGGTTTTGCAAAGCAAGATCTTGTTTTATATTAGAGCATTGGACATCCATGTATAATGAAGGATCGGCTTTGGATGCAATTTATTTAGATTTTAAAAAGGCATTCAATACTATCCCAAGTGGTAGACTTATTTTTAAGTACACAAATATGGTATCACAGATAACATAAATGCTTGGATTGAAGATTTTCTGAGAGATGGGGCATTGTGTATCAGTAAACAGGAGCAAATCAACCTGTAACGCAAATATGGTATCACAGATAACATAAATGCTTGGATTGAAGATTTTCTGAGAGATAGGGCATTGTGTATCAGTAAACAGGAGCAAATCAACCTGGTTTAAGGTATCAAGTGGTGTTCCCAAGATTCAGTTCTCTGACTTATGTTATTTTTACTGTATATAAATGACTTACCTGCTGTAATTTCATCTCCTTGCAAGATCTTTGCTGATGACACCAAAGTATACCACCGAGTACTATCATTGGTTTACATGATGTACTTAAGGAAATTTAGAAAATTTAGCTAAGTGGTGCGAGGAATGGCTAATTGGATTTAATGAAGATAAGCCCAGGGTACTACATGTTAGAAAGAAAATTTAAGTTATAATTATATTATGAATAACAAGTCCCTCGAAAAAGTCACAGAAGAGAAAGATTTGGGAGTAAAAATAACTGATTCCTTGATTTTTTTTCCAAACACAATGGAAAAGTAACAGCAAAAGCGAATAGTATATTAGGTATGATCAAGCAACCTTTTCCATATTTTTCAAAAGAATTTCTTCTTACTTTGGGGACAGTTCCTGAAAATTTGATCATTATCAGCATTTGTTCCACACTAGAATTAAGAATTTTCTTCGTATTCTTTGTCATTTATTTTCTGTCCCAGATGGACTGGAGTAGGCCAAAACTAGTCAGAATAGAGGGCAAACATACATTAGAGACTAGTTTTATTATTGAGAGTAGATGAGAGATCTGTATTGTATGTGTGTAAGGAAGTTAATAGACCAGACATGTTTACATTCCTCTGCATCCGGATAAGATCTCAGTCATGTTTTTTTTAGATGTAACAGATGTGAAAATGTTGCCAAGTTTTTAAATTTGTATTAAAAATGTTAGTGATGCACACCTGCCTTTAGATCAGCTATTATTGTGTCACTTGCTTTTTTTTCAGATTCTAGAGCTACGAATCTGGCTGAAAGAAAAGGGTGCTGAAATTTCAGAGGAGAATTCAGAGCATGGCTTCTTGTCAGATTTATCACAACTGATTGAAGCTAGCGATATAGTATGGAAAGAATCTGGCAATGATACAGGTAAGAAAGTACACTTTGCGGGGAAAACTTGCTTTTTATTCTATTTATTTTCTTAGACTTTTGTTATGTCCCATTGTAATGCTGTTTGTAAAGTTAGTCATAATCAGATTATAATATTGTCTGACAAGCCACAGAAGACCAACATCTTATCCAGAAAAGTGATCAGGTTTAGTGAGATGTGTTTTAGGGTATTTAAATGGTTTATTTGAATACATGAATAGACAGCTAAATACTTTGCATGCAGGAGAGTTAACAAACTTAAACACATTTTGTATGCATAGGTTTTTATATTCTGTATTTATTGTATGGCCATTTTAACTATTCAATGTCTTTGTATAGATCATGTGTAATATTTGTATTGGTCATGGATCTGATTTACATCCATAGGATTGAAGATGAATTATTGTTTGTGTAGAAAAGCTGCATTCAGTGTACAGATCATGTGAAACATGACATTGATATTTGTTAAACAGAGTCTGAGGCAGTGTTCAACAGCATCATCAACTTGGTTCTGCTGATGCCTGATGACAAAAAAGACAACATTGTCATCAGTCTCTGTGAGAAAGTGGTCAAAGTGCATGATGGAGATCACAGAAGTTCTCCAACAAGGTTAAGAGTGTAAGTACATGTGCTGGTAGCAAGTATGACATTTGACATAGAATTGACATTTTGACATGAAAACCTCTGTAGAAATTAAGAGAAAAAAAAACAGTGAAACTGGTAAAAATTATTCAAATCATGGCCTTTTTATCCACACAAGTGCATTCATATTGTTTGCACTGGACACTGTTGGAACTAAATGTACCTCATGTGTAGCATGTATGTAAGTAAGTCTGTAGGCTGCCAAAATACCATCCCTGATATCATTTAATATAAACAGAATATTTTGTTACGAAGGGAACACAAGCCTGGTATAGTAAAAGATAGGAGTCCAGTGTGTAGTTTTTTTGGCTTGTTGGTGACAGAACTTACCCAAACTTCATTCTGTGGCAATTGCTTTTTTCAAGTGCAACTGATATTGTCACAAAATTACATTTCTAGGTCTGCTGACCATAGGTCGCAGAGCTTATGGGGTCATTCATGTCTGTTCCTCTGTCAGTCCTTCCATCCTTCTGTCCATAAACTTTTGCCTATGAGTGCGGTACAGTATGTACACCATTTTCATGATAGCCCCACATAACTTTAAGGACTCACAAAGTGTATGAAAATCATAGTCAAATTCGATATTGGTGATATCAACTACAGTATAATTTATGTAATATATGGGTCAAAATGTGAAAATATAGCATCCTTAAGGCCTGTTTCCACTGGATGTGAGCATCGCGATTTTTTCAGTGGTTGCAAGCGACAATGTAGGTAAGTGCTGTAGCATTAATTGGGTCACCCTCATTAAATAAAGTTAAGTGTATATAGAGAGGTGATTTGGAATGGCAGGGTGTAGCTTGGACATCAATGGCAAAGAGAATTGAGGTTCCAGATCAAAATTGGGCTGGATTGCATTGTACATAAAATTTAGCAACCTACTTTTGGGGTCACCATGACCCAGTGATTATCAAATTTGGTGCTTGTCCAATTTTTTTTTTTTTTTTTGTTTGTTTTGTTTCCCAATACCTTGAGAAGTTATTACCTGATTTGAACAAACAGAACATGCATGGAAAGCTGGTAAGGGATACACATTTTAAAACATTTTTTTTTTTAAATTTTATATCGAGCTCATCCCAACATGCACTGTAGTGCTTTTATTCTCACATCAGTGTAAATAATAGTTACAGGGATTTAAAGTTTTTTTACCACAGCAGGACAAAGAATTTTTCTGCTAGCACCCTGTGATAGAGCATCAGTTCCAAAAGTAATATAAATTTATGGTTCTGTATTTACAGAATTGTACTGTGGATGTCTGGTATGCTGAAAATAGGCATAATTCAGGCAAAGGACAGAACTTTACCAGCTTTTGGTAATCTATGTCTGACTTAGTTAAGGAACTTCCTTTATGTATCTTTAGTAAAACACATGGTCCTATGTTTATAATACTAGTTTCTCACTTTTGTATTAAGGTTGCCCTTTAGACTCACAAGATCAGGTTAAAGAGAGTTTTGATTCAACCTGATTAAATATGCAAATTCATTTGGTATAATCTTTTGCAGATTAAGTAACTTATTTCATGGCTTAGATGAGAGGTCAGCACACCGTTACACAGTGTACCTTGCCATGATCCAGCTGGCAGGCCAGGCAGAAATCATCACACTTCTTGGACCCAACCTGGAACGAGTACGTATAATAACATGTTGACACATAAATGTGCGGACTCTTTGAAAGGGCAAAAACATGAGAGCCGGAAAGAAATGTTCCACATGGGGGGGGGGGGGATCCTCTTGCTCGTATCAAGTGTCTCTACACAGACACTATGAACAAATGCTAAAACCGTATTGTGCAAGATTAAATCTTTCTTTCTTTTCCTTTTTTCGTTTCTCAATTTAAAAATGAAAAAATTATCGTGTACAGTAAACCGTTTCTTGAAAAATGACTCCTAAGGATAACCAAATTGTGGTCTCTACAGACAGGTGGCATTATAGATAGGAGGTACCAATAACATGAAAAAGACAGGGTATAGTATCCTGAAAAGGGTGGCATAACAAGGAATTCTTGTTGAAGTGGCATGTCAAGACTTCATATGTTGAAATACACACTTTATATACATGTCAAGAGTGTCGATGCATAAAGAATGTACTTGAACATTGTCTTCTGTTTCCCAAGGCTCGGTGATTCAAGCCAAATAAACCACTATAAATATGTCTCTTTCAGATCAAAGAGTGGGTGGCCCAGTGGGATGTCAGCTCTTCCCAAGTGCAGAATATGCTGCGAGCCTTGCATGATGCATTCCTTGAGAACAAACAGAGGCAAGTTGTAGCTTGAGTAGTACAGCGGTTGTCAACTCTATTAACTCTTAAAGTGCCAAATTTTGGACTGAGTCAACAGTTTTTCTCTGGAACTAAAGGCATGCTGGTACTTGAATGAAAGGTCTTTTTACGAGGAATACGAATCTAAGATCCTAATTATAATTCAGACTAGTTTGACTTCATTAGATCGACTTTAGACGTGATTGGCACCAAAAGTGCTAAATGAAAGATTTACACAACTTCCACCAATAACCATAAGTTGTGCTTTTCAGACCAAAAAGATGTTTGCAGAGATCTGCTGTGGTTTTATGGTACAAGAGTAATTCTTGATGCCAACATTGTTTGCTTTTGTGACCACATTTTCAAGAACCATGTACAGTGACTGACAGATTGCATATCGTATTGACCTTCACAAATAAAATTCTGATCAGGGCTTATTTTATTTACAACTTGTCCTTGGAATAACCCTTTAATTTTGCTTTTTGTAAATATGAGCTGAATGGAAAGGCAAATTATTAAAAAAGAAAAAAAGAAGTTCTATGCACATCTTCCCATGGAAATAAGACAGAATGTTATGGATGGAGATATCCAAAGTCCAGTATACAATGGCAAATTTAGAGGTGGGATGCATGCTCATCTGATTCATCACATTCATGTTGTAATTTAAGTCTAGCAACATTCTAAAAGTACATGGACAGAGTTTTAGGCAGCACAAGACTGGGCCACCCTTTCCCAGTCTTTATTTCCATTAAACCTGGGGATAAGGTTTCAATTTAGGACTTCCACAGGTCTCATTTGCAGATATTTTGTCCCACATTGGAGACATACATATCCCTGCTTACATGAGCCACTCCCTGTTACTTGAAACAGGTGGACAGTGTCGCTCAGAAAAAATGTGTGCCAACCCATAGCTGATGCATGATATTCAGTCCAAGTTACGTCGATAACATCAAAAATGTCACAATAAAGAATACAACAAGTAACAGGTACATCTTGGGTATTAATATGGCATTGCAGCCTTTACATTCTATTCCCTGGAGAGCTCCACTTAGGCAAAACCGATGGGACAATATGGCACCATCGGAGCAAGCCCTCATCATTTTGTATTTGTTGAGGCAAATTATCAGATTTGCATCCTTCCAATATGGTAATACTTCCAGAGAAAGGCGTGTGTCACGTACCAAAATTTGGCCACCTCAACTGTTGACCCTGTTTAGAAAATGTTTGTGCAGACCACATTTCGTATACTATAAGAAGTAGAGATTCCAAACTTGCTATGTAAATACTTCTTGGGATATCAGTGTGCATATCACATACCAAAATTTGCGTCATTGTGACCTTGACCTTTGACCTTGTTATAGAAAGTGCTTCTGAGGGCCATATTTCCTGCACTTTAAGAACTCAAATACAACTGATTTCTGGTAGCAGACTCACTGTATTGTTGAACTGCTTTTATTAAAGACCAGGCAGTAAGTGAGATTTAACTCATTCCATACCAGTCCCTGATTTTTGCGTATATTTACCTAGATGTAAGACGACAATTGTATATCTAAATTCTTCCTGAAAAGAGCTTTCGTTCAAGTACCAACATGCCTATAGTCTTAAGTCAGTGGTTCTGGCACTGCCTTGCAAGTCATGCTGCTGCTGCCGCAAGGGCAACTGCAGCATGACTTACTAGACTGTGCCAGAACCACTTACCAAGACCTGTCACCATAGTTTGGAATGAGTTCAAGACAAGTTGTGTGTGGAGAGGAGCTTAAAATAATACATGTATCAGGGGTAGAAATTAACTGATTTTAACCAGTAGCAAAGGTTTGCTACTAAGTTTAATTTTTGGTAGCAAATCTGAGAATTAAGTAACAAATCATGCGGGTTTGGCGAAGCCCACCTAGGGCGTGCAAGCGCACGCCCTTCCCCTTTTGAAATCAAGCATGCAAATTAGTGCGTTCTAAGGCACTTTTTCACATGAACTGAAGAGCTAAGGCCAGCCTAAAAACATTTCTGTTTCGTATAACAGGGCCTTGAAAAATTTGATGAGGCAGGGAGGCATTTTTTTTTTTTGTTCAATTTTTTTTTTAACTACACATACCTACTACGTTTTACTGCAATAAGGGCATCATGCCAGTACGGGGACTGATGGACTTAGTATTGATACAAGATAAACAAGATTCCAGGTTGAAAATTTTTTATTAAATCTGTATTAAAGCAAGAGACTCTGCCATAGATGAAGTCGTAGCCGGACAATATATGCTTCAGGCTCGTTTGCTGGGGCCGAGACAGAGTAGCCCTACTGTAAATACACCTCGGCTGTGCTTGAATTGGGGTGGGTCTTTTGCTATTTTAAACATGTACATGTACAGGGCTTCAAGAAACAAAGGATTAGCATAATTATAAAGTTGAACTTTTTTAAAAATATCACAGAAGAAAAAGAATAAGATATCAAATACAAATGTGTAGTTTTTATTTTCACTTGACAACAGCAGGGGACGGGAGGGGTGTATGATGAGGGTTCAGAGTAAATATTAAAAGTCATGAACACACCTCTTTTATGTGTATGTGCGGGGATGTGGATTAAGAGTCTTATTGCTCCATGGTCAAACTGAGAGTACAAAGCAGGGCTCGGCAATTCACGTGTGCGATTGTCCGGGGCAAGTTAAAATTAATAGGTACTTGCCCGGTCGGGCAACCAACTTTTTTTATTCAATGGGAACTCTATTCCTCAAATTTTCATGACACAGTTACAAGTTGCACTTGTTTACAAGGCTGGCTACGGGGGCGGGGGGGGGGGGGGGTGTCTGATCTCTTAAAAAATCCGAGCTTTTGCACCACCTGCGTGGGGCGCCGATAGGTGATAATAATCGCTAATTGATAAACATTCCAAGTTTAAACAATTACTTGGTCCGCAGTTGCATTCATCAGAACTTAATTGTCAACACAAGCAGACATTTTCACTGTCGTACATACGATTACGTTATGACAGCAAAGCCAAAGGTACCGGCAGCAATTGGCTTGCTGAGCGGGGTCACACTACTCACCGTCAGTGTGATCTGCCTCAGCGATGTCAAAGCAGCGTCAAAATAGAATAAAATTTGCATGGCGAATTCATCTGCAAATTAACATCAAATGCCATTTATCGGTGGGTTCTAACAATGAATGTTGGAAAAATAGGTGTTTTGAGATGACTCCCCAGGCAAAAACAGGAAACAACTTCCAGTCACACGCAAGTGACAGTGTGGAGTGGATCTGCGGTGAACTGACCCAGTCTCAGTCACGGACTGATTTGGGACACATTCGGCTATTCCCGCAATCCCCTACCTTTGCGTATATGCCTCTGACTCCAAATAATTGTTGCAATAAACACTGGAATCTTTATTTTCGCATGCAGCAATATAAACAAAGCTTCCCGTTTGTGTGTTCCCTCCGTAAGTTACGGCAGATTCACACATGCTCACTGGGCGGAAGCCATGATGAAAACACTGTAACACGAGCCGTGATTGGCTCATTTTTGCATGTGACTCAGTTGACCAATCGGGTGATGTGTTGTGCGTCAGACCACATGGCCAAAGCAGCTGTTTGTGTACAGTTGCAGGAAAGATTTAGACGGTGTGCACACTCGATTTCTGAATTGAAATATTAAAATTTACGTTTGAATTCGATCTAGGAACACCGTTTATTGCAAGGAACTTGCCAATACTGTATACGCAAATTTACTACGATGTACCGATAGCATTCATGGTAGGTACGGAAACGATATGCGTTTACAAATTACAGAACTGCCACACGGGACGTGCGAGTAGCGTTAAATCAAGCCTGAAAAAAAATTTTTTTTGCACTGTTGAAAAAAATATTCCAACCGCAACATTTTTTTGCGCACACCGGGCGCGTTATACGAAACAGAAATATTTTTAAGGCGGGCCTAAATTTGTGATTTTGACCAGGAAAATTTTGGTGGCAAAGGTCTGCTACCGCACAATTAATATAGGTAGCAGATCATAAAAGTTGGTAGCAAATGCTACCAATGCTACCGCTAATTTCGACCCTTGATGTATAATGTTATTGTGAAATGCCGTGAACGGACAGTATTTCATGGTTAATTTACCTATTGTGGCTGCAAATTGTAATATCTTGTCAGTAGAATGTCTTAATTGCTTTCAGTAATTCTTATATTACCTGCTACCTTGGTTGGTTCTACTTTATTTTCACCTGTAATGGGTCTAGTATATATTTATATGTATATTTTTTAATGTATGTTTGACAGTGAAAATGCCACAAAGGTGATGATAGAGTTACTGGGTACATACACGGAAGACAATGCGTCACAGGCAAGAGATGATGCTCACAGGTCTGTAACATTCATCATTTAATCACTTGTCATTGGTCAATTAAAGTCAAGTCAAGTATTACTTTAAATTGCTTTATTTTTGCTTTGATTACTTTCAAGACTTGACATTTCACAGATGAATACAAGATTAGGTTTAGAGAGATATTTGCTTTGAATCTTAATAAAAAATGAACAGATTTGCTACGAATTTGGTCAGAATGTAATCTGACTAAAGATGATGAAACTTGCAAAAATGATGGGGAAGTGTTAATTTTTTGTGATGTTATGGGATAACAAACTCTGGTACCATGTACTGGTAAGTGCTACAACTGTGCACGTAATACAGTGCACATATTGCTATACTGTAAAAAAATTTGTATGGGATACTTTTTCTTTTTACATAAAGGTGTCCCCAGATAGACCTTCACCAGATTTGTGAAGGAGAGGATGCAATAGTTATTGCATCTTCTGAGAGGGACTGATTTGTTGAGACAAAGGGCCTGAAATTAATTGGGATAAATATAGTCTAAATACTGAAAAATTACCCAATAATTTGCCATAAATTGCTAAACCACATTTTTCAAAAGCTAACAAATTTTAAGATCTAAAATTGGTAATTTTACCACAAATATGAATGTTCAAATAAGTCTAGTATAACACATTCCTGTATGCTACAACTGAACTGTTTTGACAGGGAAATCACTGACACTGTAGGAGCAGAATTTCATAATATTTTGAATTTGCTCATTTAGTTTAACTACAAAATGCAAATTAAAAACAATTTATAGTATTCTATATTCTAGATGAAGAAATTTAACGTGCGCTTGTTTTCCGTTCTCTCTCACTTTGTTATAAAAATTTCTTTACTTTTTCATTTTGGGGTTTGGGTATTTTCTTTTTACAGTTTGTGAAAAGAAACACTGATACCAACAGGTACTCATTCACCAGATGTGTATTATGGTAATCACATTAGAATTATTATTTTCATATATATGTAATTGTATGTTAACAGATGCATAGTGACTTGCCTGGCTGACCCAGACACTTTTCTTATGGACCATCTACTGACGCTGAAACCTGTCAAGTTCCTGGAAGGAGAGCTAATACATGATGTAAGTGTGCTGTCAGGCCACCCTGGGACCAGTGAATACATGTACTTTCATCTGCTTCAATCTATTTGGCTAATTTAACCCTTTCCTGGTCAGAATAAGACTGAGTTAACAGCATTCCTTGGCACAGGTTGGGTGCATTTGACCTGCGGTGTGCATTTATGATAAGTCTTATTTACAATTCTTAGCAAAAATGCTTTCTGTCAATTCAACATGAAATTTAATTAAAAAGAGTAAAGTAGACAGCAATTTACATCCAGATACTTTTGGGTGATTTCAGTGGGAAAGTGTTTATGTTAACCCTTTCGGTGCTAAGTATTGTTGTTGACATACTTTGGGAAAGTTAATGTTAACCTTTTCAGTGCTTAGTATTGTGGTCGACATGCTTTGGGCAAGGTGCACCTTGAGTGCACTGACCAAAGCTTTAGACACAAACTATTTCTTTTTTGGTCTTAAAATAGAGACATGCAGTTACCTTAATGAAAGGTCTTTTTATGAGGAATTGTAATCTGAGGTCATTAAAATAATTCAGGTCAGCACAACTACTGTCATGATTAGCACAGAGAGATGTAATAAAAAACAGTTTGAATGAGGATCGTAGGTACCTCCTGTCACATTAACCTATTCAGGTTAACAGCTTGTCATTGGGCAGACTTGGTGAAAGGTTAGATACTGAGCACCTGACCTGCACCAAGGAAAGTTTGACAGCTGTAGCCCCTATCAGACTCAATGCAAGGGATTATCATCTGTCCATAGAGAATATATTATCTACCCATAGAGAATATGTAGCTATCACTATTTTCTCCCCATATAATAAATTTTAAGTTGTGGTATGGACATATACAAAGTTTATATGTTTGGAAACGACATGGTCCTTATGTAGAATATCCAAACAAAATGAAATATTTTACTTGTACAGTATATATGCAATACAGGTGTATCACTGTCTCATATCTCCTTCACAGACAAAATGTTACACCAGGAGACATTTGATTTTTATCTGGCAAGATCAGTAACTTCCATTCTTTTCTGCTTTCAGCTTTTAACAATATTTGTGACAAACAAGCTGGTTCACTATATGCAGTTCTACCACCAAAATCAAGATTTTGTGGAGTCTTTAGGTACTGTCAATTCACATTCATTTGTTCATATTTATGTCTCCCGGTGGAAGCCGGGGGACATATTGGTTTAGTGCCCGTTTCTTCCGCTTCTTCTTCTTGTTGTTCAGGTTCTTCAACACTTGGTTTCCGTGCGATAAGTCTTGAAGGACTTGACAGAATTTGATGAAACTTGGTAGGATTATGTATCTAGGCAAGACCTAGGTTGGGATTGTATTTGGGTGACCATGACCTAATTTTTAAGGTCACAGGGTCACTTATGTGAAATTGGTTTCCGTTTGATAAGTCATGAAGAACAGGATGGAATTTGATGAAACTTGGTAGGATTATGTATCTAGGCAAGACCTAGGTTGGGATTGTATTTGGATGACCTTGAGCGAATACTCAAGGTCACAGGGTCACTTATGGGAAATTGGTTTCCGTGCGATAAGTCTTGAAGAACTTGATGGAATTTGATGAAACTTGGTAGGATCATGTATCTAAGCAAGACCTAGGTTGGGATTGTATTTGGGTGACCTTGACCTAATTTCAAGGTCACAGGGTCACTTATGTGAAATTGGTTTCCGTTCAATAAGTCTTGAAAAACTTGATGGAATTTGATGAACATTGGTAGGATTATGTATCTGGGCAAGACCTAGGTTGGGATTGTATTTGGATGACCTTGAGCAAATACTCAAGGTCACAGGGTCACTTATGTGAAATTGGTTTCCGTTCGATAAGTCATGAAGAACTTGATGGAATTTGATGAAACTTGGTAGGATTATGTATCTAGGCAAGACCTAGGTTGGGATTGTATTTGGATGACCTTGAGCGAATACTCAAGGTCACAGGGTCACTTATGGGAAATTGGTTTCCGTGCGATAAGTCTTGAAGAACTTGATGGAATTTGATGAAACTTGGTAGGATCATGTATCTAGGCAAGACCTAGGTTGGGATTGTATTTGGATGACCTTGAGCGAATACTCAAGGTCACAGGGTCACTTATGTGAAATTGGTTTCTGTGTGATAAGTCTTGAAGAACTTGATGGAATTTGATGAAACTTAGTAGGCTCATGTATCTAAGCAAGATCTAGAAGGAGATTGTATTTGGGTGACCTGGACCTAAGTTTCAAGGTCACAGGGTCACTTATGTGAAATTGGTTTCCGTTCGATTAGTCATGAAGAACTTGATGGAATTTTATGAAACTTGGTAGGATTATGTATCTAGGCAAGACCTAGGTTGGGATTGTAATTGGATGACCTTGAGTGAATTCTCAAGGTCACAGGGTCACTTATGTGAAATTGGTTTCCGTTCAATAAGTCATGAAGAACTTGATGGAATTTGATGAAACTTGGTAGGATTATGTATCTAGGCAAGACCTAGGTTGGGATTGTATTTGGATGACCTTGAGCGAATTCTCAAGGTCACAGGGTCACTCATGTGAAATTGGTTTCCGTTCAATAAGTCTTGAAGAACTTGATGGAATTTGATGAAACTTGGCAGGATTGTGTATCTAGGCTAGAGCTAGGTTGGGATTGTATTTGGGTGACCTTGATCTAATTTTCAAGGTCACAGGGTCACTTATGGGAAATTGGTTTCTGTTCAATAAGTCTTGAAGAACTTGATGGAATTTGATGAAGCTTGGTAGGCTTATGTATCTAGGCAAGACCTAGGTTGGGATTGTATTTGGATGACCTTGAGCGAATTCTCAAGGTCACAGGGTCACTTATGTGAAATTGGTTTCCGTTCGATAAGTCGTGAAGAACAGGATGGAATTTGATGAAACTTGGTAGGATTATGTATCAAGGTGAGACCAAGGTTGGGATTGTATTTGGGTGACCTTGACCTAATTTTCAAGGTCACAGGGTCATTTACGTGAAATTGGTTTCTCTGCAATAAGTCTTGAAGAACTTGATGAAAATTGCTAGAGTAATGTATCTAGGTGAGAGCTAAAATAGGATTGTAATTTTCAAGCAAACTTGGTCATTTGTAATTTGTTATCACCTGTAGCTTATTCAGAGACGTAAGTGTTCCACCGGGAGACATTTGATTTTCTGTTGGAAAATCAGTCTGTTCTAGTTTATTTTTATTTTTTTGTGAATATTTCACTGATATCACAAAACAGACAATTAGAACACCTTGAAAAATATATTTTAACATCAGTTTGATGGGAAGAAGGTCTTAAAGTACGAATATGAAATGTCAGTGAAAAACTGCAACCATGAAATTAACAAAAACCTGCACTTGAAAATAAATCATTTTATAGTATGTGTATGTGGTCAGGATGGAACTTCTTTATCACCTAGAGCCTTACTTGCTGAAGACTCTGCAAAGAATTTACATCTATTTAGACATAATCTGTTTCAAAAAATATGTTACTGAAGCTTTTTATTGCTGAGAAAATACTTTTGTAAAAGAGACTATTGTTGATCAGAAGGAGCTTATCTGAGCTAGAAACAACTTCTCCAAAGACAGCTTAACATAAGTCAGAGATATGGGGGACAATTTCCATGTGTTGGATGACCTTTGTATATTTTGGAGGGGAGCAAAAATGTGAATGTGGTGACGCTTTGTATAGTTTGCATCCTAAGTACGCACATGGTATTGTATAACAAGCTATTTTGTACATGCTTAAGTGGGTTGAGACAACACAAATGCTGGTTCATTGGGCAGGCAGCAAGGTTGATGAAGGGACTTTCATTTTTTCTGCATGTTGATCAGATTTATGCAAAGGGGACTATTTCCTCAGCAAAATTGAAGCAATAGAGACCAGATAGGATTGAGACCTGCATACAAGGATGTGGATTTGAACAAGAGATGAAAAAACAGTCCCACAAAAGATCCAAACAAGCAATACATGTAGATGTATTGTACCAACTGTTACATATACACTGGTCATATACTATTAAATATTAAATGACATGCATTAAAATTTGGAGTTCTGTTGAGCATTTTTATGTCTTGACATTTTGGTCCAATTGCAGGTTTATCACATGACCAGAACTTGCACAAGATGCGTGTGCTGACCTTCATGCAGATCTCAGAGACACACAATGAGATTGAGTTTGAGACGATACAGCAGGAGATGAAGCTGGATGAAGAAGATGTAGAAGCATTTATCATTGATGGTAAGATGTAGAAGCGTTTATCATTGATGGTAAAATGTGAAACAAATGTATCACAAAGACAGCTTACTTGAACTTCACACAGTATAGGTCCTTTAATCATTAACAAGAGTTGAATGATTGATTAATTGATTCAACATATAGTTAATTATATACTCTTATGAAACACAAATGAGTTAGAAAGGTAATTGCCTACAGACTGACAAGGTGTATTTTACTTTTCAGTTGTTCGAACAAAGACAGTGCGTGCCAAGATAGACCATAACAACAGAAAGGTGATCATCAGCTCAACCACCCACCGCACCTTTGGCAAACAGCAATGGCAGTTGCTAAGAGAAGAACTACAGAAGTGGCACACGAACCTGAGTCATGTACAAACCAGCCTTCAGACTGTGACCCCACCCTAGATTTACACAACTCTCAGACACTAACACACAGGACTTGTAGCAGTATGGCTGTATGGTTTATATACGTTGTCAATGATCCACATGGAGAACCATACCATCGGAATATAAACATGATAAATAAAGCATCTATCACCTATCATGCACTGGGGTTGCAGCTTTTTTGTTGCTAACAGCATGGCAATCATTTACAGAAAACACTGTGGCAAGGCATCCCAAGAGACCACAGGAAATGGGAGGATAATAAGATATGGAATATTGCAATGTTTTCGAAGCAATCCATACCTATCAATTTCATGTGTAGTTCCATGAATGGAATTAGTTAACAGCTCAGCAGACTTTTCAGTCAGCTGAGCTTATAAGATGGGTGGAGCTCAGAGAAATGTCTTGGCTTCTTTATGCCTGCCTTCTTCCCTTCCCTCCCCCCACCCCCTCCATCCCCCATGAGAGACAGCAGCAACCCTTTTTTATTAGCACCAGTTACATTCTGCCTCTTCATGAGAAAGTCAACAAATAAAATCCGTGGACTTCCAATTGGGACAGCTGCTCCCACAAACCTGTAACAAATTATTTGGAAGCAGATTTGTTTCTCTCTTTCTTTTTTTGTTAACCATGGTTTTGAACATCTTATTTGACTGTGTGAGTGCCATACATGTGTTGACATTTTGTTAAACAGTCTGTTTTGGAAGCAGAGGACAATTTTCATTTTGTGTTAGATGTTGGACAGCTAACTTGTACATGGGCTTCCTTATAATAAAAGCATTAGAAGGGCCGCATGAAGTTTGTGAGTGAAAAGATCATTGTGTGCCAAATATGAGGTCTTTGCTTCACTGTGCAATAGTCATTCATTGTTCACAATTGCATTTGCCGCTTCTCAAAACAAAATGCTTTGTGGATACTCATCAAGCTTGGTGGGGATGTATCTTGAGAGATTTTGTTCAAAGGGCCAACTTATTTTTCATGTTCTTGGAAAATATTAGAAAGGGCTTTTTCACTGAAAGCTTTAAGTCAACTATGTTGAAATCTCATCAGAACACTTTTGGGTACTGTAAGACCTCCATTTGTTTCACACATGGCACTGTAATTTTTAGCTCAGGTGACTCTGTCAGTCACCTGAACTTTTACTATAGTCTGTCGATCAGTCATCTGTCAGTCCATTATTCAAAATTTACATTTTTCAACTTCTCCAAAACTACATGGCAGATTCACTTCAAACTTGGTGGGAATGTACCTTGGATGGGTCTTTACTAAGTTTGATCAAATGGTCACACTCCAGTGATTTTTAGCTCGGCTAATCAGCAGAGCTTATGCCATCGCTGTTCATCTGTCGTCCCTTCACAATTCACATTTTTAACTTCTCCAAAACCATCAGCTAGATTCACTTCATACTTGATGACAATGTACCTTGGATGGTTCTCTACCAATTTTTTTCAAATGGTAGTGCTGTAGTGATTTTTGAATTTTTTATGATTTATTTATTTTTTTTGGTGGGGGGGGGGGCAAATCTTAAAAAATCTTCTTTTGCGAAACCGCTCTCCCAGTTGCTTTGATATCACACAGGAACACTCCTAGGGACTCTTAGTTCTTAATTTGTTCACCGGGTGGCACTGCAATTCTTTTAATGTTTTTGTGTGTTTATGTTATTTGCAACTTCTTCTCCAGAACCATCTCTCAGATTAAGGTGAAACATTGTGGATATGTTCCTTGTGAAAGGGTCAAACCAAGTTGTTCACTAGACAGTACTGCTGTGGATTCCTGATTTTTAACATTTTTTTTCAATTAAGGTACTTATCGGTAAATGCACCTTTCCTATTGATCACATGTAAGTCAGTGGGCATTTTAATACTAATTCACATTTTCAACTTCTCTGAAACCATTACCCAGTTTCACTTCAAACTTGATGGCAATGTACCCTGGGCGGGTCTCTGCCAAGTTTGTTCAAATGGTCACGCGTCAGTGATTTTGTTGACTTTCATGATTTTTTTTTTTTTTACAAATCTTCAAAAAAATCCTGTCTGAAACCGCTCACCCAATTGCTTTGATATCTCACAGGAACACTCATAGAGACTTCTAGTTCTTAATCTGTGAACCAGGTGGTGCTGCAATTTTTTTTCCTACTTTTAACCTCAGCTGACTTGTCAGTCAGCTGAGGTTATGAGATGGTTAGGCATCCGTTGTCCGTTGTCCGTCATCCACAATTCACATTTACAACTTCTTCTCTAAAACCACAAGCCAGATTCACTTCAAACTTAGTGGGAATGTGCCTTGGGTGGGTCTCAACCAAGTTTGTTCAACTGGTTACGGTCCAGTGATTCTTGGATTTTTTATGAATTTTTTGTTCTTTTTTGGGGACAAATCTTAAAAAATCTTCTCCGAAACCGCTTACCCAGTTGCTTTGATATCACACAGGAACACTCCCTGGGACTCCCAGTTCTAAATTTGGTCACCAGCTGGCGCTACAATTTTTTTCTATTTTTTTATGAATTTTTGTGTGGTATAGCTATTTTCGACTTCTCCAGAACCGTCACTCAGATTAAGCTGCAACTTAGTGGATTTGTTCCTTGTAGAAGGGTCAAACAAAGTTATTCACTATGTGGAAATGCTGCGGAGTGCTGATTTTTAACGATTTTTTCAATTCGGGTACTTATTGGTCAATGCAGCTTTCCTAATGATTACTATGGAAGTCAGTGGACATTCTAATGCTAATTCACATTTGCGACTTCTCCAAAAAAACCGTCATCCAGATTAACTTGAAACTTGGTGGCAATGTACCTTGGGTGGGTTTCTACCAGATTTGTTCAAATGGTCATGCTCCAGTAATTTTTGGATTTTTAATGAATTTTCTTTGTTCTTTTTTGGGGACATGTTAACTCATTCCATACTATGGTCCCAGGCCTTGGTCAGTGGTTCTTGCACTGCCTGGCAAGTCATGCTGCAGCTGCCCTTGCGGCAGGTGCAGCATGACTTGCCAGGCAGTGCTAGAACCATTGACGTAAGACTATAGGCATGTTGGTACTTGCATGAAAGCTCTTTTCATGAAGAATTTAAATATGGAATTGTAATCTTTAATCTAGGTAAATATACGTAAATATCAGGCACTGGTATGGAATGAGTTAAAAAATCTTCTCTGAAACCGTTACCCAATTGCTTTAATATCAGACAGGAAGACACCTAGGGACTCCTAGTTCTTAATTTCTTCACCAGGTGGCGCTGCAAATTGTTTCTAATTTTTTATAATTTTTTTAAATTTTTTTTATAGCTTTTCTCGACTTCTTCGCCAGAATCTTCACTCAGATTAAGCTTAAATGTGGTGGATATGTTCCTTGTGGAAGGGTGAAACAATGTCATTCACTATGTGGGAATGCTGCGGATTCGTGATGTTTAACAATTTTGTCAATTCGGCTCCTTTTTGGTAAATGCACCTTTTCTATTGATTAAGGTAGCGGCGGGGATTGAGCTATAACGGCAAAATCGTGACCCGACAGAAAATGAGTTTTTTCCATTTCCGTAAAGTTTGGCACTTTAACTTTCTTGTCACCAAACATGATTACTACAAAAGCAAAATTTATGTGATAAAAAAGGGAAAAAACATGACCATGTTTTAGCCGGCTGCAGCATGAGCATGTCTGTTTACAAATGTATGCTAATTAGTCCGCCAAAGTTTGGATAGCAGTCGGCTGCTTTCCACAATCCAGGACCGTAGCAACGACAAGCGACCAACTGTGACATTTTGAGGTGCGCTCCTACCAATTCTTGTATAAACTGCTTGACAAGATTAGGACAGATTAATGGGTTTGTTGTGGTGACCAAATGGCCATGTAGATGATTAAATCGATGGGCTCATGTTTTCCTTCTCGGTGTGATAAAAAAAAATTAAAAAGTAAGGGACGATAAAAGATGACGATTGTCAAAACGGCACCTGGCGATGGACGTGAGCCTCAGTGTGTTTTCAATGAAGGCGATTTCAACCTATGCGTAAATCGCTACTAAGAATCATGGCATTGTATACATCATAAAGGCTTACAACCCTTTCTACAGTCTTGCCCTATCCAAGACCAATTTGCTTTTAATGTTTACTGGCAAAAAATACGCATGACGATCGAGGAATCCTAACACTGGACCACTTGGCTATAAATATGCCGCAAACTATAAAAGCGGGGATTCGATTCAGCGTAAATAATTATATCTGCCTTCAATAATTATATGTCCGTTTACCTGAATGTGAAACGGTGAATAGCATTAAATGTTAACCTTGAAGTAAATTTATATGAAGCACACGCCTCCACTAAAACTGGTATCGTCTGTAGCGCTGTCCCATTTTGTGGAACTGGAAGACTGGCACATTGCACGTGCACGGACTTTCCCACTTCATACGGGGGTGTTTCGAAGTACACTGAGCGAGGGCACAGAAAAAAAACGCTTTAAAAATTTGACCATCAGGGGGATAAAATAATCAGATTACTGTTAAATGACTGCGAAAAGCGACTCTGCACTCTGCTTTTAGCTGGTTGATCGGTCACATAAAAGTATTTTGTCTCACTGTGCGCGGCATGCTCCGATACCACTCGCCCGCACCCACCCATCAGGAAGTTTCGGTTTTGTGTCTCGATCAGTTTATTGCAGTTCAAGGGTGAGCCAACTATCATTCAGTGGGCTAGTTATCTCCACAAAATAAAAAATATGTTACATGAGTGGCAAGGTTTCGAATGGCAATACGCGAGAAAAACGTGGCCAAGTGAATGGCATTCTTTATCACAAGGAAGGCGCTAATATGTGGAGGAACCAATGAAATAGGCTTGGCGTATTCTATTGTGCTCCCGGCAAGAACAAAAAAAAAAAAAAAAAAAAAAAGCGCACAAGCCAACCACGAAGAACACACTGCCTCACGATGCCCATCCCTTTCTCAATTTTGTGGGAATTGGAAACTTTCTTGACTGCCAGACAGACTCGCTCTGTGTAATTGTTAAATTGCGCTTGAACTGCATGTCGCCAGGCAAGCAAACACAGTCCGTCTTAGCAGGCAAGAAAGTTTTACCCTTGCGCACGAAGGGTAGCGTCATCACCTTACATCTCAGCGTGGTCTGGTGCATTATAACTAATATTGATCTATGTAACCGTCAGGGTCTGATCAAAGACTACTTCAGCAAATCAATGGATTAGGTTTTTCAATCTAGCAATACAGTTTCATCAGCAATACAACGTTGAAACCAATTGATTCTCAACACATATGAAACATTCGCTTTGTTTTTTTTGTTTTTTTTGGGGGGGGTTTGTTTTTTTTTTTTTTGTTTTTTTGTTTTTTTTTTGTTTTGTTTTTGTTTTTTGTTTTGTTTCTTCTTTGAAGTATAATTTATCCTGGGAGTGTTTGTTTATCAGTAACAGGACTATTGTCTTAAATGTTACGTCACGATCATTCATGTTGACCGCCAATCTAGCATTTATAAGCTACATTGAAGTCGGTGACTGTGCTGAAGTCCGATTTACCCTCGGACTCAGTCCTATCCATATTCCTGGTCGTCAACACTTTTTTTCACATTGTCATCCATCTGCTTCCTTTTCTTCCGTGATCGTGGCATGTCGATTTTTCCAACTTTCTTTTCGGTAAGGTCGCAAGTAGTCCAAGACACTGAATGGCGAATGTCCCATCCATGCCGTTAATAAAGCCATGTTGTTCTTTGATCCAAGGTGATGAGAAGTGAGTGAGCAACTCCTGCCTACCGGGCTCCTTCTGAGTAGAGCAAGCTGTGAAACTGCAACCCGTTTGTTCAAGCGGCGCCATATGCAAACAATGTTGCTAGGGTCAAGGTGATGGCACCTTCGGGTCACGTGGCTAATCCGCTTTCCAATCCCCCTTTGAAGCTGTCCCATTCACGTGGAAACCCGAGTGACAAGCTTTCAAGTGTGGCTGCATTTGATGTCATTCGGGTAAAAAACTGCTTTTTCAAGCCAATAAACATCATTGTATGTTGGAAACTACACATCAAAGATGTTGATTGACATTTCTTCGAAGTACTGGGACCAAAAACGGGCCGAATTTGGAAAGCTGTATTGTCATTATGGCCAACAATGTGCGAAAAAAGGGCCTCAAATCTTTCAACGGCGATTTCTCGGAATGAAATTTTCTGCTTATGAATCAATTTTGTGGACAGCGTCAATAAAAAGCTAATCGATCGATCTGCTTCAAATAATCGTCTTTTGAAAGATAAATATATTATCTGGGAACCGTTTTTTTTGTTTTTCCGTCAGATGTCCCCTTCCAAGACTTTTGTAGCCCACAAAATGAAGTAACTGCTGAAGTTTAAAATGATGATCAAAGAATTCGATAATTCTGTTATTATGTATTTTATTTGTAAACAAAAAATACGGTTCCTGCATATTGGTCTATACTTTAATTTTACATAGGTAATACACTTTTGCATCGATTATTTTTAAAGAAATGCTGACAAAATGTCAAATCTGATACCCTCTTGTAAACGGGCGTATAAAACCCTTGAAAATTATCGTATCGATATGAATCTTCTTTCTAACAAATCTAGATGTCTGAACAATTAATAAAATGTATGGTTTTGTGGGTGAAATGTGAAACATAGTTCATCTATGCAACGTCAAAGTCGCGGGACCGCTGCGCGAGGCTCAATCCCCGCCGCTACCTTAACGTATAAGTCAATGGGCATTCTAATGCTAATTTACATTTTCGACTTCTTCTCCAAATCTGTCTTCCAGATTTACTTCAAACTTAATGGGGATATACCTTGGGTGGGTGTCTACCAAGTTTGTTCCAATGGTCATGTTCCAATGAATTTAGGATTTTTTTATGATTTTTTTCAAAAAATCTTCACAGAAGTTTTAATAGGAAAGTTTAACATGGGAATTTCTTGTAATGGTCATAACTTGAATAGTTTTGGCCAGATTTACTTCAAACGTGGTGGGGATGTACATTGGGTGGATCTCTACCAAGTTTGTTCAAATGGTCATGCTCCAGTGATTTTTAGATTTTGAATGAATTTTTTTGTTCTTTTTCGGGGCAAATCCTAAAAAATCTTCTCCGAAACTGCTCAACCCATTGCATTGATATCCCACAGGGACACTCCCTGGGACTCCTAGTTCTTAATTTTTTTCACCAGGTGGCGCTGCGATTTTTCTAATTTTTTTTATGATTTTTTTGTGTGTTGTAGCTATTTTCGACTTCTTTCCCAGAACCATTACTCAGATTAAGCTGAAACTTGGTGGAAATGTTCCTTGTAGAAGGGTCAAAGAGAGTTGTTCACTAGGTGGCACTGCTGTGGATTCCTGATTTTTAACAATTTTTTCAGTTCATGCGTTTGTTGGTCAATGCAGCTTTCCTTTTGATTACTATGGGAGTCAATGGACATTCTAATGCTAATTCACATTTTGACTTCTTCTCCAAAACCGTCATCCAGATTTAATTCAAACTAGGTGGGGATATGCCTTGGGTGGGTCTCTACCAAGTTTGTTCACATGGTCATGCTCCATTGATTTTTATATTTTTTATGAATTTTGTTGTTCTTTTTTGGGGTAAATTTTAAAATATCTTCTCCGAAACCGCTCACCCAGCTGCTTTGACATCTCACAGGGACACTCCCGGGGAATCTTAGTTCAGAATTTGTTCACCAGGTGGTGCTGCAAATTTTTTCCAATTTTTTATGATTTTGTGTGTGTTTTTTTGTTATTTTCGACTTCTTTTCCAGAACCGTCACTCGGATTAAGCTAAAACTTGGTGGATATGTTCCTTGTAGAAGGGTCAAACAAAGTTGCTCAAAAAGTTGACTCGGTTCATATTTTCATTCATTTTTTGAAAAAGTACAAAATAAAAAAGATTCATACGAAACTTACACATGGAGATTTCTTGTAATGGAAACAACTTAGATAATTTTCGCCATATTTATGTCACACTTTGTAGAATTGTACCTTCGATAGGTCTCTACAAATGTTATTCAAATGGTCACACTGCATTGATTTTTGCATAAATTTTTGGGTCATTTTTTTTTAAAATAAGCAGACGCATGTCAGCTGAGCACAGGATCATCATGATCCTCTTGTTATGATTTTTTGTGTTTTTGCTATTTTTGACATCTGCTCCACAACCATCACTCAGATTAAACTGAAGCTTGGTGGATATGTTGCTTGTGAAAGGGTCAAAGAAAGTTGTTCACTAGGTGGCACTGCTCTGGATTTCTTATTTTTAATGATTTTTTTTCAATTCAGGTACTTATCAGTAAATGCACCTTTACTATTACTATACAAATGTACATGCTAGTCAATGGGCATTCTAATGCTAATTCACATTTTCAACTTCTCTGAAACTGTCAACTAAATTGACTTCAAACTTGGTGGAAACGAACTGTGGGTGGGTGTCTACTAAATTTGTTCAAATGGTCACACTTCAGTGAATTTTGAATTTTTTTTTTTTTTGTGAACAAAATTGACTTCAAACCTGGTGGCAACGCACTGTGGATGGTTGTCTACTAAATTTGTTCAAATGGTCACACCTCATTGAATTTTTAATTTTATTTTGTTCTTTTTTTGGACAAATCTTTCAAAATCTTCTCCTCAACCGCTCACCCAATTGCTTTTATATTACACTTCTAGGGACTCCTATTTCTTAATTTGTTCACCAGGTGGTGCTGCAATGTTTAGCTGAGCTGACTTGCTAGTCAGATTGAGCATTTAGGAGGCTCAGTCCTCCCTCTTAGAAATACTTCTAAATGCCATATGCACTCAGCTAAAGGTCAACAGAGGTCTATTCAGTTGCAAGCTTGATTTTGTGGGACAAGCTTTGGTCAGCTGAGCATGGGCTGTTCACGCAGTCCTCTAGTTAAATTTCTTTATATAATTTTTGGTTCCTTTTCTGACCAAATCTTAAAATATCTCTAAAACTGCAAAGCCAATTTCATAGGAACACTTCTCGGGACCTCCAGACCTTAATTTGTTCAACAAGTGGTGAAGTTGTTCACTGGGTGATGATACTGTGCACTCTTGATTTCTAATGATTTTTTCAATATGGG
The DNA here is from genome assembly GCA_964020975.1 of Hermodice carunculata. NCBI lineage: Eukaryota > Metazoa > Annelida > Polychaeta > Eunicida > Amphinomidae > Hermodice > Hermodice carunculata. The sequence continues at coordinate 134,823,509 of OZ026612.1, read as the reverse complement.
TATGTGTCAGTTAATGCATGCAATCCTGTTGGTTACTAGGTAAGTCAAGGGGGATTGCAATGGAAGTTTACATTTTTAGCTCAGGTGACTATCATTCATCTGAGCTTCTGCTGTAGTCCATCATTTCATCGTCTTTTCACCATTTACATTTTCAACTTCTCCAAAACCACTTGCCAAAATTCGCTTCAAACTTGGTGCCAATGTGCCCTAATTGGGTCTTAACAAAGTTTTTTCAAACGGTCATGCTCAATTAATTTTTTGGGTTCAGTTTTTTGGCAAAATCTTGGAAAAATCTTCCAATTGCTTTGAAATTGCATAGGAACACTTTTGGGGACCCCTAAACCTTAAGGTACTCAACATGTATCACTGCAATTTTTTCTGGGAATTTTTTTGTTGTTTTTTTTGTTTTTATTTGTTTGGGTTTTTTTTAACAAGTTTTAGTGCATTAAGGATATTTTTCACTTCTCCAAAACAGTCAATCAGATTGTTTTGAAACATAGTGGAGATGCAGCTTGTGAGAGGGTAAATGAAGTTGTTCATTAAGTCTTGATACTGTAGATCCCTGTTTTTACACAAGGTTTTTATTTTTTATTTTTTTGTTTTAATTTGGGTACTTGTCTGTTAATGCATGCACGACTAGTGATCACCATGCAAGTCAATGGGGATTGCAATGGAAATTCACATTATCAACTTCTGCAAAACCACATACATGTACCAGATTCCTTTAAACTTGGTGGGAATGTATCTTCGTTGGGTCTCTACCAAGTTTGTTCACATGGTCATGCTCCATTGATTTTAGAACTTTTTGGCAAAATCTTAAGAAATATTTTTCTCTGAAACCACTCAGCCAAGTGCTGTAAAATTGCATGTGGACACTTCATGGGGACTCTTAAACCTTAATTCATTAAACAGGTGGCACTGAATTTTTCTCTAATTTTTCCTTGCTTTTTGGGGTGGGGGTAGGTTCCACCTATTTTCAACTCTAAAAACCATCTCATATTGTTCTGAAAGTTGGTAAAACTATATTTTGTGAGAGGGTAAAACAAAGTTGTTCACCAGGTGGTGATACTCTGAATCACAGATTTTTAACATGGTTTCAGTTTGGATACCTGTCGGGTAATGTCTGTATTCCTATTGATTTCTATGTAAGTCGATGGGGATTGCAATAGAAACTCACATTTTTTTATTTCTTCACCAACATCCTCATCCCCAAGATGAGAGGTGGACTCGTAATGGGTTTAGTATCCAGGTGAGTTGAGGATGGGTTGTTCACTCAGCCCTGGTTTTTTATGAGTTTTTTTGTGTTAAAGCTATTTTCAGCTTCTTCAAAACCGTCTATTAGATTCATCTAAAACTAGGTGGAAATGTGGCTTGTGGAAGGGTTCAGCAAAAGTATTAACTGGATGAAGATATGCCGCGTCTCTGATTTTGAACAAATTTTGCACTTTGGGTACTTGACCACTAATGTATACATTCCCTCTGATTACCATGCAAGTCAAAGGGGATTGGAATGGCAAGTCAAATTTTTTACTTCTCCAAAACTGTCAATCATATTCACATCAAACTTGGTAGGGATGTACCTTGGGTAGGTCTATGCCAATTTTGTTTAAATGGTCATGCCCCAATAGTTTTTTGAATTTGAATTTATTTTTTGGCAAAATCTTCTCTTAAATTGACATTTCTGAGGACCCTTCGGCCTTAATTTGCTGACCAAGATTTGTATTGTATTTTCCTTTTTTTTTTTTTTTTGGACATATTTATGTGTGTTCAAGCTATTTTCAACACCACCAAAATGGTCACTTAGATTCTTCTGAAACTTCGTGGAAGGGTCAAACGAAGATATTTATTAGGTGATGATATTCTGCATCTCCCAATGGGGATTGCAACAGTAAATAGTAAGTTACATTTTTTGTTTCTCCAAAACTATAACCAAGATTCACCTAAGCTTGCTGGGGATGTACCCTGGGAAGGTTTCTACCAATTTTGTTCAAATGGTCATACTTCAGTAATTTTTGGAATTTTTTACATTTTTTTTTGTTCATTTCCTGGATAAGTCTTTCAAAATCATCAAAACCACCAAGCCAATTGCTTCAAAAATTAACTGCATATGGACACTTCTGCCTCTAGACCTTTATTTGTTCAACAGATGGTACTGCGTTTTGTTTTTTTGTTTGTTTTTTTTTTGTTTTGTGTGTGTGTGTGTGTGTCACTTTTCTTGACTTTTCTTCCAAACTGTTAGTTAGATCCTGTTCAGACCTACTGAGAACGTACATGGACTTGATCGCCAAATTTGTTCAGTCCATGGTGGTGAGGTCATTTTCTGATTTTATACAAACGACTCAAATTTTGGAAAAAAATCTGTAAGGGGATAACTCCTGTTTGCAACAGTGATGATGGTTTTAAACTAAAATGACCTAGATATCATTCTGGCACAGGACCACTTCAGTCTGTGCTAGAAAGGTCAGTTCAGCACAGGACTGTCACAGTCCTCTTGTTTAAGGGAACTGTCCTATGTTGAGAGACTTCTGGCACTTAAAAGCGTATGGACACCCTCAATATGCAAGCCATTTTTTGGGTTCAGGATCCTCTGGGGGCTAGTTTGTTCAGCAAAAATTGGGTTTGTCCCTTAAGGGGATCTGTTCTTTCGAGTGGAGGGCTTTGAGGTACAATGCATCTGTCCTGGAGTCTGAATGATCTTCCTCCACTCCATTTGTAAATCTATCAAACGTAGTGGATAGGTAATGTATTATGACACAAACCTGAGAAATTTATAATTTCCATATTTGTTAGTAATACTTACCTATCCACTACACAAGAGCCCACCCAACCAACCCTGCATCAAATCATTCTAAGGTTAGTTCATCATGAAGAACTGATGCAACTGGTCATAACCAGAGGTCGAGTACAGGGAATGGAGGTCAACCACTAGAGGTTGCCCCATTGGTGTCAATCCAGAGGAACGTACAGAGAAGTGTTTTCTAATGAAATAAAAATTTTGGAATGAATATGATCTTGGATCATATACCAAATATAGCGGATAGGCAAGTGTTACCAGCAAATATAGAAAGTATAATAAATTTCTGCTTGGGAGAAAAATGTGAAAACGTGAATTACCATTACAAATAATACTGACTTGCATAGTTAACAATAGCAATGTATGCATTAACCCACGAGCAGCTAAATGTAAAATCTTACAAATCATGGATAATGAGCATTAGCACCTTGTGAACAACTTTGGCCTTTCAAATTCCACAAGGCATCTTCATATCAAGTTTCATCAACACAATCTTGGTAACAGTGTCTGAGAAGTCCAAAAGAGCAACAACACACAAGCTTGTTAAATAAAAAACAAAAACAAATGATGATAACATGAAAAGTTGCAGTGCCACCTGTTGAACAAATAAAGGATAGCTGCCTTATAGAAGTTAATCTAATATCTGTCCAAGGTGATTCTAAAAACATAGGGGCCCCAGATTTTTTCTGTTAAATGAACAAATTCATAAAAAATACATAAATATCACTGGAGTATGACCATTTGATCAAACTTTGTACAGATCCACCCAAGGTAGATCCCTACCAAGTTTAAAGAGGATCAAACCAATGGTTTCGGAGAAGTCATACGAATGGACAATGGATGACTGATCATTCTATAAACTCAGTTGAGCTAAAAATCCCTTTGCCATTCTATGCATCCACAGATTAATAGTTGAAAGACATTTGTGTGCAACACTTTATTTTTCACTTTATTAACATCATGTAAATATGTACAAATTACTGGACAGCAATACAGTTCAATATGGCACAAACATTTTCCCAGTTCAAAATGAACTCTCAATATAATCAATTCATGGCATAGAATCGGCACCCTGCTCTGAAACATACTCTATCAGATTGTTACAAAAATAGTCTCCAGATTAAAAATATATGTATTATGCTTAATGTCAGTATAAAATGAAAGTAAAAATCAGCTGCTTTTGAATAAGATTAGCTATCTTATAGTTCATCTATTATCTGTCCAAGGTGATTCTAAAAACATGGGGGGTCTCAGGTATATGGCAACTTCCAACCTGGGAGAGCTTTAAAGGTGACCTGGGTGACCTGAGACATCAATTTAGGTGAGCAATGACCTACACAATGAATGTCAAAGAGTTAAACTTTGGGGATCATGTGAGTTGGACACCTCAACAGAAGTTACCTGGTGATTTTTGGTTATCCATCTAGAGCCCCAACAGACTTAATATAACACCACCAAATTTTTTCCTTTCCTGAGTTATAGGCAATGTAATGTGTGTACATCAGATTGATACCTGTACACCTTGACTACAGCTGCATTGAAATGTATGATTGGAACTCTTATTTTGTTCAATAACTCCATGTATTTCTGGGTAAATTATCAGTTCTGCTATATATTAAGGACCTTGAAGCTTGTTCCTTCATGTGTCAGATTGGGTAAGTGGCATTTGTGGCTATTCCACATCTGTTGCCATGGTTGCGCGCAATCTGAATGTATCCCTTCATCCCCCAGATTGGACCTGCAAACACAAATAGTAAGCAAAGTAAGTATTTCATCAACAAAAAGAGTAATTTCAGACTGACATTTTGTACAATACTGATACCAGTTTGAAATACACAACACAGTGGGCACAAAGCAGAAGTACCCTTCATATTGCAAGACCTGACAAAATATACAAACAGGAGCAACCAACATGTTCCATACATTTCTGACCAAAAAAGGCACAATCCAATTTCTACACTCAATTGCCAATCCTGTCACTGTCTATGTCTAAATCTATACCTTAATTAATCAATTTTATCAGTTAGTTGAGGTTATATGATTGTTCTTCAACCGCCGGCATCGGCGTACATGTCCATCAAAGAACAGTTCACATTCTCAATTTTTTTCCCAAAAAAACTATAATCTGGATTCACTTGAAACTTGGTGGGCATGTACCTTGGACAGATCATAACCAATTTTGCTCAAATAGTCATGCTCCAATGATTTTTATCATATGCCTCCCCCCACAATGGGGGGTGGGGGGTGTCGGGATTATGTTTTCGGGTTGTCCACCTTTGTTAGCGTGATATCTTCAAATTCCCTGCATGGATTTTTCTAAAATTTGGTACATAGATAGATGCATTCCTGGACTCTGAGTATCTGATTATCTGATTAGATTTTAAGGTCACTGTGACCTATTTACCATTTGTCTGAGTTTTGTTAGCGCAATATCTTCCTAATCCATGGATGGATTTTTCTCAGACTTGGTACACACATGAATTCCTTGACTCTCATTAGCTGATTAGATTTTGAGGCCACTGTGACCTATTTACAGCTTACCATGACCTATTTACTGTCTGTTTGAGCTTTGTTCGAGTAATATCTTCAAAATGCCTAGACAGATTTTTTTTTTTTTTTAAATTTGGTACACAGATGTATTCTTGGAATCCCACTAGCCAATAAGAATTCGAAGTCAGTATGACATAATTCCCACTTATTGTGACCTGTTTACTGTCCATCTCAGCATTGTAAGCAGAACAGCTTCAAAATGCCCAGATGAATTTTTATAAAATTTGATACACGTGTCTCCTGGAAGCCCAAAAGGTGTTTAGATAATGAGGTCACGGTGACCAACTTACAGCTTAGCATGACCTATTTACTGTCCATATGAGCTTTGTTAGGGCCATATCTTCAAAATGCAATTATATAATTTGATACATAGGTGCATACCTAATCCCCCTAGAGCTGATTAGAATTCGAGGTCAGTGTGACCTATTTACAGCATACTTTGACCTATTACTGTCCATCTTTGTCACCATGATATCTTCAAAATGCCTGGATGACTGCTTCTCAAATTTGGTACCAAAATGCACTGCTTGGCACAGAATATGTGATTGAGATTTGAGGTCACTGTTATATATTCACATGCGACAATGACCTTTCAATTGTGCATGTGAGCTTTTTTTTAACCCTGGTATCTGAAAAATGCCTGCATGGATATACCTATTGAAGAGCAACAAAATTAGTAGTTTAAGGGTAGGGTGAACAGGGGTGATGGGGAGACATCCCAATGATTTTAGTTTAGTTTAAACATATTAATTTTTACTGGATTGCCCAATAGTACAGAATAGTAACTAATTTAAGGGTTCTTCAGACACAGAGACACACAAAATGATATATGCTAGACACATAGGACAGTACAAGGTAGACAATCATGCAGTAATACATTCAAACACATGCTCAATATTTAACATCCTAATCTAATCAAAAACCTTAACATATACACAAACTGACTAAGAAACAAGCATAAGCATGCTACACACACAAAAAAAAATAAAGCGAAAAAAACCAAAACAAAACAGGGAGCAACTGAAGGGGAGGTTACAGCCAGACTACATAGATAAATGCAAGATGCATAATGCTGGTCACGACCGAAAGTACCCAGGTGGCATGCTCACACTGCCACTGTGGAGCCGCTAGTGTGCCCAGCAGCTCGGGTGTTCCCTCCCCGCTTTGTCATTGTCGACCCACGTGTGGAGTATGTGTTGACCCATATGTAGAAGCATTATACATATATTCTTATAGACCTGTTGGATAAACAAATGATCTGAGCATGGAGGGCTCTACCTTCCTTGATCTGAGGTATGTATATATTTTATGTTTGGAACGAGCGGGACTCGAACCTGCAACCTTTGGCACCAGTATATATATATATATATATATATATATATATATATATATATATATATATATATATATATATATATATGCAAATGAAACACTATGGATAACATGGTAGAAAGGTCCAACATTGAATATATAAATGCACTGCGATGTTACATACTGATTTCAAGATACATTTGGGATAAAATATTACTCAGTTACAAAATGAATCGGCATGTTTCAATAATAAAGTTTTGCACTGCTCTGAAAATTATCATATTGCATTCTTCCGAAAGTTCTTTACTCCCCAATAATAAGATGCTACTTATTCTGTCACTTGGAACACTTATAATAAGGTTTGGATTCACACCAATAACAACGCAGTGATGATAAGCAGGAGTTTCTTTCTTTCCTGGGCATATTTACGGCAGTAAAGACAAAAGTGTTTAAAATCCTCAGTTGGATGGGAGCAGGATCAAGTGGGTTGTTGAATAATATTCAGGGTATGACAGATGTTAGCAAATCGCTGACCATGGGAGTAGAAATCTGGAGCAATGTCCACAGCAAGCAGAGTGACTTTGAGTTTGGACTTAAAGATCTGAAGGGGAAGAGAGTTATGGATATCAGTGGGGAGGTTGTTTCATAGTTTGGTGGCATCAGGGAGAAAGGAATTTCCAAACTGTGGGGTTCAGCATTTGATGAGGCGCAAGTTGCTGTTCAGCCTATGGCAGAGCGTACAACCAGCAATGGTGGGGGCTCGAGGTATAAGGGTGGATAGATAGGAAGGAGTTAAGTTAAAATACATTTTAGAGAAAGGATTAATTTGAAATATTTGCGTCTAGTGTTAGCCATCCAAGTTCATCTGAGAGTTTGTCATGAGAGGTGTGCCTTAGTGCACCAGTGCATATTTTAGCTGCCTCATACCGGATTGCCTCAATTAAATCACTCAGACCTTGCCCACAATTATCAAATGTAACACAACCATATTCAAGAATTGGCCTAACCACTGAAAAATTCATCTTTCCAGTGTTTTTCAGGATAGCTTAAATTTAAATCTTCGAAGAAGTGCAATATACTGGCTAGCTTTCTTTGTGATGCGTGTAACATGCGCACACCAAGAAAGCCTAGGGTAATTCCAAGGTGGGTATGGGTGTCTTCCTCTGGTATGGCAGTACCACCTAGAAGGATGGGGGCGGGGGGGGGGGGAGGAGAGAGAGATCAGGTTTATTGATTTTGTCTGAAAAAATAACTGAAATGGATTTTACAGCATTAAAAATCATGCACCATAGTTTACCCCAGTGGTAGATGATTGAAAGATTTGTGTTCAAGTGGTGTGCCGAGTCTGTAAGGTTTTGAACTATCTCAAGTATGCTAGTGTCGTCGGCAAATATGCGGACATCACAGGTCAAATCATCTGCAATATCCTATATATACACAAGAAATAATACGGGACCTAATATTGACCCCTGAAGCACGCTAGCCTGAACGGGAAGCCAGGAGAAGGTTTGCCCATGAATAATAACACATTGAAAGCAGTTTGAGAGGTAGCTGTTTATCCACCTAAGAAGTCTTTCGAATAACTCCAGCTGTCGTAGTTTAAAGAGGAAGCCTACATGCCATACTTTGTCAAAGGCCTTCGATATATCCAAAAATATCATTCTAGCCTCCTTGGAATTTTCAAGCCCATTGTAGATGTTGTTGAGAATACTAAATAGTTGGTTGGTCATTGAATCATTAGCTTTAAACCCAGAGTTCCTATCTGTTAGTAGGTTATTCAATATCAAGATATATTTAAGAAAATTAAAGACCAGTCGCTTGAAGACTTTAGATGTCAGTATGTTACACAGCAAGGAATTTGGAGGATAGTTACTCTTGATTTCTTTATTTGATTTTTTAAACACAACACTACAAGAGGCCCTAATATAGGCTGGTGAGCCTGTCGGCCAATTGTTTTTTGAATAAAGTACGTTTAAACCAAACACAGGGCAGATACTGGAGCATTTCCAAGAATAAGGAAATTGGGAGACGCTGAGGGACAGGTTGAAAATTTTTGTCATGGGCTTGGATTGCGTGCAATCACAGTGCTCCAGTTTCTACTTTTTACTGAATTTCTGTGTGTTAAGGCAATTTTTTACTTCTCCAAAGCTGCCAATCAGATTGGTCTACAACATGGTGGAAATGTTACTTGTTGAACTATTAAACAAAGTTGTTGACAGGTGGTGATACTATGGATTCCTGATTTTTACAAATCTTTCAATTTTGATACTTGTTGGTTAGCATGTATTCCTTACCATGTAAGTCAATGGGGATTGCAATGGTAAGTCACATTTTTTACTTTGCTTCCAATACCATCAACCAGATTCACTTCAAACTTAGTGGAGATGTACCTAGGCTGGGTATCTACCAATTTGTTCAAATGGTCATGCTCCATTGATTTTAAGATTTTTTTTTTTTTTTTTTTTTTTTTTTTTTTTGGTGGCAACTTTTCTTTTACAAAACCATCACTAAGATTGTTCTGAAAATTGTGGAAATTTAGCTTGTGTTATGAGAGGAACTTGTTCACTAGATGGTGATACATGTACTGTAGATCCCTGATTTTTTACCAAATTTTCAATTTGCGTACTTGTCGGTTAATGCATGTACACCTATTGATTACCATGTAAGTCAATGGGGAAGCAATGGAAACTCGATTGAAGATTTAGGTCTTCAACAACCAAATGAATTTATCAACACGTCACCACCAGGAAACCACCAAGCATGCTTCACAGCCTTGAACAACACAAATATATGTACATATGCCTGAATAAAGCACATGCTTGAATAAAATCTATGTCTTGTAACCTTACTGACAGCCATCTGCATTTAAAGCAGGGGGTTAATAAGGTTAGTTCTAAAACAGAGGCAGCAACACAGGTCAGCCAGTAGTACTGAATATGAAAACCCCACAAATGCAAGGATCTCATAGTGCATGATACAAAATTTGGTGCAGACAGGAGTTTACTGCTTTAGCCTTTGGGTAACAAATAATCATGGATTCCTCATCCCATTTGTATCTGAGATTATTCTGGAAAGATAATCATTATCACACCAGATGGGGCTCCAAATTCAGAATGCAGGCAAACACATGGCATGTCAAGCATCGCTGGCAATTCTTGAACTTTGTGCGGTCGACTAATAGGTGTGAAGGGATCAAAAATTATTGAGGCCAAATAATTTCAAGATTAAATAATACATTTCATAAATCACATGGCATGTCAAGCATTAGTTGGAAGTCTTGAACTTTGTGGCCAAATAAACAAGGTGTGATCACATGATTGTATAATTGGCAAGGTCAAATAATTCTTTTGATAAATCAATTGGCAAGATGAAGTCATGGAAATGTCACTCAAATGTAAAATTGAGAGGAAACTAGGGTTCACTTTATAGAAATATTTCACAGCATGTCACTGTATAGCCTAAAGTAGTCACATGCACAATACACAGCCATTTTATTTGGGGAGGGGGGGAGGGGGGGGTATACTGGGCAGGTTGTTTTAAACCAAACTGGATGTTTGTGTGTAGTACGTTTAGATCACAGTCTAAGTCTGTATTCACCTCTTTAGGTATCTATAAACCCAATGCACCAGACACCTCCACTCTAAACATTATAAGAAACTTTAATCCAACCTCCACCATAAACAAATTTAACATAACCAAAACCTGGAAGATCTTCAAATACAACTCTGAGACAGTCCACATCTATCACACCAAACCAAGGGTCATTAACAGAAGAAGAAAAGCCTGGCAAGACACACTACAGTAGTCCCTCCTTTGAAAGACCACTCCTTTGGGAGACCACCTCCTTTGAGAGACCACAGTTGTCAGGTCTTTCTATAGTACTTTTCATGTTATTTATACCTCCTTTGAGGGACCACCTGCTTTATGTGACCACCTTTTGGGTGGCACTAGGGGCGGTCTCTCAAAGGAGGGACTACTGTAGTATGTAGATTTGGATCCACCCAGACCTCAAATCACTCCAGGCAGCACTGAGAGCATGCAATTGTCCCTGTCACCTGTGTCACATGCAAGACACTACAACCTTGAGATTGAGCATAGCTAAAATCACTTATCACATCAGATAAGAAATCACTTGCCAATCTCATGATTTAATATATCTTTCAGTTGTCCAGTCTGCAACAAACAAGTATCACAAAACAGATCTGACTATTCATGAAGGGGTGGGAGCAAAAACATTCCAAGTGACTTTGAAGGCCAATGCTAAAAAGTGACAATTTCTATACAATTTCATCTAGCGTTGGTACTTTGTGGCACTGGGGTTCAAAGTCACTTAGTACGTTCTTGCTCCCAACCTTATTCATGAAAGCCCCATTTTTGTTGGTATCCACTCTAATTCAGAAAACCACAATACCAATCACTTCCAAGCTACAGGTGGCCAGAAATTAAGCACAAATAATAGTTGCTACATCTCACAATGGAAAGCACTTGGATCACAGAACTATGCACAATGCAACTCTTGGGCCAAAACCAAAACGAGAAACTGAAAAACCACCAACATAAAGTTTGATGCTGCTTTTGTGGAAAATCATATGGCTGTGGTCAGTCTTTGAACACACATAATAATCAAGATACATGATGCGGAAACCCGAAGATTATGCCACATTGTTGGTAAAAGCTTGAGAAGGGCTGACATGGTCCATTGACTACCGTGTTAAACTTGAACACTCTTCAATTATTTCTCCAATCTGTATCAGTAGTAGCACTTCCAATTTTATTACAAATGATGGTAACACATCTCTCTCTCTCTCAAAAAAAAGAAAAAAGACAACATTTGCCGTTGTTCTATGTTTGAGGATGAATTATCACTTTTTAGAGTGAAATTCAAAAGTAGTGGCTCACTGTAGATCACATGACCTAAACACTGTTACAAGTAAGTTGTGATGTGCCTGGATCAGTGACATGATGTATCGATATTTAGACAAAATCAAATGTGTGCGAGCTATGTTTGACACGTGACATGAAACAACTGCAGCAAACATAAACAATTATGGCGCACCACGTCAACATTGAAAGTAGACCCACGGCATATTGTTTGCAATGGAATCCCAATTGAACATAGAATAAACAAAATCTTACATGGCTGGAAAGTGAAACGCTATTTTTCTCTCACTCTCAGCCATGTAAGATTCTCTATTTCTCACATTTATATTAACACAATCAACACTGTGCCACACACTGGTTGCAGTGTGAATGGTAGCCTTGGCCTTATTGTATGTTGTCATGTCTGTATACTCTTATAATCTTGCCATGACCTGACGCCATAAAATGTCATGTTGACACATGACATGTCCCTAATTGACATCATGATGTGTCATAAAATGTTGACACGTAGATGCCATCAACATGACAGTGTGCCCACATGAAATGACCTGTCGATATGGCAACATGTCATCACAATGTGGCATGTTGACATATGGTGTTGGTTGGTTGGTTGGTGGGTCAGTCATGCATGTATGAATGGATGCATGTATATATATATATATATATATATATATATATATATATATATATATATATTATTTATATATTATCTATATGTATGCACGTACAAATGTGTTTTTCCATGAAAAATTTTTGTTGTCTCACAAATGATAAAAATACTAATTTTTTGCTTCAATTTTAAGCTGCTCCCATCCCCAGTGATTAGACCAAAGCTTTTGGTTTGGATTGATATGTGTTCTGAAGAAATGAAGTACTCATAATGAAGATGTATATAGCCCCCACAGTGTCTATCACTCAGTATTGATTACTTATTTTATAAAAAGTCCATGTTTTTCATGTGGAAAAGGAGCTCGTCAAACTGGACAAAACCTAGCCCTGGGAATTGACATTGCTGCACATGTGCAACACTTAACAATTCTGAGGAGCAAAACTTCGCAAGTAGCCCTGTAACAGACATAAAACTTAAAAATTCTGCTTCTCATCACTGAGACAAAAATTACATTAGGGTATTGATGTAAGTGTTTTGTACTGTTAAGCACAAATTTTAAGATCTTTATTTGGGAGTGACAGCATGATTTAACCTGTTGGAAAATATTGGCAGCTGTGCAAACTCCTCATAGAGAGAAAAATTTCTCTGAGTCCTCTTGTTCATGTCTTGGGGCAGAATTTGTCTGACAACCAATGGGGTCCCACAAGACCGGGTTCTTTGTATGGTGGAACTATGAACAATTTTATTTGTCAATATTAGAAATTGTTTTACAAAAGGCATGCACTCCCATTATAACTCATTAGTATGAAAGATATCCAAAGTTTGGATGACCCAAGTCAGAGCATTAGCAGGGATACAACTCCCCGGACCAATCGATCCATGCTAGTGCAGTCCAATTCTATGGTGGCATCACTAGACAGCAAAATAAATATTCAATGGTATTTAAAATTTTATGACACACTGTCTTTATTGTGGCAATACAGTGAAACTGGGCTTGAAAGACCACGGCCAGGTATGGCCCAACTGTGGTCTCTGAACACAGCTGGTACGTCTGCCATAGGAGATATAAATAACACAAAAAGTAGTGAGCAAGGTCTCTTTAGGAAGTGGTCTCCCATTGGAGTGATCGGTCATGAGAGGGACCATTGTAATCTCTTATGACAAAGAATTCTATACATATGCAGAGTACAGATACTTATACCAACCCCAGCTGTTCTTGCACAGCCAGTACTCTTTGCCTCCAGCGCTTCCGTAGCCTACGACTTGCACTGCATGATTTAGGAAGGCCGAGCTGCATTTTTCATCGTCATACACACCACTCTGGTAGAACATGAAGGATGGGCGACTGGCATCAATCAGAGCAAACACAGGGGTTTTCAGCACAGAAATTTGAAGATCTGTCTCATTTTCGGCTCTCACCCTTTTTTTCCCTTGAATCTGAAAAAAAAAAAAAATGGAAAATACAGGAATATATATAAACAAGAGGGCTGTGTGAACAGCCCATGCCTTAGCTGATCTTGACATTTATCACACTTGCAGCTCCATGAACTTGGGAAAGGATCCAGGACACCATGTTCTGAGTATTAACTAAGTCTGACCTTTATAGAAGAACACTTACATGTACAACATCAAAGTTCAAGTAGTTCTCAAGTTATAATGAAGAGTAAAATTCATATATGTTGCACTGTGACCCCACAAACGAGGTCAAGGTCATTCATGTACTGTCTCAGCATGACCTTAATACAGAATAATTAACATGTGCAGCATCACAGTACTAACTCAAAACAGATCTCAAGTTATCAAGTAAACATTTGTGTCAGTTGTCCTGTGAATTAGCATTAGAATGCCCATTGACTTACATAGTAATCAATAGGAAAGCTGCATTGAACGACAAGTACCCGAATTGAAAATCCTTAAAAATCAGGAATCCAAAGCAGTGCCACCTAGTAAACAACTGTTTGACCCTTCCACAACAACATAACCATAACATTTCAGCTTAATCTGAGGGAGGGTTCTGAGAACAAGTGAGAAATAGCAAAACCATACAAAAAATTCATAAAAAATTGCAGCGCCACTTGGTGAACAAATTGGGAACTAAGTGTCCCCGGGAGTGTGTATGTACGATATCAAAGCAATTGGGTGAGCGGTTTCAGAGGAGAAGAATTTTGAAGGTTTGCCCCAAAAAAGAACCAAAAAATTCATAAAAAATCCAAAAATCAATAGAGCTGACCATTTGATTTTTTAAGATTTGTCCAAAAAAAAAGAACAAAAAACTTCATTAAAAATCGAAAATCACTGGAGCACGAATATTTGAATAAAACTGGTAAAAACCCACCCAAGGTACATTGCCACCAAGTTTGAAGTTAATCTGGATGATGCTTATGGAGAAGAAGTTGAAAATGTGAATTAGCATTAGAACGTCCATTGACTTCCATAGTAATCAATAGGAAAGCTGCATTGACCGATAAGTACCCGAATGAAAAATGTTAAAAATCAGGAATCTGCAGCATTCCCACATAGTGAACCACTTTGTTTGACCCTTCTACAAGGAACATATCCACCATGGTTCAGCTTAATCTGAGTGAAGGTTCTGGCGAAGAAGTCGAAAATAGCTCTAACAGACAAAAATTCATAAAAAATTAGAAAAAAATTGCAGCACCACCTGGTGAACAAATTAAGAACCAGGAGTCCCAGGGAGTGTTCCTATGTGATATCAAAGCAATTGGGCTAGCGGTTTCAGAGAAGATTTTTTAAGATTTGCCCACAAAAGAACAAAAAAATTCATTAAAAAATCCAAAAATCACTGGACCGTGACCATTTTAACAAACTTGGTAGAGACCCATCCAAGGCACATCTCCACCAAGTTTGAAGTGGATCTGGCTGACAGTTTTTGAGAAGAAGTCGAAAATGTGAATTGTGGACAAACGGATGACGGACCAGAGACGACGGATGACGGACCCTCACAAAACTTCAGCTGACTGACAAGTCAGCTGAGGTAAAAAACATCAAAATCATGGAACATTCATTGGTTATAAAAATAATAACTAGAACAGGCTGATTTTCCAACAGAAAATCAAATTGTCCACCTTATTTTTATAAATAGGCATACCAATTCCAATGATCTACAGATATGGTGAAGGCACACTCTTTATTGACATTTCAAAACGTTGATTTTTGATAAAATGCCCTCGTGACCTTGAAAAATAGGTCAAGGTCATACATCTGCACTAACAAACAAGGTTTTACAAAAGTCTTACATAGAAACATAATCACACAAAATGTCAACCTCTCTAAGACAAATCTTTCTCGAGTGCATCTGCAATGATTTTTAAAAAGTGGCCATGTGACCTTGAAAATACGTCAAGGTCACCCATCTACAATCCCAACCTAGTTGGTATTGTGGAACATAAAAAAGCAAAATTCCAACTTCCTACGTCAAATCCTTGCGGAGTTATTGCGTCTGCGTCAATTTTACATGACATGCCCATGTGACCTTGAAAAATATGTCAAGGTCACCCATCTGCAATCCCAACCTAGTTCATATTATTGTACATAATCATGCACAATTTCAACCACCTACGTCAAATCCTTGTGGAGTTATTGCGTCCGCATCAATTTTACCAGACATGCCCACGTGACCTTGAAAAATAGGTCAAGGTCATACATCTGCACTTACAAGCAAAGTCCTACAAAAATCTTACAGAGAAACATAATCACACAAAATATCAACCTCTTTAAGGCAAATCTTTCTTGAAGGCATCTGCAATGATTTTTAAAAGTGGCCATGTGACCTTGAAAATAGGTCAAAGTCACCCATCTACAATCCCAACCTAGTTCATAATTTGGTACATACTCATGCAATATTTCAACCTCTTAAGTCAAATCCTTGTGGAGTTATTGTGTCCGCGTAAATTTTACATGACATGCGCATGTGACCTTGAACAATGGGTCAAGGTCACCCATCTGCAATCCCAAGCAAGGTTTTATATAGGAACATCTTCACAAAAAAGTTCAAATCTTTCTTGAGTTATCGCTTCCACAATGCACACAACAATGTGTTGAAGAAGAAGAAGAAGAAGAAGAAGAAGAAGAAGAAGAAGAAGAGGAGGAGGAGGAGGAGGAGGAGGAGGAGGAGGAGGAGGAGGAGGAGAAGGAGGAGAAGAAGAAGAAGAAGAAGAAGAAGAAGAAGAAGAAGAAGAAGAAGAAGAAGAAGAAGAAGAAGAAGAAGAAGAAGAAGAAGAAGAAGAAGAAGAAGAAGAAGAAGAAGAAGAAGAAGAAGAAGAAGAAGAAGAAGAAGAAAAAGCGGAAGAAACAGACGCAAAAACAATATGTCCCCCCATTGCACGGGGAGACATAATAAATAAGCAACACAACTCTGGCCTGTCATTATCAGTGCAAGATTGTCATGAAGGAATTCAAACACAATACAAAACTAACATGATAGCAAGAGGCCCAAGGGCCTGATGCTCTGCTGACATATAATCTGATGACCACCCCCAAAAATTCATTTCCTGAAATGTATTACCTCGAGCCATGACCCCGGTGGTACAACATCAAACTTCCACATGAACACACAATTGGGGTACATCCGCTATCATTCTCCTTCTTCTTTATCAACATATTAAATTTAGTATCCTTGTCTTAAATGCTTAATGACCTTGAAAATGGGTAAGGTCATTCAACATATTACAAAATTTGACCATTGGTCTGCATATTGGCTGTAAGTTTTGCAGTTCCATCTCCATTTACCATGTCATGAGCATCACAATAAAATGATTTACTGATATACATTCCCTGTATGACCTTGAAAAAGTAGGTCAAGGTCATCCATATCATGCAATACCAAACTGCTATATATGATACACATTTGTGGTACATTTGGTATTTGTTTGCCTTCTAAATTCTCAACCTATCAAATTTTAAGTCCTTCTAGAATGTCCTTAATGGCTTTGAAAAATAGGTTAAGGTCACCCAAAATTTCATTGGCCTCGCACATATTTGGTGTAAATTTAAAGGTTCCATCTCAATTTATAATCCAAATAATGAATTTAATGTACTTTTAACACCAATGATGCTAGTTCCACTTATTACCACCAGTGACACCACCATGAGTTCACATGTCTGTATGATATTCCTGCAATGGTATATTGAAACATGTAAACAAATTTCAGAGGTACTAACCATAACAAAAAAGGCATTTCCTTAAATGTCTTCCCTATGTCACATTGAGAAAGTAGGTGAAGGTCATCCATATTATGCAATATAAAACTTCTACATATGATACACATCTTTGGTACATTTGGTATCATGACCCTCATTCTGTCTCAACACACTGATTTTAATGTGTTTTTAATACATTTTAGTCTGTATATTTTGTAGTACTGCAGGTAATACCAAATTTCAATGCATTTTCTCTTTTAGCCTGACTGATGTGCAGTCCTACCAAGTTTCATGATGATTCATTAAGAACTCTACCGAATAAACAGCATTGTCAACATTTTCCCTTCTTGGCCTACATATTACATAATACCATAGGTAGCATCACCAATATTGAACTTGACCTAGATTTTCATAGACTTGACAAGTCCTGAAAATTATAAAGGGCTAATTTTAAAAACTGTGGATTGCATAGTATCATGTTGCTTCCAAAGCAGACCCAGGCTGCATATTTTGTCTATTCCGCTGGGGTCTGCCCTTCTTTGACAAGGTCACTGTTTTAGCATTGAAAAAGTGACTCAGTTTCTAATTGGCTGAGCATGGTTTACTATGGTTACAGGCTTCAGCTTCAGTACACTAGGGACCAGAGGCTGCTACTGGTCTTGGCCATAATGATAAACTTCCCGATAGGTATCTCTGTCTTGGGGGGGGGGGGGGGGGGGTCACAGTATAGTTTTGTTCCCATTACTATGAATAAATATCCTGTTGCCAGTACTTATAAGTACTCTGTTATTGCTATGATAATTGTAGAATTGTGGTTATGCACAGTGGAGAGCTCTCCAGAATTTTGTTTGTAGCATCTTTGTTCCTGTGGTCAGATTAAGCGTGTACAAGTGCACCCAGAAGTTTCTGTTTGTTTTTCCCAGCGACTTGCACTGCAGGCAAAGTATCATGTCCACAAAAAAAAGGTTTATGGATAGACAAATGAACAGACATGAATGCCTGTACTTAAGGTCCGTGACCTATGGTAAGCAGAGCTAAAAAATACATTCAGCCGAGAGTGCCATTGGGGAAATACAGCAAATTACTTAATTAAGCTGTCATATCAGCCAAGAGTGCCATTGGGGAAATACAGCAAATTACTTAATTAAGCTGTCATGGGGGAAAACACAATTCAAAACTAACATGCAAATAAAAAGCGATGAGAGAAACTATACAGCAAGGCTGCCATGGAAGACAATCAACAAACTTGGGAGGGGGACCCAACTAAAACTAATCACACATTCCAAGAATATGTCCCACTTGCTGTGTTATGCTGATAACCATAGCCTCTTAGCTAGTGTTGTGAAGTGATAGAAAAAAAACAAGTGGCCTCAAAGAAGAAACTTGCCCAGAAAAGTCTGTCCTCAGCTGTAATGGCAACACCCTTTCAGTCTTCCTTGGAAAAAAATCCAGATTGAAGACTGCTGTAGGACCAAATCCAAAGTCAACCAAAAAGCGGAATTTTCCAATTTGTTTACAGGAATGGTTTGCCTGTTTTTCACACAGTATACATCTTTGACATTGACAAACAAAACAATTTTTTAAACTACGACTATACTGATTGACAAAATGTCATGAGAATATGAAAACTGTGTTCGACAGATGGAATAATGTAAAACCACAATAATTTATTCAGATTTATGAGAAAATACTTCCAAGATTTTGCTTACTTATTCATGGCTACTGTGTATTGTGAATGTAAAATTGACTACATGTGCTTTACATTGCTTGTTGCAATAAAATTTAAAACATAACCTCATACAGAAGAAAAGGTTCCGTCCATTGCACTTTGTGCATTAATTTTTTTTTTCATATTTCGTACACTAAAATTGTGACTTGGTTAAGATTATTTTAGAATATTCCAACTTTGTATTTGTATTTGTGTGAAACTATGCAACTCTTGTGTAAACCGCCTGCATAACATTATCTTGTCACCAGGGTGTCACTTTTGAACAAACAAAAATGTGGGCTTTACATCATGTTTGTAGGCTGTACAAGAGATGTATAGGCTTCAATATGCCAAAATCTCTTTCCTGTGTGAAATTTTCTGCTCATCACATTCTATCTGTCACAATATGATTATCTTTCTCCTATAGATCCAAAACTTAGTTGCTGAAAAAAAAAAACAACAACAACAACAACAAACAAGAGCTTTGAGTTGCAAGTAAATGTATGATTGTGTATTACATGTATTTTTCACCTTGGATTTTGAAATGTTTGCAACTTTTATTCCATCCATCACAAAGTTTTTGGAGCTGCACTGCCAAAATTTTGAAGCATTATGCCAAAGTGTATATTGCATCATAAAACAAAGGATCTCAGGGTGATCCTTGTTGCTTTATAGCTTATCAGCACCATAAAGCTTTATAAAAAACCCATAAAGGTTAAACTTTCATCATGGCCACCAAGCTTAAAAAGCTTCCCATAAAGCTATATTTTGTCAAAAATAAGGTTAAAATGTGGTTTTGGGGCCTAACTTACCTTGATGGCACAGCTGCCCACAGACCAACTGTTGGACATGGGTACAAAGTACAGCTTTAATTTTTTTCCCTGGGGAAAACCCTGGATCCCTATTTCACAACTACCACACCACTGGGATAGTTCCTGCATAATCCTCACAAAGTTTGTTCCGAATGTAGACGAAAGTAGGGTCAGCTTTTCCTAGTGTTTCTGTCTGTCACGATTCAATTGTTTGCAGGGATTATGTTTTAATGTGTAGACCTTGTCACATTCCAATAAAACCTTATAAGTGCACACATTAAAAATGTGAATTATTTATGTTTCTTTGTAATGTTTTAAAAAGATCGAACACAGCTAAACTGTAATTTCCATCTGCCACGCAAAAACGACTATTTTGGATGTAGCCCTATAGCCTGTTAGACTGTTGATACAGTCCTGTACAGCAAAAGTGTGCCACCTAATTCACTGAAAAGGAATATGCCACCACTTTCAGCATTCACAGAATGGATTACCCTCAGCCACCCACAATCTTTTATCTCAATACACTTCATACCACAGAAGTCAGCTAGGCTGTCCAACACTATGATGGAAACCCAATCAACATGACCACCCATCTAAGTTTTGAAAGACTGAAAGACATCACTTGGATACATATGCACAAACTTCCCATTAACAAATTAATAATACAATATGAATCACAATATATATGTTTTATATTGGAAAAAAATATATAATATACTATTTAAGACCAACCTTAATGCCAGACAAAAGTGGTAACATATGACTGGTTGTCTTTCACTGCATGGTAAGCTAGCAGACAAATAAAGGCCAGTGTCTTGAAATAGAGGTCTTCAAAACTAGTGTGGTCTTTCAGAAGAGGTGGTCTTTAGAGCAGGTACCACTGTATGTATGTATGTATGTATGTATGTATGTATGTATGTATGTATGTATGTATGTATGTATGTATGTATGTATGTATGTATGTATCACCTGGGCCACGGGTTTACAGGATGCCATGTTGCAGGAACCACCAGACCCTGATTTGTAGTCCTTAGCCAGGCAGAGACCACCCAGTTCCTTAATGCAATCAAATACTTTGTCAACTTCCTTAAAATTTAATGGGCAGCAGTCCTGTATCTGCTGAGTACTCAAGTCCAGCAGGTGTTTGGTCTTGATGGCATGGTAGCTCTCAACACAAGCTGAAATATAATAGTCATATATACATCCTAATCTGAAAGTATGTTTGTCCAGAAAAAGCTGAAATTCCAAATAAGACAAGTAAAAGCATCTCAAAGTATTTTCCCCAAGGGGCACAGTAAAATTCAGCTGTTGAAAATATGACTTGGAATATGAAAATAAGCACGTTAGCACTTGAGTAAGAAAAATTTAATTAGCATTAGGGGCAAGTAAAATATAATTTGAACTTGTCAGGGGACTAGAATTTTAAAGAAAACAATGTTCAGTTCTGCAGCATGATACTGTGAAAACTAGTTTTACAAATTCAAAGATACAGCAGCCACAAAGTACTTCATGTAGTGAACATTTACAGATAACTCTAAAGCAGTTGAAAGAGATATTGCTTACTCTTATCAAGAAGCAGAATTTGTTTTTATTGTAGAGAAATTGAAGTTAGTTAAAGCAAAATTTACAGATTGTTTTTGCTGCTCAAGGGAAGTAAGGCCCCTACACTCAACATGTATCAGTATTTACATTATACTTGATCATTTATTGGTCATATACTGTTTAGATAAATATCATATAAGCGTACTCAGATAAGCAAGCAATGGAAATTGAAATCTAAACTCTGACAAAGGCATATTTCCAAAGGAAACCATAAAATAAAGTACATGTATTATATCGTGAGTACATGTATCATATCATAAGTACATGTATCATATCACGTGTGCATGTATGATATCATAAGTACATGTATCATATCACGTGTGCATGTATAATATCATAAGTACATGTATCATATCACGAGTATATGTATCATATCAAAGTACATTTATCTCATGTTTGGGTCGATTTTAGTACTATAACAGGCTTGTATAAATACCCTATCATAGGCCTAAAAGCTACAGTGCCGCGATATGATGTATCGGTACTCTTCCGTTGGTATCGGCACTCTTCTGGTGGTATCGATACTCTTCCAGTTTCATCAGTAATTGTGTTGATGAGGAGTAAAACTTTCTGCAAATGTTGTTCTTATTTTTGCTTTGTGTAGTGAAATGTACAAATTGACTCAAACATGAGATAAAAAATTTATAGCATGCTTTGTAGACGATATGAAGTAATCAACTCGCACTGGATACCATATAGCAGAACAAGTTCGCTTCGCTCACTCGTTCTGCTATATGGCATCCAGTGCTCGTTGATATACTTCGTATCATCAACAAAGCATGCTATAAACTATAGTATCATATCATACAGTTTGTATAGCAAACCTGCAGCAGCAAAAGACACCACAGAGCCTGAAGCGCGTTGATTCTTGACTGATGTTACAGCTCCATGTTCTCTCCAGTCCCATTTCACAGGTATGTCTCCAACTTTTTGTTTGTGTGAAATACTTGTGTGTTCTAAGCTCCCAAGTTTTTTCCACATGATTACCTGCAATTTCAATTGTTTAAGTTAAAATTCATTAACTGGTATCACAGTTTTGATGTTTGACAGAACACAAGGGTATAAGCAACTACTTCTATGTTTCAATTGTTCACAGATGAATTGTATTGGTGTCTTTTTGTCCAGAACCACTTCCTAGTAGTCATTACCCTATTCCGCAATCCTAACTCTTTACTCTCCATGCGCTAACCTGTCACTGTCTAACCTATATAGAAGGGGGGTAAGGGGGGGTTCAGTACGCTGGTACAGATAATTATTTTTCTAGAGTACGCAGTGCGGAAAATAAAAATCTTTCAAAATTTTGGATCGTACGAAGTACGGAAAATAAGAGGGCTTCCAGTACACCAGTACGGTAAATAAAAAGCCCCAGAACGGGAAACCCCTTACCCACCCTCTATATACATATGGAAGTACTATTGTCCACATTGCACGCATTCTTCTGTAGAATTTTGACATAGGCTGTATTAGCCCAAATAAATTAAAGGGTCGTCAGCAAGTAATTATGAAGGAAGTAAAGTTCTGTTTAAAACCAATGTATACAGACTTGTGCAATGTTTGCAGGACACATCAACCCTGGGCCAAGCACAGCTAAACTACCTGTCACTGCAAGTTTCCTGTAGGCAGTATGTTTTATTATTGTACAGGTACATGATAAATTCAATGATGTTCAGTTCTAACCATGGACCTTCACTGGTTGACTGACTATGCTTTTATTTGTAAAAGTATTACTTCAAAGATGCATATTTCCATCAAAGTAACATTGTTTTGACAAAAATTGTCAGTATTTTGCTCAAAGTTGTGACAAGGTTTCAGGGATTAACATTAATGAATGAATGAATGAATGTTTTATTTCTCAAAACCCCTTTGGGGTACACGAGTACAAGTCAAATCGAAATATACAATGTTGTGTACAAAAGTTATGCACAATGGCAGTGTTAAGCTGACATATAAAAGTAAATTTCCAGGTTGTAGACATCAGAGCTCCATGCTGAACAGGGAGATACAGAGGTTATCTAAGGCACTCCATATAATAACTATCCAGCATGATCAGCTTCAATAGTTTGCTGAGTTTTAACAAGGCTTTTCTCTCCTTTGACCCAAATAATTTGGCCAACTTTTTCGTGTTGGGGTGTCCCAAATAGTACTTTTGAATGAGAGACTGGCGTGCTTCTTGGAAATATGTACAATTAAAAATATAATGAAATTCATCACCAAGTTCTTTGAGATGAGACTTGTTAAAGTGTGTGTGTAAAACACATACTTTTCTTTCTTTCTTTCTTTCTTTCTTTCTTTCTTTCTTTCTTTCTTTCTTTCTTTCTTTCTTTCTTTCTTTCTCTCTCTCTCTCTTTCTTTCTACCCTCCCTCCCTCCCTCCTTCCATTCTTTCTTTCTTTCTTTCTTTCTTTCTTTCTTTCTTTCTTTCTTTCTTTCTTTCTTTCTTTCTTTCTTTCTTTCTTTCTTTCTTTCTTTCTTTCTTTCTTTCTTTCTTCTTTGCCAGCAAATTTGTCCAACACTTTTCTCGGACACTATTACACATCTATATAGAAACTACGAACTTATTATGATTGTACCTCCACACAAGGAGTTTGACCGTTTTATACCTGTAGATGAATGAAGGTGTTTAAAATTATGCAAATTAGGGGCATTTGAAATTTTAAATCTTTAATATCTTCAAAAGTATAAGAGATAGAGATGTCATTCTAACTTCTACTAGGGGGTTATTGACCGGTGTGCATCTAATGAATTTAAAGCAAAAGTTGTAGCAATTAAAATTATCCTAATTATCCTAATTAGCAGCATTTGAAATTTTAAAACTAGAATATCTTCAAAACTATTGTAGATAGAGATGTTATTTCAACTTCTACTATGGGGTTGTTGACCATTGCACTTGTAATGAATCTAAAACAAAAGTTGCAACAATTTAAATTATGCTAATTAGCAGTATTCGAAATTTTCAATCTTGAATATCTTCAATACTATAATAGATAGAGATGTCATTCCAACTTCTACTAGGGGGGTGCTGACCATCAAAGAAATAGCATACGACCACAAGAAAGAGGTTCTTGTTCCCATCTGGTAATGGCACTTCAGTCCAGATGCATGGCTACACCTATATATTTCTGTTACTTTCCATAGTAATTTGCAATCTAGTATCTTTAAAACTAATAGAAGTGTAAAGTTTCTGGCAGTAACTCTGTGTGTATACAGTGGTCCCTGTCTTGAGAGACCACTGCTAGGGCAGGTCAAAATATGGTCTCTCAAAACAGGTGGTCTTTCATTAGAGGTATAATAACATGGAAAAGATAGCACAGTGTTCTGAGAGAGGGGTCTTAAAAAGATATGAGGCCTCTCATTGGAGGGGTCTCTCAAGACAGGTACCACTGTAGTTCAAACATTCATATAAATTCTATGGTAACTGTGTGTACAGTTCAAACATTCATATGAAAATTCTATCAGATGAGCTGCAAAAGTAACCAGATTCTCAAAGTGCTTTTTAAACTTCAACCGTGGATGAGAGAAGGTATAGTCCACGAACTTGCTTCACAATACAATCTGATAGGAATATACACATTTAATCTGCATGTACCAGAATTGTGTGCACTGGGATGTGCAGATCTGCCAACCCTCTAGGAATGCAAAGTGTAGTAATGGTGCTAAAAAGTGTAGTTTGAGGCTAAAAATACAAATTTGGAGTAGTCTCACTAAATTTATATGTATCCAAAAGAATAAGAAAAGTGTAGTTTCTACACTTTTTCACTTTTGACTTCAGCAAAAAGTGTAGTAACTACTCCAAAAGTGTAGATGTTGGCAGCCCTGGATGTGTATTCAGCTGAATGTGTAATTGCAGAGGAGGTCACAATTACCAAATATATATGGGCTTATAGCTGAATAAAGAATCCAATAATGCACAAAATTATTGCAGGTTAGAAAAGGGAATTCCTGGCTGTTAAAAGTAGCATTGAATAAACTGATTACTTTTGCAGCTGAATATATATTTCAGCTATACATCAAGACTTCCAATGAGAAATATGACATTTTTACACATACAATACAGTGATCTTAAAGTTTGTTAGTTGCAATTTACAACTTTCCTATCAACCCCCATGTGTCACCACAACGACAGTGGCCGTAGCAGGCTAAACCAATTTAATAACTGATTTTGTCCTTCAAAAAAAAAAAATTGTCTGGATGGCAGAGTGATACCAACAAAAATACTTTTCCATTTGTGAGGGGGAGAGGGAGAGAGTGAAAATAAATAGTTGATAACCATGCCCATCTTTGTATACCTCTACAATGTATACACTGTATTGATGAGCAAGCTGTCTTCTGTTGCCCTGACTAATTGTTTGTCATTGACCATAATGGCATCTATGCCTGTCATGCTTTACATTCAAAGGATTAATTTTAATATTGAAATGTGTGTGTACGATTACCCAGATTCAAGTTTGTTTGTTTGGTGTGTAAATGATATACCACTGTACTGTACAGGTAGCTTGGAAAGGGAGTGGCATATTAAATTGAATATCTTTACTTGGCACCATTTTCTATATTTTCAAAATTTTATCCTTTCATAATTCCTTTAGAATAATTTCCAAGATGAGTCCACAGAACAGTTCTAAAAGTTGGGAGTTGGAATGACAATTAACTCTACCTAAAATTATTATGAAGATATTTGAGATCTGATTAGTAGGGCAGTGCTCCCCTTATTTAAATAAATTAAAATGCCACAACTTTTGTTCATTGTTCATGGGATGTGCCTATATATCACAAATCTATAAAGTGAAATTGGACTGGCAGGTTTCTCCATACAACATAATTGTTTTGTTTTGCAGATATTCAAGATTTAAATTTTGTGTATTTGCCTAATTTGCATAAATAAAAAATCTACAACTTTGCTTCATGGTTCATTGGATGTGGGTATAGCACAAACCTATAAATACAAGTTTAATTGCCACTTCTATCTATAATAGTTTTGAAGATATGTTTGACATTTAAATTTTGTGTATGCACAATTAAAAGGTTTTAACATTGGTTCACAGTTTACTTGATGAATCTATAGTGTAAACCTATGTAGTTGGACTGGCAAATCTACTTATAATGGTTTTCAAGATGTTCTGCATTCATGGTTTTAAATTGCCCTAATTTTCGCACAATTTAAAATGCTGCTTTTTATCTGATGCCATGGCTGACACATTTTGATTGACAGCTGTCACAAACCTACATTATATACACAACTTGAAATTTTCTGTCTATCTACAATATTATACTTCTTAAGATATGAAACCTCATAATTTAATTGCTCTTAATTTGCATACTTTCCAAAATCCCTGATAATTTAAGGTAATTAAGGTACCAGAGTTCATCACGGATCCAGTAATACTGCATCTAATCTGTGATGAACTCTGGTACATTAATACCTTAGACTGTACCGATTTTCCAAGCTATCTTTTTACAGTGTCTGAGAAAAGTGCTGTACAGAAGAAATAAATAAATGAGTGAATGGACAGAAAGAAAGAATTAACTTCATGGAAAACAGATTGTCTGTGTTTGCAGACGTGGTCAGTGACCTTCCCACACCCTCTCCCACCCTCTCACCATGTCGATGGACTGGGCCCTAGCCCAAAGGACCTGCCCACGCTCTGTTAGCCACAAGCCAACAGAGCGTGGGCAGATCCCCTGGCAAATGGGCCCATGTTACTGGTAGCTCTGGGATTGCCCGAGTCCGGACACGCGCAGACGTGCTCAGATTTCGGACCACAGTCCGGACATGCGCAGACGTGCTCAGACCTCGGATCAGAGTCTGGACATGCATGTAGCTGTGGGCATGCCAAGCGCAAAGTTGCGACAGTGGGATAGAGCTTTTGTGTGTGTGTGTGTTAATAAAGGCCACCTGACTAGCTACTAAGCTAGTCAGGACCGCGGCAAAGAAGCGGAGTGCCACAGAATATTATTATGTAGCATGTGATGTAAGTTGCAACTGAATCGTATGCCCCAAAATGGCAGTTCCACATGACATTTTGTTTGCGTGCAACTTAAGTTAGTTTTGAACAGAAGACATCGATGAGATGAAAATAGCGGCTTGGATCGGGAATTACAATCAGGAAACCTTATGGTGGATAAAATGGAAAGGCGGTAGATTATTGTTCGAACGTTTTTGGTATTATGCACCCCTGTGAATTTCAAGATTTCAAATTCGAAGGAAGCCACAAATTACTGACAATTTTACGAGCGAGTAGTATTCATGTTTTCATCACTTCATTGCTTTTCATTTCGGTGCTGAACAACATTACAAGTATTTAATTTTTGTTGGTATTGTCCCGTTGCATTTTGAACCAACAAAGAGAACAATTTGTCATGAACAAATTGTGTTAAAACCACCATGATATTTTTACTGGTACCAAGATTTGACATGATAATGAATCTTTTAACTTACTTTGATACAATTGTTTGGTGACCGTTTCCAAAAAAAAATGTACCAAGTAAGTTAAAAAATTCATTAACATGATATTTTTGTTTTATAGAAGAAAGTATTTTTGTTTTTCCATGCATGTGTACGGTGACTTGTTTCTTCTACATATGGTAGTATTGTA
Source organism: Hermodice carunculata (assembly GCA_964020975.1). Taxonomy (NCBI): domain Eukaryota; kingdom Metazoa; phylum Annelida; class Polychaeta; order Eunicida; family Amphinomidae; genus Hermodice; species Hermodice carunculata. Next base: position 134,795,492 of record OZ026612.1, on the reverse strand, counting down.
CTGAATTTGAGTTCTACCAAGTGCCATATATGGCCTGACATTAAGCTGAATCCAGGGAAGGTTGGCCTTGAGGTACCATATATGGCATCTCAAGCCTAACCTTACCTGGATTCAGCTCAATGTCATATTTTAAAATGTCTATTATTTCCTTCTGGTACTGTACATTTGACCACATTTATTATCCACAACTATTATATAAATATAAAGCAAAGAAAAAAATTAAAAGCATATTTCGGAATTTTGTTGTAAAGTCGCGCTTTTCAATCATTTATCATTATTCAAATGTAAAAGTGAATACAATTGGGGAGGAGGGTGAAATCCTAAGAAGAAGGGTGGAAAAACAGAACTGACAACACTTTTGTTCTAACCTCTTCAGCATCTTCATTAAAAGAACATGAATGATCAACAATGTTTAAAATGAATGTTACCCTAGCTAGCTATAGTTCCATTTGAACAAAATGAGCAGGTAGTGATGACAGTTTTCCTACTTTTGTAGGAATTCTGACTGTTCGGACCTGTTTCCCACAAATTCGGTTAATTTGAAAGTTACTTAAGTTCAGGCAAACACTCTAATTTCAGACTTTTTTGTCGCTTGACAATTTCATCTCAGAGCATAGATTAATTTATGTTGTGATGTCTATCCCGAAACAAGTTGATTGTTTTACCTTTTTTGCATTTTCTATGGTTTAGTTTTGTTGTTGAGGGCTGGCCTCTTTTTGAGGGGTGGGTGGGTGGGTGGAGAGATATAATGGAAATACCATACTTTCTGCATAAGAAAGCTCGCGTTACAAGAGGAGGACCTCTGGTGAGAGGGACCTTAAAAGAGGGGGACCATTCTATATCCTCATGATGCCCCAAAAACAAATTCATCATTTTATTTTTTACATTTTGGTTAGTTTTTGGCTTGGGTGTTTGTTTTGTACATTGCTCATTTATTGCACAATTAAGATAAAAAAAACAAGTTCAATATTTTCAAATTTTTGCTATTTTGTTTGGTTGTTTTTTGGGGGGTGGGTGGGTGTTTTTTGTTTTTGTTTTTATGTTGTCTGCCTTGTATACTCTGGAGAGCCCCTCGATTAGTCGACTTGTGAACTATTGGGCTATCCAGTGTGAAATAAATATGTTTAAACTAATACTGCAAAACCAATTCATCATTTCCATATTTTTTGCTCGATTAATTCATGGACGTATTATCGTTGTAGGTCCGTGATTAATTGTATTGACTTCTGTTTTGATTTTTCATATACATTGCTCAGTTATTTCATGATGCAAACAGCACAAGTTCTTTTTTTTTTTTTTTTCTACTTGTACATTGCTCATTGTTACACCCCCAAAACAAGTTGATTATTTCAATTGAACACAAAAAAAAGTAAAAAAAAGTCTTTTGATATTAGAATGCATTCACAAGGGGTTTACCAATGCAGCTTTGTTTGCAACAACTGTTGATAATGAATTATTACACCAATGTGGCTTGGGCAACTTTAATGAGTTGTTTGTCACAACTGTCAATAATGGATTATCACCTATGTGGCATGAGCAACTCACAAGGATGTTTGAGGCCCCTGGCAGTTTGATTATGGCAAGCTTGTTTGAACAATACATATGGTAAACATGAAAGTGCTGACGTATTGTGCTAAGAAAGTTTTATCTTTTCTTTTTTTTTTTTCTCTCATAAAAATTTGGAACTAATTTCCCCAGTTCTCATTTTCAATTGATTTTTATGAAAAAAGTGCAAGTGAAGACACAAAAACTTTTATCTTTTGGACAAGAATATTGACCTTTTGTTCAGTTATTTTTTTCTGTGGTGTATTGACAGGCAGTCTCATAATGAGTTTTCACTGAACTTTTTACATGTTTGCTAGGATTAGTGGACAATTCATGCTTTAGGGCACTGTCAGAAAATTATTGGTTTCTCTTGTCCAGCAACACAACAGAAAAATATGGGTAGGTAAATCGAAATAAAATAAAAAATTGAGGTAAAACAAGAGGGCTGTGTGAACAGCCCATGCACAGCTGATCTTTATAGAAGAACACTTACATGTACAACATCAAAGTTCAAGTAGTTCTCAAGTTATAATGAAGAGTAAAATTCATATATGTTGCACTGTGACCCCAGAAAAGAGGTCAAAGTCATTCATGTACTGTCTGAGCATGACCTTCATACAAAAACATTAACATGTGCAGCATCACAGTACTAACTCAAAACAGATCTCAAGTTATCAAGTAAACATTTGTGTCAGTTGTCCTGTGAATTAGCACTAGAATGCCCATTGACTTACATAGTAATCAATAGGAAAGCTGCATTGATCGATAATTACCCGAATGGAAAATACTTAAAAATCAGGAATCTAAAGCAATGCCACCTAGTAAACACTTTGTTTGACCCTTCCACAAGAACATATCCATCACATTTCACTTTTATCTGAGTGACGGTTCCGAAAATAACAAAACCATATAAAAATTTCATTTAAAAAAAAAAAAAAAATAGAAAAAATTGCAGTGCCACCTGGTGAACAAATTGGGAACTATGCGTCGCTGGGAGTGTCTATGAATGATATCAAAACAACTGGGTGAGCAGTTTCAGAGGTGAAGAGTTTTTAAGGTTTGCCCCCCCCCAAAAAAAAACAAATTCATAAAAATTCCAAAAATCAATAGAGCGTGACCATTTGAACAAACTTGGTAGAGATCCACCCAAGGCACATCCCCACCAAGTTTGACGTAAATCTGGCCAAAAGTATTTTAGTTATAACCATTACAAGAAATTCCCATGTTAAAACTTTCCTATTAAAACTTTTGTTAAGATTTTTGAAAAAAAAGTTTGAAGTTAATCTGGATGATGGTTTTGGAGAAGAAGTCGAAAATGTGAATTAGCATTAGAATGCTCATTGACTTCCATAGTAATCGATAGGAAAGCTGCATTGACCGATAAGTACCCGAATTGAAAAAGTCGTTAAAAATCAGGAATCTGCAGCATTCCCACATAGTGAAAAATTTTGTTTGACCCTTCTACAAGGAACGTATCCACCATGTTTCAGCTTAATCTGAGTAACGGTTCTGGAGAAGAAGTCGAAAATAGCCAGAACACGCAAAAATTCATAAAAAAAATAGTAAAAAATTGCAGCGCCACCTGGTCAACAAATTAAGAACACGGAGTCCCTAGGTGTCTTTCCATGTGATATCAGAGCGATTGAGTGAGCGCTTTCAGAGAAAAAGATTTTTTAAGATTTGTCCAAAAAAAAGAACAAAAAAATTCATTAAAAATCCAAAAATCACTGGAGCATGACCATTTGAACAAACCTGGTAGACACCCACCCAAGGTACATCCCCACCAAGTTTGAAGTTAATCTGGATGACGGTTTTGGCGAAAAAGTCGAAAATGTGAATTAGCATTAGAATGCCCATTGACTTCCATAGTAATCACTAGGAAAGCTGCATTGACCGATAAGTACCCGAATTGAAAAAATCGTTAAAAATCAGGAATCTGCAGCATTCCCACATAGCGAACAATTTTGTTTGACCCTTCTACAAGGAACATATCCACCAAGTTTCAGCTTAATCTGAGGGACAGTTCTGGAGAAGAAGTCAAAAATAGCTAAAACACACAAAAATTCATAAAAAAATAGAAAAAATTGCAGCGCCACCTGGTGAACAAATTAAGAACTAGGTGTCCCAGGGAGTGTTTCTGTGTGATATCAAAGTAATTGGGTGAGCGATTTCAGAGAAGAAGATTTTTTAAGATTTGCCCAAAAAAGAACAAAAAAATTCATTAAAAATCCAAAATCAATGGACCGTGACCATTTGAACAAACTTGGTAGACACCTACCCAAGGCACATCCCAACTAAGTTTGAAGTGGATCTGGCTGACGGTTTCGGAGAAGAAGTCGAAAATGTAAATTGTTGACGGACGACGGACGGAGGACCATAAGATAAGCTCAGCTGACTGACAAGTCAGCTGAGCTAAAAAATCGGGAGGAGTCCTGATGTACCAAATCAAGATGGTGCGTATATGTTCAATTCTTGGAGACTACATCCAATACTTCACTTCTATCTTTTTTAATAAGAATAGTGAATCGCCAAAGTTTATTTATTATCAGTTTCATTAAGAAAAAACACAAAGCCAATGATGCTATACACTAAACCATTTATTGTAGAGGCTATTTTTTTTTAACTGTTTCAATTTTACAGGGTCAGTAGAAAATAAAAAAAACTCTTTTTATTTTACGGCCAGGAGTAATTTTAAGGTCGGTCAGGACATGAGAAACAGATAATTTATTAGCCTTGCCCTTACCAAGTTTGTGTTCCTCTAATTTTACATAGACACCAAAATTTCAGTAATTTCTTTAAAAAAAAAAATTGAACTTATTTTGCTTCTACAAGTCGACTCTTGTCACTGAAGTTTTACTAGACTTGAGAATAACAGACGGCCGCTTTGCCTGCATTACATATAGAAATTCCCTAATTGCTTCATTAGTGGTCCTTCCGTGAGTGTTCGCAGAGAAATACCAATGTTTCATTAAAAAATAAATTTTGAAATACTATTTAAAATTGGCAACACATATTTTGAATAGTATGATTTATAGGTGAACGTCTAGATTTGCAACTTTTTTAGAAACTGAATACCAAAATGTTATATATTAATTACCTATTTGGAAATGAACAAAGCATAATACAATGGTCCCTGTCTTGAGAGACCGCCCCTAGGGTAGGTCAAATGTGGTCTCTCAAAACAGGTGGTCTTTCATTAGAGGTATAACATGGAAAAGATAGCACAGTCTTCTCAGAGAGTGTTCTTAAAAATGTATGTGGTCTCTCATTGGAGGGGTCTCTCATGACAGGTACCACTGTAGATTAGAATGGGGGGACCAATTAAATAAGAATGTTTTCAAACTTGATATACCATATTTGAAATATAGACATTGTTGACCTCATTAGTAACAATAAATCCAATCTGGAGTTTGATAGAGCTCTTTTCTATATTGAGTGCATTAACTGCCATTGAACTCAAAGTAAAAGTGTGAAAGTAAAGTAAAAGTCTAACATTTTGAATGAACGTAGATCTGCAAACCCTCATGTATACACAATCAGATAAATATTGGCAGGAGGAAAGAAGCAGAAAAAAGTGTTATAACAGTTTTAATGCTTGGTTTTGCTATCAACACAGGACTTTCAAAGTGAGCTTTATTCATACATGAGCGAGAAATGCATACTCATTTCAGAATCCCATGTATTTTTAACAGTATATATTTGTTATTTTCATTAAAATAAATCAATCCTGGTAGGCAAAAGAAATACCCATGCGAAGCTACCTGAGGATCGATCAGGTGTCGAACAAAACTGCACAAAAAGAGCTTAATATTTCAGTCTGCCTGAAGTAAGCTGGTCGTTATATACACCTAAGCACCCATATACGTTAGACATAGGTTTTTAATCGTAAAATAGATCTTTTCTAACGTCTGTACCCCTGCATCGGACCCGGTACTTCTGCATCGGATTTTGGTACCCCTGCATTAGACTTGCTCAAGTATCACTGGACTGTCTTGCGTGTTTTATTTAAAATCAAATTCATTGCAAAATGAAATTCTAAGTACACACACGTCCTAGCCTTATTCTGTTACAATACAGGTAGGCCCTTAAAGTTAAACCTAGTTAATTGGCGTGGATCGTGTTTATAACCAGATAACATTGACAGGTGATAAGTTCCGGGCGGTCTGCACTGTGTTTCTTATCACACAGACAAGCAAGTGGTCATAAGGCACCCTTCATAAGAAGCTGTTAATTGAGCTACTGTGTAATTGAGGGATTATTTCCGATTAATTGCAGTGCACCGCATCAGGCGGAGGGTGTCCTGGTGTCGGCAGCCGGAGGGAGACGGTCAGCTTTGTCTCGCTTGAGTGGCCAGTGACTAGCCATGCACTCATCGAAGACCACTTTGCCTTCAGCCTTATCGCGATGATAAATTAATGGGATAAGAACTGACTAGGACTTAATAGCTGCTACTGTTGGAACCGGGCACAGCGACAGTGTCGACCAGTTACAAAAAAAAAAAAATAAATAAATAAAATAACAGTAGGACCTACTTAATAACACCATGTAGTTGACATAATGTTATACAGTTAACTTTGTGGAGGGGAAATGTATCGCACTTCTGGGTGGGACCGCGGGATGGGAAAATAGGGACATGCACCAGGGACTTGTGCAAGTCTACCCCTGCATCGGATTTGCACATGCTCTTACAGTCTGTTCAGCCAGAGAAGAGCTCAGAGGGGCTGTCTCATTAAATCTTGTCTCCACAGGATAGCACCAGAGCACCAATCACCAGCTTGGCTGCACTACCTATCAAGCTAATAATAGCCTAATCAGCGTTTACAACACATTGCCACATGGCCAGTTCTGTGCTGTGGGCATGCATGTAGCTTCTGCTGCACTAAAATATATTTTATAAAATTTTACTTATGAAATAAAAAACTTCTTAACTTTTTATTTTCTTTTGCCATCTTTGAGATGGTCCCTTCTAGACTCTAGATACCTCGGCCAACAGCATGTGTCACTGAAGGCCAGATAAGGATGTATGTTTCCCTTGGAGAGAGGATGCCAATTGGTATCCTGTTAACTTCTGATCATTATAAACAACACAAATGGCATCGTAATTCCCTGATAATCTCCTATAATGTTTTTTCTTCAATTAAACACTTAATTGAGTGCATCTGAATTTCCTTGGAAACTCCCAGGGAGGGTCACTTCTTCTGTAAACCAGCATATTCTGCAAATGGGCCTGTACACGGGATATGGTTCTGAATATACAAGGGAGGCACCCCCAAGCTCCATGTCAGAAACTGACCCTGTGACAGTTACGTTTCTTGCAGATTTTGCAAATAAAGACAACATTATGCTGGTCATTATCTTGTCCTGAGTAGTTTAAGATAACTGTATGCACATCCATGCACTTGTGCTGGTCAAATTGTAGAAATGTCTGCAGGAAAAAGTGGAAAGCCAATTTCAAGTCAGGCCAGTGAAATAATTCTTAAGGCCTCCAACTATTTTCATGAAGAAGGAGACACAGGATCACTCAAAGTGCCTTTGAAGAGATGGCTAAAAAGATCTGCTTAGTGCTTAGGAGTAAGTGAAACCTCCATCAAAAGAATAAGAAAGGATGCTCAAGCAGGAAAGCCACCGGTGACACCCCGTAAGTCCAGACCAAGGAAAAAAGTAAAAACAAACTTGGATGAGTTTGATTTGGCAGTCATTAGGCGGCTTGTACATTCATTTTATCAACGTGGTGTTATTCCTACTCTGGATAAACTTTTGCCTGAAGTGCGGGAAAACACAAATTTTACTGGTGGAAGGACTTCACTCCACATTATTATTAAGAAGTTGGGATTAAAATTTGCCAAGGCTGATGGATGAAAACATCTCCTAGAACGGTCAGGACATTGTAGCCCTCAGACATTCATATTTACGGACTTTGAGAGAGAATGACAAATCTGACAATCCAGGCCTGTGATATACCAAGATGAAACTTGGTTGAATGCACACCACAGTGTTGGTAAATGCTGGCAGCTCGAAGACAAAGAGGAAATGGTTCTCGTGAACTTGGACTTAAAGTTCCAGCTGGACAAGGAAGTCGGCTCATCATAACCCATGCAGGTTCAAGTGAAGGTTTTGTACAAATGCGCTCTTGACTTTTGCTGCAAAGTCAAAAAGTGGTGATTATCACGATGAACTGAATGGAGACAATTTCAAGAAATGGTTTACAACTCAGCTTTTACCCAACATGCCTGAAAATTCCATTCTCGTGATTGATAATGCACCATATCACGTACAGCATGCAAACAGAAAAAGCTCCATCTACGGCTACAAGGAAAGGGGACATGACGGAGTGGCTGAGAAATAAAAATATTCCTTTTGCCAAGATATGTTGAAGGCAAAACTTTATGAATTTATAAAGCGTCATAAACCAAGGGAGAAAAAGTATGAAATTGATAGAATTGCGCGGGAACATGGACACACAGTTGTGCATTTACCACCATACCACTGCGATCTCAATCCAATTGAGCTCATCTGGGCAAATATAAAGAACTATGTGGCCAGACACAACACTACATGGAAAATGGCAGCTGTCTCACAAGTAACAGTGAAAAATTGGCAGGATGCAGTAGCACACTGCAAAAAACTTGAGGAGGAGTACTGGAAAACAGACGGAATAATGGAAGAGAGAGTTGGAGAATTAATCATAAGTTTAGGAAGCAGTGATACTGACAGTGACAGTGGCAGTGATGGTGACATGGAGGTAGACGAATCATCATCCGATTCAGAGGAAGAGATGACCAGTCCTACTACAACTGATGATGCCACAAGTCTTGGGTGTACTCCATTATAATGTGACTATAACATGTAAACAACCAAGTAACTGCACATCTCACAGGGAGTCTACACATTTTTTGATACAATAAGCAAACTATCATACTCATTCTGGGGATATTATTATACATAGCCAACTTCATTATAAAGCAAGGGATGCTACTCATCTGGATATATCATCTTCTTCCATTATAATTTAAAGCAAAGATACTACACATGTTGGATTATAGGCCTAGCTCAAAGACACATCGTAAGTTATTCTTTTCAATTACACATTCACAGTCACCATGCTACAATTCTGCATGTGCATGTGTAGCTGGATTTTGGCCACATGGCTAGTGCTCCAAATAGTGCAGCGCGCATCTAGTTGGCTGGTCAGTGTACCTCCTGATGGGCTGGCATGAATATGCAGCCCAGCCTCTCTGAGCTCTTCTCTCTCTGAACAGACTGTAGTGGTCCAGAATGGACAGGACTGCGCATGTCCGGATTGGTAGGCCGAACTGGGACCCTGCTGCGATCCCCCTGGGCCTGGGGCTAGACTGGGCCCATGCTCTCACCTTCATCCCCTGAAAATGCATGATGCGAAGAGAAGTGTCCCTTACCCGTGCAGTGCACACTTCTATAAGTCTAGATTTCTCTGCATTTGAGGGCGAAACTGTGCTTTTACTTATGTTTTTTTTTTAGCACTTTTACCTGATCGCCGAGATGGTTCATGCCCAGTTTGAAATTCGTCTGCTTGGCGTTGTGTTCCTTGATGTAATCAACATGTTTTTCCCAAATCGCTCTTCGAATCTTTTCTTCCAGCTTACTACCGTACTTCTTTCCATATTGTTTTTTCCACAGTCTCCAGGCTTTGTCTGTATTGGCTAATGCAGATTCTGTCAACAGATTTAGTAAAATTTATGACAGTCACAAACGCCAAAGCGTAGCCTTGTTTCCCCGTCGCCATTTTGTCCCAAGTGGATCCTGTGATATGAATCATATGACTTCTTATAAGTTTGTTTTGCTAAAGCGAGTCCATTATAACCCAAGGGGTGAATGAGTCTCGTACGATTTAATTTCTTTTAACATTTAGAGAGAGACTGATCATGAATAGCACAGACCACAGAATTAAGACAAAAGTTTGATTTGCTTGTCAGCGAATCTGTCGTGTGCCAAAAAAAAAATAAATTGCCAGTTCAAGCGTTCATGATTCACTGAGTCACACTTAAAGTCAGAATTATATATATACATATAGATATGTATATATATATATGTATGTATATATATATATATATATATATATATTTATTTATATATATAATATATATATATATATATATATTATATATATATATATATATATATATATATATATATATACATATACATACATACACATACACCCATATAAAGAAAAAAAAAGAGCCCTGTCGAACACCGGTGGTCATCGGCAATTAAGTTATTTGATTTTGTTCCATCAAGTTCAACAAATTGTATCCTGTTTGTTAGAGAACTTTAAAGCCAGCTCATTCTGTACTTTGTCTTCCATAGTATTCTAACTTTTTAGAAGGCCATTATGGTCGATGGTGTCAAATGCCTTTGACAAATCTAAAACAAAATGTTAGAGGTATTTTTTTCTAAAGCCATATTGTTGACTGCGGAATAATCTGTTTTCTGTAAAACAGATTATGATGCATTGGATGTGGCTATGTCACAGTCATACATTGAAGTTGGTTGAGATCTCTATTTATAATAGTTTTGGAGATATTCATTTTTAAATGTTTCAAGTGCTCCCAATCAGCATAACTTAAAATGCTACGCTTTTTGTTCACTGTCCATTAGATTGGCAGCTGTCACAAGCCTCTCTGTACCACTTTAAATTGTGTATCTATCTGTAATAGGGTGGTAGATATGTAGATTTTAATTTTATATTGCCCCTAATTTGCATAATTTTGAAAATCATGACTGTTCCAAACAATATGCCCAACTTCATAACTAGGTCATTCACCATGCTAAGTTGAGCTATTGATGATTCAATTTTTTAAAACTTATTTGCATAAATTAAAATGCTACAACTTTATAAAGCTATAATGCAGCAACTTTATAAAGCTGTGATTCATGGCTCATTGGATGTAGGTTTGTCACAAACCGATAAATGGGTCCTCTATCTATAATAAGTTTGAAGCCATTCAGGATTCAAAATTTGTGTATTTGCCTAATTTGCATAAATTAAAATAATCCAACTTTGGTTCGTGGTTCACTGTATTTGTTTGTAGCACAATCTATGAATTGAAGATGGAATAGCACCTCTATCTATGATAGTTTTGAAGCTATTCAACAATTAAATATTGTGTATTTGCCTATTTGCATAAATTAAAATGCTACAACTTTGGTTCTTGTTTCATTATATTTGTCTGCAGAACAAGCTATGAATCGAAGTTGCATTGACACCTATATCTATAATAGTTTTGAAGATATTGGAGATTTAAATTTGGTGTATTAACCTAAGTTGCATACATGTGAAGTAAAATGCTAGAACTTCGGTTTATGGTTCATTCATTGTGGGTATGTCGCAATCCTATAAATTGAACTTAGATTGCCACCTCTATCTATAGTAGCTTTTAAAACTATTCAGATTCAAATTTTGGTGTATGTGTGTGTGTGTGTGTGTGTGTGTGTGAGAGAGAGAGAGAGAGAGAGAGAGAGAGAGAGAGAGAGATGTCACATGCATCTTATGCAGACACACACATGTATTGATCTAGCGGCACGTAAAAGAGTGAAGTGCATATCATTGATACATACTTTGATCCTGCGATGTTTTCATTGTGTCTGTTTGAGTATGAATAATGTAAAGGGTACACTGTTTTTTCCATTCATAAAAATTGCTTTGGTTGGTGACCTGATGCCAGGGTACATTTTATCTATATCGAACAATCAGTTAAGAGAACGACTTTTTCGTTGCAGGAAGTATGATGTAAACATGGTGGGCCTATACACAACACAAAATCTTTTGCAAAATCTTGTATGGAGGTGAGGCATGATTTTGAACCGAATTAGATAAAGTTCATGACAAATGGCCTAAAAACATGTCACGGTCTAAATATACTCATGAAAATATTTTCGGGAATGCCATATACAAGTGCCTATAATTCCTTATTGGAATGAATTGTGGGCAAGATAGGTTCCTAGATATGTTACCTGATCAGTTTTTTTTTTTGGTTTGAATGTCATGCATTATTGGCTCCCTTTTGGTGTGCCATGAGCACTGTTTCAATGACCAGGGTGTGGTGTCAAAATTTGTCAGAAAAGTGTGCCACTGCATGGCCAGTGTAAGCACAGACGAACATGAAAACCACACGTAACCGTTTAGAAGATGGTAGAAAATGGTAAATTATGGAACTTTACGATCGTGCTGGCTGGTCCCAAGCAAAGGAAGCTCGAGAGTTCAATATTTCAGGTCTTGTGGTTTCTAGAATAATGTCTAAATACGTGTTGGTGACCTATCCAGTGGTGATTGCCTGCTTTGCAGGCACAACAAACTGATCTGCAGACGTTCACCCATCCCCCAAGTTATCATGTGCATGATGTACAGGACACCGTTATGCATGACTGTGATATGCTGCCTGTGATGCATCGACTGACAAATTTTCTTCACTCACTTCACTTGCGTTAGTTCTTTGATTATTGGGTGCGACCACTATTCAACAGTAGTCAATGTTGAGTATATGAATAAAATGAATGTCATCCATATTTCACTTCATTTTTTACATATCTTCCCAAAGCAGGATCCATCTTATATAGTATTCCCTAAAATATTTCCATGAGTATATAATTATGTTTTCCAAACATGACAAATTGACTATCATATCAGAACAAGAGGACTGTGACAGTCCTGTATTTAGCTGACCTGACATGCACGGACTGAAGTGGTCCTGTGAACTCCAGAACATCATTTATCATCCCTGTTGATGACATGCATATAATTTATCCCTTCCCCATTTTTTCCAATTTTTGATAATTCGTCAAAAATCATAGAATGACAGCACCACCAGGAAGTGAAGTGAACAAATTTGGTGGGGTGGGACTCTTGAGTATGGTATGGCTTCTGTACTCACATCGCGAGACAAGCTTAAACGATGTTATCGCGATAGCCTACCTCCCCATATCTTGGTGCGTTTTGCAAAAAAAAACAAAAAAACAAAAAAAACAAAAAAAACAAAAAAAAAAACCTATGAAAAATGATTTGCTGCATAGCAAATCAGTGTGTGTGTTCAAAGCATATTGGTATGGCAATGTACAGCTATTCCAGAACAAAGGAGTACAAGTTGGAATGGCATTTTCTAATGGTGCTATTTAGCATAATTTGAATTGCTATAACTTTTATTTTTAATTCATTAGGTGCGCAATGGTCAACAACCCCCTAGTAGAAGTTAGAATGACATCTCTATCTATTATAGTGTTGAAGATATTTAAGTTTTAAAATTTCAAATGCTACTAATTAGCATATTTAAATCGCTACAACTTTTATTTTAGATTCATTACATGCGCAATGGTCAACAACCCCCTAGTAGAAGTTGATATGACATCTCCATCTATAATAGTTTTGAAAATATTTAAGTTTTAAAATTTCAAATGCTACTAATTAGCATGATCTAAATCGCTACAACTTTTATTTTAGATTCATTAGATGCGCAATGGTCAATAATCCCCTAGTAGAAGTTAGAATGACATCTCTATCTGTTATACTTTTGAAGATATTCAAGATTTAAAAGTAATGCAAGAGGGCTCTGCATAATGTTCAAAAATGATTTAAGTCGTACCATTCATCAGAGTAGCCGTGACGATGAAGGGAGATATGTAATAGTGGATATCACTGTCAATGATTTGAGACTAACTTTGACGGGACTGTATGCACCAAATGATGACTCACCAGAATTCTTTGAGAAAGTCAGTAATATGGTTGAAAACATGCCTGATGATTACCGTATTATAGGAGGGGACTTTAATTATGTACAAAATTTAGATCTAGACAAGGCTGGCGGCAGATATGCATCACACAAAAAATTGGTCTCCACCATAAAAGCATGTGTGGATGAAACTGATTTATTAGATATGTGGAGAGAGCTCCATCCAGATGACAAAATGTTTACATGGAGGACCAGACACCCCACTCTGACTCAATTTGGGTGAGATTACTTTTTAGTCTCCAGAGGGCCCTGTGGCTTCATAAACAAGCCTAACATTATTCCAGGTTTCTGTACCGATCATTCAGCGGTAGTTTTAACTTTGAAGTCAACACAAAATAAACGGGAACCAGGGTTCTGGAAATTAAACATCTCTTATCTATCAAACAAAGAATATGTAGAAACAATAAAAAATGCAATAACTAGATTAACAGAAGACCACAGAAATACAGGTATTAACCATAGACTACTATGGGAGGTTGTAAAAGTTGATTCGAGGAGAGACAATTCAATATGCCTCAAAAAGAAAGAAACTATTTCAAAATCAGTTCGAATCAATACAGGAAGAGATAAAAGGATTGGAACTGCAACTAAGTGACCCTAATTTAAATAAACAAGAAATTGCTAAAAAAAATCTACTTGAAAATTCGATTGAAGAGAAAACTAGAGGAGCCATGGTCAGAAGTGGAGGACGCTGGTATGAACAAGATGAAAAACCTACCAAACATTTTTTTTTAATTTAGAAAAAGGAATTATAATAGGAAAGTAATAAATAAGATAATAACAGAATAGAATCAATCAATAACTAACCAAGCAGATATCTTAAAAGAAGAAGCCAAATTCTACCTCCCCCCCCCCCGCCCCATGCACACTTCAGAATTAAATGCAGTAAATAATGAGGATTTAGAGATATTCTTCCCAGAGGAAGCCACAAAATTGTCAGAAACGCAACAGACGATACGTAAAGGGCCATTAATAGAAACAGAAATTATAGATACTCTAAAGTCAATGTCAAATAATAAATCTCCAGGATCAGACGGACTCCCTACAGAGTTCTACAAAGTCTTCTGGGTTAATATCAGAGAACTTTTTATTAATGCAGTAGCAGCAGGTTATGAAGTAGGCGAACTTTCAATTTTATAGCGTCATGGCATTCTAACTCTGTTACCTAAACAAAAATAAAAAAGACATTTTAAATTTAAAAAATGGCGGCCAATCTCTCTTCTCCAAAAAGATTACAAAATAATTGCAAAGTCCCTTGCTACAAGAATGTAGCGTGTCCTACAAGATTTAATATATAGTGATCAGAGTGGACTCCTGAAAAATAGGTTCATTGGAGAAAATATTAGAAAGATTTTAGATTTAATAGATATACGAAGAGCGCATCCCAGTACTAATAGCTGAACTGGATTTTGAAAAAAGCCCTTGATCGTCTCGAGTGGCACCATATTGATAGATGTTTGCAGTATTTCAACCTTGGTACATCTTTTCAAAAATGGATAAAAATTCTCCGTGCAAATATTTCTAGCTCTGTTATAAATAATGGTTTTACATGAGAAAAGTTCAACATTTCAAGAGGAGTCCGACAAGGATGTCCCATCTTCCCGTATCTCTATCCTATGTGTAGAGCCATTGGCAAATAAAATAAGGTTAGATAATAAAGTAAAAGGTGTAAAAATTAATTCTGAGGTGTACAAGCTAAGCCAATATGCTGATGAAACATTATTTCTACAATATGATGATAATTCATTAAGGGAAACTTTCAAAATTTTTGCAAAATTCCAAAAAATATCGGGACTAAAATTGAATTTTGGAGAAAATCATATTTTGAAAATTGGACCAAATAAAGTATCTACGGATGTCTTGTCCCCGGAATTACGGTTACAATGGACAAAAGGACCAATTACAATTTTGCACGGGAGTCCAAATTACGCCTAATCTAGATACATTACAACAATTGAATTTTGAGCCGAGAGTTAGAAAATTCAAACAAATATTAAATATTTGGCAAGGTAGAGACTTAAATCTTAATTGAAAAATTCAAATTGTGAAAATCTTGGCTATCCCACAGTTTACTTATTTGGCGTCTGTAATTCCGGGGCCAGGAGGGAAGTTAACAAAAGAGCTAGATTCCAGTATGTATAAAATTCATATGGGATGGCAAACCCGACAAAATTAAGCTCAAGGTCCTGATCAACACAACAGAAAATGGAGGTAAAAGTACCACATCTAAGGTCACATTTCGACTCTATGAAAGGGTCTTGGGTCAAACGGTTATGTTCATTGAGAAGTGCTTCATTGAAATGCCTTGCACTGTATCTGATTGGCTCATCTAATGAGATGTGGAAATACAATTTTGACACAGATAGCATACTGCTTCAAAAATGAAGAGCAACTTCTGGACCCAGATAGCAAAATACAGGAGCCAGGTAGCATATATAAAATCACCACAAGATTATAAAATAAGGAACCAATACCTGTGGCACAATGATCATATCAGAGTCAATAAGAAACCGATATATCTTAATACGTGGAAAAATGCTGGTATAAGCAAAACAGATGACTTATTAAAAGAGGATGGGTCTGTTCTTTCATATATGTAGTTTAAAGAGAAATGGAATACGGGAGTCAATTTTGTGACATACTATGGTGTTCTGCAGTCCATCCCAAAAAATGGATAACTCTTTGCAAAGGACCTCAGAGGAGAGGAAAGAAGTGCAAAACTCCTTTAATTCAACAAAATTTTGAAACAGCTAGGGCTACAAAACTTCATACGATTTAATGATTGTAAATATTACATTATTACCAATTTCTCCGGGGGAAAATTGAATTACAAATAAAAATTCCACAAGTGAAACTTAATGAGATATTCAGTCTAATCTATTGCACCACTATTTCAACTAAACTTAGAGCCTTTTTGTATCGTTTCCTACATACATGCTAATGAACAAACACGTCCTTGTTTAAAATAGGGATTGTGGAATCTGATCAATGTACATTCTGTGGAGCTAAAAAGGGTCATTCATTCATGTATTTTGGGAATGCCCAATCACTCAGAGATTTATTGGTCAACTAAAACATGGTTATTGCAATTTACTGGAATTACTCAATTTACATGTGAGGAAATTTTTATTAGGAATTTATATTGAATCGTTAAGTTATGTAAATATGATTTTTGGTGTTGCAAAACAGTATATTTGGCGTTGTAGAATAGAAAAAAGACACCCTGTGTTGAAAGGCTATCTTTACCTTCTTAGTCAGTGCATTGAAACAGAATATTACATTGCCGAAAAGAATAAGAAACTAGATAAACATGAAAAAAAGTGGACCCCCCCCCGTTGTTTCATAATGAGTTAACTATTCAGCAGGGGCATGTAAATCTGCAGCCTTGTGGTATGTTAAACATGTGACGTACTTGACACTGTATTCAATATGAACTATGATACATCGATATAAACTTGTAATATGTGGGTACCTGACTCTGTATATAATGTGAAATATGGAACACAAATGTAAGCCTGTGATATGTTGGTACTTGATTCTGTAATTAGTATGAACTGGAATACACCAATGTAAGCCTGTATAAGGTGTTGGTATCTGACTCTTTGTTTGACATTGACTGTGACACACCAATGTAAGCCTGTAATTTGCTGGTGCTTGAATGAATGACTTTATTACTGCACCATAAATACAATAAATAGTAATCTGTAACTCAATACACTATACCACAACAGTACAATACAACACAGTACATTACAACAATCCCTAATACGCATGCCTTAGGGGCAGCTCCCCCCCCCAAAAAAAAAAGGAAAAAAACAAAAACAAAAACAAAAAAAAAACCAAAACAAAACAAAAAAACAAAAAACAAAAAACAAAAAAACAAAAACAAAAAACAAAAAACAAAAACCCAATGAACCCCCCCCCCCTCAAAGTATTGTAGGTTTTAAATGACTTTAGAGTACTATAATGTACCCCTGATTTTCACTGTTTCCGAGATAAATTTTGTAAATTGCCATATAATTTCAATTTCGTCACATTTCATAAGTTTCATGAATTCGTTTTCGGGCGATAAATGGTCAAAATCTACGATAAATTTACTCAGAGTATCAAATAATCTATTTCTGGCTTCTCTAAACTTTTGGCAATTTACAAGGTAATGAATTTCATCTTCGACTTCCAAACACGAATCACAAATTCTCTCATCAATGGGAACTTTAACTGGCCTTCTATGTCTACCTTTTTCAATGTTCAAATTATGTGCGCTTATTCGTAATCTGGTCAAGTTTTCCCTTTCGTTCAAATTCTTTAATACAATTAGGTACTTTTCTAGTTTGAAATCGGATTTAAATTTCGAATAGGTTCTCAACTTTTTATCTGGATAGGCTTGTTTAAGGAAGTCATTCTGCCATTGAAATACAAATTTCTCTTTTAATAATTGTGAAAATTCCCCGTATTCATCACCGTCATTGTTCCAAATATCATTCCAGCTGCGACACTGTAGTTTTGATATTGTTCAACCAGGTCGAGTTATTCGATGCCAGCAATTCAACATTTCATTTGTAAGCATCGTGTAAAATTTCACGTGAATCAGAATTTCTTATGCGGTGCCAGTTCTTACAAACACTTTTCATAATTTTTAACGAATATGGATATGCTCCCAGCTCACTCAGTACAGCAATATTACAGACTTTTGAATTCACTCCCAGAGTGTACTTAAGAAAACTCAGATGTAACTTTTCAAACTCCGTCCTAAAATATCCACTAATATCGTCACTACAAATACATTTTAGTGGGGAAATTGTACAGACTGAACATTTAAAATTAACAAAGATACACCAATGTTAGCTTGCAATAGGTTGGTACTTGTCTCTAATATGAATTAAGATACACCTGTATAAACTTGCAATATGTTGGCTCAATAAAACATATATCAAAACAAAAAACAAAACAAACAAAAAAATATGTCCTCATGCTAGAAGGCAGTAATTGATATGCGGTAGTATCAGTGAATTATATATTGTTAACAAAGTTTGTTTTGGAAGGTAGTTTTTAATTTTACCCATAATTCCTACTGTTTGAGAAGCTTTAGATGAGACTGTCTGTAAATGTTTATTCCAATTCATATATTTGCCAAAAATAGCCTAAGCCCAAGAAAATTGAATTCATCTACACAGTTTATTTTTACTGCGTCAATTTCAAGGGATGGTGTGGCTACTTGCATTTGCGAAATATAAAAAAACATAAATCTAGTCTTGTTTAGATTTAGTGATATCTTATCAACTTTCAATCAGATATTGACACTGTTTAGCTCATGATTTATATTTTGCGAATTTACTTGATCATGATATTGGTCTTTGAAGATAGGCCTACCTTAAGTACTACTTAATGTGTCATCTGCATATATAATAAGTGGAGGCAGATGTAGATGATTTGGGGACAGACACTGTTGGGTAGGATAGGGCTTTCTCTTCTTTTATTGGAACTACTGCTTCTTTTTGGGGGGAGGGGGGCAGGGCAGGGTATAGATTGGCCAGCGTGCCGTTGGCGGCAGCGGAATCTGGCTGTGCCCGGTCAGGTCTGTCTTGGCAACATCACCCACGGCCATACCCTGTTGTTGAAACAGTTGTTGCTTTCCCACTATGGCATTATAATACATTAGCATCTTGAACACCGATGGGACCGCATCTGGCAACAACAATTTTTTTTTTTTTTTTTTTTGCCAAACCCATCCTTAACATGGTGTTTGTGGAATTGTTTACTGTAATTGGATGGTACAGGTCAGTTGTACATTGCTGAATATTGTGACCTCTTGTGTTATGGACTAAATTGGTCTTCTGTAAGTCAACAAAATTACTTCCACTTCTACTACTACTACTACTACTACTACTACTACTACTACTACTACTACTACTACTACTACTACTACTACTACTACTACTACTACTACCTGAAATTCCTGTTCATCGACGATACTGTAAATTTTGTCAACGAAAAATTGAAAATGAAACCTATTGTATGACTGGATGTTCTCTGTTCGTGCAAAAAAGGATTATTATTATTATTATTATTATTATTATTATTATTATTATTATTATTATTATTATTATTATTATTATTATTATTATTATTATTATTATTTTTGCATTTGTCTCACTGAACTGCATAAACTCCAGTACTTTAAATAGCCAACATAAATTCGTATTTCTGATGACCGAATGAGGAATGTGACTTTGACATTGTAAAAAGAACTGTTAAATTTTGCTGCCTGGCTTTTGAAAAAGCGAAAAACAGTTGTTAAAAGTGAAATAACTCATAAACCATAGACTTGTGAGCCCTTTTTCTAACATTGAGCTTCATGGACTGTCAGGTTACAGTTTTCTTTTTTAATGTATTAAGTTAACCTGGAGCCTCAAGGACTAAACTTACAATTAATAATTAATAATTAATAATTATTTATTAAACCTCCATTACTGGAGAAATGAAAATGTCAAGTACATCGAGATAAAATACATCGAAATGTTTACACAGCACCAACACGTATTTACAGAGCACATCACAGAGCACATCGCTTATGAATACATATACATACAAAAACCAAGTTTGATAAACCAAAATTAAAATGATATCATGAAAATGAGTGCCTAGGTCACACTTGGGGGCATGGAGTCATGAGATGGCACACTTGGCCATGGCATGGCTCCATGACCCGCGACACGACCTGGCCGCGCTCTCGACCATGGAAATAGAGATAGGCCCTTCCGACCAGAGATGCACACAGCCCTAACGAACAGAGCCAGGTTCCGTGCCAGATGTTCCCCCAGACCGTTAGCCCAGGCCCAGAAGGTGACTAAAACGCCTTGGTCAACAATGTTGCCAGTGTATGTTCATAGCCCCATGGCTTCTGGAAATTCTCATGGAACAGCAAGTACTTTAATGAATCCACCATCCCATCAGAAAGAGCACTGGTTTGCTGTTTTCGTGACGTTTGATCATGCCTGCCGAGAAAAACGGCAACAGACGACATACCATAAATAATTATGAACTCTTGAGACAACAGTCCCCGGCACAAGGCCGTTCACACTAAATGCCCAATACTTTGCTAACAAGTGACATATAAAATATCTGTAAGGTGAGCTGACTGAAGCCACTCGACGCAGTAAGGACTCTGTACTACGTTGCATATTGTCGGCTATGGTCGGTACTCCCAAAGCAGTAAGAATAGATGATTGGTGTGCTCGCTTACCAAATCCTAGGACCTGCTTTAGTACAGTACCCTGAAAAGAGTCAAGACGTTTCAACTGACTTTGTGATAAACACATGGTATCTTGACCGCAAGATAGGCAAGGTACACCGATAGTCTTCCATAGATGTGTTTTGACCTCTGTACAGAGACCAGGGTTTTTCTCGACATCAGTAAGGCTTTTGACCGCGTGTGGCATGAGGGTCTTCTTTTCAAATTAAGACAGCTGGGTATTGAAGGTGCTTTACTCCAGTTTATCGGTAGTTACTTATCAAATCGCTTTCAGAGAGTTACGATTGGTGGTCAGTCGTCCTCCTTGCTTCCTGTACAGGCAGGGGTACCCCAGGGCTCTATTCTGGGGCCTCTTCTTTTCCTAGTTTATATTAATGACATAACTGATAATATTGTGTGTGATATTAAGCTTTTTGCTGATGACACTAGCATTCTGGAGATAATCCATGATCCCGTTACCTCTGCAGGTCGGATGAACGCAGATCTTGTTCATATCTCTACATGGGGCAAACAGTGGAAAATGTCTTTCAATGCTATTAAGTCTCTAGCTGTTTTGTTTTCCACTAAACATAACAAGCCAGATCACCCACCTTTACTCCTTGGCAATGCTGTTATACCAGAAGGCACTTGCCATACACATTTGGGCGTTACACTTTCTAGTAATCTAAAGTGGGATGCCCATATTACCAGAATCGTGGAAAAAGCGAGGAAAAGTCTGTCTCTCCTCCACAGACTTAAATTTAGGTTATCCCGCAATACTCTGATTCGGCTTTACAAATCCATGGTACGACCCATCTTAGAGTATGGATGTATAATTTTTGACAATTGCTCACAGACTCTCTCTGATTCCCTCGAGTGTGTTCAGTATGAAGCAGCTCGCATTTGTTTAGGAGCCCTGAAACGCACTCCCCGTCATCTTATGCTTAAGGAATTAGGCTGGCCTACTCTAGCTAAAAGACGCCAATATTTCAAATTAATCATGTTTTATAAAATTGTTAATGGTCAAACTCCCGCTTATCTTTCGGATCTCGTTCCGAATAACAATGGTCAGCCCACTGTCCAGTTAAGAAACCGACGCAGCCAAAGACAAATCAGGTTTAACTCCTTACGGTTCGGAAATTCGTTCATTCCTTCCTCTATTGAACTATGGAACGATCTCCCCGACGACATAAGACGTTCTGCAACTTTATCCAAATTTAAATCTACTTTGAAAAATACTTTATTGTCTGTAGATCCTGTTCCTGTTTATTACTCACACGGTAGTCGATTTTCTAATATCATACATACTCGTTTGCGCTTGGGCTTCTCCGGACTAAATTCCCACCTACACAGATTTAATATAATACTGTCCCCAGCTTGTAAATGTCTAAATCCTGACGAAAGTATTCTTCACTTTTTCCTAGAATGTCCCTATTATTCAGTTCCCAGGAAATCCCTTTTAAAAACGGTTTGTTACATTCTAGCTCCAGGTGTGAATCCTAGTCTTGTAGTCTATCTAGCAAGTGATATACTTATCCGGTATCTTATACATGGTAACAATGACCTTTCTGCAAACCTTAACATTAAATTATTTGATGCTGTCCAAAAATTCATTTCTGACTCCAGACGATTCATATTTTGATTAACATGTTGATCCTGTCAATATACGGTTTATGGCTAAGACTGTCGTCATTTTTTCTTTTTTTTTGGTTACCGAGCTAGTGACATAGTGGATTTTTCTGGATCAATATTTTGTACTCATTCTTTAATCGACATGTCTCTGCTTGTGAGTATTTACTTCATAGCATTCAGGAAAGTGTATTTTTCAATATTATTGTAACAATGAGTGGTACATACAAAGCATTTCGTGAATTGTATTGTCCTGTGTGTATTGTATATATTCTGTGTGTCTCTCTATGTCTGGAGAGCCTGTTTTTTAGTATCTCGATGTATACTATTAGGTGATCCAGAATAAATAAATATGTTTAAATTTAAATTAAATTAAATTAAATAGGGTAAGCCATGCCTGCAGAGCTAAGATTATATATGGCTCTCCTTGCAGCATTAATTAATCTTGTTATCCACATGTGCTTTTTCTTTGTAGGCCTATTGTGTGGTTTCTATGCTGGGTCATGTCCATGTGTTATTGTAGCAAGTGCTATTTATGCATTATTTTTTTGCGTGTCTATTATACTATAGAAGCACCAGCTGACAATGTACTTCTGTAAAAGGATAATGGTGTGCAATTAACATGTAACTCCTGGTGAAAACTTGTGTGTGCGTGTTAATATTGTGGGCCTTGTCTTATGGATGTCCGCATGAGGGCAGCACCAAGATGTAGCCCAATGCCACCTTTTGCTGTAGGCCCCAGAGGGCAGCATGAGCAAATAAAGTATTCTCTCTCAACATGGCGTCGTTCTACTTCAGCAGTGATGAAGGCTCTCCCCCTGAATTTGATGGGGAAGAGCCAGAATATGAGATGAAGCAGAGCAGTTCCCTGCAGATGATTCTAGCTTCAATAGCCCAGGAGAGAAACAGAGACCAACATAACTTCGTTTCTGAAGGTAAACTCATGATTTCAGTTTGTCTTTCCATGTTGATGCGGGTTCAACTCCAGCCCGGGCCTCCGAGTCCAACTCCCGGACCCTGCCCCAACCACCTGCTTCTGTGAAATTATTTGCAGTCACTGCGTGTGATGATGAGTCAACCCCGGTTCTCATGGAAATTTGATTGTGCACATATATAAAAGTTTGTATTAATCCAATGTTTTACAGTGAAATAAATGCACAAAAAGGTGATATCAAACATTGTTTTATTCACGTTGACGTAAACAATACATCATTACATGGCTACGAGGAAGCAGATCACAATCATGAATACCTATCTCTTGCATGTCGTTGTTGTTGCATGTCTGTACACCTGAAAATCAAAATAACCCGTGTAATTTCATTCGATGATTGTTTATGATGTTATCACTTTGATCTCAGTAAAGAATCAATGCATGTCAACACTGCAGACATAGACTGTCATAGCAGTACCATGGTATTATCTCAATATCTGACAATTGGTACACAATAAATAATTTTTACTATTTCAATATTTCTCAACTTGTGTTGCTTCAAATAAACAGGGACGTGCTATTTATCTAAATGGCACGTCCCTGAAATAAATAAGTAAACTTAGTTCAGTGACTTTCCAGGCCTTCAAAACAGAAAATGAAATTCAAGGACATGCAAGGCCAAGGGTTTTGAAAAATGTATGAACCCTGCAAATGATTGTTTAAATATGCTGTATCAGCACTAAAAACTTCACATCTACCAATAGGGGGAGGCACAGAATTTTCAAATTGCCTCTTTCTTTGATTTTTTCATTTCATATGATAGTACTCTCAAAATGCTTTTCAATAGTACCAAAATTATTGAAAATGGTCATGTATTTATCGAGATACATCAATTTATGTGTCTTCTGGAGATGGGGCTTGCGTCGCGACCCCGAAAGACCTGTTCACTTGTATTACAAAACATCATCTTTCTCTCCCATTTTTTTCCAAGTGTTAGTTCATAAAACCATTTATTTTTCATTTTTGTGCAAAAACCTTATTAATACACAAGAAAAATAAAAAACAGTGAGATATATATGTATCATTTTGAAATTTCAAGGGTCTCAACTTCCATTTTTAGACTCTGGACTTAGTTTTTTTTCACGCGGCAACATCAAAAATGGCTTATTTGCTGCAATTTTGAAAGTTCTGTATTTTCAAAAGTTTCATTTTTAGAGCCTTGAAATTTCTGTTATGCATGTAACTAAAAAAGGTAACAACAAATACAGAATTACACATTCCATAACTGTATTTTCACCAAAACTACAGCTTTTGAAAATCGACACAGACAGAGGCCATCCGCCGAGGTGTCAAAAAGTGCCCGTTTTGCCACTTTCACTGCCAGTTATTTCTATCAAAAGCCTGTCACCCTATAAGCCGTATCATTTTATAAACTGCAATATTGTCAATCTGGAACACATAATCTAACAGTATAAAACAATAAAATGCAGAATATAATAAATATTTACAAATTTGGTTATAATTATTTATCCTTTCCGAAGATGCTGCTAATTATCCGAAGACAACACCAATTTTTTAATACTTAGAGTATAAGGTAAATCATTAGTGACATGTAAAGGTATTATGGGTCACTAATATCCTTTTATGCATCATCAAAGTGGGTGCAATCCATTTAAAGGGTATTCAATGCCGAATTTAATATATATTTTTAAATTTTGTATGATTATTATAGATTCTCAGAAGATGTCGCGGCTTTCCCGCTGACGACACTGGATTTTCAATATTTTGTATGTTGATGAGAGGGCCTTCTGGCGCAATTTTATCATAAAATACCAAAAACACAGGTCTGAAATCCATTTGATGGTCAAATGAGAAAATAAATCAAAATGCCACCCCCCCACCCCCCCACCCCCCAATTCATCAACGACAATCTTTCTGGACCAATCTACCAATCTGCTAACAACCCCATGTGACATCCTTTCCCGCGGTGGCAAAACATCTATCAACTCTCCTTGGATACATTTCTTCCACAATTCAATGGTTACCCCAGCTTCATCACAGACAGCATCCAGTGGTGGTGATTCTGCTTCCTCACATGTGGTCTCCCACAACATATAAAAGACAAAACACCATGTCACCTTTTATGCAGCGACTACCTTAATTTTCACAATGACAGATAACAGGGAGTGCTATTCTCACCAGAAATGCTGACCTACATGTAGAATCTTGCTTTTGAGTTATTTATCATTCAACAAGTGACTTGTTGGATGATGATTAAAGTATTGACTACACAATACTATTAAAAGAAAAGTTTCATATGTGAGTATTGATAGACAAGTCAACTTAATCAAAATAAAAAAATTAGTAACCAAATGGAAATGTTTTCTTGACAGAGAACTCTGACAAAAGTATATATCTACACTGATTTTATTACTTTTCAATGACATTTTAGCATATTCTGAATACATGTATTATAAACCTAAATGTTTATGTGTGTCATGGAAAGGGCAAAAGGACTAGCTTTCTTCAGCAAAGATTAATAATGGAGTGATATTTGTGATAAAGTAGCAATGCTTTCCCCAAAAGAGTAATGGTTGGCATCTCAGTTATCATAGTCTCCATTTGAGATAACAACACGTTTTAAATGAGTTTGAAATTTATGCTTTTGATCATGCAAAAAGTCTATAGAGTCCTTTAGGACTGGGGTTGGCCTGTATCAATTTCATCCTTTGCATACCAGTCCTTAACTTTTCTGGCCAAGTGCATAATACCTCAGCTACTTTTGAAATCCTAAAAGTGAAGAAAATACAGGTACATGCATATGAAGTACTCCTGCACAGAGAAGTTGTTGCTGTGCTCAGCTGCTCACTGTGGATCTCCTTTGAAAAAATGTATAGAGTCATGACAGTGCCATTGGACACATCACTATGTAAACATACAAACATGGATTTCATGTCTGCCATGCAAACATAATTTCTTTCTATTTACTACAAATTTTGTGCAAGTAAAACTATGCATATGTAATGGGCCCTGCTATAAACTTAGCTCACTTCTTTTGTAGAACAGTTGGCACTTAATACATGTAGTTCTACACCATTGTAACATCATCATTTATTGAACCAAACAAGCCAAAGACATCAAATTTACTGACCAGTGGATTATGTGTTAACAAACAGATGTGACACTGACTTAACTAAAATGTAGTTAGACTTGTAAGCAACAATGACATGCATATAAAAATATTGCCTCACTAACACATGACTGGAGATTATGCTCATAATATGACCAAGACAATGTGACAAAGGCATTCTTTCTACTAAGTAAAATTCACAGCAGTATGCATAGATACAAAACTAATTCCTAATCAGAGGATACAAAATAAATTGATCAACTTCTGTCTTGAGTACCAAATACATAGACAGACTTACATACATACATTTTATTCAGTGGTACATATATGTTACCATTGTTGCAAGGTACATGCAGAGTTCACCCCCCCCCCCCCCCCATTAGTACTTTGAATTTGGATACTAAAGCAAATTAGCCTGCCCCTAAAATTGTTAAATTCTGGCATGAAAACATGCGTAGTCCCATAAATCTTTCTTCTGTTCATGTTGTTTTGCTGTTTTGTTAATGAAATGTTAGACTTAACTAACTTTGTAATCCTGTAAGTATGCAAGAAGAAACAACTGAACACTTTGAACTTCTAAAATGTAATTAACACCCAAAATGGGGGGGGGGGGGGAAAATCAACTTTGACAAGTTCTCATATCATTTTCAAAGTTTGTGCTTTTGACCTGTTGAATTTTGAAAATCTTTATCAAAGAAAGAAAGCATCCATAGTCCCTTACACCACAATCCCTGCGACTTATAACATTCACGTGAAAGTCTGATCTATATATACACACACATGTGTGTGTATAGTTGAATCTTGCAAGTAGGCCTATACCATTCAGTACATTTATTCTAAATCTGAATGTAATTTGACCAATGCATTGCAGCAATAATTTTCTACAGTAATGTGATGCTGTATACATATATGAATTATACATAGAAACTACTCTTATTCAAATTCTACATGAATCGAGCTTTCATTTAAGCACCAGCATGCCTGGTCTAAATTTTGTTTTATAAATCATAGTCTCAGTCAACAACTTGCCACGGTGCACTTTGCACACAGTGTGTGCAAGGTGTGCCCAAGCAAGCTGTTGATTCAGTTTCAAAATCGGCACTGCAAGAGTTTAAATACATGAAGCATGAAGCGGAAAATAGATGGTTCATATAAGAGGTGAAGTTATTTGGCTTGCGATTACACTTGAATGAATGTCAGGGGTTGTCGGGTTCTTTTCAGGTATAATCTGCAGACTGAAACAATGATCAATTACTTAGGCCTATGAATGAAAAAGATAATAAAGCCAGAATTAGCTTCTTTCAATTTTTAGCTCAGCTGACTTGTCAGTCAGCTGAGCTTATCTTATGGTCCTCCGTCCGTCGTCCGTCAACAATTTACATTTTCGACTTCTTCTCCGAAACCGTCAGCCAGATCCACTTCAAACTTGGTGGGGATGTGCCTTGGGTAGGTGTCTTCCAAGTTTGTTCAATTGGTCATGGTCCATTGATTTTTGGATTTTTAATGAATTTTTTTGTTCTTTTTTAGGCAAATCTTAAAAAATCTTCTTCTCCGAAACCGCTCACCCAATTACTTTGATATCACACAGAAATATTCCCTGGGACACGTAGTTCTTAATTTGTTCACCAGGTGGCGCTGCAATTTTTTTCTATTTTTTTATGAATTTTTGTGTGTTATAGCTATTTTCGACTTCTTCTCCAGAACGGTAACTCAGATTAAGCTGAAACATGGTGGATATGTTCCTTGTAGAAGGGTCAAACAAAGTTGTACACTATATTGGAATGCTCCAGATTCCTGATTTTTAACGATTTTTTCAGTTCGGGTCAATGCAGCTTTGCTATATATTACTATGGAAGTCAATGAGCATTCTAATGCTAATTCACATTTTAGACTTCTTCTCCAAAACCGTCATCCAGATTTACTTCAAATTTGGTGGGGATGTACCTTGGGTGGGTGTCCACCAAGTTTGTTCCCATGGTCATGTTCCAATGAATTTTGTTTTTTTTTATGATTTTTTTTCAAAAATCTTTACAAAAGTTTTAATAGGAAAGTTTTAACATGGGAATTTCTTGTAATGGTTATAACTTAAATGATTTTGGCCAGATTTTCTTCAAACTTGGTGGGGATGTGCCTTGGGTGGATCTCTACCAAGTTTGTTCAATTGGTCACGCTCTATCGATTTTTGGAATTTTTATGAATTTTTTTGTTTTTTTTTGGCGGCAACCCTTAAAAACTCTTCACCTCTGAAACTGCTCACCCAATTGTTTTGATATCCTTCGTAGACACTCCCAGGGACACATAGTTCCCAATTTGTTCACCAGGTGGCACTGCAATTTTTTTCCTTTTTTTTTTTTTTTTTTTTTGAATTTTTTATACGGTTTTGTTGTTTTTCACTTGTTCTCAGAACCGTCTCTCAGATTAAAGTGAAATGTGATGGATATGTTCTTGTGAAAGGGTCAAACAAAGTTGTTTACTGGGTGGTACTGCTTTAGATTCCTGATTTTTAAGTATTTTCAACTCGGGTACTTATCAATCAATACAGCTTTCGTGTTGATTACTTTGTAAGTCAGTGGGCATTCTAGTGCTAATTCACAGGACAACTGACATGAAATTTACTGTTTACTTGATAACTTTAGATCTGTTTTGAGTTAGTACTGTGATGCTGCACATGTTAATGTTTTTGTATGAAGGTCATGCTCACACAGTACATGAATGACTTTGACCTCGTTTGTGGGGTCACAGTGCAACATACATGAATTTTACTCTTCATTATAACTTGAGAACTACTTGAACCTTGATGTTGCACATGTTAGTGTTCTTTTATAATGGTCAGACTTACTCAGAACATGGGTGACCTTGATCCTTTCCCAAGTTCATAGATCTGCAAGTGTGATGAATGTCAAGATCAGCTGAGCATGGGCTGTTCACACAGCCCTCTTGTTTGTTTAATTTGTAAGGATCTAAGAAAATGGACCAAAATATTGGTTCATACTATGATACTATTCAAGAAGTAGATTTGACTTTTAAAACTGATTTTTTAACCCAAGATGACAGTGACACACACACAGTTAAGTCTGTTTTTATTAGAGTGTAGAGTAGATGTTGACATTTGATATGTTATTAAAAAAAAAAGAAATATTTATTGTGCTGGATGATAGTGAAAGACAATATGTGCTTTCAACTGGGATATGTATGAATGGTTGTAATTAGGCCATGCCTGTTTAAGTCTATGCATCATGTCAGCTGAGTTTTCAAACCTAAGGAGCGAGGGACCAAACACAACACAATATCTTTCTCACATGTTTTTTTCATACTTGTATGTAATACATTTCTTAACATTGCATGCAGTTTTTCTGCAAATCATACATCACATTTAACATGAAGGGAGGTGCAAAGTAAAAAGAACAAGCAAGTGCTTGAAAACCTCATTGAAAACAAAAATCACTATTTGTTTTTAAATGAACATGGATGAGTTGTATTTTCCTTCGACCAAACACAATAGTGGATGGAAGTGACCCCATACTGCTGTTCTCACCGCCAGGTCTCCATGTGGGCATGTGCATCAGAGTTTCATCTTTTAAAATATAACGACACTAAACAGTTGATAATTGACTTAACAGACATAGGGACTGTAAAAAGGTTATTTTACTGAATGTCCCCATTGGTACTTCAGTATTTTAAGTTTTCAGACTGGAAACAAGCCTGTTAATGATATGTCCACAAAAAAAAATCGTCTGTTAAATCAACTTTCCACTGTAACTCCATGCCATCACCTTCATACACTAGACATTTGCAGTGTACATTCACTGACTTGATTGAACAAGCCAAATGTTATCTTAAATTTTGATAACATTAAACTCCTAGCAACCAGCATAAATTGAGCAACAATTAATGACAGGTGATACCAGAGCAAAATAGACACTAATTCCAGATGAATGTTTAATATTGTTTATCTGGTCTAAAGAACACTGTTCAAAGTGTTCCACTATTTTTGTATACAAATTTACAGTTAAGAAATTTCTTTACATTTTATTTAAGTTGACCTATTCAAAAACAATTTAAGTTATTATTTTGGCAATGCTGGTTGTGTCAGAGTTTACCTACTTTACATGAGGTGTGGACACAATAGGTTTACAGAAGGTAATGACCTTGTCTATGTGTATGTGCATGCCCCACAGTGCAATGAGGGAAACCCTCTTGTAGTGAACACTGTCCACATTCAGCACTTACCTGAGATGTCCCCATGCCCAGTCACAATGCTGATTGCTTCGAATGTCCATCTCACCCAAAAAACTGAGATAACACACACATGCAACAAAGACCCCTATTGTGTGCAAAACTCATTTCTTTATGTCTTATGACATAATCATAAATCTATAAATAACATTATATATTCCATGTTCATGACAAGAGGTGCTATCAAGAAAAAAAAAAAGACTTAGTTTTCATCAACATGCATGGGATAACCTTTATTCATTGTGCACTATGATGAAAAATAAGAAGTGTCATACACTATTACCTGCTGTACAAACCCATATTTCATGAAAGACCACAAAATGTTTTTGAGACCAGCCTTTCAAGGCACTGGCATCTTATTTCTGTGTTAATTTGAAAGAAAAAGACTAACTGTTTAATGAGAACAATTTTGTCTTCTGGCAGTAGGGGTGGTCTCAAATAGCAGGTACCCCTGTGCTCTCAATTACCTACATGTACTTAACACTACTGCATCCCTTGATCAAAAGGAAAAACTGCAGTCATGAAATAATGTGTCATGACTTTTTTTAAAGTTGTATTATATAACAAAGTGTATTTTGCATTTTAATATTTTACTTAAGATAATATAAAACATTGGCACTACAAAGCATATTTATTTGTCTTCAAGCACTACACTTTTTGGATTTTTTAAAGCATCATCATAATCTTCAAGTGTTTGATATATGTAAATTGTTTCATGCATCATCCCATCACCAAAGGCAAAGCAAAGCTAACTAACCTATTGCAAACTACACCCTTCCACCTAATCCTTCACCAAATATTGCTATTCAACTACAGACTACAAGTCTACAGTAGTAGTGACATAATTTACAAAAAATTACCTAGCAGTAGGATTCAAGATAGGCTCTTCCATTACTGACTGAAAATAAAATTAAAATATGCTTGTTTTAGTAACCTTCACAACAACAATAATCATTGATGAAAATAATAATAATAATAATAATAATAAATATAAATTGACTTTGATTTAAGAATGAGATTTTAAACTTTACCTTTACCTAAATTAAAAGAGCTAGGTGAATTTCTATATATCGTGATGCCCCCCCCCCAGCCCACCACATAATCATAATTTACCCTTGCAACTTAATGTAAGTAGGCCTATGATAGAATTTATATTTACTTAACACAATTGTAATATTAATTATTTTTTTGTTGATTATGTGCAATTCCATGCAAAGAAAGCCAAAAGAAGGTCTAAATATTTCAAATGTTACTTGAGTAAAAATTTTCAAAACATGTATGCCAATGTTGTGACTCTATTATCGCTCACTGTCAAGCTCCCACTTTAACAGTGAACCGAGTAGAATTACAATCCACTATCATCTTTGCTAATTTTAAGCCATCGATGGTCAAAACTGCTACTGAACAGATCAAAACAGCTGTTAGAAATATTCTGGGCCATTATTTTTTCAATATCAAGTATATTCTCGTTTTTTGTCTTCGTATAAAATGACATATACCATTGAATAGAGGAGATTCTGGGCTATAAATATCAGTGTTATCGTTTTTTTGTCTTTAAAATTTACCATTTTTTAAAACTGACTGAAGTTTTTAATTGGATTAAAAAATAAATTTAAAAGAAAAAGAAAAAAAAGATAATTCAGAATTCGAAACTACACGTTTCTATCTTTGTAATGATATGCTATTTATAACGAAATAGTCAACCTTGGCCCTGCAAAACGGCTTTGAAGATGCTATGGATTTTGTTGCCGCGATGCGAAAAGGGCATCTGGCTGCCGGCGCACTTTGTATTTTACCCTGTTTTTGACGCAGGGTGGGGTAACAATGCTTGTGCAAGTCATGCAGTGAGTTACATCACTGGAAAGAGCATTTCATTCTCTTTCAAATGAACACAAACTCATAAGATTTCATAAAAGTTTATTACAATAAAATTGGCACTCATTCATGCATGTCATGGTCATTCACGCATGTTAATTAACATGTTGCGACATAGCGTAGACGGCACTCTGCCGGGCCCCTTCTACCAAATACATGCAATTTGTATTTTTGAAATTTTTGTCACCGATGGATTGTTTACCAGAGGAATGACATTGTTTTACCCTTGGGGGTGACGGTGAAATTTTTAAATTCGCCAAATGTTAGAATGGATCATAAAAAGTAAGAAGGCACCATATTCAACCATGCCCCCCCCCCCCCCCCAAAAAGGGGGGGGGGGGGAGGAGTAAATAGTGTTTGTGTTGGTTCAAAATTTTAAAACACCCCATATGAGGGGAAGTACATGTACATGAAAAAGTGAAAGAATGTTGCTCCCAATACATGCATTTAAGTAAGAGATGAAAATGTTGAAAATGAAATGTGTTAGTCATACGCATCTCTATACCATGCATTCACAATCACTCAATGTCAACAAACCAATACATTTTCAATAACCACCATGCATGCAGGAAGCACCATTACCCATATATAAGGCAATATTACTCCTGTACATGTACCTGTATTTCAAAAAATAGTTCAGCTATGGATGCCAAATATGTAGTATGGATGACCATGATTCATTTATTCCAGGTCGCTAGTGCTGTAAAGGTGACTTGCCCGTAGTGTCCACAGTTTTCAAGTTAGCCCAATATTGTTTTCCAGATGTATGTAGTGAAGGTTGACAAAGTTATAGTTGGCACCACATACAGTGTGATGTAAGGTTCAGGTCAAAATCTGGAAATGTGAACACTCAAGCATCTTTAATTTTTGTTGCATCTTCATGACATTTAGTGGGATTGTGGTGGAAATCAAAATGTCAATTGCTTATGATACTAGTGAGGTCTCTTTATCCAGATGATCATATAAGCAGGTTCCAACATTCACCATTTTACATGAAAGCAGAGCACAAGACCTGTGGGCCTTTTGTTTCTTTTTTTTTTTCATAACTTCTGTATTTTTGTGTCATTCTGACATTTATCAAATGTGAAGATACACTCAAATTGGATTGAAAAACTGAGTTTTTTTTTCACTTTTTCCTGGTTAGGGTAAGATTGAGACAATAGCTTTCCTTGCTGTTATGTGCCTAACCCACACAAGGTAAGCTGTTGACCTTGACCATGCCATTGTGATAGTTATTATTCCACAATTTTGTACAAAAAGATATTTTCTATTAAACATGAAATGTGAATAAAACATTATAACATCAATTTATGTGCACTGGCTTTTGGGCAATTTGAGTGGGAAAGGGTGAATGTTGGCCAGAGATAATTATGAACATGTCACTTCATTCATATAAGCACAATAAACTAGGCCATATTGATTATGTATTCATGCATATCAACCTCCTTGAAACCATATATTTCTTTTTAGAATGACAATATGGTGGAGTGGAGAGGTGTATTTACCCATTTTTGGCTAGGTGGATATATATATATATATATATATATATATATATATATATATATATATATATATATATATATATATATATATATATATATATATATATATATATATATATATATATGATGCTCTTTTGATGTTGATGGACTTCTATATGTACAGTCCCCAATCTGGGAAAGCTCAAAATACAGAAATTATTCTTGATTAAATACAATGAACTAAGCTGTGTTGATTATGGCATTCATGTATATCAACCTCCATTAAGCCATTCTTTTTAAGAATGGGAATATGGGTGCAGTGGATATGTACATTTTCAATTTTCAAATACAGGTGGTTGGTGTGAAAGTTTGCTGGTTCAAGACCCAACCATCCCATGATCAAAAGATAAATATCCATAGGTCTGAACCATGACTTTAAAGTTTTGAAATACATGAAAGGACTGCCTCCAAAGCTGTTGCTTCATTTATCATCATCATCATCATCATTGATCATCATCATCATCAGTGAAGTAATTATTGTGCATATCACCACTCATAAAGAATAAATGCACAGTTGCATGTACATACCGTAATTTCAATTTACTTTCAGATCCAGAGTATGTTCTTGTAAACAAAGATACCTTCTGGACAGACTTGTTCACCCGCCACTTCTTAGAGGAAGGTGGAGGTACCAATGACAGCCGTGATGATATGCTATTTTATGTACGCAAAACTACAGCCAAGTCCAAATTTCATATACCACAGGTCAGTGCAAATTACATGAACAAATGAGCCTTATATTTTTCATGACAAGTAGAAAGAGATAAAAACTGACAGTGTTTTTAAGTACCCACTCAAATTTGTCGCAATTGTCACCAGCATACACAGCATATGCTTTCATGCAGCCTCTACCCCTCACCTCCATCCCAATTTACAATTTAGAAGTGCACTGTTAAAGTGTTGCCGTGTGACCTGGATGTTGATCAGTTACTGAGGAAAAATACATGATAAATAGAACCCCTGCTCAGGCATGTGCAGTGTGTATGCCTGTCAGAGTGACAAAGATGTTGAGTGCCCCTCCCCAACCCCACCACCACTGTGACTCTCATGTACATGTACTCACATGTGGAGCAGCTGCCTTTAAGGTTGTGGCAGAAGTGCAACTCTCTTGCGACATATTTATTGGGAGTCTTTTGTAATGTGCACTGATATTTGCTTTCTTGAAAATGTGTAGACTAGGCAAGTGAAAAGGTGACTGGTGGAGCCTGTCAACCTGGAACACTGCTCTGTGATTGCCAGACTGGTTTCGTCAATACTTGACTCGTCAGTGGCGTTGGTCTAAATGAACGGATTGTGGCGTTGGTGAACGTGCCCCGTGGGCCCCGGTCTTAGTAACAAGGGTTACGTAAGAGATTTGACGTAAACAAATTTTGACGTCTGTTGTTTACCAACTGTCAAGGATGACTGTCGGTTTGTGTGTATGGGCACGTGCTAGGCATCGCGTGTTTACAAAATGTGCCGCAGTTGCTATGGAGACAAGGGTGTCTCCATATATCTGGGCTCCATGAAGAGAAATGCTTTTGTTCATGGAGGTAAGCCTATAAGTGGCCTAAAATACTTCACAAGTGCACATTAATACTGGTGACAAGTAATTTGTGGACCAGAATAGGGTGCACATAATACTGGTGACATTGAATGTGTGGACCAGTAGATATTAGGATTAATTGTCCCAATAAAATTTTTTACAATCCGTTTCACCCAGAATAGAACTTGTTCTGGGTTGTGTTCAGGTTGACAGTGTCATGGGCAAGTGAGCACGAGAACTGAAAATTTTTTTACACTTGTTTCTTGAAAATGTGTTTGCAAGTTTATAAGATAATGATGACCATTCAGATAAATTATTTTTATATTCTCATATTTCAGACAGAGATAGAAGTCTTCAGGAGAGAATCAAGAAACAAGCCAGGTCTGGGGGATTGTCAGATTGACTGGGAAGAAACAGTATATCTGAATCTCATATTACAACAGGTAAGATTAATAGCAGTAGACAAGTAGAAAGATTTGCTACAAAGCAAATATGTCAGTGTGCCTCTAAACTTGCATAAATTTGAATGCTACAACTTTTGCTTTTGATTCATTGGATCCAACTACAGCACAAACCTAATTGAAGTTGGGAGGGCACCTCTACTTACTGTGAATTTATTTAATTTTGCTGTGTTTTTATTTTCACTTATTTTGCTGATGCTTCCAAACTGCAAAAATAAGAACCCCGTGAAAGACATTTTTGACATGGCATTAATAGGAATTATAACAAAAATAGTGAATTTAAAGTTTCAGTGAAAGGTCAAAAATACAAAAACCATGAAAATTAAAACCTGTGAAAATAAACGTATTCACAGTATAATAGTTTTGAAGCTATTCAACGTTTAAACTATTCAAGTGCCTAATTAGCATAAATTAAAATTCTGCAACTTTTTTGCAGTTCATTGGATGTGCCTATATCACAAACCCATAAGTAGAAGCTTGAATGGTATCTCTATTTATAATAGCTTTGAAGGTATATATTCAACATGTAAACTTTTCAAATGCCCCTAATTAGTTTAAATTAAAATTCTGCAACTTTTTATTATGGTTCATTCAATGCACCTACATCAGAACCCAAGTAGGAGTTTGAGTAGCATCTCAATCTGTGATATTGTTTGAAGATATTCAACATTTAAACTTTTTAAGTGGCCCTAATGAACATAAATTAAAATTCTGCAACTTTTTTGTAGTTCATGGGATGCGCCTACATCACAATCCCATAAGTAGAAAATTGAATGGCATCTCTATCTATAATAGTTTTGAAGACATTCAACTTTTCAAGTGCCCCTTATTAGCGTAAGTTAAAATTCTACAAGTTTTGCTTGTGATTATTTTGATACCTATAGCACAAATAGAAGTTGGAAGGGCATCTCTATATGTAATAGTTTGAAGATATTCAACATTTAAACTTTTCAAGTGCCGCTAATTAGTGTGAATTAAAATTTTACAACTTTTTTTGGTGGTCCATTGGATGCACCTATAAACTTTTCAAGTGCCGCTAATTAGTGTGAATTAAAATTTTACAACTTTTTTTGGTGGTCCATTGGATGCACCTACATCACAAACCGAAGTCAAAGTTGGGATGGCATATCTACCTATAATACTTTTGAAGATATTCAAGATTTAAAATTTCAAAGCCCCTAATTTGCATAATTTAAAATGCACACAACTATCTTTGTAAAAAGTTATGACTTCATATATGGATCATCATCAACCAAGTTTGGAGTTTGTAAGTGTAATAGTTCTGACAAAATTGATGGTGAAGAAGAATCAGAAGAAAGAGAGAGAGAGAGAGAGAGAGAGAGAGAATGTCTTTGTTGGCTCACAGACATAATAAAATTGTGATTGTCATGTACAATAGTGTTCTCTCTTAGATATCAAGTGTAGTTGTGCTTTTGAAATGACAATGTGAACAGTTTTGCACCATGTGAATATCTGAGACAAAAAGTGTTTCAAGGTGTTGTAAGGTATTTTAAAGATTGACAAACTGTCATAAATTTAAAGTACAAAACAAAAAGGTCTTTATTAAGAATATAAAACATCGAAATGTGCTTCAGCTGTGAATTCTTTGTTGGGGAGTTCAATATAATTTTTGGGAAGTGAAAACCAAAATCCATATTCCATCATAGTCACAGGACTGAAACTGTCACAACCTGATTGTGACACACCAGCAACAAAGACAGTAAAACATGGAATAGATATAGTCTCACATGGGTAGGAGTGAAATAGGGTGTGTCTTGTCATGACTTGCAGTCACTCTTGAATGTTAAGGGCGAACATACCAGGTCCCCAAGGGAGGTTGCTGTTAAAGTTCCAATCTAGTGTACCTACTTACCTGTGTCACATGCAATAAACAGTATGTGGGACAAACGATGCACACACAAAAATACAGATTGCACGGACACTTTCGTTACATCAGTAACAAAGTCATTTCACAACCACTGGGCAGATATTTTGGCCAAAATGACCACCATGGTCTCGCTCTAAAAGTTCACATTTTAGAGTATATCCGCACCCCCACCCCCATCTAGAACGCAGCAGACTGTTGCGCCTAGACAGGGAAAGACACTGGATGCACCAATTGCGCTCCATTGAACCTTGCGGTCTCAACATCATGGGGAGATGAGCTTTTTTGCTTAGTCTAATGCTAAAATTTCATGTTCAGAGCTCATCCCTTCATGAGGTTCTGCTTTGGGTAGCACATTACCTATGCAACCCATTGGGAAACTGCACACATGTACCCACACCGTGTTTACACACAGTCCTAAGCTGCTGTGTTCAGGGCTTTGTGGTATGGTAGTACCACCACCCAGAAGTCTGATTAATCACACTTCTTGACCTCCAGCAACGTTTCTACGGCAGTCTTTGTTTTACAAGCCTGCTGTGATTCAAATTCCATTGAATCCAATTCACCTTGACAATAATGCTCGGTGGAACTGATATTCTGTGTTATGTAATTAGGATTACGTGTTTTACGTAGCAACGGAAAGTTACCCCTCGGCATATAAATCAGAAGTAACGTTGGTTAGCCCACAGTTCCTGACGAGTTGTGAAACACAACGAAACCGGTCGAACTTTCTCAAAGTTCTAGCTATTGTGACCCTTGCTCGGTCCTCATAAATATAGCCTATATTTTGCCGAATATTTGGATTTCTGACATACATTTTGTATACACAATAAATATTCACCAGCCAAAACTCTTGCCCTTAGTGCGGATTCGCAAAGGAGGGACTTTGATTTATTGGGGTCCCACATGTAAAAAACTTAAACACTATATACATGTACTTACATACTGAAAGTGAAATGTTCAAGAACATGTATAGTGGGAGACAAAAATTTCCACTGCAGTCACCTGATACCTCAATGCTCAATGTTAGTGATGCAACTGGGGAAATGAGTGTATGTTACTGTCACATTCACACATTGACTGGAATTGTATGATGGTGTTCAGGGGATTTACACATGCAGAATCATAACAACGAAGGAGGAGACAGTGTAGTGCGTGACACTGCTGTACATGGCTACCTTTGTCAGAGGTCATCTACTTGTGTGGTCGCAGTTTTGGTGACACATTCGTAATATTGTCATGTTGTGTGTAGTCATTTTTACCTCTCAGCCCATAAGGCTGGAGGGGTATTGTCATCACCTGTGTGTCAGTCTGTCTGTCTGTCCGTCCATGTCTTGTTAACGCCATAACTCCGAAGATACTCACTTTACAGAGGCCAAATTTTTATCACAGGGGATTATTGAGGTGCTTCAGGTGCCTATTGTAATGTAGGTTACTAGGTCTCTATTTTAGGTCACAGTACTACATTAAAGAAAAAAATGGTGTAAACACAATATCTTAAAATATTGAATGTAGCTTCAATTATTTATGACAGCTGGACCTAAGGATGCCTCAGGTGCCTATTGTAAACTAGGTCACTGGTTCACATATTTAGGTCAGAGTGCTGCATTGAAGAAAAATGGCCATACCGTGATATCTTCAAGTATTAAATAATTCATTTTAGCTACACCAATTATTTATGACAGTTGGTCCTAAGGATGCCTCAGACACCTAGTAAAAATTAGGTCACTGGGTCACATATTTAGGTCACAAAAAATGGCCTTGCTTCGCCATATCAGAAGTATTCACTTTACAGAGACCAAATTTTTATCACAGAAGGCCATTGAGGTGCTTCAGGTGCCTATCAAAAAGTAAGTCACTAGGTCACAGTACTACATTGAAGAAAAAAAACGCCATGCACACAATATCTAAAAAAAGATTGAATGTAGCTTCATCAATTATTTATGACAGTTGGTCCTAAGGATGCCTCAGGTGCCTATTGAAAACTGGGTCACTGGGTCTTACATTTAGGTCACAATACTGCATTGAAGAAAAATGGCCTTGCCATGATATCTCTGCTCATTGCATTTGCACCAAAGCTTTGTTATTAGGTTAAACAGAAGTAACCTGACCTACTTGAGGGGTATTGTCGTCACCTACGCATCCGTCCATCTGTCTGTTCCACTGTCCTGACCGAGGAGTTTTGCGGTCACTGAACGTCTTTGAGTTAGCTCTGCTGACCAAAGGTCACATAGCTTATGAAATCACTCATGTCTGTCCGTCCGTTTGTTGGGTTGATATTTATGAATATGGGTCATGTTTTTCTACATAAGTGTATCATACTAGAGACGTCCGTAAACTTTTGCTCGTTAGCGTGGTACCGTCCACAGTTTTTAAGTTATCCCAATATAACTTTCAGGACTTAAAGGGTGTATGAAAATCTTGGCCCCTTTTGATATTGGTGGCGCCACCTACCTTATTATGTGATATAGGGTTCAAAATGTGAAAATCTTGTGAACACTCTAGCATGTTTAATCTTTGGCCGATCTTCACCAAATTTGGTGGTATTGTGGGGGAGGTCAAAATCTAAGTTGCTAATGATACTAGTGTGGCCACCTATAATTTGATAGAAATTGTGAGTCAAAATGTGTTTTAAGATGTAAAATTCCATATTTGCAAAAGTAATTGGATCAGATTTGCTAAATTTATAGACGATGGCCAAAGGTAATATGTTATATAATATAAGTGACCTTGATTTATTTTTGTGAGGTCACCATGCCTGTTAAGTTGAAGAGGTGATTTTGTGATAGCCGGGTGTAGCTTGGGCATCAATGGCAAAGAGAAATGAGCCTCCATATCAAAATTGCACTTGCTTACATAATACGTAAAACTGTACTTGGTGACCTTATTTTGGGGTCACTGTGACCCAAAGATTATGGACTTTGGTGCATGTCCAAGTTTATTGTTTTTCATTAATAACTCCAAAAGTTATTGCCCAATTTGAACAAACAGACTGTATATGGAAAGCTGAATGTGGGGCCCATATTTTGAACATTAACAATTTTTTAATCCAAGTTGAAGGTCCAGGTCAAAAGGCCAGTTTGAATATAGGGGTCATCTCGTGAATTCTCTGCACCCCACAATACTTGAGATAGGCCCATATAACGTTAAGGAGTTATAAAGTGTATAAAAATCTTTGTTGACCTCAATATTGGTGACACCACCTATAGTATTATGTAATATACAGGTCTAAATATGAAAATCTTGTGACCACAATAATGGCCACAGTTTTCAAGTTAGCCCAATGTGATTTTCAGGACTTGTAGGGGGTATAAAAATGTAGGTTCTTTTCGATATTGGTGGTGCCACCTACAATATGCAATATAGGGGTCAAAATATGAAAATCTTGTGAACACTCTAGCACCTTTAATTTGTGACAGATCTTCACCAAATTTGGTGGGATTGTGGGGGAGGTCAAAGTCTAAGTTGGTAATGATACTAGTGGTGCCACCTGTAATTTGATGGCAATTATGAGCCAAAATGTGTTTTTCGAGGTATAAAATTCCATATCTTGAAAAGTAATTGGATTAGACTTGCAAAATTTTATAGGATATATAGACAATGTCCAAAGCTAGAATTGTATATGATATCAGTGACCTTGACCTATTTTTGTGAGGTCACAATGTCTGTAAAGTTGAAAGAGGTGATATTGTAATGGAAGGGTGTAGCTTGGACTTCAGTGGCAATGTCAGCACAGCACCAGGCAGGCCTATGGGCCTCTTGTATTACATAATCTGGGTGTCCTTGATTTTCTGTCCCATTGTAACTGAGGACATAAAATTAAGGACTCACTCATTGTTGTCTTGGCGCATACAACAATATTCATCACAGGAGTTGCACATATAAGCTATGATTACATGTGGAGCCAAGTTACATCTGATGGACAATTTTTACATTAAATGTACATAAGCTTTATATGTTCAGAAGCCACTGGAGGACTTACAACTTTGAAATGAACAAGTGCAATATAGCCACAATGCTAGCAGATCATTAGGCACATGGGTCACTTGTTTTTTTTTTTTTTTTTCGCTGAAAGGGTAAGACGAATTTGTTGCGGGTTATGACCTGTAACCCACCAATAAAAAGTGCAGGAATTTTTCTCTCTGAAGCTGATGTATGGAGGGTTCAGTGGTTTGGCACGAGCATTGGTGGAGTGGAGAAGATGGCTTATTGAGAAGGATTATAAGTTTGGATCCACTGTGGCTTTTAAATGATTTTTAGCTCTGCTGACCAAAGGTCACAGAGCTCATGCAATCATTCGTGTCTGTCCGTCTGTAAACTTTTGCTTGTGAGGGCGATGCAGTGCACAGTTTTCAAAATAATCCATACAACTTTTAGGACTTATAAAGTTCATAAAAATCTAGGTCAGGTTCCACCTCCAATATTATGTTATATATGGGTCATTATTTGATAGGATTATGGAGGAGGTCAAAAATCTCAGTTGCTTACTATACTGGTGGGGCCACCTCCAAGGAAATTATGAGCCAAAATGTTGTGAAAGATCTAAAATTCCATATCGTGAAAAATAATTGAATTGTATATGCCAAATTTATAGATATATAGATCATGCCCAATAGTTATATGTTATGTAATGTCAGCGACCTTGGCCTATTTTTGTGAGGTCACCAGTTCTGTTAAGTTGAAAGAGGTGATTTTGTATTTGCAGGCTGTAGCTTGGACAGCGATGGCAAAGAGAATTGAGCCTCCAGATCAAAATTGCACTTGAGTATATTGTACATAAAACTGTACTTGGTGACCTTATTTTGGGGTCACTGTGACCCAAAGATTAGGGACTTTTTTGTTTTAAGTTTTTTGTTTTTCTTGAATAACTCAAAAAGTTATTACCCAATTCAAACAACAGACAATGTGTGGAAAGCTGGAAGCAGATGTGAAACTTTGAAAGTCTTGTGTCCAGTCCAGCATCTTTAATTTTGTATGGATTTTCATGAAATTTAGATGGACTATTTAAGAGGTCAAAATCTTGTTTGTATATGATATTAGTGGTACTGCATATACTTAGAAGGAAATTATGTGTCAAAATGTGAAAGAAATAAAATTCTGTATCTTGAACAATAATTGAATTAGAGGTGCCAAATTTATAGGGAATATAGATCATGGCCAACGCTAATATGTTTGTGTAATATCAATGACCTTGACCTATTTTTCATAGGTACCAGTCCTGTAAAGTCTAATGAGGTGATTTTTTAATGGCAGGGTGTAGCTTGGACATCAGTGGCAAAGAAAATTTTTTGGAGATGGTCATCAGATTATATATCACCAGAGCATCACTCCCATAGGCCTCTTGTTGAGGTGTAAAACTGGGAACGTTTGTCAAGTAAGGTGATGCAATACAGCAACTGCGAGACAGCCAATTGTTGCAGTGTACCTAGGGTGGGTTAGGAGAAATGTGCTGATGATGTCAGATATGATGATAAAAATGGTGGGAGTCTCTTACTATGTGTCCCCTTGGCAGGCAAGCATTATTTTGATTTTGGAGTATTGGAACTTGACCAGGTGGATAAATGACATGGGGGCTAAATGCATATTACAGGACTGTATTATCTAGCTACTCAGTTTTAGATTTCACCATGAGAGGCAATTGCATATTATCATTAGGATGTTGTGTGTCAGAGAACCTGTTCCCCAATCACTTTTTGCAATGAAAATGTTTAAAACAATAATAATCTACATGTAACACAGTTGTAAATATGTATTTGTATACATGTTTGAGCACAATTTATTATTGAAGGTATACACTGTAGGAAAACTTTTATCTGAAATCAAAAATAAATAAATAAATAAATAAACTCAGAAATAAATGAAATGGATAACAAATAAAATAAAAAAATCCAACTTAACTTCTGGTAGAATATGTACACAAACCAGGACTGAAAATTCTCTATGTTAAAAGACCTCAGAAGGAAGATTTCAGCTAGTCTGGTTACTGTTTTTTAAATGTATTGTATGTGTTGAAATGAGTTTTCATCAAATGTTCCTGCTTTTCAAAACTAGTTTTGTTTCAATCTGTCTTAAACTTATCAAATATCAAGATTAAAATATTGAATAATGATTGTTTTCTGTATTTTTCAAACTTCTTGAGCACCAAAAATTGGCACAGATTCTTCTGAAACTTGGTGGAAATGTAGCTTGTGGAAGCATCAAACTAACTTGTTCACTAGGTTATGATACTCCACATCTCTGATTTTTAACAAATTTTCAATTTGGGTTCCTCTCAGTTAATGCATACATCCCCATAGGTTACAATGCAAGTCAATGGGGATGGTAATATGGGGACTCTTCTTAGGAGCTCTGGACCTTTATTT
Organism: Hermodice carunculata; assembly: GCA_964020975.1. Classification (NCBI taxonomy): domain Eukaryota; kingdom Metazoa; phylum Annelida; class Polychaeta; order Eunicida; family Amphinomidae; genus Hermodice; species Hermodice carunculata. The sequence goes on along the minus strand of OZ026612.1, from coordinate 134,751,379 downwards.
GTTCAACATGTAGCACTGGGATTTTTTTCTGTGGTTTAAAGAATTTTTTGTGTGTTTTCAATTTTCTTGACTTTTTCTCCTATACAGTAAGTTGGATGCTCTTTAGACTTATTGGAATCGTAACTGGACTTGATATACACAAGATCTGTTCACTACATGGTAGTGCTGTGACTTACAGATTTTTAACAAACTATGTAAACTTGGAACAAGCAGTAAGAATTCATGTTAGCGACAGTGATGATGGTCTTAAACAACTGTGACCTTGATATCATTCTGAAATTGACAGGACTACTTCTGTCCGTGCATGTAAAGTTGGCACAGGACTGTCACAGTCCTCTCGTTTTGTATATATCAGGGGTGTGGTCTGCCTGTGCTTTGGGTGGTTATGCAGTGGTACCCCTCATATATGGCCCTCCTGGATAGAGTGCACCCCAGCTTGACAGGTCACCCTGCCATGTAGCAAGTGTGACATTCCCATTTTATTCCATCCATATCACCCTGCCCTGTAGCAAGTATGGCATTCCCGTTATATTCCATCTATGTCACCCTGCCATGTAGCAAGTATGACATTCCAATTTTATTCCATCCATGTCACCCTGCCCTGCAGCAAGTATGGCATTCCCATTATATTCCATCCATGTCACCCTGCCAAGTAGCAAGTATTACATTCCCATTATATCCATCCATGTCACCCTGCCCCATAGCAAGTATGGCATTCCCATTATATTCCATCCATCAGAAGAGGCCACCAGTCTTATGAGGCCTACTTTTTTTGGTGCAGTTCAGTAGCCTTATAAGAGGGGAACCAGTGTAAATTGAAAGGATTTAGTGCCAGTCTGTATGTGTTACATGCTTTGCCTGCAATTTGCAGACAAAAAGTGGCCAGCACACAGATGTACACTGGTGGATTGTAGCAGTGACAGAGTGCTCTGTCAGAATATGTAATTGAAAAGGGAGCCATGGATGAAGATTTAATTTGTATGAAATCAATTTAGCCGGATAATGGTGCTCGCAGTGGCAGTATCGCATGAGATACATACATATTTCCTGTGGCCAGGCTGAACAGATCAGTAGAACGGCCAGTTCTTAATAAGGTTGCCAATTGGACAGATAAATGATCAGTGGTCAGGCCATCTCAATCAAACACAGCTTGTAGAGCCATGGATCATGCAAGGCTAAAGCTGCGGCATGATTTAAAGCTTGTTACCAGCAATATGGCAGCAGTGTAATGCTTGTATTTGCCCAAAATTATGACAGTACATACTTGCATGTATCTGATGAACAGGTACATGGAAAGATCAAGGTACAATGCTTGACCTGGCTGTGGTGCCAGTGATTATTTTATCAGCAGACAGTTTTTTTCTCCATAATCAGGGATGAGATAGCTGTACAATGACCCCCTGATGCCTTGCCACACAACCTCTCCTCATGTATTATTTATGATCAACTGATCATTTTACAGGAGATTTTATTTGCAAATATCAAGGGTCTGTGACTCACTGTCCTTTCTCTCTGGAGACCAGGCAGTTGGTCTAGATGATGATAAGAGGGATAATTGTGTGCAGGCCAACATGCGCCTGTACATTTGGCTCTGTTGGAGCTCCGTGTACGTGAATAGAACATTAGGTGGTCTGTACATGTATATGGACAGTAGCACCTGCTGTTTAACACCACTTCTTGCAGAAATAACATTTTGCGACAATGTATCAGTCAGTTTGGGTTTAGTCTGCAGAAAATTTAGGAGGTTCATTGCTGACTAATGCTGTTTCGTATAACAAATTGTACATTATTATGATCCAGACAGCATGCTTAGTTGCTTCCCACACAGAGACCACACTCAGTATTATCTACAGAACACTTGTGGAATGGAGAAAATATGGAGAGTGGTCTGTTGAGGAGACGGCAGGTTTAGAAGTTCAGTAAAATTACTTAAACCTGTCAAGGCCAAACGCCCTTCAGACCCAGCCAAAGTGATTGGGTAAAGGAGGTGTTCAGCTAATAAGGGGTTGGGGGCGTGGCCTTGTGGCCACATCCTGCACAATCATGTAAACTTTGAATTGCCATGTCCATGCACATACATTAGGGAATTTACCAGCTCCGATAGATATATAGTTACATAAATTACAAAAACTTGGTGGAAAAGTAAAGTGTAAGATAAAAAAGAACTTTATACAGATTCCAACCACTTGGGAAAAAAGTTAATCGGATTCATAAACTTTCGGCTACCAGTGCATGCACTTTTCAATATCATTAGGCTACATTACTAATGTTACTGATACATGCATTTGTCATATGGCTGGTAGGAATTAGCCATCATAAGGCTCAAAAAGTGTTGATTATATCCCATAACCATTGATTATGAAAAAGAATGTATTATGAAACTTGATAATGCATCTTTTTTGGGCTGACCTTCACCCTCAATAATCACAAAAAAGCCCGCAAAAAGAGTGAATTAAATAAAACCTATAACTCACTCTTTCCGAATTAACCCTTTCAATGTCTAACAATAAAATTTGAAATGATTTACCTGAATTTCCATGATAAGAACTTTCTATTGAAGTACAATACGCATTATACCATCAGCCACAAAACTTCTCAGGGTCAGTAGTCTTGATGCAGTAGCATATCATGAACGCAAAGCAAACTTTGATTGTGAAATTGTAAAAACACTAAAAATAAAAACCAACATACCTCCCAGTACTGCCGGTGCCGTCATTTATTTGGAAAAATAATTGCAGAGTTGCAATATTATCAAGTTCAATTAGAGGCACGTCATCTTCCATTTTGTGGCAGCTAGCAGATTCACGAACTACCTGAACGCCTGAGCGAAATCACGAATGAAGTGACTCAGAAGTGAAATGACACTGTCACACGTGTGTGTAAGAATTTGATTACGTAACTGACAGATAGTACGCTTTCAATCATGAAATCACTGATCCGACCTAAACACAAATGACCATTCCTACCAGCCAACGACAAATGTGTTATAACATGAAAGGAGACGATTATGGCTATTACAACTGTGTCGTGGCTTCGCCACTCGACAGTTATAAGCCATAATCGTCTCCTTTCATGTTATAACTCTCACATAACACATACATGTACTGAAGTATGTACATGTACGTCTGTCCTAACTGTGACATGTATTTACCTATGCATAATTTGGTGACATAAAGCAATGCTAGAATGTTATGTAATATCAGTGACCTTGGCCTATTTTTGTGACAGAACCAGACCTGTAAAGTTGAAAGAGGTTAGTTTGTAATGGCAGGGTGTAGCTTTGACATCAATAGTCAAGAAAATTGAGCCTCCAGATCAAAATTGTACTTGATTATATTGCACATAAAATTACTTGGTGACATACTTTGGGGTTACCATGACCCAGTAATTATGGTTTTTGGTATTTGTCCAAGGTTGTCCTTTTTAAAGGTCCACCCCATGGTGGGGATCCTTTCTGCCTTCGGGTTGTCCGTCCAGATGTGTACATTCTCGTAACCATGATATGAACAGAATGCCTCCATGTATTTTGCTCAAATTTGGCAATATGCTTACCTTACCTGGCAAGATGAATCGATTAGATTTTTGTGTCACCATGTAATATCTCCAGAATGTTCCAATGTATTTTGTTCAAATTTGGCACTATGCTTATCTAGCATGCCAAAATAAACTAGTTATATTTTGGTGTTACCATGACCTAATTTGAACAAATGGCAGCCTAATTATATGTTTGTTAGGGCTCGTTACTGCAATATCTTCAGAATGCTTCCATGTATCTTGCTCAAATATTATAGTGTGATTATCTTGTATGCTTGGATGATCTGGTTAGATTTTGGTGTCATCATGAACTAATGTGCGCAAATGGCAGTCTAATTATATTTTTGTTAAGGCTTGTTCCCACAATATCTCCAGAATGCTTCCATGTATTTTGCTCAAATATTATAGTGTGATTATCTTGTAGCTTGGATGATCTGGTTAGATCTTGGTGTCACCATGACCTAATTTGAGCAAATGGCAGCTTAATTAGATGTTCGCTAGGGCATGTTACCATGATACCTCCAGATTGCCTCCATGTATTGTGCTCTAATTAAAGTTTGATAGGAATTATTAAGGGTCTGTCCCATGAGGGAACCCTTTTGTGTTTTTGGGTTGTCTGTGCGGATGTGCACATTCTTGTCACCGTGATATTTACAGAATGCGTCCATGTATTTTGCTCAAATTTGGCAATATACTTGTCTTACCTGGCAAGCTGAGCTGATTAGATTTTGGAGTCACCATGAATTAATTTGAGCAAATGGGGGACCCTTCAGTCAAAGCTTTGCGTTAAAAGTATGTCTAGTTCTTCAAAAACTTGAATCCATGTATGTAAAGCTGGCTGAAGGGTGCACATTTTGAATGTAACAGTTTGTTTATCCAACTTGAAGGTCAAGGTCATATGGCCAGTTGGAATTTAGGGGTCATCTTGTGAATGCTGTGCACCTCAAAGTTTTTGAGTTAGGCCCATTTAACTTTTAAGACTTGTCAAGTGTATGAAAATCAATGTCAATGTAAATGTTGGTGGTGCCACCTATAGTATTATGTAATATACAAGTCAAAATATGAAAATCATTGTGACCAGTCCTGCATCCGTAATTTTTTATGGATCTTCATGAAATTTAAGATTGTAGAAGTCAAAGTCTCAGTTTCTTATGATACTAGTGGTGCCACCTAATTTGACAGCAATTATGAGTTCAAATGTCTTGAAAGGTACAAAATTCCATATCTGGAAAAAAACTTAAATTCTACATGCCAAATTTATAGGATATAAAGGTCATGTGCAATGCTAATATGTTATGCAAGATCAGTGACCTTGACTTATTTTTGTAAGGTCACCAGACCAGTTAAGTTGGAAGAGGTAATTTTGTAATGGTAGGGTGTAGTTTGGACATAAAGGGCCAAGAGAAATGAGCCTCCAGATCAAAGTTGCATTTGAGTACATTGTACATGAAACTGTACTTGGTGCCCTACTTTTTGTGTCACCATGATCCAATGACTGTTGGACCTTGACCTATTTTTCAAGGTGATCAAGCACTTTAAAAAAGAACACTGATATCAATATCTTGATCAAGAATAAGGCGAGTAATGCCAAATGTACTGCAAATGTGTGTCATATGAAGGTTTGATATTGCATAATAAGGCTGAGCTTGATTAATTTTTCAAGTTCATGGATTGAATACATTTCAAAAAATGATTTTCTGGTTATACATAGTGGTCATTAGAGCATTAGGCCCATACAGAGACAGACCTTCAAAATGTATAGCCAAATTAGGAAATAGAAGAGTAATCACTGCAGAATTCGACCTAACTTGTACATACATCATCTGAAAATAAATTAGCCATTTGCGAATTTCTGTAGCCAAATGAATGAAACATTGGCATGTGGCTAATGGTACCAGTGGATCCTGCCCATACGCCTATTGTTCCCTTGATCATGTTGATGCTGCATGTATTCTATGTTCCATAAAATTGTGGAATCTCTCCATTGGGACCCCACTTGATAAATAAAGTCGCACCTTTTCAGTCTTATTTTGAAATAAAGTCATGAAAAGGCAATGGAAATTGACCAGGGATGATGAGAGATGGACCCTGCCGGAGCACTTGTTTGTCTGACTGGCTGACTGTAGCATGGCTGTGTGTCTTCTGTTTGATTGAAGTGCCAGTCATACTAACAGATGATGAAATGCACTGCATGCAGTCACCAGTTGTGAAAGTAATTAACATGTAAGTCTGCTAACAATGAAATATATTCAGGCTGCTGCTCCAATTTAAACTGTAGAGATGATACAATGTGTGCGTGACATAGATGTTCTGATGTTTGGAGTTTGTGCACAGTGTCCAAGGACAAATGGTTTATGCTCTCCTTGTTATGTTGTTTTCCTTTCTCATTATTTTGTGTGTGTATTTTCAGTTTGAATATCATGTGACCTGTGCAGTTTGCAGCAGAACAGGAGAGAAAGAATTACAAATACTGAAGAAATTTACACAGGTAAGTTTGGTCTTGGCAAACTGAATGCAAAAAAGCAGGTCCCACTTAAGCAAATTTTGCTTTGTTTGGTTTCCAGGACTGTTTGATGTTGGAAAGTCGACATCTCACTTAAGCATCAAAGAGATTATTGTCTGGAGTTGAACTCTGACAGTCCTAGAAACCAAACAAAGCAAAATTTGCAAAAAGTGAGACTCAGGTTTTTTTGTGCGTGTACTTATAGCTTATTGTGCCACAAGAATTTAAAAGTTTGAATGAAAAGTAAAAAAAAGTTGAATCTATTTCAAACTGAGAAATTATGAAAATTATATGTTCAATTTGTGTTGTTGCTGTATAAACACAAGACAAGTGACACAAATGACAATGACAAAACACAGTTCTCCACTTCATGTACTTTTCAAAAATATAAACTTTGTTGGACTTACTTTTAGTTTATTGTGTTTTATGGCCTTTTTTGTGGACACCTCTGCTAAGCAGAAGTATATCCTTAAACAAATAGCGTTTTACGAGCAGCCCATTTGGCCAGGTGGGTGGAAAAAGAGTTCAGCCTGTTTATTGGTGCCATTTTGTCACAGAGGGTGTATGCCTCCCCAAGCAGGAGAAGAATGGACATGAAAGGTACCCATGAAGAAATGACATATCCAAATATATTTTTTACAGTGGATAACTTTGAGGAGGTAAGTTGCTGGCATATACTAGGAATTGTGGATGATGGACAGATTGGATTGAGTGTCGTGCAAAATAATGGTATGTGAAGGTGGTGCACTTTACTGAAAGGAAAGAACATATGTGTCCATGTAGTGTTTCCATACTAAACAGATTATAAAGCAGCACTCTGTATTGTCAGTATGACAGTCTAAGAAACAAGCTACGAAAGCAAATGTAGAATGAGTAAAATATGAAAGTGCACACTGTTCTGACATTCTATTTTATACTTATGGCAATGATAATTAGCAGTATAAGGTGCTGCATTAAAACACTCTTTGAGGTAAAATTAGTTCGGGGGGGGGGGGTCTGTGTAAAAGATATGGGTTTTTGTTTTAGCTTAATTGTGTCTAGTTTAATTAATTTGTTAATTTTGTAGGGGTTTTTCAATTATTAACAACTGAATTGAACTTTGTTGGAACGCATGGCACCAGTGCTCAGAAGTGACATTGCCTTATATCAGAGTAATGGTGCTTTCTAGATGCGTGGTTACTAGTGGATATGTATATAAATGTGGCTATGGATTTTTAGCTTGGCTGACTTGTCAGTCAGCTGAGCTTAAAGGATGATCAGTTGTCCATTGTCCATCCAGCCATGATTTACATTTCCAACTTCTCCAAAACCATCAGCCAAATCAACTTTAAACTTGATGGGGATGTATCTTGGGTGTGTCCCAACCAACATTCAAATGGTCATGGTCCAATGATTTTTTATGAATTTTTTGTTCAGTTTTTTTACTAACTCTTAAAAAAGTAATTTTTTCCAAAACCACTGAGCTAATTGCTTGGATTGTGCATAGGGAAACTTCTAGGCATGTCTAAACCATAATTTGTTCACCAGGTGGTGGTGTGATTTTTGAAAAGAGATTTTTTATGAATTTTGTATGTGTTGAAGCTATTTTTGACCTCTTCTCTAAAACAGATGATGATGGTCTTTAACAAAGGTGACCTTTGATATGCTGAAGTTCACAGGACCTCTTCAGTCTCTGTTTATAAGGTCACCTGAGCCCAGGATTGTTGTAGTCCCCTTGTTTATGAATTTTTGTGTGCTTTCACAATTTTAAACTTCTCCAAAAGTATTACTCATAAAATGTTAATTGTTTTAATTTTGCTTTACATACTCTCATTTTCATTGATGGCACAAAACCATGAAAATTAAAAAGAAAAAAAAAAGGCAGTGAAATAGTACTTTAACACTGTTTGAATAGGAATTATGTCCAAAACAATGAAATGTCAAAAATGTAAAAAAAACGTGAAAATTCATACACTTGAAAATAGAGCAATTTACTGTAGTTTTGATACTTGGCAGAAATGTAGATTGTGGAAGGGTTAAACTAAGTCGTTCTCTTGGTGGTGATACTCTGGATCCCTGATTTTTAACAAATTTTTCAATTTGGGTAGTTGTCGCTTAATGTATGCATTCCTGTTGATCTCTGTGAAAGTCAGTGGGGATTGCAATGGTAATTCACATTTTCAACTTCTCCAAACAGCCATATTCACTTCAAAAGTGGTGGGGATGGATCTACCTTGGGTAGGTCCCTACCAAGTTTGCTTAAATTGTCACATTCCAGTGATGTTATTATCATTTATTGATACTATTTAATTACTAATAGGAAAAGATCTATGGGGTTTCTTTTGCCATTGTTAATTTTGACCTTCAATGACATTGAAAGGTCAATACATGTAGTGGCTAATATACTGTACAAAAAAGTTACGCCTATCCCCCTCCTGGGGGGGGGGGGCTTGACTTTTTTGTACAGTATATTTTAGCAATGGCGGCTCATAGGACCATGGTTACCATTAAATACTAAGAGGAAACCTGTGATGTTTCCTTTGATGTTGATAATTTTGGCCTTAAGTGACCTTAACAGGTCAAACTGACATATTAGCATATAATTTGGTAATAGTGGGTCACTTTTCTTTCAAAAAAATCCCAAAACTTCTGAAGACTCAGTGCTTAGGGGAGACTTCATTACAAGAAGTGTCCATCAGACAGCAGTACAGAGATATTTCAGAATCAACCTAGTTTATAAATGGTTCAATCATGCCCACAATTTTTTAACGCATGGGAAGTATTAAGTGTTGTCATCATGCATGTCAACATGAGATGTTACATGTACTGTATTTTTCCAGGCATTTGCAGACATTATAGTTCGTGACAGTGAGATGGTGTGTGTGGAGCTGGTTGCCAAAGACAGACATGGAATGTTCCAAAGTGTTGTTTTCCTGGGATCTATTCGCTATGATGCACTCAAAAAAGTGTATGATGCAAGGGTAAGGATTCTTGCTGTCAACAAGGTTCTCTGAGCATGTACTGAGCAACAGTTAACTCTTTAAGTAGCAAATTTCGGACTGAGTCCACAGCTTTTCTTGGTGTGCATTGTGCCCATTGCGCTCCAAGAAAAGCTGTTGACCTGGGATATTCTTTCTGGAACTAGAGGCATGCTGGTACTTGAGTGAAAGGTCTTTTTAAGAGGACTACGAATGTGAGATCCTAATGATGATTTAGACTAGTTTGACTCAAGAAGATTGACTTCAGTCGCGATTGCAACCGTAAGGGTTAATATATTTTCACGCCTCCCCATAAGGGACTAAGGCATTAGGGTTGTCCATCCAGCCAGCCATCTAGTCAGTGTCTTTGGATCTAGCATGTCTCAGAAAATGCCAAAAGATTTTTGCTCAAATTTCGAACACTACTATCTTCTGAGGCCAAATCAGTCTGATTAGATTTCTGGATCACTGTGACCTATTATTGTTCAGCATCCATCAGGGTTTCAGAATGCATATTATTAAACCGTCACATAGAAAACTACGAAACAAACCAAAGGACAAATGGGAGCGAGTTTTCTGGTACATTTGGGCTACACATCAAATCAGGATAAAATAGTTATTTTGTGTGGGCATGTTTAGATGATTTGAAATACATGTACATATAAGGGGAATTATTTACACATGAAGAGATGAAAATTTACATTAATATTAAAATGTAACATGTTCTTCCGTGATGGTAAAACTTGATGGCTGTGCCATGTTTCAGGCCAGTCTGACATCCAGGATGGCACAGCGCATGTCACTGGGCTGGTTTCGGGGCCACAAACGTGTAGAGTTTGTCAGAATGCGAGGTCCACAAGCTAAGGGCCATGCTGAAATGGCAGTGAGTCGTGTCAAAGGCTCAGGTCCTGAGACTCCAGAGCAAACGCCAGAAACAGAGAACTTTCGTGCAGAAGACTTTGAGCAAGAGGTAAGACAGCTGCAGTAGCAAATCAAGTTTTTCTTTCCATGTTTGAAGAGATGTGTGGGAGTTCAAAGAAAATGCTTAAAATTGCCATTTTAATGAGGATAAGGTTAAAGACCTAGCAGGTATCACCACTAGTCGATGGTGTATATAATGTACAGACTGCCATGTTGCCTGTGATGATCACTGTTCTGGATAAGAGACTGTTAATATGTTTACCAATGACCAGAGCTCAAGTTAACAGATGGCTACAATGTTTACTCGTGATCACAGTCCAGGTTGACAGACGGCCACCATGTATATTCATGATCACAGTCCAGGTTGACAGACTGCCACCATGTTTATTCATGATCACAGTCCAGGTTGACAGACCGCCACCATGTTTATTCGTGATCACAGTTCAGGTTGACTGACTGCCACCATGTTTATTTATGATCACAGTTCAGGTTGACTGACTGCCACCATGTTTACTGATGGTCATAGTCTAGGTTGACAGACTGCAACCTTATTCACAGTCCTTGGATTGCATGTCATCTCATACATTGATGATAATAGTATGAACAAACTGATTTTCATCAGTTTGATATTTGTAAAGGCTCTGTATTTTTCAGTTGTACACAGTCTTAATTTGCTTATAAGTAATCAGTGCATTAATAAATACAAATTAAGAAAAAGAAAAGAAAAATAAGTCAATAGTCTCAAGAATATTTGGTATTCATTTTATAAATTTGAAACAGAAATGTAACTCTTGTGGTAAATAGATTTCTGTGGAGTAATCTTTTTATGCCAGGAAAAAATCCAAGGCACCATAGCTCCTTTTGCTATTGTCGTCTGTTTTTGTAAGTGGAAAATTAACTGAATTTTGTTTTTTTGCAGAATCAGTATGTTAATCGGAGAATGAGTGATCCAAGTCAAAGTTGGCACAACTTTTTACGTGGCAGCTTCAAGCGAAGTGGCATACGCAAGTCCCGTTCTGAAACACAGAATGTAGACAACATTGGTACAAATGGCACCACAGAAGTGGAGGCAGAGAACATTGAGGATGGTAAGTTATTCATGTCCCAAGAGTTCTGGTTATTTCTTCTATATAAATTTCAAGAAACTGTTATTTTTGTCTCGCTAAAGGTTTTGCACAACTTTTAAATGAGGCCACTCTATGAAATATTCTCACAGATAGCCTTGCTCAACAATAGAGAGAGTTAACACAAAATTTTCGTGGTAACAAAAGTATGATGCTTGATGACAGGAATTGTTTAGTGTCCTTGATGTGTGACCAGTAAGAATCTGTTGATAAGTTTTAAGTGAATGAAAATTATGTTTGCCAACTAATAATTTATTATGAAGATGTTATAAGAGTGGGCTTAAAAAGTAGCTAATTGTGACACTTGAGAACCATCACAATAAAACAAGAAAAATTAATAGGTTTACAATATGTGCACATTGTACACGGGATTAGGAGACATTGTAGTTGGTGAGCAGTTTCCTCACATCTGTGACCTATGTTGATGAGTAGGGATGGGGCTTGTTAACCATGATGTACATCCATAAGCTGTCCTTGAAGGTTGTAAGCAGGCACATTTGGAGCAGGAAGGGGTTAACATCCTCTCTGTTTGGACCTTATAGAGTTTGATGAGGAGGCTGCACACTATGATGGCTTCTTTGGTCGCTCATTTGGTCAGGCGTGGGGCTGGTTCAAGGAGAGGCGGAGAGCAAACTGTGTTGCCCTCAACTCATACTTAACATATATCACTCTTCCCTGGCACCGTATCATAGCAGGCAAGTACTACCTGATATATGCTGGATCACTGTGCACACCTACATCCAGACTGCATACAATGCTACACTCAGAAGTAACAATGACGTCATTTCAGTTTATAATATTTACAAGTTACCTGACTTTGTAGGCTGGTAAAAATGTTGCAAAAGTGGATATAACATCTGCTGATTTGATGATTTACCTGACTAGGGTGTATTTCTGTTTGGGTTGCAGTTACTGCTGAAATGTATCTTTTTAACAATTGTAACACTTTGAAAGCAGAATATTTGATTTTTTTATTTTCTTGTAATAAATGTAAAATAAAGATATGTTAGTACATCATGTAACAATTGCACAGGGAAAAATTTTTGTAATAAGTTATTGAAACACATTTCGTAACTTGAAATATACATGTCAATGCTTTGTTTTATCTTGTCTTGTTGTAGTTGTCATGTTTTCTGTCTTTTCTCTAACCCAAAATGACAGCAACAGATCCCAGTTATTTTGCATGGTAGCCAATAAATAAACATAAGGATTAATTCAGTTTGGTAATTAGAAGGAGGTTCAAATTAGGAATGGCAATTACCTCCATTGATTAAGGAGGTTCTTTACTTAAATCAAATCAGGTACATGCACAAGCTTTTCCGTTTAGTATTCACTTTACAGGCCCATAACTCATAACATAAGTAATGACAATAATAATTATATACATGTACTTACAGACATACTGTAATTACAAATTTTAAACAATTTCAGCCTGTAATGGTTATGTTGAACCTAAAGTTACTTATTTTGTGAAAAATATTACGTGTACATCATTTTTGTGCAAAAAGCTATGTTGTTGTATGTAATGAAAGAATATGTTTCTTGATCTTCATTTCAGATTTATTTTTGTCGACAGTTTGATGTACATACACAGTTGCCTCTAATACTTTTGGATAAACTAATAAATTATGATACATGATAGAGTACAATCAATTGAGGCTTTACAGTGATGTGCCATATTATCGTCATTTGTTGTAGTGGTGCATGTGATGTAACACCGGGTGTGCATTGGAAAAGTAAACCACCCAAAGTTCATTGTATTTCAGTATGCTGCCCATATTGCTTTGACTAATTAATATTAATGATTTGTACACAGCGTATCTGCATGATGTATGAGGTAAAACAGAACATGATCAGCTTTGCTTGCAAGATCCAGTCGCTGTGAAATCTTAACGATCACTGGATGAACATTGGTCCACTTTGTTTGAAAAGGAGAGGGTGCGATAGAATACCAACATGCACAACAATAAGGGGTGATATGGCATATCTTAGTGCCAGACTTTCTGACATGCAGACCAAGGTGTTTCCTATGGCAGGCGTATGTGGCCCTAGTGTGTGCTTTCCTCACATCCATATGGTGTAGATTTGTGTGTTCATGTCCTGTATCTGAGTTACAGCTGTGTGCAGGCAGAAGCTGTCCATGGTTCAGAAGCATAAACTTGCTAAACTTGACTGCATTCAATAAGATTTAAGTGCAGCATTGCTGGCTGGTTTGCCTGGAGGCAACTACAACATGGCTGGCTGACGGTGACTTATGCAGGGAAGTACAGGCTGGCGGACTTGCCTGTACAAAGAAGTACAGCATTGTTGGCTTACTTACCTGTAAACAAGTACAGTGTTGCTTGCTTACTTACCTGTAAACAAGTACAGTGTTGCTGGCTTACTTACCTGTAAACAAGTACAGTGTTGCTGGCTTACTTACCTGTAAACAAGTACAGTGTTGCTGGCTTACTTACCTGTAAACAAGTACAGTGTTGCTGGCTTACTTACCTGTAAACAAGTACAGTGTTGCTGGCTTACCTGTAAACAAGTACAGTGTTGCTGGCTTACTGGCATGTAGACTAGTACAGCATTGCTGCATTACTTAACTCAACAAGTACAGTGTTGCTGGCTTACTTACCTGTAAACAAGTACAGTGTTGCTGGCTTACTTACCTGTAAACAAGTACAGTCTGCTGGCTTACCTGTAAACAAGTACAGTGTTGCTGGCTTACTGGCATGTAGACTAGTACAGCATTGCTGCATTACTTAACTAAACAAGTACAGTGTTGCTGGCTTACTTACCTGTAAACAAGTACGGTGCTACTGGCTTACTTACCTGTAAACAAGTACAGTGTTGCTGGCTTACTTACCTGTAAACAAGTAAAGTGTTGCTGGCTTACTGGCATGTAGACTAGTACAGCATTGTTGGATTACTTAATACCTGTAAACAAGTATAGTGTTGTTGGCTTACTGGCATTCAAACAAGTACAACATTGTGGCTGACTGGCATGTAGACAAGTACAGCAGCACAAACTGACTTTAAGTTTGGTATCTGAAGTGTAAACCCAGTATGCCTAAAATGATTACGTGTTGTGGAGGCTTATCAAGTAATGTATATCCTGGTTGGACTGTTTCTACTGAAGTTTAATATAGAAAGGTATTGTCAGCATAACTGGAGAGTAACTCCCAGTCAAGTGCAGGCTGAACTGGAGTTGACTGCAAACACTTTGTTGACCTGAAGTTAAGTGCTACATGTAGCTGAGGTGCTGACTCGCAAGTTCAGCTTTTATAAACAGGTTGAATGTAGTTACAGCTGCCTTGACTGCAGTACAGGTCAATATACTTAGCCAGCCCATGCTGCAGTACAGGTCAATATTCCTAGCCAGCCCATGCTGCAGTACAGGTCAATATTCCTAGCCAGTCCATACTGCAGTACAGGTCAACATACCTAGCCAGCCCATGCTGCAGTACAGGTCAATATACTTAGCCAGCCCATGCTGCAGTACAGGTCAATATACTTAGCCAGCCCATGCTGCAGTACAGGTCAATATACTTAGCCAGCCCATGCTGCAGTACAGGTCAATATTCCTAGCCAGCCCATGCTGCAGTACAGGTCAATATTCCTAGCCAGCCCATGCTGCAGTACAGGTCAACATTCCTAGCCAGCCCATGCTGCAGTACAGGTCAACATTCCTAGCCAGCCCATGCTGCAGTACAGGTCAACATACCTAGCCAGCCCATGCTGCAGTACAGGTCAACATTCCTAGCCAGCCCATGCTGCACTTGTGTACTGCTTGCTTGCTGTCAAGCTCAGTATATTTATAGCAACAGCTTGTGTATTCGGGTGTGTCTTGGTCTGTCAGCAGTAAGACCTTTGGCAGACAACTGCAGCAGATGCCAGTCCAGCTCGAGCTAGCACCAAAATTTGGTAACTGGTCCAATGTCAAGCCAAATAGAGTTGTGAAATTTTGCAGAAAATTTTATTGTGTGAGCCTGTTTGTTAGCCATCTAATTTGTATGAGACAAGGTCAAAACTCAAACAAAGTTGAAAATTCCTGTAAATAGTTGAAACTCTTTGTTGTGTGTGTGTGTGTGTGTGTGTGTGTGTGTGTGTGTGGTGTGGGGAAGAGGTTCACATTGTATAGTGTCTAAATCTTGAATTATTAGTGAGTGTGTGGCTTATATATAACTGGTGTTAGCTCAGTTAACTGCTTAGGTACAGTAAGATAATTGAGCCCTGCACTGTTACTCTTGCCTTCCTCAGTTGTGGAGGAAGATACTCTCACACCCTGTATGCCAGTGTAGTTGTAACCCAAACCAAGTGTCGTGGGTCCATTCATATAATCCATTTATTTCAGATACGTAATGTATGTTATACTTGCTGTTTCAGTGTATGTTGACCTGGTGAGCCCCACCGTACTGGTACTGTTTGTCATGTGGATTGCTCAATTACAATGAAGGTTCTGTTTCAGTTTCAATCCCTGTTCTGAAAAAAAAGCACCTATCATAGATTTTTGTTGAATAGATAACATGATTCACATCACTCAAACTTTACCACAGTCTTGGCTTAAAGTTAAAGTGCTCTGTTGTGGTTATTTCCATCCCACATGTGTAACAATGAGTTGGTAAGGTTAAAGATTAATTTTTTTTCTCGGATTCAAACAGAACCTTTGTCTTGGAAACTGGTACATGGACATATAACTACCAGTGGGTTCATTATGTCTCAAACCATTTTGTCCCTTTGTATACCAGTAAAATTATCAATCCCTGCTTATGATCGAATGTGTGAATTCCCTCAAATGGAACAAAATGACCCTGTCTGAGTACCAGTTGCCCTTGTGACTATGACTGTGTTGTGTTGATCCTAATAAACAGGTTCCCATGTATCCAGGTTGTGAAGACCACGTCAAACCCTCTAGTTAGTTTGTTAGCCACCAGGTGTCTCTCAGATTCATTGCAGTGCTGCTGCTCAAAATGTCCACTTGAGGCAGTATGGAACCATTGTATTCTCTCGATATGCATTGAAATTTATGTGTCCTAATGAAATCATGGACCAATGTGCTTTCAAGGTTTCCTAAACAGTAATCTTTCAAAATGTTTCCAGTTAACAAGATATGCTACATAGTATTAAAAAACATATTTTAAAATGCTTTTGATGGAAATGCCTGAAGAAAAAACAAAAGTAAAAATGAATATTGAGAAAGTAAGGTAACTTCAAAATTATTTTGAGAAGCCATTAGCAATACGATATGTGAAGGTGTCAAAATTAATTGATTAAAAAAAAGCTGTTAAATCTGATGGGCACCCTGTTTTCAGCATAGAACCCAGTGTTGTATTTGTCCAATGTCTGCCCATTATCACCATGTGTGGACATGTCTCCTGTACCCAACTACGCCATGTGTCCTGCACAGAGAGGCTGGCATTTGTGCATTCTCTATGGCAAACACAGTAAATGACAATAGTTTGCAAAATGTTATAAACAAAACTCAAGTAGATTAAAACTGACATTCAAGACACTTAGCACACACACACATAAGTAACATCATAGATAATGCCTCACATTGAGGCCATGTGTTGGAAGTATGTTTCGTGTCTAATTATGCATCTCCCATACCGGGGGATGCATATAAGGTTTAGTCCCATTGTCCGCCCCTCCACCACCTCTGCATATCTTATGTTTCTGTTCCCTCTTTACCTATTGCCTCCTAGGTTGGTACAGATAATCTATGGCTCTGGAAAATTTTTCCAATATAATAATATGTAACCTTGAGGTCAAAGGTCAAGGTCAAATCCTTGTTGCATTTTTCTGCTGACTCCGCAACTTTCACATGTTGGCTTATACCTTCTTAATGGTCCATGATTGTAGACCCAAGGTTACTGTTAAACGTTAATAGGAAAGTACCTTTGGGCTTTCAATTTGTATGGCTTATTTTAAACCTGAGTGACCTTGAAAGGTTAAACTACATACATGTACATTCCTGTTGATTACTATGTAAGTTAATGCGGATTGCAATTAATGGTAATTTACATGTTCAAGTTCTTCAAATCAATTGGCCAGATTCACTTCAAACTTGGTGGGAATGTACATGGGATAAGTATTTACCAACTGTGTTCAAATGGTCATACCCCGATAATTTTTGGATTTTTATTTTTTTGGGGGGGGGGGGGGGGGATTTTTGCAGTCCTGTTGATAACTATGTAAGCCAATGGGGTCTGCTATGGTAGTTCTCATTTTCATTTCAAAGCTGTAAGCCAGATTCACTTGAAACTTTTGGTACAGATACTCCATGGATTTGGGGAACTTTTTTCAAATGATAGTGGATGACCTTCAGGTCATTGGTTAAGGTCACAATGTCTTGCAAGATAAAGTGGTTGCCACATGTTTAAATAGTTATGATTGAAGTCCATCAAACTTGGCTATTATTTACCCAGGTGAGACTTCCCTTAAATTTACTCAGAGGTGACCTTGAGGTTAAAGGTCAAGGTTATAGAGCCCTTCAATGAAAATTAAGTTTGAAGTTTCCCTGCAGTACCCACAAAAGATTTAGCAGGGTATTGACTCAAATGTAGGGCAGTATGTATTCTGGTAACACTTTGCAAAGCAAACATCAACCTTTGAATGGCACTCTCGATAGATGCTATGACGAACCTCCTTTTTGGAGTGTTCATGATGCTCTTAACCAAGTGCTGTCTTCAGGGAACCAGGCATTTTTATCATCTCACGTGAACCCATTAGAGAAGCAGGGTATACATCAGCTATTCTTCACTCTCCAGATAGCAAGTTCTGAGTGTTTGTTTCACATGCACGGAACAGTTTCGGATTATCTCACCAACTGGAAGTGTTGCACTTCTTATGTTCAACAGTGTACTGTAAATTGCTTCAATTTCGCTGTTCTTGTTTCGCTGATGGCACAAAACGGTGAAAATGAAAACACAGTGAAATATCATTTTAACGTTGTTTGAATGGGAATTATGTCCAAAACAATGAAATTAAGACTACAGTGAAATGTCAAAAATACAAAAACCATGAAAATTTATACATGTGAAAATAAAGCAATTTACAGTAAAAGGGGTGGCCTCGCTAGAGGGGGACATAATAATAGAAATGCCAAACTTTCTGTGGGAGAATGGTGGCCCTCTTAGAGGGGTGGCCTCTGATGAGAGGCACCTTATAAGAGGAAATCACCTTATATACTTGAGCTGAATATTCTACACTTCCATCACTAAATCCTTTCCAAAATTTATTACCATCAAAGATCACTGATGTCATGCTGGGGGATGCAAAATGTTTTTCACATGAAAAACTCACTTCTAGTTTGAGCTATAAATTTATATTGTCCTTTAGGTGTACTGTACTTGTACCCCTCCTTTGCCCTCTTGTTCCCTATTGCACCCAATCCAGCTTTCATTTTATATTATTTCTTTCTTTTGTAGCCAAGCAACGTATCATTCATGGTAAATTCAAGCTTTGAAAAATAAAACACATTACAAGACTAATTCTATAATTTGCCACCAGCTATCACAAAAACTCGTCTTTAACTCTGCATCTATGAGTTTAAATGATGATTGGGGAGAGGAATAAAACATAAATTTTATTATGGAATGAAATTTTGTCATGATCTGTCTCTCAGACAGCATACTTTACACTGACACTTTAATGCAGAGTGCTAAGTTCACATAAAGAATTTTTCTGAATTGAGAATAATGTTCTTGAGGAAATGTACCGTCTTCAGGCAAAGCATATAAATTGATGTACTCAAACAGACCTTACAAAAGCAACAGTAGAGAAGTCTTTGGGACAGTATTGGCAAGGCCATCAACAAGTGCTTTGAATCATCAGAGTGACGGGTAAGTCACTTGACAAAGGATATGGAATAAAGTTGGTACTATGGTGTACAGTCATGTTATCTGGTGGCAAATTGTGAATTAGTGTTTGTGAGAAGGTACTAATGGTTAGGAGATTTGATTGGTTGCAGATTCATTAGAAGACGAGCAGCAGCAACCTATACTTGTATAAATACAGCGCTGGCCTCACCTTGCTCAACATAAGACCAGCTTCAGCACACTTCACCTCTCATCTCTTCCTTTCATCATGGTTTTAGATGTATTAGATGCGCGCCAGCAACCCGTTTTAGACTTTTCTTGAGGCGGAATTCGTGTGGGATCCTGGCAACAGAGAGAAATCAATCAATGCTGCCAGATGTGCTCAGACTGCAGGGAATCATGGGAATGCAGAGGGACAGGGAATCGTGGGAGTTTGGCAGTACATTATGGATCAAGTGGAAATCTATTGTGGTGAAAGAATTTGCAAATTCCAAGAATGGTCCAACATCGGCACGCTGCATGGAAGATGTGTGGGGCCAGAGCTATTCAGGAGGTCAACAGTGGGGCGTCACATTGCTAAATATATGTAGCGTGTTCTAATATAGGAAACGGAAATTCATAGACTGAAACATGATTTACAAGCAGAAAGTGTGCACAGGGAGGGTATCATTCCATGTACAGTAATGTGATAAAATGTAAATTGTACAGTATGATGCAGAAGCCACACGTGAAGCTTTGTGCAGATAGATATTCAAAAGTGACGGGATAAATAGAGTTGCCCCTCATTTGTGACATCTCTCCAACAGATTTATCAGGAAGCTCCCTGGTGTCTTTTCTCACTGTGACAGCCCTTTTGGACCTGGCTTAGGAGTGATCTGTCGAAGGAGGGGCAACTGTGTGACTGTAGCATGTGTTTTACAGTGTGTGACTGTAACGTGTTTACAGTGTGTGACTGTAGCATGTGTTTACAGTGTGTGACTGGAACATATGTTTACAGTGTGTGACAGGAGCGTGTGTTTACAGTGTATAACCGTATTGTGATTCCAGTGTGGGATGAATGTGTATGTCTGACAATAAGACATACTTGGATGGTTTGTATTTGTGGAGGTTGAGTCAGTATAGTACACTTCAACATTCCCTTAGATTGTATGACTGTGGTACACATAGCAGTAAATTTTTGTTGCAAGGCCAAGGCATACTCTTAAGTCATGCCATACTTTTATGTAGAAAATTGTTATAATGAAAAGGACGTAGCAAAATAAATGTACCAAAGGGATGTGCAATATTACAATGTGAGCAAAATATTTGTAGACAAGTAACATACGCCTAAAGGTAAGGAAAGAAAAAATGCTGGTCAGAAGCAAATTTAGTGCTTGATTGATTGATGACATTTCCCAAAATCAACATTCCATTTGAAACTTTGACAAGGAGAACGGTAACAAAAGCCTGATTGATGAGCACTGTAGATTGCTTCAAAAACGGGACAACAGGAAGGAGGCAAACAGCATGTACAACTCAAGTTTAACCCTTTTCCCCGTGGATTAAGACTACACCAGCAGCTGTCCTTGGTGAAAGTGGGTGTGTGGACACTTACTGCCTACAGCTGCTTAGTTACCCCAGAAAGGGGTAACGCATGCTAAATAACATTACACATTTAAATTACTTATCATGGATGCAGAGTGTTGTGGGTATGCTTTTCATTAAGAAGTGGACAGATTTTTTTTTTAAATCATTAAAAAAAGTTGCAGATACAAAAGCAGTGTAGTTTATTGATTGTTGAAAGAGGAGGATGGTTAATGTGCAAGGTGTTCAGTGCTGGTTGAAGACAGTGGCACTTGTGACATCTTAATACTATTACATGTAAATGTTAACACTCTGCATATGTTAACAATGAGACGTGTGCATATTAACACTCATATACATGTACATGTTAACACTGCCAGCCACATGTACCTGTGAACGTTGCATATACGTTAACATTGCCACATGTACATGGGTTGTTAACATTGCATGCACATGTTGACACTGCCATGTACATGTTGACACTGCTACATGTACATGTAAATGCTGTGAAAGCATGGTTAGTTGTTTTATAAAACAGAAAATACTCAATTCTTAAGAACTTTATGTATGTATAATTTACAGATGTTTAACTTGTGCAGGTTATTACTCAAGATAATATACAATGGAAAGAAACTACTGAGCACCCATGTACATATTTTACATATTTTGTGTGTAATTATGTGTTATATTCAAAACTATATGATTGTTATCATCCATTGTTGGGGTTTTATCTTTCTTTTAATTTTATGTAAATAGAAATTTCATTGTTTGATTCCTTCAATCTGCCCGGTGCATCCCATGTATGCATGTTTTTAAAGGATGACTATGATGGTATTTATCTTGGATACTGTCATTTGAAAGAGCAAAAAAGGAAGTAAAAAAGCCTATAACTTTGAGCTCTGCTGACTTGTTAGTCAGCAGAGCTATTACAGTCGGTCAGTGTTCTGTCCTTGTGGTGTTGACCTCCTCTCCAACCAAATCACTGTAAACAGAACACTACAGGGAATTCAATATTACATACGTGCCATGATTAATTGTGAAGGGGGTCACTGTGCAGTCATTTATTTATTTACTTACTTGCTTACTTACTTAATTTTATTATTTTTGTTAAATGACTTTTTTATTTTATTTCCAGTTTATTGGCTAGGTGGCACACATGGCTGAGAGAGTGTGTGGCATTCAAGGGGCAGTGTTACTCCAATATCTCAAGAAAAAAATCCCTTGACCTCACCAAATTTGTATAAGATACGAAACATGTTGGACCAGAACTGTATTGACAACAAATTCCTTCTGGTGATTTTTATTATACTACTTCATTTTTAAGGTAATGTCCAACCAATTTTGGATAATTTGTTCATTTTGGGACGTTTTGGAAGATTTATATATTGTCAACCAGTTCTCCAAACTTAGTAGTTCTAATCTCAGTACAAGCTGAAGAAACTTAGAAAATACTTTTAATGCTAATCAATGGACCATGTTAAGTTTTGAATCCTGATTATAGATGTTGGGTATTTGCACCGAAATGTCCACATCATATGGATTCTTCTCTCAAATCTGATTTTGATCAAATAAAAACTGGTTGACTCAAAAAATCTTTAGAGCAAAAAGCTGTCGGTGATCTTCTGTAAAATGAACAGTACTTTTTAAAATGTGGGTCAAAAATGAAGCATCTACCAACTTGATAATTTGTGACAAAATCAGTCATTTTGCAAATATATACTGTATCAGCATTGTTAAAAACAAAAACAAAAACCAAAAAAAACCAGTTACAATTATGAAAGACCCCAGATATGTTTTTGCAGATATGTATATTGAGATCACAATAGCACAAATTTGACCATTTTATCTTTATTATTTTTCAAGAGATATAAAAAAATTAACAAAAACACATTTTTACCAAAAATGCTTGTGTTCTTACAACAACTTTGAATGTAGTTACATCTTTAGTGCGCACAGTTTCTGCAAAGCCTTGTGATCAGTTAAGTGTATTTCTTGATTATATAGGAATGCATATTTCTGTGATATTTGGCTCTGAAGTGAAGTCACTTTGCCAGGTTGGACATTATCTTAAAACTATCTTTGCAGGTCCAATAATTTTCAACAACAATCGATAATAACTTGATTTTAGCACCATTCATCAACAACAATTGGTAATAACTTGATGTTACGAACATATCTCAAGAACAATGATACTAACTTCATGAATTTGTATCACAAAGGCACCTTATGATGAAGAAGGATCCTTTTTAAAACAAAGTTTCTCTGATTATTTTGTGATTGTTTTATGAAATTTAAAACTTTTTATTGTCAGGAGAGTGGCACCCAAAGGAATGACGTTTAATATTATGGTATATCAAGAAATATTGATGGCAGTTTTATAAAATTTGTGTCACAGTTGCACTTCATGATGGAGGAGACCAGCCTTTTTTTTTTTTTTTAAAAAAAAGCTGTATTTCTTTGATTATATTTTGTTTGTAATGAATTTTCTAAACTTTCTTTGGAGATTTGGTGGCAGATGTCCAAGGGAGGATGATTTACTGTGCTAATTTGAAGTGTGCTGTTGTGTTATTCTTATGGACAAAACAAAAAATGTACACTTCAAAAAAAATTGGGGGCTGCTGAGTGTCGTCTCTGCATTGGATACCATTTTTGTGTGTAATGTTGGACGGATGATGTAATGGTCAAGGCTAAGATTTAAACTTTTCACAAGTGTGGCTTTATGTTGGGGTATATCAGTTGCAAGTCCTAGTAGTTTGTCCGCAGAGCACAGGACCATTGTGGTCCTGTTGTTCTATTTTAAAGATGGAAAACAGGAGTAATTATTTCACTTTTGGTAAACATCACTGTCACAGGATAAAGAACAAATGTATTCAGTGATCATTAGCTGGTCAACAGGTGGCTCTGATAGAACATCTGTAGATGATGTAAAATGGTTTTTTTTTTTTTGGTCCCCTTTAGCAGACAGTTCTTTCAATGCTGTGCATGAAGTAATATACCTGTGTATGAAAGAAATGGTTTTTAGCTGGGTTGGATCTGTAAGTGGGCAACATAAAGTTGTTCTTGGAGGTAATAGGTATGTTACAGTTGAAGTGACTGGCCAGTGGATTGAATGCAGTTGTGATGCAGGTGAAGAACTGCAGAGCTGAGTTGAGACCAGGTGGTCAGACCAGAGCAGAGTTGAGACCAGGTGGTCAGACCAGAGTGCGAGTGAGCCTAGCTTGCAATGCCACCACTGTGCCACAGTGGCAGGAGGCCTTAGTGCAGGTCTCTCTCAATCAGGGATTCTTCACATTATTATAAATCTGCAATAACTACCCATCACATTGTCAATCATCTTATAGACCCCCACACATCTGATGGAAATCGGCATCCACCAAGTGAGGGTGAGGCGCCCTCTGGACCACAGTACCCATCAGTGTGTAATATGTGATATGTTAATAGAACTAAATGGGAGACGATGTGTGCAGGAGTATCACTGTTTCACCACAGGTACCACTGACCTGCTATACACGAGACCACTGTGTTTTAAGATGTCAAATACATGAGGTCACAGCAGTAAACCAGCTTGTTATAAAGCAGCTGTTGACCGTGTGGCTGATTAAGTCCCTTGCCATCTGCCTGGTGTATACATGTATTGTCATTGTCTGTTCAGCTTACTGTCCATGACTGCAGTCACTGCTAACCTGGAGGGGTCTACCAGTAGCCTGTGTTTGGTGATTGCACAGTCAGGAGAACTTGAACCTGTAGGTAGCGTCTATTGACAGGGTTAAATGTACCTGGATTGTTGCTGAAAACCTGGGTGAGGTGGAGACAATGCTGCATCAAAATGAGCCATAATACCATATTCATCCTAATAATAGCACGCCATGCCAATGCAAAGATTTACCAGATCTTGCAGTGTTTTCACGGGACTATGGAATAAGTACTTTTCTTGATTGAAGGTTTTGAACGCTGTACAGTTCATTTAGGTGTTAAATAAACATTAATTTACTGCAGTGACATTCAATTTTTTCGTTTTGAAGTATCATCTTTGCTAAATTACAGGGAAAATCTTGATTTTGAATCTGGACCACTTGGATTGAAAGTGGGGTGTGTGCTTCTATTAGGACATGTGCTACTTTTAGGATGAATATGTTATTTATGGTGATAATAGTAGCAACAAAAATACTGATGATGATTGAATTAAGAAAATTGTGTTTGTGTCAAGAATAAAAGAAAAACGTGATGTTTTTGAAAATGATAATGCTTGTTGCAGCAAAGTGATCAGCTTGAGTATTTAAACAGTTGCCGCTAGAGTGGCATTGGCTGATGATAATTGATAATTTATATTTTAATTTATGTATGATAATTTATATTTACAACTTACTGTGGTTTACTGTTAAACAGATAATGATATTGTGACAACAGTGTATGTTGTGACATACAACTGTAAACAAACTAAATGATAAAGTCATCCACAATGTAACTGTCAGACAATCCAAAATTTGTTTTATTTTACAAGATGGCTACTGAGAAAAAAATATATATATGGAAAAAGACCAGTCTTGGGATCTTAGATATAACGTGGCTGTATTACATCATTACTTGTGTATAATGAGAAAATCTTTCATCACAGACACCACAATAAAAAATTCTTAATTCTGTATAAATGCAGAAAAATGGGGTCTCTACAGAAGTTACTAGAAATCTGATAATATATATACAGACAGGTGTTTTTTATTTATGAGAAGTAATGGATAACAGATAATAAAACTGTTTATAAGATTAAACGGTCACAATATTAAGCTGTTGTAGACCCAGAGGAATCACCAGCACTGATCAAGTAACTAAACTGTATTGGTGATTATAAGTACTACAAGAATACATGGCACTGGCTGCATGCCCGGAATGCAGTGACGCTGCCTGACATTAACAGGGACATAGCAGTGGACCACATGACATTAACAGGGACATAGCAGTGGACCACATGACATTAACAGGGACATAGCAGTGGACCACATGGCTATTAGAAATGAAACAAGTGGCTTTTATTCCAGGAAGTGCATGTTTCAAATAAAAACTTTTTCAATTTATAAAATTGATGTGTACAGTTTAATTAATTCATGTTGATGTATGTACATATATCTTAATGCAAGTTGCTGTTTAAAAATGTGGCAAATTAATGTGCTGTAAATGCAGTATACGAATACACTGTGTGTACTGGTGGATATCATAATATTGTTGTTTTGCCTATTGCTCAAAGTATTTACGTAGTTGCTGTGGTTGCTGATCTATTGCCTTGGTTACTGCCATACAACTGCCTTTCATATGATGTAGTGGGAAGCTACTCAATGTAAGTAGTGAATAAGGAATATGTAGATGCTGGAGATCCAAGTATTACATACAGTCGGCAGTATGTGTAACAGCTGTCACGGGTCTGTACTTTGTTGAAGCCTGTGCCATTTTATTCAGTGTAGTGTGACTGGTTACCTACTGAAATAGAAAGCTACTAAATTATGCCCCCTTCCTACCGAAGGAGGGGCACACAGTAATCGTTTTGTTTGTGCGTGCATCTGTCCACTATTCATGTCCAGGCTATAATTCGTTTGTCCTTCAACTTAAATTAATGAAACTTTACACACATATGCATCTGGGCATAAGGGTGTGTCATGCAATAAAAGTAAGTCACTAGGTGAAATATCTGGGCCACTGGTATATCCTGGTAAAATCATGTCTGAACTGTAATTCCTTTACTCATTAAGTTAGTTTCATGAAACTTCATACACACACATCTTGACCTAGAGGTTTGTCATGTAACATAAGTAGATTATTCGTCTGTCCATCTTATCTTTGTGTTGGGACTGTAAGTTGCTTGTCCTTCATTTCAGATTAATGAAACTTTACACACAGGTGCATCTTGGCTTAAAGGTGTGTCATTTAACAAAAGTAGGTCACTAGGTCAAGTATCTTGGTCACAGTGACATATCTGTATAAAATCATGCCCAGGCTTGACTTCCTTTACTGTTTAACTTAGTTTAATGAAACTTCACGCACACATGTATCTTGACCTAAAGGTGTGTCATAAAACAAAAGCAGGTCACTAGGTCAAGTATCTGGGTCACGGTGATAGCCTGTTTTTATTGACTTCAGTCATTCCAAAACGAGACTTGTGATTCGCAAGGTTATAAATGAGGTGGGGTGGGGGTGGGGGGGGGCATGGGTCCAGCAATCTCTGATTGCTTTTTAATTCAATGTAAAATTCATAATTGATAAGACTTGCTGGAGACAGTGCTCATTGATTTGACCAAGCTATACAACAGCAGAAGAAAACCATGTGTTACTCGTTGGGATGTGATGCGAATAAACCATATTGCATTGTGATCAATTAAATTCATAGTGCAGGTCGGGTTTGTGTCTGAAGAGAGTCATCATTTTCTGGAACTGCATCCAAATATAGCAAATAGGTCATGTTGAATAAGTGAAAAAATACACTTATACTACTAATGGAGTCCAGTTACATGTTCATTTATTTTCTCAGACACAAAGTAATGTCATGGAGCCACAGTGAGGATTAATAGTTGTCACTGCAGGGAATATTTCATCTGTCTTGTGGTTGATGATGTACACACTGGCATTTTGGGTTGAACTGTATGTTGTCCAAAATCCTTATTCAAGTTTGTGGCCACCAGATGTCACTGTTGTCAACAACAAATGTGTCAACTTTTACTGAATAGTGTTAATTCAGAAATGATGCTTACCTTGAACTTCAACTATGAAGCCCTGGTTCTAACTTTATTTAAAAGCAATCTAGTTTTGAGTTAAGTCAAGTTTTTCCCATACGGAGTACTTGTGCCAGGCCACACATGCTGCTTCTGTCCACAACTGGTCAAGGATAAGTTTTCTCATCGTTGTTGCAACGTGTTTCCTGTTGGTCAGCTACAAAGTTGAACAGCAAACAAGGTACCAAAGGTATGATGTAAATTTCTGTCAGATTCAGATATCATTTTGCAGTTGTTGAATGTAGTCATGCGAGAAAGAAAGTCTAGTATTGGATGGCAATCGTAGACACTGTGGCACCTTCTTAGATTTTTTGGATTTTGGTTGGTAAGCCACATGAAAATAAACAACTAGTGCTAGAACTTGTCTGCAGCTGTCACTCAATGCTAAATTCTCCATAGCTATTATGGAGAACTAAGTCATTCTAAAGGAGGGGCTTTGTGTGGGAAAGAAATTTAAAAAAAAAAAGGGGGGGGAGGGGGGGTGTCTTAGTCAGAAATTATGTAAGACTGTGCTGCTTCCTGCTGGCAAAAGTTGGTACTGATACCGAACCATTGCTGTGCCACCCTAAATGTTGCATTTTAACAGGTTAAACGTGTGAAGTGCTTCTTAAATGGTGCTAAATAATTATATCCACTGTGTAAGGTGCTTCATGGTGTGAAATTGTTGCATTGATAGGTGCATATAAAGCATCAGTATTTGTACTGCCTATTATTTTGGGCTCTCATTGCTGGGCAGTTCCCGTAGTACATCACATACTTAGTCTTTTTTTTTGTCCATAAACATAACCTTGCCAAAGCCTAAAAAACTTCAGACGAATGGAACTTTACAATATACCATACCAATAGTAAACACTTGTGACCAAATGAGGTTTTGCTGTACATCTGGATTTTTAGACAAAAACAATTTATGTTCAAACTTTCATCTGTGTTTCATGTAGCTAGTATCATAACTTATATATAATATAAATGTACATACAATATGTTATGATCATTTGTAAATATGAATGTTGGTATTACATTGTAAATGCATTTCTACTGTGGATTGTTGTGGCATGAGAACAAAAGGAGGATCAATCAAACTAAGAGAAGGTCGGACCAAATAATCATGATCACAGGGAACAGGGTCAGTGTGAATCCAGAAACTTAAAGCGCTGGCAGGAGCATTCTACCCACTACAACACAACACATCCTCAAGGCTTTCATTTTGCTCGAAGCATTCAATTTATTGTCTTTGTGTCTGAAAAAATACCATGGGACTTGGTGGCTCTGTATATTCTGCCAGTATTTTGTGGAAGTTTTCCAATTTCTACTGTACATCAGTGGTTCTCTAGGATTTGGTGGTGTAATCAGTGATGCACTATTAGGAGATACGCTTGATATGTTGGAGTCACAGTTTGGTTTTAAACCATAAAGCTCCATTACTTTGTGTACATTTGTAGTGTCACAGTGTCAATTATAAAAATCATAGCTCTGATATGAATTCAGTGTTTCTTGATGTCACCAAGGCATTTGATGGGGTCAAATGTTAAGTTGTCTCAATTAATGATAAACTAGGGCCTCTGTCCAACACTATGCCAGTTTCTATTGAACTGTATATATCAATCAAAACATAAGAATCAAGTGGGGGCAATGTTGAATCAATAAGCTTTAACTGTACCATTGAAGTATAGGAAGTGGAATGTTATCTGGTCAGAAATGATGTTAGGCAGTGCTGCTTTCTGGTGGCAGATGTTGGTACTGACACCAAACCATTGCTTTCTCACCAGTCCTCTTTAGAATGTACATGTATATAGTTTTGAACTCTTCAGCAGACTGCAGTAATTAGGCCTTGGCTGTCCTATAGATACCAATTCCATTGGAGCCATTGCCCAATGCTCATGATGTCCTGTTAGCAGGTCACAGCAGCATCATGATGTCCTGTTAGCAGGTCACAGCAACTTCATGTTTACTTTGTACATGTACTGGTACATCATTTACCAAAGAATGCAATCTCTAATTCAAACCAGAGAAAGCAAACACTTACCGTTTGATCAGTGTGACAATTTTAGCACAGACAATGGATTTGTATCTGAGAATGCACAAATACAGTGTAGATCATTGGATGCATTTGGGTAAGTTAGTAGGTCAAAATATATCTTCTAAATATTCATGAAAAAATTCACATATGTAAAGCTGATTTAAATAACCTGATGTGTCAATTTAAACATTTATTTTCTACCACTTGATACCAGATGGCCAAAGCTTGCAGCAAGCTATTGTACACTAGTCTGTCATGGGGTTTATGCAGTCAAGATGTCAGTTTGTTTTCTGCTGCTTTATCCCAGTGCGGCATATGGAGGCAGGCAGTGAGCAACTTGCAATATCCTAACTTATATTCCATCCAAATATGGAAAACCAAAGTTGTATGTTATTAGTTGAAGTGTCCCAAAGGTATGTTAACTGGTGAAACCAGGCATAGCAAGCCCAGTGAATGATTCCAACTTGATAAGTATTTTTGTCAGATAGCTGTGTGTCCTTGAGGGTGAAAGGCTGCACTATCATTAGCATAATTGGGAATGTACAGACATAATTAATGAACAAGATGGATAAAAAGTACCACAGAACACCCTGTGGTGTATGATTACCTGGTAAGAAGTACCACAGGACTATGGTGTATGATTACTAGCTAACAAGTACCACAGGACACCATATGGTGTATGATTACTAGATCAGTACCACAGGACTGTATGGTGTATGATTACTAGATAAGTACCACAGGACTCTATGGTGTATGATTACTAGATAAGTACCACAGGACTCTATGGTGTATGATTACTAGATAAGTACCACAGGACTCTATGGTGTATGATTACTAGATAAGTACCACAGGACTCTATGGTGTATGATTACTTCCTTAGATATGACAGGATATTAATTGTATTAAGGACATATATGTGGATATTTTTTAAAGGAATTGTTTTTCAACACTCTGTACTCTATTCTTTTACATTTGTATTATAGAAACTGTGATTTTGGACATGTCTGTATGATAGATTCAATAATAATAGTTTCCTATGAATAATAAAAATCAAAAGTCAATACCTGTAAATTTGTGCAGCAAACAAACAAAACAAAAAAATCCCCAGATGACAACATTCCAGCATCTTGTGTATATGTATGTATCTGCCATATAAGTAAATACCAGTATATGTGTTTGCATGCACACACTTTTGTAATTCTAGTCACAGTTTGCATTTTTTTCAAGCTGTCATAATTCTAAAGGACTTCTATGTGATCAGGATG
This sequence comes from Hermodice carunculata, assembly GCA_964020975.1. Taxonomy (NCBI): domain Eukaryota; kingdom Metazoa; phylum Annelida; class Polychaeta; order Eunicida; family Amphinomidae; genus Hermodice; species Hermodice carunculata. The sequence continues at coordinate 134,720,932 of OZ026612.1, read as the reverse complement.
CTGTAATAGCAAAACCCCAAAGCATGTAAATTTAAATTGTCAACATATTGTTTAACTAATGCAGATTAGTTTCCACTTACCAATGGGAGGTTGTAAGCGATACTTCATATAAATGGGAGGTCACCACCTGACATTGGATGTTATGTGCAAAAAATTTCCACGACATAATCAAGCTAGCAAAAACTGCATTACTTTTGAAACAGCCAGTTTGCCGGTTTAAACAGGGTTTCAAGTTTAGGCTTAGTATTTCTACATTTGGAGCAGAAATGACAGTCCCCCTAGTCATGGCATGGAGGGTTTCGATATTACTCGCTTCAAATAGTTCACACAATTTGGCAGAGCCATGCTGTGAACTGTTTTAGAGCTCATACTATGGAAACCCTTCCTCCATGCCACAACTATAGGGAATTCTGTATTTTTCAAGGCCCAGAAGAATCTGTCGCTCAGAAAATTAATCTTCAGTGCTATACAGTATGTTTCATCACTTTTCATGTAGATACATTGCTATCCTGTATACATGTGTAACTATTCCTACTACAGAGGTAACATTGACATTTAACAAGTCCAAGGTTAATGTGAGCATGAGAAGTTGGCAGCAAGTTCCCACAGCTGCAAAGTCAGGCTCCAAATTGGCTTTCTTTACAGAACTCGTGAGAGGAAATTCTCATTTAATCCTAGCACAGATCATTGTATATATTTCCAATGTTTGCTCTATTGTAAATTAGTAATTGATCTGGAATACATGTGTGCTCGTTGTTCATGAGCAGTGGACCAAATGTTATACAACAACTATTGATGTAACGTGTGGGAAACCAGACAACTGTTTAAGGTAATGATGACTGTGTATGTAGCACAGTCAATATTACACTGGACTTGACATTACCCATGTCCATTCAAAATGAGGCTAAAGTCAACATCATGTGTTTTCCACAGGGCATGTTGAGGAAAAGTGACCATATTAAATTTCCTTGATAGTCTCATACAGTTACCACACTTGGCAAAAACTGAAGCTGGTTTCATTTGAGATGTTGACACTTTTGGGTGATTTGAAGGGGAAAAGGGTTAAAGGTCTGACCCTATGTCAGAGCTGTGTGAAGGGTCAGGCATACCTGCTCATTACCATTTTGTCCACTTACATTGATATGATAAATTTAACTTGGGATGTTCAAAAAGTCACTGGAGCATCAACATGTAGAGGTAGTAAATACATTTGTGAATATATAAATTAATATAACTGGGGACCATTCAACTTTATGATCTGGGAATTATCTTGCTGGACACAGTGAAAAGACAAAATGGCGTGCAAGTTGTGGTAGGCTGAAAGTGTTTTGTTTGTACTGCATAGAAATATTGAAGCAAAGACACACCCTCCAAAGCTTTGCTTTACATGTTAAGAATATATCAAAGAACATATTTTTGTATATACTAGGTCTGTTGATAACAGTGGTCACCAGGGGTGACTTGGCCAAATATTGCATGTTGATGCAGCATAGAGAGGTCAGAGGTCAGTCAGTTGCTGCTTACCCAGTCACATGCAAGTCTTCCATTGATGTTTATTGTCATGTATTTTACATGTAAAATGATATTAAATTTTTTGACAAATGTTTGTTATTTTTGTGTTATTATTGCTCAGGATATGTGCACAAATAACTGAATGCCACTTACTACTTTTTAGCACTTGTGGAGCATATAAGTATGAAAGCACCAATTCAGTCAATCAGGATTTGGTTGCTCAAAATCAAATGGCATATTGTGATAAAGCTCCCCACCTGTTGGATAATATGGCAACCAGGTAAGATTGTGATTATTTGATATTCATTAAGAGTATATGGTAGGACATTTCTGGCAAAATTTTACAAATCTTTTTTGCTAAATACATGCGAATTGGTTTGGGGACACTTGTGGAGATCACGAGACTTCAATTTGTTCAACATGTAGGCAATGAGTACCGAGTTATTTGTCTAAAACAGAATTGCAAGTGCAGCTAAGAAATTCTAGAAACTTTATTTTTATAACTTTTTAACAAAGATTTACAACACACTTTGCACTTAATATTGACAGCACATGTACATGTATGTGTGTTGCAGTTTAATGCCTGGGCTAGCAAAGTGCGTCCACATGAGGGTGATCTTGAATTTTCCTCCGCTATGTTCCTACTGATACCTGTCAAGTTTACAGCTGTAATGGTAAAACAAAACCATGTTTCAAGGGCTTCATTTTACATTTGTCCATTTCACACCCACTTTCTCTCTTTGCCGACATTATGACAAGTCTAGGCACTGCTGATTAGTGGACTCCAGGTAATGTTTTCACTCTTTTTGAGATTTCAATACACACATAATGCATGACTTCATGGTGCCATTTTGATACCATGTTGTGCTGAAAATTTTAATATAATACCTAATCTACTAGAAAATGCATCAAAACTCGGAAACATGAACAGTAGCTTGCAAACACTGGGAATCCATACTAACATATAGACATGTGCATGCACAATGCTCAACAAAGCTGTATGTATTTCCACATAATGAACACAATCATCCCACATTTTTTCTTTCAATAGATAACTTGGCTTTATACTTTATGCAAATATTAAAGTGCTACTACATACTACATTCCCCCAAAAATTAGAGTAATTAAGATGAAGTACTAAGCAACATCATGTTTATTACACTATTCTAGGTCTGTGTACCATCCTGGATAAAACCAAGCAAAGTACTATTTTATAAACTTAATATTTACAAAACTAAAAATAACAAGCCAAGATGAGGTACAAAAAGCACATGGATGGTATTTCTGATGCCTGTTGTGTGATGTGTTAAAAAAATCACTTTAAGCATAATTTGATAATGTTTCTAAAATTTATAAAAATGCATAGCAATTAAGTTTACCCCTAAGCACTGTGATATTGATACAAAATAGCACAGCTTGGCATATGAAAGTTTACAGAAGTTCAACATTTTAAATGCATGTAATACATTGTACTCAATTATAGATCATGGTCCCAAACACCATACAAAGACTTACTGACAGTTTTACTTCTTAAGTTACTAAATTGGCATTTCCTTTCTTCTCCTTTTTTTTTTTTTTTTTTTAAATAATCCATATGAAAAGGATGAAATAATGTTCATTTGAACACAAGTAAAATGATAGGGTAGTTTATAATAATAAATGGAATTGTGTGTATGAACATTATACATGTGTTACAGCATATAATTATCAAAAAATCTTTTTTGTATAAAATGTACAAATGGGCCTAGATCAACTCACAAGAAAAAAAAAAATAGTCAGCTGTGTGACCTGACAGTGAATTTTAAAGCCAGGGTTCAGCTTTTAAGCTGGCATGTAAATTCCTAGCAGCACATGCAGCATGTTGGGGGAAGGATGGTGTGCCATATCCTGTAGGTTGTGTTGAGGGAAGGATGGTGTGTCATATCCCAAAGGTTGTGTTCCTTCCAGTTGCCCTGGCTTGGCTTGCATTATTAAAACAACCACATTTAAAGTACAAATGCTGAAAACACAATTAGTATTAAAGAGCATGAAATAACTCAAGTGATTATCTAATTATTTAATCTGAACTTTTTATGTTTTAAATAACATTTTGGAAATTGCCCTTCCATTTCATTTTTTTTGATCAGTTGCCAATAAATATATGTACATGTAGATTTTCCTACTTTAGATCAAACAGGTATTTTATATATATTATATATATATATAGATCTATGTATATATATTTATTGATGCTAAATATTGTCATGGTAATTTAATTATCTGACCTCTGGCAATCCTCCAAGCAATCATGGTGGTCAGCTAAGCTGGATATACTGTGCACAGATTTTTCACAATTTTGCTGCAAGTAATTCTGATTCATGTTTAAAATGTCAATCAGTTCCTGCTATACAGTACATGTACATTTTTTTTTGGGGGGGGGGGGGGTCAGACTTCTATAATTTATAAAGTACTGTCAGAAATTGAGCAACAAGCATTGGTATGTTTGCTGTCTTTTGCAAGTCCTACCACTGTGCCGTCAGTGCTGGCTCTGACGGACCTTGCGCCAATATGATTGCATGCAACTTTTTCCCATTAAACTCTCTCTCTCTCTCTCTCTCTCTCTCTCTCTCTCTCTCTCTCTCTCTCTCTCTATTTTTAATTAAGAATAATATACCACAAGTCAACAGCTTTCCTTGGCACACTCTTATGGAAGTTGTACTGTTCAATAATTCACAAAACCCTGAGTTTTGTTCACAAAACCGTGGGTTTTGCTTTTCAAAACCCTGGGTTTTGTAGCAAAACCATAGGTTTTATCACAAAACCCTGGGTTTCGTTAGCAAAACCCAGGGTTTTGTTACAAAACCTTGGGTTTTGCTCAGTTATTGAATTTTGATATCATTTTGGACAAAACCCTGGGTTTTGCTACAAAACTCTGGGTTTTGTGTACAAAACCGTGGGTTTCATGAACAAAACCCAGGGTTTTGGTACGAAACTGTGGGTTTTGAGCACAAAACCCACATTTTAAGAAAACCCTCGGTTTTGTTATTTTTTGAACAAAATCCACAGTTTTGTTCCTAATACCCTCGGTTTAGCCAGAAAACCGTGGGTTTTGTAACACTTTGAAATAACAACACAAAACGGTGGGTTTTGTGAGATTGCAAAACCCACGGTTTTGTGACATCACGAATCCCAGGGTTTTGAAAAGGTGCAATACCCAGGGTTTTGTAACCAACCAATCATGACAGCTGTTACTTGGTAGGCCTTGCTAAGCTACTCAACTTAAAAATAGCATCAAACTACAAGTGGCTCAGTTATTGTGATCAATAACATCATTATTGGTTACCACGTGCAAAGTCTATCTCTTTGCGACACGATGAGAATATAAGTTATATATTAGTTAAAGGACGAGAGGTTGTGCATCCAGTGTTCAAAATAATCCACACGCCGGCGCGAAGAGCCGCATGGACTATTGAATGCACAGCCTCGAGCTCTTTAATTTGCGTACTAAAACATTCGATCCGTTGCAAATAATTAACTTATCGCACGATATATGATAGAGCCCTGGAAATTTTTGTCGAAATAGCGTTTTCGGTCCCATTCTTCAACCATTATTGTCTGAAATGTTCAACAGTTATTGGTCGCGGTCATCTTGGCTTCGACAGGCGTGACCTAGATGTGAGGGAGTAAACAAAGCCGCGTGGTCCGACCACATAGAATATGAAAACCACCCTTCGCTCCGACCTGGCTAACGTGGCCACATGCTTAGCGTGTTAGACTGCCAGTCAAGGGGTAGCTGGATGGATACCCATCGAGTTCTTTTAAATTTTTAATTAATTAATTTAATCGAGAAGAAATTTTGGACTTGGATATTTGGTTCTGGTAAAAGACCAATACTGTGACGCCAGAAAATGTCTTACTGCCTTTTCGTTTGTTGTGTTTGTTTATCAATTGGTGGACGTGCGTGTGAACACTGAACCATTCGACAGTTTATGAAAAGGTGCCAGGCTGTCTTGGCGTTATTTCCAGTGCCTGTCAACAAAAAACCTGCACACAACTTAGTAGTGGGAATAGGTAGTTTGTATGGGGGTAGTGGCTGGCACAGGGACATGCCGTTACAGGCGGGGTTTTCACCTTTCCAGTTGCAGAGCTCCCGGGGAAGAGCTTTAGTATCTTTCACCACAGCTGACACAGAAATAGATGCAAAATTCTGAATGGTGGGAATGAAGGTGGAGTTAAAGAATACCATGTAACAATTTAAGAATTAGTCGTGTTGAGATAATTATCACCACGATGTGATGTGGCAGTCCTTTTGTAATCAACGGTCGCATAATTACTGCAGGCAGCGGCACAACGTACGGTGGATTCTAACGATGCGGCAGATCAGAGGCTTTATGCTGCGAAAACTTCAGCCCGTTCGCCCGGGCCGGTCACATGGTCCCAGAAACTGAAAATCAGTCTTAATCTATTAAATTTCTTAAAACCACATACACGTTATACATCTTACATGTTTTCTCTTGTAGTACCTAAAATATGAGCTCATGAAGTGCACACAGTGATAAAATACACGAGATTTTAAGTCGCGAATCGATGGAAATTTTCCGAGATCCGCCATGTTAGCATGATATTGGTTTATAGCAAGTTCAGAAAGCAAGCCGTGTTGTGAGTGGTTGGCATATCCATATGACCAATTTGGCGGTAAAACACAAAACCTTGGGTTTTGTGACGTCACGAATCCCAGGGTTTTGCGAATTATTCAAAACCGTGGGATTTCTGACGTCAGAAAACCGTGGGTTTTGCAAATAATTGAACAAAACAACTGCAAAACCCAGGGTTATCAGGACAAAACTCACGGTTTTGAAACAAAACCGTGAGTTTTGTGAAAAGATTGGATAACAAAGCAAAACCCTGGGTTTTGTTACAAAACCTTGGGTTTCCCAAGCAAAACCCACGGTTTGGTCTACAAAACCCTGGGTTTTGTGACAAAACCCAGGGTTTTGTGTCTATTATTCAACACAAATTTAAAATTCTGATATTTGCTCTGTTATCCTGGGTAGTGTACAAAACCCAGGGTTTTGTGACAAAACCCTGGGATTTGCAAGCAAAACTCAGGGTATTCTTACAAAACTCATGGTTTTATGTGCAAAACCCTGGGTTTTGTACCAAAACCCAGAGTTTTGCTTACAAAACCCAAGGTTTTGGTACAAAACCCAGAGTTTTGTATTACAAAACCGTGGGTTTTGTACACAAAACTCAGGGTTTTGTGAATTATTGAACAGTACAACTTCCATACACTCTGGGCACATGGCGGGGGATGCGTAGAGGAAAGCTGCTAACTTTGTCTCCAAACGGTTATTGGACTCAGTTCCTCACACTATACTACTACTGCACCATCAATGTTTAATGGATTCCATGGCTGCCAAGTTATGAAGATAGATTGTTGTGTCTGCCTGTAAGACAATGCTCATTTTTCTGTCTGTATTGCACAGTTTACTGATTCCCTTCCGAGTTACTGTTGGTGTGGGATGTGGGTTTTCGCAACTCCCACCAATCAGGATTCAGTAGATGTTCCAGTACATGGTGCACAACTTGCCAGGGGATGCAAAACTAACATCCTGATTTTAGACCATGTGTTGCATGAACTCATTCCATATTATGGTCACAGGCCTTGGTCAGTGGTTCTGGCACTGACTTAAAACTATAGGCATGTTGGTACTTGAACGAAAGCTCTTTTCATGAAGAATTTAAATATGCAATTGTCGTCTTAAATCTAGGTAAATATACGGAAAAATCAGGGACTGGTATGGAATGAGTTAAAGTGCCCTTTATGACATCTCTGGAATTGCAGTTTGTTACTTCATTCAACTGGAGATTGTCATTGGGCAGCATTGACCAGTTGTATGGAATCGCTGTATTTGAATCGGCACACAGCGAGACTTACAAGCTGTCATAGTTGCTATGAAACAGTGATGTAATAGGGTGTCACAGCATAGAGAACTGCTGCCAGGTACTGGCCCAGTGCACACAGCCACTAATTGATGCCTCACTTCTGTGTGGATATCTTTACCATCAGCCCATGCAAACAGTGAATGGAACATTGTAATAGCAAATGATGTTAATGTTGCTGGGGGATTCAGCGGTCTTTTCCTGTGCAGTCATTGTACTATATTGGCAGGTCAAGCGCACAGGAATCAAATTACTTCATTGTTATCTGGAAGTACTAAAAATGAACTTAATTTACAGACACCAGCACACTTAGATTATCATTGATACAATATGAAACTTTACAATTACACGTGCTGGCAATCCTACAGATGATGTAAGTGTATTAGCTGCTCAAAAAGTACATGTACACTCTTAAAAACTGTTCAATAAGACCTCAATTTACAAACAAAAAACCCACCTCTACGAAAGTCAACAACAAAGAATTATGGTTATCGTTCCTGATATTCAAATTGCAAAATCTGTGACTTAAACTGTGAAAAGATTACCATAAAGTTGTACATAACATAACGTCATCCATCAATTTATACCTCATTCACCAAATTGGTTTATGTCCTGTAGGCCTGCAGCACGCAGCAACAGCATCATTCCTGATTAACAGAGCTCTAGAAATATACTCCAAGGCACCATAGATCAATGTATAACTATCAAACACTGGTTTATATCACCATGATTATTCAAAATCTTGCTGGCACAACACTGTCTGTCTTGGCGGTGACCTCATGTGGTATGATGTCCTGTCAGATCACCAAGCATGTGGTGCTTCTCAAGAGGACACGTAGATTACACACTGCAGGTTATCCAGGGTGTGATCATTCAGTTTCGTTCAGGCCAGTAGTTCCTGCAGTGTCTGCAAGTACATTAAAATTGTACTCGTACACGTCTTTCCTTTCTCCATTAAGGTACTGTCCAACCAGCTTAGATAATTTTGTTCATTTGGAGGTTTTGAGACCTTTTGGTACTACATATATATATATATATATATATTGTCTATCAGTTGTCCAAATTTGGTAGTGCTGGTCTCAATGCAATCTGAAGAAACTGAAAGAATACTTTTAATGCCAACATGATAGTCTAAGAGCTGTGTTGACCACTTAATCTTGATCACAGACAATAGGTCCAGTTCATGTGGATGTTTCTCTTAAACTAATTATTTGATTTTGATCAAATAAAAACTGATTTACTCTAAAAAATCTTTAGAGAAAAAAAAAAACAAAACAGTGATTTTCTAAGAAATGAACATTTCTTTTTTAAATGTGCCACAAATGAGGAGTCTACCAACTTTCCCAATTTTGACAAAATCAGCCATTTTGCAATTTTTGTATCACCAAAAAAAAAAAAAATCCCCAATACATTTTTGTAGATACATGTATTGAAATTATAACGGCACAAACTTGACCATTCTATCATGAATATTTTTCAAGAAACATACCAAATTTCACAAAAACACGTCGTTACCAAAAATGTTTGTCTCCATACAACTTTGAATGTGGAGTTCCATCTTTAGTGCATAGAGATTATGCAAAGTCTTATGGTCAATTAAGTATATAGGATTATCATACAGGAATTAAAGCATATTTCTGTGATATTTGGCACATAAGTGAGTGCACTTTGCCAGGTTGGACATCACCTTCAGTCACAACATACATGTAGGAACAGTATCATGGTATCACGAAACTGAATTCTTCATTCAGGATTCAGGATTTTTTTTTAACCATGTCACCATTCACAGTAAATAAGTTTAACATTATACGTATACTTAAAAAGATTCATAATGATACATATAAATAGATTATACACATAAGCAGTATGCACCCAAAGTGTATGGTTGGTGAGACTCATTTTAAGATCTTCAAAAGACTGCCCTCAAGTGAGCCACTGTATTGACAGCAATAGAACAGAGAATGTCATAACAAAGCCATGCTGGACTACTCATTTGCATCAGATTTCACAAATCAATTGTATTGACAACTAGAAAAGTGTCCAAAGGACGAGGATGCCCTGTACCAATGTGCATGTTCATAAAGCTGTTTAAGGCACAATGTAATATTTACGGTCATCACAATACATACACCCTGAGTACAATTACCAACACTTCCAGCTACTTAATATACCAAAAATTAATTGCACTAAAATTGACTGCCCAAGAAAAGATATTAATTTCCTGGCTTGACAACCTTTCCCAAAACATCATTTTACTAACTAATGTAATTGTAATTTTCAGGCTCTTGTTAATGTCTGGATATAAAAGATGTATATGTAATTGACCAAAATGAATAATTGTCTCACCTGGAGCTTGTCTGGCATAGAGGGGCTCAGTAGGCAGCCTTGCTCAGCATAGGGCAGAGGCACTGGATCGGTCACGAAAAGAGAAGCATCCCCCAGAGTGTGGAAATGAAGACCATCATCGTCGGGAAGCAGATGGACTTCAGGCACCAAGCTTTCCCTTGGACACACAAATGGTGAGGCCTGGGACAGCTACAATTAAACGTCCTATTGAATGATGGCATCTAACTTTCCATAAAGTTTGAGTTCAAATATCTTAGAAATAATATCCGGTGATAGTAGTAGCATTCTGTTAGTTAAACACTTACCCTTAGTCAGATCATTGGCCAGGTAGGGGTAGGATGGCAGTTGTATGTTTTGATGTGTCAGACAAAATACCTTCATTGACACTGATTTGCAGCAAAGGGTGGCTGAATCACGATCATTGTAAGCCAACACCATGGCAGATGATTGTGATTAAACACAATGGCAGACTGAAATATCACTGAAATTCTTGACACTTTATGGGGTCAATTTTCTCATATCAACATTTATCTGTGAAACTACTTGGCAGCACAATGAAAAAGTGCATGAGTGCATCTTACAAAATGAAAAAATACCAGGCGAGATCAGTGGCGAGGGATGCCTACAGCAGCGAAGTTCCGACCGGTTTAGTTCTATGTGAACTAATCAGGGGACATTTGAAAACACTTTTACGTCGCTTGCTTATATAGCAAGGGGATAATGTTGCTGCGGGCCGTGAGGCAATGTCAGAAATATAGCGCCTAGGCGTGGAACTGATCTACTTGTTTAAGTGCCGTCTTGGCAGGTTAGAGTGACGTGCATTAGCTATGTCACGTCCCGCAAGGTTTGACGTATCCATTCTGAATGACGACTGGTTTGATCCTATGCCTCAATATCAGCAGCACTGCTGTCAGACAGAGGATTATGTCCATCAATTGTGGCTATTATTAATAAATAGCAAGGAAAAGCTTCAAAGTGTTTTCTGTGCAAACATGTCAGTTGTGCACTATGTCATGTGTGGATAGATAGGAGTAGAACTAAAAATTTGGTACGAGACTCGGCAAGAGACCATATCTACCCATGACATTGAAGCCAAACGGCTCTGTGGTGCATAGTTGATGGATCCAGTGATTTTCCCTCTCTAGTCTGAGTGTCTCTGTTCGAGACATGTCAGGTGGTGTTCTAATATGTTCCAGTATTTGGATCCTTACATTGATGCCACTGTGATCAGGTAGACTGAAGTGTCTGCCCAATGGTTGAGTTACATCTTTGTTCTTGATGTAATAAAAATGTTCTCTTAACCTGTCCATCAGGTGGCACTTCGTTTGCCCTACATACTGCTTGTTGCAATGCAAACAAGTGATGAGATAGACTAGGTTGTTGTGCTTGCAGGTACCTCCTCTTGGTGTACTATATGTACGACCTGTTACTGTACTCTTGACTGTCCCAGACACATCTAGCTTGGTGCAATATTGACATGTCTGGGTGTCACATGGGTTGAGCTCTGCGACTCCTGATATGGATGCCAGTCGCCCTACTCTCGGGTACCTTAATCTGAAACGTGTTAGGAGATCTTTCAGATTTTTTGATCTCCTGAAACCTAGGATGACTGGTTTATCACCTAGGTGTTGGGCATTTCTAGAGGCTTGTATTGTTGCCCAGTTGCATTGTATAATAAGCTTGAGTGGTGGAAGGGCTGGGTTGAAATCAGTGATGAGGAAAAGTTTATCTTTACAAAAGATGGTAATGATAATTTTTAAAAAGCTGAAGTGTTCAAGGCAATTTCAAGCATAAATAAGAGGAGGCAAGTATCAAATACTTGCTTAACTAAGAAAATACAATTATTATTATCCTTATCAAACCACCCACGAAGAGGAAAGTATAAATTCACCATGATACAGAATTAGCACAAGTAACAAAACTGACAAGAAGATTTGCTTCACAGCAAATCTGTCAGTGTGCCTTCAAAACTTGCATAAATTTAAATGATACAGTATTCTCTATGTATCCATGTACATTTGTAGTTCAAACATATTCAAATCAAAATTCTACAACTTTTTTTCATTGGGTGCACCTACAGCACAAACATATAAATTTAAAGTTGGAGTGACATCTCTATCTATAATAGTTTTGAAGATATTCAAGTATTACAAGTTATGTGAATTTTACCTAATTAGAAAGTTTAAAGATACCATGTAAACAGCTAAGTCTGTGTCTGTGTACATGTTCAAACTCTTGAGTGGGGGATCCATTGCTTTACTCGCCCCCCCCCCCCCCCCATTAACTTAATTAGTTTAAACAAATATGTTACAACTGCATTCCCTGTTCAATGGATATTAAGGAGCCTCTGTGGCCAAGTAGTTACAGTCCTCATTTTGTGTTTGAAGTCTGCAACTTTTGTTTGTGGTTCATTGGATGCACCTGTCAGCAAACCTCAGAACTACACCTGGAATGACTTCTCTATTTATTCGAGTTTGGAAGATATTCCACATTTAAGTTATTCAAGTGCTCCTAATTTGCGTAAATCAAAATTCTACATGTTTTGTTTCCATCTGATTAGATGCACCTCAGCACAAATGCACAAATTGAATTCAAATGGCAACTCTACCTGTAATAGGTGTGAAGATATTCAACATTTAAACTTAAAATGACCCTAATCAGGACAACAAAATTCTAAAACTTTTGTTTTTGGTTCATTGGCTGCAGTACAGACACACATGCAATTCCTCAGGGTCATTAAAATCTGTTCGAACCCTCAAGACAGAGACAAACACCTTCAGTCCATGGTCAATCACTTCCGGAAGAGAGGTTACCCACCCACTCTCCTGGCGCACAACTTGGAAAGAGCCCTCTTCAAATCTAGGCAAGATATCCTACTTACTACCCCCCCGACCTACGTCTGACAAGAAGGTGTCACTCATACATACCTACAATCCCCAAAACCCCAAAACCAAGAAACTTGTCTTGCATTACTGGAATGTTTTGAACTTGTCCACCGAGGGACGTCAAACGTTGACAGAGAAACCCATCTTTGGGTTTAGAAGGTGCCCGAACCTCAAGGATATGTTGGTCCACTCTAAACTAACATACCCTGTCCCTAGTAAAGGGACCCAGGGATACAATCCACGCAACCCACATGATCGGTGCAGCAGAGACAACTGCTTCATATGCAGAATGATCACAGAACATAAGACCGCCATCTGCTCTAACTCCAAAAGGAGATATCCACTGCCACAAACAGCAGACTGCCAAAGCAGAAACGTGGTATATCTGATCACATGTTTGAAATGTACCAAACAATACATAGGCGAAACTAAAAGAATGACACGGGATAGATACTTGGAACATGAAAGATCCATTACAGTACAGAAAGTGAGCCCCTTAGGTGACCACTGGCGCACCCAGGGCCACACCCGTGATGACATTCTTTTCATCCAAATTCTGGAAGTTAATAGATAGAGACCCAGACCTAGAGTCGTCTACCATGTTCAGGAGAAAAATAGAACGTCATTGGATATATGAGTTCAACACCTTAGAACCGGATGGTCTCAGCACACTCGGTTGAGGGTGATTCTCTCTCCTCTCCTCTAGTATACTACTATAGCCCCCAACACGGGTGGCTTCCCCGAGAGTAGGATTAATTTATAACGTCGAATGGCTTCACATGACGTCATGCACATTTATCTATAGGCCACATCGGCCTTATCACTTTGATGACGTCAAAACATCACACCTGTACTGGTGACCTCATAATATACACCTGGAGATAGACGTTACAAAGCAACAGGCCTGCAAACGTTCATCACCTGTTGAGAATGGCGGATAGAACAACACACACGTGATCAGTGTGATAAAACATTCAGACATTATACTTCTTTACGCCGCCACATAAGAACCCAGCACCTGGGACAACAAAAGCATACATATGCAGTATGCGAGAGGTCGTTCGCACGATTGGAATACCTCAAAAATCATATCTTCAACCAACATCCCAAATGGGAAATTAACATTGTTAATGGTGAAGCCATACTGACGTACCCCGAGGAATCAGTCCAGGAGAGATTCGTCACTTTAACAGCGGAGCTCACTTATGTTTTGGAGGGCATTCATATACCTACACCCACCCTGGGTCAGCCGTGGAATAATAATGACAGAAACATCACGCCTCAATCGGCAACAGAGGCATACCAAGGTGAGATGTCGCCAGTATCAGCAGACACCTTAGCAATTATTGACCCTCCGGCACTGGCTTCTCCAGACCATCACATAAATGTGTTCTGGGACAAAATTAGAGAAGACACCAGGTATTATGGATTCGAGACGTTCATTCCTGCATCACAGACCCTACATGTGATGCATTGGATATATGTAAACGCTGGGACACACCCAACCCAGGGTGCTCCTTCTGGGTATCTGAAAATTCAACCCCCGATCAACCCATGCCACCATACAAGGGACACTATCAGCTGATCCCAATAACTTTGCCAGAGCCCATATTTTTCCACATAAACGCGGTTGACAATCTCCCCATTACGGAGGAAATGGCTTCCAAGGTTGTTAATTGTGGCAGAGCCATCACACCAAACAGAGAATGGATACCAAATCAACGGCGGAAAAGCAGGAATACGGTTAACAGCGCCATCAAACATATATGTAGGCGACTTAAAAATCACAACTTCACTAGAAGAAGAAGATATACGCCATTTACAGTTATGCAGCCGTCTCCGGACGCGGTACTAGAGTTACCCACCCCAGAACCGGTACCTGAGTGACGTGACTACACATTGACATTATATATTAAGAGACAGACAAGTTTGACTCTTATTAATGCTTTATTATACAACACCGTTTTTTTCTCATTACTTTTGTATTTACCTTCCAGATACTGACTTGTCACGGATACGAATACCAATTTACGGCACGCTCATATTTACATTTAATCCCACAATCGGGATACTCTTTCATGCGGCCTCTATACAGATAGGATGGACTTTCCATGATTGAAAATACAACTTTTTGTCTTATACATTGTATACTGTACCGTTCACAGGTTTTGTCTGCTCTGCTGCCTGATGAAAATTAAATTTGACTAGATTAATGGCCTCCTTCCCGGTCTTTTGTTATCTCTCCTTAGGTCACATATACCCCGTGTATAGAACCTGATTGATTCAGGTTAGATCTCACATAGACCCGACCTCAACTCCTATTAGGTACCACTGATATCCCCCTGATGGACATCGATTCAATAGATCAGTTCACATAGAACGCCTCTACCTGGAGTAGGAAACTTACAGGAATCCAATCGATCACGGTAAAAGCCACGAAGGTTTATACCCGGAGAGGTGTACCAAATAAGCCCAAATGGTCCACCTAAACGGTTCACCAGAACACCAAAGGTTCGAGGTTCGAATCACCAGGTTCACTTCCAAGAACAGTTCACTGGAACCATTAGGAATGAACCTCATATCCTAGAAGCATTGCACCATAATATCAGTTCTGAACCAAACGGCTCACCAGAACCATAAAGGATCCCATTCGAATACCAAACGGTTCACTATGAACGGTCCACTGAACCTCCCAAACCGTTCACCAAAGGTTCAGATAAATGGTTCACTACTGTGACGGTTCACAACAGAGAAAAGGTTCACCTGCAAAACGGTTCACTTGAACCTCCTAAATGAACCCTCCTGGAACAACAAACTGTTCACTATATATAATTCAGCCAAAGGTTCAAGAAGAAATTGGTTCAATAAACCTCCTAAATGGATCCTCTTTGAACACCGGACGGTTCACCATCAGCAGTTCACTGAACCTCCCAAATGGTTCACCAAAATGGATCCCATCTGAACACCAAATGGTTATATCAAAAGGGTTCACTGAACCTCCCAAACGGTTCACTCAAGGTTCAGATAAACGGTTCACTACTGTGACAGTTCACAACAGAGGAAAGGTTCACCTGCAAAACGGTTCACCTGAACCTCCTAAACGAACCCTCCTTGAACACCAAACGGTTCACTATATATGGTTCAGTCTTAGGTTCACCAAAAATGGTTCACCTGAACCTCCTAAATGGATCCTCTCTGAACTCTAGACAGTTCACTATAAACTGTCCATTGAACCTCCAAAATCCTATTTGAATACCAAACGGTTCACTCTAACAGGTTCATCACTGAACCTCCTTAACGGTTCACCCAAGGTTCAGATAAATGGTTCACTGAACCTCCCAAAGGTTCAACCAAGGTTCAGATCAAGGGTTCACTACTGTGACGGTTCACAACAGAAGGTTCACCTGTAAAACGGTTCACTTGAACCTCCTAAACGAACCCTCCTTGAACACCAAACGGTTTACTATATATGGTTCAGCCAAAGGTTCTCCAAGAAAATGGCTCACCTGAACCTCCTAAATAGGTCCTCTCTGAACCCAAAATGAATCCCATTTGAACACCAATAGGTTCAATCAAAAGGGTTCACTGAACCTCCCAAACGGTTCACCCAAGGTTGAGATAAATGGTTCACAACAGAGGAAAGGTTCACCTGCAAGACGGTTCACCTGATCCTCCTAAACGAACCCTCCTTGAACACCAAATGGTTCACTATATGTGGTTCAGCCAAAGGTTCACCAAAAAATAGTTCACCTGAACCTCCTGAATGGATCCTCTTGGAACACTAGACAGTTCACTATAAACCGTCCATTGAACCTCCCAAACAGTTCACCCACACGGATCCAATTTGAACACCAAACGGTTCACTCTAAAAGGTTCATCACTGAACCTCCTAAACGGTTCACCCAAGGTTCAGATAAATGGTTCACTGAACCTCCCAAAGGTTCAACCAAGGTTCAGATAAACAGTTCACAACAGAAGGTTCACCTGTAAAACGGTTCACTTGAACCTCGTAAACGAACCCTCCTTGAACACCAAACGGTTTACTATATATGGTTCAGCCAACGGTTCACCAAGATAATGGTTCATCAGCAGAGAAAAGGTTCACCTGAAAAACGGTTCACCTGAACCTCGTAAACGAACCCTCCTTGAACACCAAACGGTTCACTATATATGGTTCAACCAAAAGTCCACCAAGAAAATGGTTCACCTGAACCTCCTAAATGAATCCTCTTTGAACACCAGACAGTTCAGATAGATTCCATCAGAACAAAACGGTTCACTTGCTTCTAAATAACAGGTTCACTCCCTGTTTTGAACCCAAAACACCAAATAACTGACCCCCAGGGTCAATAGGTGCTTAGGTTTCTTAACCAATTCGATTCCCTGTTTCTTTTTACACCAATCTCAGCCGAGATAACATCAAACGACGTCACAATGTCAGCCCAAGACAACCAATAGGAAGGCTTTTTGAACAGCCTCAAAAAGTATATAAAGGCCCACACGCCGCAAGTTGCCCAGTTTTTTTACTGTCCTCTGAAGAAGCTACACCTAAGTAAGCGAAAGCGCTCAGGACTATTTCTACAGAAGCAGCACTCAGTCAAGGTAGCGAGATCCCTTATCTCTCTCCCTACTTTTTAGTATCTTCAACACTCAGATGCACAACTTCACTGCTAGATTGACATTTTGGATTATTTAGTGTTTCTAGGAGCAGCAATATCCAAGTACTCATCTGGACAAAACAGGGTACGAACAAAGAAGTGAACAGGCAAGCACGCAAGCACATACATAACTGAAAAGGAAGATTTGCTTCAAAGCAAATCTGTCTGTGTCCCTACAAAGGAAAGTTGTTGTCTTGCACATTCAATTTGAAATTGGAAAAGCTACATGAGAGAGAACATGAGATTTCAGGGGAAAAACTAGCAAAGTAAGGCTCTTGGCATGACAGAATCTGCTGGTAACGGGCAATGCCAGACAGAAAGAAACAATTCTGGGTAAAACAGAATGTCAAGTGTCACCAAACAAACAAGATTTGGTCATGAAGTGAGAAATTTTAGCTAATTCTAGAACTGTACACTTTTTAATTGCAAATTTCATTTATTATGGATTACTGTTGACACTACAGCATGGACTAATGATAAGATAACAAGATAAGTTTGTAAAACATAGATGCCCCCCACCCTCATTACCCTATTGAAAGTGGTAGATGGGGCACTCGTGATCATACAAAATTAGTGAAGGTTGATCATACATCAATGTCACATATCTTTAAACTTTAACCTAGCCCTTAAAAAACGACTAAAAACCTGGACAATATAAAAGTTATAGCCGAAAAATTAGTCATTATTTAGAAACCATATTCAGCAAAGTGGCTTTATGACCTTGGAAATTAGGGCAAGGTCACTCATTTTCACTTGACCGTCTTCAGTTATTGTGCAAAAACCACAGGAAGTCTACTGTCTGTGTGTGACCCTCAAAACTGGGACAAGGTCACCCATCTGCAAACTCAAACTTGCCCTTATAAGCAACCATAAAGCTTTGCAATATAAAAGTGCTACCCATAAAATGCAAGTTATCATGCAGAAACAGTATTCAACCAAATGGCTCTGTGACCTTTGAAATAAGGTCAAGGTCACCCATCTTCAAACTTGACCTAGCCCCGAATACGGACAATTATCCAGTGCAATATTAAAGCCCTAGTTTAAAACCTCTTCAGTTATCATGTGGAAACCAAAGTTAACTCAGGTACCACTGTGACCTTGGAAATTAAATCAAGGTCACAAAACTTTAAACTTAGCAAGAACTCTAGACCTGTAAAGTATCCCAGTCCTAACTTAAAAACTTCTTGAGTTATTGTGCAGAAACCAAAGGAATTCTACAATCTCTCTGTGACCCTGAAAACTGGGTCAAGGTCACTTATCTTCAAAGTCAACCTATCCCTTACAGAGAACCATAAAGCTGTGCAATTTTAAAGTTCTAGCTGCAAGGTATAAGTTATCATGCAGAAAGCATGAAACCATATTCAGTAAAGTGGCTCTGTGACCTTTAAAATGAGGTCAAGGCCATTCATCTTCAAACTTTGTCTAGCCCCAAATATGGACTATAATCCTGTGCAATATAAAAGTCCTTGCTTAAAAACCTCTTTAGTTATTGTGGGGAAACCAAAGTTAACTCAGGTACCACTGTGACATTGGAAATTAAATCAAGGTCACCCATCTTCAAACTTTGCCTAGCTTTTGACTAGAATAATACACCTGTACAGTATCAAAGTCCTAGCTTAAAAACTTCCTGAGTTATTGTGCGGAAACCACAGCAATTCTACAATCTCTCTGTGACCCTGAAAACTGGGTCAAGGTCACCTATCTTCAAACTCAACCTAGTCCTTACAGAGAACCATAAAGCTGTGCAATATAAAAGTTCTAGCTCCAAGGTATAAGTTATCATGCAGAAAGCATCAAACCATATTCAGTAAAGTGGCTTTGTGACCTTTAAAATGAGGTCAAGGTCATCCATCTTCTAACTTCGCCTAGCCCCAAATATGGACTATAAGCCTGTGCAATATAAAAGTCCTAGCTTAAAAACCTCTTCAGTTATTGTGCAGAAACCAAAGTTAACTCAGGTACCACTGTGACCTTGGAAATTAAGTCAAAGTAACCCATCTTCAAAGTTTGCCTAGCTTTTGACTAGAATGATATACCTGTACAGTATCAAAGTCCTAGCTCAAAAACTTCTTGAGTAATTGTGCGGAAACCACAGTCTACCGACCGACCGACATGTGCAATGCTGTATGCCCCACCTTCTTCGAAGGGGGGCATAATTACCATATGGTAGCATAAAAGTGTCATCTGTTGTGAGTGTAAACACAAATCCTTGTAATGTACATATGCATGTAATTGACTGCCAATGACAGATCATAGCCAGTTGTTTGCCTGGTCTATCAGAAAGTCTGTTATTGTTGCTCCTATTTTGCATTATATCAACTTCACCTATATAGGGCCACACATTGTTCCAAGATTCTAGCTCTGGTAGCATCTTAATGCTTAGCTCTGGGCAAAATTGACAATGGGCAAAACTAGGATGTGAAATTGGAATGACACATCTTTGCATAAAAGTTTGGAAGATAGAATTTAGATAGTCAACATTTAAAGTTTTCAAACTTCCCCAATATAGGCAGCTATAAATCCAAATTCTACAACTGTTGTTTGTGGCTTGAACACTGGATGCACCAACAGCACAAACCTATCAATTGAAGTTGGAATGACACCTCTACCAATAATGATTTATGCCTGTTTCAAAATTAAGATGTCCAGGACACGTTGACTTAAGCGCCCTTTGTGCTTTTAAAAATTAATTTGCAAGCTACATTTTTCACACCAGAGAAACCTCCACTGGTATGCACAAAACAGAAAATACAGTTTTATGTGTGTTTCAAAAAATATATATCTATATACATGTATATATGCACAGCCAGGCAGGCAGGTGGGTGGGGGGGAGGGAGGGGGGGAGAGAGAGAGAGAGAGAGAGAGAGAGAGAGAGAGAGAGAGAGAGAGAGAGAGAGAGAGAGAGAGAGAGAGAGAGAGAGAGAGAGAGAGAGAGGGAGAGGGAGAGAGAGAGAGAGAGAGAGAGAGAGAGAGAGAGAGAGAGAGAGAGAGAGAGAGAGAGAGAGTTTTCAATATGCTATTAGGGGTACCTTGCTTTATGCCATCTTATATTGTCTCCATGCAGCTGGAAATTTATTTTTTCAACGATCAAATGATGCGAGTAATCATATCAAAGCTTTATAATTTTCATACAATTCTCTCCCTCTCTAAGCTTACATACTCTCTCCATATCATTTGTACAAAATGTATATAGGCAGAGTGGAACTGACCTCCAATCTTCCACCCCCGTTGAGTTTTAACCACATTTCTTGTTGCAAGCTCTTGTTTTCAATAGAGAGCAAAATTACCCCATTTATTTCTGGTGAAAATTAAAAAATGACTATTCTAAACAATCACTCACCAATGTTCACATTATGTGCACAAAAAAAATACTTTTTTCTATACAAATGTAGAATTTTGACCCCCAGTTTTGACAAAATGTACCATTTTTTCTGCCGTTCTCAGGAAAAAATTGATGTGTACTGTTGGGTTCAAACCTCTCAGTAAACCTAACTCCTCTCTCGGGAGACAAAATAACCTCAACACCCCTGTTATAATACAAGATTAAATGCTCTATGCAGTATATATATATATATATCCTTATGGTTAAACATAATTCATGTTGAAAAATTGGACACAGCCTACCAGCGGCGACTCCTTCTGCCAGTCATCATCATCATCAATAATGGTGGCTTCATCAGTGGCATTCAGGTCAAACTGCATGTGGTCCAAGTGGAGACTATCGCGGCTTTGGTTACTGTCCTGTGGATAGGCATAATCACCAGTTTTGAAGAATCCAAAGGTACCTGCAACAAGGCTTTGCACAATTAATAGTCTGATTCTTACAACCACAAAAAAAGTATCATAACCAAAGTTTTCTTATTTTTCTTCCCTCCCCTAACACAGCTGTTTTTTTTTTTCTGTTATCTCAAGTACAGTTTTGGAAAAAATAATATTGATACGTCTTCCAAATTTTGGGGGAATTATTTTCCATATAATTTAATTCAGCTCTACTGTCCCATAGACTGGGGGGCAAATATGTGGTTAACCTCATAACAATTACATAATTCAATAAACTGTCTATACCCGTGGGCAACATTAGCCTGCCCAACTCCACAATTTCTTTCTTCTTTTTCTCTCATGTTTTGAGCATAAAACAAGAGTTGAGGGTCAAGTACGGAGTAACGTTAGGAATTTGAAGGAAATTTATGATCAATTTCAAGGTTGAATAGTACCCTCTGGGTTCAAACCAAGATCAATTTTTTTAATTTAGATTAAATGGCATAAGTAATGATCTTGAGAAATAAATATTCAGGTCACTTGATAAAGTTTGTCACTGCAGAGATGAGTGTTGCTGCATAAACTGCAATGACTAACAATTTAAAACCCAAATGCAGCGACTGTTTCCAGGATGAATAATTTTGTCATACTCAAGTGCATATATGAAAACATGGTGTGAGAAAAGGCAAACAAAAAGCAATCCTTGTTGCTTTATGGAACATGTTTTGATATTAATAGCTTAGCTCATGTGAAGTAGTTTTCTTAATGTTGGGATCTTTCTAATAGGAGGTATTCATAAGTGACCCTGGTCATGTGCTGCCCCCTATCCTACAACAGGGAAATTGACATGAAGTAGGGCAGAGTCATGTACTTAGCAGGGCAAAATAAGTTTTGTAATAAACATGAGAACTGTGACTGTCATGTGCTCAGCTGACCCTTCATGAACAAACTGGAGTCATCAATGCCACTTAGTGTACAGCTTTCTTTGACCCTTTCACAAGGAACATTTCCACCAAGTTTCAGCATGATCTGAATGACGGTTTGGTGCAGATGTTAAAAATAGCAAAAAACCCATAAAAATTCATTTAAAAAAAAAAAAAAAAAAAAAAAAAAAAAAAAAAATTAGAGCACCACCTCCTGAACAAATTAAGGACTAAGGGTACCCAGAAGTGTCTCTATGCAATATGGAAGAAATTGGCTAAGTGGTTTCAGAGAAGATTTGTTTGCCAAAAAATCAACAACAAAATCATAAACAAGAGGACTGTGACAGTCCTGTGCCAGCTGACATGAACAAAAAAAAATCATAAAAAATCCAAAACTCATTGAAACGTGACCATTTGAAAACACTTAGTAGAGACCTACCCAAGGTACAGCCCCACTAAGTTTGAAGTCAGTCTGGTTGGCGGTTTAAGAGAAGTTGAAAATGTGAATTAGCATTACAATGCCCACTGACTTACATAGTAATCAATAGGAAGGTGCATTTACCGATAAGTACCCAAACTGAAACAATTGTTAAAAATCAGGAATCCACAGCAGTGCCACCAGTGGCCAAATTTGTTTAACCTTTCCAAAAGGAACATATTCACCAAGTTTCAGATTGATCTGAGTGACGGTTCTGGAGAAGAAGTCAAAAATAGCAAAAACACACAAAAAAATCATAAAAAATTAGAAAATAATTGCAGGGCCACCTGGTGAACAGAGTAAGAACTAGGAGTCTCTAGGAGTGTTCCTACGTGATATCAAAGCAATTGGGTGAGCGGTTTCAGAGCAGAACATTTTTTTAAGGTTTGCCCCCCCCCCACCACCCCCAAATGTCATAAAAAAATCCAAAAATCACGAGAGCATGACCATTTGAACTAACTTGGTAGAGACCCACCCAAGGTACATTCCCACCAAGTTTGAGGTGAATCTGGCCAGTGGTTTTGGAGAGGTTGAAAGTGTGTATTGTGGACGCCGATGGAGGGACGGATGGACAGAGGGACGACAGATGCCTAGCCACCACATAAGCTCAGCTGACTTGTCAGTCAGAGGAGCTTAAAATCCAAAAAGCACTGGACCATGACCATTTGAACAAACTTAGTAGAGATGGACATAAGGTGCATCCCCACCAAGTTTGAAGTAAATCTGTCTGAGGGTTTTCGAGATGTCGAAAATGTGAATTACCACAACAATCCCCATTCATGCACAGTAATCAATAGAAATGGATGCATTGAATGATAAGTACCTGAACTGAAAAAATTGATAAAAATCAGGGGTTCACAGCAGTGCCACCTGGTGAACAACTTTGTTTGAGCATTCCACAATGAACATTTCAGTTTTCGCATAATTTTTGCAGGAGTTTTGGAGCAAAAATGGAAAATAGCGTGAACACACAAAAATTCATAAAAACAAGTAGAAAAAATTGCAGCACCACCTGTTAAACACATTAAGGTCTAGGTGTTCCTACACAATTTCGAAGCAATTGGCCAGGCTGTTTCAGGGAAGATTTTTTGAGATTTTCGCAAAATATGACAATTTTTTTTTGATGCAAAAATTGCTAGAGTGTGACCATTCTTGGAAGAGACCCACCCAAAGCACATCCCTATCAAGTTTGAAGTGGATCTGGCTAACGGTTTTCGAGAAGTTGAAAATCTGATTTACCATTGCAATCCCCACTGACCTTCATGGTAATCAATAGGGCTGTGTGCATAAACTGAAAAGTACCCAAAATGAAAATTTCTTTAAAAATCAGGGATTCACAGCTATTCCACCTGGTGAACAACTTTGTTTGAGCCTTCCACAAGTAACATTTCCAACATGTTTCAGTATAACCTTATTGACAGTTTTGGTGAAGTTGAAAATAGCTTCAACACACAAAAATGCATAAAAACAAGACATGTTTGTAAAACATAGATGCCCCCTGCCCTCAATACCCTTGCCCTCGCTACCCTATTGATAGTGGTAGATGGGGCACTCGTCACCTTACTAATTTAGTGAAGGTTGAACATACATCAATGTCACATATCTTTAAACTTTAACCTAGCCCTTAAAAAACGACTAAAAACCTGGACAATATGAAAGTTATAGCCGAAAAATTAGTCATTATTTAGAAACCATATTCAGCAAAGTGGCTTTATGACCTTGGAAATTAGGGCAAGGTCACTCATTTTCACTTGACCTTCTTCAGTTGTTGTGCAAAAACCACAGGAAGTCTACTGTCTGTGTGTGATCCTCAAAAGTGGGACAAGGTCACCCATCTACAAACTCAAACTAGCCCTTATAGGCAACCATAAAGCTGTGCAATATGAAAGTGCTACCTCTGAAATGCAAGTTATCATGCAGAAACAGTATTCAACCAAATGGCTCTGTCACCTTTGAAATTAGGTCAAGGTCACCCATCTTCAAACTCGACCTAGCCCCGAATACGGACAATTATCCAGTGCAATGTAAAAGTCCTAGTTTAAAAACCTCTTCAGTTATCATGTGGAAACCAAAGTTAACTCAGGTACCACTGTGACCTTGGAAATTAAATCAAGGTCACCAAACTTTAAACTTCTTCTAGCCCTTAGCAAGAACTATAGACCTGTAAAGTATCCCAGTCCTAACTTAAAAACTTCTTGAGTTATTGTGCAGAAACCAAAGGAATTCTACAATCTCTCTGTGACCCTGAAAACTGGGTCAAGGTCACCCATCTTCAAACTCAAACTAGCTCTTACAGAGAACCGTAAAGCTGTGCAATATAAAAGTTCTAGCTGCAAGGTATAAGTTATCATGCAGAAAGCATGAAACCATATTCAGTAAAGTGGCTCTGTGACCTTTAAAATGAGGTCAAGGTCATCCTTCTTCAAACTTTGCCTAGCCCCAAATATGGACTATAATCCTACGCAATATAAAAAACCTAGCTTAAAAACCTCTTCAGTTATTGTGCGGAAACCAAAGTTGACTCAGGTACCACTGTGACCTTGGAAATTAGGTCAAGGTCACCCATCTTCAAACTTTGCCTAGTTTTTGACTAAATAATGCACCTGTACAGTATTAAAGTCTTAGATCAAAAACGTCTTGAGTTATTGTGCTGAAACCACAGAAATTGTACAATCTCTCTGTGACCCTGAAAACTGGGTCAAGGTCACTTATCTTCAAAGTCAACCTAGTCCTTACAGAGAACCATAAAGCTGCGCAATATAAAAGTTCTAGCTCCAAGGTATAAGTTATCATGCAGAAAGCATGAAACCATATTCAGTAAAGTGGCTTTGTGACCTTTAAAATGAGGTCACGGTCATCCATCTTCAAACTTCGCCTAGCCCCAAATATGGACTATAATCCTGTGGAATATAAAAGTCCTAGCTTAAAAACCTCTTCAGTTATTGTGTGGAAGCCAAAGTTAACTCAGGCACCACTGTGACCTTGGAAATTAGGTCAAGGTCAGCCATCTTCAAACTTTGCCTAGCTTTTGACTAGAATGGTACACCTGTAGAGTATCAAAGTCCTAGCTTAAAAACTTCTTGAGTTATTGTGCAGAAACCACAGTCTACCGACCGACCGACCGACTGACAGACCAACCGACCGACATGTGCAATGCTATATGCCCCACCTTCTTCGAAGGGGGGGCATAAAAATAGGAAACAATTGCAGTGCCACCTGTCAAAAAATCAAGGTCTAAGGTTCCCAAAAAGTGTTCCTGTGAAATTTTGAAGCAATTGGCCCAGCAGCTTTAAGGAAGACTTTTTTACGATTTGCCCCAAACATGAACAAAATAGTTCATAAAAAATCCAAAAATCACTGGACCATGACCATTTAAAGAAACTTTATAGACTCACTCAAGGCACATCCCCACAAAGTTTGAAGTGGATCTGGCTGACGGTTTTTTGAGATATAATTGAAAATGTAAATTGTTGACAATGGACGGAGGACCACAAGATAAGCTCAGCTGACTGACAAGTCAGCTTAGCTAAAAATTGCAATCTGAGAATGTAACAGCCAAAGAAAAGTCATTCACATGGCTCAATACATAAAAAATTCAAAACAGTTCTTTTGTTTAGCTGAAAAAGTGTAATTTTCAGATTTTTCAGCAACAATATTGCTGCAATTATGTGCCCTCATCATGGTGGAGGCATAGTTCTGTTGTCTAGCAATATAGGTACCAAGAACAGGTTCACAGTGACTTATGAATTCCTCCTATTGCAGCTGAGACATCACTTTTGGCTTTCCCAAAATGGCTCAAGAGTTCAGTAATTCAGTGGCAATGTTTTCAGTTAAACCAAGACCGACCTCTGCAAGGTGTTGTCAAAGTGTTTTGTGGTGATGGTTTTTGTGTATGTTTGCCCTGCTTCTCAATGGTTGCCAAGGTCCTGCTTGTATTGCGCTGCTCTTCAGACAAGTTGAGCCACATCTGGTAGATGATGCTGGTCACCAGATACTGTTGTCGCCCTGTTTCAGCCTTTGAGGTCATTCGAGGCTTCATTTCTTTGATCATCTGCTCATAGAACCACAGGTACCTGCAAGACAAAAATTCTGCAGTAAGAAAGCAGGTGAAATGAATGTACTGGTCAATACAACCTTTGATTTACTTCAGACTCGCCTGGCCTTTGTAGACAGGCCAATGCAACCATGCTTTTAATTAATGTTGCGTTTCAACAGAATACACATTTAAATGGACTTTAAAATGTTTTTTTCCCATAGACTATGGTAAGGGGGGGGGGGGAGGTCTTTCTATGTAGGCAAGGGCCTCTGTCTTTGTATTTCAATCAAGAAGATGGACATGACAATTTTTATTACTTCCAGACAAAGAATCCACAAAATTACTGACTCACAAAAAATTCATGTCAATATACTGTTACAATAAACATATTCCTATTTACACTCATTTGACTGATATATCTACTTCTACTTTTGAAAAAATAACATGATATTGAGAAGAAATACACTTTAACAAAATCACCTCATGCTGCTGGCATAAAATCAGAACATTTACTTCTCACTGTGTTAAAATGTTATCAGCACTGGGATACATAATCTAAAAACAACAAATTTAATTTACTTGTTAAGAATTAAAGTCAGGATTGGATTAAAATTCTCTGAAAAGGTTGCTGCTGGAAAAAACATGAGGGAGTTTCTTAGCTTTGTATGCAAATTGATCCCAGTGCCTCAAGAAGTACTGTCTTAACCAGTCTTACTGTCTTGAGTTTTATTTTCTGACCCATAAAATTATATGTATATTATAAGATAACAAACTGATTCTCCTTGTGAAGCTGTAATTTCTAGCACTCCAATTAAAAGAAACAGAAAATAAAAGATAAATGCAGCAGCTTATACCCCTCGTTATCTGTGGCTGGTAGGTCTGCAGGAACTGTTTTATCGCTGGGAACTGTACCATTGGCACTCCATGCTGGTTCCTCTGTGTCATAGAGCCTGGTAATCACATGACACAACACATGTCAGTAAATCTCACAAATATATGCATGCAAGTTCAGGTGTTGAGAGTGCAATATCTATGCAGCCTAATGTAAGGCAAACAGGAAAATCAAATTATGAAAAACAGTCAATTTGACTTGACGAGGTTCCTTAATTGTGCAATTTTAAATACTAAGCTATCCTTGGATAGCACTTTTTATGTGTCAGGAAATTCTATTGCCCAGTAGAGGGAGTTAGTTACATTATTTCAGAAAGGAGCTTAATCCGATCCTTGGACATGTGTGATAATCAAAGCCCATGATTGGTTGCACCTTTGGCACCCCAAAATTCAAACTGGAAATCAGCCTCTGTCCATGCAACTTTTCAAGGAAGCAAAACATGTTTTTCATCTGTTCAAAATTTTTGGTTAAAAAATGTATAAACTACATGTATATTTTATTCCAAGCAGTTCGTAGCAGTTTGGTAGTCGCCAAGTTCGGTCAACTGAAGGTATAAGTATTTATTTTCACCCAGACATTTTGTTTTTTGAAGAATTCTTTTCTTTCTTTTCTTCCTTCCTCCCTCTGTCCCTCCCTCCCTCCCTTTCTTTCTTTACAACCAAACCTGTCTGGACTTTTTCTCACTATCATTCCAAAAACCACCAAACTTGCCATGGTAACTGACCAACGAGTGAAATTGTGCATATCGTTTGGAGTGGTCATGATGTTTAAAATTATGCAATTTAGCGACAATCAAAATTTTAAAAGCTCAATATCTTCCAAACTATTGCAGATACATATAAAATTTCAATTTGCATCTATGGTTTTGTGACACCTGCCAATATAATGGACAGTAAATGAAAGTTATAGAATTTTAACTTAATTTGCAGCATTGGAAAATTTAAAAGTTGTACATCTGCAAAACTATTATATAAAGAGATGCCATTCCAACTTCAAGTTATAAGTTTGCAGTAAAGCTGCATCCAATGTAACATGAACCAAAGCTGTAGGATTTTAATTTATGCAAATTAGGTGAATATACAAAATTTAAATCTTGAATAGCTTCAAAACTATCATAGATAGACGTGCCATTCCAAATTCAATTCCTGGGTTTGCGACATAGCCGCATCCAATGAACCATGAACCAAAGTTTTAGGATTTTAATTTATGCAAGTTAGACAAATATGTAAAATTTAAATCTTTGATAGCTTCAAAACTATTATAAATAGAAGTGTCATTCCAACTTCAATTTGCAGGTTTGTGACAACAGCTTGGGGGGGGGGGGGGGGGCAAGTTGACTCCTGTCAGAACAGCATGCTCCAGGTCAACAGCTTTCCTGGGGGGGGGGGGGGGCAAGTTGGGCCCTAGGGTTAACTCTGTGGTTCCCCCAAGTTAAATCACTGCACAGAGAGCTACAGTTCCTACCTCTACCGTACATTTCCTGGAACAACTGAAACTTTGATTGAACTTTTCTTTGAAGGATTTTCAACATATAGGCTTGTGGTCTACACTGCAATTATTAGAGGAAAGGAAATCAGTTTGACTTACTGTGACAGTGCTTTCCTACATTTTGGTGACACCCTACACTCAGTCTTCCTCTGTACTTTTGCTTCATTTGTTCTTATTTCCAGTGGTCTTGGACTTGACAGTTTGCATGGGGTCGATGGTACTTCAGCTTCCCTGTACCCCCACCAAAAATAGAAAGGATTTAATAGAGAAGAAACTATGGAAAAAAGTTGAACAATTGTACTATTATTTTGGCCTTATTGAACTTTAGGGGACCCAAGCCCCTATAAGACTAATAATGGTTCAAAGTTCACGAAAGTTCTGGCTGTGTTTTAAACAATCATTAGCAACATGAATCACTTATCTGAGATGACTTCCAATCGGTCCTAACATGTAAATTAAGCATCAGCGTTTCTGCCGATGATCCACAATGGATGCTGCAAGTGCTATTGGGGACTGTATCATATAATTTTAAATGTGATCATGAACAATAAAAGTATTGCGTAACTATTTCAAAGAAAAACTTTACAAGGAAGAATGAACGCTGAGACCATACACAGGAATATACGAGGGCATCACGTGCACCTGGCACGCAAATGTAAACACGTATCCATAGCTCATTTAGTAGACGTAACGCGATTGGTTAAAATCTTGGTCTGGTGTTGCATTGTGGGTAATATTCCAGTCAAAAGTCGTTCGGTGCATATGCAAATGGCGACACAATAATCGATTCCATCGATGCTTTCATGGAATAAATTCAAGCTTTTTTATATTTTAATGACACAATGCCTGCGGCATGCACATCTATTCTACTAGAAAAACATATAGGAACGTTATCATAATGCCTGCGGCGCAATAATCTGCGCTTTCGGTAGGAACATGGACATCGTTATGGGATTTTACCTGTAGAGGCTCGGGTCCCCTAAAGTTCAATAAGGCCATTATTTTCCATGAAATATGCATACTGAATTCATTAAAAGACAGTACACACACAAAAAGCTGATATGTCTCTGGCACTGATCAAGACAAACCAATTGTTCATCAAATTGATTGAAGCTATACCTGCATCCTCTTGATATTTTGCCCTTTCAAGAATGAAGAGGTCGACAACAAAGGAATTTTTGCAAGTATAACTGGGAACAGTTCATGTGCATGAAGCAAACTGAACTAAGTTCATCTTTTTTATTTTGGCATCTGAAACAAGCACAATTGGTAAAGACAGTAACTATACACTTGGCTTATTTTTTCTGCTCACTTAAATATTGTCATACCTGTATTTGAAGCAGAGACACTTGAGTATATAATACTTAGGCAATGCTTTAAGCAATAGTCACATACTCATCAAACTTTGTTTTCTTCTTTTTCTGTGCACAACACTTCTTCCTTTTGGTACCTTGTCTCTTCCGCGGGGCTTGTGGAATTCTGGTTTTCTTGACAGAAGATCTGATAAAGTGCAATACCAGGTGTTGCACTTATTGCAAGGTTACTTGTGGCATTAATTTTGCTATTGGCCAGAAAATGCAGACATGACTTGATTTATGGAAAAAAAGACAAATGACAAATTGCGCAACTTAAATGTCCAGGTCTACAAGTCGAATCTGTGTTCCTCTTGCCTTTTTGTACCATTAATAACCACATGCACTGTCTACATTTTATGACCAGAAGCAAGTTTAATGAATTAATCCTTTTATACACTTGCAAAGAATTAAGCATATTGAAAACTTACCACAAACTCTGCAACGATATACCAGTAATACTTTGGGCTGTTTGTTTTGATACAGGTGGTCAACAAATTATTGGCTTCAACCTGAGAATTTGGCTCCTGGGGATTTAAGGTAATTATAGACTATCTATAGTCCATACCAAAAATATACTGGGTTACCCAGGGATTACCAACTTGTTTTTGCTTCAAAATCTACTGGGCAACTATTTGTACAGTGTTCACCTATTCCTTGCCCACAATTGCAAGCAACATCTTTGGCAGTGGGCGAACTCTATGCCACGTGGAATTTATACAACATGGGCAACTAACATGGCAACCATGGTAACTGTGCTTCATGAATGGACTCATCAGAATGAGCAGCTACTGGGTCAGGACTGAGTGAAGTTCAATACATGACAGTGAAGGCAGTGTATGTCCCAGAATGCTCTCCACTTCTTTGCCATTTTTGGTACTCATGCATTGGGTGGCTTTCCAGCATGAGAAGCTGGGTAGAATTTTAACTAAACAATCACTTAAGGTGGAAGCTGTGAAGCTAGTGAGCAGTGAAACTGGCAACTTTGGATTGCAATTACCCATTTAATTTTTTCACAAGTACATTAAACCTATATATTTTCTGATTACTACATATCCATAGATTTGTATCCATAGAGTTTATTTTTTTGCAGGATTGGAATTTCTTGAGATTTTATAGCATTCTTTCTGACTTGTTAGGATTTTCACATTTTTCGCGCAGAAGTCACGCAATTTTTTTTTTTTTTTCTTCAGTTGAAATTAGAAGAAATTTAAAATCTATATCCATGTCCAGGATCGAATTCAATGGTTAGTCCTGAAATAGCATAAATAAAAAGTTATAAAATTTTTAATTTAGTCCTGACATGTTGTTCATTTTCCTTCTATAAATTGCTCCAAAAGTCACGGAAGGGGTTGTCAGAAAAAAAATCCTGGGAACTGTTCCTGGATATGATATTTTTCTTTTAATGTCCGTTGATTTTGATGTAATAGGGCAATTCGTACGTTTGTGAGGCGAGATACAAATTGCAGAGGTTGAGCAAAAAACAGTTCTGAGAAAATCACACTGAAAGAAAAAGTTGCCAATTCTTATGCATTTATGGCTGTAATATGACACATACTCATTTCTCCTGTCCAGTGTTTTAATTATTGTGTGAAATAAACTTGTAGCTTTACCTCTGTAATGTTCTCATTAAACAAAAGTACATTTTGTGGCTTAAATCTCGACTTTTTTAACTTTGGAACACCACACTTGGCTTGTTTGGGTGTGGGTTCACATGCGGCTTTCCATATTTGGGGACCAGTAAGTGGCTTGTGCTAATTTGTTTTTACATCAATAGAGAATTTCAAAGTAATCAGAACAATGGTAGTGATTAGTCTGTACTGGCCCATTCTTATCTCCACGGCTAATGGTTTCCTGTGAGTGACTCTTGTCAATAGCTCAACTGGTTTCCAGGGGTCATGGACTAATGACTGTGCAAACAATGACATGGTTCAGTATCATGCCTATGCAAACAAACCTATGTGCCCGGCACTGTTTAAACTTTTCATTGTAAACAAAAGTTTTGAGATCAATTATCTCATATAAATTTATGTCCACACATCTGAGTTTTTGGGAGCATGTAGTTTGAGTATCAAACTATCCAAAAATAAGAAAAAGTGATTAGAGGTTATTCAAAGGCGCCAAGCTTCAGATCTTCCACCTTAAGCGGATAGACAGCCGTAGTGGTGAATAAAACATAGAATTGTACAAATCAATGATTTAGTGCAAAAGCCAGGATAAGATACACATATTTAGATCCAGCTACTGCAACAGTCTATCTGCAATTCTTCTTCTTGTAAATGCATGCAAGTTTGACCATAACTATATGAAGTTATATAATTGAGCTTTTACAATGATTGTGTTTGTAAGTTAACAGCTTTGAATTCTTCTACATGTTCATTACAGTGGTCCCTCTTTTGAGAGACCACTCCATTCACAGACCACCTGTCTTTTAATATATATATATATATATATATCAAGTAATTACGGCTACATGTAGATAGTTCCATGAGGATTCAAATATAGCAAAATCAAGGTAATCACCTGCAAATTTAGTCTTTACCTACTTGTTGACTCACGGCCCAGTCATCACCAAGTATACTGTATACATGTACTCTGCCCGTCGCTTACCCAATTGATTCATAATTTTCCATATAGGAAATGTTCATAACCTAGATCTGCCCATTGGTCCTGTTCTGTTTTAATTTTTTTTTTTTTTTTATAAATTTCAAAATCTTCTCATAGATCATGAGTAGATTCTAAATATTGTATCCTATTTGGATGACTTCACAATGAGTTCATTGACATTGGTAACTGAGGTTTCAGTCCATACCTTGCTTGCATGGGGTCTTCATCATCTTCCCATATCAAGTTGATATCCTCAAAACATAACAGGCTCTGTGTTTCCTCATCACCATCAAACTGAAGTTAACAAAATTATTATGTAGCCATAAAGCTGTCATGGTGTGGTTCTGGCTATGGCATGACAGGTGTCACTTTGAAATGGTCTAAAGACTACCTAACTGGTTGGAAACAGTATATTTATTTTAACGGTTTGTGTTCAGATGTTTTACCTGTAACCACAGGGGTACCCCAAGGATCTATTCTTGGCCCGCTCCTGTTTATCATTTATAAAAACAACATGCACTTAGCTTAAAACTAGTTTGAATCTATCATATGTGCAGATAATATAACTTTGATAAATTCTTTGTGTTTTTCAAACGTGACATCTGATACCCAAGGTAATGAGTCAAATTCTACTAATACAGAATTGAAAAATGTTCATAATTGGCTAGCTGCTAACCAATTATCAATAAATATTGCAAAAACTAAGTACATGTTATTTCATTTCCCACAGAAAAAGATCAATTTGTGGACTTAAAAATTGATGGTGTTGTGATTTCCAGGGTTAACGATTTTTGTTTTTGATGAAGGGAGGAATATTTTGTAGTAAATGAGGAATGTAATAGCAAATACAATTTTTCAAAGTTGATGTTTTAGGACTAGGGATAATAGGTTTTCCTCTGGAATGTGTAAAATAAATGTGATACAAAAGTAAATTCAAGCATATTGTCAAAATAACTAGGAACCTCTCTTTTGGTGGATCAGTATTAAAACTTGATTGCCTTTATACACAGAATATCATGTACTTTTAAAACATTCAATTGATTAAAGAAGAGATCCCTATGGGCATTATACCTAGCATTACATATAAGACATATCACTTTCTTTTGTTGCATGAAAATTTGGCCAGAATAGTAACCCCATAAAAGAATACAAGAATTTAGAAGTGATAAAAACAGGGAATTGTACATTAAATGTAAAGTTTTTGTAGGAAGATACTTTCCAAGTTTTCTTTTTTTGAAAATTCCAACCTCTTTAGAATGTTTGTTACCAATTTATGAATTTTTGTTGGCAAAATCTTAAAAAAGTCTCTGAAATTGCCAAGTCAATAACTTGGAAATTGCATAGGGACATTTCTGGGGACCCCAAGACCTTAATTTTTTTAACTGGCAGCACTGCAATATTTTGTTTTTAAAATTATCTTTATGATTTTTGTGTGCTAATGCTATTTTTGACTTTTTCTCCAAAACCATTACTGATATTGTTCTGGAACTTAGTGGATATGTAGCTTGTGGGAGAAGGAAACAAATATGTTATGTTGTGATACTCTGGATCCCTGATTTTAAACAAACTTTTCAATTTAAGTACTTGTTGGTTAATACATACATTCCTGTTGAATGTTCAAGGTCAGCTGAGGGTGGGCTGTTCACACAGCTCTTTTGTTTTAATCCTTTTTGGTTACAAAATATGGTGCCTTTTATGAAACAATGGTAAAGTTAGGATATGTCTAAGGGAATGAAAAACAATATTAATAGATGCAGAAATTGTCACTTGAGCCACAGATCCCCAGAGGAAGAAAGCTAGGGTGCAGGGTTCCCCCATGAGCCTGTGATCACTGCATCATGTGTACAGTACATGTTATAGTGACAACCTAGTAATGTCCTAACTGATATTGTGTCATCCATCTTACCTCACCCGCATCTGGTGCATACACATCAGACACACCAGGCCAGAGGCCCTTGGTGTGATGTACTTGGTCTGGTGGTGTGCGTGGCAGGGATGTGGTTGGAGGCAGACGCACAACTGTGAATCCTGGTGATGCAGCCTGCAGGCATATATATTTATCACAACATGACCATATATTGCTTATTTTGCACAGTTTACAAAAAATCAAATGACAGACTTTTTCTACCGTTTTGAACAGGTTGTCAGGGCTACACATGTGGCAGCTCACCATAATGTGCACTCGTTCTAAATCTGAAAGGTTAAGTTCACAGTAGACTAAATCTTTCCTTTGTTCAATTAAGTTTTCCACAGCTCTTAGTATAACACAGCCAATCTGAGTTCTTAACTGAACAGCAGCTTGCACGAACATTTTTTTTTTCAAATTAAAGCTTTACATTTAGATTTTTTTTTTCAAATATGCACCTTGGACATTGTCAGTAAAATAGCTGCCTTAAACGCCTTGTTGAAAAACACAGATGAAATTTAAGTAGAACCCAAACAAAACCAAAGTAGGAACTTGCCGTCACCTGGGAGGACAGAACACCATCTGATGATTTGTATGGTGTACAAGGTGGAACCATTTCAGGCAAGTCACCCTTCATCAACTCATTCCTTAAGTTTTCTTCCTCTGGGCTGGCCAATGACTGGTCCTCACTTGAAGAACAAAACTTAATGATGAATCTCTGACATCCCTCTGATACTGTACTGCTTCTTGAAGTACACCCAGGCTTAAAAGATAAGGTTTTGTCTTCTTGAGGGTTTGGGACTTCTTGCAAATTGACATCAGTCTTTTTGTAATACATGACATCAGAGTTGAGTGCTGATTCCTGCTCTGTCACTAGCTGTTCTGGTACATTCTCCTTATTCTCATCAGCTACACCACAGGGCACCTGTGCTGCCTGGTCTTCATCAGCACCACCTGTTGCATCATCAGTTGCTGAGGTATAAGAAGCAAAGGGCACTGTCTGCTCTGTTTGGTGACTGTTCTCTTCAAGAGCAGTTAAATATTTCTGATTCTGACCACGTCTGCTCTGTGTGGAATAAGTATTTACTGCCAATGCCAGCTGATCTTTACGCTGACTAGCAACTGATAAGAGCTGTTTGTGGATCTCTTTGGCAGCTTTCAGTCCTGCACGTCTTTTTATCTTCCCTTTGTCTTTACCTTTAGATTTTGTTACGCGACTCTTGATCGTCTTTGCTTTCATAGCAGTTCCAACATTGGAAGATGTATGAACAGTTTGGCTGTTTGACTCGTCCTTTTCTGGGGAGGATTTGATGATATCTGAGATTAGTAGTTTGTATCGGTTTCTTCTGTATTTTCCTTGACCATTCCTGCAATAATGATAATGAGCAATATTTTTCAACACCCCAGTGAAATACTGGTTGCAGCCCAATAGCTCAGCACATTATTGACCCCGAAGGAACAAACAAATGAATGAATAGTCAAACAAAGAAATTTGTTTTGAGCACTAGATTGGTAAACGTTAAACATCCACATAATTTGGTTGCTGAAGCTGAACAGTAACTAAACTTGATCACATGTGATAGTAGCATCTGGAATTTCTTATGTTGATGTTATCATCATATTTCCACAAGACTATATGAGCAAGCCCGTATAAATTATGCTTGTTTGTAGCATGAAAAACATTCATCAGTGGGTCATTAATTGCTAGCCACACCAAGTTTCAGAGAGCTCAGTATACTCACGGCATGGAGTCCATGTAAGCAGATTATGTAATGTCCAGAAATTAAAGGATTTTTTTTAGATATTTTATGAACCATGGAAAAACATAAATATTGCATTTGACTGTAACTTTCCATCATTTATTATGCAATTCTATTTAATTGTGCATGGGATTAGAACATATCGTCAAATGATTAAACCTGCAAAAAATATTTCAATGGTCTGTGTTTGATATGTACAATCTTCAAGACTATGAAATTGTGTGCAGTTAATGAGAGCACAAGCAACAATTTCAGATTTTTTTTTTATGGACGACATTCTCCATTTCCTGTGGGCCACTTCTGGTTTCAGTTATATTGGTGGGGGGATTGACTTTGTTACAGCCTAGCTTCATAAGGGTCTCATGAAAACTGCGGTGACAGACAAGTCAGGAAGAGACCACTAAATAGGCCTATCAATTTTTATTTCTGTTTTAAAGAAATGATAACATCTTTAAAAATTGTTATTTAGGCATACCAATTTTTGGTTGAAATTATATCTGCAGTAATGAAGATTGTACCATATTTCAAAGGTAAGGGGGTTAATTTACCACTGTTGATCTTTATAGGTTGACAGCTATCTAAAGTTGTATTAGATTCCTTCATACCAGTATTATGCACTGATGGGTCAAATTTAGTGTTATTGTAATATACCTCATCTAAGGCAGATGTAAATCTGTTTTGGCCAAAGAAATCCATTGATGTGGCAAGAGTTTCAATCCAGCAGATACACAATGAGCTTCAAATAATTGAAGAAAGCTGAACCAGAAGTTGTGTGCATTGTCTCTTTATTGTAGGCATAAATCATAATACTCACACTTCTTCTATCTTTCTCTCCTGTTTCTCAGCAAATTCCACCTTCACTTGTTGCATCAGTGAAAAACAGCAATCATCTACTTCTTTCTGTCCATCTAGCTTGGCTGAAAACAAATGTTATATCCAATAACTCTTTCCCCAAAAAAAGACCAAAAGGCATACACATATGCTATTATTGTTTTACTTTGTAGTCTGGTTGATAAAATATCTGTTGAAGAGAATTTCTGGTTGATAAAATATCTTGAGAATTGAGAATTGCTGACAATCTATCAGGATAGTATGATCCAGCTGTATCACACGTTTTCTTGGCATGTAGTGCTTGACCATTAGGCCAGCCTTTAAAAAAATGGTTTTGCATTACATACTCCCCAAAAATGCGGGAAATAGGAAGGGACCTTTTCAATTTTTTTTTGAAAGTTTTGATGAAGATATTTTTCTGTTTCAGTTTAAAACTAAATGTACTAATGTGAGAGTGGTGGGGTTAGTCTCAACCTTGTCACAGGCTAAGATTTCAACCCCATGGAGGCAATAACCCTTATGGCTCGAATTCTGGCCACCATGCCCATAGGCACAAAAGAGTTAATAGTGTTATTAGGCCCTTCAAATGTACCAGACTTTATAGTACGATAGACAACACCACCTCTTTAGCAGGCCTAACACTTTGGCAGGGGGTAAACAATGGTTACAACTTATACTTTGCTGCACAAATGGTGCACACGGGAGAGGAAAGCACTAAACCAAAATTAGAGCCAGATTCAATGGCAGTGGACTCAGATATTGAGCACCTATTTATCCCAAACAAATCCAATACTGATTTGTCCATTCCCTTTAATGACCAAAACAACCATAGTATATCTAGAGACAGTAGTGATATTAAGCATACTTGCTAGTATGGGTCTACCTAGGTCTAACCCATATCTAAATAAAGGCTCAAACAGAGTTTAAGCCTTTTTGTCGTTTGGAATAACAAGTCAAAAAGTAGGCCCGCAGAGACATTACTGTTTTAATTACAGTGCAGATTTCACAAGTAAAATATGCTGTATTTAGCTATTTTCAGTGGCAAATATAACTTCATAAGTTGTCACTGCATATTGATAATCTCTTTGTAAGATGAACTGCCACATATGAAAATAAACATACTTCATCAAAAGTCAGGAGCTCCTTCGATGCCCATTGGCATTGGACCCATGAGAACAAAAGGTGTGTCCAAAGCCATATAGCAGCTGAGCTGCCACCCAATGTGCTTCGGACAATCAGATACCTGAGAGCCTGTTTGGTACTTGTCATTAAATAATGTAACTCCAACTAGCTTTTAAAACACCCAGCACTTGGCCCGTAATAAATTTGCTATTGTACATGATGCGCCACAAGGCATTTTTTTTCTATTATGCAACAAGCTACATGCAACATTAAACATCATTATGTTAAACATGCCATATTTTTTTTTAATTTTTGTGATTGAGTCAAACTCAAAGTGAATAACTTGAATTTTGTCATAAATTACATGCATAATATTCTTGTGCAATTTACCCCCAAATTTTGAAACCCCAACAGAAACAAGATATGTTTGTAAAACATAGATGCCCCCCGCCCTCATTACCCTTGCCCTCGCTACCCTATTGATAGTGGTAGATGGGGCACTCGTCACCTTACAAAATTAGTGAAGGTTGATCATACATCAATGTCACATATCTTTAAACTTTAACCTAGCCCTTAAAAAACGACTAAAAACCTGGACAATATAAAAGTTATAGCTGAAAAATTAGTCATCATTTAGAAACCATATTCAGCAAAGTGGCTTTATAACCTTGGAAATTAGGGCAAGGTTACTCATTTTCACTTGACCTTCTTCAGTTATTGTGCAAAAACCACAGGAAGTCGACTGTCTGTGTGTGACCCTCAAAACTGGGTCAAGGGTCAACATGACCTTGGAAATTAAATCAAAGTCACCAAACTTTAAACTTCTTCTAGCCCTTAGCAAGAACTATAGACCTGTAAAGTATCCCAGTACTAACTTAAAAACTTCTTGACTTAAGTTATTGTACAGAAACCAAAGGAATTCTACAATCTCTCTGTGACCCTGAAAACTGGGTCAAGGTCACCCATCTTCAAACTCAACCTAGCCCTTACAGAGAACCATAAAGCTGTGCAATACTAAAGTTCTAGCTCCAAGGTACAAGTTATCATGCAGAAAGCATGAAACCATATTCAGTAAAGTTGCTCTGTGACCTTTAAAATGAGGTCAAGGTCATCCACCTTCAAACTTCGCCTAGCCCCAAATATAGACTATAATCCTGTACAATATAAAAGTCCTAGCTTCAAGACCTCTTCAGTTATTGTGCAGAAACCAAAGTTAACTCAGGTACCACTGTGACCTTGGAAATTAAGTCAAGGTCACCCATTTTCAAATTTTGCCTAGTTTTTGACTAGAATGATACACCTGTAGAGTATCAAAGTCCTAGCTTAAAAACTTCCTGAGTTATTATGCGGAAACCACAGGAGTTCTACAATCTCTCTGTGACCCTGAAAACTGGGTCAAGGTCACCCATCTTCAAACTCAACCTAGCCCTTACAGAGAACCATAAAATTGTGCAATATAAAAGTTCTAGCTCCAAGGTACAAGTTATCATGCAGAAAGCATGAAACCATATTCAGTAAAATGGCTTTGTGACCTTTAAAATGAGGTCAAGGTCATCCATCTTCAAATTTCGCTTAGCCCCAAATATGGACTATAATCTGATGCAATATAAAAGTCCTAGCTTAAAGACCTCTTCAGTTAATGTGTGGAAACCAAAGTTAACTCAGGTACCACTGTGACCTTGGAAATTAAGTCAAGGTCACCCATCTTCAAGCTTTGCTTAGCTTTTGACAAGAATGGTACATCTGTATAGTATCAAAGTCCTAGCTTATAAACTTTTTGAGTTATTGTGCGAAAACCACAATCTACCGACCGACCGACTGACATGTGCAAAGCTATATGCCCCACCTTCTTCGAAGAGGGCACAATAAAGCATCAGATCTTTATCACCGTTACAAATCTTCCAATACATAATTGCATTACATGATCTAAATACCACCATGTCAAATATGAACTCTTAAGAGCGCTAAGCGTAGCCATAGCTGTGGTAATCATTAGGCCCCCTAGTGCTTATCGCTGCTATAGCCATGCATATGGTCGGTACATCCCCAGAATGATGACACTGTTCTGTTCCAGTAATGGGGGGGGGGGTAGGGTGAGGAGTGTTGTTATACAGAGTTCCTGTGTCTCAAATTTAATTATTATGCATATTTAATGAGTTTTTGCAATTAGAAATAAGATTCGCCATGTGGAACTCACAATAGTTGGGGAAAAAAATTTCCACTATGCACATAAACCACATAAACAAAGTTTTGCTCCCATTGGCACTCACCCTGCAGCTAATTTCATTCCAGAACTTCCATCATCCTTTTAAATCATTTCGTAGGACCTTCCAACATCTTAATGTGATGAATGATACAATTTTAAGTTGTAATTGCACAGAAATAATCATTTTGGAGATCCTTTTGAATATACAGGCGCACTGCTTCTCATTACAGAGCTGGGCAGAAGTACATGCAGTAATAATTAGAGGTTATTCCCTGGCTAAATCAGTATCCTACCCGGTACAGTTCCCCCGAGAGCCTGTATATTCCCGAGACCCAAAGGTGTTAAGGGAGGATAGGGCTCGAGGGGGAACTACAGGTACAGGGTAGGAGACTGATAATTAGCCATGAAATGATCTTTGTATCCTAAATGTATCAACCATGATTAGACAAAAAAGGCAAGTGCAGCTTTTCCTGGGATTATGTAAGATGCTCCATACCAACCTTTTAGCAAAAAACGTACAATTTCTAGTGCATATTTTTGTGTGAGACAAACCCACCTCCCCTTCAGGAAGAAATAGGCCCACACGACTCTCCTGTCAGGTCATGCATCCTGTGCGGCATGTACTCTTGCAACGTGAGTGACATCATGGCACATAATGTCATTATCTAGAGTCATTAATTGTTTGGGCAAATATAGAACGTGAGGGATATACTGACTTTCAATGTTATTTTAATGGGGTGATTGTATTTCCCTTGGGAAGATACTGGCTGTTGCTAGTGTAACATTATCCATGTGTTCCAATTGGACAGTTTCAGTATCCTCCCTTATTTTGCTGTTGGTAGGTCTCCTGAAAGACACTGTATGCTACAGGACTACAATTGCAGTATGAGGGCAGTTCTAACACTATATTTAGGATACTAATGTGTATCATAATGTAAATGAGAAGTTGAAAGCTGCATTTTCAAACGTGATCAAACATCACAGTGAATTATTCAAAATTTCATATGATAATCTCCATTACACCATTGTTAACCAATTGTTACAAACAGGTGTCGAAACAGCAACTGACCCCTTTTGAATATGACCTATCTAACATAAATTAACCCTATAAAGTTACTTTTAGCCAATAGGATATCGTCTGAGTAGCAGAAATCCAGCACTTGAAGATGGTACCACACATGGCATGTTTTCATGCAGAGACAACAGTATACAGTGGCATCTTACACACAATTTTGTCACAGTTTTGCCAATTTTCAGTTGACAAAGTACTCAAAAACACTCCATAAAAAGTACATTCTACATCTTGACAAGTAAATTTGATATCTTTACCATGGCGTTATCTTGGTACGGACTGAAAAATGCAGCATTTTGTCAGCATCTATGCCCAAATGACGCCTGTTCCCTCAATTCACAAGGTTTCATGTGGACCAAACAACATTGCAAAATGATGCAAATAGGAAAATAGTTTAGCACTGAGAGTATTCCCCAACAGAATTATTGTAGCTTTCTAAGGGTTAAAGACTGTAAAAAAAGTTTTGTGATTTTACGTTAATGCCTCTGTTCTGTGGTTGGGGCTGGTGCACACCAGAGCAAGTTGTAGCTTGGTCCAGATTTTGATGGTGTTGAGAGATAAAGACTTTATTACTTTTGCCCGCTGATATCTTCTGCAGAAACTCATTAAAAAAAAAAGAATTGTTGAGATAGTTGGGTTCTCAACTTTTCAGTGTTCAACTATGTCTTTGAAGAAAATTTAAGAAACAGAACTTGGGAAATAGCTGCAACAACTTGTATTCCGTATATGTGCATGTATTTCAAGAAATTGTAATTCTAAGTCCTTTTAAGCCCTTTGATTGACTCTGTATTTCAGAAAATAATTTGTTAAGATTGACCCAGCAGGATTATTTCTGACCAGGTAATGTATGTACTTGTTTATAATTATAATCATAATTTGTCTACCAAATGATTTGAAAAAAATATTCACAATTATTTTGTTGGGTAAGGACACCATTGCTGAGAGAAACTGACACTCTAAGTGACTTACTTTCAATATGCCACTGTGCAACCATTGTATTACAATCAACAGTCACAGTAATGGTCAGGTACACACAAGAATGCAAGGTTGACTCACTGTAGGAGTCTAAGATACATAAAACATTACAAAGATGAGTTGTGCTTTTTTTAAAATATCATACTGCCCTGTAATAATATTGTTCACTGTGTACTATCAAAAGGGACACTGATCTCAGGGCAACACATGCCTCCACAGGATTACTAGCAGTTTGGGTGGCTAAGTTAGACCACATGACTAAATGATTGGCAGGCTTTGCTTCAGTTTGCTGAGCACTATTTGCACACAAACGCACCATAGCAGTACAGTTGGAAAATCCTACTTTAAACTTGCTTTTTTTAAAAAAAAAAAAACAACTTACAACTTAAATAACAGATCAAGCTAATCAATGCCACAAAAATAAAAAAACACCAAATTTGGCTTCAACATTACCTAAATTATTTACTACACAGGTAATGTTGGGTCGTTTTTGTGTTGGTTTCTTTTCCCACCTTTTTTTTCAACTTTCTGAAAATTTCTTTTTCTTGAAACTGGTCAAAACTAGAAGTCCTAGCAAGTAGTGGGCAAAATGCATACTGGATACCCCCTGCAACATGTGAATACATTGTGCCTCAATGTTTTCCATAACCTTCAGCTGAGAAAAAAAACTGTTGCTTTTGAACAGATATATATGTCATTTGTATTTGACCTTCAAAAAAGGAAGGAAAATACTTGTACCCTCATGTTCCCTTCCAATGTTTGAACAAAGTGCATATTAATAAATGAATCAAGAGCAACAAAGTATTCGTATTTATTAGTTGTACTCACTCCTGCTTCATGACACACCTATATCCAGATGCCTGCTATAATTGACCAATATAAATCAAGGTCTTTGTTGAGTACTATCTCACTGTTACTTTATGATACACCTTTATAAAGAAGCCTGCTGTGACCTTGGCCTATATAGCTCAAGGTCATTGTTACTTCATAACAAACCCTTTATTGCTAGACAATAACCATACCCTCCCTCCATGGAGATAAAGATTATTATGCCTATAGGTCTGCCAACAGATGCCTGCTGTGACCTTGACCTACACAGCTCAAGGTCACTGTTGCTCCATGACACACCTTTTAGTAATGCGACAATTAAAGAATTTAATTGATTTTATGTTCCCCGATGCGGGTTGTAACTTTGTGGATATTACATTGGTCTCGTGAGGTTACAATTGAAGGTCATGTGAGAAAGGACTGTAGTGGCGGAGAGCGAGAATCATTAGCATATATTGCAATAGCCAATCAGAGGCCAGCAAGGTCCATTCATTAAGCGAGAGGTTTTCGCGGGCATTACGATCTCACTCTCCACAGAGGAAAGACGTGTTTCAGTCAGCAAGACATCTCCTACGTATCAAAAATGAAGGTTTTTTTTTTCAAAATTCACATATTCATTTGATGCCCAAGTACATCTCCAGTCACAAGAACTGATGGGTAGTATTTGTAATTTGTAAGCCGTTTCCAGTCGTCGATCCTTGTTTCCAGACCAACAGTGACCCATCCAACTCTGTAGCGGCACAAAGGAATCTTCACAGCCAAGCGGTTGAGTATTATTATTCATTATCCCAATATTTAGCCTGTTTATGGTTTGATTCGCTCCCTTCATTCCTTCCCCGTCCCCCGCTGTAGCCCCAGTAAGTTTCTAGGTCGTGCCTTTGTTGCCCGCTCAGCATAAGTAAACCAGGTCGAATTGATCAGCCTACTTGGAGATGGCGTCTCGCTCAAGGGAGCCGGAGGTGTTGGTTATAGGTCATTCCTTTGTGCGTAATTTACGGGATGACATATTCGATGGTAAAGGTAAATTCAAATTGGATTTTGAATTGGATATTAGATCTCGTTTCTGGTGTA
The DNA here is from genome assembly GCA_964020975.1 of Hermodice carunculata. Taxonomy (NCBI): domain Eukaryota; kingdom Metazoa; phylum Annelida; class Polychaeta; order Eunicida; family Amphinomidae; genus Hermodice; species Hermodice carunculata. The sequence goes on along the minus strand of OZ026612.1, from coordinate 134,676,303 downwards.
GAGGGGGCCTTAGAATCCCGACGGTGCAGTCTCTGCTCAGGGATTGTAAAGCTGTTTGCCTGGCTGATATCGTTATACTGCAAATGGGGGGAACGATTTCGTCCGAGGTGAGAATGATCATCAAGAAGTTGTAGAATCTTTGTTTTCTTGTGCATCCTTCATAAAAGAATTGTATCAGGCACAATTTGTTGTCATTGGCAAGTTGTTTAGGAGAGGTCTCAACGCTCATTGGTTGCCCACGGAAGAAGACGTAAACGCCTATAATGTGAAGGTGGACAAAGCGAACCAGCTGTTGTATGACAAGTCATCCGGCGATAAAAGTCGAAGGAATTATTTTCTGGCGCCACAAGGGCATAGAGGAAAATTGGCAGTCGCTGTTGGGGGGCAGATGGCACCCACCTAAATGCAGACCCAGGCCAGAAAAAATTTTACTGGGCAGTGCGGGGTGTAAGCCGCCTCCTCCCTCCTCCTTCCATCAGTCCTTTGTTTGGTGTCGCATCTCCATTGTATAGTGTGATCAAGACTATGGTGGTACTTTCAATGAATTATGGTTATGCACACATATGTTCTGGTCAGGTGGCCTCGACCCACACTTGCATGTAAACTAGAGGTCTTCAGGTTTGGTTACAATGCAAATGTGTGAGAAGTATGGGGTACTTGAGCAAACCTAATGTTTCATGTAACTGTACATCACTGTTGCTCCATGACACACCTTTTAGTTAAAGAGAATTACCATACAAAGTTTGAAGAAGATCCATGCATTAATGAAGGAGTTAGAGTCTGGCCAAGATTAAGTCTGCAGTTCTACCGACAGATTCCTGCTGTGACCTTGGCCTACATAGCTCAAAGTCACTGTTGCTTCATGACACATCCTTTAGTAAAGGAGAATAACTATACAAAGTTTCAAAAAGATCCCTGCATTAATGAATGAGATAGAGTAGGGACAAGATTATGTCTACAGGTGCCTGCTGTGACCATGACCTAGGTCAACGTTGTTTCATGACACACCCTTTAGTAAAGGAGAATAACTATACAAAGTTTCAAAAAGATCCCTGCATTAATGAATGAGATAGAGTAGGGACACGATTATGTCTACAGGTGCCTGCTGTGACCATGACCTAGGTCAACGTTGTTTCATGACACACCCTTTAGTGACAGAGAATAACCATACAAAGTGTGAAGAAGATTGGAACACTATTGAAGGAGATAGAGTCTGGACAAGATTACTTGTACAGATGGACATCTCCTTTGAAACTTAAAGGATTCATAGACAGACGGACATGGTGAAACAAGTATTACCCCCCTTCACGTCGTTGCGGGGCGCATAATCAAACAGAAATATACCAGGATAGGCCACTGTATTTTTTGATCCTGAAAGCCTTTTGGAAAATTTTCAACCTGCAATAAAAGGATGAAACTCAATCTAAGTTTAATTGAAGTACAGTGGTACCTCTTTTGAGAGACCGCCCCTACGGCTGGTCAAAATGCGGTCTCTCGAAACAGGTGGTCTTTCATTAGAGGTACAACAGCATGGAAAAGATAGCACAGTGTTCTGAGAGAGCGGTCTTAAAAAGATATGTGGTCTCTCATAAGAGGGGTCTCTCAAGAGAGGTACCACTGTATGTTGAATGGGGGAATGACAGTCAATTATTTCAGATCATAAAACTGATCATGTACATGTACATGTAAATGCTTTGAAAAAAAAAATGTTTAATTCAAAATTCTTCCATGTAAAGAAAGCTTGGACGCATATATATCAGTGATGAAAAGAAAAAAAACTGATTACATCAATGAATAATGGTAATGATGTCTGATAGTCTCACCTTTCTCAAACATCAATGTTTGTAAGATACTCTCCAGGAAACTGATGTGCTTGGCAGTTTCTTGCAATACCAGAGCCTGTCAAAATAAAAGCACATAGTTGATAGAGTTAAAAAACAAATTCAATGTTGCTCCTCTGTACCATGAAAAATGTTCTCAAATACTATTATAAAATATTTAATCATGTATCCATACCCAAGTGTAAAAACACAGTATGAATACATATAATACATTGGGTAACATAAGTACATGATAGTATGTAACTATTAAACACTAACAGAGACATATATCACATAGGCCACACATGATTTTGCCACATTTCCCAATTGATATACATGTAGTATGAGTTTGGGGGGGGGGGGGGGGGGGGGTTACAGCACATTTGAAAAAAATGGGTGCATCAGTGACATGATAGGACACATAATTTGACAGTAAAATATAATTCATATCATGTTTTTCATTGAAATTAGAATTATTCCTTTATTCAGAGTGCAGTTTTACTTACATTTCACAAATTTTCCGACATATCATCTTTTTTTTGGCAATTACTAGCTGGTAAGTGATAGTAAATATGGTTTTTAATAAGATACTCACGACTTGTGACCAAAAATTAAAATTAAACAGAAACAAACAGCCAAGAAACAAAAAACTTGAAGTAAAACATGATTAATTGGATAAACTTTAACATGTTTTCATGTGATTGATTTTGATACACATATTAATAAGTTTTAAAGATTTGATCTGAAATATTATCATAGCTTTCTACAAATACAGTACTGTTGATCCACTCTGTCCATTTCACACTTGTCTTTGATATTATTTCATAGCTGTTTGTATCTAGTTCATTTATTATCAAAACTTTTTTTTTTTAAACTTTTTATTTCCATTCAATATTTCAACAGTGCATGTATATATGGATGGACAGATAGATAGATTCCTACCCCTTTATTTTTCATGTTCAGAACGAGCAAGAATTGAGCTTGCAACCTTTGGCACCAGTCGCCTAGCTGAAATGGGAAACGCACATATTCACTCCACCAAACCCCCATTCTTACAAAGAACGGTTCAATGGAGGTAGTTATGCGTGAATGCCATACCAACAGGGCTATGCCGTATATGTGACAAAATAGTTCTTGTTACCCCTTTTCTATAAATTCCTTCTTTAACAAACTTTTTTTTTTTGTCTCAACAAAATTTTATTTTCCATTTCTGTCTTCCAATTGTATCATAATGTCGACAGTCCAACATGATACTTACAAATGATCAACAAATTTTGATATTTTCAAATGAAATTCTTTGTCCAATGATTCCATTATTTGGGCTCTATAGTTAATTTCTTTTTTAAACAACAAATGAATGTCTACCTTCTTTTCTGTGGCCATACAATAGCTTTTGAAAATAATGAAATAACATAATGACAGTATTCTATTTACCCAATAATAGTCTGTTTGTCTACTTTTATAACCAAAAATCAGAATTTCTAATGATATTTCCATGTTACTTATTCCCATGCTTAAAAAAGCTTGTTTTACCGTAGTCCAAAAGAAAATCAAACGATTACATTCACAGTACATATGAGTGTAATTATCTAATTTATCACAGAACAAACAATTAGCAGTTTCTTTAGTTTTCCATTTGTGTAACAATTCTCCACAAGGAAGAATGCAATGTAGAAGTTTGTATTTGAATTGTCTTGTTTTCAATTAAACCTTTATGGACAAATAACCAAACATATTTCCACATATACTTATTTTTGTTTAGTTTTTTGCTCCACATGTTTTCAATGTATGATTTCTCAAACTTTTTTTGCACTAGAATTTCATAAAACAGATTGTTCTTAATATCTTTGATATCTACAGATTTTTGAGGATTTTTTACCATGACTTTGAGCGTTTCGTTTATATGTACAGAAGTATTTTGACATTCATCCGAATTAAGGACTTCTTTCCATTTTTTCGGAAGGGCTTGTAACAATATAGTAATTTCTGACAACCAATTTGCTTTTTTGTTAAATTTTTTATATAAATCATTTTGATTAAATTTACCTTCTTCATTTAACAAGTCATTTACATATATAATACCATCTTCTACCCAATGAAGAAAAATGATTGGTTTCTTTTTAAATAATACTAGTCTATTTCCCCAGATAATTTCTTTTCTTATATCAGACATACTTTTAATATCCTTAACTCCTCTAATTTTTAACCAAGTGTTCACCACCTGTTCATAGAAGGCAGGCAAAAAGTGTTTTTTATATACTTGACCAATGTTATTTATATTCATTTTAAAAATAAGAAAGTTTTGCCCACAAGAATTTAACCAAAAAGTAGGCAGTTCTTTCCATGTTTGTTTCTCTGGCAATACCAATCTTTGAAGCCATTTTACTTGTAATGATTCAAAGAGACTTTGAACATCTGCCATTCCTATGCCACCTTGTTCATAGTCACCAATAAGGGTTTTTCTTTTTATCTTGTCTCTTTTACTGTCCCATAGATACTGATAAATTATTTTGTTAATTTTAGTAATTATATCAGATGGTATAGGTAGCACAGATGCATTAAATATCAGTTGGGATAAGGCTAAAACTTTAATTACTAATACTTTTCCAAAAATAGTTAACTTCCTTTTTTTCCAACTTTTAAGAATTTCTGCTAGTTTTTCAAGCTTTTTTTGCAAATTTAAATTCTCACACTGATTTTTGTCATAACCAATATAAATACCGAGAGCTTTAATTGGCTTATCAGGCCACTGTACACCACCTATTTTCTCCCTTTTCTTTTTGCCTTTACCAAACCATAATCCTTAAGTTTTATTTCAATTCTATTCTAATCCTGCAAAAAGGCCAAATTTTTTAACTGTATTTAATGATTCAATAATGGATTTATCGTCAGACACAAAGAGGGTTGTGTCGTCTGCATATTTACCTATCTTGATTTCTCTCTGGCTTCTTGGGATTTGTATACCATTTATCTTTTTATTATTTCGTATGTCTATTGCCAAAAATTCAACAGAAATAATAAATAAAAGAGCAGAAAGGGGACAACCTTGCCTAATTCCCCTAGTAAGACTTATCGGTTCTGATATCCACCCATTGTTTACAATATAGCTACTAAGTCCTTAATAAAGGGTTTTAACCCAATTTGTAAAGGATTCCCCAAAACCAAATTGTTTCAATGCAGAGATCATAAAAGGCCATTCTAGCATATCAAATCCTTTTTTGAAGTCTAAAAAAAGAATTGCTGCTGTTAAATCAAAATGTTCCGCATGGTCTATTACATCACTGATCAATCTAATATTGCATCCAATAAATCTATTTTTGATATAACCAGACTGATCTGTGTTGACAATTTTATGTAGAACTTTTTGAACTCTTTTAGCAAGAGCATATGCTCCAATTTTTAAATCTGTGTTTAACAGACTTATGGGTCTCCAGTTGTCAAGAACCTCTGGGTCACCCTTCTTAAATATTAAAGATAATGAAGCTTTTCTTTGAGAAATTGATAACAGCTTATTATTATAGCCTTTGTTCAGGCTGTCAACAACAAATTTGCCCAGAGTATCCCAAAAAAATCAAATAAAATTCGGTAGTCAAGCCATCTATTCCCGGGGCTTTATTTTTCTTTCTTGCCATATTAGTTACTGCCGATTTGCATTCATCAATAGTTAATTTACCTTCACACAAGGCTTTATCTGCTTCAGTTAAAACATTTTGCACTGGTAATTTCTTTAAATATTCTTTGATTTCATCTTCATTTGGATTTTTACTAGTATATAGATTTTTATAATAATTAACTTGCTCTTTTAAAACATCAGATGGGTTATTTACAGCTCCTTGTTCTGTTTTCAAACTTGTTATATGTTTCTTTCTTTGCCTACTTTTTTCAAGGGCAAAGAAATATTTACTTGGCTTTTCCCCCTTTTCAATCCATACAGATCTTGAGCGTATGAAAGCACCTTGTGCTTTTTCTTCATAATACAGGTCCACTTTTTGCTGTAATATTTCCTTCTTCACTATCAAATTATCATCTTGGTCACCTTCATCTATACACTTTTGAATTCCTTCAAGTTCATTTTCAAAATCACTTATAACCTTTAACTTGATACTATTACGTTTCTTTGCAAACTCAATGCTTCCTTCCTTTAAAATCTTTATTTTCATTAGGGCCCATTCCTGTCTCTTACTTAAACTTTGTTTTTCTGACACTTCGATAGATATTACCTCTTGTATTTTGCTCCTATATTCATCACTTTTCAACAATGAATTATTCATCTTCCAATACCCAGGCCCTTTGTTTTCTTTCTGTAAAGTCACCTTTAATGACACAGTCATATGGCCACTCTTAATAGAGGGCCTTATATCACAAGTATAAACATCTTTGCATAGGGTGGAGTCTATTAACCATAGATGGATACCACTTGCAAGTGTTTCATTTTTTAAAATTCTTCTCCATGTGAACTGGCTTGAATTTTGATTTTGAATTCTCCAAATGTCACTTACTTTCAAAATTTTTGCACCTTTATTAAGTTCTGACTTATTTTTTCTTTTGTGAGTTAGCTGGGTTTTCCTATCACGTTTACAATCCATCACATCATTCATATCACCACCCATAATAAGTATGCCTAAACTTTGTTCTTTAGCGATATTTACCACCTTTTTTAAAAATGCTTTTCTTTTGGAGACATGGTTTGGGGCATATACATCTAAAAGACAGTAGACATCTCTGCCTATTTTCACATTGAGTAGTACAAGACGTCCATCCATTGTTTTATACTCGCGTATTATATCACAGTCCATACTGTCTTTAATAAAGATAGAGGTTCCGCAGCTATTCTTACAAAGAATGGTTCAATGGAGGTAGTTATGCGTGAATGCCATATCAACAGGGCTATGCCGTATATGTGACAAAATAGTTCTTGTTACCCCTTTTCTATAAATCCCTTCTTTAACGAACATTCAATGTTAATATTTTTATCAAGTCAATCAAAGCCAATTATTTTCACTACTACTATAAATTTCAAATGGCCACTTTGATGCTGTTTTATTGTCCCTGTACATCATACCATAGATGCAGTACTTGCAAAGATGGTTGCTTTTGAAAGTTATGTGTACATATCTGAGACCTAAATTTGTAGTCCAGAAACCAGGTTTACATGACAAGCCCTGATATGAGGCCTTGACAGTTGCTTCAAGATCATTCCAGGGGTAGAAATTAACTGATTTTAACCAGTAGCAAGGGTTTGCTACCATGTTTAATTTTTGGTAGCAAATCTGAGAATTGAGTAGCAAATCATGTGGGTTTTGCAAGCACCCACAGGCTGCAAAGCCCACCTAGGGGTGAGTGGGAGCATGCTCCCCCCCCCCCCCCCCCCCCCCGAAAATTTTGAAGTCAAGCAGGCAAATTGGTACATTCTGAGGCACTTTTTGACAGAAACTACAGAGCCAATTTTGTGATTTTGACCAGAAAAAATGTGGCTAGCAAAGGTTTGCAAGGTTCAAAGACAAAGTAATACAATAAACAGTCCCTTCACCCCTGAACTATTGTACACTTGCCAAATGGCAGAAGAGTGGGGAGAAGATTTGTATAATTGATAAATTTCTCAAAAACTGCCTAAGGTTTTGCTAACACCCCACTACAAACTACAACCTCACTGTCACCACATTGTCTACCTGCTACAATTGACCTTTCCATAATTCTAAGTAAATTATCCTTGCCAGTGTCAGTGGCCTCAGTTTCAGCTGCCATATTGTTGGCGGGAAGATTGATTGATAATCTAGCACTCATCATGTTTGAAAAGATTGTTATTATTAATAGTAGTAGTTTCTCTCTGTAAGTGTATGAGTGTTTCCTTTTTAGAATTTCTGTACATTAATTGAGTAATGAATGCTCTGGAAATATTCATGTGAGCAGTCAGCACTTCAAATAACAAACTATCAACTTCTTGATATCAAGAATTTGACTTTAAGATATGAAAAAGTCTGTATAAATTCATGATATCAAAATGATAATTTCTTGGTATCAAGCTGTTTCTTAACATCAAAGAGTCGAGTTCTTGATATCAAGAAATATTCTGCATTAATTAGCACTATGTTAACAAATCAAATCTATTTAGACCATGTGCCTGCCCTGTAAAACTTCATATTGGTTGAAACCATAATATTTGGACAGCATGTGCAAGTCACATGGTAAAGCACTATGCATAAGTATAAAAACCTGATGTTAGTTACAGCATGCATCCCACATGACTATGCAACATGCACCATATGGATGACAGAAAGACATGCCACGCATTTCAGATCCATGTGGTGGGCCTATTTGAGTCAACCGGACAGGAATATGTGATGAGTTTGTGAGTAATCATTACTGGATCAAGGTATATCTTTACTTGAATTGCAGAATGTAAACAATGTTGGATGGCAGGTCGACCAATATGAAGTTTTACTGGACTCCAAAAAGCAATATTGGGGTCAGTTTTTGCTTTGCCCAATATTACATTTTGTCACCCCATAAAACTTTCTATTGGACTCCCAGCCATTCAATATTTGTATAATATATGGAATTCTTGATATCAAAAAGTCAACTTTTTGATACCAAGAAGTCAAATTCTTGATATCAAAAAGTCTATTTCTTGATATCAAGAAACACTGAATACATAGCAACACTGTGGCCAGGGTTTTCCTTACATTATAAGTTCAAAGGTGGCCCACCTTTCGCCTTTTCCTTACCACCTTTCACCTTTTTTCATTAAAACACATGATATTTTAGCATTATTTGATAGCACTTTTTACCAAAACAAGAAAAATAAGACAACGTCATGTTTACCACCTTTTAACTTTTAAGTTCTGGGGAAACACCTCTGTGCCCCATAAATATTGCCAAATCGTTTTGCGATATTGTTAAATATTTACTGATATGTATCCCTAAATATTTAGCAATTTAACTCAATAGCGATATCTCTGTCATTTATATCACTAAATGATTTAGAGATATCACCAAATAATTTAGTGATATTCCTAAATGTTTCTGATTCAGCAATATCTCCAAATGATTTAATGATATCACTTAATGATTTCAGGATATCACTAAATAATTTAGTGATATTGCTAAATCATTTGGAGATATCACTAAATAAGATATTTAGTGCTATCGATGAAACATTTAGCAATATTGCTAAATGTATTTCCGTTTCCTGTCCTATTTTTGTCTAACATAGCTGCCAATTTGGAGGGAAGTGTCATGGCTTCATCCTCCCAAAGTGTTCTGTCGAGAACTGATTGTAAAACATTTAGCAATATTGCTAAATACATCTTATTTGGTAACATCTTTAAGGGATGGTTCAACATTATCATCATTTTTGAATTAGTACTTAGGGTACTAAATTTCATGACCCCCACCCTCCCCCCAAATTAGTACTTTAAAAATGATGATTTTCTCCCAAAGTCATAGCAAAATTGCACAAAACAGCCAAAAAATCTACCATCATTTTCCATATTCTGTGAAAGTGTACAGACCCATTTAACCCCCTCCCCCCTTGCGTACTGTAAGTACTAATTCAAAAATGATGAAAATGTTGAGCCATCCCTAAATCATTTAGTGATATTGCTTCATCAATTAGAGGTATCACCAAATGATATAGGGATATCAGTAAATGATACCATTTGGGGATATGGTCAAATGATTCGGCAATATTGCTAATTGATTTAGTGATATTGCCTAATAGAACAAAATGTCAAAATGGCTGGCCATATGCATGGCTCTATATCACTCCTAGAAACTTGAATAGCTGCACACACCTTTGATATTTGTCGTTTTGATGCCCGCTTGTTGAATGGAATAATATGTTTCAGTGTTTCAAAGCAACTAGCCACGTTGGCACGCCATTTTGCATCTGACTGACGGCGCCTTAGTCTCATTGGGACATCTGTATTTTTTCTGGCCATGTGTTTCACTTGAGGCATTACACATCTGGCATACCAACATATCTGCAATAAATATATACACTTTAAAAAGGCAAAAGTTTCAAACACAGGTATTAGATCCCTTCAGTGCTAATCATGATCATGATCTGAAGGCTGGGGTACCATCACTGTGATAATATTGCAGCAGCCATCAGTTGTTCTGTACATCTTGTACAACTTTTTTCAAAGGCTTCTGCTCTCTTATGCTTAACACACACCCAACAAAGTATATTCTGAAAAGAAACATACTGGTGATCATGACAAAAATGTCAAAGGACAAAATTAAGATGGGAATACCAGTAAGAATACATATTTTCTGCTGCTGTCACTTCTTATTTAATCTAAACTAGAACAGGCTGATTTTTTGACAGAAAATCAAATGTCTCCCTGTGCGCCCTTACTATTGTCACCCTTATTTTTATAAAGAGGCATACCAATTCCAATGATCTACAGATATGGTAAAGGTACACTCTTTACTGACATTTCAAAACGTTGATTTTTGAAGAAATGCCCATGTGACCCTGAAAAATATGTCAAGGTCATACATCTGCAGTTGCAAACAAGGTCTTACATACAAACATAATCACAAAAAATGTCAACCTCTTTAAGACAAATCTTTCTCGAGTGCATGTGCAATGATTTTTAAAAAGTGCCCATGTGACCTTGAAAATAGGTCAAGGTCACCCATCTACAATCCCAACCTAGTTGGTATTATGGTACATAAACATGCAAGATTTCAACCTCCTAAGTCAAATTCTTGCAGAGTTGTTTTTTGCGCATCACTTTTATACATGCCCATGTGACCTTGAAAAATAGGTCAACGTTACCCATCTGTAATCCCAAGTAAGGTTTCATATAGGAACATCTTCACAAAAAATTTCAACTTTCCAAGTCAAATCTTTCTTGAGTTATTACTTCCGCAACGCATGCAACAATGTGTTGAAGAAGAAGTGGAAGAAACGGAGGCAAAAACAGTCCGTCCCCCCGCTGCAAGGGGAGACATAATTAAAACTAGAACAGGCTGATTTTCCGACAGAAAATCAAATGTCTCCCTGTGTGCCCTTACTATTGTCACCCTTATTTTTATAAATAGGCATACCGATTCGAATGATCTACAGATATCGTGTCTATTGGTACATAATCCTAGAAAACTTCAACCTTTTAAGTTATATTCTTTTGACATCACATCTGGGACTATTTTCAAGGAAATGCCCATGTGAGCTTGAAAAATAGGGCAAGTTCACACATCTACAAATATATAATAACACAATTTGAAGGTGCTACCTTTTGAAAAGACATTCTTGACTTATAGCTTCTGCAGCTTCAAGGAAGTGTTTGTGACCTTGAAAACAGGTCAAGGACACCCATCTATACTCCCAACCTAGTTTGTATTATGGTACATAATCATGCACAATTTCTGCCTCCTAAGTGAAATCCGTGTGGAGTTATCATGTCTGCATGGATTTAAGATGAAATGCCCATGTGACCTTAAAAAATAGGCCAAAGTCAAACATCTGCAGTCACAAGCAAGGTCTTACAAGTCTTTCATAGAAACATAATCACACAAAATTTCAATCTCTGCAAGTCAAATCTTTCACTAGTGTATCTGCAATGATTTTGAACAAGTGGCCATGTGACTTTAAAAAAGGTCAAGGTCACCATCTACAATCCCAAGCAAGGCCTTATATAGGAACATCTTCACATAAAATTTCAACTTCCCAAGTCAAATTTTTCTAGAGTTATTGATTTCACATGACATACATAGTGACCTTAAAAATAGTCAAGGTCACCCACCTGCAATCCCAAGCAGGGTCTTATATAAATTTCAACTTCCCAAGTCAAATCTTCATTGAGTTATCACATCCACGTTGATTTTTGATGAAATGCCCATGTGACCTTGAAAAATACGTCAAGGTCATATATCTGCAGTCACAAAGAAGGTCTTACAAAAGTTTTACATACAAACATAATCACACAAAATGCCAACCTCTTTAAGACAAATCTTTCTCGAGTGCATGTGCAATGATTTTTAAAAAGTGGCCATGTGACCTTGAAAATTGGTCAAGGTCACCCATCTACAATCCCAACCTATTTGGCATTATTGTACATAAAACATGCAAAATATCAACCTCCTAGGTCAAATTCTTGCACAGTTGTTGCATCCGGGTCAATATAAGATGACATGCCCATGTGACCTTGAAAAATGTCAAGGTCCCCCAACTGCAATCCCAAGCAAGGTCATATATAAGAACATCTTCATATAAAATTTCAACTTCCCAACTCAAATCTTTCTTGAGTTATCACGTCCACACTGATTTTAGACAAATGCCAATGTGACCTTGAAAAACACATCAAGGTCACACATCCACAGTCACAAACAAGGTCTTACAAAAGTCTCACATACAAATATAATCGCACAGAATGTCAACCTCTTTAAGACAAATCTTTCTCGAGTGCATGTGCAATGATTTTTAAAGTGCCCATGTGACCATGAAAATAGGTCAAGGTCACCCATCTACAATCCCAACCTAGTTTATATTATGGTACATAATCATACAAGATTTCAACCTCCTAAGTCAAATCCTTGAAGAGTTGTTGCGTCCGCGTCAATTTTACTTGACATGCCCATGGGTCCTTGAAAAATATGTAAAGGTCACCCACTGCAATCCCAAGCAAGATCATATATAGGAACATCTTCACATAAAATTTCAACTTCCCAACTCAAATCTTTCTTGAGTTATCGTGTCTGCAATGCAGGCAACAATGTGTTGAAGAAGAACAAGAAGAAGCAGAAGAAGCGGACGCAAAAACAATATGTCCCCCCGTTGCATGGGGAGACATAATAAGGGCAACATGTATATAAAATGTACCATGATGATGTTTATTTTTGATTTTAGTGTCTCAATTTGTGTCATAGTCTTCAGAATATGTGCTTTTAAAATATGTACACTTTAATGGTTATGTTTTCTTCATGTAAGACATACTGGGTGCCTGTGAAACACAAAAAACTTGTATATAATGGTTGGAATAACCTCATGACCTTTAAAATAGGTCAAAGTCACTAAATGCCAAATCAGCCTTGCTTCCAAGGGATGCTTCTACAGTACAAGTTTCCTGATAGTACCTCAATTAAGTCAATTTGTTCATAGATTGAAGCATCCTCAAAGATAAAAATTATGACCCTTGGTTACCTTGAAAATAGATCAAGGTCACAGAATGTCAAACTCAGTCAAATTTCCAATGAAATAATGCTACAGCACAGGTTTCATAAAGGTAGCTTTTGAATATTAGTAATTGTCTCGGCAAGGGTAAAAATCCCCCTAGTGACCTTGAAAATAGGTCAAAGTTGCTAAATATCAAACTCAGTCAAGCTTCTTATGAGATGCTTCAACAGTACGTTTCATGATAGCAGATCAATTTGTCCAAAAGCTATTTCATCTACAAGGGTAAAAATATGATGACCACTGCATGGTGACCTTGAAAATGTAAAAGTCACTGAATATGCAAGTCAGCCAGCTTCTAATGAGATGCCTGTAAATTACGAGTTTCATGATAGTAGCTCAATTTGTTCAAAAGCTATTGCATCTGCAATGGTAAAAGATGGAAGGATACACAATGACAACAGCAATACCACATCTTTCGATAAGGACAACCAGGGGAAAAAAATCTACCCAGTGTCTGCCTTTAAAAGTAGTGCATGTTACATATATACAGTCTTATCATAGGACAACTTTCCATTGTGTTATATTTTAGACCATGAAAACAGGTCACAAGCTTTTAATTTTATCAGTCATTTGGGAGATATTGCAAGATACGGCATAATCAATTTTAGCAGTGCCCCATACTCATTGTGGACAGTATAAACATCGAGGATGAATCGCGACTCAAGGACCAGTCTGAGCTTGGTCTGACTGGTGACCCCCCCCCATGGGGGCCTCGATTTGAGGACCAGTTTGCAGCTGGCTGTGAGGCCTCGGCAAACTAGCAGAGGCCTGGGATTGACCTCAAGGACAGGTGCCTAGAATCAAGGACCAGGGCCCCCCCCCCATGCAAGGTACACTGACCTCACGCTCCCAGCATGCCTCTGCACATTAGAGCCTCCGTCTAGCGAATCTCACATCTGTCCGATCGACTGTGTGTAACTGAGAAGGCGTCCATCATCGACAAATATCACACAGACGCTTGTAAGTGCAGAAAATGCCGCTCCTACACATGCAGGATGGTCATCCCAACAGGCCATCCTGTGGTGGTTGGTGTCCCAACCAAAGTTGAACTCCACATCCACATCCTTGACTCACGAACCTGGACTGACTATGCCAGTGATCGGACTAGTTTCCCAGGAAACCTATTGACTACCACATAACAGAAAAAGAAGCAAGAGTACCGAAAAGGTAAGAATAAAGAGGGAGCTTCCAACAATATGCGTCCACAATAAATGGACGCCAGACTCTAGCATCCATTTATTCTGGACACCTTTTGGCAGAGACCAAGAGCAGGAAACTGAATGGTGCGCATGCTTGCTAATATGCATTACGGCCACCAGGAGCGTGGTGCCATGCCACAGGGCCCTGGATGGCAGTGATGAGCATCATGGAGAAAGTACTGGACCCGCAGAATTTTTATGAGGGCTCTGGCATAGGTTTAATTTTTCTATACAAAATGTTTAATTGAAGCAAAGCGATAATGAAGGTGCAAATTTGATAGACACTTAATCATTCATGACTTATGGGAACTTCCGGCTTATTTCCTAGCAACTGAAAAACATCTAGCCTCATTCCCAGTTTCTTTGTTATATTTGGTCTGCAATGCATTAAATCTTCTTTTTAGTCAGCTCTTGTATCATGAAGTTTGTGTGTCAAGTTCACTGTTGAAAGTAAAAGTTAAAAAAAAAAGTGTGGAGACCTGCATGCTTAAGTGACCGATGGTGTTATACTGTGACCTTAACATCAACCTCACACCAGTGTTCCTGTGACATTGAGCACATAACTCATAAGGTCAAGGTGAGCTAGATGGATACAATCCAAACTTAGCTAGGTAGTTTGTGCATAGAAACAGATTTTATATGTGTCCCTGTGACATTGAGAATTATGTGAGCATTTCCAAGATACACTGTCAAGCTCATCCGAGTCAGTTAAGTATAGCTCTTCATGACATCTTACACAGGAACACAAGACAAGGGAATGAAGGAGGAGGAGGAGGAAGAGGAAGCTGTCAACAACAACATTCAACAAAAAGCACAAGTGGATGAAACGGGCACAAAGCTATGTGTCTCTGTAGTTCCACCGGGAAAATATGTTAATGGGCCTAAAATCCTGTCAAATTAATGCACTGGTCAGTTTCAACCCTGCACCCTACCCCTACAGAATCTCCTGGGGCAATCCCGGGGATTTGCGGTGATTTGAAGCTCCAGTCTCCAGGGCATTTACCAGGGAAATTTGACAGGGTTTACCACGGGTCTATGGGGAATTTACCATAACACTGTGCTCTGGTCAGTCCGGGGATTTTACCAAGGATATATATCACAGCTGTCGATATACAGGGGAGAATACCTGGGGGAGTCCACAGGGTATACCCGAGTCCTGAATGAGTGAAGTGCCATCTACATGAGGGCAGTAGAAGCTTCTGTCTTGCTTTTCCCTATTATATAGTTAGGTACACTGCCACAGTGAAGCCACTTCAAGCCAAAGCCAAATTCTATCATATAGTCCAGTTCAATGTATCATGGAAAATGAATTGGCCTTTGTGCCTTATATGCCCTGAATTTCTGAAATTTTCAATATCTAGAAAGCCACTTTGGCCGCGGCCCAAAATATTCCTAGTTCAAACCCTGACACCAGTAAGATCAACTTGTTTGTTCCTCCTGTCTGCTTTAAAAGTTTTCCAACTGATTTGCAAAAAATTTACATTTTCAGTGTTGTGGCATTAGCTATACACAGATGATTAATAATTGTTTTGTTCATCCTGCATCAAGTTGCCTAAGTCCTCATGGGTGGGTATTAAAAATTTATAGTCTTTGTACACTGGAGTTGAACAAATACTTGACCCTGTGGCAGGTTTCAGACCCAAGAGACAGGGGACATGTCATTACAAGATAATTACTGACAACAGGCTTTAAGAGCCTCTAGTGTCAGCTCCTATTAATCAAAGTTGAACACATATTGTATATTAGACAGTGCATAATGGGTGGCACGAGCTCCAGTCTTTTCCTGCACGTTTATGTCCAGGCTGTACATAACTTCGCTGTCTTTCCACAAAAAGTCTAAATTCTTTTCAAATTGTTTCACAGTATTAGCACTTACAACTTCATCAGGCAAATTGTTCCACTGGTCATTCACTCTCAATCCAAAATAATATTTTCTATCATCTAATTTAGACCTCCTCTTAAATATATGGTATCTATGATCTCTTATTGTAGATTGCTGCAGGGGAAGAAGTCCCTCAGTCACAGTTTTGTCGTAAATTCCTTTGATTATCTTAAAAGTTTTAGTCCTGTCACCCCTATACCTTCTATATGCAAGTGTTGGTAGATGTAGTTTTCTCAATCGTTCTTCATATGTTAAGTTTGAAAAACCAGGCAAGAGCTTTGCAGCCCTTCGTTGTACATTTTCTATAGGTGTGATTTGCTTCATGGCTCCCCCCACCATCGTGAAAAATTCTTCCTGATCTTCCTCAAGACAGCAGGGACTTTCCTAATTTTTACGATGGTGCAATTGTAAAATTCCCCCACCATTTCCGGAGGGGGGGGGCAGGTAGGGGTTACAACTGACTAGTGCATAACAACTTATGGGATCTTCAAAAAGAAGTCTCCCGCTCAACAGCACTGAACAGGCAGTAACTGTTGACGGGCATGCAGCATTCCGTCATTTGGATAATGACGTCATGTACCTATATATAGGCCCACCTTCGATTTCAACCGCGGAATGCCAATCTGTAGCCAACTGAAATTTAGAGACTCTGTCGGACGCAGTCACGTACGCGGGATTATATTTGTTACATTCACATGTAAGCATGAATAAGAATAAAAAGAACTAAGTTGAACCAAAGCTTTCACTGATACTGGCATTGATGACCAATGCCATGGCAGTGGCGATAGCCCCCAAGGGCCCGCCCCAGGGTCGGGGAGTGCCCGACCATTTTCACACTTGCCCAAACATAATTCAACCGTTATGTGTCTAGACTTCAGTGCCTCTTGATGCAACCCGGGGATGCAACGCTGCAGTGTAACCGTGATATTTTTTCTTCTGGTCGAGGTTCTGTATTTTTCGCTTTTCGCACGCAGTGGTCTTGATTCATAACAAAATGTCTCCATTTGAGAAATTGTTTTGGCCTGTTTACTCACCGACAGCACTCACCGCATCTGAAATCAAGCTGCTGCACTACCTTCCCAACATTCCGCGCAGGCTATTTAAGCGCCACCTGCTGTCCGGTTACTAAATTGTTTCTTGGATGAAGGCCTATATTAACTGCACACCTGCTCAGGTCCCCTCAGTTGCTAGCAGTAGCAACAGAACTATGCGGTATGCGTCTACCATGATGAGAGCACTTCCTTCTAGTTATGTTACTTTACCATCTAGAAATAATGTCTACTTTTATCTACTAAACAAATGAAATTTTCCCAATATGTGCAGCATCGCGTTTGTTTTTAGGTAGGGCCTATACTATAGTGGCTTACTGTTAATATTGCCTGGATTTTGCTTTCTGGAGTTGTCACTTTCATCACTGAAGTTCGTCTTGCATTGCTTAATACATGAATCTGCCCTGCTTCCTGTCAAGTTCTTTGCCCTAAGCTGCTTTAGTTAATAGTTATGTCCGGCTCGGTAGGATTTTTCTCCAATTTAAG
This sequence comes from Hermodice carunculata, assembly GCA_964020975.1. Lineage (NCBI taxonomy): Eukaryota > Metazoa > Annelida > Polychaeta > Eunicida > Amphinomidae > Hermodice > Hermodice carunculata. The sequence continues at coordinate 134,658,685 of OZ026612.1, read as the reverse complement.
CCGCTCTTCAATATCTAGTCATCTGAGTTCCATGTGGGTGGTCTAAGTGGCTTGTAATTGTATACAACAGGGTGACTTACGAAGTGCTTATCAAGCCGTGCTTTAAAACAATTTACACTAGGTCCATTTACCACCCTAATGCCAAAAAAGTGCTTTCTCTTGTCCAATTTTGGTCCTACTTTATGTAATCTTAGATTATGACCTCTAGATATTGGGTCTACAATGACTGGAGGTAAACATTGCACAGTATTGTAGGCCTAATATCCATGAATATATTTAAATGTATTTATTAAATCTCCTTTCAGGCGCATATAAAGCAAGGTCTGGATTTGCAAATGTTTTAGTCTATCCTCATATGACATATTCTTTAAACTTGGCAATATTTTTCTTGTTCTCCTCTGCGCAGATATTCTATTAAATCAGCCATTGTCCATGTATGGGGTGACCATACAGGAGCAGCGCATTCCAGGTGGGGTCTAACCATAGAAGTATATATAGACCTAGTAATTTGAAGACTGTACTGTCAAGGTATTCAAAGGATGGCCACATAGGCCTAATACCTGTAATTTTATTGGCTTTATTGGCCGCCTCTGTAATGTGTTTTTCGAATTTTAAATCTCAATCCATCCAAACACATAAATCCTTTTCCTCCTATTCAAATTGTACACTCACTTCTTTACCCGCATCTGACATTTTATAGTCGAAGTCAGGATGATTTTTCCAATCCTTAACACATTGGATTTGTTTGGGTGAAACTTGATTTGCCAGTCTTCTGTCCATTTTCCCAGCGATTTGACATCTTCCTGCACTTTCTCGCAGTCTAGTTGTGTTGGAACTGTTTTACATAATTTTGCATCATCAGCGAACAGCTTTATTAAAGCCCTAACTACTCCAGGCATATCATTAATACAAAGTAGGAACAGGATGGGTCCAAGGACACTGCCTTAGGGAACATCACTTGTGACTTTCTCCCATAGCGACATACTACCATTCACAATAACTCTTTGTTGTCTGCCGGTTACTGAAGACTCTATCCATTTAAGTAAGTTTCCCGCAATACCAAAACTGTCGACCTTTTTGATCAAGTGCTGTATAGGCACAGAATCGAACGCCTTTCTAAAGTCCAAGTACATAACTTCTATCGGTAAACTATCTTCATGTCACGATGTCCATGTTTCCAACAACTGAATTACTCTTGATCTGCAAGTCTGTATTCATTTGTTTGTAGTTTCCCTTCGAATACTTATGACATACTTTCTCCAAATGTGATTCCTGTACGTAGCAAATATTCAAAAGTTATGACTATGTAATCGCTCTTTCCTATTGGTGCTTTAGCTTCAATGTTTTTAATCAAATTTTCTTTATTTCATAGTATAAGGTCAAGTAAATTTGATTCTTTTGGTTGATCTGATGTCTCGTGTTACATGTCACATGTTGATATATATACGAATCTTGAAACAATGTTTGTATTTCCATGGGCGTAAAAACACCGGGATGAATTGTGGTCTTTCGTTTCAGTTTGTATAAATTTGAGAGGGTTCCTTAAATTCGAAGTTTGTATTAATAAATGCAAAAAAAATAAATAAATAAATAAATAAAAAATGAAAAATAAAAAATAAAATAAAATAAATGGTCACATGTTGAACATAGCTGTCAACTCTCCCGTTTTCACCGGGAGTCTCCCGTTTTGGAGACTTAAACATATTAAAATTCTTGAAATGACAGGGATTTTGAGGCAAAATTTACTATTTTCGTTGATTCCATGCACTTTTTACAAGAACCTCCCGGTGACGTGTCTTTGGGGGTTGACACTTAAACGTGTTCGGATAAAATTATTCATGAGTTACATGATTTCCTGCACTGGGATGGGTTCTAAAAACACGATCGATTAAAGTAGCTGTTCTATGCGACAGTCTTGTTGGCAATGTTATTTTGGGCTGAAAACTATTACATACAACATTAAATCAACACATTCTGTACAATTGTCTAGAATTAAGCCTTAACAAATCAATAATATATCCCCGACCACAATTCTACAGATGATTCATTTGAAAAAAAAATGCAATTATTGGTACAAGTTCTTTCATAAATTGGTCCATTTCATCATGGGTGGTCGATAAATACTACACAAAGTACAGTATATCTCTGCTGCAATCCATAACCAAACATATCGATACACAAACGTTCCCATACCTTGATGGAGGAAAATATGTCTCTTAATACATGTTGCAAATCAATGTGTAGATAAATAAGTAGTTCATCATAAGAAGTGCATGTGGCTTCAAGAGGTATTATATGGAATATAAGGAGATTACAGACAGATATATCTGATATATTTTGGTCAATCCATGTTTCTTGCAGGCAAATGGCACTAAAAGCAAATTCATGCTGAGCTAAATCTTCAAATAATGTAACAAAATTATTAAATGCACCATTAAGACTGAATATTTGATTCGAGTATTGAAAAAAAGTAAGTTTTAGCGGTTTAAGGTTTTTTGTTTCCACATGAGGAGAGTCAGGTAATGGAGAAATTGAATTATCAAGGTCATCCATATCATTCAATAATTCATTCAAACAGTTGATTGAAAAACCACCAAAATTTCTTTTACTGTAATATATTGAAAGTCATTTTCAATCCTTAAACTTTTCATTGTTTTGTGCCAAAAATTTTTCTTTCCCAAAACAAAAAGTGATAACTCATTGTAAGAAAAAAAAGTGTAATTGAACCAAGAGCGAAACCGTGACAACCATACATACACTTGGGAAAAAAATAGAAATGTTGAACAGAAAGATGTGGGAAGAAGGTATTTAGACAAGTGAACATGTATAGGCGTTTTTCCAGGAGACGGCCATGTGTCTGTAAAGACTGTACATGTGGTAAGGTACAACATATAGATAATACAGTATGAGGTAATGTAAACATGTCCACATACTGAAACTGTAAGGTGAGACGTGAAACTATATTACAGTAGTGTGGGTAATAACAAACAAAAACAAAACAAAACCGCAAACACTTTGAGTATATAAACAAAGAGATACATGGGCTCACTTTATTGTACGGTACTTTTCATGAGCCCAAATTACCAGTTTTCCAGTTACTCTGAGATTCAAGTTGACATCTAGTATATATGGGTATCTAGTACACAGTCAATTTAAATTTTAAAGCAACAAAGTGTCCAAAGGAGACGAATGCCCCCACCTGTCATTCCCCTTATCAGCATTGGAAAGAATATGACATGTGGCTGGTGTAAGACTTCAAACATATTGTGAAATTTTCAGATGGATAATAATTATACACATAAAACTTACATGACAGTTGCATCTTCAAAATTGTTTTTGACAATATAATATTACCCATGATATGTATATGGATATTTCCACAAAGTTTCATGGTTGAACCTCAAATACTTACCTCAGATACATGCAACGCAAATGTGACAAGTCTAACGTCGAATCAACATTTCCTTAAGTTAATTAATAATTAATTAACACAAGATAATTAATCCGAGAAACAAAACCCCAGATGTACACTTTCATATATTAATAGACGTTTCCACAAAGTTTCATTGTTGAACCTCAAATACTTTTTGAGATATATGCGACACAAATGTGACAAGTCTAACGTCGAATAAGCATTTTCCCAAAGTTAATTAATGATTAATCAACACAAGATAATTAATCCAAGAGGGAAACAAAACCTTTAGTTCGTTTCCTTGTAACTGGGGGTGGGGGTGGGAGGGGCAATTCGAGTGACATCGAGATTCTGGAGTTGTCTGGGAGGTTTTTGACATGATTAGCATTGGCTAACCACGCGTTCCTTTGATCCAGATCGAGGAATCTGATGATTCCCACATTTTCTTGCTGACTTAGCCGATGGCGGGCTGCAAGGCGAGTGGTGGGTTCGTCGTTGATGCGAATAGATGAGTTCAGGCAGTCAATACATGTCTGCCTGGTGACTTGTTTAAGCTGTCCCGCTGGACCTTTCAACCCCTCAATAGGAGAGGTTGCAATGAGCAATTTTATGTATGTGTGCCTGAATACACAACAAATACACATTTTTGTGGGCTAGAGGTGTGTATTCCCATAAGATTCTGTTCAAGTAAACATGTGACACATTGAATAGTTTTGCAGCAAAAGTTATCAAATTTACATGTTTATCTTAACTATATATCAATTTATCACAAGAAATTCGGTGTTTCTAGGTAGATCAGTTTTGAAGTTACATGGGTACAAATTACAGTGGAAACTAATGAAAATGCACGTACTTATAGCAGGCCTGCCTTCAGATCCCTCCGCAACCACATGAACTAAGTTGATTCTTACCTATTGTAAGGTACCATTTACGGTCATGCATATCATTGTATATGATCTTCACAGACAGAGTTGTGGTGAAAGATTTGTGTTTTGCAGCAAGCTTGGGTAGAATGTCTTCAATTGTTGTGTCCACTTTATCACTGCAGTCTTGAAGGCCACTTTGTAATTGTGTAAACTTGTTCGATCAGTTCACCAAGCTTGGTGACGGCATTCTGTATATCAGTTTTGAGGACATCTATTTTTCCCCTTACGATAATGCGAATTGCTTTCACAAGTTTGCACCAATCTCCAGGGGTTTGAGCCGTGCTCTGATACTAGTGGTAGACGTGAAAAAAGGTAAATGACCTTATTGTAAGTTATGCGCCACCCTATGATTGCGAGAAACGAATTGTTGTAACAGTTCGCACAACGTATCGAACGGCGTTGCTTCTTTTTACTCAAATAATGTTATTTAACATGACATTTATTCACATTTTGTTCAATAGACTATAATTCAAGTGAAAGAGTTCTTCGGGAACAACGCACTATCTAATGTGGATAAAGGGCCGGGGCGGCCGGGTAACCGGCTTTAGTCATTCAATAAAATAATCAGCACAAGCACCCGAATAAAAACTGCATTTTGAAAGCAGCTAATGTTCTGAAAAGACTATCAGGGATCTGTAGGACCTTTGAGTTTTATGTCGAACATTGTTTCGGGCAATACTGGACCCTTTAAACCTTAACCTTATCTGGTAAAGTAATAAAAGTGTAACGAGAGTTTTAGAGCTCTGCGACGATCTCTGAGACGAGCTGTGCCCTGGTAAACCGCAAAGGCTAGTTTTAATGTAATCGAGCCATGCCCCCGTAAACTGAGTCCACTATCCTCTGTCCAACTCCATGAAGTTGAAAATTCACATATACAAAGGATACATTGTTGCAACGGCCATGATCAACAGATCATAAATAAGATAAAAGTATGACCCTTTACTTTTACTCGGTGATAAAAATATGCTTTGATTTGAAATTACGGTGTGACATCGGTAAATAAAAATGTGGAAATAATTTGTTACAGGTTTAACCAAATTCTGCACTGTTTTCAGTGAATTGCTCCCAACACGTGTGCCTAAAAAGTGGCCCATAAATTTTTTATTGTGATTGTTTTGGAATTTCAAGGCTGAATCTAACAAACACACAATGTGCAGTGGCATCAACTTTGAAGCATTGAAACATCACTGCAAAATAAGTACAGATAAAAATTCTAGAGGACGCCTTTTCATCCACATTTGTAGCTGGTAATAATCTGAAATCAGTTTCACTATTTGCTGTTTGATGAAACCACTATTATGATGTTATTTTTACACACGCGCACACACACACACACACACACATATATATATATATATATATATATATATATATATATATATAGAGAGAGAGAGAGAGAGAGAGAGAGAGAGAGAGAGAGAGGGTCAAAATTTTGGAACAGAGGCACCCCTTAACAAACCCTACTTTCAGTTACTTTTGCATTTTTGTCTCTCTATTTTTTATGTGCATTTTCTTGTTACATGTCATGTTACCATGTTACTCTCAACGACATTCATAAAACGCCTGACTCTTGTCAGTCCATGCAAAGCTTAAATGCAAATGACACATTGGAAACAACTACTTGGTGTTGTGTGCTTCTTTACACCATCCGTTGACTCTGCTGGTATTCTTAAAAATATCACATTGACAAGTACCTGCATCTTTGCCGTATTTACGTTTCCTTGGTTTATAAACAATGGGCATTAGTATTGATCAATACCGAATGGCCATGGGTCTCTTCTCAAATAATTATACCCGTTTTACGGTACACTTCCATCCAGGTCCACGTGTCGAAAAGCAAATAATGTGCTCCTATTCCTCATTGGCTTTTCTACACTTACATACACTTCTCTACGTTTTTTATTCCTGTGTAAAACACATTATATTGTTCCTTTGCACGTTCTTCCTGTCTTCAATCAACTTTCACGTGAAAAAAACCCGGCCGCACACTTAACTCAAACAACCACCTGAAGTTCTTTCATTCTAACGTTCGCAGCATACAAAGTACCGGTACACTTGACGAAATTCATCTCTTGGCTCAATCAGGTAACTTGAACATTATTGCTTTATCTGAAACCTGGTTGGATGAACATTGCCCCGATCAGCTCCTCCTCGAGGACCCTCCAACCTCCGTATCGTTCAGACCGCACAACGGGAAGAGGCGGTGGGGTCCTGACATTTATTCACTCTTCTCTACTGTGTATAAGACGCCCGGATCTTGAATGCAAATTGCGAATGCATCTGGGCTGAAATTTCGACCCAGCGCGGGAAAGTATTATTTGGTAACTACTGTCGTCCACCTGGCCAGTCTGCAGAAATCCGTGACGCATTTCTCGGGTCTTTGGCATCTTCTATTTCCTCTGACATTGAATGCAACCCGCACCTTTTAATTGTAACTGGCGATTTCAACGACAGGTGCGCCGATTGGAACTCCCAACATAAGGACAGCGATTTAGGTTTATCTCTGGTCAACCTTGTGAATCGGTAAAATCTCTTTCAGCTTATAGATAACCCACTAGGATTAGTGAACACTCGAAAAATGTATTAGACCGTATCATTACTGATTCCCCAGGTCTTGTTCTGGACTCTGGAACCCTTGCTCCAATCTCAAATTCTGACCACTGTGTAATCTTTTGTTCTTTCTCCCTTTCCCTTCATAAGGACAAGCCCTTCAAAAGATCAGTATGGGACTTCAATAAAGCCAATTTTTGCGACCTCAATGCTGCCCTTTCCACAGCTCCTTGGAACATTGCTGATGATGTCTTTGATTCTATTGATGATGCCGCATCCTACTGGTCTAATATCTTTCTATCTACTGCAAATTATTCCCTTTAAGGAAGTGACCATTCGCCCTAAGGACAAACCTTGGATAACTGCAGACATTAAAAAACATATTAGACGTCGAAATCGTGCATGGAAACGCTTCAAGAGAGCATCCAACCAACCCCGCCCCCATAATTACGACCTTCACCTCAAGATTGACAGGTTATACCAATTTGTAAAAAAAAATATCGCAACAAGGTTGTGACCATAATAAGGAAATCTGTCTCTTCTTACTTTTCTAATCTCCAGCTTCGACTTGATGAGAAAGACATTAATCCTAAACAATGGTGGAGCTTGTCCAAGTCTGTTCTGGGATGCAAAATTCACCAAGATATATCCCCAATCATGGACGATAACAAGATCGTATCATGCATCACGGGAAAATGTGAAATTTTTAACTCATACCTTGCTAGCCAGTGCAAAACACACCCGATGGTGATGCCCCACCCCTGTCCGATTTCACCTTCCCAACTGAGGCACGTCTACGCAATTTTACCATTAATGAATACAGTGTCAAGAAAGTTCTATCTTCCCTGGGGCTATCCTCTGCATCAGGCCCAGATAATATAGGGAACACCCTACCTAAGAACACAGCAGACTCGATATGTAAACCACTTACACGAATATTCCAACTTTCTCTCAGTCTTTCTCTCTTTCTCAATGCTTGGAAGAGATCCAACATATGTCCTGTCTTCAAAAAGGCCAACAAACAGATTAAAAATAATTATCGTCCTATTTCTTTGCTCTGTAATGATTCAAAGGTGTTTGAACGACTGGTCTTTAACGCACTCTATGAATACTTGGCACAAAATAACCTACTCACTTCCAAAAATTCTGGCTTTAAGGCCAATGACTCTACTATCAATCAGCTTGTGTACATCCTTCACAATATCTACAACGGCCTAGATCAGTCTAAAGAAGCCAGAATGGTGTTTCTAGATGTGTACAAGGCGTTTGATAAGGTTTGGCATCCCGGTCTCCTTTTTAAACTTCGACAACTCGGCATTTTCGATAATCTTGTAGCGTGGATTGATAGTTATCTCTCAAACCGATTCCAACGAGTGATTATTCATGGCCAATCTTCATCATGGCTACCTATTGAAGCTGGTGTGCCCCAGGGTTCCATTTTGGGTCCACTTCTCTTTCTGGTCTATGTTAATGACATAGTTGACAATATTACATGTGATATCAGACTTTTTGCTGACGACACCAGTCTACTTGAAGTTGTTAATAACCCCATCGAAACTTCTTATCACTTGAATATTAATCTCTCCGTTATACATAACTGGGGAAAGTTGTCGCGTGTTATCTTTAACACTTTAAAGTCTCTTTCTGTCATATTTTCAACCAAACTTGTTAAACCACACCATCCACCCGTTCATCTTGGAGACTCTGAAATACCTGCGGCAGACTTGCACACTCATCTTGGTATTACTCTCCGTAGCAATTTATCCTGGCATGCTCACATTACTCGTATTACCACCAAAGCGAGCCAGCGAATTGCCCTTCTGCGTAGATTCAAATATAAACTTTCCCGCAAAGCTCTGATTAAACTTTATTTAGCTATGGTTCGACCAATTCTCGAATATGGTTGTGTGCTCTTTGACAACTGTGGTCAGGGACTTTCTGATCTTATTGAATCCATACAGTTTGAAGCGCTAAAATATGCACAGGTGCATTAAGGCACACATCACGTGCCAATCTCTTACGTGAACTTGGTTAGACAACACTCGCCAGCAGGAGGAAGTATTTTAAGTTACTTCTTCTTTACAAAATGTGTCACAACTTAACACCCTCCTATCTCTCTCAACTAATTCCTCCTACTTTTAATGCTCGAAACCTCCGCCACACTAGCTCCGTACGTCCCATCAATTGCAAAACTTAAGGGGGCTAAGGGGGGTTTCGGTACGCTGGTACAGGTAATTATTCTTCTAGAGTACGCAATACGGAAAATAAAAATTTTTCAAAATTTTGGATAGTACGAAGTACCTAAAACAAGAGGGCTTACAGTACGCCAGTACGGTAAATAAAAAGCCCCAGTACGCCAGTACGGGAAACCCCTTACCGACCCTCAAAACTAACCGCTTAGACAAATCCTTCCTACCTGACGCTATCAAACTGTGGAACAATCTTCCCTCCGATATAAGAGGCTCAATTTCCCTCCAAATATTCAAATCAAAGCTGAAAGCAACACTACTAGCAGTGGATCATGTTCCTGTTTACTATACCCAAGGACACAGATTTGCCAACATTTGTCATACCCAGCTTCGTCTTGGATTCTCGAGACTTAACTTTGATCTCTTTAAAGTTAACATCATCCCACAACCTACATGTCCTTGTTCCTACCTCACTGAAGATCTGCAACATTATCTGTTCTTTTGTCCAAAGTATTCAACTTACAGAATTAGACTTCTCAACTCCATCATCCCTATTATTGCTCCCGGCGTCCACCCGAATCTGATTATACACACAGCGAGTGACAGACTAACTCATATTCTCCTCTTTGGTAGCGACCAATTTTCCATTCCCTTCAACACACAAATTTGTGATGCTTTCCACAGATACATCGTAGATACAAGACGCTTCATATCTTAGTTCTGTTAGCATAAGCAGTAATTTTCAATTGAGTCAGTCGCTGATTTACATAATTCTTACTTCCTAAGTGTTCTTTATGAAATTTCCTACCGCTAGTCCGTATTATTGTGAACAGGTACGTATATGTGTACATTCTACCTGCAGTGAACTATTTTGCTTTGTTTTGCATTTTGGTGACTACTACTACTGTGATTTTTGTATGCAGGGTACAAATCTGAAGCATGTGTACAGCTTCTCTGTTAATTGGGTAACTTTGTTCTTGTTTTGTCCTGTGTGTTTTCAAAACACTGTTTTGTAATATACATTTTGTGTGTCACTCCATGAATGAATGAATGACTTTATTACTGCACCATAAATACAATAAATGGTAATTTGTAACTCAATACACTATACAATACACTATACCACAACAGTACAAAACAACAAAGTACATTGCAACAATCCCTGATATGTATGCCTTAGGGGCAGCTGCCCCCCCCCCCCAAAAAAAACCACCTCAAAGTATTGTAGGTTTTAAATGACTTTAGAGTACTATAGTGTACCCCTGATTTTCACTGTTTCCGAGATATACTTTGTAAATTGCCATATAATTTCAATTTTGTCACATTTCATAAGTTTCATGAATTTGTTTTCGGACGATAAATAGTCAAAATCTACGATAAATTTACTCAGAGTATCAAATAATCTATTTCTGGCTTCTCTAAACTTTTGGCAATTTACAACGTAATGAATTTCATCTTCGACTTCCAAACACGAATCACAAATTCTCTCATCAATGGGAACTTTAACTGGCCTTCTATGTCTACCTTTTTCAATGTTCAAATTATGTGCGCTTATTCGTAATCTGGTCAAGTTTTTCCTTTCGTTCAAATTCTTTAATACAATTAGGTACTTTTCTGTTTTGAAATCTGATTTAAGTTTCGAATAGGTTCTCAACTTTTTATCTGGATAGGCTTGTTTAAGGAAGTCATTCTGCCATTGAAGTATAAATTCCTCTTTTAATAATTTCTCTATTAAATTGCGTGAAAATTCCCGTATTCATCACCGCCATTGTTCCAAATATCATTACAGCTAATTAGTGACATTGTAGTTTTGATATTGTTCAACCAGGTAAAGTTATTCGATGCCAGCAATTCAACATTACATTTGTAAGCATCGTATAAAATTTCACGTGAATCAGAATTTCTTATGCGGTGCCAGTTCTTTCAAACACTTTTCATTATTTTTAACGCATATGGATATGCTCCGAGCTCACTCAGTACAGCAATATTACAGGCTTTTGAATTCACTCCCAGGGTGCACTTAAGAAAACTCAGATATAATCTTTCAAACTCCGTCCTAAAATATCCACTAACATCGTCCCTACCAATACATTTTAGTGGATAAATTGTATAGGCACCCCATATTTCACACCCGTAAAGAAAGATTGGAGCAATAAGTTTATCAAAGAAATCAAGATACAATCGAATATCTACAATTTCACTGAATAAAGTTCATGTGCTGGAGAACCCCTCGATTAGTGACATCTCGATGTACTATAGGGCGATCCAGTTGAAATAAATATGTTTAAACTAAAACAAAGTGTGGCTACAGGCCAGCATACCTGTGGTATCACCATTACGCCTCATTAGCTCAACCACCTTATCTGTAAGTATCACTACAACCATTGAACCCATTTTTTTCCTCCCTTCAATAATCTGCAAACGTTTTACTTATTCCCTTGGGGTCCACTATAGTACACACATGTGTTGTATTTTGGGTGAATAACTCTCAATTGAAAGTCATTTTTCTTATTAAGGTGTCTCAGCATTCGCCATTAGCTTTTGTATTTTTTACCCTTTCTTTGAGTTTTGAATGTCAACCTCAATCTTATTACTTACTTTGTTAACTCTAATCTTTTCTTGCATTTCGTCTTTTTGTTTTTGATACATAAACATCCCCCAAATTCCTGCAGACATTGCGCAGAGCATTCCTCCCTTTTTTGGACCAATACCGGTAAAGCGATTTGCTTTCTGAATGAATTAAACAAATCTCTTGATCACAAGCGTATTTATTTCTCAAAATACATGTATTTTGACCAATTACATCGTTTCCAGCTTCAATCAAGATATAAGGCAGATTAATGATCTGTGTGCATGCGTGTCACGATATAAGAACCTGGAAGATTCACTGCGGTAAATTTCGAATTTTTATAGCATTTCTACAAACTGACTTTTTATATACACATGTACTTCGGATAGTTGGACTACCAGTGCCTCGGGATCAATTAGGATATACCTTGGTGCTTTTTATTTGATTTTGCTAATGTGGAATTAGTTTGAAGTTCCAGTCGTGCAAGCGTGTGAATCAGTCAAGGGGAACCTGCCCGTGTCACCCGTGGGTGTGATCTGGATAATTATCCGCATAGGCAATACAGGCAAGTGAAACCATAATGACCAGAGACCAACAATCCCCGGTTGTTCCCAATGCTGATAATGACAATTCAGTGACTTTGGTAGTAAAACAACTCACAGACCTAAATGGGGTCCCATACAATCAATTTCAGAAAGTTTTCTTGGAGAACATGGAGGTCATTTTTCAATGGGCCAGCCAAGATATTCGGGATTCAATTGAGGGCCGCTAAATGGACACTTTGTTGTGCCTACGAACCAAACTATGCAGTATGATCCAGACGACTTTTGCCGAGTTCGCTGATAGGCAAGCCATCAACCGAAAAGTAAAGCATAAAGTTCTTCACGATCCCGGGGGGGGTACTCCCCGGAATTTTTGGTGGGTAGGCTCCACCGAGGGTACAAAACCCGGACCCAACGGGAGCGGAACCAATGTGAAAATGGGGGGTCTTTTGGAGCTTGTATTGAAAAAAAAATGAAATTTTACATAAAATTTGGTGTATTTTGGGGCAATTTGGAGACAGGAATTGAAAAACACAGGGGTCTTTGGGTGAGACAAGCGAAAAAGGGGGGTCTTTTAGAGCTACAAGCAGGAAAAAGGGGGGTCTTAGAGAGCGACAAGTACCGAAAATAGGGGGTCTTTTCCGCGGCGCCTACCCGTATAGCAAGGTATAGGAAGTACCCCCCTCCCCCCCCCCCCCGGGTTCACGATATCTATAACTTGGGGGCATAGTCAGGTTAATATGGCCCCAGTGAAAGAACTAGACAGGTTGTTTTGTCCTAAGAATCCTAGTTCCACCTCCACCGTCACGCTTGATAACACTGAGATAGAGCCAGAGGTCAGCCAGGTCAGCGAGTTTGCCAAGCTGATCTTGACCGTGACCTGAAGAGACAAATGGACTCACAACGTAGAGATATAGCTCAGCTAAAGGATGAAAATAAAAAATTAAGTGACATTGTGTTTTCACGGAAATTGCAAAGTGATGGTACTCAATGTGCGGTGCCTGTAGCTGTGGCCCGATCGTCGGGCGTTAACTCTTCAGTGACTGAGCCGAAGCAAATGGTGAATCAGGTGGGCGCGGGTGTTGACTCTCTGGTGACCGAGCACATTGGTACCGTCAACCAGACAGGTGCTAATGTCTTAGCCCCCGAGGCCATTATAAACCCACTAGTTGGATTAGTTAGCTCCAACTGTCATGAGAATACATCTTCATCCTCGGATGACATCCAGTGATATTAGTGATGAAGTTAGTCAAAAGTTTAGCACTGTTGTGCGCCGGCGTCGTAGAGTTAAAAGGGCGTGTACAAAAAATGCGGCGTCAAAAGTTCACGCTGCTTGCACGCAAACGGATTCACAACGGGCAAAATCTGGGAATATATCCACAAACCCCCAGAAACAGATGTATATTGGTGGTGTTGACGCTTTAAACACACCACAAGACATTAAGGAACACCTTCTAAAACATAACATATCACCCACTAGTGTGCGTGAACTGGCCAATAATCGAAGTGGCAAATCATTCTGTGTGTCCGTGCCAGCTGACAAACTAGTGGAGGCAATAGGATCTGCAGCAGCATCTATCTGGCCGTCGGGTCTGCGAGTAAGGGAATTCCACCCAAATAAGCCTAACTTTAAAAATGGGAACACTCCACATACAGGGATTAAACCTGCGACTAAAAGGCTACAGGCCGCTCGTGTTCCACGACCGAACACGGCTGAACGCCAAGGGGGCGGGAACCCGTGGCATAAAAGTAGAAGGCAGCCACACATGACCCACCCCGGTCGGTGGCACCGTTACAACCAAACGTACAACCATGCGTACGATCAGCACCGCTCCACACAGGAACGAACCCAACAGGAGTACAGGTATGACGCGGAATGGCCCAGTCTCCGGGGTGACCAAGACCGGGAACCCTGGTACCAAAATGAGTATGACTATGCCTACTGGCACGAAGAGTCCGACAGGTATGGACACCAGTATTTTGGTTAGCAAAATAGCCACCGGGGAGGTTACTATAATGACTTGGGTACTTTAAAGCAGCATACCGGCATGGCCGGCAGTAACTGTGACATTACAGGTACCGCTGATAATGTAAATAGTTCTTCTCCCTCTTTAATATGTGAAACTTTCAACTGCCACGGATTCAAGCAATCTGCGGTCTACATTGCACAAAGAATGGCAAAATGTGATATTATGTGTTTAAATGAAACTTGGTTGAGACCACATGAACTGGGCGTTATTGGTGATGTCTTGAAAACTAGTCCTCTATTCGCAATCTCTGACTCTTTCAACGTATTTGCCAAATCTGGTATGGGTGATATTGAGCCAGATTACTCTGGTCGCCCCTTTGGCGGAGTTGCAATTATTATTAAGAAAAACAATGCATTCATGGTGCGGGCTATTAAAGTTAACTCTGATCGTGTTTGTATAATAACTCCGGGTCTCAAGCAAGTCATTACCTGTGTTTATATGCCTTTCCATGATGGGGGTCGCCCTGAAAATACTATCATCTTTACTGAAACTGTTGATGCTATGCAAGCTATTGTTGACACGTATGCGCCATCGGTGTCAGTTAAATTCTTTGGCGACTTTAATGCCCAGCTGCCTACGTGTAAGAAACTTCATATTAACTGGTTTTAAGCTAATTAAGGGGTTCACTAAGCACTGCAGTATCTTATATGACTTCTTAACAGGTAATGATATGTTGGTCGCTGACTTCATTCAGAAGCAACCTACTAATTATACGTATTTCTGTCATGCAAATAATCATTATACTTGGATTGACCATGTGTTTTGTATATCAAGTGATGCCCATTAAATAATACACTGCTATATTGTGCCAGAGGATGCGGATAATGTCAGTGACCATTTACCACTTCGTACAGTGTTTAAGATTGAGTTTGATTCTGTTGACACTGGGATGTCTTAACGATATATCATGTGTGGTAAAGCCTGACTGGTCTAATAATGTTCGTAATGAGAAATATTCTAATAATGTTCGTAATGAGAAATATTCTAATATTATTGCTGATAGACTCGCGGACGTGCCCCCACTTGATGGCTTGCCGTGTAGCAAACCATCAAGCGGGGTAAGCGATCTGCAGTCTATGATTAATGAAAGACTCTATCTTATTAATACTACCTTACATTATGCTGCAAAGGAATCTGGGTGTTTACCTAAGAAAATATTTAAACCAAAGGCATTCTGGTGTCCCGAACTGGCGAAAGTAAGAGACCCTAAACGTTTCTGGTGGCATATTTGGGTTGACATGGGACGCCCGAAAACAGGTGTTGTATATACTATTCATAAAGGTCTCAAAAAAAGAGTATAGGCGTGTTTCACGGCAAAACATCCGTGCGCTAAGCAACCGTAATGTGAGAGAGGTAAATTGCCTATTTCGTAATAAGAAAATGACTGCTTTTTGGAACGAATTAAAAAGATTGAAGAAGAATAATGTTAATTCAGTATTAGAACCCCAAGACTCCGCTAACTTTTATGAAGGTGTAATGACTGATGATAATGTGGTGAATGCTGAACATACTATGACTCGTGACTTTGTATCTTCTAAACTGAAATATATACATAATCATACTTCGAAGCAGGTTGTTGACCCTGATGCAATAATAGAACTGGTTGGATCACTGAACTGTGGCGGGTCACCTGCTAGTGACGGCATTACAGCTGAGCACTTACGGCATGGCCTCTCCCCTGTTTTATGCAAGATTCTTGCTGATGTAGGCCTATACAGTTTTATTTATATTGTCAACCTCTACGGTCCCTGATATATCTAAGACGTCAATTGTTATTCCTATTTTAAAGAAACCTACGCTAGACCCTGGTAGACCAGTAAATTTTAGACCTATATCCCTAAGTTCGTCACATGCTAAGATGGTTGAACTGCTGATGATGCCTAAGTATGAGGTGAGCGATAATCAATATGGATTTCGCAAAGGCCGAAGTACTTCTTTCATTACTTCTGTTATCAATGATGTAGTCACTGAGTTTAATTCTAAGGGCTCCCCTGTATATCTTTGTACATTAGATGCTGAAAAGTGCTTCGACTGTATTTGGCATGACGGCCTTTTCTATAAATTATGGGGTGTCATTCCTGCTAACCATTGGCTACTTTTATATAAATGGTACACATCTTCTATGGCTGTTGTGAGATGGAAGGGCGGACTTAGCTCGTCTTTTAAGGTAACAAAAGGGATGAAACAAGGTAGTGTTTTGTCACCTTCCCTGTTTAACATACATTTATTGACGAGTTGCTTAAGGAGCTGGAAAATGATCCTAATGGTATTCGCTTATTTGACCCTAAAATAAACTCTTGTACATAGGCCTATACTGATGATGTAACGGTGATGAGCTCGACACGACCTGGTCTCCAAAGTCTAATTGATATATGTGTACATTATGCTGATTGATGGCGTATGAAATTTGGTATTAAAAAATCAAAATGCATCACTCTTGGTAAAGCCCTACATAAATTTGAACCCACTTGGTATTTAGGTAATAATGTTATACAAAGCGCAAAGGAAGTGGAACTACTCGGTGTGACTGGTAACTCATCTGGCGGTTATGCTAAACATGTTGACGGTAGAGTAAATGCTTGTAGGCGAAGTATATTTAGTTTGACATCTGTTGGTATGACATATCCAGGTTTGGGCTCCGAAGTTAAAGCGCATTTGTGGAACACTATAGGAGCGCCTACACTTATGTATGGACTTGACAGTGTTTATTTGAAAAAGTCAGAAATTAATTACTGTAAATCGACCCAAGGGTGCATTATTAAGAAGGTCTCGGGTTTTAATAAGCGTTCACATCATTCTAATCTTATGCATGCTCTCCGTGTACCTGTGTTTGAAGATCTCCTGAGAGAGAACACACTCGCCTTGTATGCCAGACTTTTTAAAGTTCATTTTCTCGCAGGAGACCTTCAGACCAGATGTGTGGCTTCTTACATACTACATGGTGAACGCACAAAGGGCACTCTAATTGATCGAATCACTGAATACGGCTATTCGCCAACCGACATTCTGCTTAATAATAATAATAATAATACGGTGGCTCTCCGCTTGTCTGCCGCGGTCCTGTGTCACTCTGTGACACAGGTGGCCTAGAAAAAAAAAAAAAATCCATCCCTCTCACACCCTATCCCCGCCTCTAAGGCTCAGGCCTTTCCCATGGGAGCCCCCATGGGAGCCCTTATAAGGGCTACCACCATTCCCATTCCTTCCCCTCCCTGTACTCTGGAATTCTAATTTAACCTGTTGCCTTCTAGCTCTATTATTTCATTCCTTTTCTCCCAGCATCCTACCAGGTAGTCCTGTACATTTTTATTACCTTTCCTGCCTCCCAGAAAGCCACCTTTCATACGTAAAATCCATGCTATACGTTCCTCTTCCTCTAAACCCTGAACCTCTTCTAAACCCTTGTAATTGTAATCTTCTCTGTGCCACTTTCTGAAAAAATCTTCCCTTATCTCTCTATATGCATCACACCACAACAGCCAATGGTCCACTGTCTCATCTGCCTCTTTTCTACATGACTTACACTCTCCATTACTCCCTGTTGTCCACTTTTGACTTCTCTTTTCGAGATTGATTACTCCTGCCCTACTTTGAAACAGAAGTTTGGATCCCTTCCCTCCATCCCAACACACACTTTTCTGTGGCTTTTCTAATACCTTGTATGCCTTCAATGTACTTTTTTCCCTGACTCCTCTTTTCCAGTCTTCTTTCCAACCCTCTGTAACAGTCTTACCTACATATACTTTCCAATCATCCACCTCATCATATCCTTTTAGTTCATATTTCTCTGCTAACCCGTCTATGTCTTTGACCCATCTTGTTTTTTCCTTGGCTACCTGATTGTAAACTTTCCTGCACCACCTGTCTTCACTTATTCCTTGTAAATAACCCCAGTACTTTAACTTAGCTTTGGCAATTCTATCTGTGATTTTATTCCATCCTAACTCTCCTAGGACTGCTTCTGTTGCTGTACATGGTGGTGCTCCTAGTATCCATTTCCCCATCTCATTCTGTGCTTTCTCCGTTCCCTGGATATCTCCCTCACTCACTGAAATCACATCTAAGCCATATATCATTCCTGGTATTGCAACTCTATCCCATAGTACTCTTGCTGTGTATGCTCTGTTGAAACTGTTCAATGCAGTAGCTTTAATCATTCCTTTTGTGCGATTCACTTTCTGTTTAATCTTCTCCACCTGATACCTGAACATGCCTTTACCCGTTGCTTTAATCTTAACACCTAGGTATTCATACTCATCAACCTCCCCAATTTCAATTAACTGTTCCCTACCTTCTGGAATTTGGAACTGCCCAATTCTCCATTTTTTATTTCCATCTGGTTTCTTCCTGAGAGTCATCACTTTACTCTTATCCTTACTAAATTCTAACCTCCATTTATTCCCGTATTCCCCTGCTATGTTCAGCATCTCTTGCAGTTCTTTCTGGGACTCTGCCATAAGTACGATGTCATCTGCAAAGAATAGACCAGGAATTTTTAGATCACCTACCCTTATGCCCTTATCACACTCCATCAACTTGTCCCCCAACTCCTTAACATACAAAGCGAACAAAATTGGGGACAGCACACACCCCTGCTTTAGGCCTATATCCAGACTTGCATTCTCTACCTCTACCTTTCCTACTGAAAGTGTACAGTCTACATCTTTGTAGAGTGCTTTCAGAATTTCTAGAAAATTTCCACCAAATCCCAATCCACTCAGTTTTCCCCATAGAGCATCTCTCCATACCCTGTCATACGCTTTCCTCAGATCTAAGAATCCCATGAAGACTTTCTTCCGCTTCTGTCTTGTCAGTTCTAAAACCTGGGTCAATGTGAAGATGTGGTCACCTACCCTTCTACCTGGTCTGAAACCATTCTGAATTTCCCCCAGAAGTCCGAGCCTTTCAACTATTCTACTTAGTCTCCAGTACATTATCCTACTGAAAATTTTACCCACATTTGATGAAATCGCAATGCCCCTACACTGATCCAATTGACCTCCTGGGCCCTTCTTTGGGATATATGAAATCCTTAGTCTATTCCATTCCTTTGGTACTTGTCTTTTCTCAATGACCCTATTGAAAAGCAACTGTAAACTATCTTCAATTTCTTCTGGCCCTCTCTTTATGAATTCTGTCAAGATATCATCTGGTCCTGGGGCTTTGCGTAGCCGCATCTGTTCAACTGCTATGTTAACTTCTATACTTCTGATCCTACAACACATCTCTGGATCCCATTGATCCTCTGTGTACTCTGCTTGACACCCTGGTACTGTTCCCTGACCCCACTGTGGGTTATTGACTTCTTCCCAATGCTCCCTTAAGGCTTCCTGTATTTCTTCCTTATTTTCAGTCCTTTTCCCTCTGTGTATGATTTCCACTGCTTTATTCTGTTTTCGCCGATTAACCTGTTTCCAAAAGATGACTGACCCTTCCCCCCATTCTCCATTATTTTCCTTGTCATTTGTTCATTATTGCTGGCCCTCTTCTCTGCTTTCATCTCTGCTACATTCCTTCTACATTCCATATACTGTCTCTTAGCTTCTTCTATATCACCTTGTGAGTACCTGTTTTTCCTGGCTAATCTCCATGCTCTATTTTTAACCCTCTTTCTTTTTATGGCTCCTTTCAGTTCTGGGTCTATTCTATATCCTAGATTTTCAACTGGGACTTTCTTTCTACCTATCTTCTCCTGTGCTACCTTAAGAATTCTTCTGGTCAGGTCCCCATTCATTTCCTGTACTTCTCCCTCGTCTTCAACTCTATTCTTCCATTCCTGCAATTCAACTTTGAGACTCTCTTGATACCCTGCCCAGTCTGTTTCTTCCTTAATATTCCACACCCATTTAGTTCCCCCTCGGTTTCTTCTTTGGTATTTCATGTTAATGGAGACTATCATCCAGTTATGGTCACTGCCTATATCCAATCTCCCTTCATCATCTATTTCACAGTTTTGAGTCATCTGAAATATTCCATTGTCCACTAAAATATAATCAATTATTGTCTGCCTTTCACCAGATGCCCATGTCCACTTTCCTTTTCATTTTACATCCCTATTAACTATCCTCAGACCAAATTCCCTTGTGAAATTCAGTAACCTGGTTCCATTTCTATTAATTCCGTTATCCCCTCCCTCTATTCCACTCATTCCATTTCCTATGTGTCCGTTAAAATCTCCAGCTATCATAACCTGGTAGCCCTGCTGCTGAATGTCGCTAACCATCATTCTCATCCTATCATATATCTGGTCATTCCATTCATTAGGTAACACCTCACGACCCACATACACTACAGCTATTGCTACCTTATTTCCATTTGACTCTATTCCTATCCACTGCATCTCATTTTTCACCTCGTTGTCTTCTTCCCAGGAGTCTTGCCATACCTCGTGCCACTTTATCCCCTTCTTAATCAAAAAGCCTACTCCTCCTCCTTTTCTTTGTCCACTTTCTCTCCCTGTACCTATCAACTCATACCCTGCTGGGCATGCTACTATGCTAACCTCTTCCTTTCTGATATGTGTTTCTGCTAGGGCTACAATATCTATTCCCTCACTCTCTATTACATCTCCTATCTCTGCCATTTTGTTTTTATATCCCCTGCAATTGACATACCCTATTTTCACTGTCTTTGCTTTGCTGTTATTCCTCATCCTTATGCTTTCATTTTTCCTGCTTCCAACATTTTTCCCCAGAGACTGCCTGGTAGACGCCGGGATTTCTAGTTTCCCTGCAGCTGCACCCACTCACTATAAACCTGCCCTAGCCTATCTCCTCCTGCCTGACTAGGGTGCAGCCCATCCCAGGCGAACAACTCCCTCCTGCCGACAAAATCCTCCCATACGTCCCTGAATGCTATACCCCTCCCCCTACACATCCTACCCAGCTGCCTATTTATCCCACAGATCCTGCTAGCCTCCCAGCTACTCATCCTTGCCCTTGGTAGGATCCCCATAACTAGCGCCTCACAATCTAACTGCCCTATCCGGTCTAAGAGTCCCCTATACCTTCCTTAATGGACACAGTAATGTTGGTCGACAGCGCCATCTTCACGAAAATGGCGTTGTCGACTCGCTCCGCTACCTTTTGTATCATGAAAATTTTATTAAACCTTGGTCCAACGAACATATGCTCGCGGGACTGCTCACACAGGCATTTTAGTTGATAAGTTGTAATTATAAACTCCTTCACGGCAGGATCGCGGACAGGGGCTTTATGGCATGCCAGGCTCTGGTCAGCGGTCTTGTCATAGGGAGCGAAGCTCCCTCTACGGCAATGGGACCCACCACGATCGACATGTTGTTCAGCTCGATTTTTTTGTCCATGACCGGAAGCCAATGGGTAAACTGGCTTTCTTCAGCAGAATCAGATAATAATCGGTCCCCATTGGTTAGCAGCCAAAGTCACTCAAACAGGGCCGCCGTCCATGGTTCATGGCGATTGGTTGAATTAAATAGGAATAAACTGTTTAAATTTAAACTTTCTATGCATTGCGTGGCAAAAATCAGGGGTGCACAAATTACTTAATTAAATTGAATGCATTGATTTATTTTCTATGCACCATAAATTACAAACTTGGCACTGTGTGAGTTATCGCATGTCCGTGCTTCCATGCCTCACACAATAAAGCGTGACGTCACGTAGCAGCGCGAGTCTCCGCCTATGAAGATTGCGTCACTATTTACAAATGATTGGCAGCGCAGCAGACGACAATTTGCTTCAGACTCTCACACTGCGGCGCCACCGTTCAGACCGGGTTGCACGATTGCGGACAAAAAAGCTTCGCTCCCCTTTCTGGGTTACACCCATTCATATTAGATTAGGCCTATAGGTCTTGGACCAGTAATCCCTCAAGGTCGGGTCAACTGATCCACAACTTTTGATCGAGCACTGAATACTGTTGCTGTGTCTATTGGATGTTAATATCACAGGAGCAGAGCATCCCAAATTAAGTCCCATCATCATTTTGGATAGGAAAATACTTATCAACTGTGAGGTTTAGAAAGGCACTGCTACTCTAGAAATATTTTAAATCATGTGATAACTTTGTGTATTTTTGGAGACATATTTGGCGCGGAACGGTCAATCATGGAGGTAAGGTACACAAATGCACCTGTAAAAAAAAATCTAATCACATGACCCCCCATTTTCTTGGTTTTAACTTGTTGCTACTGATATAAACTTGAAGCAGAATGCCAAGGAAGTTGCAGTTTTACGTTTCAAATAGGAGAAATAAGCCAGCGAATGTCGCTATTTTAACATGTAAATGCATTAGGCCTAGGTCACTGGTCCAAGACCTATACATTGTATGTATTTTAGGTGGTATCCATGGGGTGTGTGGCCGGGCTTGGGCGCCGAGGCTGCTCAGCGGGTCATGGGCTGGCTCGATGCCGGCGTGTGACCCGATGGGTAGCCGGGCCCGACCGAGCCCGGTCTGCATCTCCTGCTAAAGGGGACCTGAAGTTGATGACATTTTTAAGTATTTTAATTTGGTGTTGTTTATAGTTACATACTTATGTTGGTCCGTGTGTCTTAATTTTCTTTTATTATCATGCTTATATGTACATTCTGAGTTATGTGAATTGTGATTTTCTGAGATATTGTGATTGGTGATATTCTGAGTTATTGTGATTTGTGATATTATTTCGATGTTCCATTGATCTGTATTTTAATTTCTCCGTTCGCGGAGGCTCAATAAACTATTATTATTATTATTATTATTATTATTATTATTATTATTATTATTATTATTATTATTATTATTATTATTATTATTATTATTATTATTATTATTATCATTATTATTAAAGGCTTCATTTACAGAATGGAAAGCGTTGTGTGGGGCGCTCGTGTTCTTTTTCATGAAACAATGCCCGCAGAGCCCAGTTATACATGTAGTGGGTGTTTTGATGTCCCAGACACTTAGCTATGGATGTTTTGTTTACGACTCTCGCTGTCATGTCAACTTGACGTTGACGGACCATGGTGTTGTGGCCCTTCCAACATCATATACACCTAATTCATCTACTGTTGCGGCGTTATTTCATTCCAAAAACCGTCCGTAACTATAGAGCGCACTCATTTATAGCTGACTTCAAGTTACCTCGTTGCCACGTGTACCGACCGATACATTTTAATTTAAACATATTTGTTTATTCTGGATCACCTAATAGTATACATCGAGATACTAAAAAACAGGCCCTCCAGACATAGAGAGACACACAGAATATATACAACACACACAGGACAATACAATTCACGAAATGCTTTGTATGTACCAATCATTGTTATAAAAAAATATTGCAAAATACACTTTCCTGAATGCTATGTAAGTAAATACCCACAAGCAGAGACATGTCGATTAAAGAATGAGTGCAAGTTATTGATCCAGAAAGATCCACTATGTCACCAGCTCGGTAACCAAAGAAGTGATGATAGTCTTAGCCATAAGCTGTCTATGGACAGGATCAACTGGTAATCAAAATATGAATCGTCTGGAGTCAGAAATAAATTTTTGGACAGCATCAAAGAATTTAATGTTAAGGTTTGCAGAAAGGTCAATGTTACCATGTGTAAGATGCCGGATAAGTATATCACTTGCTAGATAGACTATGTACAAGACCAGGATTCACACCTGGAGCTAGAATGTAACAAACCGTTTTTAAAAGGGATTTCCTGGGAACTGAATAATAGGGACATTCTAGGAAAAAATGAAGCATACTTTCGTCAGGATTTAGACATTTACAAGCAGGAGACGGTATTATATTAAATCTGTGTAGGTGGGAATTTGGTCCGGATAAGCCCAAGCGTAAACGAGTGTGCATGATATTTGAAAATCGACTGCCGTGTGAGTAATAAACAGGAACAGGATCTACAGACAATAAAGTGTGTTTCAAAGTAGATTTAAATTTGGATAACGTTGCAGAATGTCTTATGTCGTCGGGGAGATCGTTCCATAGTTGAATAGAGGAAGGAATGAACGAATTTCCGAACCGCAAGGGATTAAACCTGATTTGTCTTTGGCTGCGTCGGTTTCTTAACTGGACAGTGGCTGACCATTGTTATTCGGAATGAGATCCGAAAGATAAGCGGGAGTTTGACCATTAACAATTTTGTAAAACATGATTAATTTGAAATATTGGCGTCTTTTAACAAGAGTAGGCCAGCCTAATTCCTTGAGCATAAGATGACGGGGAGTGCGTTTCAGGGCTCCTAAACAAATGCGTGCTGCTTCACACTGAACGCATTCGAGGGAATCAGAGAGAGTCTGTGAGCAATTGTCAAAAATTATACATCCATACTCTAAGATAGGTCGTACCATGGATTTGTAAAGCCGAATTAGAGTATTGCGAGATATCATGTGGAGGAGAGACAGACGTTTCCTCGCTTTTTCCACGATTCTGGTAATATGGGCATCCCACTTTAGATTACTAGAAAGTGTAACGCCCAAATGTGTATGGCTAGTACCTTCTGGTATAACAGCATTGCCAAGGAGTAAAGGCGGGTGATCTGGTTTATTATGTTTAGTGGAAAACAAAACAGCTAAGAACTTAATAGCATTGAAAGATATTTTCCACTGTTTACCCCATGTGGAGATATGAACAAGGTCTGCGTTCATCCGACCTGCAGAGGTAACGGGATCATGGATTATCTCCAGAATGCTAGTGTCGTCAGCAAAGAGCTTAATATCACACACAATATTATCGGTTATGTCATTAATATAAACTAGGAAAAGAAGAGGCCCCAGAATAGAGCCATGGGGTACCCCTGCCTGCACAGGAAGCAAGGAGGACGACTGACCACCAATCGTAACTCTCTGAAAGCGATTTGATAAGTGACTACCGATAAACTGGAGTAAAGCACCTTCAATACCCAGCTGTCTTAATTTGAAAAGAAGACCCTCATGCCTTGCCTGCTAAACATCCGTTCTTGGCTGTCAACTACCCCCCGCTGGGGGCCAACATAGTGTATCGCCCCAAGAAAGTCTGCTTAGGAGGCAACCTCATGCCACACGCGGTCAAAAGCCTTAATGATGTCGAGAAAAACCATCCTGGCTTCTTTTCGTAGTTCCAGGCCATTATATATGTCATGAACGATTTTGATAAGCTGATTGATGGTAGAGTCGTTTTTCTTAAACCCAGAGGTTTTTGTGCGTCAGTAGACCGTGACGAATAAAGTACTCGTACAGAACATTAAATATTAAACGTTCGAAAACTTTAGAAACATTGCACAGTAATGAAATAGGGCGATAGTTGCTTTTTACCTGCTTATCGTTCTTTTTTAATACACTGCACATGCATATTAGATTTTTTCCATGAATCTGGAAAGCACGAAGCAGCAAGAGAGAGATTAAAGAGTTTGGTAAGTGATGGGGAGAGGCCAGATGCCGTATTCTTTAGGATGAGGTTACCTATACCATGATTCGTGACAATGTAAAATATTGAAATTTTTAATTTCGACACAATGAGAATGCAAGTCTGCCTTCACAGATGTTACATTTTCAATCAATTTTGCATAGTTTCACTGCTGCGGCAGTCGATACCATCATTCGGGAAATAAACCAAACACACAATTACAGGTTTCAGTCGATTTTCTAATCTAAGTGATGCTCATAATCGCCCAAAGTTATCATGTATTCAATTCGACATTAGAATAAGCATTGAATTGTGAAACTTTTTTTTCAACATTTTTTTTCTTGCAGTTCGTGAACTGTCGTCGGCCTTACTTATCACTTTGGTAGTCACGTGCTCTGCGGTTATACTGTCTGTAAAAAAAATCGGTTTCCCCTATTTGCAGTCTCGTTGTTAACTCCTTGGTTCCAGTGACTGTTGTTTTCACGTTTGTAAATCAATGCTAAATCCGTTTTTGGTCCCAAAATCAGATAGGCGATAGTCATCAGGAAGAAGCGCGCTCATTCATTGACCCGGCCATCATTGCTAATGAAAAGGCAATTGAGATTTCAGCTCTACATAATCAATTCTATTTCGGTCCTTTTTGGACAGCAATGTGGCCCGTCCTTGGGCAAATACTGCAAACCAGCCCTGTGAACAACTTTACTAGCTGAGCAATGCCTAGGTGTGCAGGTACTAATGAAGGAGCATGCCCGCATAATAAGTCTGGGCGACTTGTTGACTGTTACGGCCATGATCTATGGTTATGTGAAGGCTGCAAGGAGGCTAGATTTGCCTCTGATGATACCACACTACAAGAAGCTGTGTATAACCAATCACCCCAAATACCGTCAAGTCCAAAAAATAATACCCATTCGACAATGCCAACAATGCCAACAATACCGCTGACCCTAGCACAATAAGTGTTGGTCTCCAAGACGATTCTCAGGTAATAAATAGCCCCAGCACAAATGTGTCAAGTCATAAGGCTGGTGGAACTTGGGACCAAGCTTCTGATACGGAAATGGATAGCCATAGGATGCTTCTTCAGCCTCTCCTTGCATATATACTATTCAGTCTACAAAGTGGCACACAAGAGAAAGTGAAAAATGCAGTCCTTGGTCGA
This sequence comes from Hermodice carunculata, assembly GCA_964020975.1. Taxonomy (NCBI): domain Eukaryota; kingdom Metazoa; phylum Annelida; class Polychaeta; order Eunicida; family Amphinomidae; genus Hermodice; species Hermodice carunculata. The sequence goes on along the minus strand of OZ026612.1, from coordinate 134,631,952 downwards.
TATACAAATGCAAGCATAATTGCAGCAAAAGATGCGCTCTGGGGTTTTTGCGATAATGACATTATTGGTCCTATGTTTTATGCGACAATGGAGCAGTTGAAGATGAGTACCATGTGGTAATCGGTTGTAGTAAATACCAAAATGACAGAAGCAATCTGTATTCTGATTTGACAGGCTTAGATGCAAACTTTGTGGCCCTAAACGAATATGACAAGTTCCTATATATTATGAAAATGGGCAACAGCCCTCAGGCCGGCCGGCCAATACTGAGGTATATTAACATTATTTTTGACACCAGAAAAAAGCATCTCAGCTAGTAAAGTTGTTCACAGGGCTGGTATATTAACATTATTTTTGACACCAGAAAAAAGCATCTCGGCTTCTAATTGGTTTGTGTATGTCAACAAAGAGGTTTGGTGTCAACATGAATAAAGTGCCAATCCTATACATCAGCTGTGATCACTGGGTGCACCTGTATTTTATAAATATTCATGTTGCCTATAATTATCTGCCTGTGTACTTTTTTAATTCTGTTCTCTTTTTTTTATTATTATTTTTTTTTCATTTATTAATCTTTTTCTTCCATTTTTTCCTGTAGATATTGTTGATATGCTAGTTTTGTGTTTGTATGTGCTTTGACTATATCGTGTTATGTATATCGATTCATGTCAATAAAGTTATCTATCTATCTACCTATGAAAAACAGAAAATCCAGTGTCTAGAGAAAGTGAGGCCCATGTAAAGGATCTGGTTTCTGCTTTAAACAAGTTAGACAAGGCGGGAAAATGCCCCCTTATCGTAATCGACGCCATTAGCTTGGCAAAAATATCACGGTCCCATCCAGAGGAGCTAAATAATATAACGCTCATTGACAGACTAAACCAAATGGAAGAGAGGATTGAACACATGCAAATAACGCTAGACAGAGTTGTTTGCGAGAATATGGAAATGTGAGACCAAATAAAGTTTAAGTCTTGCGCTAATGCAGTAGGCTCAAATATCCATACACAAATAAGCCCCGTGGATCGTTCAATAGCGTTAGTCACCACTGGGGGCAGCACTGTTACAAGGAGAATCAATTGACAGCAGTCCATGCCTTTACATTGATTAAGCCCTCACATTAATTAGGTACAAAAAGTTGTTTCGGGATCATAAAGCTCCTAGTTAAACATTTTTCCCCACAACAATACACTGGACAAAAAAAACCCCCACTTTTCTTGGAGGTGATGTCTTATGTGCAAAATAGTGAATTTTACTCCACAAAACAGAGATGAATATTGACTTCATGCAGGTTATAGCCCAAGGTGCCTAGCTGATTATAATACAGGTAAAAGGTTGAAGTGATTCTTTTCTTGACCCTGTTATCAGATACAACTATTTCTTGAAAGACCACATGGAAGATTACCAAATCATATTCTTTATATGTTAATCTACCTGTCATGAGAGGCCACCTGTCTTATAAGACCACTTTTAGTGGTAATGGAGTACACCCTTGTTGTAGAAACTATTGTATTGTGATCATACCCTTGTCAAAGAGTGGGTCTTAAGAGACCATCCTCTCTTGAGAGATCACTTTGCTGCACAGTAGTACCTGTCTCGAGAGACCCCTCCAATGAGAGACTGCATATCGCTCTCTTAGAATACTGTTCTATCTTTTCCATGTTATTGTGTCTCTAATGAAAGCCCCCGTGCTTAAAGAGACCACATTTTGACTTACACTAGGGGTGGCCTCTCAAAACAGGGGCCAGTGTATCTCAAAACTATAATCTCTCATAACAGGTACAATAACAAGAGTTGGAGCAGGACAAGAGAGACAGGTCTTGTATGGTAGATAGTGTGTGTATATTATATTGTAGTTGTACCTGTCTTTTGTGGCCAATGAGTGGCTTTTCAGCACGGGTGGTTCTTTCATGAATACCAGTTGACATTTAGAGAATTTACTCAGCTTTATGCATACTGGTGGCCAACCTTGGCGGCTGACTAATGCTATTGATCAAAATCGTCAGGATACACGTCGCTTGGATACAGATGCATCAAATATACCCCCAAAACACGACTACAAGTATGGTCCCTGAAACATCCGCAGCAAATCAAAATAACACCACTGGTCTTCCACTGTAGCCTCTCATAAATGTGCACAATCAAACCACACATCCACCCCCTCAACAACCACTTCGTGCGATGGGAGTTAACAATGTCCCCAATCGTGGCAGAGGACCTGGGCGCAGCCACGGACGGGGCAGAGGGTTGTCGCAGAATGTTGCGGCGGTGCCTGGACCTTTTAAATTGCGCAATCATGTAGGAGAACGTTCCATGTCGCGTGACAACAGTTTCTGTCGCAGTCTTAGTCAATCATCGATTGCCAGCCATGCATATGGTAGAGTGTCCAACACCAAGGGTAGGAGACTGGGAAATGGAGATAACTCCTTAGCGTCAGAAGGATTTCAGCTTCCACCGGAGGCCCTGAGACAAAACCGACGCAGAGAGAACAGGAGACAGAAAGTCATCACGGGGAGAGCCACCACCAAATCGAGCAAATTTCAAGGGGCTCCCGAGCCAGACCGTGATCTATTCATCTATAGGGTTACCAAAAACATACAAACACGGAACTTGCATTCATACATGGTTGACTCTGGATTTAATGTTCGCGCTCTAGAATGCATTTCACACGATGATGCCAAATTCAAATCATTTCGGTTGACTGTACCAGCCTCGCAATTTGATGATTTGTTTCAGGACACACTATGGCCTGAACGAGTTAAAGTCCGAAAATATGTCCCTCCTTGACAAGACCGTAGTGAAGTACCCTAATATAACACCTAATCATGGCCATACGACAACTTCTTTCTTTGTGCCTAATCATGACATCCTTGTCACTTGTCACTTACAACAGCCACGGCCACGGCGCTGGTCGATGGGAATATATTCAAAAGTTATCCGAGCAGAACGACATTATTTTAATACAAGAGCATTGGCTCGTCGAGAAGCAAATTGGTTCAATATGTAAACACGTGAAGGGAGTTAACGTAATTGGCGAATCTGGTATGAATGAAAATGAGTTAATATCGGGCATACCTTATGGAGGGTGTGCAATATTTTGGAATGCTAACATCGATTGTAAAATAACCCAGTTCGAGTTCACATCAAAAGGGATATGTGGTATATTGTGATATAATACAATGTGCAATGAACATACATCTGAGAATAAAAAAAAAAAAAAAAAAAAAAGTATCATGATGATATAATTTCTGCTTGTGTTGACGCAAGTAAATCTTCTATTCCTCACAGTAGCACCATAGCACCAAACAAAAAAGGTGATACCGGGTTGGAATACTTATGTTGAAGATTATAGAAAGGATGCATTGTTTTGACATTACATCTGGAAATGCAACAATTCACCTTGGTCAGGTCATTTGGCAGAAATCAGAAATAATAACCGCGCTAAATATCACTATGCTCTGCGTTTTGTCAAACGGAATAAGGATAAGTGTAGTTCCAACAAATAAGCTGATAGTTTTCTGTACAATAAAAACAGGGATTTTTGGTCTGAAGTTAAAAAGATAAGAAGTACAGGTGGGAGTCGACCTAACTTAGTAGATGGTATTTCGGATCCCCAGGTTATTGGAGAACTGTTTGCAACTAAATACTCCAAGTTATACAACTCTGTTTCATATAAAGTTAACGAAACGGAGAATCTGAAAAAAGATATAGACGAGTCCATTGCCTCTGACAAGAATGCTCATATTATTTCTTCTATTTCTGTGGGTAAGAAAAAAGATGGGATCACTAAACTAAAAAAAAGTAAACACGACGGAGATATCGGATGCAATGCTGACCATTCGATTCACGGTGCTAGTTCCTTACAGACACATTTGTCATTGTTATTTTCAGCAATGCTTACCCAAGGCACCGCACCTGATGGGCCAACAAAACTCATGTTACCTCCCATACCAAAAGACAAACGTAAATCTATATGTAATTCGGAAAATTATCGTGGCATAGCCCTTGGCAGTGTACTTGGGAAATTACTTGATTGGATTATTATGACCGACAATGCTGATACACTAAGTACGTCTGAACTACAGTTTGGATTTAAACGCGATTCCTCCACTACCCAATGCACGTATGTCTTGTCAGAATGTTAATCTCATTTTTCTGGATGCTACAAAAGCATTTGACAGAGTCGAATATGTCAAAATTTTCAGATTACTTGAAAGAAAGGGGCTATCTCCAATTATTATCCGTCTACTTATTAATATGTACACAAATCAAACTGTTCATGTAGTATGACATAATTCAGTAAGTACCATGTTCCACTGTCGGAACGGTGTGAAACAAGGAGGACTTCTTTCCCCTATCTTGTTTGGAATATACTTTGATGAGTTGCTGCACAGACTAAAAAAATCTGGGTTTGAATGTCAAATCGGTAATCTCTTCATGGGTGCCCTTGCTTTTGCCGATGATCTTGTGTTGTTATCACCGACTATAACAGGCGCCAGTAGATTATTAAAGACATGTTCTGCCTTCTCAATAGAATACAACGTTAAGTTCAACCCAGACAAAAGCAAATGGTTATCACTTGATGACGTAAATCCATGTAATTAAATTCAGATAGATGGGAGACTGATTGAAAAGGTTGAGACTTACGTCCATCTAGGACACATTGTCGGCACTGATGCACTTGCATCCAATATAAAGCATTGTACAAGTAAGTTTTTCTCTGAGGTCAATACCTTAATGGCTCAATTCGGCCATGCTTTTGCATCCACACGATTTACATTATTTCAGTCATACTGTACGTCTTTTTACGGCTCCCAACTTTGGGATTATTCAGACCCAAAAGTTGATAAAATATATACTGCCTGGCGCAAAGCTATAAGACTTATATGGAACCTACCATACAGGACGCACAGTACCCTATTACCTTATATATGTGAAGTACCCCTTGTTGATATGCAGTTGCACTCACGCTTCCTACGCTTCCTACGCTTCCTTAAGTTCATGCATAAAGCAGGCAAGAGTGATAATACCTTGGTAGGATTATGCAGTAAATTAGTCATGGATGGCTCAAGATCAGAAGTAGGTAGATCATTTAACTACATGATCAACAAATATGGCATGAGGAGATCTCAAATGATGGAATGTGAACCCTTCTGCACTGCTTGATTGCAAAAGCCAAATGGACCTGAGATGTTGGCAGCGAGTGCAAAAGCTAAGGTTATCCGTGAACTATATGACATCGGTAATAATAATAATAATAATAATGATAATACTGTGGCTCTCCGCTTATGCGCCGCGGTCCTGTGTGACACAGGTGGCCTAGGGAAAAAAAAAAAAAAAAAAAGAGATGATGAGGTGGAGGAAACCATGATTATGCTAATCAGCTCATGCTGCCATGTTTACCAGGACCAGAGCCGAGGCTAAGAGTCCACCACACACTCTCACACAGCCGTGGTGGGCCCCTGGCCCTGGATATATCCCCCAACACTCATCGCTTGTAGCCCCCCCCCCCCCCATAAAAGGACAGAAAAACCTTCCCTCATACACCCTATCCCCGCCTCTAAGGCTCAGGCATTTCCCATGGGGGATCCCATGGGAGCCCTTATAAGGGCTACCACCATTCCCTCTCCTCCCTGCATCTAAGATTCTAATTCACCCTGTTGCTATCAAGCCCTATCAGTTCATTTCTTTTCTCCCAGCACCCTACCAGGTAGTCCTGTACGCTTTTAGTGCCTTTCCTGCCTCCCAGAAAGCCACCCTTCAAACCTAAAACCCATGCTACACGTTCCTCTTCCTCTAAACACTGAACCTCTTCTAGACCCTTGTTATTATAGTCTTCCCTGTGCCACTTTCTGAAAAATTCTTCTCTTATCTCTCTATATGCATCACACCACAACAGCCAGTGATCCACTGTCTCATCTGCCTCTTGTCTACATACCTTACATTTACCATTACTCCCTGTTGTCCACTTCTGTTTTCTCTTTTCTAGATTGATTACTCCTGCCCTACTTTGAAAAAGAAGCTTGGATCCCTTCCCTCCATCCCAACACACACTTTTCTTTGGTTTTTCTAGTACCTTGTATGCTTTTAGTGTACTCTTTTCCCTGACACCTCTTTTCCAGTCTTCTTTCCAGCCCTCTGTAACAGTCCTACCTATATACACTTTCCAGTTTTCAACCTCATCATATCCTTTCAATTCGTATCTCTCTGCCAACTTATTTATATCTTTGACCCATCTTGTTTGTTCCTTGACTATTTCATTGTAAACCTTCCTGCACCACCTGTCTTCATTTACTGATTGTAAATATCCCCAGTACTTAAGCTTTGCTTTGGCAATTCTGTCTGTAATTTTATTCCATCCTAACTCTCCTAGGACTGCTTCTGTTGCTGCACATGGTGGTGCTCCCAGTATCCATTTCCCCATCTCATTCTGTACTTTCTCCATTCCCTGGATATCTCCTTCACTTATTGAAATCACATCTAAGCCATATATCATCCCTGGTATCGCAACTCTATCCCATAATACCCTTGCTGTGTATGCTCTGTTGAAACTGTTCAGTGCAGTAGCTTTAATCATTCCTTTTGTACGGTTCACTTTCTGTTTAATCTTCTCAACCTGATATCTGAACATGCCTTTACCTGTTGTCTTTATCTTAACACCTAGGTATTCATACTCATCAACCTCCCCAATTTCAATTAATTGTTCATTACCTTCTGGAATTTGGAACTGCCCAATTTTCCATTTTATATTCCAATCTGGTTTCTTCCCAAGAGTCATCACTTTACTCTTATCCTTACTAAATTCTAACCTCCATTTATTCCCGTATTCCCCTGCTATGTTCAGCATTTCTTGCAGGTCTTTCTGGGACTCGGTCATGAGTACAATGTCATCTGCGAAAAACAGACCTGGAATTTTCAGGTCACCTACCTTTATTCCCTTATTACACTCCATTAACTGGTCCCCCAGCTCCTTTATATACAGGGCAAACAAAATCGGGGACAGCACACATCCCTGTTTTAGACCTATATCCAGGCGTGCATTCTCTACTTCTACCTTTCCTAATGAAAGTGTACAGTCTACATCTTTATATAATGCTTTCAGAATTTCTAGAAAATTCCCACCAAATCCTAGTCCACTTAGTTTTTCCCACAGGGCATCTCTCCATACCCTGTCATAGGCTTTCCTCACATCTAAGAAACCCATGAAGACTTTCTTCCGCTTCTGCCTTGCCAACTCTAACACCTGGGTCAATGTGAAGATGTGATCACCTACCCTTCTGCCTGGTCTGAATCCATTCTGAATTTCCCCCAGAAGTCCAAGCCTTTCGACTATTCTACTTAATCTCCTGTACATTATCCTACTGAAAATTTTTCCCACATTTGATGAAATGGCAATACCCCTACATTGATCCAATTGGCCTCCTGGGCCCTTCTTTGGGATATACGAGATCCTGAGTTTATTCCATTCCTTTGGTACTTGTCTTTTCTCAATAACCCTATTGAACAGCAACTGCAAGCTATCCTTAATTTCTTCTGGTCCTCTCTTTATGAATTCCGACAGTATGTCATCTGGCCCTGGTGCTTTGCGTAGTCGCATCTGCTCAATTGCTGTTTCAACTTCTATCCTTCTGACTCTGCCACACATCTCTGGATCCCATTGATCCTGTGTGTATTCTGCTTGACACCCTGGTACTGTTCCCTGACCCCAGTGTGGATTATTAACTTCTTGCCAATGCTCCCTTAAAGCTTCCTGTATTTCTTCTTTGTTATCTGTTCTTTTCCCTCTGTGTGTAATTTCCTGTGCTTTATTCTGTTTACGCCGATTAACCTGTTTCCAAAAGATGGTTGACCCTTCTCCCCCATTCTCCATTATTTTCTTTGTCATTCTTTCATTATTACTGGCCCTCCTTTCTGCTTTCATCTCTGCTACGTTCCTTCTACATTCCATATACTGTCTCTTAGCTTCTTCTGTTACACCTTCAGGGTATTTATTTTTCCTGGCTAATCTCCATGCTCTATTTTTAGTTCTCTTTCTTTTTATGGCCCCTTTCAGCTCTGGGTCTATTCTATACCCTAGACTTCCAACTGGAACTTTCTTTCTACCTATCTTTTCCTTTGCTACCTTAAGAATCCTTCTGATTAGATCCCCATTCATTTCCTGTACTTCCCCTTCATTTTCCCATCTATTTTTCCATTCCTGCAATTCCAATTTTAGGCTTTCTTGATACTCTGACCAGTCTGTTCCCTCCTTTATATCCCACACCCATTTAACCCCCCCTCCGCTTCTTCTTTGACACTGTATGTTAATTGAGACTATAATCCAATTATGATCACTGCCTATATCCAATCTACCTTCCTCGTCTATTTCGCATCCTTGTGTCATTTGAAATACCTCACTGTCTACTAGAATATAGTCAATTATTGACCGTCTTTCTCCAGATGCCCATGTCCACTTTCCCTTGCATTGTATATCCCTATTGACTATCCTCAGACCAAATTCCCTTGTGAAGTTGAGTAGCCTGGTTCCATTTCCATTGATTCCACTATCCCCTCCCTCAATACCACTCATTCCATTTCCTATGTGTCCATTAAAATCCCCAGCTATCATAATCTGGTAACCCTGCTGCTGAATATCACTAATCATCATTCTCATCCTATCATATATCTGGTCATTCCATTCATTAGGTAACCCCTCGCGACCTACATACACTACACCTATCGCTACTTTATTTCCATTTGACTCTATTCCTATCCACTGTATTTCATTTTGGATCTCGCTATCATCTTCCCAAGTGTTCTTCCAGATTTCATGCCACTTAACCCCTTTCTTTATCAGAAACCCTACTCCTCCTCCCTTTTTTTGCCCACTCTCTCTTCCTTTACCTGTTATATCATATCCTGCTGGGCCTGTCACTATTCCCCTCTCTTCTTTTCTGATATGCGTCTCTACTAGAGCTATAATATCCATCTTCTCGCTTTCAGCTACCTCTGCTATTTCTGCTATCTTTCCTTTGAATCCTCTACAATTGACATATCCTATTCTCATGTTGTTTTTCTTTCTTACGCTCCTTCTTGCTCTACTGCTACTGCCTGCTTGTCTGTGGTTCTTACCCTGCTCCCGAACTGACCTGGTAGTTGCTGGGGTTCCTAGTTTTCCTGCTGCTGCACCCACTCGCTGTAAACCTGCCCTAATCTATCGCCTCCTTTCTGACTTGGGTGCAGCCCATCCCCAGCAAACATCTCCCTCCTCCCTACAAAATCTTCCCACACATCCCTAAAAGCTATTCCCCCCTGTCTACATAACTTCTCTAATCTCCTATTAATCCCACAAATCCTGCTTGCTTCCCACCCACTCATCCTAAGCCTTGGTAATATCCCCATTACCAAAGCATCGCAGTCTAACTGCGCTAACCGCCCCACAAGCTGCCCGTATCTGCCTAACACTGTCTCTGTCCCTATTCTGTCCCCCTGCTCTTCCCTGTCCGAGAGATCATTTGTGCCGACCTGCACAATGACTCTTGGACGCTCCCCACTGCTACTTACAACCCCCTCAAGCCTCTCCTCCACATCCCTAATCTTGGCCCCTGGAAGGCACACCCTAACTCTATGTTCCCTGTCAGCTCTACAGAAAACCCTATCTACCTTCCTTACTATACTACTCCCTATCACCACTGCCTCTCTAGGACCTTCCTGACCCCCCCTCCCGCTAGTCCCTGTCACTCTCTGCCTCCCCTCATCCTCGCCTCCCTCCTGACCTCTCCCCCCATCCTGTTCCCCCCTCACGCTGGGCCCTCCCACTCCCACTCTCTGCCTCCCCTCATCCTCACCTCTCCTCCCATCCTGTTCCTCCTCAACCTGCTCCACCCTGTCCTGCATCTGCTCCCTCGCACCAGCTGCAGCCCGAAAACTATCCCTGGCCTCCTCTAACTCTATCTTGAGGGCTGCCAGCTGTGCCTCCAGAACCTCCACCCTCCTACACTTCCCACATCTAAACTGGAAGCTATCCTCCCTCGCCTCGTTCAGAGAGCAGGCTAGTCCTGCAGCTCTAAACTCGACCCACATACAGCACCCCTCGCACTGTATGTGGTCGTCCCACTCACTCCCCTCTATCTCTGCCCTGCGTTCATCCTCCCCTCCTGTCCGCTCGCGACCTAACTCGACTCGACTCCCTACTACCTGCCTCCCTCCTGCTGCCTTCCCTCGTCCTGCCTCCCTGCTTCTCTTTGACAACCCACGTCCTGACATACTGGAACTTGTGTTTACTTATTTACGTCGTTTATGTTTATTATTTTACTCCTCGCTAATGAATTCAAAATGGCGGCTCCCACGCTAACTGTCCTATTTCCGCTCGCTCAGACTTTCTAATCCAAAATACCTAAAAATAGCCCGAGTTTATCACTAAAACTTTCCCTACGATGCCTCTATATATTCATAAAACAAATCTCGTTCCAATTTGGTCCAACTCGGTCTAAAATTGCACAAAATCTGCTACTCTTACACCAGCTTCAAAACCCAACCTTCTCTCGCGAAATCTATACTATGACCCATCGGTGATGGTAGGCTGGACTCGTTTCTAAGTCGTGTGGGAGTGACTGACCATTTGCTTGACCATCTGTGTACTGCTTGATGTCTTTATATTAACTTGGCATCGACACACGCTTGCGACGGTGTAATAATAACTGGACTCTTTCTGCTCGCCTAGCATAAAGTCTGTATTGCTATTTTTTTCCTTTTTTTCTTTCTCTATTTATCACGATCTACATTTTACTATGTAAACCTTTGATACAATAAGTGTACTACGTGTACGAAATAAAGATATATATATTTATCAGCAGCTTAAAATCATTGACAAACTCCTGGATACTGTCGTTTTTGTGGCAATCATTGGATGCTACATGAAGCACCCATTATCATATAACCCTTGGGTTCAGGGCAACATGCACAACGTTAATGGTACCCCCACTAATTGACATAACAAAATAGTACTTTCATGTTCGCCAGCACAATCTCTTATAATAGTGTCACCAATTAACAATGTCTTATTTCTCTGTTCTGTGACTGGGGAAAGATTGCAGTTTCTTTTAGTCTCTCTCTAACTTCATGGTTCTCTCTGAGCTCTACATTCGACTATTTTTACAGAAACTGACTCCACTCTGTTTTTCTGCAAAGAGTCAAGACCTTTTACAAGATCCTGATTTTCTTGTTGAATGGATTTTAACGACTTTTTAAGGCACCGCACCTCTCTAAGTATCAGGTTTATTGTCGCAGAGAAGACGTGGCATTTATCAGAAATGTAAAGAGCACCAATCTTCTGTCGCCCCAACACATTCCTGGTGATACCATTTCATGCACGTACAGCATTATATCATGGATGTCTGGAACTCTCTGCCATGTACACACTATTCATCACATAGGAGATGTTTTTTTGTTTTCAACATGGGCCTGCTTTCTTGTTTCCAACACTATCATTGTTGCATCCAACAGTTTATTTGTTTGTTGGTTGGTTGGTTGGTTGGTTGGTTGGTTGGTTGGTTGGTTGGTTTTTTTTTTGTATTTGCTTTGCGGTTTACATAGACCTGGCTTGGTCACAAAATTTACATTCATTTAAGTGCATTTAAAAAAAGAGAAAAAAATATCAATAAAAACTCCGACCTGTAGCAAGTCTCTGGTTTACCGTTCATTTAAGATTTAATGTTGTGTGACAACCTTTATCGTTCCTTGTTATTATCATTACATTGATCATTGTCTGATTTTTCAGTTTCTCTAACCTTCTTATGGGTGGCATTTTCATTTTCGGAGTCCGTCTTTGGTTGATCCATATTTATACTTTTTGACTCTGACCTTGCGATCTTACGTATGAAGGGCTTACAATCTTTTGCCTTGTTAAGGATAGTCTTATAAGGTGTCTTTTTGTCGCTCATTGTCATACTATTTCAAAGAGAAAGTCGAAGAAATACACAAAAAGTCAACTTCCCCTTGACAAAAAAGTCTGAGAGAAGATGGTCTCTACGCCCACTGTCTGCTTTGTTCTGCAATCATGTCTAGATGGTGCTATTGTCCAGATGAAAAATTGACTAGAAAAGCCTTCCCTGCACTTTCGGTCTAAAATTCCACAATTCAGGCTTGGTCACTAGTACTCCAAAAATAGATCAGAATGTGTAACAAATGTTCGGTATTCAAAAACTTAGCAAAAAATCAATATTTTTTGGACTGCAAGAAGTCCAGTTGAACAACCATGGCGCATGCGTCAATTTATTCTGACGTTTTTCTGAGAGGCATTCGTGTGTCCAAGGACAACAAGAAATCCATGATAAAGATACATGTTTTGTGACCATGGAATAGAAGGGTCTCGAACCAGAAACCTTCGGCACCAATCACCTCACCGAAAATAGGAAAACGCACATACCAACTGCACCAAATCCCCATTCGTAAAAAGATTGGTTCAATGGAGGCCGACATGCGTGAAAGCCATAATCAACACGGCCCAAAGCATTGTATTTAATCCAGCGCAAGTATTGTTTTCGGAGTTGTCCAAGGTGGCATACACATAATTTTCAAAGGATTAAGATAATATGGGGGCGGGGGGGGGGGGGGGGGCAGCATGCACTCTTTACAGCAATATAGCCATAATTACTTGTGAACGTTCTGGTATGCTACGTTTCGTGCATTTTATAAATGTTTATTACTAGCACTGGAAGGAATGCTGGATTTTAATATGCAAAATATTTCATGTTCAGAAATCTTCCTTATGTTTTATCAAATGTGTAATGTTTTGCTTTTTATGTGTGCACCAGAGTTCCTGTGTACATAAGTTTGATGTCATACACAAGTTTCTCTCGACGGTAGCTACCACCCCCTGCACCCAAATGGTTACTACTCCAAAGCTTTAGCAGAACAAAATGGATCTGTCTCAGCTATAGATAAGATGAATTTCTGATGCCACTTAAAATTCATTATCATGATTTTCTTTTAAACATTGGATATTGTCAAAGGAATTCCGAACAGGGTTGTCAATCCAACTTCATGGAAAATCATACACAGAATAGAATAATCTTTATTGCAGTGAGCGCCACATGTATGCCTATGCATACATAAAATACAAACACAAAATAGCCCTCTGCACATGATCGAGTGTATAAATACGTAGAAAATAAACAATTTGTAACAGTGCCATTGGCACTGTTGCACAGAAATGTGGTGATTTTCGGTTGAAAGGAGGAAACTGCAAGGAACTTAAATTCCCCTCCAGGCTGAGAGGGCACTCAAAGATGTTTAACAAATAACAGGGCTGTGTGAACAGCCCATGCTCAGCTGACCTATAGATTAATCACACTTGTGGCTCTATGAACTTGGGACAGGATCAAAATAGTTCTCAAGTCAAAGCACTCAAGAGTAAAATTCATGTATGTTGCACTGTGATCCCAGCAATGAGGTCAAGGTCACTCATATACTGTCTAAGCGTGACTTCCATACAGAAACATTAACAAGTCCGAAATCAAGATCCTAACTCAAAACAGATCTCAGGTTTTCAAGTGAACAATAGATTTCATGTCAGTTGTCCTGTGACCTTGGGAATGAGGTCAAGGTCCAAAAATCCCCGGAGCGCGACCACTTGCACAAAATAGGCAGACACTTATAAAAGTTTGACACAAATCTGTCCAAAATTATTAAAGTTATGACCATTACAAGAAATTCCCATGCTGAACTTTCCTATTAAAACTTTTTTGTTAAGAATTTCAGAAAAAAATCATAAAAAATCAAAAAATCACTGGAGTGTGACCAGTGCTACAAAGTCGATAGAGACTCATGCACGGTACATTGCCACCAAAACTGAAGTCAGTCTGACTGACAGTTTGTTCAGAGAAGTCTAAACTGTGCATTAGCATTAAAATGCCCATTGACTTGCATAGTGATCAATAGAAAAGGTTCAATTACCATTAAGTACCTGAATTGAAAAAAAAAAAAAATCGTTAAAAATCAGGAATCCAAAGCAGTGCCACCTAGTCTAGATCTTTGTTTGACCCTTTCACAAGAAGCATATATACCAAATTTCAGCGTAATCTGAGTGACGGTTCAGGTGAACAAGTCGAAAATATCAAAAACACACAAAAAATCATAACAAAATAAAAAAAAAATCCAGCGCCATCTGGTGAACAATATAGAACTAGAAGCCTCTAAGGTTGTCCCTGTATGATATCATAGCAATCGGGTGAGCGGATTCAGAGAAAAAGATTCTCTAAAATTTGCCCAAAAGAGAACAAAACAAAAAAAATAGTTTAAAAAATCCAAAAATCAATGGAGCACAACCATTTGAACAAACCTGGCTGAGACCCACCCAAGGTACATTGCCACCAAGTTTGAAGTCAATCTGGCTAATGGTTTCGGAGAAGAAGTCGAAAATGTGAATTAGTATTAGAATGCCCATTGACTTATGTAGAAATCAATAGGGAAGGACCATTTACCCACAATTACCAAATTGATAAAATCGTTAAAAATCAGGAATCCACAGCATTGCAGCGTGGTGAACAAATTTATTTGACCCTTCCACAAGGAACATATCCGCCAAGTTTCAGCTTTTTATAAGTGATGGTTCTGGAGAAGAAGTCTAAAATAGCAAAAATACACAAAAAATCATAGAAAATAGAAAAAAATTGCAGCGCCACCTGGTAAGCAAATTAAGAACTATAAGTCCCGAGGAATGTTCCTGTGTAATATCAAAGCAATTGGGTGAGCTGTTTCGGAGAAGATTTTTTAAGATTTAGCTCCAAGAAGAAGCCCCCCCCCCCAAAAAAAACAAACGAACAAACAAACAAACAAAAAATATTTTAAAAAAATAAAAATATAAAAAAAAAATGAAAAATCACTCAAGCGTGACCATTTGAACAACTTAGTAGAGAACTACCGAAGGTACATCCCCATCAAGTTTGAAGTAAATCTGGCTGACGGTCTGGGAAAACAAGTAGAAAATGGGAATTGTGGACGGATAACGACGACTGAGCATCCTAAAAGCTCAGCTGACTTGTCAGTCAGCTGAGCTAAGAAAAATACCGAACTTGACCTGACAATACAAACTACTGGTCATTCAGAATGTTTATTTTCAGACGTTTTAAATATGTTTTTCATATATGTAGGCCATGTGATACCATTAAGAATTTGCCTAAATTAGTTCTGATTGGATGTACATGTACAGGAAATTTGTGCATTTGTCTGACATTGTGACCATGATTACTTGAAATCTTATTCAATAATATTCTGAATACAGCAGGAATAAGATTAGTTTTGACTTTATACATGAGTAAACCTATTAGATATCGGTCTAATGTCTGAATTTTCAAATGTGTCTATCATACATAGAGGTGGCAATCCATAGGTTTGTGCTATTGGCACACCCGATGAAATGAAAATGAAAGCTGTAGAATTTGAATTCATGCTCATTACACATACTTCTCAGCCTTAAGTATTGAATATCTTCAACGGTAATCCAGAAACAGGTGTCACTACAACATCAATCATTGCTTTTTAATATTGACATATCAATGAAAACGAAAGTGAAAGTTGTAAAATTTCAATTTATGTTTTAATTTCATCCAACATAACATTTAGAATATATTTTAAAATTACCTTTCTGACGTTTTGTGACTGAAACTATGTGGGCGCCTTGAATTCTTATGCCTTGCATTCGGCTAAATGACTGTGCTGTGAGAAATAGTTTAATAGATTCTTTCACAGAGAGCTCAAAGAAATCACTTTCACAGAATGGCAGGAAAACGAGATTTCTGTCTTGTATGCACTGACATATCCAATGCTGTGGGGGGTTGATTGGTCAGGGCTGTCCAACTGGGGCATTGTAGCAAAATTTTGCTACAAAGCTCTTCAAAATTGCTACAGATTTTCTGAGAAAAAAAAAAGTGTTTCTTATGTTAAGAAGTGGAAAAAATGCTACGAGTAAAGAAAATTTTGCTACAGAGATTTTCAGGCGGATAGCACTGTTGGTGTGTTCTGCAGTCAATGTGAATGCACGGGCAAGAATGGGAGAAACAAGCTTGTGTGTATGCGTATGTTATATTATCATTATTTTTGTAATTTCGCCATAATCGGGGGTTGCAATAAAACCATTATCGTCGTCGTCGTCGCCATCGTCATCATCAAAACCACCACCACATGCATCGCTTAAACCCCGACCATTCATTTTGGACGGGGTTTGTTGTTTATGACAACCTTGGAGCCTGCGGTATACAGTTATTACATCATCGCCCATCGCACTGGTTGCCACAGGTTGCCAAGCGCCAACTGCTGTTTGCAGGTGCTTAAATAAACCCTTAAATACTCCTAATGGGCCGTAGCCAGATATCAGTCGGACATTTGCTGCATCGTGAAAAGTAGATCCTGTACTGGTTATTTGAACCACACATTTAACTTGATTTTTCAACGAAGATGGCTGCAAAAATATACGTAAGTACCCCTTTTTAAACATTTCCTTTAAATTCAGTTTACATCAATGTGAGCTGAAATTGTCACATCAACTGTTATTCGTGCGAGAAAACAATACGACTAGTCTTGTAAGTAGCACTGTTAATATGTCACGAACCCCAAATCTATTTCATCGTTTTTCTTATATTAGTTCTGCTTAACCGTAACTCGTAAAATGAAAGTCCAAGAAAGCTTATTTTCAATGTGGGTACTTATGTGAACAAAAAAGATTAACTTGCAAATAGGATGGAAAAGTTAAAGGCATATTTAAGGGTATTAGAATCCCCTTAACACTCCCCCGGGCAAGCTGTCAACACCTTTCAGTTCATCTTGAAAGGTCGCTTCTGCCCCGCTCCTTTTTTTCTTTTCTCTTTTTCAAACTTTGAAATGTTTATGAATACTTTATCTTTCGAACGTTTGCTTAACTGTAAATTTGATACAACCCCTCGTCTCAGACGATACATAATTATTTTCGGATGACACTCGAGAGGCCAGCAATCAGCATTGCTTTTCTTTCTTTGCTCGATTGGGTGGATAGAAAATCGTCAACTTGCAACAGTTTTACATGTTGTCGTACAGCTATTATATATGTGCAGCATGTCCACATAATTTAATCCTAAGCTTCATCTATATTTCGCCTGTAGATGTATGTTTAGAGACTTTATTGCATTGTCTTTTGTGTCCTTATGCTGAGTTCGTGTTGGCGAGGGTCCGTCGTGTGATCAGATTTTAGGCGACTCTCCACTAGGACGCATCGCCAACCGGCGTCATAATTTCACTTGCGTTGTAACTATGATGCTTCATAGACTTCAAGTACAAACGTGACATGACCACAATAGCATACTATGATGTTTCTCTATACAATGGTAATTTTAAGTAGAACTTGCGCACATTTCGCTTTATCTTATTGACATGGGTCTTGAATACGAGCAAAAACAATTGTGGTGATTAGTTCCTGCTTACCAAACATGACACCTTGGTGTCCGATATGTCTCGGGAGTATAACCGGGTGTTTGGATTGGCATCACAGGCAATTACTTTTACCGAAACAAGTAATATAAAAAAAAAAACTTCGAGCAAAAGCAGTGACGGTATAATTATGTAAGTCATGCGCGTATCCATAGAGAGTTCTGTTGTACGACAATCGATTCATCTTATTTATTCTGGTGTCGTAATCACAAATTAAGCTCATAGCTACAAATTGGCAAATGGCGTTAATTGCGGATTCGTCAGTTTTTGTGCCACAGGGTTGCATAGCAACAAGCAAATATTTTTGTCAATTCAGCAGACAGGACTTCATTGATGCGGCTTCACAAATACATGTATATGCCGATGGGCCTAGACCACCCTCAACAAAGTAAAAAAGAATTAAAAAAAAAAAAAAAAAAAAAAAAAAAAAAAAAAAAAAAAACCAACTTGACCTATCTCCATAATTTTCAGTTCTGTGTATCAGCAAGTAAATGTTTCCCCCAGGACCCCGGATAAAGTTAATCTGTATGTCATTTATTTGTTCGCAATGAATAAAGCTACCTGACGAAAGGAATAGAAAAGAATAAGTGATGCCAGGGGTGGGGGTGGGCAGGGCATAATGTGACATCCTTTTGAAAATGATTCCGTTTGTTTGTTGTTTCTTTCTTTCTTTTTTCTTTCTTTTCTTTTGTATTTTTTTTTTCAATAGTTCCTCGAACAAACGAGGATCTATGAATATCGTTGCATCGATACGATAGCAACATGCAGTCTGGACATGTGCAATCTCTCTCTCTCTCTCTCTCTCTCTCTCTCTCTCTCTCTCTCTCTCTCTCTCTCTCTCTCTCTCTCTCTCTCTCTCTCTCTCTCTCTCTTCCTCTCCTCTGTTTCCCCTCTGCCTTCCCACCCCTTCCCCCGAAACCAGCTTTCTCCATCTATATTGTAAATCAGGAGACAGAAATATGTGCAATTTGGGGTGCACAAATTTATCTCTTGTGTCCTTCATACCGCCCATGCCCTAATGGGTTATGATGATGTAAATATTTCAACATGTTCACATGACAGAAGCCTGATGTACACTCGTTTCAATTTGCAGTTTCTGGCTTTCGTCTATGTTGTCTGCGGACTACTCGGGACCCTCGGTATGTGTCTTCCTCTGTTTGAAGTTGTGACAGAATGTGCATTAAAAATTATAAAACATTGAACAGTGTAGGTTCCATATCCATTTTTTTAATCAGATGTTGCAATTTCGACAATGGTACGTTTTCCTTTACTTGCGTCATTCCTACAACTAAATGATGGAATGCGAATCAAGTGACCATCAATTTTTTTGTTCGTGAGCAATTCAATGCAATGCTTAAGTGACCATGACGTCTAAAATTTTACATCTTAAAAATACTTGCATTTCAGCGTATGTGCATGAAGAAACTATCGGGAAAAGTAGCAAACGAGTTAATGAATAATATTAGTGTTGGTTCATCATATTTCTAAAACATATTTACATGGAGAGAGGTGCTTTGTGTTTCAGTGGAAGCCAAGACATACTGCACAATGGACTCAGATTGCACGTACCTTGGTTCCTCCCTCGCCTGCATTAAGTCGTCTTGCAACTGGGGCATATGCGGGTGTCCTCGTGGCAAGGCGGCCCGCTATCTTGGTTCCGATAAACTGTATCAGTGTGTACCGTGTAAGTCTCTCTCTCTCTCTCTCTCTCTCTCTCTCTCTCTCTCTCTCTCTCTCTCTCTCTCTCTCTCTCTCTCTCTCTCTCTCTCTCTCTCTCTCTCTCTCTCTCTCTCTCTCTCTCTCTCTCTCTCGCAAATCAGTGTTGAAT
Organism: Hermodice carunculata; assembly: GCA_964020975.1. NCBI lineage: Eukaryota > Metazoa > Annelida > Polychaeta > Eunicida > Amphinomidae > Hermodice > Hermodice carunculata. The sequence goes on along the minus strand of OZ026612.1, from coordinate 134,612,685 downwards.
GTTAAAAAAATAGACAGATAGAAAAAAGAAAAACTTAGTCTGCTTTGTAGGCAAATCAGGGGTACAATCAGATGCCTCCAGGATTTGATTTACTGCATTATGAAAACACAAGTTTTCAAGTTTCGATTGTAATTATAAATCTTAGGCCTACGATGTAATGAAATTGTAATGAAATATGTACTAGAACATGTACAACCTTCCAAATGCGGCAAAAGTTTGTTCTCTGTCGAAGGTTTTTCTTCAAACAAGCGACAATCCTTGGGGTTTTTTTGTGTGTGTTTGTTTGTTTTCTTTTTCTATAATGTCATGAAATGAAATTGATAAATCACGGAAATTTCTAAAATAGTTTTATTGCAACGGCTGCTACTTTCACAGTTACAAAATTAAAAGTAGCAAAGTATGAATTCATGTATGCAGAACTTTTTTTTAATTCTCTTCATGGACGAATGATATGTAGGAAAGGACTGATCACTCTTCCTCTTCTTCGGATGATCCGTGTTTCCTCTGTTTATTAAACTAATCAGCTGTTTGCTTTACTAATCAATTGGGAAATGCACCTTGAGGCGTGAAGTGACTGTGGAAACATATTAAGCTATATTCTGCTGCCAGGATCAACTGTTCTCGTATTTATGGTTATGGAAAAAAAACAAAAATTGTGCCTTTTTGACTGAAAAAAAATCTCTGACTTGTTTATTTATCATCAACTGACTGTCTTTGAGGTAAAGTTGACCAGCGACACAAAGGCTGTCTCTTTTCGAAAACTCGTGCTATTTAAAATCATCATATTCAGGCTTAGGGCTTTGAGTGGCCTGCTTAAAATACATTTGAATACCAAGGATAACGTATATATCAAATTTATACATATAGGTTTCTTCTTCAACATGTAAAGACTTATGTAAGGTAAAATCAAGACTCAAAGCAACACTTTCAGCAGTGGAAGATGTTCCCGTTTATTATATCTACGGACACAGAAATGCCAACATTTGTCATACCCAGTCATGTCTAGGATTCTAAAGACTTAAATTGATATCTTTAAAGTCAACGTCATCCTACAACCAACATGTTCTTGTAGCTTCCCCACTGAAGATATGCAACAGTTTCTGTTCTTTTTTCCAAAGTATTCAACTTACAGAATTTGAAGAAAAAGCAAAATGTCGTGAAAGCTGTTGTAATGATGCAGAATTGAATGTTTTTTTTCCATAGTGCGCAAAATTGGAGAGGCGTGCTCATTTGACGGCGAGAATGGAGTATGTGCCGCCAAGAATTCGGAGTGTTCGTCCGATGGCAAGTGCAAGTGTACAGGTTCTTATGTATCTTTATGGGGAGGAGAACGTTGCGGCGAACAAGACGATAACACGATAGGAGACACTTGCACCTATGCAGGCAGCACAGACAAGCAGCTGGGCAAATGTGACATCACCGGTGGCACCTGCCAGAGCTTCACCACAGCCAACACCTACGGCTACTCACTGATAAATAAGGACACACCTACCTGTGCCTGCACCAACACTCAGCGACTGGATTTCGTCAATGATTTCTCCCAGACACACACGGACTTCTTGGGACGGGCAAAGCCGCAGTGTGTCACTTGTAAGTTTACTTTTCAGTAATTTTGCTTTCAAAATTCAGTGAACAACCCAGATTTGCATGTAACATTGTATGCCCATACATTTCTAATCGTAGATATATTTAATACACACACGGACAATCTTATGAGATATTATGAATGCAATACAATACGTTTATTTTTAGTCACTTTTGATAAAACAAAACTGAGGCCATAGGCTAATATCACCGACTCTTCACACATAAAGAATTAGACAAAGGCTAGACGGTGAAAATTATAACACAAGATAAAATAAATAAGACGGATGGTAAAAATGTCCATGAGATGTAATGAAAATGAAAATAGAATTTAGTCTCCGCAGATAATGCAATTATACCTACTGTCAGGCTCAGTCCACGGATTTTAGCGTTGTTTTAAATTTATTTAAATCATGACAGTCCTTCATGGTGTGTGAGCATAACATTTCAAACATACGCGTCATATTTTCTCCCAATTCAACACATTTTGCCTGTATTGGTAAAATAACGTTCACAACTGGTCTTCAATACCAGATGGTCTTTGCCATTGTGCTGCTATGTCACAAATTGAAGTAGTTCACGAAGTCTAAGAGTGAATAAAATTTGCGTTTGCAGTGAAGATCGGGGAGACATGCCTACAGGACAGCGATTGTCCAAGCAATGCAGTGTGCACCAGCAACAAGTGTGCCTGCAACTCCACTTACACGGCCAGTTACGGCAACGTGGGCTGTACACTCACTTCCACATGTAAGTATCTCTTACCTCACAAATGATATCAACTCTAGAAAGCTCCTGCCATCACCATTGCAACGTCGCCAACAGCTAATGATAATCCACTCTGGAATAAAGCTCGTGGGCTGTTTTTGTTTGTTTGTTTGTTTGTTTGTTTGTTCGTTTGTTTGTTTGTTCGTTTGTTTGTTTGTTTTTGATTTTTGTTTTGTTTTTGTTTTGTTTTGTTTTGTTTTGTCTTGTTTTTGTTTTTTGCTTTTGTTTGTTTTTTGTAATAATAGACCTCCGATATAATACCTCTATTAAGCAAATATTACATTCAAATAAATTAATACAATATTTTTGAGGGTTGAAACCCGACCGGGGTTATAAAACCTTAAACTGCAGAAAATAAACTAGAAATGATAATGACTGTATATATCTGTTTTACATGACACCCACACAACCAAAGTTTTCATATAATTCAAAATAAGCATGAAAATAAGAATTAAATTCTTATTTTCATGCTTATTTGAATTATATGAAACCTTCAATTATGGTGGAAGAAAGAAAACCAAGAAAGTGCATACACTCCAATTACGACAGGCCATAATTCAACAGTGGTTATCTATTCCTAAGTTTTGATACCAATTCTTAAATTTCTTTCTGACCAGAAAAATTGAAGGAATTTGTCACGAATTTATTGGTATCTTATTCCATAGTTTTGAACCGTGGTGACAATTTGAAAATGAGATAATTTTGAATATAGACAAAAGAAGCGTAAATTTCCTTTTGTCATGTATTATGTGAAAATCAACGTTCAATTTACAAAAAACTGAATAATTACTGGTGTAAGATTTACGAGCATGTGTTGCCATGATAAATCATACACGTGTGCGTCACTTTCAGTGCTGACTTTTGGCGCCAAGTGTGCAGGATCTGTTGTGGGAAAGGAGTGTGATGGAAGCCTAGGACTGGTGTGTGGAGACTCCTGCAACTTAAATGAAGTGGCCGCGGACAAGACATGCATGTGTGGCGCTCAGTACACCACATCTGGTTCCACCTGCGTCGCCAGTATGTACAACATTCACTCAGCTCACAGTTTCATGGCCTCACAGAACGTGGATCCATGTTAAACCTCCTTTTGGGAACATTTGTTAGAGTGTACCTGAGACCACCACTAGAAGTGGTCTCAGAGTGTACTATTTTCAGTTACGTAGAATTATTCTCTCATTTGTTGAGAAGTCTAACGAATGAAAATTCCAAATAAACATTGTAAATCATGAGGAAAATTAATTACCTGTAGCAGCAATTCTGTTGATGTGGAAAAATATTTAAATGAGAGAGAGAGAGAGAGAGAGAGAGAGAGAGAGAGAGAGACAGAGAGAGAGGCAATTCTCTTGATGTGGAAATATATTTAAATCAGAGAGAGAGAGACAGAGAGACAGAGAGAGAGAGAGAGAGAGAGAGGCAATTCTCTTGATGTGGAAATATATTTAAATCAGAGAGAGAGAGAGAGAGAGAGAGAGAGAGAGAGAGAGAGAGAGAGAGAGAGAGAGAGAGAGAGAGAGAGAGAGAGAGAGAGAGAGAGAGATTCTATCATTTACTGATAGGTCCCATGAATGAAAATTCCAAATAAACATTCTAAATCCTCATGAAAATTAATTACCTGCAGGAGCAATTATTCTATTACTGTAGAAAAATTTAAATCAGAGAGAGAAAGAGAGTTATTATATGTCTGTTTGTTCGTTTCAGAGAGTGCAGGTGCTTCTTGCTATGGAGATGAAAACTGTAAAGGTCTGGGGAACAATGCTGTCTGTGTATTAAACAAGTGTCAGACCAATGGTAAGTCAGACTCGTGTTGTGTGTGTGTGTGTGTGTGTGTGTGTGTGTGTGTGTGTGTGTGTGTGTGTGGTCCTTTCCCAGTAAGAACAAGGCCTAATCAACACCTGCCCTTTGCATGGGTTGGTCACGTGATGCCAAGACACATATCAAAGTTGTTGACCTGATGCTCAGTCTGCTGGAGGATCTGCAACATGATGTTATTCTGTTAACAGTCAGTTAAACAAAAATAAAAAAGCTGCTGGTATTGAAAACCAAGGGTTTTGGACCATTTTGGTGAGAGAGGATTAAGTTGTCATGTGCAAAGACCCATCAACCAGTTGGTGCAGTTCCCGGGCCTGTTGCCAATGGATACAGCTAGGATTACCTACATGTACATACAAAGGTCATCACTAAGACACCAAACCAAACAAAAGTGCATGGCACTCCTCTTATTTTTACACATGCAGTAGCTTGCATTGCACTAAAACCAATATTTACAGTGTTCAAGGCCTGTGCACTTTTGGTTTTTGTTGTTGTGTTTACCTTTAGAAGATTTCATCGCTCTTCCTGGTAGCCTTATACGACCAGCTATTTATTTCAAGGCCATTGCATTTGTGTTCCTTGCTTCCCAAGGCCATTGCATTTGTGTTCCCTTGCTTCCCAAGGCCATGTTTGTTTGCTGTCCTTGGTTAAAAATGATTGCTCATGTGAACCATGAAATTCTCTGCACTAACATTATGAAACTTTAAACCAACCTTTCATGTTTGTAAATAAAAGCAATGGAAAGGTGTTTACAAAATCTTCAAGACGTTGCAAAGGCTGGTTGAAAGAAGTCATTAACAAACCAAAAGCACTTCCTAACTACCGTTTACTCTGCCCTTGGGACAACGTACACTGCCTTATTGACTCAAGTGATTCCACTCATACCCAAACAAGACAGTTAAAGTACTGCAGTTGTGAAGTCACCCCAGAAAACCTGCGTTCTCACAAACACTGTACCTAATCATTCAAGTCAACTGCTTTTTCTTGGATAGGGATCATAATGGCACCAAACCAGGACAAAATAGTTTTAATAGTTAAAACTGTACACAGATACTGCGTCTAAAACATATATGTAAACTGTCTTTACCTCAGGCATGAAATCATTGAGACATGTTATGTTTTGATTTAACTGTGGAGAATGCATAATTTGGTGTTAAAGGCCCTTTTACAAAACCCCTTTCTCCCGCGGGAGAATTCCTTCATCGAAGTGCTAAATAAACTATATGGTCAACTGGTGAGGCTGAGGTTGTTCACACCATTTACTGGGTCATAGCCATCCACACACCACGTTCAGGTTGGGTCAAGGGGCTGGGAATAACAGTAATTGGGACTTTGATACTTCTCCTAGTGAACATTGTAGCCAGATCTTGGATTTAGGATGAAGGAACAGGCAGTATAAACCTTGAGGACATATTTTGAGTGTTTTTTTTTTACCTAGTATAAATGATATTTATGAACTCTCTTTATCATGCATCCTTGCCTGTATTCAGTCATCAGCTTTTCCATGCATCATACACACAAAAAACAAGTTTTGACAACAAAGCATTTTATGAAATTATTTATTTACACACACTTGTATCAAGAGTGCAAAGTCTGTATACCGTCAGTGACAACAATATGTACAATGTAGCAAATGAGACGGGGCAAGGTCCTCGGTGACTCGAGGTACACAGAGCTATAGTCCGCCCGGTTTCGATCAAGGTGGATCTCATCAGGGACTGGAGACTAACTGCCATGCGGCCCACTTATATACGTCACGGTAACTTTGCCGTTACCAAGGGCTTTACATATATTCTTTTTAACGTCAAGAGCATGACGTCCTGATTGTGATTGGTTATTCACATTCATCAGTGAATTTCAAAAAAGCCTTCGAACATGGAATCTCTCCCAAATATGGAAAGAGAATCCTATAGACTGTAGGATCAGTCATTGTACATATAGTCAGTGGGGTGATGTAGGACCGAAAGTGGGTGATTCCACAATGGTTTAAAAAAAATATGTACAATGTACTTATAAGAATCCTCTGTTGTCAAAGTTTTCAGGCACAATACTTCTCACAAGTTCTCCATCACAATACTTCTTACAAGTTCTCCAAGTAATATATTTCAGTCACAATACTTTTTACAAGTCCTAGCTTTATGTAATATGTTTCCTTTTATCTGTGTGTTCATGCAAATTCTCAGTCCTCTAGGAACCCCTCAAAGTTCTCTGTCTCACTTTCACTGTCCCAAAAAATTGAGTAAAAGTCCCTTTGTGACCAAGTCTCCTCACTGTCTTCATCAAAATCACTCTCATCTAAGGTTATTTCATCTGCTACTTCACTTTGTAAAAGTAGGTCCCAAGCCTTCTCTACAAAATTTAATTTGTATGTTTTGGGTTTGTACCTTTTTTGACCCAGATATCTCTCAGGATGGTTACTTATTTGCTTCATGCTTCTTGAGGTATATGGTCTCTCCACATTTTCGTTCCATTCAAGTGCACCAAGTTTGCTTCTCAGTTCATACATAGTATCGCCATAATGGATACGTTTATCCAAGTATATAGTGTTGCATTATTATAACTTTCTATGGAGTAAGTGTCCCATAAGTGGGAAAAGGGGTTGACAGAGGACAGAATTTATATAATGCAAACCTGCATGAAGAACCTTCATGTACATTTACCCATGACAGATAATATGTGTAGGCCTATATTCTGCATGGAACTTGGAGATAGTCCTTGGAGAACTGTAGGAACATTGAACTTGGAGAACTTGTAAGAAGTCTTGTGACTGAAAACTTTGACAACAGAGGATTCTACATGTAATAAGTACATTGTCCATATTGTTGTTGTCACTGACGGAATACAGACTTTGTGCTCTTGATACAAATCATGTATGTAAATAAATAATTTCGTAAAATGCTTATTGTCAAAACTTGTTTTTGTGTGTATCATGCATGGAAAAGCTGATGACTGAATACAGGCAAGGATGCATGATAGAGAGAGTTCATAAATATCATTACTACTAGGTAAAAAAAGACAAAAAACACTCAAAATATGTCCTCAAGGTTTATACTGCCTGTTCCTTCATCCTAAATCCAAGATCTGGCTACAATGTTCACTAGGAGAAGTATCAAAGTCCCAATTACTGTTATTCTCAGCCCCTTGAGCCAGCCTGAATGTGGTGTGTGGATGGCTGTGACCCAGTAAATGGTGTGAACAACCTCAGCCTCACCAGTCGACCACATAGTTATTTAGCACTCTGATGAAAGGCTGGTTCAGTGCACCTGTGTGTCCCTGTCCCAGGCCAAGGTCATTCTCCCGCGGAGAAAGGGGTTTCGTAAAAGGGCCCATTTTTGTTTTGTTTTGTTTTGTTTTTGTTTACCATGGAACAGCCTAGTTTTGTTCTGGCAGACTCACTGTTTCCAAGTGTACCATTGAAAACTTAAAATGGTCCTTTTTTATTTTATTTTTTGCTCTAACTCCTTTTTGCTTTGTTTGTTTATCCCAGCTTTCATTGACAATACTTACATTTCTGGCAGTTATCAAACGAGGAGGCTAAGCATATGTCTTAGTGCGTGATTTATGATCTGGCTGGCCGACAGTTGTGTCATTCTTATTCTTTAAAACAATGTGGAAAGTCATTCCACGATACCCTTTATGTACATAGAAGTCTTCATGCTCACCTCCTAACAATTTCCCTCCATGAAAAAAAAAAAATAGATTCAATGTATTTGTGCAAAATACTGTTTTTCAATATGTGTTTTTTTATTTTTTAACAAGTACTCTTAAACTTCTTTTGAAAGACCACCCAACTGCATGCCCAAATTGTAGTATCTCAAGGTGGGTGGTCTCTCATAAGAGATATTAATAACAGGCACTGAAGTAAAGATCTTGAAAAGGTGGTCTTGAAAGACTGTTGGTGTCTCATTGGAGTTGTCTCTAAAGCCACCAAGTCTGTGACCCAATCATTATGGGGCATAAAATTCACAAGCGCAGACAAAAGTACTTGGTCTTGTGCACCAGGGTATGCATGCTGGCCACAGAGATTGACAGAATTGCCCCTCCATCCTCACCAAACTCTATTCAACCCACAATTCCTTTATAATACAGTGAAACATGCTTTGAGAGACCATCTACCTTTTCAGACCATATTTACTATGTCCCTTTTGCTATCTTTCCCATGTTATTATGCCTCTATTGAGAGACCACCTGCCTTATGTGATCGCTTTTTGGCTTGCCCTAAGGGTGGTCTCTTAAAACAGGTTTCATTGTATTGCAGTCATATTAATGTATTTTAACTCCAATTCTTTTGCGTTTAGTTTGTAAGACACAGGATCCACTTTGCTTAAAAGCTGTTGTTTTCTTTCTCCTCCAGGTGTTGCAATAGCAACAGGAAGTATGCTGACCATGGCAATCTCCTTGCTGGTTCTGATGTCTGCAAACTATTAATGATAGGATAGCTCTGTACAACTTGTCATCAAGAAGACTGTGCATGGTGAGACGCACCGGACCCTGCTGGCGGAAAGCCACCTGGTGAGGAATGACAGAATCACTAGATCCACCATGGTGGCATACATCCACATGGCTATGATGGAATTTGCTCACATGCCAACCGAGGACTCAAAAGTACACACAGTTATATTTTATGATTACTGAAAACCGTGCCAATAACTAATCATGTGCATCTAAAAATGTCTCTCTGAAAAAAATAATAATCTTTACAATTACATGTATGATTACAACAGTTGTTATAAATTGACAGGTAAAAAAAGAAAAGAAAAAGGAAAAAAGAGAGAGAAAAATCATATGTACATAAATGAACTTCATTTCATTTCATCCTCTGTTGTGTTTAGTCTGTTGTCAACTGCAATAAAAATATTAGTGATACAGCCCTAACTATGCAACATGTCAACACAGGACTTGCACCAAAATGCCCAAAAAATCAAACACTTTTATACACATTGTAAAACAGTTATGAAGAGTTGAGTGAAGACTACACAGACTACTGGCTGCTGATGGCAGTAATAGTTCTACAAGTTTTGATGTAAATTCATCTCATCAGAAAAAAATATCAACATTGTTGTGAATGAGGATATGTTTGTTTATATTTTTTTAGAAAATACTTGGACACAAATAAAAGATAAAATAAGAACAAGAAAAGAAAACACAGCACTATCATGTTAATGATCTGCAGACAAGCAGATGAGGTGTGTATAAGAGAGAAAGGACACATGACCAGAGGTATAATAACACTCAAAGCAAAATTCATTTTCTATTTATGCTGGCCATAAATTTCAAACAATACAAAATGTATGTTGGGCATATAGTTCATCACTTGTCTCAACCACACTGTTTTATTGCATATTTCTATCAATGTTATATATCCAAGACATACTTTGTATATACAGTGGCCCCTCCTTTGAAAGACCACTCCATTGGATGACCATCCTCCTTTGAAAGACCATAATTGTTAGGACTTTCTTCAGTACTTTTTATGTTATTTATACCTCCTTTGAGAGACCACCTGCTTTATGTGACCATCTTTTGGGTGGTACTGGGGGTGGTCTCTCGCAGAAGGGACTACTGTATATACATATATTTTTCCAAATTGGTGCTGTGTTCATTGTCTCTGTATACTATGGCAGGGGCCTGCTACAAACAATAAAACAATACAACCTCTTGACCATGCCTGGAGACACAAGAACATCTATTGTAGGTCCTTGACCAGAATAACACATAACAAGGACATCTATTGTAGGTCCTTGACCATAATAACATATAACAAGGACATCTGTAGTGGGTCGCTGAACATATTAAGATACTGTGCAGAATTTGTGCCATTTGTTTCATCTTGACCTTAAAGAATAGTGGGCTTCAAGTTGCAACTTGGAGATAATTTTTACCAGAAATATGTACAAATACCTCACCTGTGCATTGTGTCCATATATAAGTACATGTATGTATAATTAAATGTTAATAAATATTTGTTTGTTTTAATGATTTTTGTTGTTAAGTATGAATGGTCATTTCATCTCACATCTTGTCCTGAGTTGTGTTTTTTGTTTAAATCAGATTAGTTTTATGTGGAAACACATGTGCCAGAAAATGACAATGATACTTAATGTAGTTGCCTGTATGGAAATGTACTTTCATGTCTGCATGACTGCCAAACTAAGAGTTCAGTTTAAAAAATTGACAACTTAAGTCAGGATCATACAATCAAAACAATCTGTTCACAACAAAAACAAACACAATCTAGAAGATCAAGGACCATGATGATCCTGTGCTCACTTAACATACCTTTAGTGTACGACAGGCCATGAGTAGGCCTGGCAGCTGGATGCCTGCAGTGGTGTGTATCACGATGCCTTGGTGACACAACAGGTTCATGGATATAGGCATAATTCTGTACAGACACCACTTATCATCATATTTAGCAATATGCCTACATATTGCATATGTATGTCAAATGTATAATGAACTAGAACAGACTGATTTTCCAACAGAAAATCAAATGTTTCCTGGTGGAACACTTACGTCTCTGAATAAGCTACAGGTGATAACAAATTACAAATGACCAAGTTTGCTTGAAAATTACAATCCTATTTTAGCTCTCACCTAGATACATTACTCTAGCAATTTTGATCAAGTTCTTCAAGACTAATTGCAGAGAAACCAATTTCACATAAATGACCCTATGACCTTGAAAATTAGGTCAAGGTCATCCAAATACAATCCCAACCTAGGTCTTGCCAAGATACATAATCCTACCAAGTTTCATCAAATTCCATCCTGTTCTTCAAGACTTATCGCACGGAAACAAATTTCACATAAGTGACCGTGTGACCTTGAGAATTCGCTCAAGGTCATCCAATTACGATCCCTACCAAGGTCTTGCCAAGATACATAAACCTACCAAGTTTCATCAAATTCCATCCTGTTCTTCATGACTTATCGAACGGAAACCAATTTCACATGTGACCCTGTGACCTTGAATTTTAGGTCAAGCTCATCCAAATACAATCCCAACCTAGGTCTTGCCAAGGTACATAATCCTACCAAGTTTCATCAAATTCCATCAAGTTCTTCATGACTTATCGCACGGAAACCAATTTCACATAAGTGACCGTGTGACCTTGAGAATTCGCTCAAGGTCATCCAAATACAATCCCTACCTAGGTCTTGCCTAGATACATAATCCTACCAAGTTTCATCAAATTCCATCAAGTTCTTCATGACTTATCCAACGGAAACCAATTTCACATAAGTGACCCTGTGACCTTGAGAATTCGCTCAATGTCATCCAAATACAATCCCAATCCAGGTCTTGCCAAGATACATAATCCTACCAAGTTTCAGCAAATTCCATCAAGTTCTTCATGACTTATCGAACGGAAAAAAATTTCACATAAGTGACCCTGTGACCTTGAGAATTTGCTCAAGGTCATCCAAATACAATCCAAACCTAGGTCTTGCCAAGATACATAATCCTACCAAGTTTCATCAAATTTCATCATGTTCTTCAAGACTTATCGCACGGAAACCAATTTCACATGTGACCCTGTGACCTTGAGAATTCGCTCAAAGTTATCCAAATACAATCCCAACCTAGGTCTTGCCAAGATACATAATCCTACCAAGTTTTATCAAATTCCATCATGTTCTTCAAGACTTATCGCACAGAAACCACTTTCACATAAGTGACCGTGTGACCTTAAGAATTCGCTCAAGGTCATCCAAATACAATCCAAACCTAGGTCTTGCCTAGATATATAATCCTACCAAGTTTCATCAAATTCCATCATGTTCTCCATGACTTATTGAACAGAAACCAACTTCACATCAGTGACCCTGTGACCTTGAAAATTCGCCCAAAGTCATCCAAATACAATCCCAACCTAGGTCTTGCCAAGATACATTATCCTACTAAGTTTCATCAAATTCCATCATGTTCTTCATGACTTATTGAAAGGAAACCAATTTCACATAAGTGACCCTGTGACCTTGAAAATTAGGTCAAGGTCACCCAAATACAATCCCAACCTAGGTCTTGCCTAGATACATAATCCTACCAAGTTTCATCAAATTCTGTCAAGTCCTTCAAGACTTATCGCACGGAAACCAAGTGTTGAAGAACCTGAACAACAACAACAACAACAACAACAACATCAACAACAACAAGCGGAAGAAATGGGCACTAAAACAATATGTCCCCCGGCTTCCACCGGGAGACATAACTAGAAAAGAAGATTTGTTTCAAAGCAAATCTGTGCCTTCAAAGCTTAAAATGTTACAATAGACATACTGACTGTGTCCTTAGCCTGTATATGCAACAAAACGGAGACCAGGGAAATGACAAAAGCAGTCTTTTACTTATTGAATCTTGCACAAAACCTGACTTGAAATGAAGAATCAGCTGTGCATGGGAATCAAAGATTGGCAACTTTATCTTTAAATAATTTTGAAGACATATTGAATTAGCATAAGTGAAGTAGGCCTAAGCCCAGCAGTTTTTTGTTCCCAATGAAAAGCATTGTATCACATGGTGATCCTTGCAGGTATGAATTTTAGGAATTTTCATGCTTCATGGCTACAATGTCTGGTTGAACTTGGCCAGCCTGTTGCATCTGTCCGCTTAGACAGCAGGGGGTGTTACAGCACCTCAAAAAATTGATTCATTCAATCACCACAATAAGTGAGTCTAGTCACACTTATTTAAATCCCTGTAACCACATGAACCCTGTAACCACATGAACCCTGTAACCACATGAATCCTGTAACCACATGCTCTGTTCAAGTGCTTCATGCGAAGAACTTGCATTCAATGGCAGCAAGCCTAGATTTTAGATCATAGTTTCATCCGAAATGTTGTCCAAAATAACAGCATTCCTCTGAACACTTTGCATGCATTGTTTTCAAACTGCATCCAGGGTAGACTGTGACTCAGCCCTTAGCATGGAACTGAGAGTTAAATGAATACAGGTTATTCCACATCATTGATTCTTTCATGGGAAGTAGTTTTTATGTTCAAACTTGCTGCTGAGCTATGACTATCCACATATACATAGGAAAGCTCAAAGAAATTAACTTTCACCATAAAAGTGACTCTAGTCACACTTGTTTAAATCACTGTAACCTCATGTACTATTCAAATACTTCATGTCAAGAACTTTCACTCCAGTACCAGCAAGCCTTGTTGTCAACTTGTAGTTTTAGTTGAAATTTTGTCCAGGATAACAGCCTTCCTCAGTCCACTTTGCCTGCATTGCTCACAAAGTGCACTGAGGAGAGCTCAGGACACAGTCCACAGCTTGAAACTGACAGGTTAAACAATGCAGTTTTATATCTGTCAACATTCCACACCTCAAACTAGGGAGATTTTTGTAAATTTGAAAAATCCATGGGGGAGATTTGTACTTTAACAAAGAATTTAATAGAAAATACTAAATTTTGATGGGGGAGATTCTGCCAAATTTGCAAAATTATGGACGTAAATAAACAAAAAAATTGAGTGAAAAAGAGGGAGACTACCACCTTATGGGAGAGACTTGACAGGTATGCAGTTTTCTACATATCATAGCTTCTTATGGAGAGGTACTTTATATGTTCATACTTACTTGCAAGGGCAGCTGCAACATGACTTGCCAAGCAGTGCCAGAACCACTGACCAATGCTTGTCACTACAGTATGGAATGAGTTAAATTTACTAATGTATTGAGACCCTTGCAATGTGACACCACTTTTGGCTGGCAGAAGGGATGCTCTGAAACGACCGGTACAGAGAAATCTCAGTACATGTATAGTGACAAAATCTGTGGCCTGGAAAATGTATCTGACATCTGAATATTTCAGATAAATGAGTTCAATGACAGTAAACATTGACATTTAAGTCCCTGAAAACTTATGTTGTTAAACAAATATATCAGATATATGAGTGTGACTATAAAAAAGTTTCACTGTACTACTGTCTCTGAACAAGTCAAACCAAAGGCTGAAATTTATTTTTTTTTCTAAAATTATTTCTCTTGCTTTGTTCCTTGAACTGCTTACAAATATGAGAAGTTTAATTATACATGTATATACATGTAACATAATAAAACTGACTGACAGGTGCTTTGATGATACAATGCTTTTAAGCACACAGAATTCTGTTCTTTTCATTTAATGTAACTTTGAAGACTACAAACATTTAACAATACCCGTATGAAATGATGGCATTTATTTGTTTCTTACAGCATGTGGAATGTAGTAACATAGCAACTTGATTAGATGACATTACCTTGTATGGAATTAAATCACACAATAATAGTTTTAGGGAATGGCATAACCCAGAATTCAACAATTCTTTGTATCTGCTACAGTCCTCAGGGCTAGTAGTTTTTGTATTTTACTAGCCCTCCATTCAAACTGGCTTGTCCATCTATGCACATTTCATTTGGAAAACCAAAATTTATGGTTGCCCCCAGGGCTAGTGCTTGGAAGTTAAACTGGCCCTCATTAGAATTTGACTTGTCCTGGGCTAGGAGACATGCAAATTGTAGAGCTCTGATTACCAAATATGGAATGAAATCACAAAATCATAGTGTGAATGGATGGCATGACATATGAATGGAATCATACAATATTAGTTTGAATGGACGGCATCACATATGAATGGGATCATCCAATAATAGTTTGAATGGATGGCATCACATATGAATGGAATCATACGATAATAGTCTGAATGGACGGCATCACATATGAATGGTATCATACAATAACAGTCTGAATGGACAGCATCACATATGAATGGAATCATACAAAAATAGTCCAGATGAATGGCATCATATGGATGATAAAACACAATAACACTTGGGGTGAATCACATGCACTTATCGGTATTTCTCAAATCATTTGATGAAACGTTGTGAAACATTTTTTTCTTTTTATTTTATCTTATTTTTTTTGTACTGTTGGCTGTTTTTATCTGCACAATGTACCTTGGATTAGATTAACTTTATAGCACACAGCATTTTGAGGCAAATGTCTGTCAAAATCCAGTATTATTATTTGACCCAGCATACAGGTGGTCCAGTCTGCAGGCCATGACAGCCAGTCTGTATCCAAATCAGCCTGGTCAGCTGGTTCTGGTGAACATAAATTTAGCGAAGGCATCCTTGTCATGACTGCAGGGAGCCGTCACCTGGCAACACATAACATTTACCATGATCAATGGTCCTGTCACCAGAAAATGTAAACTATTATATAACAACAGGACCACACTTCTGTACTCCTGCTGTTGACTGCCTTATGGAGGGAGCAAAATGTTGAGGTCTGCATCAAACACCAGACTGTCAGCAGATTGGTATTTCAAATATTTTGATTTAATTTTTAGTGTCTAAACTGTGTACAATTCAAAAAATATTTGCAGCACGACCTCCATTGCCAACTTGGAAGGGATCAACTGGGAACATTCATTCATTCATTTTCTTTTGTTTTTATTTATTTTGAAAGACCACAAAAATTACAGTTTACAGACATATTGCACAGATGAATCACATAAACTGGATCAGGTATAATGACCTGCAAGTCAGCAAGTGCACAAAATTTATGATATTGAAGATCTTAGCAGTGTATAGGCCGACCCTTATATATTAAACCTCACAGTTCAGATTCCAGATTTACACTAGGCCAGCCATCATACTTCTTGATCCTTTGCCATCAAAAGCACCAGGATGTACAATGTCTGCTGCAATGGTTCTAGCTACCTCTAGAAATTAGAAATTCCGCATCAACCAAAATATTTAAATCAAATATTATGAAGCCAGCTGACAGAGCTATCAAATTTCCTGAATTATACAATTTTGGCAACAGATTTCTCGCAGTTCAACACACCCACCTTCGCATGGGTGCTAAATTCTCACTTATTTAAGATCGCGTGAAAGATAAACCTTTATGCGTATATTCAGTGAAGATGTTTGGCATTACTTTTTTATTTGTCCTATTTCTGCTGTTCAGCGATCAGTTCTCCATACTAAGATTTCCTTGTGTGCTCCTTTCACATTACAGACAGTTTTATATGGCTGCCCTGAATGTTCTCTTGAACTAAATATTGTGATTTTTTTCAGCAGTACATGAGTTTATTTCAGAAACTGTCCGCTTCAAACCAGCTGGCATAGATTAAATTAATGGTAAAATGAACACATATTGGATTCTGCTACATTGCTAGCTTATGATAGACATCTGTGGACCTAATATCATATGAAATTACATTGCCCCACTATCTGTTACGTTATTGTGTTTGTCATCTTATTATTTGTCTAATGGGTCTAGTTCTGTCCAGTTAATATTGTCTTTTCTCGCAAGAGGGATTCCAAGAGGACTTTGCCCTTTTTCCAATTAAAAGTATTTACATAGTATGTATTATTTTGATGTATTTGATCAATAAAATATGTTTAAATTAATGTCTCTGGTAAAATTTCTTATCAAAAAGCTCTGTATTCTCTTTTTGCCTTCATTTTCAATATTACAGTGAATGTTATATGGCCAGACATAGCCTTTAGCATCTTTTGGCAGACTGCACCCAGGCCAAGGATTTATGGCCATAATTACAGCATAAAGTGCAGTGCCTGCTATGACTCTACCTTGCATCCAGCTGACTCAGCCATTCCTGTGATCTTCTTTACGAATTCCTCTGACTGTTCAGATCGGATATTTACCATAAATCTGAAATAACAGACAAGCACAACTTTAATTTAAAATCTGTACTGAAAATATTGGGTTGACATATATTGTGATTATGATTAAATTCTCTTGACAATACTAAGGGTCATAACAAAATAATATATTGTGACTATAACTATTAAATCATGACAACAGACAGATCACATGACCTAAGTGGCTGCCTCAGCACTTCATAAAGCATGTTACATTGGTCTGAGATGAGATTGCAGTTTTCTGCATGCCATGAACTACCTACTTACTTCGTGGTCTCTAGAACAACCTGGGCACAGTCAGCAAATGTGGCAGTGAGGTCAGGGGTCAATAGATGAACCATGCTGAAAACAGAACCAGACACCAGAGTCCAGGGCAAAAACTTTGTGGATTGGGTCAGAAACCTGTTGAATCACTCTTAATTCCACAAGAAACTATTGCATGGCTAAAAAGAATATGCCATGACAATGCAATGGGATACAATGTGACAATGCAATGGAATACACCATGATAATACAATGGAATACACTGTGATCATGCAAGATATACTACATGGAGCACAAATTTAAATTGTTGAAAATTCTGAATTGCTGATGACCACCAATGTAGCTTAAAGACAGGTGATTCTGTGATATTTATATTGCATCTACGATGGTTTCATGCTAAAATTAGGAACTTCCAGAATTATTCACAAACTTGGGCTTCAATGCAAAGTTATCAAGCAAATCTGCCACTTTGAAATAAAAAATAATAATAATAATTGACAGGTTTATCTGCACACAGTATAAATTATCAGAGTTACAGAAGTTTTCTTAAAATTGATAGAATTCCCTGCCAATTGAAATACACACAATGAAGTATGTCCATTAATAGCAATATATACAGCATCATTACCATATACGCAATGCACCTGTGTACTCACCTGTTAGAAAAGTATACAACATTAAGGAGATTCTGGAATTTGCTTCTCTTGTGTAAATCTGGAATGTACCCAAGGGGCAGAAAGGTCACTTTTACACCCTCAAGGGATAAAGGCTCTGCAAAATAAATAGAGGCACTTTCATTGTGGTCAACACCTTATGAAATCTGGAAAACTGTGCAGAAAAAGATACCCAAAACACCTAAGAACATTTACTGAAAAAAGGAAAAAAAAACCAAACAAACAAAAAGGGAATCAAATAACAATAAAGAAAAAGGAGTATCAACTTTGTGTTATCTGCTCTCCAATGTCAGATCAGATGTGTGCATGTGATTGGCCTGATTACAATGATGCAGGCCTATTTCCCTCATTAATGTGATTGTAAGTGTACCAAATGATCTTCAGCAAGGCCATGAAACGTTGAAATGCTTACAGTTCAAATTTGAAAGTCACACAACATATTAATGTGGTGAAATAGATATCAAACAGATGGTATTGGTCATTTTGAAATGTAAAAACTCATATGTGATATACATTGAGAGAATGGGACAAGTCTACAACACCCGAGTCACAAGAGGGCATTGCTGGCCAAAAGGGATCACTTGATATCTGCTGACCAAACAAACATGGTAGGCTGAGGTGGCATGAGGTCCCCCTTGACCAGTGATGGTGTCTTGTGAGTCAGTTGTTCTAAACTGCAAACTTAACCCATGCCATTGAGTGATTTTATTCCCTGAGAAACACTTTTATCGTGCTTACATAACCATTGCTTGTAATGGCTAGAAATGTGTCTTTTTTTGTAGGTGCTGCAAGTGATTGAAGGTTGACATTGTCATGTTTGCATATTTTGTCTTGTTATTGAGACAAATAGGACCTGAGTGTTTAAAGAGTGAAAAAGTTTAGCATCTAACCCTATATGCAGTAAATTTTCATACCAATGCCCATGCAAGCAAGGCATAATAACGAAAACTTTCTGAGCATACAATGTGCTGCTTAACACCAGAAACCCTGTCTGAAGCATACTTTCCAGCATAGGAAATAAGAAAACAATATCATTCAACTTGTAAAGATTTATTTAAAAGCTAGTTGTTTTTCTGTTTTCCTTTGATTTCATAATGTCACATATTGACATAGTCATCCCCCCCCCCACCACAAATAATTATGACATTAGTGAAAATTTGTGTGATTACTTTTCATAATTATTTATCCTAATCACATTCTATATTAATGGCATGGTACATTAATGTATGCATCACGCTGGCATAAGTACAGAACATTATTGGTTAATACTGAAGTACTACAGTGCATGGAAATTCCATCACACCAGCAGTACTTTTTGTTAAGCAGACCAAGCTCACGTATTATCTCTGCTACACCCAGTCTGCTGCAGGACCACAACATTATACTTAAAACCAAGGTACCGTAATTACAGTGCACAGTGCATGGTCAGCCTTCTCACAGACTGATGGACCAATGGAGCATGCTTGGGAAGGTAGATTGCAAGGAAAACCAGTTTCTTTTGAACTAATATACACGTGACACCACTTCCGGTGGACAACCAGTAGCCAGTGAGGCTGGATTTGTTTACCCTCCAGGTAGCTCTACACACAAGCAGCTAGATACCAAGCCTTAGTTACCAGTGGCGCCATCTGCAACACACCTCCTCCATTAGGAAGTTGATCATTATCACCTTGGCTACTGGCAACATGTCTAAACTATTCCACTGAGTCTGTTACCATGACAACCAAATTAGACCAATTAGAAATTGAATAACTTTTTCAGCCCAAACACAGTGATCATGTAGTTACAGGGCCGGCCATTGGAATGAAGAAAAAGGATAGATTGGATGTTCAGTAGTCAGTATCATTCTGTCTCCTGGAGGGCAAGAAAATCTGAGGGCGCCCGTTTGGGTGGTGACAGATAAGTAGATTAACCCCCTAGAGAGTGTTGGTTACTGTTCAGGTGTTCAGCAGTTAATGGTATTTTTGGTTGTTATCCAGATAAGTCTTGTAAATGAGAATACCGGTACATGTAAGGGATGGTTCAATATTATCATCATTTTTGAATTAGTACTTAGGGTACTAAATTTCATGACCCCCCTCCCTCCACCCAAATTAGTACCTTAAAAATGATGATTTTTCAAAAAAAAAAAAAAATCATAGCAAAATTGCACAAAACAGGCCAAAAATTGACTATCATTTTCCATATTCTGTGAAAGTGTACAGATCCATTTAACCCCCTCCCCCTTGCGTACTGTAAGTACTAATTCAAAAATGATGAAGATGTTGAACCATCCCTAACACAAAATGACATTTAAGTAAGGAAATTACAGCTAGAATATGTACATAACATGAATGTGTGTCTGCAAGACATACCATATTTGGTGTCAAGTGGGTTATGGGTTGGATCTGTATTCTCTGGGATGATTTGGTCTCTTTCTTCTACCTCCTCATCTTCCTCTGTGATCTCTACCAAGCACACAAAAACATCTGTCAAATACAAGTGCATTACATATATCTGTGTTAACACATGTACAGTATGTCTCTACCAAACACACGCACAATATATATCTATCAAACACATGTTTATTATATCTCTCTGCCAAGCAAATGTTAAACCCTAACCCTACATAAGCAGTATTTATGTTTTCTGTGTACTTTTATTCTCCAACCTTTGGAGGTTTCCATAAAATGATGATAACACTTGCCTCCACAGCTTCTCACTATCTCCACTACACATGGAAAGCACAGAAAATATAAGGATTGGCCTGTAGCAGGAAATGAGAATATGGTTTTTTCATGCAATACAGATAATATCTGGAAATGTCTGCGAGTATTTTTATGTCGTAGGTATGCGACTACTGTCTCTGAAAAAGACTTTTTAAATTTTTTTTCCGAAAAGTCTAAAATTGGTATTTACAATGAGGAAACATCATGTTTCTTGGACACTTTCAAGGGACATCACTACAGCAACATGGAGGAAATCTGCCATTGGATGGGTAAATGACATCCTGATGTTGTTATCTTCAATCTCAGGTGTCACTGCGTGAGTAATTTTTCTATTCATTTTCCTTTTAGTCATCAGCCGCCATAGCAGATGACAGTATGTTGCAAGGCAAGCTGAAGCCTTTCTGCTGAGCTTATGTGGCTTTCACATGTAGTAAGGCACTGACTACCAAGGGTACTCTTCAGGCTTTCACGGGTATGTTATGTAGAGTGGAACAAATATACATGCTACTCTGTGCCCTGGTCACTCAGCAGTTGTACCTGACGGTATAAGTTTCAAGTTTGTTCATCACTTTTACTTCTTTATCAATTTAAAAAGATGTTTGAAGTCAACCATTCAGTATGCAATAAATCATTTCAGTCTCTACAGAAAGTGTATTTATATAGTTGTGTTGAGATAGATTGGGTGCAATGTCATTCCCAATTACTTAATATAAATAATGAAATATAATTGGTGAGCCAGTGAAGCCAGTGACTGAAGAGCTGGTGAGGTGAGCAAACTAGACTGGTGTGCCTCACCCAACTCTCTGTGCTGCAGACAGAGGGCTTGCAACCTGTTGAAACTTGCACAGGCAATCTCCTCCATTGCCAGCCAATCAGAACACTAGATCTAAATGTTAACATCAACAAAACAGCACCATGATGGCCAGTGCTCCCTTGGGGACCCTCAGTCTCAGAGACACTGTGCAACATGAGGCTGAAACCATTGGCCATCCAGTACTGGCAGATTTGTGTGCAAAGCAGACCATGTTATCTCTACTACACTTAGTCTGCCCTTCTGCAGTTCCATGTTATCTCTGCTACACTTAGTCTGCCCTTCTCGGACAGGATTTTATTTACAGTAAGGGAAACAAAACTATACTGTGACCCTCTTCTAAGACCTAGATATCAATCAGGAATTTTATCATTATCACCTTGGCCAGTAGCAGTCTATGGTCCCTAGTGTACTGAAGCCTGTTGCCATAGTAACAATACTCAGCCAATTAGAAACTTCGTCACTTTTCTTCCAAAGCTAAAACAGTGACCTTGTCAAAGAAAGGCAAACTGCAGTGCAGTAAACAAAACATGCAGCTTTGGTCTGCTTAGGGGGCAAGTGTCAGATATACCAGTTTCCTAATGTAGATATTGCTTGATCCCCTTGAACTAAAAACAACAAATATGTGTTTAAAGTACAAATTGTTTGTTGCCAAACATCCCAGAGCATCCAGGACAATCCAGAATGTGGGACATTGTCCCTCCTGTCCCAAATTCATTAAAATTGTCCCAGAATTTCAAAACAGAAGAACAATTGTTTTTTTTTTTTTTTTGTCCCCATAGTCTGGTGCCAGTGGTACACAATCAATACAAGCTTCCCCTTTATCCTTGTGATTCTCAAAATCATCATGCTCTTAACTCTTACAGAGCCAATTTAGAGACTGAGTCAACAGCTTTCCTTGGGGCACTTTCCACGCAACGCGCGGAAAGTGCCCCAAGGAAAGCTGTTGACCTGGACCAAATTTTTCACTGGGAACATAGGCATGCTGGTACTTGAATGAAAGGTCTTTTAATGAGGAATATGATTCTGGAATCATTACAGTAATCCAGCTTCATCAGCACAGCTTAAGCTGTGACTGGCACTCAAAGGGTTAAAATATATGTGGATTTTGACACTTGATTATTGATTGCAATTAGGAGCTTGATCTAAGCAGGATGCCTTTCTTCCGTTAAATTTTGGCAAAACAGATTAAAAGATGTACATTATTTTTATATGTCCATTCATTCATCAATTGATTCATCTATTTATTTATCCTTTTTTCTTGTGTATTTATTTGTGTATTTTTAAGCTTCAATATATACCACAGAAAAACTAAGATTTTGGCCCTATAGTGTTCCCAACTCCACCCTTTTGCAAGTACATTACAAAGGATTCTTCAGGATTCAGACTTTCTAATGTTGACAGTCCTTTTTAACAAGTACACCCGGGCAACTTTGTCAATCTATTGAGACACTGCTAGTTACCTGTGAGTGTAGCAGTTGCTTTTACATCTTTCTGCTGCTCTTCTACCTTTGGAGGCACATACTTCTCTTTATTAGCCAGCTCATACATCATGCACAGCACGTTATACTCCGACACATCTTCTGAAGTCTGTAATGAGCATTATATTATACATCATGCACAGCACGTTATACTCCGACACATCTTCTGATGTCTGTATTCAGCATTATATCATATACATGTACATGTATCATGCATTGTACAATATACTCTAAGCACCCTCTGAAGTGTGTAATGAATATTACACCATACATCGTACACAGCACATTATATACTCTGACACATCCTCTCAAATCTACACGTAATTTTTGTATCTTATATCACTAGAAAAAATTTTGGGTGGTGTATGCAGCATTTGGGCAGCAGACAGCGGTAAATAGAGGCAGAGAGGGTCAGCCAGCAGCACACAGCGGTGGTCAGCGACAGGCCTGCCAACCACTGCTGTCTGCACTGAAATCCAATTGAGACTTCTGGAGCTCAGCAGTAGACAGCAGCAGTCGGCAGCAGACAGCCTTTTGCCACTGCAATTTAGCTGAGGGGCATGGGTGAATGAGAATAAAGCTAACTGATGTGTACATGTATATAAGCGAATGAACTGATCCATATGACTGAATGAAGCTAAACTGAAGTATTATGTACCATAAATGATTAAAATAAATGGATATACACATGGTTTCTATTCACCTGGATTCATATTTTACATTTTATATTATGCAGTTGTTAGTGCAGAGTGGCAGCCAGTGGCAGATAGTGGTGGTGGGCGGTAGACAGTGGCATACACGGCACAAGGCTCTCTGCCGCTGGCTGCTGCTATCTACAGCCGTCTGCTGCGTAAAGGTTGCTTTAAGGGTAGCTCTATCAGGGATGCTCAACCCAAGGTTACTCAGAGACCACCTGGTGCCACATGTCAACAGACAAAACAGTTGATCATGAGCTTCAAAGGAAAGGATGAATCCTGGCCCATAAGCCGACTACAAGACTAGCCCTGTCCAGCCCACACAGTACATATCCCTATTGTCCTAGCATGTTCTTTATTCTATAGTGTGTTTCATTTAATTATTATAATTATTATTTACTGTGAAAATATCGATAACTTTAAAGGCTTAAATTTCTTACATGATACTAAAGAGCAAATCTGTATGACGCTTTTGAAGTTAATGGCATTTTAAATTAAAAAAGCACAATTTCAGCAATATACAGTACATGTACATGTATGAAGTAACTGAACACAAACAATCATGTTGTCACCTGATTTTGATTAAGTTCTCACAACTTTGCCATTGACACTGGTAGACATCCAGGGCTGATGGTACCTTGTAATGACTATAAGTCTAGCAAGTGTGACTTAAATTGTACAGAAGATGATGAACACTTCTCAAAGTATGATACTCCAGGCAGTCTCATGTTGAAATCATATATTGTGAACTTTCAAAACCTGGCACATTGATAGAGAAATTTAAGTCTATCATGATGCTCTGCAACCCATACTACATGTACCAACTTGGTCAATTTAATACTTCCAACTGTATTCTAGGGGGGCAGACATAATTCTGGCAGCAGGAACTAAGCGGTCAAAAATAAGACCCATGTAAACTAGAAGTGACTTTTTTGTGAGAAAAACATTATGCATCCCCCCAAGCAGGCATCTCTCAGCAGAGGCCACCCCTCTTAGAGGGCCATCGTTCTTTGAACTGCAGAAAGTTTGACCTTGACTTTTGACCTCAAAGTCACCTCTTAGCAAATTTAAGGGAAGTCTCACCTGGGTACACAATGACTAAGTTTGATTGACTTCAGTCATACCCATTTGAAGATGTGGCAGGGAAACCATTGTATTTTGCAAGGCATTGTGACCTTGACCTATGAGCTGAAGGTCATCCACAAACATGAAAAAAAAAAAAAAATTCAACGGAGTATCTGTACCAAAAGTTTCAAGTGAATCTGGCTTACGGTTTTGAATAAGTAAAAACAGGAACTCCCATTGCAGACACCATTGACTTGCATGGTAATAAATAGGATCAAATGCAAAAATTAAACCAACAAAAGAAAAAAAATCCAAAAACCATTGGAGCACAACTACTTGAACAGTGGGTAGAAACCGATCCAATGTACATCCCCTCCAAGTTTGAAGTCAATTTGGTCAATCATTTTGGAGAAGAAGTTGAAAATGTGAATTAGCATTGCAATCCCTGTTGACTAACACAGTAATCAACAGGAATGTATGCAGTTTGACCTTTCAAGGTCAAAGGTTTAAAATAAACCATACAAATAGAAAGCCCATAGGTACTTTCCTATTCAATGTTTAATGATAGCCTTGGGCCTGTGATGCACCATTAAGAAGGCATAAGCCAATATGTGAAAATTTTTGAGTCAGCAGAAAAATGCAACAAGGATTTGACCTTGCTCTTTGACCTCAAGGTTATATGTTATAATATGGGAACAAATTTCCAGACCCACAGATTATCTGACCCAAATTAGGAAGCAATAGGTCAAAAGGCAACAGAAATATAAAGAAAATAAGATAAATAGCAGTGGCAGAGATGGTGGACGACGGGACTAAACACAACATATGCATCCCTAATCGGGATACACAGTGGTGGCAGAGACAGCGGAAGGTGGGAATAAACACTATATGCATCCCTAAGGGGGTAACATGGTGGCAGCGCACGACGGGACAAAACACGATATGCATCCCTAAGGGGGATGCATAATTAAGGACATACAGTGATTTTCTTAGTCTAGTGAATTGCAGATTAGGTTCCTTTACTTTGACCAGTCTCCACTGTTTGTATTATATTGGTAGATAAATGGGCTGATATACAAAATTTAAATTTTAATATGCCCCTACACTGAAATCAAGGTGCCCATGCATCATATAAAGTTGCACCAGTTTCCACTGTTTGTATTATTTAAGTAGATCATCCAGATTCACTTCAAACTTGGTGGCAATGTACCTTTGATTTGTAGATTTTTTTAATGATTTTTTTGGTTCTTTTTTGGGGCTAATCCTAAAAAATCTTCTCTAAAACCGCATGTAAATGCACCTGTCCTATTAATTACTTTGTAAGTCAATGGGCATTCTAATGCTAATTCACACTTTTGACAACTTCTCCCAAACTGTTGACCAGATGCTCTTCAAACTTGCTTGGTGGCAATGTACCTTGGATGGGTCTCTATCAAGTTTGTTCAAATGGTCACACTCCAGTGATTTTTATATTTTTTATGACTTTTTTTGGTTGTTTCACTTAAATATTTACAGCACACTGCTAACACATTGGATCATAATTACATGCATGTTGTGAAAATGACAATTCATTGTCACTGTCATATTAATATATCATGTATTTACTCCACCAAGTAGCAATGTTCTTTTAAAAGTTCTTTTTAAATATTATTCAATTTCTCATGCTCCAGTAAACTTTATATTTTTCATGAATTTTTCTGTAGGGAAAGACTTCTAAATATCCTATGCACTCAGCTAAAGCTAAGCACTGGTCTATTCAATTGCAACTTTGACTTTGTGATCATGCCTAGGTCAGCTGAGCACAGGCTGCTCACACAGCCCTCTAGTTTTCTCTTGCTTTTTATATAATATTTGTTTATATATGTAGTTGTACACTGGAATGAAGGTTCCCATACATCATATGACATTTAAGCAGCCAACAGAGGTGCCTACGTGACATAATATTTGAAGATGCTACAATATGGGTATTGTCTCTTTTTCTTTCTCTTTCTTTTGATATTATATTTACGTTTTCTATGTAGTTGTAAGCATTCGTATTCAGTATGCTTCGTATCACTTTGGTATCAAATATGTATATGGTAAGTTATGATGTATTTAGGACAATTATGTGAATACTGACCTCTAGCTCTGTCAATACAATTTGTACCTACCTTACATGTTTTTTTGTTTTTTTTTAATCTATGTCTTTTATGTTGGTGTTTAGTCAACAGTTTGTGTAAGATATCTGATCTGTGCACAGTTCAGAGACATTTGTGGCTCACCTTGGTGTAGACATTGTTTGACTTCTTAAAAAAACTCTGGTCCTCACACTCCAAACCAAAAGATATATATGGACTGACCACAGTGTCACCCCAGTAGCCACGCCGTGCTAAACGCTCTCCGTCCTACAAAAAGCATGTTGACAAAATTGAAATATGATCCTCACATTGCAAGTATCTATAGTGTGAAAAGAGTATGTTTTTGTTGTTTTGTGTTTTAGGCCTTTCTGTTAAAGCTTTCAATTCATACTGACTTAAAAGTATTCATATATACAAAGCTATTTAACAAATAGTAATCTTTCTACTCCTGCAAGTCCATAATATATTCACTGCTGGTTTGAGCTTAAAGTGGCCTACCTAAGAACTTGGGTTGTGTGGGCAGATAGGTTATAATAACACCACATCAACAGTGTGCGGGCACACAGGTCATTACCACTGATTGTCCTTTTGGATTAGCGTGGGTTAAGTGGAAACTTTAAATCCTAAACTCATCCAAGTTTTCTTCAGCTTTTGGCTTGTTAGGAAGTGTGTCGGTTTTGCTCAAGTTTTCCAACAACGTAGCTGTTTTGAACACTATTCCAACAGTTTTCCAATTTTGTGGCATTTTTGGCTCTACCACTTGCCACTTTCCAGTTTTTGGTAGCATTTCCTTTCTTAAGCCATTGTAATTTTTATTGTTAAATCAGAACCAACCAAACTTTCTGAGCTGAGTTAGTTTTTCAGTTACTTGGCAACAGAGCTAAACACTGGTTTCTGTAACTTTGAATGTATGTACCCAAGACCGTGTGAACATGGTATACCCATTCCCTGGAATGAACAGCACATAAAAAAGTTTGCCAAAAATAAAAAAAAAAGCACAGCATTGTACCCACAAGGTTTGAAGTACCTGGCAAATATTCTGACCTCCACAAAAATGTTAACAAGAGGGCTGTGTGAACAGCCCATGCTCAGCTGACCTAGACATTCATCACACTTGCAGCTCTGTGAACTTGGGATAGGAGCAAGGTCACCTTTGTACTGAGTAAGTCTGACCTTTATAGAACAAGACTAACATGTGCAACATCAAGGTCCCAGTTCAAGTAGTTCTCAACTTATAGTGAAGAGGAAAATTCATGTATGTTGCACTGTGACCCCAGAAAAGATGTCAAGGGCACTCATGTACTGTCTCAGCATGACCTTCATAGAGAAACATAAACATGTGCAACATCAAAGTCCTAACTCAAAACAGATATCAAGTTATCAAGTGAATTGTAAATTTCATGTTACTTGTCCTGTGACCTTGGGAATGAGGTCAAGGTCCAAACATCACTGTAGCATGACCATTTGCACATATAGGTAGAAACTTATAAAAGATACATCCCTACCATTTTTGGCACAAATCTGGCCAAAATTATTTAAGTTATAACCATTACAAGAAATTCCCATATTAAACTTTCCTATTAAAACTTTTTTAAAGACTTTTGGACAAAAAATCATAAAAAATCCAAAAATCACTGAAGCATGACCATTTGACCAAACTTGGTAGAGACCCACCCACAGTACATTGCCAGCAAGCTTGAAGTCAATCTGGATGGCGGTTTTGGAGAAGACGTCGAAAATGTGAATTAGCATTAGAATGCCCAATGACTTACATAGTAATCAATGGGAAAGCTGCATTAACCGATAAGTACCTGAATTGAAAAGATCGTTAAAAATCAGGAATCCACAGCAGTGCTACTTAGTGAACATCTTTGCCTGACCATTTCACAAGGAACATATCCACAAAGTTTCAACTTTATCTGACAGACAGTTCTGGAGAAGAAGTCACAGGTAACGAAAACACACAAAAATTCATACAAAAAAAAAAAAAAAGTTTAAAAATTGCAGCACCACCTAGTGAACAAATTAAGAACTAAGAGTCCCTAGGAGTGTTCTTATGTAATATCAAAGCAATTGGGGGAGTGGCTGTGGAGAAGAAGATTTTTTAAGATTTATCCAAAAAAGAACAAAAAAATTCATTAAAAATCCCAAAATCACTGGAGCATGACCATTTGAACAAACTTGGTAGAAACCCACCCAAGGTACAAGTTTGAAGTCAATCTGGATGGTGATTTTGGATAAGAAGTTGAAAATGTGAATTAGCATTAGAATGCCCATTGACTTACATCATGATAGTAATCAATAGGAAAGCTGCATTGAACGATAAGTACCTGAATTGAAAAAATCAGGAATCCACAGCAGTGCCACCTAGTGAACAATTTTGTTTGATCCTTCCACAAGGAACATATGCACCAAGTTTCAGCTTAATCTGAGTGACAGTTCTAGGGAAGAAGTCAAAAATAACAGAAACACACAAAAAAATCATAAAAAATTAGAAAAGAAATTGCAGCAGTACCTGTAGAACAAATTCAGAACTAGGAGTCCCCGGGAGTGTCCCTGTGCAATATCAAATCAGAGAAGAAGATTTTTTAAGATTTACCCCCAAAAAGAACCAAAAAAAATTAATTTAAAAAAAAAAACCCACTGGAGCGTGATCATTTGAAGACGCTTGATAAAGATCCACTCAAGGCATATCCCCACCAAGTTTGAAGTGAATCTGGCTGACGGTTTTGGAGAAGAAGTCAAAAATGTGAATTGTGGACGACGGATGTCCTACTATGATACACTTATGTAGAAGAGCATGACCCATACTCAGAGATATCAAGCACAACAATGACATCATCAAATACAGACTATAGTGCTTCCAATATGTATAGGTGCAACCACTCAAAATCCAAATTTTATCACTTCTGCCAAAACTAAAAAGAGAATTGGTAGGCCTATTAATTTTTTTGTTCTTCTTACTAGTTTGTCAGCTATGGACGGACAACGGATGGCAAGTCATAACATAAGCTCAGCTGACTGACAAGTCAGCTGAGTTAAAAACTTCTTATTGTGAAATCAATCCACTTTCCAAACTTTTTTTTCAAACAATTTTGATAATATAAATTCAATTTCAACTTTTGTGAGCAATCATAGAGAACAATCCACACAAAAATAGAAAAGATCCACCTTTCCTTACCTTTTTGAACACAACGCCTGATGATAAAGTTTTGTTTGGAGTATCGTAAGTTCCTTCACGGATTTCAAAGGCAATTCCATGTTGTCTCCAGTGACTATACTTACGTCCATTTATAATTCCAGCCTAAATGGGATAAATATAATAAAATGCCAAACAGAAAGTCAGAAGATTTAACAACAGATACAAAATGACTCACTGTAAAATTAGTGATGATCTGGGAAACATATCAATATGAACAATAAAATACAAACAGAAAGTCTGAAGATTTAACTACAAATACCAAATGTCTCATTGTAAAATAAATGATGATCAGGGAAATATATCAATATGGGCAATTCACATGAGCTGTCGTGCTACTTTGGCTTGTACCACTCAACAAGAAATACCCATATATTTGTGCAGATCCCTAATTCAAACAAGGCAAAATACACTGCTCTTGCTAAACTAGTAATTTGAATACAATTAACTGTTCAAAAAGTCATAGTCATGGTCCCAAAACACATACTGCACTTGATGTAAGAAGTCATCATATATTTGGAATAAGAATTCTGCTTTTCCACAAATGTCAGTAACACCCACAGTTTTTCATAAGTGCCCTGTTTCACAGTAGCCAATCATTACTTGCCTGGTGAAAAATCAGATTTTTGGAGGAAATTAACATGCATGTTCCCTAACATATGTCCCTCTGTCAGGGTGATCCAGAAATTTTAATATAATGACCTGGTCTCCCTCCTCAATTATCTGTAAACTCATAATATGCCTTCACTGTTTTCCTACTAATACATTTTACACAATGAAGCTAAAACTCAATGAAATCATAATAACACTTAAATCTGTAATTATCTGAATTTAAGGTGAAGTGCTTTCTAATTTCATACTGAAATGTATCAATATGTAACGTTCTACTTTAATACTGACCTGTATCAACATGTAACATTGTGTTTTCATACTGATGTGTATCAATATGTAACATGTACACTGGTAAATTATTACAGGTAAAATGTAATGCATTTTTGTTTTTTTCTTTTTTTGGGGGGGGGGGGGAAATGTAATACATGATGTTGAAATGACTACATGTACTTAAATTGTCAATGCCTACTCTGCTGACATCCATTATCTTATCAGTTCTAAATTTATAAAGCATGTACTAAATGTTCTTGCTTCTACTACATGTATTGTTATTATACTGTACACTGTTTTTTATCTTTCGCACTGTCAACTAATATTGTCATGTTTGCCTACATTTTACCATATCTATGCTCTGTACGTTATATTCTGAGAGCCCCAGGGGAGATTAGTGCATCATTTGTGCTAACTGGGCAACCGTCATGAAACAAAGTTATATATGTATATAAAAAGCATATATCTGTGGTTGTCAGACCTTTCATGTGGTGAGTCTGCTCACCTCTCATGTCTGTGTGAGTGTTCTGATCAATCTGTTTTATGTCTTATCCAATTCCAATTTTTGTCATTTTTTTCTTGCAAGAGGGGTTTCTATTGGCATGCCCTTGTAAAAAAAGTGCACCTTGCACATATTTGATAATTTTGCTTGATACTTTTCTCAATATTTTTTTTTCATAAGAGTTTTATTGTACGTTTTCAGTTAACTTGAAAGTATTTTATTGAAACTGCATTTGTAAGTCAGGCATGTGCCCACTTTAAGTATTTGTTCACCTGAAACCCCAATCAAGTAGGGACACATATTTATCTTTTTCGGAATGTGCAGGTAGGAATTTGGTAGCCACCCATATCAGGTAGTTGTATTTTCAATGCAGAAATGAACATCTCCTTATTTGGCCATCTGACCCAAGATTCCACTCTTTTAACTGTTTTATTATACTATATATCATAAAATCTTCAGACCCTTTGGGATCATGCCTGAGCTGGGTTAAGTTGTCATATAGTTGTATATAGAGCCTCAGAGTATGTGGCTCAGGGTCACTAACCTCTCATGACCAGACAATATACATGTACTTCACTCGTCTGAACTGGAAATTATTGACTTCTGCATCTTTTCCATACAACACAACACGGAGTAAAACAAACAAGGACATAAAACCTTGTTATACCCTGGTCCTAAATCAGGCATATTTTCAGTTTCAGTGGAATATATTTTAAACAATTTATAATATGGTATAGTTAGTTATACGAAAATGGTAAAGTGATCACATTTTCAGGCTATAATAGCAACTTGAAAGATATTTATGTAATTAATTCCAAAAATCAAGAGTGACATACCCCCCTATCCACTAACTTCATGTTGTAGTCCCAGTCAAACACATTGGGGATGGCGTCATATTGCACTCCTAGATGATGTCGCAGTCTGAGATCCCTGTAAAAACACTCAGTGTGTGTTACATGTAGCATTCAACTCTCAAAATGTGCTTTGAATTACACAAAATTGAGGCAGGGAGTCAAGGATGAAGGAAGGGTGGAAGAAATGGATGAAAGAAGGGTGTTGAGGAATTTCAAAAGTATGTATAAATCTAAACTAATTATGAAATAGATGTATATGTACATGTACAAGAAGGCAACCTCTGATGTTTGTTCTTGTTAACCAAGCAAAAGCCAAATACCATATTCCCTTCAGAAAGTACCCGGAGCATTTACAAAGTCACACTGTTCAAGGCATTCAATTTGGAACCTTATTTTAAACATTAAAGGTAAAATGCTGTGGGGAAAAAAACAAAACAAAAACCTAAATGAATAATTTTTAATACTATTTTTGATCATTCAGATTCCAAGGGAGAGGCCTTTGTTGGGAAGAATATGGTAAAATGAGACATGTTTGCAAATGATTGTAACTATTTATTTCTAATTAATGTACTAATTTGTAACAACACACTTTAAATATTTTACATACAAAAGCACAACGAGTAAAACTACATAAATGTAATTTAGTAACCAGGAAATAACATTTATATGTAGCACATCTGTCATATCTTATGGAAGTTTTTTTTTTCCAACCCAATTTAAACTATGGTTTATACTTATCTTGACATTCCTTTATAAGATATATTAAATACACATACCTCACAACAACTGTTAATCAATATTTTATTAATGTAACAAGGTAAAATTCTTACCAGCACTTTTCTATGTCAAACACATTTCTCTCAGGGTTTCTCCAGAATTTGAAAATTCCTTCCAGCATGTCTCGTTCTTTGAACTGTCATCATAGACAGATTACATGTACCGTCAAATCATAATCTCCAACAACACAAAAAGTTTACAATGTAATTACACATTGTATGCATGTTTATCTAGGACAATAAATATATATACTTTTATTTCATACACAAAGGGTACACTTATAATGAATACAAACATATTACAATCATTGTAAGGGTAACATGGTTTCAAGAAGGCTTTATTGATGTACCTTATATTTATGAACACCATGATAGGTGATATATATAAACCTATCATTCAACTGATAAGGCACATCCTGCAGGAAAGTCAAACAGTTTCAAAATTAGTCTGCATCAAGAAATTAATGAGTGAAAGTTGTATGAATTTCTCTTACCTTTAGTAATGACATATCAATGATGGGCATCGTCCTTTCTAGGTAGTCAAAGTCAGTCACCATTCTAAAAAAGAACTCAGAGTATTTAAAATGCCCTGAAACACTCCAAGTTGACACTTACCTGGAGTCCATTCAAATTCCTACCAAGTTTGAAGTAGAATTGGTCAATGATTTTTCAGAATACACAGGTATCATTGCTGGCATGAACCCTTTACTAATCATCATGTGATACACCAAAAGATTTTAAAAAATTCAAATCAAATCAAATAAAAAAATCAGGAAATTTGAGCAGCACCAAGCCATGCAATATGCATTGGTCCTTATCATGTCCATAAATCATGCCAAGTTTGAAATTAATCTGACAAGAGATGGGAGACTAGTTGCAAATATAAGTTCAGTGTAACAAATGGATGGAAGGACAGATAGAAAGAAAGAATCCTGTATACCCCCACAGGGGTGTAAAAAAACAATTCAATTAATTTTTTTTCATATTTTCAGGAATATGTTATTTTTCAAACAAATTTGACTTAAAGTGGTATTTCAATTCACTCATCACTGCATGACATGCTGTATTGTGCCATATTAACAGTTTTTACTTATTTCCATGATATTTAAATGAATGAAAATCTAATCATGTAATCTTAAAATTAAAAAAAAAAGAGCATAAACTGAAGATGAATATCTATTGCATAATAATCTAAAATCATATGAATTATGTTGCAGGTTAAAATTCAAATCCTGACAGAGTAAATGTCCATAATTTATGGGAAATTTTGTGTATATACCTGTCACTCAGTATTTTGCCATGAATATCTGCTAAAAACACACATGTTTCAATATTTTTATGCTTTTGAAAATGTGCAAATGCATAAAATGGTAATTTTTAATTCAATCATCACTGCATGGTGTACAGCCTTTTTTCCCTATTTAATATTTTATTTATTTTTTATATGTAAGTAAATAAAAATCCAAACATTTAATCTTGAAATCAGAAATTAAGATAAATTGAAGAGAAAGAACAATAACAGATTTTCGTTTAAATTCATGAATTATATTGCAGGTTAAAATTAAAATCTTTACAGAGCACATTATTACAATTTATGGAAAATTTCACATGTCTATGTTTGTCACTCAGTAGTTTCAGTGGATTTCTGCTAAAACTATACTGCTGATTATTTCAATATTTTTCACCCTATTGAAAATGAACAAACCAAATTCACACAAGAATGTACATACGTATCTCAAAATTGACATTTTTTTCACATGATAATGTTACAGATATACTGTTTCAACATCAGATAAAAACATAAAAGATACAGATGCTGAGATAATATTTGAACATCAAATGACAGGATACATGTAGAAGATACAGATGGTAAGATGTGTTATGCCTGAACTAAGGAAGATTGCTGCAAACATTTTAAGCTTGCTACTTTGCCTCTGGGAAAGATTGATCGGGATACCACTTACTTGATAAATTCTGCGGCCATTTTTTCAACATACAGACACGACTGCTGCCGTACAAGAGTGTTACCAAACAATTCAAGAAATAATTCTGTCTTTTCTGCAAATACAAATTTAATTTTCTGAGCATACAGAAGTCTGAAAATCAAATACATTCATCAATCATCAACAACAAAAGATAATCGACATTTCTTCATGACATTTGTTAACATTAATATTCCCAAAGTAGCAATCATTAACATCATGTGAAGGTTGAATTCCAGAGACTCGACTTTATTTTCTAGGCAAATGAAAACAAGTTCATTTTCACTTTTTAGTACTCACGTTCTTCAACCCCAATCAAATTACAAACAACTAACTTTGCTGACTTTAATTTACTACCTCAGATGAACACATCACTTTATGACTTGCAATTAAACATAAGTACATTCAGCATGACTTCAATCTTTTGAACCTTCCAGTCCATCTAAAAGGAAATGCCTTTGGTTAATAATTTTGGCACATCATGGGTAAGAAATGTGAGACTCTTCTAGCAGCTTATAATACTTTTCATACTATCTATTTTTGGCAATGTTCAGAGTGAGTTAACCAAATACATTGGCACAAGCAAAACAGAATTAATGTGACCATATTTTTTCATACAAAATACAAATATTAAAGGCAATGTTTTCAGAGCTGTTTTCATCATAAATTTTGAAACCTGGAATAATTTAGTTATGTGGTAAAGGACACAAAGATATAACTGTAGTCAGTACTAACCCTGTAAACCCATTCTGGTCTGTGGCTCCAAGGCAATGGCAAGCAATAGTAGGTGTCTTGCATACAGCTCCAAGCTGTTCTCAAACACGTAAAACTGACAAGTAAAGAGGAAAAAAATTGAACATCACTTTCTATACAAGCAATGAAGTAAATACCTTCTCCTTAATCAAGAGAAAAATATAATTTTTTAGAATGAATTTAATGTTTTTCTTTTTATTATAGTCACCAAAAAACTCTGTTCAGCATGCAAATTGACACTGAACAGTAACGAGAACACCAAGACAGTCCTGTGCTCAACTGGCTGGCAGCTGTAGCAGTACTAGTGACCAAGATAAGACCAGCTCAATGGAATGCTTCAAGACTCAGCCTCATTAGTTTCATTCTATGTGTCCTACACTAGTTATTTTATAATGATAATTATAATCAATCAGATACACATATACATAGCTGTGATGCATATAAATCTTCAGGCCTGTCAATTTAGAATCAGGGGTAATTACTTTTTGTTCTGCAAGCCTGCAAATTTGTGCACAGTTTTAATAATAAGCCAGCAGGTAGGTTTGGTAGGTATGGTCTCCATCTGTTGCAGACATCTTTGCATCTTTATAACAACTTCTTAACTAACATAACCATCATGATGTACCTTTCAGTGAAGCAAAGTATCCACATGAATAAATATTTCCATCAATCCATGGCAGCCCTTCCCTACACCAAAGACATTAAGCTTATAGAACTTTTTACGAAAAAAATTGTAATTTTGAAAATTTTCTGTTTGTAGTCATACTTTTCGTCTTCTTCGCCTTAGCCATGCTTACCTACCATGACAGCTGACCCAGGGATACCATTTACATTTTGCAGCTTTTGTAGCAACCATGATCTAATCCAGCAACATAAATGTATTTAATGGCTTGCAGCATATTTTTTTTTTGGGGGGGGGAGGGGGGTTAGTGCCATCAACATATCTGTGGGGACATTTTATCACATCTTGATGAAAACTGACTTCAAATCACATGTATATTATGCAGCTTGACTAACAGTGAAGAAATTAGTTCTTAGTTCTTCTATTCCTACAAAGAATCTCCCAGTCCTAGCCTGTCTGTATTCTCAAGTGGGAGTTAGTTTGATTTTTTTTGTTTTGTTTTATTTGTCATCCCTTGAATTTCTTAGTGCCATCAATTTTATCACATCTTGATGAAAACTGATTTCCAATTGCATGTATATAATGCAGTTTGACTAACAGCGAAGAAATTAGTTAAATCTTCTTAGCTCTTCTATTCCTACAAAGAATCTCCCGGTCCTAGCCTGTCTGTATTCTCAAGTGGGAGTTAGTTTGATTTTTTTTGTGTGTTTTATTTGTCATCCCTTGAATTTCTTCATTGCTTATTAACTTTTTATACATGTAGTTGTATTGCATTTTATGTTTTTTTATAAAAAAAATTGTGTGCAAGCATGTTTACTTTTATGTAACCCCAGCTATCTTATCATACTTGCAGTATTGCACCACCATACCTTCATCACTGAAACTACATAATTCTACATGAAAAATGGTTTGAAAAGCCCCAGTAATACCAGCCACTAATTCTCTGCAATCCATCATCTTCTCTATCCCAGTACAGCTTATGCTAAACAGGGAACAGTTTTGTACAATGTGGTTCAAAAGAAGAGTAAGTTCTCTCAGATAGACAACTTCTCATGCATTGATGGCATCCAGCTGGCCAAGATGATAAAATCTGATGGTGAGTTAATAAATGATAGTCCTATAATACACATTTTGCCCTGTGTTATTTGTCCAACTGGTCAAGTTTTAACACTTGGATAAAATTCCAAAGGAAAACAATGCTCCCCCATGTTACAGAGAGACGTAAGTGACTCACACTGCTTTAATTTTCCCATTTGACTTGACAACATATCTCCCCCAGCCTCTCACCAGGCTGTCTGCCAGCTGCCCTGTTGCATCACCTTATTTGACAAAGTTTACACACACACACACACACAAAAATAAATAAAATTTACTGTTGATCAAAACTACTAGTCATCTGCATTACACATCTTCTCCATTCCACTTATGTTCATCCCAAACCATTAACACCTTTATATACTGGTTTTAGAGGAGAAACTTTTGAGTTTTTCAAACTGACAAGGCTGCCATACCCCCCCCCCCCCAAAAAAAAAGTTGTAGTGACCTAACAACACATGGATAACATGAAAGGTTCATTGAACTGACATACATGATCCTTCAACTTTGATTTGGATTTTCAGCATTACTTTTTCTTCTTCTTCCTTTTTATACATACATGTATTGTCTTCTTTGGTGATTGGTAACTTTGAGCTAGGGTCTTAAGAATATGTCTGCAGTCTCCAGCACCAACCATTAGGATGTTTAATGCATCTGTAAGTAAAACATGTGTACCATGAGCAGCCTCTACATGAGGACACATGACCATCTATGAGACAAGGGTAAAACAAGGAAGTCCATGTGAGGATACATGACCACCTATAAAACAATGGTATTATAAGAAATATCTGCATGTATGCGGGTACATGACCACCTATAAAACAAGGGTATCAATGGAAATCTCTGTGAGGATATATGACCACCTATAAAACAAGGGTATCAATGGAAATCTCTATGTGAGGATACATGACCATCTATAAAACAAGGGTATCAATGGAAATCTCTATGTGAGGATACATGACCACCTATAAAACAAGGGTATCAATGGAAATCTCTATGTGAGGATACATGAACATCTATAAAACAAGGGTATCATAAGCAATCTCTGTATGAGGATACATGACCGTCAATAAAACAAGGGTATCGCAAGCAATCTCTTTGAGGGCATACATGACCATCTATAAAACAAGGGTATCACAAGCAATACCTACGTGAGGATACATGACCATTTATAAAACAAGGCATCAGAAGCAATACCTACGTGAGTATTTATGACCATCTATAAAACAAGGGTATCACAAGCAATCTGTGTGTAAGGATACAAGATCTCACATGACCATCTATAAAACAAGGGTATCACCAGAGATCTCTATGTGAGGGTACATGCATCTATACAAAAACAGCATCACAAGAAATCTGTGCATGAGGGCACATAAAACTAGGGTATCACATGTGAGGGTATATGACTATCCATAAAGCAAGGGTATCACAAGCAATCTCTCTGTGAGGGTACAAGATCTCTATGTGACATGTCATAAATTTATAAACGAAACTACAGTGGAATCCCCCTATTAAGACCACCTAAGGGACTGAAAAATTTGGTCTTAATAGGGGAGTGGTCTTAATGGGGATATAATTTAATTAAGGAAAAACAAAAATGGGTCTGTAAATTGGTGGTCTTAATACAGAAATGGTCTCTTTATGGAGGTGGTCTTAATTAGAAATTCTATTGTATATGTTCCCATTACTAGAAGAACCTTGAGAACATATGTATTATAATCCCTCACAACAACCTTATTTTGTTAAATTGTTGTTACATCATAGATTAAAACAATGTCATACACAGGTACCTCAAAATCAAAAAACACTTTTTGTGCATCATTTGTGCAAATGAGTCTGAAATGTCAGGGAATATATGTATATGTAATTTCTACTTCCTTGCCACTAGGGTACAATATTTTGCAAGTTGCACTGCATTCTGATCTTACAAAAATACTCTCTCCTGACTTTTCCAGTCCTATAAATTACACATGATCAACTTTATAAATGGAATGATATTTTAAGTCTCAAGTGATTTTGACCCAAGTCTAACGATAAGTACAATATCTATGTCCATATATTATGCTAGAAATTTTGCATGGCTCTCCATTGTCAACCTTCAGAATTCACAGCTCATATGGGTCCATTATCCACTGACTAGCATGCTAATGTGAAAATGTTTTCCATGTATTTATTATGTATATTGTATGTATTTTAGGAGGGCCCTGTGTATATCAACCTTGTGATGACTAGGTTTTACCCTCGATAAATAAAGGATTTACTTACTTACATGTACTTACTTGCTAAGCTTGAACAATTTTCAATTAATCCATCTGTGTGTAACAAGATAAGACCCTTTGAATGATAAAATATGGCATCAAAACCAAATGATACCTCAAAAATAACTAAATATGGGGTTTTATATTACCTTCATTGATCAGATTTAAAAAAAAGTACAGACACATTTGTTTTACATGGATTGTGAAAGAAGTCAAGCTGACTTATCGAGTCACTCTCCATGGCACAGATGTTAGCGTATACTTCCTACCTTGCCTAGTGGAGGAAACCGAAGAACTCGGAGAAAACCACCGATGTACTGTAGAAGAAACATGCAGTAGTACTGTGGAAAGTTTTAAATATCTGTAGATAAGAGTGGTCCCTGTATTGAGAGACAACTCCAATTAGAGATAGTCTGTCATGACAGACAAGTTTAAGGAGAGACTGTCAGTCAGGAGAAACAACTCCAAAGAGAGACTGCCCGTCTTGCGAGACAACTCCAATGAGAGACAACTCCAATCAGACACCGCCTGTCTTGAGAGGCAACTCCAACTAGGAAAGATGATTTGCTGTATAGCAAATCAGTGTGTGTGTCTTCAAAGCATATTGGTATTGCAATGTACAACTTTTCCATAACACAGGAGTAGAAGTTGGAATGGCATCTCTATCTATTGTAGCTTTGAAGTTATTCAAGATTTAAAATTTCTAATGGTGCTATTTAGCATAATTTAAATTGCTACAACTTCAATTTTAATTCATTAGGTACACAATGCCCCCCCCCCCACCCAGTAGAAGTTGGAATGACATCTCTATCTATTATAGTGTTGAAGATATTCAAGGTTGAAAATTTCGAATACTGCTAATCAGCTTTTAAATTGCAACAACTTTTGTTTCAGATTCATTACATGTGCACTGGTCAACAATTCCCTTGTAGAAGTTGACATGACATCCCTATCTATAATAGTTTTGAAGATATTCAAATTTTAAAATTTCAAATGCTGCTAATTAACATAATTTATATTGCTACAACTTTTGCTTAACACTCATTACATGCGCACTGGTCAATAACCCCCTAGTAGAAGTTAAAATGACATTTCTATCTATAGCAACCCCCTACTAAAAATGACATCTCTTTCTATTATATTTTTGAAGACATTCAAGATTTGAAATTTCAAATGCCCCTAATTTGCATAATTTTAAACATCTTCATTCCTCTGTATAAAACTGTCAAACTCCTCGTATGGAGGTACAGTCATGCTAAATTTGGAGTTTCTATGTATAATGGTGTCCAAGAAAAGTGTCGGACAAATTTGCTGGTAAAGAAGAAAGCAGAAAGAAAGATAGAAAGAAACTAGAAAGGAAGATTTGCTGCAAAGCAAATCTGTCCGTGTGCCTTCCAAAGTTGTAAATATTCAATGCTACAACTTTTGTCCTTTGGTACTTCACATTCCATTAAGTTTATGGCTGGATGAATATTTCCCTAAGTCCAAATGACCTTTACCTTTGACCTTTAACCTTTACAGGTTACATGTAAATCGCAAAAATATACAGTGTTACAATACCCATAATTTAAATCCAACATGATTAGAATTGTATGGAAATTGGCCAAGTTATGGCTGAGTGAAACTTTCAAAGGTCCAGATGACCTTGACCTTTGATCTTTAGGAGTCACATGTAATTTCAAAATGTGCAGTGTTGCAATAGCTACTATTTGAGCCCAACATGATCAAAATTGGATACAAATTGACCAAGTTATGGCTAGAAGAAAGCCACCATCGAAAGTGGGTTTTGACCTTGAAATAACCTTTGACCTTCAGATGACCTCTACCTGAAGTGAACCTTGACCTTTAGAATGATATATTGAACTAAAATTGGCCTTTGACCTTGACATGACCTTTGATCTTGACATGACCTTGACATTTGAGATGACCTTTACCTTGCTATGATGGAACTCCTATACACCTGGAACTACATCTACTATAGTATATAACATATTGATTTCAATTAGCCCTCATTTGCATGATTTTGAAAAGTATGACTTCTCATTATAAAAGGCGAGACTTGAAAAATGTGCAGTGTTACAACAGCTACAATTTGAGGCTAACATGATCAAAATTGGATAAAAATTGACCAATTAATGGCTAGAAGAAAGCCACCATCGAAAGTGGCCTTTGACCTTGAAATGACATTTTAGCTTTAAAACGACATTTTGACCTAAAACTGATCTTTGATCTTAACATGACCTTGACATTTGAGATGACCTTACCTTTGCCTTGTTATGATCGAACTCAAATACACTCGGAACTACATCTACTATAGTATATAAGATATTGAAGATTTAAAATGTTAATTAGCCCTCATTTGCATAATTTTAAAAAGCATGACTTCTTATAAAAAGGCCAGACTTCATCTGTAGAAGTATAGTTGTGCCAAGTTTGGAGTTTCAATGTATAATACTTTTCAAATGGAATGTCACACAAATTTGCCTGTAAAGAAAGAAAGAAAAAAAAGAAAGAAAGAACTAGAAAAGAAGATTTGCTTCTAAGCAAATCTGTCTGTGTTCATTCAAAAGTTTTAATATTCAATGGTACAACTTTTATCCTTTGGTACTTCACAGCACATTAAGCTTATGGCTGGGTGCAAATTTCAAAGTCCAAATGACCTTGATCTTTGACCATAACAGGTCACATGTAAAGTGCAAAGCGTTACAATACCCACAATTTAAGCCCAACATGAACCAAATCTGATTAAAATTGACCAAGTTATGTCAAGATGAAACTTTCAAAGGGCCAAATGACCTCGACCTTTGCCCTTTTGAGGTGATATGTTCTTATAAAAACGCACAGTGTTGCAATACCTACAATTTTGAGTCCAACATGATTAGAATTGGATGAAAATTGGCCAGGTTATGACTGGATGAAACTTTCAAAGGTCCAAATGACCTTGACCTTTGACCATTAGAGGTCACAAGTAAGTTTCAAAAATGTGCAGTGTACAATAGCTACAGTTTGAGCCCAACATGATCAAAATTGGATACAAATTACCAAGTTATGGCTAGCCGCCACCGAAAATGACCTCTGACCTTGAAATGATGTTTGACCTTCAGATGACCTCTTCCTGAAGTGAACCTTGACCTCAAAAATGACATTTTGGCTTAAAATTGACCTTTGACCTTGACATGACCTTGACATTTGAGATGACCTTTACCTTGCTATGATCGAACTCCTATACACTCGAACCACATCTACTATAGTACATAAGATATTGAAGATTTAAAACTTTAATTAGCCCTCATTTGCATAATTTTGAAAAGCATGACTTATCATTACAAAAAGGCCAGACTTCATCCATAGAAGTATAATTGTGCCAAGTTTGGAGTTTCTATGTGCAATACTTTTCAAATGAAATGTCGGACAAATTTGCCAGTAAAGAAAGAAAGAAGAAAGAAAGAAAGAAAGAAAGAAAGAAAGAAGAAAGAAATAAAGAATTCCTAGAAAAACAGTATGTCTGTGTTGGCACACAGACAGAGAGAGAGAGAGAGAGAGAGAGAGAGAGAGAGAGAGAGAGAGAGAGAGAGAGAGAGAGAGAGAGAGAACGAAAGAAAGAATGAAAGAAAGAAATAATTCCTAGAAATACAGTATGTCTGTGTTGGCACACAGACAGAGAGAGAGAGAGAGAGAGAGAGAGAGAGAGAGAGAGAGAGAGAGAGAGAGAGAGAGAGAGAGAGAGAGAGAGAGAGAGAGAGAGAGAGAGAGAAAGAGAGAACGAGAGAAGGAAAGAAAGAAAGAAAGAAAGAAAGAAAGAAAGAAAGAAAGAAAGAAAGAAAGAAAGAAAGAAAGAAAGAAAGAAAGAAAGATAGAATTCCTAGAAAAACAATATGACCCTGTTGGCACACAGACATAACTAAAACAGAAGATTTGCTTCAAAGAAAACCTGTCTGTGTGCCTTCAAAAGTTGTAAATATTAAATGTTATTAACTTAATCCTTTGGTACTTCACATTACATTAAGCTTATATTATGGTTCGATGCAAATTTCAAAGTCCAAATGACCTTGACCTTTAACCTTTAAAGCTCACATGTAAATTGTGCAGTGTTACAATGCCCACCATTTAAGCCCAACATGAACCAAATCTGATGAAAATTAACCAAGTTATGGTAAGATGAAACTTTCAAAGGGCCAAATGATCTTGCCCTTTGCCCTTTTGAGGTTACATGTTCTTATAAAAATGTGGAGTGTTGCGATACCTACAATTTGAGTCCAACTTGACTAGAATTGGATGGAAATTGGCCAAGTTATGACTGGATGAAACTTTCAAAGGGCCAAGTGACCTTGACCTTGAACCTTTAGAGGTCACATGTAAGTTTAAAAAATGTGCAGTGTTACAATGGCTACAATTTGAACCCAATATGATCAAAATTGGATAAAAATTGACCAAGTAATGGCTAGCAGAAAGCTACCATCGAATGCAGCCTTTGACCTTGAAATGACCATAGACCTTGAAATGACCTCTACGTGAAGTGGTCCTTGACCTTTAAAATGACATTTTGGCTTTAAAATAACATTTTAACCTAAAACTGACCTTTGACCTTGACATGACCTTTGACCTTGACATGAGCTTTGACCTTGAGATGACCTCTACCTGAAGTGAACCTTGACCTCAAAAAAGACATTTTGGCCTAAAATTGACCTTTGACCTCGACATGACCTAAGACCTTGACATTTGAGATGACCTTTACCTTGCTATGATCAAACTCCTATACACTCAGAACCAAATCTACTATAGTATATGAGATATTGAAGATTAAAAACTTTAATTAGCCCGCATTTGCATAATTTTGAAAAGCATGACTTCTCATTATAAAAAGGCCAGACTTCATCACTAGAAGTATAACTGTGCTAAGTTTGGAGTTTC
The DNA here is from genome assembly GCA_964020975.1 of Hermodice carunculata. Lineage (NCBI taxonomy): Eukaryota > Metazoa > Annelida > Polychaeta > Eunicida > Amphinomidae > Hermodice > Hermodice carunculata. The sequence continues at coordinate 134,568,204 of OZ026612.1, read as the reverse complement.
TACATGTAATACTTTTCAAATGAAATGTCAGACAAATTTGCCTGTAAAGAAAGAAAGAAAGAAAGAAAGAATTCCTGGAAAAACAATATGTCTGTGTTGGCACACAGACATAATGAATTTCAGGAAAAACAGAAAAGTGTGTGTTGACACACACACTTTAAGAAAGAAGGAAAGAAAGAAGGAAAGAAAGAAAGAAAGAAAGAAAGAAAGAAAGAAAGAAAGAAAGAAAGAAAGAAAGAAAGAAAGAAAGAAAAGTGTATGTCGACACACACACTTTAATTAGAGACTGCGTGTCTTGAAAGATAGCTTCAATGAGAGACTGTCTGTCTTTAGAGACAACTCTAATGAGAGACCGCCAGTTTGGAAAGGTAAATCCAATGAGAAACTGCCTGTCTTGAGAGACGACCCCAATGACAGACTGTCTGTCTTGAGAGAGAACCCCAATGAGAAACTACCTGTCTTGAAAGACAACTCCAATCAGAGACTGCCTGTCTGGAGAGACAACTCTAAATAGACTGCCAGTCTGGAAAGACAACTCCAATAAGACAATGCCTGTTTCGAAAGACAACTCCAATATGAGACTTCTGTCTTCAGAGACTTGTAACTCTATTGAGGCACTGACTGTCTTGAGAGACAATGCCAATGACAGACTGCCTGTCTTGAGAGACAACCCCAAAAAGAAACTGCCTGTCTTGAGAGACAACTCCAATCAGAGACTGTCTGTTTTGAGAGTCAACTCCAATGAGAGACTGTCTGTCTTAAAAGATAGCTCCCATGAGAAACTGTCTTTCTGGAGAGACGACTCCAATGAGAGACAACCTGTCTGTAGAGACCACCTATTCACCATACTTTGCATTTTATTTATACCTTCCATGAAAGATCACAGTTTGGTCATCCAAGGGTGGTCTTTCAAGTCAGGTTTCAGTGTACCATGCAAAGAGCCGATTTCAGAAGGTAATGGGGTGGGACACACCACAAAACTTGTTTGGTTACCTTCATTAATTTTACAGCCTGTGGGAGATCATTTTGAAAGAGTCAAGCAATGATATTAGCCTACCTTGATCCCCATTAGAAATATTCAGTTTTTCCAATGTTTGGTTGACATCATCTGAAAAAAAGAAGATGTGGCAAAAACACATTTACCTTCTTTCCATGTGATTAAAGCACATTGCACTGAGTAACTAGACATAGAAAACACCTTGTACTAACTATAATTTCATCTGAATATAAAGCATAAGGCTAAGTTACCTCTTTTCTGAGAACCATGTCATTGGTTACAGTATAGGAATTTGATGCAATTTAAGAGAAGTTGTGGATGCCAGGTTTCTTTTAAATCTTGCCCAACATAAAATTTATGTTACAACATGAAATTTTATGTCAAAGGAACAGGTGGGTCAGTTGTCATGCCTCTTTGTGCCAAGAAACGACATGAAGAGAAATTTGTAGTAATTTTACTCAATTGTCACAAACTTGACTGATTCTTTTGAAACATGAACTCCAGGACCCGGAGTTGGTAGTCATAGGTTGTTTTGAGCACTTGGCCAGAAATTGTCAGTATTTACTGAATTATCACAAACTTGATTCATTCTTTTGAAACATTCACTCAGAGTTGACAACTGCACTGAACTTGATTTTTTGAGACTTTCATAGTGAAAAGTAGGTGTCATCATGGGTTTTGTGTTACATGTCTGGTACACGATTTCCATAGTTACAGTACTTGTTAGGAGTTTCCCAGGTTTATACAGGTGACTGGCTGTAACTGTTTACTTTACAATCACTGGGACTGAATATATAGCCCCAGTTTGTTTCTACTTCAGTTATAGACTGGCAGGTGGTTGGACTAAGGTGAGCTATCCAGGTAGAAAGGCTACACACTTGTTCAGGGGGGAGTTAAACTATTCTTATCTGAACTTGTTCTATACAAATTTACAGTCTTCTACAATTTCTATGATCTTGTTGTCCCGGACAAGTGGATATCTAGGTCGGACAAGTGACTTTTGAAAATTTGGTTGTCCAGTGGACAACCAAATTTTCTATTGTAAATAATAAATTATTAAAGCCCAATTGCCTGGAATACTGACTGAGCCAGTGGAAAACCAAATAAGTTATACAGCTAGTGTATCATGGTGTAGCGTGGGGACATGCTGAAGGTGTCAACAAACATTGGCAAGTTGTGTTTCTTTTCAAATAAATATATTTGTAGCTTTCAAAACTATTTCCAGAAATATTTGCATATGGGACGGACAACTATACAGTATTGATTGAGACAAGCGTCCCCTCCACCAAGGGTGATTTTTTGTAATGCATGATCTATGTTAGAGGGACAAGTGAAAATTCAAATTCACTTGTCCTATGGACAAGTGATTCTAGAACAAAATTGTTGAAGCCGGCAACGCTTTGTCACGCTGGGTGAGACCTTTGAAACAACTTTCAATTCCAACTTTAATCTAAATCATATGTGAAATGTAAGCTGATAAACAACTCAATTTGTTCTGGCATATCTTAGGACCATGTCCCTGATGCCTTCACCCGTTACCATTGCTCCTCACCTTCCCGTTGTTGTTCTCGAAAATCCAATGCTGGGCTGAACCCCCACCACGTTATCGATCCAAAGGCGTCTGCCATGTCGGACACTAGCTGTTCGTTGACAACGATAACAATTTTAGCTTTTGTTGCCTTGACGTGCACGTAGATTTATAAAAAATTCCCCAAGTTTCTGACCATGCACGCTTTCATGGACGCCATTTGTAAACATTATGGGACCGCACTATCGTCAAGAGCCAAAAATAAAGAAATATCTGCAGCATGATGCAGCAGAACAAACTTATAACGGATATTTGAATTTATGAGTTTATTTTGAATGATTTTAACTATGGTATTGTTCAGTATTTTTAATCCAGGTTGATATCATTTATTTGGTGCAGAACTGTCACTTCCTGTTCATGCTGCTTCCAGAGAGCTGACGACGTTTGCTGCTCATTCAAACATTATGGCAAAACCTTTAAAAATGTAGGTCTAAATCGACTTGATTGGTAATGTGATCACCAGTTTGTTTATTACTGTATAGAGTGCAAGAAAGGATGTTAATTAGGAGACAACATGGCATATTTTGTAGCATTGACTCACGGTCGTGTTCGTCACCCGACGCACAGGCACACACAAACTTAATGACAAAAAGTGTGGTAGCCCCATTTCTGAGCCTGAGGCATCGACGGTTTTGTTTTGATATGGGCCCCCATCTCCGCCTCATAAAAAGTTGTGTCTTTCACGCAGACCTTTCAATAAATACCTCAATTGCACGATATACATAGATGTTCCTGTCTAGTGTCTCATATATATGGGTTCCTTGAAACTAAAGTCTGTGTCATTCATCATGTTGCATTTTGGTAAAGTTTCAAGACATAGGGAATAAGATATTGACTTTGCTTTCTGCGCCGCTGATAGAATTCCGCCCCGAAATCGTGACCGCTGCCATTTCCGTGCAAGAATTAAGCTTGTGCCTGCGTGACTCAAACATTTCCATGTGTTCTCATTACACATTGCTGAATTTTCCTGTGGGTAAGGACATGCATTTGTGTCACGCATGTGCAAAACCATTCAATATTGCATGCGCAAGCTTTGTGTTAAGCCAAAATCTCATCCTCATTACCTGGGACGTCACATGTTATAGACAGGACTGCGATCGTGAGCGTTCATCAAAATGTGAGAAAACTTCCAAGCAACATCACTTGTCCCGTGTGGTGTAATCTGCACACCTCGGGGCGACTGGTAGACATTCATGGTTGCCAACTTAGGTATCACCAGGTCTAGGTGTCATTGATGCATCAAGTTGACTATTTTGCCATTTGTTTTGATGCTCCAGTTACCTGGAATTCCAGTTTCAGTGTTTTCATGGTGAAAACTGGTGTTTGTTTCATCAAAATCAATAAATTCGAACTTTAATTATTAAATTTGGTTTTATGAAAACAGCCAAAAGATAAATGCTGTGGCGTTTTCTTTTTTGCCACCACTGCCCACCAAAGGTATTGATATGAATAGACTCTATGTTAAATCAGGTTTACAATGATGTAAGTAGCACAAGTGGGCAGAATTTGAATAATTTGGTTAAAAAAATGTGCATTATGTGAGCGGTCACCCATCTTGCATGCACACGAGATAGCAACAGAACTGTTAACAAACCAAACGTCACGCAAGATCTCTCTCACTAAAGGATACTCGCAGAGCCGACCAAACAGGAAGCAGGCTTTGTCTAAAGATCAGCGTAGACAATTAACTGAATAACCACTTCAGCAGACGGCAACCATGATGGCATAAAGATGGAGTAGTTGGCTCATAGTCCGTCTTAATAGCAGGTCCCTGTCCTCACCGACCTGTATAAACATTGTTGTGAGAGCCAGGCAGTGTTGAGTCCTCGCACTAAACATTCAGACTTTTAGGTTAATGCAAAATGCTGGCTCAGAGTGTGAGAGGCCCCAGGTTCAATACCCGGCTAAACCACAGCATTGGTATCATTGTTATCATGAACACACACCAACAGTGGCTGAGTGTGGTTTGTCATTCATCATTGGGCTCATCCGGCTGGGAGTCAGAGGGACAGTGACTGGTGGGGTTGTGCTCTTCGTGGCTGGATGTCAGGGAGGCAAACCGTAGAGTTGGTTGGATGCTATCACTGTGCATTCCTTGGTCCTTGGGAGAAAAGGGGAGCTAGTACTAGACTGCACCACAGTGCATGGTAGAAACTAAGAATCACAAAAGAGCATATCCTGGGTGTGACAGTTATTCCCATAGGACTAATGAATCCCTTTCAACTCTTACCCTCCCTGAATTAACACCGAGTCGCCCAACTCATGACAAGGAAAGCTAATGACCAAGCACATGTTATCTTGATAGTTCTCATCTAAATTGTTTTTAGCTGACAAGTCAGCTGAGCTTTTGTGAGGGTCCGTCAACCGTCTGTCCACAATTCACATTTTCGACTTCTTCTCAAAAACCGTTGGCCAGATCTACTTCAAACTTGGTGGGGATGTGTCTTGGGTGGGTCTCTACCAAGTTTGTTCAAATGGTCACGGTCCAGTGATTTTTGATTTTTAATGAATTTTTTTGTTCTTTTTCGGGTAAATCTTAAAAAATCTTCTTCTCCGAAACCGCTCCCCCAATTGCTTTGATATCACACAGGAACACTCCCTGGGACTCCTAGTTCTTAATTTGTTCACCAGGTGGCGCTGCACTTTTTTACCATTTTTTTACGAATTTTTGTGTGGTATAGCTATTTTTGACTTCTTCTCCAGAACCGTCACTCAGATTAAGCTGAAACATGGTGGATATGTCCCTTGTAGAAGGGTCAAACAAAGTTATTCACAATGTGGGAATGCTGCGGATTCCTGATTTTTAACATTTTTTTTCAATTCGGGTACTTGTCGGTCAATGCAGCTTTCCTATTGATTACTATGCAAGTGAATGGACATTCTAATGCTGATTCACATTTTTGACTTCTTATCCAAAACTGTCATCCAGATTGACTTCAAACTTGGTGGGGATATACCCCGGGTGAGTCTCTACCAAATTTGTTCAAATGGTCATGCTCCAGTGATTTTTGGATTTTTTTATGCTTTTTTTTTGGTTTTTTGGGGGGCAAATCTTAAAAAATCTTCTCCGAAGGAACTGTCCACCCAATTGCTTTGATATCCCACAGGGACACTGCCAGAGACTCCTAGTTCTTAATTTATTCACCAGGTGGAGCTGTGATTTTTTTCTAATTTTTAATGATTTTTTGTGTGTTTTTGCTATTTTCGACTTCTACTCCTGAACTGTCACTCAGATTAAGCTGAAACATGGTGGATATGTTCCTTGTGTGGGTAGATAGGGGTAGAACTGAAAATTTGGCATAAGACTCGGCAAGAGACCCTATCTACCCATGAAATTGAGGCCAAATTGTTCTGTGGTGCATAGTTGATGGATCCAGTGATTTTCCCTCTCTAGTCTGAGTGTCTCTGTTCGAGACATGTCAGGTGGTGTTCTAATATGTTCCATTGAAGTGTACCTTGAAAGGAGAACTGATCCTATTGCAGTTTGATTGAATTGTATCATGTTTCAGATGATACAAATCAAGAATAAATGTAGGTTGTCTTGGCACTTTGGTTGTTGTTTATTTCCTGTATGTGAATGCACATAAATTACAAGTACCAGACCAAACATATGAAAATGATTAAAAAAGAATGTGAAATTACAATATTGTAATATTTTTTACCAAATTTAAAAATGTAAATGTAAAAAAATTGTGTTGATATGTGTGTGTTTAAAGTTAGTGTCATCCCAGCATGTGCGAAGGTGTTTGTGCTATGTATCTGACTGTGTGTGGAAGGATACAATAAAGTGTTCTTCTAATCATCTTATATAAACACGCTACATGTATCTTCAAAATACTGACTGTTCCCTCAGATAAAATGCATTCATTAAATTGCTGACCTGTGTGCACATGATCTGACAATATTGAAATAAAAGTTCACTCCAGATGTGTAACATAAAATATTTCAGTGAAATTTTTTATCCAGTTTCAGTACAGTTCTTGTTTTATAACAGGTTGTTCTTAAGTGTGCTAGGCATATTTGGTATGTGAGAAACCTCATGCAGCAAATTTCATCATTCAGTGTTTCCATTTTACTGAAAATGTATAATGTATCTGTAAATAAGTAATGGTCAACAGGCATACATGGCCCATTTCCACACCTAAATATGCAGGTACTCGCACATTTTTTGTACGTATGTGTTCTCCAACTGCACTGATAGAAGTGTCAAACTATCCTGATTGTGCAAGTAGAAGTTAAGTTTACTTTAGAAACACATATGGTCTTGTCTTTTTAGTTTCAGTTTTTGATGATCTTGTCAAATTGTAGTCACTTGTAAATCTTGTAGTTTTGTCCACAAATATTCAACTGAACAACCTAAAGAAAAACTGAGATTTTAGCTTGCAATTACATAATAACCGGGTAAAAGAGAAGTATCTTATGTGCAGGTTGTAAATCAATAAAGTAAGACTGGAAATATGTGTTTTATCTGCTAGTAAAGATATACTGGTCTTGAGAGACCACTTTCTGTTGAGATATTGTTGTGCAAAGTCCTAATCCTAGTCTTCAGATGTTACTCTACCCGTTGTGGAGAGTCGGGAGATGCACTTTGAAAACATTTCCTGTATCACTACTTTCAAGAAGTACAATGTGTCAAGTTGGAACTACCATATGTGAATGAACTTACAACCAACAGTTCTGGTGAAGTTGAAAATTTAGGAGTCAAGTATCATATTTGGATATGTGAGAGATTCTAGTTCCAGATTGGAGTTATGTTTTTTATGGTTAGGCACTAGAGAGACCCTGATGGAAACACACTTCATTTTTGGTACAGTTTTCAAAGGTTACAACCTGGGAAGGGTGGTTCTAAATAACTGGATGCTTACAATGCTGTTGAAAGGCTGTGTTATAAAAACATGTGTATACATTAGATATATCGATTATTTTAGTGGTAAGGTGAAATTAGTGAAATAGTTATGTCCATTGTGTATAGAAAGTGATACTCTTGACTGACATCTTTCTTTTCAATTCCAGTTTAGTCAGTGGAGATGTGGAGGGTCGCCTGAACCAGCTATACAGTCGAATTAAGGCAATCCAGAAAAAGGCTGGCTCATTTGATGTAAGTTTAGGTGATTTAGAATTGTCTCTGTATCTGTTCATTGTTACGTGAAGTTTCAACACTGCTAGAAAATAATGTGACTAAAACATATGGGATATACCAGTAAACCCTGTGGTAAGTAATCATGATATGTTTCTGGCAACATTTTATTGGTTCCCACCCCTTACCCCAAAGAGCGGACTTGTTATGTTTTTGGGTTGTCCATCCATCTGTATGTCATTTCATATGTCCTTCATTGAAATGCCTCTAGTTAATCATCTGAGATAAAAATTTGATGTACAAAAAATTGCACATGTAGCAATCCTTACATTAAGTTACAATATTAATGTAGCTGACATCAAACAATCAGAAGATAGAGAACTTATTAAGGTACTGTACTCTCTTTCTTCCCAACTGCTCATGACAAGATGTTTAAACAAATAAAACATCTGATTAGTTGTTGATACAATGAATGCTATGTAAGTATTTTCTCAGTGTTGCATATCACTATCAACATAAAGTGAGGTACAAGAACACCTTTATATTACAGAAGATTGTCATTCTATAGAGTGCATAAGAGTTTTATGTACATGTACAACAGTATGAAAAGTAGTATTTGAACCATGGTTCATGCCAATGTGCTTCTGAATGTCCTGAGACCATGTTGTCAAATACCACTTGCTCCCTTTTCAAACTCACTTGCCCTTCCATTCAAATCCTACTTGTAAATACAAAAAGTGAGGGTTGTCCCCAGAAGTTCTTTTTCCTGACTGGGACTTTACTTGTCCCAGACAATAGGACATACAAATCATGAGCGCTGAATAATCTAGAGACAGTCTATAGCCCATACCAGCTTAAACTGGATATTGAGGGTTGGATAGTTCTGTCGGTATATATTGAAAAAATGGGTGTTCTTTTACAGATGTTGTTGTGTACTGGAGACTTCTTTGGAGAGAATGACACAGAGTGGCAGCAGTATGTGTCTGGCACAGTTAAAGCACCCATACAGACCTACGTCTTGGGGCCAAACAAATCACATCACACTGCACAGTTTGGCAGCACAGATGGCGGTGATCTATGCCACAACATCACCTACTTAGGTAGGTATGTATGTACATACACAGGTATTATGTATGTATATACTGTATATGTACATGTAGATGTATATATACAGTGAGACATATAAAAAAACATTTATGGTGTCCTGCTTACTGTTAGTGGCACTAATCTACCGAAAGATTACGCTACACTGCACTGTTAACTATTGTCAGTGTTACATTCAGAATTATATTTCCTCAAAATAAATTGCTTTCTTAATCACAAAATATACTCTGTGCATAATCTTTAAAATTTAGGAAAAGTTTTTGCTTCCCTTGTTTCAGTTCGCAAATTATGCCATAGATCCAGTTTAACTGAACAGTTGTTTATGGTGAAAGAGAGCTCTGGTCAACAGCAAGAGGGGGCTATATGGATCTCACTGCGGGAGGCAGGGGACAGCAGAGTGTTATAATAATCTATCAAATAATAATCCTCTCCCAACATATACAGTAAATAAAGGCTGCATCAGTTTGATGGAATTTATTTGTGTCCTGATCAGTTTCAGCTACATGCCTTTCAGGGAATAACCATAACATCACCCACTTAATATGGGCAAATATACAACCATCAAAACCACAGAAAAAGCTTTAGAATTATGGATTGTGGCATTATTTATTTGAATGGAAGCTGTGGTATATTTGGAACTTTTTTTGTTTAAGCCTTAAGCTATCAATAATCTACCAGGGTTTCTTTCTTTTACATTGACCAGATCTGAGTATTGTGATTTTTTTGCTTTTCAGGTTAAATTTATTATTTTTTTTTCCTCCAAACAGCATACATGTCACCACATGTGGTAAATTTCACATACATAAATGTATAAGTGGGAATAATAATAATAATAATAATAATAATAATAATAATAATAATAATAATAATAATAATCATTTAAAATTTTGAGGTATTTTTACATAGAGACAGGCCTAATTGGGATCAGTGCATAGTACAAAATCTAACCACAGAATTGATGCCATGCTATTCATGAAATTATTGCCAAGTATTTTATACTGCAATAATTTATGACACTTTATAGTGAGCCCACAATCATCATTTGCAAGATTACTGTTTTTAATAACTAAACAAGCTGGAATATATCTATGATTGGTCAATGTTGAAGACTTGCTTGGTGTATGAATGGGTTCAGAAATTGACATTGTTGGAAGGTTGACATTAATTTTCCCAAGTACAAAAAGTCCTTGTTTTCATTGCATGCTTAATCCAATTGTTTTTCAAAATCTTGACCCATCTTGCTTTTTTTTTCAATTTGATGATACTTTACACAAAGCAAATGAACAGTGACTGAACATTTGCAGCCTTATTGACACCACCACATCATATCTGAGATCTTGATAACATAAAAGGAATATATCTAATACATGTATATACATATATATACACACATACAATAGATTGATTCAGGGATGCATACATATAGTGGTCCAGAGCTTGAGAGACCAAATTTACAGGGTCACTACTGCTATCAGCTCCATGTTTGGAGGGAATACTTTTAGGCCTACCCTTGGGGTAGTGTCTCAAAATGGACCACTGTAGCACAGTACAGCATGAATTGAAAGACCAGTTTCAGAGATCACCAAAGTGAAGGCTCTCAAAATAAGGTTCTGTAATGTTGGGCAAGTAATGTGAAAACTTGTGAGCAAAGTGTCCCAGATGATGTCTTGAAGACAGGGTAGTCTCACAGGTATATTGATGGTAGCCGTCTCCTTCTAGCAATTCATTTATTGTGTGTTGCCACAGTATGAAAAATAACTCCATGTGTGAACAAAATATATATATGATGACTATGTGTCAATATGCATCACAAAGGCATTCTTATTTCAGGTCGGAGAGGAATGTTTAGTGGGAGTTCAGGTCTACAGATTGCTTACCTGAGTGGCACAGACAGTGGCCAAGAAAAGGGTAGTGACCATCAGTTTGGCCTGGATGACCTAGATGCTCTGGTGCATCCAGTCATGGCAGATTCCAAGTTTAGAGGTGTTGATATTCTGCTTACATCACAATGGTCCAAGGGCGTGGAAAAATATGGTAGTGAAGTGGTAAGTATCGCTTTGTTTTTCTCTCCCAAACACCATCTGTATATTAACTCTTTTAAAATCCGGAATCTGCATTGATCTATGATTGGTCAATTCCGTTTTGAGCTGCACATGTAAATGTAAGACCTAGTGAGACCAGGTCAACAATGCAGATGCTTTGTGAAAATTCAACCAGTTTCAGGTTGGAAGAAGTTCATCTCCGGTGGTTAGGAATAACAGTGTTTATGTCACATGGCTTTGAAGAATGTTTGCAAATTATGGCAAACAGACTTTGTTTCATTCTTGCTGGTCAGCACAAGGGCATATGGCAAGCCTTTGTTTTTCCTGCAAAGGTAGAAAAGTGACTGCTTATGCAGCCAAGTTGCTTATTTGCAGCTTCAGCAGATTTTCACTTCACAAAACCTCACAAAAATTGCCAGAGGTGTCAGCTGATGTTAAACCATTATCCGGGATCCTTATCTCAGCTAGACTCTCAGCATGTGTTATTTGTTACGTTTGTAATTGGGGGCATTAGAGTCAGTGAACAGAAGGCAAATTTTAAATACAGAAATGGAAAAATATGACACTCATTATACTTGTGAGTTACAGTTGTTATGCTTGTGTATAAAATATTGAATCTTTTGGGTTAACTGGGCTTTTGTCAGGAAAACATGCCTCAAATTGGAGTGATTTGTTAATTTGAATATAAAGCTTTTGATGCATAATATGTATAGTGGTCCCCCCCTCTAATAAGGCCACCCTCTCTACAAAGGCCACTTCTCCATGTGGGGAAAGTGGTATTTCTATTATATTGTCCCTTTCAAGAGAGGCCACATCTAATGTGGCCACTTGTTGTTCGCATGTGGGCTGGCCTTATCAGACCATTGCATAAGTAAATATGCCAATTATGGTGTTTTTAAAGGATAAATGTTTCATTATGAGGAATTTTATAAAAGAATTGTCATTATGATCATTGTACATTGGGCCGCTGCAAAGAGCTCAGCACACTGGGCTACTGTATGCCCACATGTACTTATTGTCACATATATATATGATGTGCTTTGTATGTATGGCGTATACATTGGTTATGTTACATTCTTCACATAAAAATACTTTCCTGACATTTATGTTTCAAGGAAGGAGTGGATAGTAAGAATTGTGGGTCAGGGGTCATCTCACAACTGGCCCTCAGTCTGAAGCCCAGGTATCACTTCTGTGCCCTAGAAGGAGTCTTTTACGAAAGGTTTCCATACAGGCAAGTACATACACACATTGTCCATAACCAATAATACATGTTCACTAAAATTTTGGTGTTGAAGAGAGATAAATTGGCAGAACACTGGAATCAGCTTGTCTGTCCATCCATCTTTCTATGCATCTGCAGATAGAATCTTGTGTCACAGTGTGTGCAACTTCACTAGTAACACTTTTGGATGGATTTTGTTCAAACTTAGTTCAGGATACATGTATGTTGATGTGCATGAAGGCATGATTTCAGATGTGAATAGATAACTCTGAGTGGAAGGTAATCTTGGGTGGCTGCAGGGCCTGCCTGTAGACACAACCTTGTGTGCACAGCTCCTCCTTGACTTTTGGACAGATTTCTTTGAAAGCTGGCACAGTATGCACGCATGCGTGCATGGCGGGAAGATTTCAGGTGTGACTATATATCCCTGGTTGCAAGGCAATCAAATTGTTGGCTGAAACGTGTGTCTGTAGACACAGTTTTATGTGGACAGCTCTTCATTCTGCATGTATTTCTTCGAATTTGGCACAGTAACTAGAAATGATGTGTACATGTGCATGAAGGCAGTAGTTCCAAATACAAGAAGATATATTTACATGTACATATACTTGTAATTACAATGTGATCTCATGACTCTGCATTCAGCAATTTTTGGTCTGGAGATACAATCTTGTGTGTGCAAGTCTCCCTACATTTTTGGTTAGATTTCAAACTTGGACAGTAATGACACATGATGTATAGATTTTCATGAATGTACAATGTACACTTTTCAGACATGACTATGTTTCTTTTCTTGCTAGCTGCCTTGGGTCCAGATGTATGTAGACAAAATTTTATGGGTGCAACTCCTCCTACACTTTTCACAGATTTCTTTCAAAAAGTTTGCACAGAAACTATGCATGATGTGTATATGTATGCCCAAAATGGAAATTAAGATGCAACCAGATGTCTCCAATTGTAAGGTGATCTTTGTTAGCTGCTGTCCATCATTTCATATTCAGACACAATATTTTCAATGTTGTTATTGAATCATCATTCATAGACCACCTGTCTTATGTGACCTCTTTTTTAGACCTAGCTGAGGAGTGTTCACTCAATGCAGGAAGTAATCCATATACAAGCTGGGGGTATCCATTCTATCAGTGATGACTGTTGTAGTAATATTTAAGTGGATTCCTGCATTTTAAGGCATTTTTTACTGATGTTGACTTTGTGGCGTAGAAAACTAAATGAAACGAAAAGAGCCTCCCATTGATTGATTCGTAAGGGCCTTTCTTAAGTAGATTTGACAATTGTTGCACAAGAGAAAAGGTAAACAAAAAGTCTTGAGAGCAATGCTGATATCCTGGTACTTGTATTTTAGCTGCCAATGTTTGTAAAATAGTGCAGTAGGTCAGGATATACAATGTATCTTAGAGACAAACAACAGAATATACAATGTATCGTACAGTCAAACAATAGGTCAGGATATACAATGTATCTAAGACAATAGGTCAGGATATAGAGTGAACCAGATGGAGTGAAACAATAGATCAGGATATGCAATGTATCATAGAGTAAAACAATAGGTAATGATGTACAACATATTATCTACTTTCATTTGCTATATGTGTATCATCTACAGGGTTGGTCTACATGTACTCAGTTAGCTCAAATGGTCTGTCAATAAAGTTTCAATAGCGTGGATGAGATAATACCAGAGACCAAGTGTAAATAGAGTCTTTCCTTGAAATTGACATTTTTAAGAGTGTGGGTGTACTGTTGGTATTTATTTAGTTTAACACATGCTTTAATGTTATGCTAGAATGTAAAAAAAAAAGTCAGAGATAATATAAAATTCTATGATTTCTGCAGGAATCACAAAGTGTTGGCAGAAGGAGCCAAACATGTGACCAGGTACATTGCACTGGCCAAGGTTGGCAATTCACAGAAAAAAAAGGTAAAAGATGTAATGAGTGAATGGGTCATTTGATTACCAAAATATAACTGTCAATTCCATTTTGCTTGCATTTCACCAATACCATCCAAATTTCATTTCATAATTCTGAATTTTTTTTTCAATGTTGTGAAATTGATTGTAACTATCAAAAAGTAAGGAGAACCAGGAGAGACTGCAAGTGTTGGAAAAGTCACAAGTAGAGACATGAAATATGAAGACTGAGACAAACTTTCTTTTAAGTGTCATTGCTTTAATTAATTTGATTACCGGTACTTACGGACAGCTAGAGTTACATGAAATATGTGTACTTTGAAATAATAACATTTTTCTTTTCCAGTACCTTTATGCTTTTAATATTGTCCCATTGAAAAAAATGGACCCAGAAGACCTGACTAAGCAACCATCAGATGTTACAGAATGTCCATACAAACTTGACACCATGATTGCTAGGCCAAAAGCCATGGTAAGCAAAACAGAAATAGCTGGACAGTGAAAAGCTCCTACTAATTGAAGTTGATGCCAGTGGTGAGCAGATATAACAAGCTTTAGTAGTGGTGGCATCATGATATGTAACAAGACGTTGCACAGTTGTACTTAGAACTCCATGCAACAGATGCTTCCTTGATCTAAACTACTTTTACAGTATGTAATGCCATGCTGCAAGAGTTTTGTCAGTCCTGGTGGTACTGTTAAGAGTGGAAAAGAGACAATGACATCTGCAAGTATGAAATACAAAAATAAAGTACAATGTGCATTGGAGCATCTTTAAATTTTAAGAACTACAAATGACAATACATTTAGTGTGTCAGATATACATTTTCTTTCACAAATAAAAGCATGTGTCAAACTTGTGTAAAATTTTGATTTTAGACTGTGTTTTTGGTTACCTTAATTTCATATACTTTGCTTATTTTTTTCCCCACCAGTATTTATTTTGCCCAACAAATCAGAAAGTATATACTTTTCATTCCCATAGGATCAGTTCCATCTTAATGATGAACTGTAATCATCGTAATCTTTGCTGTGATCTTGTTGCAGCAGGATGAGCCTGCATCTCAGTATTTCTACGATATGAAGTCTGCTGGGAAGACAGCTGGAGGCCACAGGAAGCGACACAGTGATGGGGGTGGGGGACCACATCAAAAGCGACCCCATACTAAACCAGGTAAACATTCTGTCTCCATAAATTATGCTTCTCACACTGGGATGTTGTGCTCAACAATGGGATTTGTCGGTATCAAGTATCCTGCACACAGTATAGTAACAAGCAACAGGTTGTCCATTAATATACAGAGTCACCCCAAATAATTTTGAAGAGATGAAACTTTTCATTTGCATGAACTAGGAGTCAATGTTAGAGTTAGATATGACTTTGCCGTACCTGTCTAGTCTTCCTCTTTTTCATCCAAAATTTTCAAGTTTACATACAAAATTTTCCACATTCTCCCCCATGAAAGTTGAGTATATTCTATTATATTCTTTTCAAAAATAGGAAACTTCCCCATGGACTTTTAAAAAACTTACAAAAATCTCCCTATTTTGAGCTCCGGAATGTTACACAGGTATGCTTTGCCCCACGCATGCTTGAAAATTTACATCTCTCAATGAACAACTGTACCTAATTTAAAACATCATTGACAGAAAAACTGAGAAAGAGTAAAATCTATGTCAGTACATTTCCCATTTCCCTCTTTTTCTTTCTTTTTATTTTTCCTAAATGTTTTGTTTTTTCCATTTTTACATCACGATCAGTGTGGCCTGGTACTTTAGGCACAATGGAAAACTTTGATACAGTAACATTGAGAATTGGGATTCTGTTGCAGCCCAGCCAACAGGACCATGCTGGTTCTGCCTGGGCAGTGCGGAGGTAGAAAAACACCTGGTGGCTAGTGTTGGAACTCACGTAAGCAATATTTTATAATTTTTATGATAAACTTGATATGCTTTAGTAAACAAAGACAACAATCAGGTCAGGTATGGTAATACAATATCCCTTGTTTCTTGCCTTGAAAATACAGGGGTATAGCATCCTGTTTTCTGCTTTAATGGAACATGTTTTGGCAATATAAACTAACAGCTGGTCAGTTTTCCAACACACAGAACAACATTTAAATTCAGATCACCCTGACAAATTCTCTTTTAGCATACATGTGTTAGTTGGGGGTGAGGAGCCACATTGGTTCACCAACAATGCAGGGTTCACACTGGGTAAAAGGTGATCTTTGTAAGATCATAGGTAAATGGAAACAGCATAATTTCTCTGTGAACAAATACTGTATAATTCAAAGGGCTGTAATAAGTTTGCAGATGTTGGACTGTAACAAACTTTGAAGCTTACATAAAATTAAGAAAGCCTCAACAATAAAATATGTCTCTGAAATTTTAGGGGACCCTTGATGTAAATTTAACTGGTTCTCTTTTTGGTTGATGCACTAAAATCATGGATTTTAAGAGGAAAGGAAAACTTATCACATGCAAGATCCATTCACACCATACCACATATTAATAGAATGAATATCATACTGACATGATGTACCCGCTGTTTGTCTTTCAGACCTATCTGGCCATGGCCAAGGGTGGCATGGTACCAGATCATGTCCTTATTTTGCCAATAGGTCACCACCAGTCTACTGTCACATCACCGCCAGAGGTCATAGAAGAGATTGAACAGTATCCTTTACTGACCTGTCATTGTTCGTGCAAAGCAGGCTTTATTTCTTATTTTATGTCATTTATGTATTAGCTTGAGATGGGGGTGGGGGAGGGTGGAGGGTGGGAGTGTCCATGAGATTACAACAGGTCCATGCAATATTGAGTTGACAACTATTTTATCTTTTTTTATATAAAAGTGCACTTAGAGATACCACTGTAACATCATCCCGTGGACATTTCTCATCCAACTTCCAAAGTCTCTAAAGTGTAAACAAATTTAAAAATAATAATAAATTAAAAAAAGAAAATACTGGAGGAATGTAGTAACATATGGGGGCCTGTTCCATCATAAAGGGCATGGGCAAATCTCATGAAGCTGGCATCAGTGTTTCTTAAGTATCACCATCAAATTCTCAAAAAGTGATGACAGGGATCTAGTTTGAAAGAGGGTTTGGTCCATGGACAGGTAACATAACAGGAGAAATTTCATGGACAAGTAAAATTAGTATCTTAATCCTTGGTGTGGTTTATGTAGTCAAACTGGACCAGACTTGATACTGTTTTTTGTCACACTGCTTGTGTGGAGTGGACCTGCTACATATACATGTAATACCTATATGTAGTAGAGTCATAAAGTACATTTGTCTTGAACAGTATATTGCAATGTCCTCGACATCAGTTTGTGACTCGAAGTGTCAGACTTTTAGCTTTTAATGCAACCAGGATTAGGATCAGAACTTTTGTGTTTCGCATGTCATAGATTTGTGCAGTTTGACCACATGGATGATATAAAATGTTATGTTTTTGAAGTACTTAATGCTTGCCAGATACAAAGCAGCAGTCAAGCGATGCTTCAAGACTCACAACAAAGCAGCTGTATTCTTTGAAAGAAATTACAAAACTCAGCATCTCCAGATACAGGTAAAGCTTTAAGATGACTTCTTAAAATTTGACCTTTAGGTTATCAATGACAATAAAAAAGAAAAGCATGTCAATGTTATCAAAGAAAACTTTATATCAAAGCTAATAATAAATTGCACAGTACAAAGATGTATAAAGTCATAACTCTTTAATGGTGACTGAATGCTCCAGTAGCCCTTAATTTGGACTTCATGGGCAATGTACAGAACTGCAGACCAACTCTAGGTACACTTATCCAGTAAAAAAATACCAAGACAAACCCATTCATTGCCATGAGATCTATTATGGATACTAGATGCTTAGCTCTGCTTTCTGCACATGGCCCAATATATGTTGGAATAGTCATTCTTTTAGAGGGATGTTTAGTGTTTCCAACACAGAAGTTGACCTTGGTCTGTGGAGCTCCAAGCTGCGGGAACCCAGTCTACCATTTGTGATTGAGAATGGACAGTACCATTTTAGTAAATTTTCCGTCCTACATTATAATTTTCTGATATGCATGGTGTTGCTTCCCAAAACAAATATGGTCTGTTTTCCTCACTGGATTGTGATGCTATTTGGGCCTACTCATGGAACTCTTGCTCAAAAAATGGGTGAAAGGCTACTTTGCATTCCACAGATCACATTACAAAATATATGTTTGCATCTTAGGTTGTACCTATACCCCTGGACTTGGCTTCTGAGGTGAAAGAGACCTTCATTGGCAGTGCTTTGTGTCAAAACATTGAGTTGCATGAAATTCCCAAACATTCAGATCTGAAACAGGTGAGATAACAATGCATATGTTCAGCAAAGAAGATATGCAATACACATGATCAGAATGTGTAGATCACTTTCTCTTTGTCCTTTAATCACAGAACAAATCTGGTTTTGTTTTATGTACCCATCCTTAAGCAGATTGCAGAAATCAAATCTCAATTTGACCAAGATCATGTTTTGTAGCTTTCAGTGATGTGAATTTGGTAATATTTGTGTCCAAACTGTTGTTGACAAGATCTGTAAAATTTGACATTGGGTTGGAGATGTGTGATTCTGACCTAATACTGAAGTTTGAAAGGCCACAAATGTGTAAATGTGTTCCTACATATATCTGTTACATTTTTTAAGTGTTGGTTAATTTATAATCACAGTGACACTTCCTGGTATGTTAAAACTATAACTGTGTCTGTGGTAACAGAACTGAATAAATACCATACTGATGTCCATGTCTTTGTACAGATTGTCCCGGCAGGTGCCCCCTATTTTTATGCTGAACTTCCATCTGGAGAAAAATTGCTGTACCGGATAGCAAAAGGATTTCCTTTACAGTTTGGGCGGTAAAGTGCCTTTTTTGTTTTTATTTGTGTAATTGTTTCCTGTAACACTCCTTCATTTGGCCAAGCATGTACAGGAGTCCCTCCTTTGAGAGACCACATGCCTTTTTATACATTTATCATGCCTCCTTTGAGAGGCCACCTGCTGTATGTGATCACTTTAAGATCTGCCCTGGAGCTGGCTCCCCAAAGAAGGGACCACATACTGTTTTATAAAGATCAACTTGTGATGTAAGATCTTGGAACTTATTATGCCCCCCTTCGAAGAAGGTGGGGCATATAGCATTGCACATGTTGGTCGGTCGATAGACTGGTTTCCGCACAATAACTCAAGAAGTTTTTGAGCTAGGACTTTGATACTGTACAGGTGTATCATTCTAGTCAAAAGCTAGGCAAAGTTGGAAGATGGGTGACCTTGACGTAATTTCCAAGGTCACAGTGGTAACTGAGTTAACTTTGGTTTCCACACAATAAGTGAAGAGGTTTTTAAGCTAGGACTTTTATATTGCACAGGATTATAGTCCATATTTGGGGCTAGGCAAAGTTTGAAGATGGATGACCTTGACCTCATTTTAAAGGTCACAGAGCCACTTTACTGAATATGGTTTCATGCTTTCTGTTTGATAACTTACACCTTGGAGCTAGAACTTTTATATTGCACAGCTTTATGGTTCTCTGTAAGGGCTAGGTTGAGTTTGAAGATAGATGACCTTGACCTAGTTTTCAGGGTCACAGAGAGATTGTAGAATTCCTGTCGTTTCTGCACAATAACTCAAGAAGTTTTTAAGTTAGGACTGGGATACTTTACAGGTCTATAGTTCTTGCTAAGGGCTAGAAGTTTAAAGTTTGGTGACCTTGATTTAATTTCCAAGGTCACAGTTGTACCTGAGTTAACTTTGGTTTCCACATGATAACTAAAGAGGTTTTTAAACTAGGACTTGTATATTGCACTGGATAATTGTCCGTATTCGGGGCTAGGTCAAGTTTGAAGATGAGTGACCTTGACTTAATTTCAAAGGTCACAGAGCCATTTGGTTGAATACTGTTTCTGCATGATAACTTGCATTTTAGAGGCAGCACTTATATATTCCAAAGCTTTATGGTTGCCTATAAGGGCTAGTTTGAGTTTGTGGATGGGTGACCTTGACCCAGTTTTGAGGGTCACACACAGACAGTAGACTTCCTGTGGTTTTTGCACAATAACTGAAGAAGGTCAAGTGAAAATGAGTGACCTTGCCCTAATTTCCAAGGTCATAAAGCCACTGCTGAATATGGTTTCTAAATGATGACTAATTTTTCAGCTATAACTTTTATATTGTCCAGGTTTCTAGTTGTTTTTTAAGGGCTAGGTTAAAGTTTAAAGATATGTGACATTGATGTATGATCAACCTTCACTAATTTTGTAAGGTCACAAGTGCCCCATCTACTACTATCAATAGGGTAGCGAGTGCAAGGGTAATGAAGGCGGGGGGCATCTATGTTTTACAAACATATCTTTTTTTATAGTAAAGTTGATGGGGATTGCATTTTGATGCACCATCTGTGATGCAGTAGCAACTCAGAAGCTGTTTATGTACATCACATCAGGGTGCATTCAAATACATTTTTTTCTACAATGTTGTGCTTCATGGATTGCAGGGAGGCGTTGGCTGATGGCAGCTTGCTAAACATGCCCGATCGTATTGACTGGAGGAACTGCAAGATCTCCAAAGAGGAAGAAGTGCAGCTGGTACAGAAATTCAGAGACATGTTTGAAAAATTTGATTTTACTGTGTGAACCAACCAAGGAAGCAATGCCTTCCAAAATGCTACAGATGTGCCATCTTAACCATGACTGTGTATATATGAGTATGCTTTTTATCTACAGTCATCACATATAAAGCAAGAGGCCACTTCTTCATGCAGCAAGTCTGGGACTTTTATTTCCCCCCTAAAGAGAGGCCACCCAGCTTAAAAGGCCACCTTTTGGTCCACTTGGGGTGGCCTCATAAGAGGGGTACCACTATCATTGCATATGTACCCATAGACAATGTCATACAATTTTCTGCCAGACATTTTATAATGTATTTTTATAACAAAACATGTAAATGTAATTCAAGTGTCCAGTCCCAAAGCTCACCTTAGGGTACACATACTTTTTTTACCGATTTCTCTGGGAGGCCACACAGTATTTTCATTTGATCTCTTCAAACGATCTGATTTCATTACCTCTGCTTGTATAATCAGGATCTCTTTGAGCTCTCATCATATATGTATTGTTATCAAATGTGGACAATGTCATTCATGTTTTCCTTTTGTTATGCCTCCCCCATCCCCCGGGGGGGGGGGGGGGGAACGTTATGTTTTCGGGTTGTCCATCTGTCCGCCTTTGTTAGCGCGATACCTTCAAATTCCCTCAGTGCATTTTTCTGTCAAATTTGGTACATAGATGCCTTCCTGGACTCCCGAGTTGCTGATCAGATTTTGAAGTCACTGTGACTTATTTACTTCCCCTCTGAGCTTTCTTGGTGCAATACCTTCATAATGCCTGGATGGATTTGTCTCAAATTTAGTACACCGATGCATTCCTTGGCTCTCATTAGCTGATTAGATTTTGAGATCCCTGTGATCTATTTACAGCTTACCATGACTTATTTACTGTCCATTTGAGCTTTGTTAGTGCAATATCTTCAAGATCCCTGGACAGATTTTTCTCAAATTTGCTACACAGAGGTATTCTTGGACTCCCACTGGCTGATGAGAATATGAGGTCAGTGTAACGTAATTCCTACTTACTGTGACCTATTTTACTGCCTATCTGAGTATGTAAGCACATGTCTGAAATGCCCAGATGGATTTTTATAAAGTTTAATACATGTATGCTTCCCCCCCCCCCCCCCCCCAATTAGGTGTTTAGATAATGAGGTCACTGTGACCTAGTTACAGCTAATCATGATTTATTAACTCCATATGAGCTTTGTCAGGGCCATATCTTCAAAATGCAATTATACAATTTGATACATACATGCATACCCAGACCCTCTTTAGTTGATTAGAACTTGAGGTCAGTGTGACCTATTTACAGCCTACAGTGACCTATTACTGTCCATTTTTGTTACCATTGTTACCATGAGATCTTCAAAATGCCTGAATGAATTTTTCTCCTATTTGGTACAGAAATGCATTGCTTGGCATAGAATATGTGATTAAAATTTTACGTCACTGTGATGTATTTACATGGGACTATGACCTTTGAATTGTGGATGCGAGTTTTTTTTAACCCTGATGTCTGCAAAATGCCTGGATGGTTATACCCTTTTGTCTGATGATGAAACTTCAATGTACAGGTTTCCTTGACCATGACATGCTTAAAAAGTTACACAAATAATCTTCAATGAAAGATCTTAAATTTTTAACTTTATTATGCACTAAGAGCAATGTGTTGGTAGTTTAAAGGCGGGGTGAACAGGGGCGATGGGGAGGCATTCTAGTGATTGCGTGCAATCATAGTGCTGTAGTTTTGCTTTTTATCACTTTTGTATATGTGTGTCAACAACTCCAAGTCTTGTCCAGGCCACACCCTCAATGGAAAATTTACCAAAAAACAAGGATACAAATGAACCCTTTCTTCTTTGAACCGGCCAAGACCGACTGGTGATCAAATGTCATCTGTTTCAGTGTTTTCAACTAGTTCAACAGTACATGTAATGAAAAACAGTTTGAGAATTGTAGACAAGACGTATCAAGATAACATGCCCCAGGTGAACTGTTTTCCCTGGCACAGGTTAAGTGGCCAACCCATGCCAGGGATAGCTGTTGACTCAAGACTTAGTTCAGGTGGGGGGGGGGGGAGGGTGAGGTTTGAGAGTCAGTATTACAGTAGTCTTATCTTGACAGACCACCTTTTCACTGTTCAACTTACCTCCTTCTCAAGACCACAGATATTTGGGGACTAAATGGTTAGACTCTTAAGACAAGTTTAACTGTATTTGGGGAAACTTAGCTGCACTTACCATAGAAATTACTGAAAACTGGGAACTGTATAATTATGCATGTATCATGTCCGAACTTACAAGTGAATTCTGAAACAAATATTGACTATGCAAGATATAATTGTTTTGTTGTCAAGACATTAAAACTTGTCCTGCCAGGAAGCCATTTTGTTGATATTTTTTTGAAATCATGATAGTAACTAGTCAATTTGTAAACCCAATCATTCAACAATTATTAAAGAAAGTGTTGTCAAATATCATTGTCAGTAAGTACAAATATCCATGCATCAGAACTAAATGTTGTGTGATTTTAGAAAGTATGTATATTTTCCAATAAAACTGTGGGAAAAAGCCTTTTTTCATCACATTTCTTTACAGGAACTTGAAACAGTAGGCAGTGCCCTAAAGCCCCTCTAACTCCAGCTCTTTTGATTGTTATGGTGACACTGAACATGGCATAGAAGTGGCAAAGTTGACTCGTGACATTGAAAGTAGTCACGGCCACTCTATGCAATCCCTTCCACGCTGTTCGTAAGAGGGACCCCCCACACCAAGTTTGGTTGATGTGGCTCTCTTCAGTTGTGGATGGACAGACATTATGATGACAGCCTTTGGCCAAGTATATGCAAGGCCAATGAATAAAAACTGAAAATATTGACCAATATACTACATTATGAGCACTTATGGAACTACCCAATAGATGCTCGAAGAGCATTTAGTCTGCCATTGCAAATTTTCTTCTAAGAATAAAAAGAAATCGACCCCAGTTGGAGTAAAGGATAAACTTAGGGAAAATGCAGGGTCCACAGGGACTGCTCTGACCATTAGCCAGTTAGCCAAATGCTTATGGTTTTTGAATTTGGATAAGAAATGTGCTAAAATGTTTTTAAGTGAATAATAACGGGACACTACAAATTGTTGTTCATTATGCTAATATTTCCAATTTTGGCAACACATTTTCAAGACTAGAGCTGTCCCGGGTCCAGTTTTAATGTATTTTGGTTGCTGTATGAACAAGAGGATTGTGACGACCCTGTGCTCTGCTGACTGGAATCTACTGTTTCTGCAAGTGGAGACTTCACTGCTTTTTACATCTGCTGTACTAGTAATTGCCAACAGTTTGACCAGAAGTTTGAGATTACCCAGATATTATCCAATATGCCCCCCCCCCTCCCCCCGGGGGAAACATCTATGCATAAAAGCAAAGTATGCCATCCAAGAGTTTTGACAATATTGAAATACATGCACTCTGTTGCTGGTATGTACCTTTTCAGTTCTAGCAATTAATGACACATGGTCCACAAATTTGATATCACATGATTTAGTCAACTTAATGTAATCTTGCATCATCTTTAGCAAGATTATATTCTGAAAAAGTTTTTATGCAATTCTGTTCTGACCTCCTGGAGAACATTTTGAAAATAGCTTTAGCACACAAAAGTTTATTGCAAACATAAAATGTGCCATCTGGTGGCCAAAATGTCAACCACTTAGTCCTAAGTGATTCTATCTGCAATTTCAAAGCAACAGGTCAAGTAGTTCTTGAGAAGAAATTTTGATTGTTTTTAAGGAAAAAAAATCATTAAAAATAGCAAAATTATTGCATCATTATGTTCACAAAGCTGGCAGAGGCCCATCAGAAGGAATTTAGGAGACTGAGAAGATGAAGTGGGGAGAACTTGGGAGGGGGCGTGCCCCCCCCCCCCATGTGAGACATCTTTATTAATGTACAGTTAAAACAGTACATTCTAGTGGTTTAATATAAAAAAGGAAAATGCTGTAAGAAAGGGAATAGGAGAACACATTTAAAATGCTCTTAACCACAGTCAACAGTAAATACCCAAAAGCACTGTGACAACAGAAACAATTTATGCAAAATGATGGCTTTTTTTAACGGAAAAAAAGGATAATTCGGGAGTTCTTTTCAAGATTCCGGAGATTGGGAAACTTGAAAGAAATGAGTTAAATTTCGGGAGTTTTGAAACCTCTCCTTATAGACAATATTGTCATGTATGCACTGTATTGCTGTGTCCATGTACATTGGCAGCCCTTGCCAACACATGGCCCTACACTTAATATCCCATAGCTAGGGCCTTGCATCGAGATGTGGGAGTCCTATCTCTGTAAATGCATGTACCTGTCAAACTGTCATTGTTTCTGTCCTGTTTCTTTGTAAGTCCTTGATAACATCATGCCCTTGGTAGCCAATGTCTTAGTTTATTCATATCTTCTAGAGTGTCACAATAAACTGCTTTTTGTTGATTATCAAAGAGAAAAAATGCTAGGTATTTGAAAATGTAGAATGCGGAAAAACAATGCCAACAAAGTCATTTATTATATACATATTCTTTTAATTTGACACCATGCCAACTATTGTCCATTGGTTTATGCATATTTCATGTATTTCTGAAAAATACATACCCTTTGGACACCTGGAACTCTGGCAGCAAACTTCACAGTTATGATGCAAATAAAAAAGAAGTGACAAAATAGAATTACAACAGAAGACAGCTGAACAATGTTACCCTGATCTACTGTTTGGAATCTGGTCATATACCTAAGGTATAGCACTGAGGGGTATCCATATGTCCAAGTAGGTGCCACTCCTTCATTTTCAATCTTCATAATTTTGATCTGGATTTGTTTGTTATATAAAATATTGTACTGCATTGCTGCACACTTTAATTTACAAGCTTGTTGTTGATAACTGCTTACATTTGAACATTAATGATACAAATTGCATTTTGTAAACGGCAAAAAAAAAAAAAAAAAGCCTTGACCAGGCAGCACTGCACAACAACACAACTGATTTCAGCATATCCAATGTTTACCTTTGTCTATGCAAAGGTCAAGGTCTTGCGTCATATTTGCTGGGTTGTTTTATCCGACTCGGTGCCATTTCTATTTCATAATCATAGAAACTCATCTCATTGTAGCTGTAATATTCTGTTACTTTATATGTAGTGTTGTCAGCCTGGGCACTCTGAGCCTGTGCTATTCCTGCAAAGAATTAAACAACAGTCTACATTATGGTGATGTAAAGACCTATATGCACAAAATAATAAGCTAACACCATACTGCAGCAAGTACCATCCTTACATGATGAAAAACTTAATGGTTGCATGTTACAGAAAATAAAAGGATGTCCTTTCACATGTAAAAGGCATGCTGCCATCTGCAGTTTCATATTTTTATTTAGGGAAAAATTGGTTATTCAAATTTCAGAGATCAAATTTAAGTATGGACATTTATTTCAACACGACGAAGTAACTTATAAAAGTTATAGTACGTTTGGATCATACTATGTGAGACACAGCTGTGCTGACATGATTGAATCTGTCATCAGGTAAATACAATTCTTGCCTTTCCTCACTGACACAAAATGGCCTGATAATCTTTATTATCTGCACCACCTCCCTATTTTGCCATACAGTTATGATATAGAGCAGATGTTGTGAAAAGTTTTTTTTGTTTGTAGGGCATTTGGGCCTACGACTATGAAATTTCTGTAGGCCCAGGACAGCTGTTTGTTGGCCCAAAATATATTATATTAAATCAGACAGCTAAAAATGTGTCAGTCTTTTGGGCCAACATATTAATTAAAGTTATTTTGTCAGCCAAAGCCTACAGCCAATAATTTTTAACGATGCCTGCAGAGGATGAGCAGATGCCATCTTGGTATGCAGTATACAGAGTTTTAGGCTCTCAAACTTACCTTTGAGAGATTAATTATACAAAATTAAAAATCTTATGAAATATTGAAGCAAATTTAAGATTTCCCTGTGAGATAAAGATGTAAATCCAAGAGGCCCATGGGCCTAATGCCCTGCTGACAACTGTCACCTACAAATCATTTCCTGAAAAGCATTCCTTTGATGACCTTGAGAAACTAATCAAGGTCATCCATATTAGTGGTATCAAACTTCAACATGATACACATTTGTGATACATTTGGTGTCATTTGCCTCATTCTTTATCAATATACATGTATTAAATTTAAGTGCTTTATGACCTTGAAAAATTAATCAAAGTCATCCACATTAGTGGTATCAAACTTCAACATGATACACATTTGTGATACATTTGGTGTCATTTGCCTTATTCTTTATCAATATACATGTATTAAATTTAACTGCTTTATGACTTTGAAAAATAGGTCTAGGTCACACAATCAATCATTGCGTCATGGTGACCCAAAAGTAAGTCACCAAGTACAGTTTCATGTACAATGTACTCATGTGCAATTTTGATCTGGAAGCTCAATTCCCCTTGCCATTGATGTTCAAGCTACACACTGCTATTACAAAATCACCCTTTTCAAATTTACGGGCATGATGACCTCACAAAAATTGGTCAAGGTCACTGATATTCAATAAAGTCTAGCATTGGGCATGGTCTATATATCCTATAAATTTGGCAAGTCTAATCTAATTACTTTTCTAAATATGGAATTTCATATCTTAGTACACATTTTAGCTCATAATTTCCGTCAAATTATAGGTGGCACCACTAGTATCATTAGCAACTGAGACTTTGCCCTCCACCACAATCCCACCCAAGTCTGTGAAGATCGGCCTGCAAAAATTAAAGATGCTAGAATGTTCACAAGGTTTTCACATTCTGACTCCTATATTGCATAATATTGTAGACGGCGCCACTAATATCAAAAGGGACCTAGATTTTCATATACCCTATAAGTCCTGAAAGTTATATTGGGCTAACTTTAAAACTGTGGACGGTATAGCGCTAACGAGCAAAAGTTTACGGACAGACATGAGCGGTTGCATAAGCTCTGCAACCTTTGGTCAGCAGAGCTAAACTATATATATGATAGCATATGCACAAATGTTTTTGGCCACAATCCAAGTGTCTTGGTTTTAGACAATTTAGTTTGGTTAAAGTGATAGCAAACAACACACGGAAGTTGAGCTATATACTGTTACTAGAAAGAACAAAATGCAACAAATAAAGATTAAATGGGGTCAGCCTTGCCCGACATTTTGAACCCATGATGGCTCTTCTTCATGATAAAGGACACGAGCTAGAAAACTCTTGACTGCTATGTGTTTACAAGCAAAAGTTTACAGATGAATGGACCATTTGAAGGACAAACAGACATGAGTGATCGCATAAGCTCTGTGACCTATGGTCAGCAGAGCTAAAAAGTAGCAAGATTTATAAAAAATTTTTGAATTGCATGTCAGAGACTTTTCTCTGTTGGTAGAAAAATGAAAAAGGTACTAGGTTGAGGCTGTGAAATAGCACGGACTTGATGAAAGCTGTGACATCATCTATTATTTTACTGTTTCAAAATGAAAAAGCTGATTTGAACTTTGCACAGAGTTATACAAAGAAAGGCTTCACAGATGGAATGTTAGGATACTAATTTAGATAGTTTCTGTAATGAAAATGTGGAATCTATGTCCACTCACTTTAGGAGTGAGCTTTTATAAAGCAAGATATTTTAGATACTGTACTACTGATAATGTTGCCATAGAAGGATTTACATTGTGCAGGTGTTAATGGGTACAAAAAACATGTCTGATTTTTATTTCAAGTTAAAATATATTACTGCTTGCAAGTGTGAAAACAGTAAACCATTTATGAGAAGTTTTATAAACATACTGAAAAGAAACAGTTGAAGAGTATTGCATTCAGACACCAAAGGAAACATCATGAAGAAAAATAGATGTAGGCTTGCTGAAGTGAGGGAAGCTTCCATAACTTGTTTTTCCCAATGGGAGTCTCAAACACTAAGAAAGGTGACAGACATGAGACAACTTTTTTTTGTTACTTTGTTTACTTTTTAGTCAAGGAATTTAAAAACAAGGAGACCTGACTGGTATTTAACACCTCCCTGACTTACATTATAGCATTATGGAATACTTACAATATGTCACCTCTCTACATTGTATTTTGTACTCTCTATGGCAATAAAATTGTTTTTAAAAAAGTGGACAAACAGACTTCGTCATAAAGGTTTACATCATAGCATGCGCCATACCAGTTGGCTGTAGTTTGGAAGCAGGGGGGTTTGCCTGAGAGGAAGATGCACTTGGCTTCGCTGGAGGGGGCGGTCCTGGCTTGTTGGATGTACCCGACTCCCCACTGTAGAATTTAGAAATGGGAGATCCTGCTGTAACCACTCTTCTCAGTATCGCCTGGAAATTGTAAGTGAAATATTCAAGCTTATAATATCAGTTTTTTGTTGAAGCATCTTGCTTACTGATCAGTAAATTTATAAAAGACCTAGACCTGTTCATCACAACTAAACCTTAAGGAAGCTATTAAAGTGTACCACAGCTTGCCCTGTTGGCAGAGGGAAGCAAAAACACAATGACATGGCCCAGCACCTGCTTCATCAGTTGTCCAGCTTGGCCTAGGGTATGACTGCACCATTACAGTCAGCTGGCCCAGTGAAATGTGGGTTACTGTTCATGTAGTTCCTGTTTTATTGTGTTTGCAACTTAAACAAGTATATCCATGTTATTACTTTGTGATTTGAACCAAATTGTTATCTGACCTTATTGACCTCTTCAGGTTGTCTCATTAGAGATTCATGATATCCTTATGACTTCAAAACCCTTTGTCATTTGAATCAGTTTTTTGCAGGAAGTTGGTCCTGCAGCTGAAACAAACATGGTTTTTCAAGATGCCCTAAGTTTTTAAAAATGGGGCCAAAACTAAATGTACAGACTGCAGCTAATGCAATTGTCACTTCAACTCCTCATTTTTATGTCAGGCACACTCCTCCACCCTATATATACATATATACACATGTATATATATATATATAGCAGAGCAAGGCCAGTGAGCCTCTCCTTTGTGCGTTTATATATATATATATATATATATATATATATATACACACACACACAAAGGAGAGGCTCGCTGGCCTTCTGCTCTGCTAACGTACCCTGGTGATGATCACTAAACATTCAGATCGTAAAATGCATTCCCTCCGTCACCATCAGAAATTAGGTCATCCATATGATGCAACATCAAACTCCACAGGATATACATTTGAAGTATATTAATTAGGGTCATTTGCCTTAATGTTTATCAACACATTGAATTTAGTGTCCTTTTTAAAGCACTCACTGACCTTGAAAAACAGGTCAAGGTCACAAACCCTATTAGAAAATGTACCCATTGGCCTAATGCACATCTGGTGTAAATTTTGCAGTTCCATCTTAATTTGTTAGCACAATACTTTGCTTAATGTGTTTTAATACCTGTGATCTTAGTTCCAATAATAATCATTATCACCAGTTGTATCACCATAACTCCACCTCATATACTTTGGTCTGTACATGTATAATGTTCCTGTAATGCTAATGTATGAACAAAAGTTAAGATGTAATGACAATCACAAAATGAAAAACATTCCACAAAATGCAGTCCCTTCATGATCTTGAGACAATAGGTCAAGGTCATCCATATTGTGCAATATCAAACTCCCACATATGATAAACATTTGTAGCACTAGTATACATGTATTTGGTAGTGTTAGTGTTATTCTTTCTCAACATGTTGAATTTAGTGTCCTTTACTGGAGTGCTTCATAACCTTGAACAATAGGTGCAGGTCACTCATAATTTTACAAAATTTGACAAATGACCTGAAATATAGTTGTACATTTTGTAGTGCCATCTCAAGTCATTATGCAATATCAAACTTCTACATATGACACACATTTATGGTATATTTTGTATCATTAGATTTATTCTCTCTCAATATACTGAACTTAGTGTCCTTTACTAAGTGTTAATGACCTTGATAATCAGTAATTTTGACCAATGGCCTAATGTATAATTGGTGGAAATCTGGCAGTTCCGTCTGAATTTATAATAACGATAAAAGAATCACAGCAGTATCTGTTGGAACAGATTAAGGTCTAGGACTGCCTAGAAGTATTACAGTGGTACCTCCTATTTAAGACCACCCTTAATGCCAGACAAAAGTGGTTATATATGACAGGTGGTCTTTCACTGCAGGTAAGCTAGCAAAGAAATTAAAGGCCAGTGTCTTGAAATGGTGGTCTTAAAAACTAGTGTGTTCTTCCATGAGAGGTGGTCTTTAGAGCAGGTACCACTGCACTATGCAATTAATTTTGAAGCAATTGGGTTAGTGGTTTCAAAGATGAAAAATTTTCAAAATATAGCCAAAAAATGTACAAAAAAATCATTTAAAATACAAAATCATGGGACCATGACCAATTGAACAACATTGGAAGAGACCCAGACAAGGTTGATTCCCACCAAGTTTGAAGTACGTCTGGCAGACGGTGTTTGAAAAAGTAAAAAATGTGAAGCTGTTTGTTAATTAAGCTGGAAAGGATAAATATACTATCAGTTGTTCTGCTATCCTTGGCAAATCCAAATTGATTTGAGTCATCATCATTGAATACATTATTTTTATAATATATCCTGTTATTGAGGACTGCCTCAAAGAGTTTGCTCATTGCATTTGTTAAAGTTATTTTTCTATAGTTGTCAGGATTATCCTTAGAGTTACTGTTGTGTATTGGGTGGACTATGCCCTCAGACCCAGTAGTTCTTTCTCAGTTTGGGTACAGCGTTAGTACATGTATTGAGAAGCAGAGGTGAGCAAGGGTTAACCAACTATTCAAGATGCCTGGTTTTACTTGTTGTGTGCCAGGCTGCTATAATAAATTAACCAGGGACGAGAATTTCAGTCACATCTAGAGCTGAAAACACAGGATGTTTCAGCCAGGTTGTCCTAACCATCTGTCATTGCGTCTGCAGTACTACACACCGGCGGAAGGAAAACCATTACCGATACTATCGGTACATGTACTCCAAAGATATTTCCACTACAAGCACTGAAAGCTGAGGAGATTGATCAATTAAAACAGAGAATAACAGAGCTGGATAGGCAGTTTGGTGATACAAATGAAAAATTAACTGAAACTGGGAAACAGGCCTGCAAGCACAACATGAAATGTCTTCATTTGACAGGTAACATAGCCATGAATTTATTATCATAAAAATATTATTTTCCTCACTTAATTCTATGAGAAAAACTGTATTCCTGAAGAAAAAAAAAAACTTAAGAATATCTTCCCTGTCCATAGGCCTATTCACCTATCAACGTAGGGGTTTGCCTGCAGATTCATTCAGCTATTTCACTGATTGTATTATGACTTCTTCTCCAACACTGTCAACCAGATTCACTTCAAACTTGGTGAGCATGTACCTTGTGTGGGTCTTTACCAATTTTTAAATTTTGTTTTGTTTTGTCTGTGTGTATGTTTTGTTTTGTTTTGTTTTAAATTTTTTTTTTCCTTTCTGCTTTTGTCTTGGGTAGTGCGACCATTGTCATGTCGCATAGGATTGCGTGTGCTTGAGTTTTCACTTGAAGAAGCTAATTCCTAGCTGTAAATGCACATGCCGACACAAAAAATGTTCTGGATCATGATGTACTTTGTTGTTGGCATTTCGACTGCTTTTCGTTTCCGCCTTCAGGAGCTCCCACTGGCTGGCTGTTACATATTAGAATGGCTGTGAATAGAAATATCTTGAGAAAATGAAACGTTGTGGACAAAATGGTTGTGAATAGAAATATTTTGTCTTGAGTAAATTGAGAATAAAAAGTTTGTGTATAAGTTGGTTGTGAATCATTGAACTTTTACGTAGACAATTAAAAAATAAAAAGGACACAATAAAATGGTTGTGAAAGGTTAGTTGTAAATAGATATGTCTAAAATAGATATAAAAAGAAATACACAAAGTACACTTGTCCTTAAGGTGGAGGCTGTGAAGCTAGTGCGCAGTGAGACTGGCAACTTTGGATCAATATTACGGTTATTACCCATTTAATTTTTTCACAAGTACATTAAACCTTTATATTTTCTGATTACTACATATCCATAGATTTGTATCCAAAGGGTTTTTTTGTAGCATTGGAATTTTTTGAGATTTTACAGCATTCTTTCTGACTTGGTAGGATTTTCACACTTTTCGCACAGAAGTTGCACAAAATTGTTTCATTCAAGTTGAAATCAGAAGAAATTCAAAATATATATCCATGTCCAGTATCGAATTCAATGGTGAGTCCTGAAATAGTAATAATGAAAAGTTAACAAATTTTAATTTAGTCCTGACAGGTTGTTCATTTTCTTTCTATAAATGGCTACAAAAGTCACTGAAGGGGTTGTCAGAGAAAAAAAATCCTGGGAACTGCTCCTGGATATGGTATTTTATCTGTCCTGTGTTTTAATTACTGTGTGAAATAAACTTGTAGTTTTACCTCTGTGATGTTGTCAAAGTAAAAAAGTATATGTTGTGGCTTAAATCTAGAGTTTTAACTTGGGAACATCACACTTGGCTTGTTTGGGTGTGGGTTCACATGTGGCTTTCCATATTTGGAGCCCAGTTAGTGGATTGTACCAATTTGTTTTTACATCTATGGAGAATTTCAAAGTAATCCGAACAATAGTAGTGATTAGTCTGAACTGGCCCATTCTTATCTCCACGGCTAATGGTTTCCTGTTCCCTTTGAATGACCCTTGTCAATTGGTTTCCAGGGGTCATGGACTAATGACTGTGCAAACAATGACATGCTTCATTATCATGCTCATGCAAACAAACCCCATGTGCTCGGCACTGCTTTAGCTTTTCAGTGTAAACAAAAAATTTGAGATCAATTTTCTCATATAAATTTTATGTTCACGCATCTGAGTTTTTGGGAGCATGTAGTTTAAGTATCAAACTATAAAAAAATATGAAAAAGTGTTTAGAGGTTATCCAAAGGTCCCGACTTCAGATCTACCACCTTAATATCCTGGGGGGTGGAGGGGGGTGAGAGTGAGAGGGCAGAGATTCAAGTGTGAGCGATAATACAGAAAAGGGTACTATTGTGGCCAGTAAAAGGTGTTGCGTTCTTTAAATTGGTGATCAATTACAGGTGTCTCCATTTTACCTTAAGACAACATTAAAGACACGATACGTTGGATTTTAACTGCACGAAAATAGCTCAATACCTGTTTCACAAACGGCGTTCTGAGTGACCTGGCAGCCAAGGTCGCCATGTTGCTTCCGTCAGATGGCGCTGTGCGGCCACCGTGCAATTACACGTGGAATCCCCGAGACTGGCCTCTTTCTCTATCCCGGCAACATGGCGGAACAGGTACGAAGGCATGGCCAGAGTATTGAAGGGTTTATGGTAACCACATGGCTGATACCATAAATTTTGCTCAGTATGATACGAAACTTATGTCACTTAGTGTATGCCATGTTTTAATATTAAATCACATCACCTCATGGATATACACGTCAAAAATACATCATTTTTTGCCTGCCGCAGATTGACTGAGGCAGAAGTTCACAACAAATATTGCAGTAAGTCCGAAGTTGTGCAAGTGGCCGAGTAAGTGCAGCAGAGGTGAAACTTTAATGGACACGAATTGCAGCAGTAATGGAGTCTGAGAAAGGCTTATGTGGAATATCGCCCATGGGACCGAAACCTTGTCATGAAATAGATCTTTGGAATTGATAAACCAGGACTGTCAATGAGTCGGTCAATAAGTGTCATGCTTTAATTTGAAAGGGGGGGGGGGGGGAGGGAGGAAGGGACGGTTGCCGACATAATGCAGTATCCCACCTGGGATGGGTATTCAACATTCTGTGGTAATAATACCCAGGTGCAGTGCAAAACCAGCCCTTTGCAGATTAATTCCATATATACCACAGGGAGACTGTAAAATTGTGTTGGGCCTTCACTGTGGCCCCTATAGTCTAGATAAATGACAAGGGACACAACTATGGCGACCTTGGCTTTCCGAATCTGTACTCGTCTGTTGAAAGGTGCCTAATAAAGTCCAAATATCCCATGTAATGTGGCATACCATACGTCTCTGTGTTCATTGTTACTCATTCTCTTAGATACTCCTAACTTTCAGCTTCCTACCTCCTGTTTTACACACGTAACTGCATTTCGAAAACCTAAAATTCGATTTGCGTCCACCTCCTCTACACCCGGCAATTTCGATAACAGTCATGTATTGGAGGAAATGTGAAACCCGCTGCAACGAGAGACACGCCGTCTTACCGAGAATATCAGCCACGTGACGCTAACAGCGAAGGTTCCCTTCAAAATTTCCAGTTGATTCTGAATCTCGTTGCAGCGGGTTTCACATTTCCCCCCCAATACATGACTGTAATCGGAAGTGCCGGGTGTAGAGGAGGTGGACGCAAATCGTATTTTTGGTTTTCGGAATGGGAAGGTGACAATTGGGCATGATGTGTATACGACTCCTCACACAAAATGTTGGCCAGATGGATATACACACATATAAGAGGGATATATTCTCATTGGATTTTAGGACAAGTTTGTGTATTTGAGGCCTAAAAATTTGGGTTAGATTTGTAACTTTACATTTTATGTGTATGCTTTCATTTTCATTAAGAAATTTGATGTTTCTACATGTGACAGCTTTCTTTCATTAAACTGGAAATTCCTTCATGTTATTTCTTTTACAGGCTGAACGTTCCTTCCAAAAGCAGCCAACAGTTTTTCTTAACAAGAAGAAACACTTGTTATCAGGCAAGAGTGCTAAGAAACAGCGCTATGTGAAGAATGTTGGTCTGGGTTTCAAAACTCCACGGGAGGTGAGTTCTGTACATCAGTGGTCAATTCTTACTGTGCATCGAAACTTCGTAGAAATTATCTTGGATCATGACTATTTGCTCCCATTGATCCTCACAGAAAATGAAGAAACTACATAAATTATGCCCGTTTCCTACCAGAGGAGGGGCATGGAGTAATTGTTTTTTTCCGTGTGTGCACCTGTCTGTTCCCTTTTCGTGTCCGGACTATAATTCACTTGGCCTTCAACTTAAATTAATGAAAGTAGGTCACTAGGTTCAGTATGTGGGCCACTGATATATTCTTGTTAGATTGTGTCCGGGCTATAATTCCTTTACCATTTAAGTGAGTTTCATGAAACTTCACACACATATATATGTTGACCTAAAGGTGTGTCATAAAACAAAAGTAGGTCAGTAAGTCAAGTATCTGCGTCACGGTGATGCAAACGTATAAAACTATGTTACACTTCACGTTCCGGCTGTAATTCTGTTGTCGTCCAACTTAGAAGAATGAAACTTTACATACAGGTACATCTAGACATAAGGGTGTGATATGAACGAAAAGTAGGTCGCTAGGTTAAGCATGTGGGTCACAGTGACACATCCTTGTAAAATCATGTTCGGGCTATCATTTCTTTACTTTATTACTTAGTTTCATGAAACTTGACACACATGTCTTGACCTAAATGTGTGCCATGACACAAAAGTAGGTCACTAGGTCAAGTATCAGGGTCACAGTGACATATGCTTGTAAAATCCTATCCAGGCTATTATTCCTTTACAATTTAATTTAGTTTCATGAAACGTGACACACAGGTATCTTGACCTAAAGGTGTGTCAAAAAAAGGAGGTCACCAAGTCAAGTATTTGGGTGTCTGCTATACGTGTCCGAGGCTTTATTCCTTTACTTTTTAACTTGCTTTCGTGAAACTTTACACACACACACACACACGCATATATATCTTAGTTTAAACATATTTTATTACAACACAATTGGGAAACAGGGCAGAGCCCTATATAAATCCCTCTTGTATATCTTGAACTAAAGGTATGTCATGAAAGAAAAGTAGGTCAAGTATCTAGGTCTGCTATTCCTGTCCAGGCTATAATTTGCTTGCCCTTCAACTTAAATTAATGAAGCTTTGCACACAAGTGCATCTAGACATAAGGGTGTGTCATGTGCCAAAAGTAGATTACCAAGTCAAGTGTCAGGGTCACAGTGACATATTCTTATAACATTCTTTTACCAATTTAACTTAGATTAATAAAACTTAACACACAGATGCATGTACACATAAGAATATGTGATGTTCTAAAGTAAGTCAATAGGTCAAGTATCGGGGTCACAGTGACATACCCTTATAAAATTGTGTCCAGGTATAATACCTTTACTATGTAATTCGGCTTCATAAAACTTAACACACACCTATATCTTGACCTGAAGATGTGTCCTAAAACAAAAGTAGGTCACTAGGTCAAGTATCTGAGTTACGGTATTACAATCATGTAAAATTACATTACACTTCATGTTAGGGCTGTAATTCTGTTGTCCTTAAATTTGTTAGAGTAAGGAAACTTGACACACCGGTGCATCTAAACATAAGGATGTGTCATGAACCAAAAGTAGGTCACTAGATCAAGTATCTGGGTCACCGTGATAAATTCTTGTTAAATCTGTGGGCTATTTCTTTACTAGTTATACATGTTGACTTAAAGGTGTGTCATGAACCCAAAGTAGGTCACTAGATCAAGTATCTGGCTCATGGTGATACATCATGTAAAACTATGTTACACTTCATGTTTGGGCTGTAATTCTGTTGTCCTTCAACTTAGAATCATGAGACTTTCCACACCGGTGTATCTGGACACAAAGAGTGTCATGCATAGAAGTAAGTCATTAGGTCAAGTATCTGGGTCACAGTGATAGACTATTTTTATTGACTACGGTCATTCCAAAATGAGACCTGTGATAAGCAAGGCTATAAATGAGGCAAGGGGGCATGGATCCAGTAATTTCCGATTGCCTCCTAATTAACTTTGAGATGGGGATGACTGCCAGCACTGGTAGCCGCCATGTTAGGACAAATTTACTCGCTTGCTTAAAAAGGCCCAACATTGAATGAGTTATCTGTACCAAAAAGTGATAATGAGTCTAAAAAGCCATGTTACAAGTGGCAACTATATTGAGGAATATAAAACTGTTATGTTATATGATATTACGCTTCTATTCTGCCAAGTCCTGACCAGGCAAGTAAATTCACCCAACAGTGGACCATGCGGTTTTCAGCAAGGTGGGACTTTCTGCTGTGACAAAAGACCTAATACAGGTTGCTCTATTTATATGTTACAGTAGCGTTTGTAATTGTTTTCAATTACTTGCATTCTGTTATGGGCCTCAGGGCTGAATTAAAATGAATAAATTCTTGCAACTCTTACACCAAGAGGATTCTAGCAGCTCCATGCATGATGACCTCCCCACTCTGTACTTCCTAAGAGGTAGCTCAGTGTCTGGCACTGACTGACTGTTGTCAACAAAGGGAAACTGACATGTGTTCTGTTTTCTTCTGGAGAAGATTCTCTGTTTCCCCCTGTTCATTGCAGTATGCCTGGTTTTCCACTTTTAGACAAAATCTGGAAGACGCTTAAACGGAACTGCCAAGCCAATTGTTTTGAAATTGCATAGGAACCCTCCTGGGGATTGACTGAAATGCAGACCAAGTGTAGTAACATAGAGCTTGGTATACCCTTCTTTGAGGCAGTAATTTATAGGAAGGCATCTCAGTGATTGCTTGGAGTCATACCTCCAATTTGCACATTTGCCAGACAAAGAAACCAAGAAACTAGATCCCATGTAAAACATAACACCTGGACAGTAACCTAGATACATATACATATTGCTTTACACATCTTTTTTTTTTTCCCCCGTTTTTTCTGTAGGCAATTGATGGCACCTACATTGACAAAAAGTGTCCATTCACTGGCAACGTGAGCATCAGGGGTCGTATTCTGTCTGGAGTAGTACTCAAGATGAAGATGCAAAGAACTATTGTTATCCGCCGGGACTATTTGCACTATGTGCGAAAATACAACAGATTTGAAAAACGACACAGGAATATGTCTGTCCACCTCAGTCCATGCTTCAGGTAAGCTAAGAATCAGTTGCAATTTTTTACTTCATGAAATAAATGGTATTGACATAAACTCTTGCAAAATAATATTGTGGACAAGAGCATGACCCATTGATTCTGAATGTATTTATAAACTATAAAGTTTGGAATTTCTGCATAAGCAGTGGGCTGGCCCTTTCATGAGAAATTTGAAGCAACCTGTACTCAGAATTTGAAATAGCCACTTGTGCTATGAAATCGCGTAATATTTAGAAAGTAAAAAATGGTCACATGTGAGCGCAAATTTTCTTTATAGTTGTCTATTATGACTTTAGGATGACATAAATATGAAGTAGCCACGTGTACTGGGGTTTCAGTTTGGGAGTCCCAAAGTACAAAACAGTCACTAATATAAAGAATCTGTTTGATTTTAGCCATGTATCTGTGTTTGGTAAATATGTGCAAACATTACCAAATTTGAGGTAATACAATAGTAAAGAGTGGTCCTAAGGTGAAAGGCTGTTGTATCTTTCTGCTGTTTCAAACCTTACTGTTGCGTGCAGAAACAGAACTGCCAAATACTTGCATCTGTTAATCACAGTTGGGGGACGCATTGTGTATTGGCACACAGAATGTCTGCTTTATATATGATGTATTTCAATATTATTTCTTTTCTGGGGTATCATTTGTGATTTATTGACTGTATGGTGGTAAAGCTTTCATGTTTTAAGTTTAAAAAAGAATAAGAACAGCCACTATTGACTAAAAAATATTGTGAAAATAGACAACTTTTAGCTTCAAAACTAACTTAGGATGAACACTGTGTCTTGAAGGGCAGATTGGGGGTAAGAGCATGCATTGAGGGACATAATATTTCAATTATGAGAACCGTTTTATTGACACCTGATTTGTGCACAAGTATTTTGAGATGGTGTAGTTATTTCACTGTCCTGTGAATAAATCTTTATTCTGCTTGTGTATTTACAAAAGTCAAACACACAAATAATTTTTATTTTCGAATAATTAGAGATACCAAACTTGTTGTGGATACTTTTTGGGAAAGGAATATGTCTTGTATTAAAATTAAGTACCTATGACCTTCACCTTTGACTGATCAGCTTTTGAGATCTCCAAAAACATTCTTTCCCTGCCTTTATGTCTACTCTCTCGTGGGGAACTATGCAAAATACTAGGGTAAATTGTATAGTTATTACATTAAATTATTATCATTAAGTGATTAAAAAAAAAATTAATGTTCAATTTCACAGGCCATGCCATTTAAAGGGAGCGATCACTCACGCTCTCTCCATACACGCCTAAAACACTTGAGGAGAGCTGTGTATGACTCACCTAGACAGTAGACTTTACAGTGAGTGCATATGAGCAGCTCCCCTCATAGCTGTCCTGGAGTGAACTTCAGAAGAACTATTTGCAGCTCGCCAGTGAGTTGTTCATGGAAAGGCCTGATAATTCAGTGTCTGTGCTGAGTAGGATTTTGACCAAAAAAAAAATAGCAGGGTTTAGTAGGATTTTTGATGGAAAGGCCAGAAAAGGCTCAATTTAGTATGATTTTTTGTAAAAATCAGGAAATTTTCCCAAATGTATGTCGAGGCATGCATTTTTAAATGAAAGGAATTATTTTGTGGTGCAAATGTGCCATATAATCAGCAAGATTTTAATTTTTTGGAACATTTTGGCTGTATATGATTTAAAGTGGTTGTAATAATGACTAAATTTGCTGGGTATAAGAATTGAATACCTGCATTCATCTTCCAATAATTTGAGTACTATTTTTTGTCAAATCTTGGTATGAACACTGTGACAGATCTATGTATGTGTCAGTTTCAATTTGTTCAAGTATGTTGCTGATGAATGTTCACTTCAAGAAGAAAGGATAGTAGTCAGCATTTCAAATTATACCAGTTAGGTAATTAAAAGTTTGAAATCTGTGATAAACTTCAGCTTCAAACTAGAGAAACCTGTATGTTTGTGGTGACATTAATGCATAATGATACAGCTGTTGGTATTATTATGTCTCCCGGTAAAAGCCGGGGGACATATTGTTTTAGTGCCCGTTTCTTCCGCTTGTTGTTGTTGTTGTTGTTGTTGTTGTTGTTGTTGTTCATGTTCTTCAACACTTGGTTTCCGTGCGATAAGTCTTGAAGGACTTGACAGAATTTGATGAAACTTGGTAGGATTATGTATCTAGGCAAGACCTAGACTGGGATTGTATTTGGGTGACCTTGACCTAATTCTCAAGGTCACAGGGTCACTTATGTGAAATTGGTTTCCGTGCGATAAGTCTTGAAGAACTTGATGGAATTTGATGAAACTTGGTAAGATTATGTATCTAGGCAACACCTAGGTTGGGATTGTATTTGGGTGACCTTGACCTAATTCTCAAGGCCACAGGGTCACTTAAGTGAAATTGGTTTCCGTTCGATTAGTCATGAAGAACATGATGAAATTTGATGAAACTTGGTAGGATTATGTATCTTGGCAAGACCTAGGTTGGGAATGTATTTGGATGACCTTGACCTAATTCTCAAGGTCACAGGGTCACTTAAGTGAAATTGGTTTCCGTTCGATAAGTCTTAAAGAACTTGATGGAATTTGATGAAACTTGGTAGGATTATGTATCTTGGCAAGACCTGGGTTGGGATTGTATTTGGATGACCTTGAGCGAATTCTCAAGGTCACAGGGTCACTTAAGTGAAATTGGTTTCCGTGCGATAAGTCTTGAAGAACTTGATGAAATTTGATGAAACTTGGTAGGATTATGTATCTAGGCAAGACCTAGGTTGGGATTGTATTTGGGTGCTCTTGACCTAATTTTCAAGGTCACAGGGTCACTTATGTGAAATTGGTTTCAGTTTGATAAGTCATGAAGAACAGGATGGAATTCGATGAAACTTGGTAGGATTATGTATCTAGGCAAGACCTAGGTTGGGATTGTATTTGGGTGACCTTGACCTTATTCTCAAGGTCACAGGGTCACTTATGTGAAATTGGTTTCCGTTCGATAAGTCATGAAGAACAGGATGGAATTTGATGAAACTTGGTAGGATTATGTATCTTGGCAAGACCTAGGTTGGGATTGTATTTGGATGACCTTGAGCAAATTCTCAAGGTCACAGGGTCACTTATGTGAAATTGGTTTCCGTTCGATAAGTCATGAAGAACTTGATGGAATTTGATGAAACTTGGTAGGATTATGTATCTAGGCAAGACCTAGGTTGGGATTGTATTCGGGTGACCTTGAGCGAATTCTCAAGGTCACAGGGTCACTTAAGTGAAATTGGTTTCCGTTCAATAAGTCATGAAGAACTTGATGGAATTTGATGAAACTTGGTAGGATTATGTATCTTGGCAAGACCTAGGTTGGGATTGTATTTGGGTGACCTTGAGCGAATTCTCAAGGTCACAGGGTCACTTATGTGAAATTGGTTTCCCTTCATTAAGTCTTGAAGAACTTGATGGAATTTGATGAAACTTGGTAGGATTATGGATCAAGGTAAGACCAAGGTTGGGATTGTATTTGGATGACCTTGACCTTATTTTGAAGGTCACAGGGTCACTTATGTGAAATTGGTTTCCGTGCAATAAGTCTTGAAGAACCTGATGAAAATTGCTAGATTAATGTATCAAGGTGAAAGCTAAAATTGGATTGTAATTTTCAAGCAAACTTGGTCATTTGTAATTTGTTATCACCTGTAGCTTATTCAAAGACGTAAGTGTTCCACCGGGAGACATTTGATTTTCTGTTCGAAAATCAGTCTGTTCTAGTTTGTTAACAGTTCTGCCTTGTGGACACACAGACCAATATGCTGTAAAGCAAATCTTCTTTTCTGCTTTTGTCTTGTATTTGTTCTTAGGCATTTTTATATTCCATGATCCCAGTAGATGTCACACATGCTGTGTGTCCAGTATAGTACATACTTCAAGTTTACAGTGGAACGTGTATGCATTCCATTTTTCAAGTGGGTCATTGCCATCTTTGTGTGAACCAATACACTGTTTGGTGTATTAAATGGGTTAATTGCTGCTTTACATTTATATTAAGTTAGGGAGTGTTGACACATTTAATGGGAGAAAGAGAAGTGAAACTGAGAGGATTTTCTTGCTTGGGTAGTTCCTTTGATTTCAGGTTTTTAGCTCAGGTGAGGATATCACCTGAGCTTATACCATAGTCTCAAAATCCGTCCGTCGTAAACAATTTACATTTTCGACTTCTTCTCCAAAATTGCAGGCTAGATCTGCTTAAAACTTGGTGGAAATGTGCCTTGGGTGGGTCTCTGCCAAGTTTATTCAAATGGTTACGGTCCAGTGATTTTTGGATTTTTAATGAATTTTATTGTTCTTTTTTGGGCAAATCTTTACAAAATCTTGTTCTCTGAAACCGCTTGCCCAATTGCTTTGATATCACACAGGAACACTCCCTGGGACTCAGAGTTCTTAATTTGCTCACCAGGTTATGAATTTTTGTCTGTTAAAGCTATTTTCGACTTCTTCTCCAGAACCGTCACTCAGA
This sequence comes from Hermodice carunculata, assembly GCA_964020975.1. NCBI lineage: Eukaryota > Metazoa > Annelida > Polychaeta > Eunicida > Amphinomidae > Hermodice > Hermodice carunculata. Next base: position 134,525,126 of record OZ026612.1, on the reverse strand, counting down.
TTAAGCTGAAACGTGGTGGATATGTTCCTTGTAGAAGGGTCAAAGAAAGTTGTACACTATGTGGGAATCCTGTGGATTCCTGATTTTTAACGATTTTTTTCAATTCGGGTACTTACCAGTCAATGCAGCTTTCCTATTGATTACTATGGAAGTCAATGAGCATTCTAATGCTCATTCACATTTTCGACTTCTCCAAAACCGTCATCCAGATTAATTTCAAACTTGGTGGCAATGTACCTTGGGTGCATTTTAGGTACTTGTTGGTAAATGCATTTATTCTGATTGTTTACTATGTAAATCAATTTACCTCTGATACAGATTCACATTTTCAACTTCTCCGACGAAACTGTCAGCCAGATTTACTTCATACTTGGTGACAGTGTTACCCCAGTGGGTTTCCACCAAGTTTGTTCAAACAGTCAACTTATGATTCACCTGAGCACAGGATTAGTCCTGATCCTCTAGTTTCTCCTTGTGTTTTGTCGTCAGACGTTGAGGATAACCACAACTACAATGGTCCCCTCTTGAGACGGCAATCTCATCAGTGGGGCTCAACATTAAGACAAGCAAGCCCTTTTGCCCAGGGCAAATAGAATTTCAGTCAGGACTATCAAGTTTATCAAGCTCAATGAAAATTTGACCAAGCGGTTGAACCAAAGATTGAAAAAAAATAATTGGGAGCCAAAAACCGTAATGTTAACCGTGATAAGAGGCCACCATCTCACCAGAAGCCACTGTCTTACAAGTGTATAAAACAGGCATGAGAGATTCTGATATTTAGCTGATTTCTGCTATTATTAACACATGGTTTTCAGCAAAATTGACCGTATATGCCTTCATATTTCATATTAGTTCAACTATTTTAAACCCTTGTTTTTCCTGGATTTGTAAGTAAGTGTGTATTTCAGATTGATTTGGAATTTTGAGATATTTTTCTAAGTGGCGACTCAAATGCCTGATAAAAGTGGCATTTCAGTTGTAATGACCTAATCTAAAGTAACCCCTGCTGTAAGGCTTTTTTTCTGTGCACAAAGGGTGGCCTTATCCCAGCATAAATGGATGACAGCTGTTTATGATGAATTTAATCACGATGGTCTACATAGCACAAGGTGCTGTGATGACAACTGTGTTACTGAAACAGCTTTGGACATGAAAAGATATTTCATCACAAAGGGCCAAATGCCCCTGTATTGGCATGTAACTTTTTGAATTAAAAAATTACCAGCAATCAACTGATGTCACAAGTGATCTTTGTTGTCAAAATGAAAACATGCCTTCAGCATATAAATTTTCTTGGTCCACTCGGTGTTTAGAGGACTGTTGACTTGAAGCAAGCAGCGGGTGTTTTAAAGCTGGAAAATAAGCAATATGCCATGACTAAGTGAGGATTGTTAGGACAATAAATGGGAGTAACTTTTTTATAAGAAATCAGAACATTGAAAATATAATGCAAGACAAAGCAAGATGTATACATGTGCAAATCTGGTGTGTGTCATGGCAAAATTGAATTATGTCATATGGAGAAATGAAATTAGAAGATGTTTGTACTTACTTGAGTGAAATGTGTTGTTCTGAATTGTGATTATTTGGAAGATATGTTGATAGTTATTGCACAGAGATATGATCTGGACAGAGCTTGCGGACAAACAGCTTCTGTTTACAAATAAGATGCCAATGTAGTGTTGATTTATAGTTACTTTTAGTGAACAGTTTCTTTACACTTGTGTCATATCAACCTGAGTGCTGTGTATTGATCTTAATGCTATAAAGTGTCAGGGTGATTTACTACCAAAGCCTAAAGTGACCTGTAGCATATCTGTTGCACTACTTGTAGAAGCCCTTTCCTCAGATGGTGTGTTCTGAAAAAATAGGGAAAACCTAATGTAGGTATGCAGCATCAATTGGAGGTTGAGGGAAAGACTTCTGGTGCAGAAGTACATGCAGTAACATCTGATGAGGGGAAAATTATTGCCTTCCAAAGTAGCACTGTCCAGTCTCCCTTCACCAAGATGTCATATGAAAAAAACCAGGTTGCTTTCCTAGAGGCTGTGGATCTGATTTTACATTTGTACTTGTGCAGTGGGATTCTGGTTTGTGCTTTTTCAATTACTGCAGGGCTGAAGAACCAGGTTTGTTGCTCTGGCCTGCAGTTACTGACACCTCCTTTAGCTTGATAAAGTAATGTAATCCTTGGTAGTATGCACATACTTCTGTTTAAGGATTTTCACAAGAACAGCAAATTCTATAGCAGGTCCTTTTCCCTTAAGACATCCCACATGATAAACTGAAGGAAAAAGTGAGATACGGTGCTCAAAGGCATTGATGCAAATTAAACAATGTTCACATACAGGCAATACCATGAATACATAGACATGTTTAAGATTTGAGAGCTGTGTATGATGAGTCACATCACGATGGTCTACATAGCACTGGATGCTGTGATGACAATTTTGTGCTACTGAAACAGCTGAGCACTAACGGTATTATGGCTTACAAATTGAAACTTTCAAGTTTGTTTGGTCAAAAAGTGATTGTCAGAAGAGGCTACAGTGGTTCAGTGTAGTACCTCGTCCGCCATACAGGTGTATGTTGCATGATCAATATCTGAAGTACATTCCCGGATTTGGACATATTTATAAAACAATAAATGGAAGATGTTTTGCCAAACACATGTATTAAAAAAGAAAAAAGTTACCTTTTCATTATCTTGCAGGGAGGGATATGGTTGCCAAAAAACAGGTTATCAATGGGATAAACTGTGTTTGATTTACTAGAGGATCAGCAGGTACTGGTCAGCAGGGATTACTTGACATATTGTGGCAAACAGGTCACACACAGGGAAATAGGTGCTGATCTCTCATAATCAGTCACTGGTGCTGTCTTGTCCTTCACTTGTTCCAGGTTTATCCCACTATATATGCAAATTTTGTAGCTATAGGATTCAGAAGCTGTCATGCGGCAAATCCAGGTCAATTTGGTGTAACAAATTTAATTGAAATAGAAAACGTGAGATATATGATATAAATACCACAGAAACATATTTTTCATGTGTAACCATAAAAGATGGGAGTTTTAATTTGCATAAGCTAAGCTGATTAGGGTATGTATTAAAAAAATTTTGAATGCTTATCAGGTTTCCTAAGTTGAGCTACCTAGAAGCCAGGGCATATGTTTGGTACTCTTTCCTCCCCCCCCCCCCCCCCCCCTAATTTTAGTATGCAGAAAAGTTGTGATATTTGCACACACTTACAGAAATTGAAAGATGCATGATGGTGGCTGTAGAAACTTCTCTCACTGACTGCTGTTTCAGCCAAATTTGTTACAGTGGTACCTTTTTTGAGAAACTGCCCCTACAGTTGGTCATAATGCAGTCTCTCAAAACAGGTGGTCTTTCATTAGAGGTACAACAACATGGAAAAGATAGCACAGTGTTCTAAGAGAGCGGTCTTAAAAAGATATGCGGTCTCATCGGAGAGGTCTGTCAAGAGAGGTACCACTGTACTACAGTATGTAAAAATTCCTAGCATTGGCACTTACTTGCAAATACAGGCCCAATACAAGTAGACAGTTGAGGTGGGTGCAGCTGCAATATAATGCACATTTATGAATCAATGGATTTTGACACAGCACGGTAATAGCACAGATCTGTAACAACTTTGACAAGTAGCACTTGAAAGCTTTTGAGAGATGTTTATGATGAGCTCAATCACGATGGTCTACCTAGCACTATGTGCTCTGATGACAGCTTTGTGTCACTGAAACAGCTCTCTCACAGACAGAATTTTACTTTAATGGCTTTTAGAATAATTTATCAAAGTAGCTTACAGAAGGAAGCAGGAGAAGCACAAGTACAGTAAAACCTCCCTAACCGTACACCTCACTATACCAAACACTTTTGTCTGGTCCCATGGGTGTTTGGTATAGGGAGGTTTTGCTGTACTGCACTGGCAAAATGTTAGCCATTGAGGCAGTTGGTTAAAACCTCTGCTGACCAGAGGTCACAGAGCTTTAATGTCACTCATGTCTTTCCGCCCTTACATCTGCTGGTAAACTTCAGTTGTGAACATGATCCGAGTCCACAGGTTATACGGTACAGTGGTGCCCCTGTTGTGAGGCCACCAGAAATGTGGCCTTATAAGACTGGTGGCCTCTCATGAGGGGGGAAATATTGTGTAATGGTTATACTTGCTGTATTATCGAGTGGCCTCTCAAGAGAGGATGGAGTCTCGTCATGGGGGTCTTTCAAGAAGGAGTCCACTGTATCCTCATAACTTTCAGTACTTGTGAAGGGTATACAAATCTAGGTCCAGTTCGGCATTGGTTGTGCCACCTGTAATATATAAATGTGTAATATATGGGCCTAAATGTAAAAACTCCTGATGTATGTTGGTAGGAATGTTCATCAGGAAAATAGTGAAAATATGCGTAAATGTCTTGGTGCTACCTACGGTACTATGCAATATACAGATTGAAATTTGTTGAAAAACCGTAAGATGAATATTGTAAAGAAAGAAACCAGGCTGATGTGCCACAAATGTATATTATGTGGAAGTTAAAAAATGCATTAAACAGATCACTTTGACGGGGCCACATAAAAAATGCCTTTCAGATTTTTTTTTTTCTTTTTTAAGTAAACCATCAAAGGATCATTATACATGTACAAAATGTGAGCCAAAATGTGTTTAAAGATACAAAATTCCATGTCTGTAAAACTAATGTGGTCTATCTATGCATAAGTTCACCAAGCGGGAAAACCCTGGCAGTTGTCCCATTATGAAAGCGAAGCGTGCGGGCACAGATTTTTTCCTACCAGATGGCGCGCTGTGCACCTTTTCAAAAGTGGTCACGATAATGTATGATGGTGAACACTAATCTTGTTCGTGTCAACATGAACAGAAAAGCAGGAAATGGACCAAATACAGGAGGTGTATAGAAGTTTACCTTTGTAGATCATTGGCGGAGGGAGTACGGAAAGCATTGTTAGTTAGATCGTTGAGTGACAAGGCGAATTATCATGGTAACCCACCACTGACTGTTGTGTAGTGGGCTGTAATGTTGATACCAGGAAGACAGGTCAAACTGACAAATATCAAAAATAAAACTGCCGCTTTATTCCTTCCATCAATTGATATTCCTTTGTCTTTCAAATACTTTTTCAGCAACCCTAGATTCTGTTTTTGACGAAATCATGGTCAATGTTTCACTCCTCATTACTTGTTGTATTCAGTAGCGCTGTAGCCTGTGCAGTTCGACTGAGTGGCTCACAAATTACCCAGAAACCTGTGCGCGCCTGGCTCTAACATTGGAATCTCCGCTGGGGTTTCCCAGCTTGGTGAACTTGTGCATAGACCGTATTGGATTAGACTTGCCAAATGTAGCCCATGTCCAATGCTAGAGTGTTATGTAATATCAGTGACCTTGATGTATTTCTGTCACCATGCCTGTAAAGTTGAAAGAGATGATTTTGTAATGGCAGGGTGTAGCTTGGACATGAGTGGCAAAGGGAAATTGAGCCGCCAGATCAAAATTGCACTTAATTACATTGTATATAAAACTGTACTTGGTGACCTACTTTTTAGTCACCATGACCCAGTGATTATGGAGTTTGGCACTGGTCTAAATTTATTGTTTTTCTTCAATAACTCAAGAAGTTATTACCCGATTTGAACAAAGAGACCATATATGGAAAGCTGGATGACGGGCACACATTTTGAACAATAACAATTTTTTAGTTCAAGGTCAAGGTCAAATGGCAAGTTTGAATAAAGGGGCCATCTCGTGAATGCTCTGAACCCCACAATTTTTGAGTTAAGCGTGTATAACTTTTAGAAGTTAAAAAGTGTATGGAAATCTTTGTCAACATGAATGTTGATGGCGCCATCTATAGTATTAGATAATTCACAGGTCAAAATGTGAAAATCTTGTGGACAGTCCAGCATCCTTAATTTTTGATAGATCTTCATGAAATTTAGTGGGATTGTAGAAAAGGTCAAAATCTTGGTTGGTGATGATGCTAGTGGCACCATCCAAAATTTGATGGAAATTATGAGTTCAGTTGTCTTGAAAAATGAAAAAAATCCCATATCTTGAAAAGTAATTGAATTAGCTAATCCCACTTTTTTTAGAATATATAGATCATGTCCAATACTCATATATTTTGTGTAAGGTCAGTGATCTTGAAGAATTTTTGTAAGGTCACCAGACCCATAAAGTTTGAAGAAGTGATTTCATAATGATATGTATTTTGGACTTCAGTCGCAAGCAGAATTGAGCTTCTAGATCCAAATTGCACATGAGTACATTGTATATAAATCTCTACTTGGTGACCTACATTGTTGGTTACCATGACCCAATGATTGTGTGACATTGACCTATTTTTAAGGTCATTAAGCATTTAAGAAAAGGACCATTAGTTCAATATCTTGATAAAGGAAAAAATGAATGTACCACAAATGTTTTTCAAGTGTGTGGATTTAATGCATTTCAGAAAATGAATTTTTGTGATGACTGTCAGCTAAGCATTAGGCCCATGGGTCTCTTTTTTTGTGTGATTTTTTTTTTCTTTTTCTTTTTTCTTTTTGGTTGTGATCATTTCATCTTAATTTATGAACAAATATGCATATACAATTACAGGAGCATCATACAGACAAAAGGAGGACGTGAAGTTGTGGTGGTGTTACTGGTGTCTATTAAATCGATCTAATGTCAGTGGAATTGATAGCACATTGAATGTACCAGAAATGTGTATCATGTGAAAGTTGTATATTGATGTGAGTTACCTAGAGCTGTTTTCTCAAGGTCGCAGAAGGACTGCTTTTCTGGAAATGATTATTTTGTGACAGTCATTTGGTTGTATGTCTACTGAACATTTTCCCATGGGCCTGTTGTATTTTATGTGTGTTGAGTAAGCTTGCTGGAAAAATATAAGGCAGATTTTCAAATTCTCTTATCCCCACTAATTTCGTCTCATGTTGGCTTGTTTCAGGGATGTGACACCAGGTGATGTGGTAACAGTTGGAGAGTGCCGGCCGCTAAGCAAGACAGTACGATTCAATGTTATCAAGGTGGCCAAGGGCACAGGATCTGCCAAGAAGGGGTTCCAGAAGTTCTAAAGTTATCTTTGCATTGTACCACCATGTACAGAAGACAATAAACAAAGGGAAAAAAAACAGTACCATTGTGGTTGTCTCTTTTGTTTACGAGTGGAAATGAAGATGTAGATGGGAAAAGTATAGATACCCTGGTGTGGTCAGTGCTCCCTTTTTATAATACAAATATCTTTGGGGAAATTGTGACTCCTCAAACTCGACATGTTTACAAAGTGTTTCTGGAAATAGACATATAACAGTTGCATTTACGACTGAACATGTTGGTCATTGTGAAAGATTAAATGAATTGTAGTGTGGAAACAGCATGTTTATATGTAGTTCAAAAATGTAATGTCTGGTTAAATAAACAGACTGAATGATGAAGAATCTGCTGAAAAAGCTAACAGATGAAGTAGAGCCATTGTGGTTGAATTTCTTTTTGGCAACTTTTTTCCAAGTTTGACCAGTTCCATAATGAGGAATGTAAAAAGGGAGCACACGCAGAAAGAAAAAGAACTATTGCAGTCCTGTGCTCGGCTGACCCCCATTCATGCACAAACCAAAATGGTCCTATGAATTTTGAATGATATCAAGGCCACCTTTGTGTAAGATTTGTTAACATGTTTATAATGATTTTTTCGTTATGTCTCCCCATGCAACGGGGGGAGGGGGGGGCATATGGGTTGTGCGTCCCTTTCTTCAACACATTATTGTGTGCGTTGCAGACATGATAACTCGAGAAAGATTTGACTTGGGAAGTTCAAATTCTTTGTGAAGATGTTCCTATATAAAACCTTGCTTGGGATTGCAGATGGGTGACCTTGATCTATTTTTCAAGGTCACATGGGCATGTCATGTAAAATTGATGCGGATGCAATAACTCCGCAATGATTAGCCTTAAGAGGTTGCGATTTTGCATAATTACCATATTATGAATTAAGTTGGGATTGTAGATGGGTGACCTTGACGTATTTTCAAGGTCACATGGCCACTTTTGAAAAATCGTTGCAGATGCACTCGTGAAGAGTTGACTTAAAAGAGGTTGACATTTTGTGTGATTATGTTTGTATGTAAGACTTTTGTAAGACCTTGCTTGTAACTGCAGATGTATGACCTTGAACTATTTTTCAAGGTCACGTGGGCATTTCATCTAAAATCAAAATGGACATGATAACTCAAGGAGGAAGTTGAAATTTTATGTGAAGATGTTCCTATATATGATCTTGCTTGGGATTGCAGATGGGTGACTGACATATTTTTCAAGGTCACGTGGGCATGTCATCTAAAATGAACAAGCATACAACAACTCTGCAAGGTATTGACTTAGAAGGTTGGAATTTTGCAAGTTTATGTACCATAATACCAACTAGGATGGGATCATGGATGGGTGACCTTGACCAATTTTCAAGGTCACTTGGCCACTTTTTAAAAATCATTGCAGATGCACTTGAGAAAGATTTGTCGTAAAGAGGTTGACATTTTATGTGATTATGTTTCTGTGTAAGACCTTGCTTGTAACTGCAAATGTATGACCTTGACCTATTTTTCAATGTCACGTGAGCATTTCGTCAAAAATCAATGTTTTGAAATGTCAATAAAGAGTGTACCTTCACCATATCTGTAGATCATTGGAATCGGTATGCCTATTTATAAAAATAAGGGTGACCATAGTAAGGGCAAACGGGGAGACATTTGATTTTCTGTTGAAAAATCAGCCTGTTCTAGTTTTAATTTTAAATTATGTCTCCCGGTGGAAGCCGGGGCACATATTGTTTTAGTTCCCGTTTCTTCTGCTTCTTCTTCTTCATGTTCTTCAACACTTGGTTTCCGTGCGATAAGTCTTGAAGGACTTGACAGAATTTGATATAACTTAGTAGGATTATGTATCAAGGCAAGACCTAGGTTGGGATTGTATTCGGGTGACCTTGACCTAATTTTCAAGGTCACAGGGTCACTTTTGTGAAATTGGTTTCCGTTCGATAAGTCATGAAGAACTTGATGGAATTTGATGAAACTTGGTAGGATTATATATCTTGGCAAGACCTAGGTTGGGATTGTATTTGGATGACCTTGAGCGGATTCTCAAGGTCACAGGGTCACTTATGTGAAATTGGTTTCCGTGCGATAAGTTTTGAAGAGCTGGATGGAATTTGATGAAAGTTGGTAGGATTATGTATCTTGGCAAGACCTAGGTTGGGATTGTATTTGGGTGACCTTGAGCGAATTCTCAAGGTCAGAGGGTCACTTACGTGAAATTGGTTTCCGTTCGATAAGTCATGAAGAACATGATGGAATTCGATGAAACATGGTAGGACTATGTATCTCGGCAAGACCTAGGTTTGGATTGTATTTGGGTGACCTTGATATAATTTTCAAGGTCACAGGGTCACTTATGTGAAATTGGTTTCCGTTGGATAAGTCATGAAGAACTTGATGGAATTTGATGAAACTTGGTAGGATTATGTATCTAGGCAAGACCTAGGTTGCAATTGTATCTGGATGACCTTGAGCAAATTCTCAAGGTCACAGGGTCACTTATTATGTCTCCCGGTGGAAGCCGGGGGACATATTGGTTTAGTGCCCGTTTCTTCCGCTTCTTCTTCCTCTTCTTCTTGTTGTTGTTCAGGTTCTTCAACACTTGGTTTCCGTGCGATAAGTCTTGAAGGACTTGACGGAATTTGATGAAACTTGGTAGGATTATGTATCTAAGCAAGACCTAGGTTGGGATTGTATTTGGGTGACCTTGACCTAATTTTCAAGGTCACAGGGTCACTTGTGTGAAATTGGTTTCCGTTCGATAAGTCATGAAGAACAGGATGAAATTTGATGAAACTTGGTAGGATTATGTATCTTGGCCAGACCTAGGTTGGGATTGTATTTGGATGACCTTGAGTGAATTCTCAAGGTCACAGGGTCACTTATGTGAAATTGGTTTCCGTGCGATAAGTCTTGAAGAACTTGATGGAATTTGATGAAACTTGGTAGGATAATGTATCTTGGCAAGACCTAGGTTGAGATTGTATTTGGATGACCTTGAGCGAATTCTCAAGGTCACAGGGTCACTTATGTGAAATTGGTTTCCGTTTGATAAGTCATGAAGAACAGAATGGAATTTGATGAAACTTGGTAGGATAATGTATCTTGGGAAGACCTAGGTTGGGATTGTATTTGGATGACCTTGAGCGAATTCTCAAGGTCACAGGGCCACTTATGTGAAATTGGTTTCCGTTTGATAAGTCATGAAGAACAGAATGGAATTTGATGAAACTTGTTAGGATTATGTATCAAGGCAAGACCTGGGTTGGGATTGTATTTGGATGACCTTGAGGGAATTCTCAAGGTCACAGGGTCACTTATGTGAAATTGGTTTCCGTTTGATAAGTCATGAAGAACAGAATGGAATTTGATGAAACTTGTTAGGATTATGTATCTTGGCAAGACCTAGGTTGGGATTTTACTTGGGTGACCTTGACCTAATTTTCAAGGTCACAGGGTCAGTTATGTGAAATTGGTTTTCGTGCGATAAGTCATGAAGAACTTGATGGAATTTGATGAAACTTGGTAGGATTATGTATCTTGGCAAGACCTAGGTTGGGATTATATTTGGGTGTCCGTGACCTAAATTTCAAGGTCACAGGGTCACTTATTTGAAATTGGTTTCCGTTTGATAAGTCATGAAGAACTTGATGAAATTTGATGAAACTTGGTAGGATAATGTATCTTGGCAAGACCTAGGTTGGGATTGTATTTGGATGACCTTGAGCGAATTCTCAAGGTCACAGGGTCACTTATGTGAAATTGGTTTCTGTTTAATAAGTCATGAAGAACAGGATTGAATTTGATGAAACTTGGTAGGATTATGTATCTTGGCAAGACCTAGGTTGGGATTGTATTTGGATGACCTTGAGCGAATTCTCAAGGTCACAGGGTCACTTATGTGATATTGGTTTCTGTTTAATAAGTCATGAAGAACTGGATTGAATTTGATGAAACTTGGTAGGATTATGTATCAAGGTAAGACCAAGGTTGGGATTATATTTGGGTGACATTGACCTAATTTTCAAGGTCACAGGGTCATTTATGTGAAATTGATTTCTCTGCAATAAGTCTTGAAGAACTTGAATAAGAATTGCTAGAGTAATGTATCTAGGTGAGAGCTAAAATAGGATTGTAATTTTCAAGCAAACTTGGTCATTTTTAATTTGTTATCACCTGTAGCTTATTCAGAGACGTAAGTGTTCCACCGGGAGACATTTGATTTTCTGTTGGAAAATCAGTCTGTTCTAGTGTAAAATTGGTTTCCGTGCGGTAAGTCTTGAAGAACGTGATCGAATTTGATGAAAGTTGGTAGGATTATGTGTCTAGGCAAGACTTAGGTTGGGATTGTATTTGGATGACCTTGAGTGAATTCTCAAGGTCACAGGGTCACGTGAAATTGGTTTCTGTTTGGTAAGTCATGAAGAATTTGATGAAACTTGGTAGGACTATGTATCTTGGCAAGACCTAGGTTGGGATTGTATTTGGGTGACCTTGACCTAATTTTCAAGGTCACAGGGTCTGCGGTAAGTCTTGAAGAACGTGATCGAATTTGATGAAAGTTGGTAGGATTATGTGTCTAGGCAAGACTTAGGTTGGGATTGTATTTGGATGACCTTGAGTGAATTCTCAAGGTCACAGGGTCACGTGAAATTGGTTTCTGTTTGGTAAGTCATGAAGAATTTGATGAAACTTGGTAGGACTATGTATCTTGGCAAGACCTAGGTTGGGATTGTATTTGGGTGACCTTGACCTAATTTTCAAGGTCACAGGGTCACTTATGTGAAATTGGTTTCCGTTCGATAAGTCATGAAGAGCAGGATGGAATTTGATGAAACTTAGTAGGATTGTGTATCTTGGCAAGACCTAGGTTGGGATTGTATTTGGATGACCTTGAGCGAATTCTCAAGGTCACAGGGTCACTTATGTGAAATTGGCTTCCGTGCGGTAAGTCTTGAAGAACGTGATCGAATTTGATGAAAGTTGGTAGGGTTATGTGTCTAGGCAAGACTTAGGTTGGGATTGTATTTGGATGACCTTGAGTGAATTTTCAAGGTCACAGGGTCACTTATGTGAAATTGGTTTCCTTTTAATAAGTCATGAAGAACAGGACGTAATTTGATGAAACTTGGTAGGATTATGTATCAAGGTAAGACCAACGTTGGTATTGTATTTGGGTGACCTTGACGTAATTTTCAAGGTCACAGGGTCATTAATGTGAAATTGGTTTGTCTGCAATAAGTCTTGAAGAACTTGATGAAAATTGCTAGAGTAATTTATCTAGGTGAGAGCTAAAATAGGATTGTAATTTTCAAGCAAGCTTGGTCATTTGTAATTTGTTATCACGTCACCTATTCCTTATTCATAGACGTAAGTGTTCCACCGGGAGACATTTGATTTTCTGTTGGAAAATCAGTCTGTTCTAGTTTAATAATATTTTAGTAATTTAGAATCAGAAAATTATATCATCACCATGTAGAGGATGATTTGCTGGAGATAAAGCTCAGGTACATTTCCAATTAGTTTGAACAGGATCCAGCATACAGTTTGGGACAAAAAGTTCAGTAAAGCAAGAACGCATAAAAACTGGCAAAGAAGATTTGCTTCCAAAGTTGTAAATATGAAAATTAAAATGCTACAACTTTTTCCCTTTGATATTTCACATACCATCAAGCTTATGGCTGGCTGAAAAGTTCCAAGTCCAAATGACCTTGTCCTGTCGAGATCGCACATAAATTACAAAAATGTGCGGTGTTACAATTGCAGTCCAACGTGATCGTAATCGGATAAAAATTGACCCAGTTATGGCTAGATGAAACTTTCAAGGTCCAAATGACCTTGACTTTTGGAGGTTGCACGTAAATTGCAAGAATGTGCAGTGTAACAATAGCTACAGTTTGAGCCAAACACGATTAACATTGGCTCAAGTTATGGCTGGATGAAAATTTCAAAGGCCCAAATGACCTTGGCCTTTAGATGTCACGTGTAAATCACAACAATTTACAGTGATACAATAGCTACAATTTGAGCCCAACATAATCAAAATTGGAGAAAATTTGACCAAGTGACAGCTAGATGAAAATTTCAAAGGTCCAAATGACTGCCCTTTGACCCTTAAAATGACATCTTGACCTTGACAATTGAGATAACTTTTGCCTAGTTGTGAACGAACTCCCATACACTCAGAACCACTTTGACCATTGAGATAACTTTTGCCTTGTTGTGATCGAACTCCCATACACTCAGAACCACTTCTACTATAGTATGCAAGATCTTGGAGATTTAAAACTTTAATTAGCCCTCATGTGCATAATTTTGAAAATCATGACCTTATAAAAAGGCAAGAATTCATCTATAGAAGTATCGTGCCAAGTGTGGAGTTTCTGTCCGTAATAGCCTCAGAGAAGAAGGGCGGACAAATTTGCTGGGGAAGAAAGAACTGAAGCATGTTTGGAAAAACTATGTCCGTGTACGCACACAGACCTAATTCTGTAACAAACGAGAAAGGATTACAGTGCCACCTGTTGGAACACATGAATGCCTAGGGTTCCCAATGCAATATCAAGCAATTGGCTAAGTGGTTTTGGAGAAGATTTGAAAAAAAATTCCCTAACATGAACAAAGATTTAACGAAACGAAAATTGTTGGAGCATGAGCACTTGGACAGACTTTGTAGAGATCAACCCAAGGTACATTCCCACCAAGTTTGCATTAATCTGGCTGGTGGTTTTGGAGAAAAAGAAAATGTTAATTACAATAGGAATGCATGCATTAACCAACAAGAACCAGGATACATGAAGTTGTTAAAAATCGGGTCCAGGGTATTACCACATAGTGAAAAACTTGGTTAAGCCTTCCACAAGCTGATTTCCACCAGTTTGAAGAATAATTTGTGTGACATGAACAAAGATTTAACGAAACGAAAATTGTTGGAGCATGAGCACTTGGACAGACTGTGTAGAGATCAACCCAAGGTACATTCCCACCAAGTTTGCATTAATCTGGCTGGTGGTTTTGGAGAAAAAGAAAATGTTAATTACAATAGGAATGCATGCATTAACCAACAAGAACCAGGATACATGAAGTTGTTAAAAATCGGGTCCAGGGTATTACCACATAGTGAAAAACTTGGTTAAGCCTTCCACAAGCTGATTTCCACCAGTTTGAAGAATAATTTGTGTGACACTTCGGAGAAATTGAAAATTGCTTTAACACATGAAAAATTGTGCGAAAAGGGGAAAAAATGCAGTTCCACCCAATAAACAAGGTCCTGGGGTCTCTTCCAACAAGTGTCCTAAAGCACTTTAAAAGCAATGTAAGATGGGCATATTAATTTCCTGCCACAAAAGCAAAGGGCTAACGCCTGTCCATCACAGAGGACAACTGGGCATCTCACTCTCCGACGGGACTAGATACCCATTTCTCATAACAATTGTCATTTAAGAAAATATAAGTTTACAATTACCAGTCATTTATTCAGTGCTCCGTAAATCTGTAACGAGAATAAATTCCCATCTGCCCGTACAAAGTGTGCTTTGTTTCCGAAATCTTGGTAATATCCCGCTTTCACGCACAGACAACGGCCCGTCACTCGGCAGACATGCAAGATTATGGTTACTCAGACAACTAAGTATGCAATTGCGACGGGAAATTAATATGCGTGCATAGTATTGGCTTCGTAGTTTTCATTTTTTTTAAAGATTTTACCAAAATATATATTTAAAAAATCATTGAAGCAAGGCAATTTAAACAAACTTGAGGTACATCCCAACCAAGTTTGAAGTGAATCTGGGTGAAAGTTTTATAGAAGTAAAAAATGTGAATTACCATTGCAATCCCCATTGACCAGCATTGTAAACAATAGGAATGCATGCATTAACCGGGCATCAGAGTCGCAAAAATTCATTCAAAATGCGGGGTCCAGAGTGGTGAAAATTTTCCTTGAAAATCCCACAAGCAACAATTCCACCAAGTTTCAGGACAGGGAGAGACGTGGTTCTGGAGAAGTCAAAGTAGCGAAACTCAAAAATTCATCAAGTTAGGAAAAAATTACAGGGCCACCTCTCTAACAAATGAAGGTCTACGCTCCCTCCCCCCCCCCCCCCCCCCCCGAAGTGTGCGTTCCTGTGCAATTTCCAAGCAATTGGCTGAGCTGTTTTTGGAGAAGAATTTTGAACCCAGACATAATTGCGGATGGACGGATGAGCCTCTCGTATGCTAGAAATGATTTTTATAGTAATTCCCTTATTTACTAACGGTAGTTACATATGCGACACTCAAAGAATATTATCTAATACAATACATATATTAGTGTATACAGTTTGATACTCTCTCTCTCTCTCTCTCTCTCTCTCTCTCTCACACACACACACACACACACACACACACACACACACGCCTGCCTATCGTGTACAGTGCTGTCACTTTTTACTTATTTTAAAGTATAATGCTTTTATTTTCACTGTTTTACTTTTTTATACTTTATTTATACTTTTTGTCCTGAAATACTTTTCTATACCTTTTTTGGACAAATTTTTTAACTTTTGATTGGAATCCAGTTAGATATTAACGGTCGTGTTTTAAGCATTGTCACAGCCTTTCTGAGTGTCTGTTTAACAAGAATGATGAACCATCTTAATTCACACTGAGTGACAACCATCCATGACAGTGGTTCTGTTAGGAATTTTTTCAAAGGGTCCCAACCTCAAAGAGAGTCAAATATTTTGCTATTCTTTGCAAAATTAACAAAAAAATATAGGAAGTTGGGGCCCTTTGAATTTTTCTGAGGGGGTATTTCATGATATGAAAGGGTAATATACCCCCATTTGAGGATTAACGGAAACCTTGCATGTTTTGCTATCGGTCATCATGAGGAACTGGACCATGGTACAGAGATGCGTGATGCATAGCCTAGGTCCTGGTTCCCATCAGACACAGTCAAAAATGCACTTTAAGTGGTATAACTCCGCATGGAAGTCTGTTCTTTGTTCATTACAAGCAACTGTGGGTGATTTTAGCTCAGCTGACTTGTCAGTCAGCTGATCTTATGTGGTGGTTAGGCATCCATCGTCTGTCTGTCTGTGTCCACAATTCACATTTTTGACTTCTTCTCCAAAGTCACTGGCCAGATTTACCTCAAACTTGGTGGGAATGTACCTGGGTCCCTAACAAGTTTGCACAAATGGTGACGGTCCATTGATTTGTGGATTTTTTATGAACTTTTTTTTTTTTGGGGGGGGGGGATCTTCTCCAAAACCGCTTGGCCAATTGCTTCGAAATTGCTTACGGAGACTTCTGGGGACCCTTAGACCTTAATTGTTCAACAGGTGGCGCAGTAATGTTTCAAATATTTTTTATGTAAAATGTGTCTTTGCTATTTTTGACTTCTCCAAAACCGTCACTCAGATTATGCTGGAACTTGGTGGAAATGTTCCTCTTAGAATGGCCAAACAAAGGTGTTCACAAGGTGGCGATGCTATTGTAAAGATTTTTAATAAAATCTTTTTAATTTTCCAGTGATTTATAATTTTTACAGTGATTTGAGGTGGCAAGAACGAGTATAAAATCTTATGCATTGGGACATTTAGAACTGACTGTTTATGCTTGGCCATCTATGTGCATCTTGAGTTTCATCAGGCCAAGTATTCAAAGCTAGTGGAAAGGTCAATACGAAAAATAAATTCATCTTCGTTTTTGTCACAGGTTTACCTGACAAATGTTGCCTAAAATTTAAAAGGGTAATTTGCTACTTTTCAGACTTAAAAACCATAATATGAAAACAAGAAGGATCTATAAGGTCAACACGGAAAATAAATTCATCTGCGTTTTTGTTACAGGTTTACCTGACAAATGTTACCCAAATTTTAAATTGGTAAGTTACTACTTTTTCAGACTTAAAAACCATAATATGAAAACAGGAAGGATTTCTTATCGTCTGTACTTCCTACTTACACAGGAACTATACCCCCTTGGGACCAAATAGTTTGTAGTATGTTTGAAGGTTAAAAAAAAAACCCAACCGAATGGGAAAGTGAGTGCATATGTGTTTTATGTGACCAACTGGGCCCTGTAAAGAGGACAAAATATTATTCTACTTGGCCACACCTACCGCAACACTTGAAATCCATATCCAAATGAAGAGCACAACATAGTTCAACATCTGATCCTGGAAGGTGACATGATTTGTTAAAATGCTGTTAATGTCATTCTGTTGCGTCAAGGACGTGTTACGTTTTTCAATTATACGTCCTGGCATATCGAGGACAATGGTATAAATTATGTCTCCCAGTGGAAGCCGGGGGACATATTGTTTTAGTGCCCGTTTCTTCCGCTTCTTGTTGTTGTTGTTGTTGTTCATGTTCTTCAACACTTGGTTTCCGTGCGATAAGTTTTGAAGGACTTGACAGAATTTGATGAAACTTGGTAGGATTATGTATCTAGGCAAGACCTAGGTTGGGATTGTATTTGGGTGACCTTGACCTAATTTTCAAGGTCACGGGGTCACTTATGTGAAATTGGTTGCCGTTTGATAAGTCATGAAGAACATGATGGAATTTGATGAAACTTGGTAGGATTATGTATCTAGGCAAGACCTAGGTTGGGATTGTATTTGGGTGACCTTGACCTAATTCTCAAGGTCACAGGGTCACTTATGTGAAATTGGTTTCCGTTCGATAAGTCATGAAAAACTTGATGGAATTTGATGAAACTTGGTAGGATTATGTATCTTGGCAAGACCTAGGATGGGATTGTATTTGGATGACCTTGAGCAAATTCTCAAGGTCATAGGGTCACTTATGTGAAATTGGTTTCTGTGCGATAAGTCTTAAAGAACTTGATGGAATTTGATGAAACTTGGTGGGATTATGTATCTAGGCAAGACCTAGGTTCGGATTGTATTTGGGTGACCTTGACCCAATTTTCAAGGTCACAGGGTCACTGATGTGAAATTAGTTTCCGTTTGATAATTCATGAAGAACTTGATGGAATTTGATGAAACTTGGTAGGATTATGTATCTTGGCAAGACCTAGGTTGGGATTGTATTTGAGTGACCTTGAGCTCATTTTCAAGGTCACAGGGTCACTTGTGTGAAATTGGTTTCTGTTTGATAAGTCATGAAGAACAGGGTGAAATTTGATGAAACTTGGTAGGATTATGTATCTTGGCAAGACCTAGGTTGGGATTGTATTTGGATGACCTTGAGTGAATTCTCAAGGTCACAGGGTCACTTTTGTGAAATTGGTTTCCGTGCGATCAGTCTTCAAGAGCTTGATGGAATTTGATGAAACTTGGTAGGATTATGTATCTAGGCAAGACCTACGTTGGGATTGTATTTGGATGACCTTGAGTCAATTCTCAAGGTCACAGGGTCACTTATGTGAAATTGGTTTCCATGCGATAAGTCATGAAGACCTTGATGGAATTTGATGAAACTTGGTAGGATTATGTACCTGGCAAGACCTAGGTTGGGATTGTATCTGGATGACCTTGAGCAAATTCTCAAGGTCACAGGGCCACTTATGTGAAATTGGTTTCTGTTTGATAAGTCATGAAGAACTTGATGGAATTTGATGAAACTTGCTAGGCTTATGTATCTAGGTAAGACCTAGGTTGGGATTGTATTTGGGTGACCTTGACCTAATTCTCAAGGTCACAGGGTCACTTATGTGAAATTGGTTGCCGTTTGATAAGTCATGAAGAACTTGATGGAATTTGATGAAACTTGGTAGGATTATGTATCTTGGCAAGACCTAGGTTGGGATTGTATTTGGATGACCTTGACGTAATTCTCAAGGTCACAGGGTCACTTATGTGAAATTGGTTTTCATTCGATAAGTCATGAAGAACTTGATGGAATTTGATGAAACTTGGTAGGATTATGTATCAAGGTAAGACCAACGTTGGGATTGTATTTGGGTGACCTTGACATAATTTTCAAGGTCACAGGGTCATTTATGTGAAATTGGTTTGTCTGCAATAAGTCTTGAAGAACTTGATGAAAATTGCTAGAGTAATTTATCTAGGTGAGAGCTAAAATAGGATTGTAATTTTCAGGCAAACTTGGTCATTTGTAATTTGTTGTCACCTGTAGCTTATTCAGAGACATAAGTGTTCCACCGGGAGACATTTGATTTTCTGTTGGAAAATCAGTCTGTTCTAGTTTGACATTGGGAACTAGGATTCCCTTGGGGGTGTTCCTGTGTGATATCAAAGCAATTGGGTGAGCAGTTTAGGAGAACATTTACCCCCTACCCCCCCCCCCCCAAATCATAAAAAAAAAAAATCCCCAAATCACTGAAGCGTTACCATCTGAACAAAATTGGTAGAGACCCACCAAAGGTACATTGCTACCCAGTTTAAAGTCAATCTTGCTGACGGTCTCCGAGAAGTCGTCGAAAATGTGAATTGGCATTAGAATGCCCATTGACTTACATAAAGTAATCAATAGGAAAGGTGCATTTACTGATAAGTCCCCAAATAAAAAAAAATAATAAAAATTTAAAAAAATAAAATAAAATAAAAATGAGGAATCCACAGCAGTGCCACCTAGTGAACACATTTGTTTCATGTCCACCAAGTTTCAGCTTAATCTAAGTGACGGTTCTGGATAAAAAGTTGAAAACACAGGAAAAAAATGGTAAAAATTTGCAGTGCCACCAGGCGAACAAATTAAGAACTAGGAATCCATAGGAGTGTTCCTGTGTACTATGAGAGCAATTGGGCGAGCGTTCTCGGAGAATAATACTTTTCATGGATTGCCCCCCCCCCCAAAAAAAAAATATGAAATAAAACAAAACAAAACAAAAATATCATTAAAAATCCAAAATTTACTGGAGCATAACCATTTGAAAAACCTGGTGGAGACCCACCCAAGGGTACATTGCCACCAAGTTTGAACTCAATCTGATGGACGGGTTTTTTTTTTTTTTTTTTTTTTTTTTTTTTTTTTATATTTGAGGAGAAAATGTGAATCCCTATCAGAATGCCCATTTACTTCATAGTAAGCAATCTGAAAGGTCCATTTACAGATAAGTACCCGAATGGCAAAAATCGTTAAAAATCAGGAATGCACTGCAGTGCCACCTAGTGTACAAGTTTGTTTGACCGTACCACAAGGAACATATCCACTAAGTTTCAGCTTAATCTGAGTGACGGCTCTGGAGAATAAGGTGAAAGTAGCAAAAACACACCAAAAAATCATTAAATAATAGACATACCTTCAACGCAAGCGTTGACTGAAGGGTTCGCCATTTGCTGAATTTAGGTCATGATGACAGCAAAATCTAATCAGTTCATCTTGGCGTGCTAGATAAATATACTGTCGAATTTGAGCAAAATACATTAGGTCTAATTGGAGGATTCTGGAGATACTGCGGTAAGGAGCCCTAACGAGCCATTTACTCAAATTAGGTCATAGTGACACCAACATCTAATCAGCTCATTTTGGCAGGTAAGGTAGGCCTAACATATTGCCAAATTTGAGCAAAATACATGGAGGCAGTATGTAGATATCGCGGTAACGAGAACGTAAACATTCGGACGGACGGACGGACAACCCTAAAAAACAGACCCCCCCCCCCTTATGGGGCGGACCCTTAAAAATAGAATTGACACCTGCGACGGTTACTCAAGAAACTTTCCAGAAATCGATACTCATCCATACGTTCATACCCCGGGTCCCGTGTATTTGAAGTTAAAGTAGGCCTATGAGGGGGAAAACGGGACACTTGAGTATTTCACAGAATATAATAAAATACACGCATGAATGATGCTCAATATTTACCAGTTCTAAATCCGTATCCATTTCTCTTCTTCTTCTTCTTCTTCTTCTTCTTCTTCTTCTTCTTCTTCTTCTTCTTCTTCTTCTTCTTCTTCTTCTTCTTCTTCTTCTTCTTCTTCTTCTTCTTCTTCTTCTTCTTCTTCTTCTTCTTCTTCTTCTTCTTCTTCTTCTTCTTCTTCTTCTTCTTCTTCTTCTTCTTCTTCTTCTTCTTCTTCTTCTTCTTCTTCTTCTTCTTCTTCTTCTTCTTCTTCCTCAGAAGTAGCTCGGCTCTTATTTTAGTTGACATTGCATAGACGATCATAACATGCACAGGGAAGAAACTTTATCAAATGAAATTCCCGAAAAAGTGGACAAAGTAGCCATTTTTTTCAAAGTCATTGAAAAATTCCATACATGTGTTTATTTGTGCATTTGATTTAAACATATTTCATTCCAACAGAAAAGGGGTTGGAGCACAAGCTTAAAGCTTATATTATAAACTCCTCTCCGTGTAAATACAACATGACAATTTCGAGAAAACAGGTCAGTAGATAACAATAAGTGCATGATGTAGTTGTGTATTTGGGGACTGTAGTTTATGAAAATAACTTTGTTTATAGCGTTGCAACTGTACCCATTTACTGCAAAAATCCCGATACTATTCGGGTGATTGAAGGAAACATTGTGAAATCTACAACTACTATCGATGACCATCCATAATAGTTCTACATACACTGCATTGGCACTGCTATTAATAGTCAACTTGTGTTTGCTAGATTTAGTTATCAGAGAAACCAATACCAACACGAAAGGTGGCCTTTGAAAGCTTGAGATCCCAACGGCATAAAAAAAGGACAATTATAGAATAAAATTTCTTGGAATTAAACAAAAGTAATTATAAAAAAGCATATAAAATCCTCATTCATTTTGTACAATAATGTGATTCTGTTACGTTTTTGCACTATTTGTTTTCCTCCTGAAGTCCATTTAGAAATAGGAAACTTTTAATATAAAAATTTCTTTTATTCCACATTACAATTCAGCGCCGAACCATTTTATGATATCTAATGCAATTTTATTGAAAATATTTGTGTAACAGAATCCCCCCAAAAAAGTGACATATTTATCATAATTGTTCTTTAAAATGCATTGCAATAAACCAGATATTAATCTTAATCTGCCTAACTATTAACATATTAGGCTTATCGTTCAAAATTAAGATAAATCCAATTATTTGCCTGGCATTTAGGCCTACATAGTAAGTCGGATAGTTGCAATAAAATTCATGCTTCTACTTTTTTTTAATGAATTCTGTCTTCAAAGGGTGTCGTGATTATCTTACGTTTAAATCTAAAAATGCATTTTTCTAAAAGATGCGTATAAGATGGACCTTAACTTCTCGTCAATGTCTTACAAGATGCACTCATCGATTGTATTCATAGACACATCTTGGAACCTGGCACACAGTATTTTAAAGGATAACTTCATATGCGTTCACAACATAACTACTACACAGCCACAATGATAACAAGAGCGCAGTGTGAGCAGCCCATGCTCAGCTGACCTACAGATTCATCAAACTTGTAGTTCTGTGATTTTGGGATAGGACAAAATAAGCAGACACTTATCAAAGGTGCGTCCCTACCAAGTTTGACATAGTAATAAATAGGAAAAGCGTATTTACAGATAAAATATCGGAATTGAAAAAAAAAAAAAAAAAAAAAAAAAAACACATTAAAAATAAAAAATCGACAGCAGTGCCATCTGGTGAACAACTTTGTTTCACCTATCAACCAAGTTTCAGCTGATTTTCAGAGACGGGTCTGGAGAAGAAGTTGAAAATAGCGAAAACAAACAAAAAATCATTAAGAAATAGAAAAAAGTTGGAGCCCCATCTGGTGAATAAATTAAGAACTAGGAGTCCCGAGGAGTGTTCCTATGTGATATGAAAGCAGTTGTGTCGGCAGTTTTGGAGAAAAAGATTTTCTAAGGCCCCCCTCCCCCTCTTCAAAAAAAAGAAAAGAAAGAAAAGTAAAGCAAAAAAAAAAAAAAAAAAACGAAAAAAAAAAATATTAAAAAAAAAAAAAAAATACTGGAGCGGGACCATTTGAACATACTTTGTGGAGACCCACCCAAAGCACATGTTCACCCAATTTGAAGTCACTCTGGCTGACGGTTACAGAAATGTCGAAAATGTGAATCGTGGACAGACGACGGCGAGGGCCGCACGACAGACGATGGACGGACCCTCACAAAAGCTCAGCTGACTGACAAGTTAGCTGAGCTAAATATTTCAACTATTTTGATGGCATAGGCATGGTGTATTTTTGCTGCATAATGCGCTAATATATACAATTTATGCATCATTTAACAGCTAATGATGTCAATTTTTTAAGTATTCTACATACGATATATTATCAAGTATGTTGGATAGCAAACCAATATGTTCTTTAACTCTTTTATCAAATAGTATTGGAACAAGTGGGTTCGACTGGCAAAGGAAATGGTGATTCTGTTTCACAAAAATGGTTCACTTCAGACCTCAATTTGGGCTATGTTCTCAACATAACATTAAGCATAAAAATCAGTTAGTTTTGAAATCCTATTGATGTAAAATTACTGAAAATTAACAATTTTTTTTATTAATCAAAGTAGGAATTCTAAATATTCCGTGATTCAGTTTAAAAAAACCGAAAATTTGAAGATCTTCGAAGTAACTTTTCCCATGGATGTAAATGTAACAAATCATTCAAAACCGGATATAAAGTTAATGCTGCAGATGTCAAAACAAAAATTTCCATGAACACAGATTACCATGTCAAAAGGGTCTCGAAAATCATTCCCGTAACTAAAGTATGTCATTTTTGTGATTCTGTTACGGGTATAGGCTACAACACTGGTTGCTTTTCTTGTTCAAAGCAAGAAATCTAGTTACTTTGAAGAAAACTGAGAGCAAACTTAATTACCCTTACCAAGATTTTTTTAATTCCCCTGGTGAATACAAAACATTCAGAAAAACATGTTTGAATCTACATTGTCGGGGAGGGGGGGGGGGGAATCGCACAGGTGATTCTGTTACAGTCATATAGTGATTCTGTTACATATTTCTGTTGGTTTTAGCTGTTTTGAAAATGTACCACCTTCTGAAGCAGCCAAACGGGGGGGGGGGGGGGGAGAATAGTACCCGAAAATTGAATTTTGCTAGGAGACCAAGAGGACAAATTTGCAAACAGGGACAATACATTAATGCATCATGTTTCAAAACCCCGGTCCTTTAAATCTTACTCTGTGACGGCACCATTTTCAGGATTTTTTTGTAACAAAACTTTTGCTTGTTCTGGATACCCAAATTGCATAAAAACCCTTTTAAATCTAGATTCATAGCTAGTGCTTGTTCTGGATACCCAAATTGCATAAAAACCCTTTTAAATCTAGATTCATAGCTGGTGCTTGTTCTGGATACCCAAATTACATAAAAACCCTTTTAAATCTAGATTCATAGCTGGTGCTTGTTCTGGATACCCAAATTGCATAAAACCCTTTTAAATCTAGATTCATAGCTGGTGCTTGTTCTGGATACCCAAATTGCATAAAAACACTTTTAAATCTAGATTCATAGCTGGTGCTTCAAAATGTACTACAAAGCAATTATCAAAAGAAGTAACATTGTGTTTGACTGCAATTAGGAATCATTTTCGTAAATACTGTAATGCAATTTCTAGAAACTGTGAAATAAATTGTTTTTGGAGCATTAACAATTCTTCCGAGTTTGTATCTAAAATCAAAGATGTAAAGGCAAAAAATATCAAATGTTTTGATTTTTCTACACTGTACACAAATCTACCCATAGATGAAGTCAAAAGTTCACTTTCAGAATTAATTAGCAAAATGTTTAAACATAATGGTAAACCATTCATAACTATTAATTCATATACAAAGAAAGCATATTGGTCACACAATAAATATTCAAACAGTAACATTAAATCTTACACTGTTGAAACTTTGATAGATGCTGTAAAATTTCTCTTGGATAATACTTTTGTTCAATGCGGACCATTGGATTTTCAACAAATAAAAGGCATTCCAATGGGTAGCAACTGCTCCCCTTTACTGGCAGATTTATATTTAACCTGGCTTGAATTTAAGTATATGAATAAATTGATGAAAAAGGACTTTCAAATGGCTACAAAATTATCAAACAACGCAAGATATATTGATGACATTGCTTGCGTAAATGTACAAAATTTCAGTGAAATTGCTAAAGAAATTTACCCAAAAGATATCCCTTTGGAGGGTAACAATTCAGATGGTTTCAGAGATGTGTTTTTGGACTTGGATATTCAGGTCACTAATGACAGGTTTTGTATAAAAGTCTATCACAAAATAGATGAGTTTAACTTTGAAGTGGTTAATTATCCTTTCCCGGACAGTAATATTTCGGAAACTATTGGATATAATACGTTTTTGTCACAGATTTTGAGATTTGGTCGTATTTGTTCGAAATTTCAGGACTTTGCATCTAGAACCAAATTTATTTTCAATAAACTTGAGTCAAGAGAATTCAAAGATGTACTTTTGATCAAATATTTCTACAAATTTTGCTGTAAATATCCCGAGATAGTTAGAAAGTTTGGCTTCAATAATTTTAGAGATTTTAGAGTTGCCTGTTTTGCTACTTAATTTTATCTTTTGGCATCATTCTGTTTTAATGTTCACCTTTCAGACATTTAAGGCTAGCTTGTTTTCTGTTAGGTCAAACCCCCAGGGTCTATAGGTAGCAAGCAGCTACTGACGGCAGTTACAAGCTTGCCTAATTGTGCTTGATATCTGTTTAAGAAATATTACATTTTCGTTGCATTCTCTTGACTTAAGTACAAATAATTACTTTCATTCTTTTCTGACTTGCCCTATAATTTAGCTGCTAATATCCAAAGATTATTAGAAAGTTTGGCTACAATAATTTACAGTTTTTAGACTTGTCGGTTTTGCTACTGAACTTTTATCTTTTGGCATCATTCTGTTTAAATGTTCACCTTTCAGACATTTTAGGCTAGCTTGTTTTCTGTTAAGTCAAACCCCCAGGGGCTATAGGTAGCAAGCAGCTACTGACAACTGTTACAAGCTTGCCTAATTGTGCCTGATATCAGGTTAAGAAATATTATATTTTCATTGCATTCTCTTGACTTAAATACAAATAATTACTTTCATTCTTTTCTGACTTGCCCTATAATTTAGCTGTTAATATCCAAAGATTATCAGAAAGTTTGGCTACAATAATTTACAGTTTTTAGACTTGTCGGTTTTGCTACTTAACTTTATCTTTGGCATCATTCTGTTTTGATGTTCACCTTTCAGACATTTTAGGCTAGCTTGTTTTCTGTGAGGTCAAACCCCCAGGGGCTATAGGTAGCAAGCAGCTACTGACGACAGTTACAAGCTTGCCTATAATTGTACTCAAAATTCTGTTAAGAAAAATTGTTTTGATAACATGTTTTTTGACATAAATGCTAATGACTTTCATTCTTTTCTGACATGCCTAAATACACATTTACTCAAAATTGACAGTATTTTCTCAAATGTCACAAACCTGACACATTAAGTTGATATATTGACTCAGAGTTGGCAGTTAAATAGAGCTTAATTGTTTGAGGGGTAGGTGTCATCACAGAGTTTGTTTACATTTCTGGTGCAGGATGTCCATAGTTGCAGTCCTTGTTGGGATTTCCCTTGGTTTGTACAGGTGGTCTAGTTGCAACTGTTTATTTTACTATCACTGGGACTGAATATAACGCCCCAGCTTGTTTCCACTTCAGTTATACACTGGCGGGTGGTTTAACTAGGATAAGCTGTCCAACCAGAATGGGTACATATTGGTTCAGGGGTAAGTCAAATTGTTCTTATCTGAACCTGTACTATACAAATTTAGTAATTATGGTTTGTTTCACAGGTGTTCTTCTTTCATAATGAAGCTCTGCATTGATAAGCAAAACTTCACGTATTTAGCCAATTCATCATTTGCCAGGTCCTTATTTATTCTTTATTATTTGGGTTGTCTTTGCTGAATATTTAGCTTCGACAAGGAGCTGCTATTCAGAGAGACATGTACGGGTAAAAGGCTCAGAAACATGTTGAGTAGTTACCCGCTGAAGACCCTTTAATTTATTTGGGCTGATACAGCCTATGTCAAAATTTTATAGAGGAACGTGTGCAATATAGACAATAGTAATTCCATATGTATACAGGTTAGACAGGGACAGGTTAGCTTATGGAGAGTAAAGAGTTCGAACTGCGGAATAGGATATTGACTACTAGGAAGTGGTTCTGGGCAAAAAGACACAAATACAAAACAATACGAGACACTAGGAATACAATACACAACATTGCGAGAATGGTCTTGACTCAATATTTAAATTAAAACATAGAAAACATAAACAAAGGTGAATCTGTAAGCTCCGCTCAAAGTTTAAAAAATTGTGCACTGTTAAAAAAAGTCTGTAAATTTTACGGAAAATATCTGGCAGCAGAGTAACCAGATAATGTCCGTAAAATTTACGGTTTCCGTAATTCCCAATTTCTGTATTTTTTACAGAAATCCGTAAATTTAACAGAAATTCTCTGTAATACATACAAATGCTGTTCTGTATTTACTACAGACAAAATCCGTAAAAATCAGCTGTTTTACGGAAAATGCCCATACAGCAAGATGAATTTTACAGTCAAAATCTGTAAAAACTGGACATTTTATGGAAAAGGTCAGTGGAGTGAGACCAAATTACAGTCAAAGCCTGTATAAATGTGCCATGTATGGAAAAGATATGTGATGCAACTTTAATTTTACAGTTAAAATCTGTAAAATTAGCCATTTTACAGAAACGATCCGTACACTGAGACCAAATTATAGTCAAAATCTATAGAAATTTGGATGTCACCTTACAGGCATACATATATGAAGCTGCAAAATATTAAAAATGCTAACTCAGTGGACCTCACAAATACATGCATGCATGTGTGTGTGAGTGTGGTCAAACATAATACCAGCAATGATTACACATACCATATGTATTGTATACTATATATAGAGTGAAACTATGATTCAAAGAGCAGATGTAGCCTTAAAATACTTGCAGTTACAGTGATAACTCTATGGGGGACAAACATTATTGATATTTTGTAGGTATATACACTTTGATCAAATACATATATGTATGTGATAGCTGTATACATGAAAACAAACATTTAATTCAAATTCTGAACTTGTATTTATTCTCTTGAATGACAGTTTTAATGTTGAACCAATACTTACAATCATTATCTTTCCCTCTCCATGCCCCTGAAACTAATAGGTTTCAGATAAAATACAGATTCATGAGTGGGATGAAAAGAGGAGGATGCCAATTCTGTTGTGAGATCTGTAAGTCGGGTGCAAACTCATGAGATGGAAGCAGGAGTTGATATTTTGATTTTGCCAATGAATGATACGCTATCTGATCAATATAAATGTATGCCCCAAATGAAATTTACTGAAGTTCTGAGGGAACAAAATGAAGTATGGACTGCCATGATTGTTAAAATGTTAGTGAAGTACATGCATATGTACTTTGACTTGTCCATTCACTTAGTCCATTCAAAGAGGGACAGCTCATTGACCAATGATCGCACTTTGGGGTGAACACCTGTACGTTGCTTCTTGCCCTTTTTTTTAGTAATCTTTGTGCCACCAGTTGGACTGATTTGTGCAAAACACCTGCAAAAAAATGGAGATATTAATTTACATTATATTTTTACTGCAAAATTGAATGAAAAAATAGCAAACCTGAGTAAAGCATTAGAAACAAAAGAAGGGTACGTAGCTGTAAATGTGTATATTGCCTTTAGAATCAAATAGTGGTATTTTATAGCATTAGATCATCCTACACTTGAAGACATCATGTCTAGAGGAAAAATTTTTATTCATACATATTACATTTATATGGTGAGACCCTGATATCTTGCTTTGGCAGCCACTCTTCCCTGTAGTGTATATGAATTTATCTGTTACATCATTGGCCCAAGAACAATGATAAGAGATCTGCAAATGTCCCATTCTTATGTAGCCTGCTGTAAAGTATACAAATGATTAATAGGTGTTTAGCCTAGATAAATGAATTATGGCACACAAAAATTACCGCAAAATATCAATATAGTTCTTGGTAATGATGTTTTTAGTACCTCTGTGTGAACTCGAGAGTGGCAGCTGCTTCCACTGGGTAGGCAATGTTCAGGATATAGTATGATGCAAACACAACTTGTAAGGCCAAAACCGGACTGATGATATGTGTCATCACAGGTGATTGGTCTATTGTGATGGCAAAGTTGGTGGTTTATTGTGATGGCAAAGTTGGTTGCCTCAATGAAACTTGTCCCTGCAATCACAATTTCAGTAGATGTCAGAACTGAAAGTACTGAGAAAAATGTTTTCTAATTCACATGAAATATAAGATAGCCCAGTTGGAGGAATTCTACATCTGCAAATTACCTTCAGTGACTATTTAAACAAGAAATTCACCATGTTTGCAGCATAAAATATTGCAGACAGGACATTTTAAATAATTGACAAGCATTTTAAAAATGATATAACCATCAGGCATTCATTATCATTGTGTACATGCATATTAACATTACTTTAATACTTATTTCAAGTTTGCAACTTCATATCCCATTTATTCCTGATAAAATTTCAGTTTTTTCACAGAACAAATATGTCAGTTCACAAAAGACATCACATTAATCAGCTTTCAAACTCTGCAAAATATCTCATCTGTGGCTGTAAAAATACCACAGAATGTCCCTTTTATGCTGATTTTTTCACATACCTTGAACTATGATGCAGGGAGTTTCAGGTGAAGCAATTTCCCCAATCTCTGCAACAGAGATGGTCTCCTGTAGAAAGAAAACATCAGTTGGACAATAAAAATCGATCTGCTCTATTTTAATTATAAGTTACCATAAAATTTATTTATGGTAGACTAATATAGTATATTTTCTGCAACAATATATACCATGATCAACCTGTTACAAAGTTCTTAATACATGTGTACGTATTGGGCCAATACCACCCTTTCCAGCAGTGCAGCACATTTCCAGACAATCTGGGGATGAAAATGCCATAGCAAATGCTCTCATTCACAAAATGTCTGCTTGTTCTTTAATTGTGTTATTATGCAACTGCATACCCTGAATGTTACATATACATGATACAACAATGTGTTTCACAGGCTACTCAAAATGCTGATAAGAAGCAGTATCAGTGCAGTGTTTGTAAAGTTATGAGGGCTAAACTTTGATTTGCTCATGAGACAAAATGTGTACAGCCACCCCTGGGTGGTAGTCTCAGCTGAAATGTCTATATGCAAGTCATTTTTGGCTTTCTTTCACACCGTTTGAATTAATTGTACTTATTCATGAGTCAGCGTGGGACCATTCATAATTTTCATTTTTTTTTAAATTTGGAATAACTTTTCAAATTGACCTTACCCATCCACCCACCCAAAATTGGGAATTTAAAAAATTGATCTCCCTGAGCCAAAATCCAACTCTTGACCATTTTGTTATACTTCAATGGATATTCTGAGAACCTGTTCATTAAAAATAAAAAAAACATAACTCAACTATTGGAGTTGAGTGTTTTTATTAATACAGAAATGTATACATGAGGAGTTTTATACATAATAGGTCACTCACATAATGGTTTGATGGATGTTTCCCAGCTTTCCAGTATACACATGTACAAACTGAATATATTATAATTGCTAGATATACTTTTGAATTTTTTTGCTTTTGTATTCCGGCCCCTTTTGGTTTGGTGATTTTCGGCTTGAGGATGATTGTAAAAAGACAGGCCTCAGAATTGGGAAAAAATTGAAATATCATATTTTTCTTAAACCCACCCTCCCACTAATTGGAAAAACATTCCAAATTTAAAAAAATTGACAATTATGAACAGCCCCTATGACTGAAATAAATTCACTTACTTCAAATGGAATCCCCTTTTTTACCCTCTGGTAGAAACCCTAATTCAACAATGCGTGCCTTCATGCCTTTCTCACCATTGAAAACTGACTGAATCCATCCTGAAAATAAGAAGTTTTGTTTGGTAACCATCTCTCTCTCTCTCTCTCTCTCTCTCTCTCTCTCTCTCTCTCTCTCTCTCTCTCTCTCTCTCTCTCTCTCTCTCTCTCTCTCTCTCTCTCTCTCTCTCTCTCTCTCTCTCTCTCTCTCTCTCTCTCTCTCTCTCTCTCTCTCTCTCTCTCTCTCTCTCTCTCTCTCTCTCTCTCTTCTGTTTTTGTGTTTTTAACATGTCTAGTTTTTTTCATGCATTTACAAATCACACTTTCTTTATTTTTCCATACAATGTATAGCTGATGCACAAGCCTGTAGTATTATATAGACCTAGGCATATTTCTCTTTTCTCCTTAATCTCTAGGTTTTTTGTTATTGCTCATCTGTAGTTTTTGCTATTTTCTGCTATTTTGACATTTTTTAAAAAGCATTTTTTCATAACCTGGCATGCACGGACTAAACTTGTGCAACACTGCCAGTGCTGTGTCTTTTTGCATCCAATTTCTGCATTTTCTATATATATATATATATATGTTAAAACTCTTTCGAGAATTTTTTTTTCTTTTCTCGTCAGATTATATTTAATTGTTTTCTTTCTTCTCATGTAAACTGCAGGAACCTTTCTGTCATAGGCCTAGTGATATGGTTACGATAAGATTCACTTTAGGCCTACTAAATTGCCTGTGTATATTTAGGCCTAAGTTTACAGATTGTTCTGTGATGGAACTAGTGTTACAAATATTATTATAACACGTTGGCTACCACAAATGCTGGGCGGCAAGCCTAGCCCTAGGCTACCTGGCTGTAGAGCCTCTGAACTTCGCAAGTTCCTGAGTGCCAGTGGTGATCACCATTTATTTGGTCACATTTGTGGCCTTTTCCGGTTTTCGGTTGATTTAACCTTTCCGGGCTTACTTTGGTTACTTGGATCAAATTTTCCTATTCAATACCGGCTTTATAGTTGTCAAAACATAATAATTTACTTTGTGGCGTATAAGTGACTGGTACGTCTGCAGATCAGGCCTACAATGTAGTGACTGATACGTCTGCAGATCAGGCCTACAATGTTCTATGTCAAGACTCAATGTTGTGCTTGACAGCGGCACACGCTCGCTGCAGCAGCTCCAACAATAAATTGCAACAAGTACCCGGATGTACACAACCGTTGCAAACTCGCGGTAAAGTTATGATGACCAGAAATTTGTAAAAATGATATGGGATTCTGGTATACTTCATTTATTTCTGTTTGATGTGAGTCTAGGAAACACATCACTTCATACTGTAGGCCTAGTGCTTATTTAGATTGTCATATCGTTCACTGTTTCTGGCTCATGATGATCTGATCATCTGTTAGGCCTACATTTGATTCCATGCTTCTTTGTTCCAAAATGGATGCCGCTATAGTATAGATGATACCCATGTGCTCAGTAGAGATACAAAATTTCTCAACTTTTCTTCAACGAGGGTTCCTGGAAAGATATTGTAAGAATTCTCTACCAATAACTGATTGATAAAATATAAAATATGATATTACTTACCACCTTCTGGTTGGATAAAACTTAAATTTTCCGTCTTCGTACTGAGAGATGATGTTGCTGCTGCACCGAACAGTTGCAAGTCTACCGCCAACTGGTTTCACGTGACCTTTCTGATATATACATGGTTTTACAGACTTTCTTTGTAAAAAGTATAGATAATTTCTGTATTGTATGGAAGTACATATTTATTCTGTAAAATGGTGGCACTTACAGATATTTCCTGTAATACAGGATTCACAGGAAATGTCTGTGTCTATATACAGATTAAATCTGTAGCCTATATTTTACAGAATTTTCTTACAGTGTGCATAACGTGATTCTATTACCATCGATTTCATGATCCTATTATATTGATATTATAATTAGGAAACCAGTAAAGAAAACTCTACTTCATGTAGGCCTATAGGCCTATATTTAGAACATTGGAATTCAATTTATGTAATTGATGACAAATAACCAAAATCTCCCGGATTTTAGAATAGAATAACAGATTATTAAGAAGCAAAAGGCCAGGAAAACTGTGCCCTACCCCGCGGTTTTACCCAGTACCGGATGACCCGAACTGACTTAATAACAAATATTAAAAAGTACTAAAAATTTATAAAAATTTACCTTAGAAAAGAAAATCATATTGAGAATTTCATGAAAGAAATTGAGGCATCTGGAATGAATGAAAGTATGACCAGAGACCCTCAATCTTACCCTAAGGACTCTTATGAATTCCTTCATACCACAATTTAAAATGCATTGACTAAATATCTGCCAATGAGGACAGTAATGCATCTCTGTTCAACAATTCTAGGCCAATCTCAATTTTGCCAGCTATATCAAAAGTTTTTGAGCGTGTTATCTTTGATCAAACACAGAAATATTTCAACAACAATAATTTATTCCATGGTAGCCAATATGGCTTTAGAAGGGGACATTGTACATAGTTTGCAGTACTAGAAGTAATAGACAAAATACTTTTACATATGGACAAAGGGGAAGTACCATTAAAGATATACATGGATCTTTCAAAAGCCTTTGACACTTTAAATCATGATATATTACTAGAAAAACTCAGCTATTATGGAATAAAATACACTGCACTCAAACTGTTTGAAAATTACCTAAACAATTGCAAACAATATGTAGTCCTAAATGATTTAAAATCAAATCTTTTCGAAATTAATACTGGGGAACCACATGCCTCCATATTAGGTCCTTTGTTATTTATCATTTACATCAATGACATAGCTACAGCATCTGCATTGTTTGACTACGTTTTATATACGCTGATGACACTACTCTGGTAAGCACTTTAAGTTTAGCTAAAAATTCAGATCACAGTGTAGACATCTCACAAAACATAAATTCAGAATTGATGAAAATTAATCTGTGGCTCAAAATAAATAAATAATCTCTTAATATTGAAAAAACTAAATTTATGTTATTCTACAATCCTCAAAAATAGTTACAATACCCTCCATTAAAATAGATAACAGTAATATGGAATGTGTTGACGCTTTCAACTTGCTAGGCCTCGCTATTGACAAACATTTGAACTGGAACCAACATCAAGAAATTGCAGCTTCTAAAATGTCTCAGAAAATTGGTGTAATGAACAGATTAAAAGATTATATACAGAAAGACATTCTTCAAACAATCTATACTGCATTAGTATTTTCTAGAATTAACTATTGTCTCCTTGCCTGGGGCCATAAAATTGACAGAGTTTTCAATATAGGCCTACAAAAAAGGGCAGTACGTGTCATTTAAAAAAAAAAAAGAAAATTGTTAAAAGTCGAAGACATACACAAAGAGCAACTGTTAAAATTCTGTTTCAAATATGTTAATAATGAATTACCTATATATTTCTTGAGCATGCCTATCATGAAAACAACTGATATACACAAACATGATACACGAAGGAAAGACATTTTCAGAGTAAGAGCTGGAAATAGATTTGCCGCAAAATGTGTTAGACACCAGATTGTACAGACTTTGCATGAAATACCAGACATAGTGAAAAGTAAAGTACACACACACACAGTTATTCAGGTTTTAAAATATGTATCAAACAATATTTTATACAAAAATATGAGTCTATATGTTACATCATTAATTGTTCAATGCATAAATGTCTTAAGTTTATATATGACCATTTAAATATTTAATTGTTGTTTTATTATCAATAAAGTGCAGCAGGGAAATCTGTGTCTTCAAGATATCTATATATTTGTGTGTTGTCACCATGGTAATATATAGCCTAATCATTAAACAAACTTTATTTGGGTGGCTCACATGCTCGCGATTGTTGAACAATCTTAATATGAGTCTCCTGACCACGTCCATTTTTTTAAAGAAATAAATTATCAGATTGATTGTTAATTCCTATTGATACAACATACTTTTGAATTATACTATACTGTATTATATTGGTCAAATAAATAAATGGAATTGAATTGAACTGTGTGTACCCTCTCTGCTCTCACCATTAAAAAGATAGTAACTTTTTCGTTCTGTCTTGGCTTGCAATGCTAGAAAACATAACTGAAAATAGAACCGACATTGTAAAGCAAACCGCGAGATGATTTGGGTGAGAAAAAACAAAACAAAAAAACATGTACTAGTATATTATATTTATTGTTTTTATTTTATAAAAAGCTTCACTTACTATGACCCCCCTCTACTATCACTGTTCGAGCGCACATGCTATGCAATGACATCATATCACAACCCCATGTGACCATCAACAGCCAATGGAAAATTGCGAAAATTGCTCGGCAGACCTTCTGGAATGCAAAGGCGAACCCCACATTGAAGTTGTACACGGGGCTTGAAAATGTCGCTAAACGGGGGACAGAACCACAGGAAAGATGGCGGCGCCCATGAAAACCCACATGGATCCACAGATTTTGTAAATAACAGTGAAATCACAGAAGATTTTAGCGATAAAAATAGCTATTTCGATGGACAAACAGGACAGGATAATGTGCAGCCTATCCAAAATGGCGGACATGGCACAGTCATGGCGAAGGGCTGCTTGGCAGCGCAGAGTTTGCAAATCATGGAATCGGATGAAATTTTCTCAGTTGTTGACAATTCCGAATGGTTGAACCTGAAAGACAAAATCAGAAAGATGGGCAATGTTGAGTTGATTACACAGAATGTCAGCCTGATCAACAGTGCTCTGTTAGAAAAAGGCAGTGAAGGTGCTCGTGTTAAAGACAAAATTTATGTTGCCAATGGAGACTTTCTTGTTGTAAATGATTGCTCCGCGTCAACTAAAGAAGCCACCGAATTGCCTGATTCTGCCATTACCCTGTGTACTGATGCGACGGTGCTCAACGGGGAGTCATTATTAACAGCAAGACCAAGCGAGACTGTTGTGAGTTCAAGTCATTCCCGCCCGTCCAGCCCCAGTCATTACCTGAACCCTGTACACATGGGCACCAGCACAAAGCGTGCCACAAGAGACCTGACGGGAGGGTCGGGCGCGTATAGCGTCGGTGCCGCGGAAGGCACGGCCGAGCTAAGTTCTCAAGACAAAGCATGCTTGGAAGAACTGGAGAGAGGATCACAGCTAAGTCAAGAGGAAAAAGAAATGATTGAAAATAGTCGGAAAGAATTGCAGGCAGCATTGGAATTCAGAACGTTAGAGCAAGATCAAAGTAATACACTTATGACGGCACAAGAGTTGGAAAACATGCCTGACAGAGGGTTGGAATTTGAAGAGTCAGTTGGTCCAAAAGAACAACTCCTGAGCACAAGCCAAAACACAGATCTTGATTCTCTTGTTGCTACAGCAACAGAAAATCTTATAAATGGAACATTACCAAACTTAAAATTAGAAGGGAACAATAGTGTCCATATTACAACCAACAGTAATAGTATCAAGAACAGTCATTCCACAAGTAAAGCCACACCTAAACCTGCATCATCATCTATAAATGCTCCTTCATCACAGTCCTCACTTGCAACCATTTCGATCTCCACAGATCAGAGGGCCAATGTAACAAACATTTGTATCAATACAAGTCAAGGACAACAGATATTCCAAATAAATACAACTGACATTTCACAGGCATCTGCAGCATTACAGCCGCAGAAGATAATGGGAAGTGTTACACATGTGGAAAGAAGTGGGCTTGTTGGCTCCACAATGGGTGTTGGTGGACTCAGTGTGCAAGATGGTGAGTGGCAATCTGTATGCAAGTGATGTGGTAAAGGGGTTACTTCAGAGAACTTGAAACAAAATTATAGTAATGATTATGGTGTTCTGTATCATTTAAATTATGTCATGAATCTGTACGTGTATGTTGACTAGTGTTGATTGCATGTTGGGATCAATAAAACTCGCTGTATCCTGACAATTTTACAACATAAAACAACAGTACAGGTCATAATTAGCATTTTAGTGTATATTCAGCTAAATACACAAC
Source organism: Hermodice carunculata (assembly GCA_964020975.1). Classification (NCBI taxonomy): domain Eukaryota; kingdom Metazoa; phylum Annelida; class Polychaeta; order Eunicida; family Amphinomidae; genus Hermodice; species Hermodice carunculata. The sequence continues at coordinate 134,488,179 of OZ026612.1, read as the reverse complement.
CCAATACACAAAATTCTTGCCAGCTATTAATGGTGTTTGCCCATTGGACTGTATGTGAAAATAACTGAATAAACTGGGTACATTTGCAATGAAAAGAAATTTTCAGAATCATTTAACCCTTTCCACCTCAAACTGGCTGGTGGTCATATGTCATCTGCTTCAGTGTTTTCCGCTAATTTCAACAGTTTTGAAAAACAATATTGAGTAAGGATTTTAGATGAGCCATATCAAGATCACATGCCCCAGGTCAACAACTTTCCTGGACATGAGTTGGGCACTTTAGTGCCCAACTCATGCAAAGGAAAGTTGTTGACTCAAGTGCCAATTCAAATGGGAAAGGGTTATGCATGTAGATTTTTCATGAAAAGTGCAGTTTTTCTGTTTCTAATAGTTTTTATTATTTGAAATTCCTAGGGTTTTTTGTTTTTGTTTTGTTTTGCAGTACTACATGGTACTTTTTAGAAATAGCTTTGGTAATTAGCAGAAGTGGGCAAAGGAATAGTGTGATTGCTCGAGTGCATGTTGTTGTGCAAGGCTGCATGATGGAACCTGTTGCTTTTGTACCATATGTAAGCGTTGGTTACAATGTATGTTTATTCTTGTTTAGTTATATACTGTTATATATATATATAGCTGTAAATGTAATAGCGTTTTCTTGAGAAATTGACGGATGCGTCTTGGATCTTAGCCAGTACAGCAAACTGGTGGACCTTTGAAGTTAGTGCCATTGCCAGTGAAACCCCCTCTCAACAAAGCAAACCATGCATTGTACATTGTATATCATGAAAAAAAAAACTTGGCCAAGCAAGGCCAGAATTTCAGCGAGAATCCGAGAATCCATTCTTTTAAAGATTTTTCCTAAACTTGTCCTTCTTTAAAAAGAAAACTAATTGACAAAAATCCAAATAGATTCCCGCAAAATTTTGTGAAATTCTGGCCCTGCCAAGTCTATTATGGCAGTAATTTTTTTGTAATCATGGTTATATCTTTTATGCACTAGTTGAAATCAGCAATTCTGAATTTGTATGTTTGTTTAGTTGGCATGATTTGAATGTGACCAGTGCATAGCGGACAAGTTTGCCAATTTTGTAACAGGAGTGCAAGGGAGATGCAAAGCTGTCATTGTCTACGTTTTAATTGAAGTCATAGGTCAACTTCTAAGTTGGTATGCTGCTCAGTAACAACTACATTTTGGACATGACATCTGGGCAGTGACAAGTATAAAACCCATAGCCAGTACATAGTCCTTTTAATCCCCCGTTTCTTTATGCCTCCCCCACAGTAGGAGGCGTTATGTTTTGGGGTTGTCCCTCCGTACATCTGCCTTTGTTTTTTGAGGTCACTTTGACCTGTTTACAGCGTACCATGACCTATTTACTGTCCATCTGAGCTTTGTTAATGCATTGTCTTCAAAATGCCTGGACAGATTTTTCTCAAATTTGGTACACAGATGTATTCTTGGACTCCTGCTAGCTAATTGGAATTTGAGGTCATTGTGACCTAATTCCAATCTGCATTATGCAGTACACAATTGTAATCAGGATATCATGTGGGACACTTCTCAACAACTATAAAGCAAAAACAAAATCTGAATTTCATTTAATTTTCTATTACATGCCTCAATAACAATTTTACTTTGAACTATTTCATGTACTGAATATGACACCATGTTATTGACTATTATTATTATTATTATAAGTACAGATATGATTCTCTTTTTCTCAAACCAACTTAATTATTTGTAATTACACCGCTAAATAAATCAGCATGTCATATATGCATAGATATATAATGTGAACATGTCTAAAGTAAATAAATGGTGTGTTATATGACATGAAAAATATATATATTGGTGTCCGTTCAACTTTCATAGATACAAGAAAATCTTTATGTTAAGACGGCACCATAAAGATACCACTCCACTACAGTTTTTATCACTGACATTAACTGATTGGTATACTGTACTCCATATAAAGACAAATCTGCCATTTAATTATGTAATGCAGCATATCCATTGGTGATCAAGCGGTCATAATGGACAGATTTAACATTTTTATCCCTGTTCTTGACCATGACATGCTCAAAAAGTTGTACAGATTATCTTCCAAGAAAGATCTTCAATTTTTAATTTTATTGTGCTCTAAGAGCAATGTGTTGGTAGTTTCAGGGCAGGGTGAACAGGGGCGATGGGGAGGCATTCCAGTGATTCTATGGGAAATGAGTTACTCACTGATGGAAGAGGGTTTCACTGGAGATCAGGAGTGGTCAGTTCAGTCTGCAGTTTGGCCCCTGTGTCAGTGTTTGGTTCGGACTGTTTTCTATGCCAGGCAGTGGTGACTGACTGTCATATTAAAGGTCTTTCTGTGTGCTGCCATGTTACGTGACGGTGCATGTAAAGCCCCGTTGTCCTGCTTTGAGAAGAGAAAGCCAGCTTGTGCCAATGACAGGTTTTCTGCTGTGAGTGGATGCGTGAGTGTGGGGAGCTGAAGTGGGAGCACTGAGCCTTACCATAGTCAGGGTTGCTCTAAATGAACCACAGCTCCATGCATGACAAGCAACATATTGGCAATCAGAGAAAGAAACATTTAGTTGTGACCTCTTCTTAAGGAATTGTTTCTTGTGTGATGAGCATTGTTATTTACAAAATATGAATTTTCTTTAGGTTACTTAGTTATACCAGTAAGTCAAGCCAATGGTGGTCAAAGTGCTGGAAATGTATTGGCTGTGGATGGAGGGCTGTCTGCTGATCCAGAGGTAAGCTGATGAAAGAAAAAATACATATCATGTCAGGATTTGCCATGGAGGGAGGGAAATGTGGATTTTGTCACCATGCTGTATTCAAAATCTTTCCAGGGCAAGATAAATTTTCAAAAATCTACACAAATCACGAAGCTTCTTGGGAAAACAAGAAGTCTTCAAAATTTCTTGCTAATGTTCACAAGTACAAAATGGGGCACATTTATCCATTTTATTTTTTTTTTTTCTCTGATCTCCATAAGTAGTACTATTTGAGGATAGAGGCGTTCTTTTGAATTTTTGACTGTAGACAGTCTTTCTATGTCATATTTATTATTTTAGAACCTTTTAATGACAGGAGATACACCCAAAGTACTTTCGTGATGCAAGTACCTTTAAGGGCCCTGAAATTAAGAAGTATTGATGCAATCATTTTAAGTATATATTTTTCAAAAGGGACATCCAAACAATTCAGATTGGAATGAAATTAAACTGTGAGCTAATTGTTAGGTAAACATACTTGCTTGTGTCAAAGATATATTTACCATGCAGATGTCAAAATAACTAGTTACATGTCCCCCAAAATGCTGATTTTTCACAAAAAAATAATGCAGAGCTATGAAACTTCAAAAGTGTGTTAAGATTTTTGGTCTTCTTTGTGTTTTTTCGAATAGTCTCTCAAATTTAAAGTTATCCCAAATTGTAAAAAGTTCAATTTCGAATTGTCATATACCCAAAACAAACAGATGAAGAAGATCCGTGATACCTTTTTTTTTTAGCTCTGCTGACCAATGGTCACAGAGCACATGTGATCAGTTACAAGTGTGTCACTCTGTCTGTCCAGCCCTCTGTTAACCTTTTCTTGTGAATGTGATCAAGTCCACAGTTTAAAAGTTAGCCACCTGCAACTTTCAGGACTTGTAGACTGTATGAAAATTGGACGCCCTATATATTTTGGTAGTGCCACCTACAGTATTCTGTAATATGTAGGGCAAAATGTGAAATTCTTGTGGCCACTGTTGTATCCTTATGTTTCAAAGGATCCTCATGAAATTTAGAGGGATTTTGTCAGAGGTTAAAATCTCATGAGGCTTTGATACTTGTGGCGCCATCTATACTTTGACAAATTATGAGCCAAAATGTGTTGAAAGAGGTGAAAATTCAATATCTCAAAAGGTAATTGAGTTAGACATGCCAAATTTATAGGATATATAGATCATGGCCAGTGCATTTGTCCTTTAATGTCAGTGACCCTGACATACATTGTATTTTTGTTAGCTTCCCAGGCCTGTAAAGTTTATAGTGGTGATTTGGTAATGGAAGGGTGTAACTTGGACATCAGTAGAAAGGAGGATTGAGCCTCCAGGTCACAGTGTGATCTGTGTACATTGTACGAAAAACTCACTTGGTTACCTAATTTTGGGGTCATTGTGACCCAGTTATTTTTGGACTTGGGCGCTTGACCAAGTTTATCTTTTTACATCAATAACTCAAAGAGTTATAACTTGGTTAACAGTGGGCCACCTTCTCACTGAAGTTGTAACTATTGCTGACATTTGAATTTATTTATGTGTCTTTCTAGATTACTGGCAAAGAAGTAAATTCTATTTGCCTTGTTGTTTCCCATAGAGGTCAGCAGAGCACTAGGCCCATGGACCTATGCTAAGTCTTCCGAGGTCTAGATTAACTTGGTTCAATAAATTAATAATTTGACTCCAGTGCTTAAAATTGATGGTCGTGCAGTCGACCGAGTCAATTATATTACTGTGTGGGCGATCAAATTGTTTGATCAAGTCGACCAGGTGGTCGAGTTAAAAAAATCAGAAGCCCCTTCTGATTTTTTCTAGTCTTCTTTATGATTTGAGACATTTGTTATCGATATTCTGTGTTGGGAATGTGAAATATTTACAAGAATTTTTCTACAGGATGTTTTGTTCAGGAGTACTCGCTACCTCGTGTTGTGAAGTCTGGCTTGAAGGATGGGCGACATTTGTATGAACACAAATGAGGATTATGGACAATTTATTAAAGCAAGAAACAAAATTTAATACTGTAAATTGGCCAGAATGATAACATACTACCAGTCTTTGCGTACAATAGAGCAGAGAGTCCGATTTTTTCATGGAAAGAGTAGAATATGCCAGCCGCAGGGAAACATTGCTTCAAGGGTGAATATACCACTGCCGCATGTGTTGATCATGGTGACAGTTAATCAGTGACTGGGATAAAGTGCGTTTATTGACTATTTACTGCAGCAACCAAAAAACTTTACCACTATAATTTAATGACAATTATGACACACAACCGATCTTAAGAAAAAATTTAAGAGGAACAATCGTTCTTGACACTAACCAAGGAAAATGATGGGACCGGTACCAATGCAATTGTAGTCACACAGGCTTGACCATTTTGATAAATTTGTGATCGAGATTGATATATTCTTTTTGTTAGGGTGTAGGGCACATGTTTTTATTTAAATTGACAAAGAAACCACATAGAAATGATGAGAAGGTCATAACTCAACAAAAGTTATGTTGATCATTTTGCATGGATTGCAAAAATAAAAAAGTTATGGCACTCGTACGGCAGCAAGTCACATGTTGTGCAACTAAACAAAAAATGCCCAGTGAGTGACTGGCTGTGCCAGATCCCAAAAACTGCCCTGAGTGCTAGGGGTTAAACGTTCAAAAGCCCCCCAAAAGGGAGATTCAAATTAGTGAAGAGAAGAAGGCCTACCAGCGGGACCATGCAGTCAGAGTCAAAGTCTGGCAGCAGGATACTACAAGAGCTAACTAAAGTTGTGTACAGGGCATCTATAGCTGAATAACTGTCACTTTCCTTCAAGACTGACCCACTTATCCATAGGTAAATATTGTATTCACAATGTGGCAAAAATCACCTGCAATGCCACCAGAGAGCACCAAATTTCAAAATTTTCGGGGGGGGGGGGGGGAGGGGGGGGTGATGGCCTTGGACCCCCAAGCATGGCTTTGTGGCTTCGCACGCTCGGAATGTCAGAATTCCGGAGCACTAAGTATTGAGCTGGTCCACTTAATATTAAAACTTACTGGCTCAGCTGGACCAGTAAGTTTTCTGTACTAATTTATGCACTGTGACACCGTATGTTGAAAGTTATTTTGACATTTACATAGATATATAAAATTTCACATTTTTATCACAAATCACTGTGTTTATTCTGCAGATAACTTGTGAAGTTAAAATTTTGTCCAGATTTGAAATGTGTTGCCTTTGAAAGAATATTTTTATTATTTTAGTATGTGTCATGCCATGAAGTGTTGATGTCATTTTGGTTCTTGAGTAGTTTTTAAATGTGAATTTAATTTATCAGAATGGTGTGGCATCCAGGGCTGGTTTGGCCAAACAAGTAGAAGGTATACAGTGTGTAGAGAACAGAAGCAGTTCAGAGATAAGTGCAGAAGACCTAGAGGCCATGGATACTGAAAACTTGGATGAACTGGATCCAGATGTAAGTTTTTAAAGATACACGTCCATGTTCACAATCTTGTTTGATTGAGAGCTCAAAGTTTATGTTGTGCAGACAAAATGCTAATTAGTATTAACCCTTAAAGTGCTAATCACTGCTATAGTTGTTTTCTCATTACTGTTAAACATAGAATGGTTAAAAGATTCAAATTTCTCATGAAGATACCTTTTAAATTCAAATACCAGCAAGCCTAGTCTAAAGCAAAAAGTAGTCTTAGTCAACAGCTTTCCTGGGGGCACTTTGCGCCCAATGCGGGCAAAGTGCCCCCAGGAAAGCTGTTGATTCAGTCTTCAATCAGCGCTCTAAGGGTTAAAGATACTACCTATTGGATGGGTGGGGCATGGGGGTGAAATCAGTCCCAGCTTCTTTGAATTTTGGGGGTCGTTTACAATAGGGAAGGGCAGTTCCTTAAGTTTCCAGAAACCTCCACTACACAGCGCTAGTCATCGCTTTCATCCGGATACTCGCCTGCGGGTGAGCATTGGTCTCGGCGGATTTGCAAACACTGTGATAACATTGTACGTATCCGCAATCAAAGTGCCAAAAACGTTCCTTTTCACATAATATCTGCTAATAAATTTTACACACACGAAAGATAAGATTGTATTATAGCAGAGCATGAATGCATTTGTTCGTATGTTTTGTTAAAAAAGTGAAAAATCTGTTTGAACCGCGGTGACCGGGAACCGCATTCTGCTGGTTACATTCCTGCGTAGCGCCACTCAACTATGTGAATGGTCGAAAGAAATGCAATAATAAAGAATTTTCTTCGACCGTTATTAAGATAATGCAATGGTCACATATAACAAATTATTGACATAGCACATAATATGGACTCAACAGCATGATGATTTCGTAAGACTCCTGTTGCAAGGATTTAATGTGACCTGGTTCATCGGGGGTGATAATGGAGGATCGAGTAGGATAAAAACACATTGGTCATCGCGTTTTAAGAAGTCACACTGTTGCCAGCCTTCCCGGATTTCTCGCGACACTCATGGAATTTTAAGCAGAAAATTCTTGAAAAAGTGTGGATTTTTGACAATTTTGAGTCACCTCCCGGGATTTTCATCAATATTTCCCTTCTATGTTTCATGTTGATTTACCAATCTCCCTTAATTTTACTTTTTATCTCCCGGATTGTAAGTTTGGCAGGTTGGCAACACTGAAGTCGATTGTATCTTATTTGCCGGGTGTGTTTTCACTGTGTCAAAAATAAAGACAAGTAGACAACCTCTTCAGAATATGTTATTGTAGATGAATTCCCAAGTTTTACAGGGTTACTGTATGTGTTGGGTGGGTGTGGTGTGGGGGGGGGGTCGGCAGGTAGCTTTTAAAGTTAAATTAAAATTAAAATCAAATGTGATTAACTCCACAACAATGTGTATTGGGTTGATTCCTTGATTGCATTACTTTCTACAAAAAGTATTTATTAATGATAACATTATCATGATTATGAGTTACACTTTGTTATTTCATTCGCCAAGAAAAACGCTCAGTTTGCACCATGCGTTAACACATCATGGGATGCGACGCTACTCAGGTTGACCCGCTATTGAATACCCGGGTGAAAGCTCTCCGCAGCGCCACATGGCGGTCCATGAGAGAACGCAGAGTTATTGCTCTACCATATTGTCATCATTATTGAGGATGTAGGGAGAGTACTTTCTTTTGTGACTCCCTGTCTGTCACATGGAATCACTACATTTGAGGTGCTCATTTACAACCACAAATGCATTTATAAAATGCTGATAAACTGCTGATGGGTTTTTAGTGAACAACTGTTGGTCTTTTTGTGCAATATTTTACCACATTATCAAACTGCTCAAGAGTGTCATCCATCATTTTGTCTGTCGTGACACTCGAATGAATTGTGACATGGAAACTGCAAGTCTGAGACCGATTTTTAGTAAAATAGCCGCTCAATTTATGCTTATGTTGAGTAAGTCCTACTCAAGTGTTAGGGTTTGACGTAATCTTGAATCTTGTTTTCATGTGGGTGACATCTGCAGTAGCTGTGTTAGAGGCAAGTTATTAGGTAGGGGTTTGAAAAATTTGCCCGTAATAATCATCATTTTTGACACTTTGAGAATGTACAGGGGCTCTAAACATGCGTGATAATGATGACAATTGTGAAGGACCCCATACAAGCAAATGCCATCACCCACCACTTGCATTATTGTGTTTGAGCTCTAATCAAACTTAGAGAACCCTTCAGATAAATTAGATAAAGTTGTAATCTTTTAAGACTAATAAAATATGGTTGATTCATCGCATTTGGTTGTAACAGAAGTGGCAAATAATTTTTAGCGCAGCTGACTTATCAGTCAGCTGTGCTTATAGGATGGTCAGTCGTTCGTCCGTCCACAATTCACATTTCGACTTCTCCAAAACCATCAGCCAGGTTCACTTCCAACTTAGTGTGGATGTACCTTGGGTGGGTAACTACCAAGCTTGTTCAAATGGTATTGCTTCAATGACTTTTTTATTTTTTTATGAAATTTTTGTTCTTTTTTGGGGGAAAATCTTAAGTCTTCTTCTCTGAAACTGCTCATCCAATCCAATTGGTGGGATATCACACAGGAACACTTCTGGGGACTCCCAGATCTTGATTTGTTCACCAGCTGGCATTGCAATTTTTTTCTATTTTTTTTTCTTTTTGTTATTTTTGACTTTTTCTCCAGAGCTGTCTCTCAGAGTAAGGTGAACCTTGGTGGATATGTCCCTTGTGGAAGGGTACTAATCCTTGTTCAAATGGTCTTGCTTCAATGATTTTTGGCTTTTTTTTATGAATTTTTTTTGGGGGGGGGGGGGAATCTTGAAAAATCTTGATCTCCAAACTGCTCACCTGATTGCTTTGATGTTACACAGGGACACCCCTAGAGACTCCTAGGTACACCCCCTGCAGTGAGGGGGGGGGGGGGGTAAACTGGTTACACCATGTCTGTCCGTCTGTAGATGTAATCTTGTCCGGACTCTGTATCTCCTTCAGTAGTGCTCCAATATTCACACTTTGTATAGTTATTCTCTGTCACTAAAGGGTGTGTCATGAAACAATGATGACTTTCAGTTATATAGGTCAAGGTCACAGCAGGCACCTGTAGACATAATCTTGTCTGGACTCTTTAACTCCTTCATTAATGCATGGATCTTTTTCAACTTTGTATGGTAATTCTCTTTAACTAAAGGGTTGTCATGGAGCAACAGTGACCTTGAGCTATGTGGGGCAGGCACAATGTACTCACATGTTGCTGGGGTGTCCAGTATGCCTTTATGCCATTGATTCTAGTTCTTAATTTGTTCGCTAAGCTGCTCACTAGGTGGCACTGTTGTGGATTTCTGATTTTTAATGATTTTTGCAATTTGGGTACTTACCAGTAAATGCACCTTTCCTGTTGATTACTATGCAAGTCAATGGGCATTTTAATGCTTATTTAAGTTTTGGACCAATGAAGAAACTGTCAGTCATATTGATTTCAAACTTGGCAATGTACCTTGGGTAGATCTCTACCAACTTTCTTCAAATGGTGGAGCTCCAGTGATTTTTACCTCAGCTGACTTGTCAGTCAGCTGAGGTTTTTTGAGGGTCCGTCGTCCGTCCGTCCGTCGTCCACAATTCACATTTTCAACTTCTTCTCAAAAACCGTCAGCCAGATTCACTTCAAACTTGCTGGAGATATGCCTTGGGTGGGTCTCTACCAAGTTTGTTCAAATGGTCATGGTCCAGTGATTTTTGGATTTTTAATTAATTTTTTTCGTCTTTTTTGGGTAAATCTTAAAAAATCTTCTTCTCCGAAACCACTCACCCAATTGCTTTGATATCACACAGGAACACTCCCTGGGACTCCTAGTTCTTAATTTGTTCACCAGGTGGCGCTGCAATTTTTTCCTAATTTTTTATGAATTTTTGTGTGTTATAGCTATTTTCGACTTCTTGTCCAGAACCATCACTCAGATTAAGCTGAAACATGGTGGATATGTTCCTTGTAGAAGGATCAAACAAAGTTGTTCACTATGTGGGAATGCTGCAGATTCCTGATTTTTAACGATTATTTCAATTCTGGTACTTATCGGCCAATGCAGCTTTCCTATTGATTACTATGGAAGTCAATGGGCATTCTAATGCTAATTCACATTTTTGACTTCTTCTCCAAAACCATCATCCAGATTAACTTCAAACTTGGTGGCAATGTACCTTGGATGGGTTTCTACCAATTTTGTTCACGTGGTCATGCTCCAGTGATTTTTGGATTTTTAATGAATTTTTGTTGTTGGGTTTTTTGGACAAATCTTAAAAAAATCTTCTTCTCCGAAACTGCTTACCCAGATGCTTTGATATCACACAGGAAGACATCTAGGGATTCCTTGTTGTTAATTTGTTCACTAGGTGGCGCTGCAGTTTTTTTCTATTTTTTTTTGTGAATTTTTGTGTGTTATAGATATTTTCGACTTCTTCTCCAGAACCGTCACTCAGATTAAGCTTACACATGGTGGATATGTTCCTAATGGAAGGGCCAAACAAAGTTGTTCACTATGTGGGAATGCTGCGGATTCCTGATTTTAGCTCAGCTGACTTGTCAGTTCATAGAGCTGTGGGGTCACAGTGCAACATACATGAATTTATACTCTTCATTATAACTTGAGAACTACTTGAACTTTGATGTTGCACTTGTAAGTGTTCTTCTATAAAGGTCAGACTTACTCAGAACATGGTGTCCTTGATCCTTTCCCAAGTTCATAGAGCTGCAAGTGTGATGAATGTCCAGATCAGCTGAGGCTCGGGCTGTTCACACAGCCCTCTTGTTTATTCTTATTATTATTTTTTTTAATTCTTTCAAAAAGTTTTGATAGGACCTATGAAGAAACTTTCAGTCAGATTGACTTCAAACTTGGCGATGTACCTTGGGTCGGTCTCTACCAAGTTTCTGCAAATGGTGAGGCTCCAACGATTTTCAAATTTTATATGATTTTTTTTGGAAGGGGGGGGGGGGATCTTTAAAAAAAGTTATAATAGGAAAATTTAACATGGGAATCTCTTTTGTAATGGTTATAACTTAAATAATCTGAGCCAGATTTGTGTCAAACTTGGTAGGAATGTACCTTTGATAAGTGTCAACCTATTTTGTGCAAGTGGTCATTTTTTTTTGTTTTGTTTTTTTGACCTTGACCACATTTCTAAGGTCACAGGACAACTTACATGAAAGTTAATATTCACTTAATAACTTGAGATCTATTATGAGTTAGGACCTTGATAGTGTACATGTTAATGTTTCTCTGTGAAGGCAACACTTAGACAATACATAAGTGACCTTGACCTCATTTCTGGGGTCACAGTGCAACAGACATGATTTTCACTTTTTAATATACTTGAGAACTACTTACTGGGACCTTGATGTTGCACACGAGTTCTTCCATGAAGATCAGACTTTGTCAGTACATGGGTGATACTGATCCTTTCCCAAGTCCACGGAGCCACAGGTGTGATGAATCTCTATGTCAGCTGAGCATGGGCTGCTCATGCAGCCCTCTTGTTTGAAAATAGATAAATTGACTTTCTCATTGCCAAGAATTGGATGTGCATGACCTAATCTTCTTGTCATGGCAAGATTTACATCTTGAGTGCATTGCCATCCACTCCATCATTGTGGTATGTCTGTCGCTACTGTCATAATGGACATCATTATTTTAAACTGCACATCACCTTACAAAGTGTCAGACTTGTGTAAGCATGTACCTTTAGCTGTTAGATTGTCGTCCAAAGGTTTGTGTCAGCAGGGAAACTAGTCAGACTAAAATTGCAGACAAGTGAGCCACCACAGACTTTGTCAAAGTCTGTTTATCACCGTTTTGTATAAGGAGGACTTGATGAGATGAGATGCAAATTAGAATTTAAAGAGTCAGCTTGAATGATCACTTTACAGCTTGTAATAATCAAAAATGGTGCATTCAGTGTATAGTGTACAATTACTTTGCAGGATGAATATGATGGGAATCCAGCATACATTGGGCGTTTATGGCCATGTACAGAGTCAGGTTGTGATAAGGTGTTCAAGAAACCTTCAAAGCTGAGAATACACTTGATGAACCACACAGGAGAACGGCCCTACCGGGTATAAATTTTGATAACTAACAATTATAAGTTAAAAAAGATAAATTGAAAGAAGGTAACTGGCATTGTGAGTTATTTGTGCAAAAATGCATTCTAATATTCTCAAATATAGACATAACCATGGGCATGTCTTGTTACCTGTAACAGAAAACATCAGAGATGGTTCCTGATATGCATATTTGACTAAATTTAAATATTTTGATGGAAAAAATTTAAAATAACAAGAATAGATGAAACTTAAATGACTGGATAATGACCATTGTGAATTGCATAGATTAACTGCAGATGTATTGAAAGGTTGTCAATCTTCACATGTTAATGCAAGAAATTGTTTACTTTATGTGCTTATCTGTGGCTTTCTATGTGTTCCGTCAATTGTTCCCTTTCATCTAGTGTTGTGTGGAAGGCTGTGATTGGGCATTCACGACCAAGTACAAATTGAAGAGACATGAAGAATCCCACCAGGGGAAAAAAGACTTTGTGGTAGGTTCTCAACTAATACTTCACAGTATTCAAGAACTGGGTTGTCTGGAGTTGGCTCCTAGTCTTTGGTGGATCATTATCTGGTAGAACTTGATGTGTGCAAGTTCTTCATTTATATAATACCATCTTCCTTGTGCCATGAGATATCGTGATGCCCTCACCAAGATATGTAGTGATCCTGTTGTCATGTTTATTTGATTTACTTTTTTAATCGGAAGGGTGAAGTTGCGTAGTGCAGCATTTTCACATCAAATGTGCAGGCCCAATTTCATATTTATGTGTCTAAACATCACTATGGAAAGAATCTGACACTATTTGTATGATGTACAAAGCATGTAAGTGAAGAGAAATGAAAGTAATCCATCAAACAATAATTGAGAATCTGTTTCTTAAACTGTGAACAGTGGTGTGAAGAATATATGGTATTTCAGTCAGACTTCCATTACCTTGTAGTGTGATGTGGCAGGATGTGGCAGGAAGTTCACCACCATCTATAATTTGAATAGTCATAGAAAACTACACGAACGACCTTGTACAGAAACCTGCCCAGAGCCAGGGTGTGAAGCCAGCTTCCCAACCAAGAGGAAATTGGACCTTCACATGAAAAACCATGAAGGCGCTGCGAAGACGTACAAGTAAGAATGAACAGTTACTGAATTCATGAAAGAGTCACATATAAAGTATTAGTATTAAGTTTGTTTTAATTTGTTGCATGTGAAGTGTTATGTAAGTCACAGTAGTGCATGACATCAACAGTTTTCGTTGCAAGAAATGTGGATAACCAAAACCCACTTTACAAGGACCTGACATTTAAAAGCTTCCTTTGTCAGTTAGTAAATGGGTTGGGTCTACACTCGTAGGTGATTCGACATGACAGTATTGTGGGTATGAATAATGGAACTGTTTATGTATTTTTAAATAATGGAAAGTTTCCAGGCATAACTGAAAAGTCTGTGGAATAATTAATCACATAATATACTGTCAGCCTGGTTTAGATCAAATAGGATTTTTATATTCAGGAAATTTACTTTGAAATATGGCAAAATTACTGTGAATGCACACTTGCATATTTCAACAGGTGTCCAATTGCAGGCTGTGATAAGACTTTCTTTTCTCCCAACTGTATGGGCTCTCATGCACGAGTGCACCAGCAAGAAAGAGATCTAACTTGCAAGTTTGAAGGTTGTGGCAAAGTATTTGACAAGTTATGCAGACTTAAACAACACATGCGCTCACATACAGGAGAAAAGCCTTATATCTGTGCAGTTGAGGTAAGGGCCAGTTGCCTTTTTCTGTTTCAGTCCTGGTCTCTGACTATCCCATATACATACCTAAATTTAAAACATATATGTTGAAATTCCACAGTAAAAGAGCTTTAAATATCAACATGCCGCTGCAAAATCCATTTTTTGTTAGTATTGTTTGGCAAGTCTTGCTACAATTGTGGAAAAGGCAGGTACTTTATGCCTCTAATTCAGGCATCAAAAATCATCAACCAAGGACACCTGTACATAATTTTTCTGGCCAGTTTACAGAGTATGAGATGCAATATGTAACATCACGTTGATTATCATAAGTACATAATGTCTGGATTCTTGCTTACTGTTTTATTAACACAAAAATATCTGATAAAGTGAGTAGATCATTCAGGTGATAGACTGGGTAGACATCAGTGAACCTGTGTAGTGACACTTCCTCAAATTCATTACAGAGCTGCATTTGTTTGTGAGATGATAGGTTCTCTCCATATTCCTTCCAGGGATGTGGATGGGCATTTTCCACTGCAAGCAAGTTAAAGCGACATCAACGCAAACACACTGGTGAGAGGAAGTGGATTTGTCCTGAAAAAGGCTGCGGAAAAGCATTTATGCGGGCAGAACATCTGAAAGGACATATGGTGACGCACAGTGGCGAGAAACCTTACCGTTGCCCTGTTGAAGGTATTTTGTTAAATGCTTGCTGCCTCAGTCCTATTACTAATGTTTGTAAACAGTTACTGTGCCCCCTGACAGAACGGGTATTTAGTAAATAGAGAATCCAGTATGGGTAGTCCATTAAGGATAACATTGGGATCAGGAGTTGTTGCATTTTCAGGTTTTCGTGATGCTGTGCAGAGCAAAAACATGAAAATCCAACGAGTGATCCCAACATTATCCTCAGTGGGCCACCGGTGTCCAAAAAAGGCAAATATGCACCAATTTAAATTTATGAAACTTTACACGTGCATCTCGAGACACAGTGTCATGCATAAAAAGTAGGTCACAAGGTCAAGTAGCCAGGTCACAGTGACATATCCTAATTTTAATGTGTCCAGGGTACCATTCCATTCGTCTGTAACTTAGTTTCATAAAAATGAAATATGTATATCTTCACTTAATGGTGTGTCATGCATCAAAACTAGATTACTATGTAGGTCACTAGTACAATCATGCACAACTGCAATACTTTTATGCTAGTCCTCTTTGTTTTATGATATGTGATTTAGTTTTAACTTGACCCAAAGGGTGGCTTGTAACAAAAGTATGCCACTAGGTATGCGGGTCAAAAGTGATGTAGCCATATAAAATTGTGTCTGGCCTATATTTTGCCCCCGCCTGAGGAGGTGCATATAGTAAACACTCTTTGTGTGGCTTCTGTGTCCCACTGCTAATGACACTGTGTCTGGGCTATAACTCTGTTGACCTATGGCTCAGAATCATTAAACTTGATGTGTATGTCTATCTGGACTTCAGGCTGTATCATGTACAAAGAGTTGGTCAGATATCTGGGTCACTGTGATCCGGCAAGTCTAGGAATCTTTTATTACCTTTGAATTCAGTATTTCATACTGCTTTCTAAGACAGCCCAAGATACTTATTTGTAGACTGTCTGCAAGTTGCTTCTGACGTGTAGTGTGAAGGTGTGGTGAAAAAAAAACCAGGATAAAAACACTGGTCAAAGGAAGGGACTGAGCATGCAGCAGGCAATAGCAAAAGCCATTGGGCGAATCCATGAAAATGTGCAAGTGTTGTGCTGTGTCATGGATGAGATTGATTGTCCGCTACAACCAAAGGTGGCGTAGGGGGATGAAATTTTTAAGATACACGTTTTGTGTCTATACAGGGCATGTGCAGTGTAGCCTCATGTTGACCTTGAACTGTATTCAGAGTTCCATGACCCCAAAATGGACTGGCTGCCAGATAGCCAATAAACCACTTTAGATAGAATGTAGTTTATACTTTAGTGCATCCTATTATGGGCATGGAAAGTGCTGTTTCATGTTGACCTTGACCTGTTTTCAAGGCCACAGAGCCACTAAGCCTGACTTGGAAGCAAATACAATTAGTACCTTTTCATACAGTTGAAAAACTTTTATTGCACACAGTCCGTGAGGAACCAAAGCCTTACAAAGTGAAAATACAATACCTGGGAATGAATGTCAACATAAAAAAGACTAAAATACATTTAGACACATAGTTGCATCTATACACTTACTGGTTACTTTATATTACCATCAACATAACAGTGTGCTATCTGTTGGCAGATATGATAATCATTATGGTATAATGTTACAATAAAGGTTGTCTGAGTCCACAAGACTGACTGATGTCTTGTAAGTATCATGGCTTGTTAAGATCAAGATCATAGTAATTATGTCTCCCGGTGGAAGCCGGGGGACATATTGGATTAGTGCCCGTTTCTTCCGCTTCTTCTTCTTCTTCTTCTTGTTGTTGTTGTTGTTGTTGTTCAGGTTCTTCAACACTTGGTTTCCGTGCGATAAGTCTTGAAAGACTTGACAGAATTTGATGAAACTTGGTAGGATTATGTATCTAGGCAAGACCTAGGTTGGGATTGTATTTGGGTGACCTTGACCTAATTTTCAAGGTCACAGGGTCACTTATGTGAAATTGGTTTCCGTTCGATAAGTCATGAAGAACGTGATGGAATTTGATGAAACTTGGTAGGATCATGTATCTAGGCAAGACCTAGGTTGGGATTGTACTTGGGTGACCTTGACCTAATTTTCAAGGTCACAGGGTCACTTATGTGAAATTGGTTTCCGTTTGATAAGTCATGAAGAACTTGATGGAATTTTATGAAACTTGGTAGGATCATGTATCTAGGCAAGACCTAGGTTGGGATTGTATTTGGGTGACCTTGACCTAATTCTCAAGGTCACAGGGTCACTTATGTGAAATTGGTTTCCGTGTGATAAGTCATGAAGAACTTGATGGAATTTGATGAAACTTGGAAGGATTATGTATCTAGGCAAGACCTAGGTTGGGATTGTATTTGGATGACCTTGAGCGAATTCTCAAGGTCACAGGGTCACTTATGTGAAATTGGTTTCCGTGCGATAAGTCATGAAGAACTTGATGGAATTTGATAAAACTTGGCAGGATTATGTATCTAGGCAAGACCTAGGTTGGGATTGTATTTGGATGACCTTGAGCAAATTTTCAAGGTCACAGGGTCACTTATGTGAAATTGGTTTCCGTGCGATAAGTCTTGAAGAACTTGATGGAATTTGATGAAGCGTGGTAGGATTATGTATCTAGGCAAGACCTAGGTTGGGATTGTATTTGGATGACCTTGAGCGAGTTCTCAAGGTCACAGGGTCACTTATGGGAAATTGGTTTCCGTGCGATAAGTCATGAAGAACTTGATGGAATTTGATGAAACTTGGCAGGATTATGTATCTAGGCAAAACCTAGGTTGGCATTGTATTTGGATGACCTTGAGCAAATTATCAAGGTCACAGGGTCACTTATGTGAAATTGGTTTCCATGCGATAAGTCTTGAAGAACTTGATGGAATTTGATGAAACTTAGTAAGATTATTTATCTAGGCAAGACCTAGGTTGGGATTGTACTTTGGTGACCTTGAGCAAATTTTCAAGGTCACAGGGTCACTTATGTGAAATTGGTTTCCGTGCGATAAGTCATGAAGAACTTGATGGAATTTGATGAAACTTGGCAGGATTATGTATCTAGGCAAGATCTAGGTTGGCATTGTATTTGGATGACCTTGAGCAAATTCTCAAGGTCACAGGGTCACTTATGTGAAATTGGTTTCCATGCGATAAGTCTTGAAGAACTTGATGGAATTTGATGAAACTTGGTAGGATTATTTATCTAGGCAAGACCTAGGTTGGGATTGTACTTTGGTGACCTTGAGCAAATTTTCAAGGTCACAGGGTCACTTATGTGAAATTGGTTTCCGTGCGATAAGTCATGAAGAACTTGATGGAATTTGATGAAACTTGGCGGGATTATGTACCTAGGCAAGACCTAGGTTGGGATTGTATTTGGATGACCTTGAGCGAGTTCTCTAGGTCACAGGGTCACTTATGTGAAATTGGTTTCCATGCGATAAGTCTTGAAGAACTTGATGGAATTTGATGAAACTTGGTAGGCTTATGTATCTAGGCAGGACTTAGGTTGGGATTGTATTTGGATGACCTTGAGCAAATTCTCAAGGTCACAGGGTCACTTATGTGAAATTGGTTTCCATGCGATAAGTCTTGAAGAACTTGATGGAATTTGATGAAACTTAGTAAGATTATTTATCTAGGCAAGACCTAGGTTGGGATTGTACTTTGGTGACCTTGAGCAAATTTCAAGGTCACAGGGTCACTTATGTGAAATTGGTTTCCGTGCGATAAGTCATGAAGAACTTGATGGAATTTGATGAAACTTGGCGGGATTATGTACCTAGGCAAGACCTAGGTTGGGATTGTATTTGGATGACCTTGAGCGAGTTCTCTAGGTCACAGGGTCACTTATGTGAAATTGGTTTCCATGCGATAAGTCTTGAAGAATTTGATGAAACTTGGTAGGCTTATGTATCTAGGCAGGACTTAGGTTGGGATTGTATTTGGATGACCTTGACCTAATTATCAAGGTCACAGGGTCACTTGTGTGAGATTGGTTTCTCCGCAATATGTCTTGAAGAACTTGATGAAAATTGCTAGAGTAATGTATCTAGGTGAGAGCTAAAATAGGATTGTAATTTTCAAGCAAACTTGGTCATTTGTAATTTGTTATCACCTGTAGCTTATTCAGAGACGTAAGTGTTCCACCGGGAGACATTTGATTTTCTGTTGGAAAATCAGTCTGTTCTAGTTATAATTAACTGTTTCCATGTACATGAATACGTGCATTGTATTACAGATATGTGCAGCATCGCTTGTGCATTGACCAGAACTTCTTAAGTTGACTTTGAAGCATATACAATCTTTTCTGTAAGCTCTGATTGTGTGATCCCAGTATAGACCATTTATTTAAAGCTTTTAACTGCCAGTGTGCACTGATTGTCCATTGTATTCTGCCATCAAGTATTGCATTGTTAATGCTGAATATACAGAAGTCTTGTTTGTTTTTTTTGTTTTTTTGTTTTTTTGTTTGACCAAGCTACCCATTGGTAATTTTTTGTACACTGGAACCTGATCATGTGTTTGTTAGGGAAACAACAGCAAGCGTGAAAGCTACTGTTTGACTGGCTGCATGAAATCTTTTTGCAACCAGGTGAGCTAGCACCCTGTACTCTACAGCGAGGGAGACTCGGTTGTGGGGGTTGGGTAGCAGTACCATAAGTGCATTCATACCCGATGATAAGCAAAGTTAATATGATTTAGATGTTAAGTTTGTAATAAAAAAAAAACACACACAGAATGTCGCACAATATGGGATATAATGTGAGAGATGTCAATTTAGTAAAATTACTCATATTTGTGGTATCTTGTAAGCTTGTTCTGTATTGCAGTGGAACCAGGTTTACGTATTAGTGCCTATTATGTCACCGGTGGAAGCCGGGGAACATATTGTTTTAGTGCCCGTTTCTTCCGCTTCTTAATCTTGTTGTTGTTGTTGTTGTTGTTGTTCAGGTTCTTCAACACTTGGTTTCCATGCGATAAGTCTTGAAGGACTTTACAGAATTTGATGAAACTTGGTAGGATTATGTATCTTGGCAAGACCTAGGTTGGGATTGTATTTGGATGACCTTCAGCGAATTCTGAAGGTCACAGGGTCACTTATGTGAAATTGGTTTCCGTTCAATAAGTCACGAACAACATGATGGAATTTGATGAAACTTGGTAGGATTATGTATCTTGGCAAGACTTAGGTTGGGATTGTATTTGGATGACCTTGGGCGAATTCTCAAGGTCACAGGGTCACTTATGTGAAATTGGTTTCCGTGCGATAAGTCTTGAAGAACTTAATGGAATTTGATGAAACTTGGTAGGATTATGTATCTAGGCAAGACCTAGGTTGGGATTGTATTTGGATGACCTTGAGCGAATTCTCAAGGTGACAGGGTCACTTATGTGAAATTGGTTTCCGTTCGATAAGTCATGAAGAACATGATGGAATTTGATGAAACTTATTAGGATAATGTATCTAGGCAAGACCTAGGTTGGGATTGTATTTGGGTGACCTTGAGCGAATTCTCAAGGTGACAGGGTCACTTATGTGAAATTGGTTTCCGTTCGATAAGTCATGAAGAACATGATGGAATTTGATGAAACTTGATAGGATTATGTATCAAGGTAAGACCAAGGTTGGGATTGTATTTGGGTGACCTTGATCTAATTTTAAAGGTGACAGGGTCACTTATGTGAAATTGGTTTCTCTGCAATAAGTGTTGAAGAACTTGATGAAAATTGCTGGAGTAATGTATCTAGGTGAGAGCTAAAATAGGATTGTAATTTTCAAGCAAACTTGGTCATTTGTAATTTGTTATCATCTGTAGCTTATTCAGAGACGTAAGTGTTCCACCGGGAGACATTTGATTTTCTGTTGGAAAATCAGTCTGTTCTAGTTTCCTCTGCTTTTTTTTGCTTCTCGTTTTTCAACACTTTTGGTGACTGGGTGATCAGTCTGAAGAACTCTGTGAAGCTTTATGAAACTTGGTAGTAACATGTATATGTGTGACCATGACCTTATTCTAAAAGTCACAGGGCTACTAGTGTAAAATTGGTTTCCATGTGATAACTACTGAAGAACTAAACAAACCTTGGTGAAACTTCTTGTGTCTAGGTGAGATCTAGGTTGGGATTTGTATCTGGGTGATCTTGACCCAGCATCTCATACTCTCGATCACATATTCCCTTTCGTGATTTGGATTTTTATGCAGTGATATTGTTGGTCATTTTTTTCATAGATAAAATGCTGTACTGGGAGACCTTTGACTTTGTTGGGCAAAGTCAGTAACTTCTAGTTCTCATGGATTTAACAACTGACATGTGTTTACACAGGCTGTCGTGCAAGGTTTAGTGCCAAGAGTAGCATGTATGTCCACATGAAGAAGCACAATCAGGCATCAAGTGGAGAGAAGGTGATGTACATATGTCCCTTGGAAGGCTGTGACCGCAAATACACAAACAAAACCAGCATCCGGTCACACATAGCAAAACATTATGCTTTATCAACAGGTAAGTCTTTGATCTTCAACTGACTTACAAGAGGTTGTGACTGAACATTTTTGTAAATGGTGAACATCATCAGTATTGTTTTAAAAGAGGCATAAGTACCTCATAAAGTCTCTGTTAGGAACATATTGGCAAAGTCACAAAATGATTAATACCAAAATAGCTGATATGCTGTTGCTGAATGGAAAGAACTTTATTGACATAAATCAGTATATAATAGTATGGTGTGGTAATATATACACAAAACTAATCACACCATAATGCAAAGTGTATTGTAGGGATAACTTACTGAAACATGACTCTACAGTGACTACACAGGTTTCTTCTGTCAACTAGTCTTTAAACTGTGTACTACACTTTGTAGGTTGATGGTACCTTATTACATTACACCTTTCAAAGACTGAATTGAAAGATTGCAAGTGTCTAATTGTTGATCAGCCAGGGAATATAAAAATCAATAAGATTGAAAGGTAGCCACTCCAGGTACATGATGAGTTTCCTGTTTGTGTCATATTGTAACTTCTCAAGATTGACAGCTTGATTCTATATGACTGATTTGTGGTCTTAAAGAGGAAAGCCTGCTTGTCAATGGCATGTATGCTGTTCTGCGGTTGAATAAATTTTGACATGGGTTGTGTTTGTTTCGCAGACATTGGTTTAATTCCAATCTTCAATCCTGAAGATCTGCAACATAATTTTGAGAGCCTGGTTCAAGGGACAGAAGACACAACAGCTGGATCCAGTGCTGGTTTGTATAATTACCTATCAGTTAAGCTTTTATAACATGCACATGTAATTAACAAAATGACATGGTGTAGATAAAAAAGCACTGATGCAGTTTTTAAGTTAGTATAGTGACATTATGTTGAGAGCATGAAGTACTAGAATTTCATGAAAAATCTCATGGAAAGTTGTACAGTGTACTTCCTCATAGCAGTTTTTCTTTCAGATTGAAAATTGCTTTTATAGGTGGTTGTCTCGTTTCCCTTTTAAGTATTCCTTTTTTGTTTCAGGTAATTTACCAACAGTGCCAAACTCTATTTTAACACAGGATGGTTCCATAATAAATCCAGTCGATCTCATTGCAACTGGTAGGTAATCACCAAGTTTTCTAACTTTGAAAGAGTGAAAATTGTTGCTTGCAATATATGCTAGTTATGTAACTGACACTGCTGTTTTGTAACTTGTGTTGGAGAATAAATGTGTAAAGGATGTATTCATATCTAAATGCGGTCCTACTCTAACACCTATTGAGCAAACGAGGGAGCCGCCTGCATCAGGGCAGATACATGTATTTAGCATGGTCAAAAGTACTTTCTCAACAAAATGAACAACACCAACACACATTAATCTTAAGAAAATGTATTAACATATATTTGAAACATAAAGGATGCCTAAATTGATTAGAAATGGGCTCTCTTTTGGTTGAAAAGGTGTTATTTATGGATGTTTATGTAGTATATACAGGTGTAATACAAATCTGCCCTGATCATGGTGGAAGCATCAGTCTTTTGCCCCGGCAACACAGGAAGTGAGCAGGATCGCAGTTAACTATGAATGTCTCCTATTGGGTTGTATGAAGCATGGGGGGTGAAGGAAACCTTTGAGTTCAGGTATGTGTGTTTCTTATTGCCGTGTAATAATCAGGGCATGCATTGTGTCAGGTTTTCACAGGAATGAGTTTCATACCTGTGATTGCATTTGTCCCGTCAAAGTTGAGACATTTCTTTTAGTGGCTTTGTAGAACAAGAAACACATGGACATCCAAATTTAGTGTGAAGATTAGCTTGTTTGCTGGTTGTCTTAGAATCACGTATGAGCTGGTCCAGTAGTTATCAGAAACCATTGGCTGTTGCAGCAGCTTGTGAGACATAACATAACTAAGGCTCGGGTGAACAAGGTCCATCTCTGTGATTGTGGAGTAGGTTTTTGTAAAGCCTGACATACACGGTACGTTTAAAGTGGATCCAGCTGCCCCCTACAGTTATAACCAACTTTTGACACATACAACACAGGTGCACACAAGATCACTCTCCCGCCTATTTTCCCATCCAATTTCCTCCAATTCCAGTTTGAGAACACACTGGCCAGGTCACTATTTCTTAAATTTCCATGACCCTTGCATTTCTGTTTTAAAATAAAACTATCCGCCAAAATTCATCAAAGTATCCACAACATGGCTGATGATAGAAACAACAAAATATAGATAAGCTGGGGGTTCTGGCTTTTGCAGTGAATTCCATCACGACAGAAAGAAAACGAAGGCAGAAAACTGTGTGGGTGAAGCAGTGGATTTTGAATAGGCCTCAAATGGGTCTGTATCATTGTCTGGGCATGGAACTAAAAGCTGTACATGTGTTCTGATGAGGATGCTGACCTCATCTCAGAGGGGTGATGGGGTACATTTCACCCGATCTCGGCTGAAAATAGAGCCTATTCCTACTTTGGTTGTCTACTCGGATGGCATTGGAGCTCTCAGTCCATGTCGGGAGGGGGTTTACATGACTTATTTTAGCCACTTATCTTATACAGTTAATTTGGTGCCAATTGGGTGAGGAAAATCGTACCATGTATGTCGGCCTTTAAAGAACCAACGTGTCTATACCTGAAATGCAAAACTTCAAACATTGCTGTTAAGAGGTGGACTTGCATATATTCTTGTGTTTGTCCTACAAATGTTACCTGTGGTGTGCTTCCAGGTGATGAACCAGTAATCGCCAGTGCACAGTATACAGATGTGGTCAACCAGCCTGTGATAACCAGCAGCACTGAAGTCAGCCAGCCAATAAGTGGAGTTGACCTTGGTCATGTGACCAGTACATTCCAAGGAACGACTGTTGCCTCAGTGAATGATTCAGAGACTCCAAAAATCATGATAGCAACAGGTAGTCTATGGTTGGAGACTGAATACGAAGACAGATGTAAACTTGTTTAGAAGAACATATTAACCATTTGCTTTTTAGTAAGAATTGGACCGTGCAAAAAACATACTATCAGTCATGCTAGATAGATAGATAATGACAATGTAAAACATGGTAATTCACGTGATCTAGGCTACACAAAAAATACTTTTAAATAGATGCAGTTCAGCTACAAGCTGATTTTATAACTGATCAAAATCATATACAATGTAGGACAATGTTACCCAAGTTAATTTCTTTCATATCAGTTCTTTTATATTAGCTCTGCCTACATTATTGATTTGGTTTGTAAAGCCTAATTTTTACTGAAGGATTGGAACAGTTGAGTTGGGGAAGGGGTACTTTCCTCAATTTTATGCATGTACTATTTGATTCATGCTATTACAGGCAAAACACAGTGATTGCTTTTGTTATCACAGTTAACCTTAGATACATGAAAATTTATCAGCTTTATGGGGTACTGATCATTTGTAGATTTGGATCTGAGTGGAGTATTTCAGGAGAACAACAGTGGGTCAGCACGCACTGACTACAGGAGTAACCACATGTTGAGTGACCGGGCTCGAAAGAGAAGGAAACTTCTAAAAGAAAAAGCCAACTTGTATATGTCATCTGGCATAACAGGTAGGTTTTTATCATCAAGATCTATTAATTTGAAAATAATCTGCAAGAGATGCCAGCATTGGTAGCATTTAAATGTTAAAGTATGAACCTTGAACCTTTTTTTTTCATCATTTTTTTTTTTTTTTAATCGAGAACATAAAAAAAACAGGTTTTTGTCTTACATCACAATCACGAGAAAACCACTTTCTGAAATCAGCATGTACATGTTGTGTGAAAAAAAACCCCACTTTTGAAGCCAAAGTGGACTAATATGAAAATTATTGCTTATTTAAAAGTGTGAGGAGTTGTAACTGTTTTACCACATTAAGTATCAGATTGTGTTTGTGAAAACATAGATGACATGACAGCCCACCATGTGTGGAGGAAAACTGTGTACATGCAGTGATGGATGTCAACTGAGTGTTGCATCATGTCTTGTTTGTCATTTTATGTTACAGAAGATGGGAAGTCTTCAGACATACTGACACCTCCCTCTCCAGAACCTACATTCCACCCGGCAGAGTTGATGACATCACGTGCCATTACTTTCAGGGACCCAGAAACTGGTGCTACATATGTTCAAACACAGTTATTACAGGTTAGTTGTTTCTAGATTGTGCATGTACATTACTGACAGTGCTGTCTTAACTGAAATATGTACTGAATTATGCATACTGCCTCCCTCCCCCCCCCCCCGCGAATTGGGTCAAGGGTGACCTTGACCCAGTTCTCAAGGTCACAGAACCATTTTAGTGAATTTGGTTTTCTTGGTATAAGTTGAAAAGCTTTCGACATAGGCCTTTCATATTGCACATGCTTATAGTCCAGCATAAGGTCTCAAACAAGTTTGAAGATTGGTGACCTTGACCCCATTCCCAAGCCATTCACAGAGCCATTTTAGTGAATTTGGTTTTCACACGATAAGGTGCAAAGTTTTTGTCGTAGGCCTTTCATATTGCTCATGCTTATAGTCCTGCTTAGGTCTCGGATGACATTGAAGATGGGTGACGACCCAAATCCCAAGGTCGCAAAGCCATTTTAGCGAATTTGGTTTTCGCACGATAACTTGACATAGGCCTTTCAGATTGCAGGTGATTTTTGTCCTATGAAAGATTGGTGGTGACCTTGCCACTATACTGGCTCTGAATGTTTATATAGCACAAGAATGACTCCTGTCAATAGTGACAGCTGTAGCATGGTGGTGGGTGGGGTGGGGTGGGGGCATAGGTCTAGCAATCTCTGATTGCATTTTAATTTTTTTAGGTACTATATCAAAATTGTCGGGGGGGGGGGGGGGGGGACATTTGATTTGAAGTTCCAAATTAATTCTAACACCCAAAGAAAATGTGTCTGGTATGGAACAAGTGGAAAGAATGAAAGTAAATTGGCAATAAAATGCTGGAATTGAAGAAGGACAAATAAGGGGACTGGTATGGTGTAAAACAAGCATATGACCAAAACTTTCTTTTATTACTCCCCAAACAAGGGACTATAACCTACTGGAAACAGTGGTACCACCTGTTGAGCAGCAGTTTTAAGGCACTCCTGCTGCTCGTGTATTTATTGTAAAAGAAATTGGTCCATTTAAGCAGAAAATTATTAAACATTTTTTTAAAAACACAAATACTGGTAACTTTAGGAGATCTTATTTTGATGATGTTTTTTCAGGATGATCCACCAAACCCAGAGATCTACAGTGAAGATGGTACGTGTATGAGTGGAGCAGATGATGCCGATCTTGACACCTCACTGCACCTGAGTGTGCTGCAGGATGCCACTGCTGGTGCCGATCAGCATGCTACCGTTGTCTTCACAGAAACTATCAACTTACAAGACTTGGAATAAGCAGTTCTTTCTTATTTTGAAAGAAGGGCCAATAAGGCGGATCCTGTATGAAAAATCTTTATTGTCTGTCAATTTAACCAGGTGATTGCAGAAGTGTTCTTATTCTGTTCGTGCTTAGATGACCCCCACATGACTCAATGTGTTAAAGTGTTTAATTGAACCAGTGACCCTAAAACAAAATCCAGGCTGTGTTGTTAATTTTTGAAACTGTTAGAAATATCAATGTATTCATTTAAGTTGTCCAAAGAATATAGGCAGAACAATTTAGTGAAAATAGAATACAGAAAATTAAAGTGTGAAGTATGCGGTCACAGCCACTTTAGGTATATACTTCAGACAAGTGCCAGACTGGATGGCCAGGGTATTGTACAAACTTGTAGAGGTTCTGTTTGGTCTAGCTGGGACAGATTTGTCCAACATCACATGTAATTGTGACACTCGCTACATATTTGGGTATTGTATATGGAGGGAAGAATTCAAACACTTGTACAAAATACTGCACTGTAAAAAGGTATTTCATCTACAGAAATTCATGGTGAATTGTTAAATTGAGTGCGAAGTTCAATGGTGGAATTTGTCAAAAAAATTTCTAATTTGAAATTTTTGATTGGAGGAATTTTAACTTAAGAGGTACAGAGAATGTGTTAAGTTGGATTTCAATTGAGCTTCATACTTGGCAATTATAATTAGTCAGGAGTGTGTATGTGTCCTACTAGATGCACATCATATACTCAAGTTTTTGTGTTCGTGTTCATAAAAGTGATGATTTTCACCAGTCAGGGAAAAGCAGTTACAGTTAAATGACAATGGGGAAAGTGAATGTTGCAAAATTTCGGATTCCCCACCATAAAAATTTAGAGCACTACCAGAAAGCTTTTTACCATTCACAATCCCACATTTGTGGAAAACTGACCACTGGAGACAAAATTACGAACCTGAGATCAGTTTGAATCATAGTTATATACATGCAAAAACAGTTAAAACAAAATGCATGTTCTGACAGAAAAAAAAAATCTTTGATGGGGGCAGGGGTGGGGTCAAGGGTCAGACCAAGAAATGTAACGGTGGTAAATGCAAGTGCAGAAGAGACTTCACAGGGTCACTTGCAAGTGAACCACATCTTGGTGGAATTCTGGGCATGCTGGGTTGTCGGACTGCATGCCCTGCAGTGGGCCTGCTGACCCACACTGTATGGGCCACAACACTGCAGACCTGCTGCTCGAAGGTAGTGTGTAATCTAAGGCAGCCTTATTGTTCAAGTGCATGCTAGAAACGCATCTATCCCACAGATGTGCTGTGGTTTATAAAGTTCAACGAAGGTACACCAGTGGAGCGAGGTTCTTGCCATTCACATCTGATGGGTGCGTGGGCAAGTTTCACTTCATATGTGTGCAGTGCATTTATTTTTGCTGCACCTGTATAATTAAAAATTTAAAAGCAGAGAGACCAAAATAAATTTGATTTAATTCTTTTATTTCTCTCTCCCTTCCCCCCCCCCCAAAAAAAAAGAAAAAAACCCAGCTTCAATAAGTAATATACTGTATTTTTCTGAAGTAGGTGAGCCGCATTTTATGTGAAAAGCCATGTCTGAAAGTTGCCAAGCATTTTGTAAGACATCTTTCATAAACTAGCTAACCCACTAACCACCTGTTGCAGAAATTTGGGACTTCCCAAGCCTGACTGATTTTCCTTCAAAAACAAGTTTTAAATAAGCAGATAGAAGGAAAGTAACCAATAAAGTGCAGAGTAAATCCCAACTGGTGCAGATATATGGTCACGGACATTACAAGCACAGCTTGAAGATGTTTCAGTGTAGTTAAAAATGTGAGGAGAGTCACTTGTGCCAAATAAGATTGGACCTGGAATGTCAATAAAGTAATTATGCAGAAGAATCTCCCAACAATCTAAATACTCCCTAGGTAATAGCTTGATTTGGCTGGTGTTATTACCTACACAGTGGACTTGTAATGCAGGGGTTACAGGTAACCGTGGGTTTTGAACCCAGCTAGAACAGTGCAGAGCCAACTGTAGTTTATTTTGGGATGAAGACTGTCCAGTTTTAAACAACTTTGAACCATTTGAGTAGTTTAGAAATTTGGATATGCAGTATGTAATCTTGAGGAATTGCCCTTGGTCCTGGGCCAGCGAAAGGCATGGGGAGGACTGGCCTGTTTGGTCCTGGGACAGATAGAGGCATGGGGAGGACTGGTCTGTCTGGTCCTGGGACAGATAAAGGCATGGGGAGAGGACTGGTCTGTTTGGTCCTGGGACAGCTAAAGGCATGGGGAGGACTGGTCTGTTTGGTCCTGGGACAGCCAATGGTATGGGGAGGACTGGTCTGTTGGTCCTGGGATAGCTAGAGGTTTGGGGGTGGGGTGGGGTGGGGGGTTACTGGTCTGTTTGGTCCTGGGATAGCCAGAGGTTTTTGCGGGGGGGGGGGGGGGGGGCTGGTCTGTTTGCACTGGTACTGGCAGATCATGTGCATGGCATTTTACTGCAGTAAGCTACCAGTAACAAAGTCATTGTTGGTTTGCTTTAATGGTTACCAGTCTGGCCATAGACTGCCTTTAATATGTGTTAAATACAAATTTGAGCATAATGCACAAAATGACCCAACTGTCTTGTCTTAAGATTATGCTTGTGGTGAGGAAGTTCTGTGTGGTGGTGCATCAAACATAGGACTTATTAGCAGTTCAGAACTGAATTGCAGGGAACATGTTGGCATCAAATCAATCTTTGATTAGCGTGGTCTGCTCTGTATAGTGCTGCTGATACTATAAAACAAACCTGCAGATGACTTGACTTAAAATGGTAAAAAGGGAGAAGTTTAAAGAAGAAACTTGTAGAGCAGGTCGAATTTTGTGGTTGGTTTGATCACAACGGAACAAAAAAGGATTGGGCAACAAGACTGTTGTCCTGAAGCAGTAGAATACAGAGTTTTTTTACTCATGTCACAGCTGTTTTACCAGGATATTGTACAGTTTGTAGTTACAGCACTCCAGTTACTACAGTCTTCATGCCTTGCTCCGCAGTTTCCACTGTTGTGAAGTTTGTGGAGACAGAAGTTGGCAGTCTCCAGTTGACTGATGTTTATTGGTGTCAATAACATTAGAGTCATTTTATTCATTGGTGCTGTGTATATTTGCTGCAGATGTAATAATATTGTACATTATTTATTGAATTACAATGTTTTTGTATGAGGGATTTGTGTTTGTGAAATGAGTGATACTGTCAGAAGTGACATTTTCTGTTATAACATGAACAAGATTAGTTGTGATTATACCTGGCATGGAAATGATGTCCTTTTTAATGTGTGATGCCTTTGTTTTGTGATGGGGGCAATGCAATAAATGTCTTTAAAGTGAGCTTGGATTTAACATTTAACAGAATACATACAAAATAATCAGGTGTGCTCTAAATAATCATGAAAAATAAGTCAACTTGTAAATGAGGACATTTCAGCTAGACAAGGTTTGTCTGGGTGTATCTGGATGCAGTATAGGCCTAATCCTAATTTTAGCTGTGAACATCAGTTTCTGAGTCTGTAGGTCACATTGTCCCCTTTCAACATTTCGGACTAAATTATGCAAGTGTAGTAAATTTGTTTATTGCAAGGCTGTCCACCGTATGCATCACATCATTTTGAGTTGCTAATATCCAAGAGATAGCTTTATAAATGACCCAGCAGATGGTAAGCGAGACTCCATATATAGCTCTGCTTGTACAAGGGATCCTTTCTAGATGGCTTGAATTTGTCAGTGATATCAGAAACCATGATACAATGAAACTTCAATAGTTGGTATGATTACACCCTATGTGTGATAAGTATGTAAAGTTGATTTGTTTAATTTTTTGGATCTATTAACCTGTGCAACTATGAAAGTGCCAGAGATGCTTATGTGCAGCTGGTATTTGTATTATGTTGGCCACTCTGCATAGAGTGCATATGGAATATTTAACAAATCTTTGTGCTCAATTGCCCCAAAGCTCCCAAATGTATATTGTTGTCTGCCTTAACATTTTTACTTGAATTTCTAATTACTAAAAAACACTTTTGCAGAGATTTGTATGCAAGGCCATTTGTGATGGCATGCCCTAGGTCAGTAGCTTTTCTTGGTGAGGGTTGGGCACATTGTGCCAAACCCATGCCAGGTGTCTCCCTGGTACTCTGACCAGGAATGGTTCATGCCAGTTTTGCAGTTTTTAAGCTGTTGAGGGAGGGGCGTTTTGGAAGGGGACTGCGATGGGGTCAGAGGCCAAAGTGACCTAATTTTGTACGTAGCATGCTGCTATCCCAAAAGTACGTGTACACCAAGTTTAGTATCTGTTGCAAGTATTACAGTACATATATAGGAAATACAGTCCAGGCAAGCTGTCTTGGTTGGAAGGACCGATGCATGGGATGCAAACCTATAGTCCCTCGTGAGTTCTGGTGGGGGATGAACAAGCTGCAAATCTTGATCCCTTCAAATATCTGGCAACAAAATAAAATGGTGCTCTTTGTCTAGGTATGCCTGAAAAGTGCAGTGATGTAGAGCTGGATATGGAGTTTTGCATGTGACTGCAACACGCCATCTGGTGGTTATCAGTTGTGTGATGTAATCGTTGCATTTTCAGTTATGATACAGATGCCTGTGTGTTACAATGTGGAAACCAGATTATGCCAGAAGTAATGATGTGACATACCTGGTGCATGATGTGTTCTGTGATGTAAAATTGACATTTCAGCATTCATCAGAAGAATAAACTGATAGAAATGCACATAGCACTTGTGTTGTTATGACATGCTGTTTTATTTCCTTCGGCACATAAATTGCTGGAAGGTATTGTCCACTGCGTCGTCAGTCTTGTCAATGTTACCGCGATATCTCAAAAAATACTCAACGTAGCTGTATCAAATTTTTGTCCGAGATGCACCTTATAATGGACCAGGTTTAAATTGAAAACCAGCTTCATCTTATCATTTTTAAACTTTATATGAACCTTGAAGTTATTTCAAGGCCGTCTGAGCAGCACACAAGGGGACGACACCATAATATCTTTAAAAAAAACAACTCGCCCTAGCGTTAACAAATTTTTGTCAACTTGTGAAACTTTCAATTAAGACCACCTCCAGAAAGACCATTTCTATTTTAAGACCACCAATTTACAGACCAAATTTTTGTTTATCCTTGCTTAAATTATGCCCTGATTAAGACCACATTTTCAGTGCCTCAGGTGGTCGTAATACAGAGATTCCACTGTATTTGAAGGCTGTTGGGAGTGGCATCAACCCGGACAATGTACCTGCGATATCTCTAGATATTGACTGCCGCTTTACCAAATTTTTTGCAGAGATTCATCTTCTCATGGACCAGGTTCCTATTTAAACAAGCTTCCTCTATGTACTGATAAACTCTTTACCAAACTTGAAAGTATTTATTTTAAGGCCATACAAGTGGCACGCAAGGGGACGACATTACCATTTATATCTCGACATGGATCCATCCCAGAATCATCAAATTTTTATGAGCGATTCACAGTATAGTCGACAACTCTCATATTGAAAACTAGCTTCCTCTTCTTGTTTTTAAACTCGT
This sequence comes from Hermodice carunculata, assembly GCA_964020975.1. Classification (NCBI taxonomy): domain Eukaryota; kingdom Metazoa; phylum Annelida; class Polychaeta; order Eunicida; family Amphinomidae; genus Hermodice; species Hermodice carunculata. The sequence goes on along the minus strand of OZ026612.1, from coordinate 134,455,988 downwards.
GAAACTTTTGAAGTATTATTTGAATTTGTAGGATGTATGGAGAGGGCATCATGGGTGTGGCGCTTGTGGGCAGAGGGTAATGCATGTTGGTGCCAATCTTCAAAGTTAATTTGAGATCTATTACAGCAACAATGACATCAATAGTAAAACTTTTTTATTAGTATGCCTGTCAATATCGGTAATGTACCAGGCATTTTTTGACGATGTTAGAAACTTTTTACAGGCAAAATTAGTGAGACCTTCATACAGTATCTGTGTACTGACCACCACACATGCATAGGTGTGAGTTGGTTTCTGACACCTGTGGGGTGTCAGAAATCACATTGATTATTGGTAAACACACTTGTAAATCCTGAAATCTATCTAAACGTTAATTTTTGTTTTTGGCACAATGACTTTCCAAATTTGAGATCTTCCAGTAAAATATACCAAATAAAAAGTCCCCTAAATCTTTTTTTTTTTTATTTGTTGGCCAACAACTTTTTCTTGGCTTGTGGTAGGAATAATTGTTAATTTTTTTTTTTTTTAATCATAAACATGGTCATATATTTTCTTGTGCCAAAAAAAAAAAAAAAAAAAAACGAGGCCCATGGGGTCTAATGCTCTGCTGGTATTGTGGCTATATTGCACCTGTTCATTTCAAAGCTGCGAGTCCTTGGGTGCCTTCTGAACATATAAGGCTGAATGTAAGAATTGTCCACCAGATGGCACTTCGCTCCACATGTTATCATAGCTTATTTGTGCAACTTTTGTGATGAATATTGTTGCATGTGCCAAGACAACAGTGAGTGAGTCCTTAACTTTATGTTCTCAGTGACCTCAGGACAGAAGACACCCAGATTATTTAATATGGACCCATAGGCCTGCCCTGTGCTGTGCTGACATTGCCATTGAAGTCCAAGCTACACCCTGCCATTACATAATCACCTCTTTCAACTTTACAGGCATGGTGACCTCACAAAAATACATCAAGGTCACTGATATTATATACCATTCTAGCTTTGGACATTGTCTATATATCCTATAAATTTGGCAAGTCTTATCCAATTACTTTTCCAAATATGGAATTTTATATCTTAAAACACATTTTGGCTCATAATTTCCATCAAATTATAGGTGGCGCCACTAGTATAATAACCAACTTAGACTTTGACCTCTCCCACAATCTCACCAAACTTGGTGAAGATCTGCCACAAATTAAAGATGTTAGAGTGCTGACAAGATTTTCATATTTTGACCCCAAAATTGCATAATATTATATATGACGCCACCAATATCGAAAAGGACCTAGATTTTTATACCCCCTATGAGTCCTGAAAGTTATATTGGGTTAACTTGAAAACTGGACAGTACTGCTGTCACAAGATTTTCATATTTTGACCTGTATATTACATAATATAGGTGGCGCCACCGACATAGATGTCGCCAAAGACTTTTATGCACTTTATAACTCATAAACTTTACATGGGCCTATCTCCAGAATTGTGGGGTGCAGAGCATTCATGAGATGACCCCTATATTCAAACTGGCCATTTGACCTTAACCTTCAACTTGGATTAAAAAATTGTTACTGTTCAAAATATGCACCCCACATCCAGCTTTCCATATGTAGTCTGTTCAAATAGGAGACACTCATATTTAACTGCGATCCTGCTCACTTCCTGTGTGGCCGGGGCAACAGACTGATGCTTCCACCATGATCAGGGCAGATTTGTATTGTATGCTATATAAACAAATCCATAAATAACACCTTTTCAGCCAAATGAGAGCTTATTTCTAATCAATTTAGGCATCCTTTATGTTTCAAATATATGTTAAAACATTTTGTTAAGATCATTCTATGTTCGTGTTATTTATTTTATTTAGAAAGTGCTTTTGACCATGCTAAATAAATGGATCTGCCCTGATGCAGGTGGCTCCCTCTTTTGCTCAATAGGTGTTAGAGTAGCACCGCATTTAAATATGAATACATCCTATTGAGGAATAACTTTTTTCAGTTATTAAGGAAAAACAATAAAATTGGATAATTGCCAAATTCCATAATTACTGGGTCACAGTGACCCAAAAAGTAGGTCACCAAGTACAGTTTTATGTATTATCGATCAAGTGCAATTTTGATCTGGCGGCTCAATTCTCTTTGCCATTGATGTCCAAGCTACACCCTGCCATTACAAAATCACCTTTTCAACTTTACAGGCATGGTGACCTCACAGAAATTGGCCAGGGTCACTGATATTACATAAAATTCTACCTTTGGCCATGGTCTATGTATCATATAAATTTGGCAAGTCTAATCCAATTAATTTTCCAAATATGGAATTTTACATCTTAAAACACACTTTGGCTCATAATTTCAGTCAAATTATAGGTGGTGCCACTAGTATCAGAAGCAACTTAGACTTTGACCTCCCCCACAATCCCACCAAATTTGGTGAAGATCTGCCAAAAATTAAAGATGCTAGAGTGTTCACAAAATTTTCACATTTTGACCCATATATTACATAATGTAGGTGGTGCCACCAATATCGAATTCTGCCTAGATTTTCATACACCCTATAAGTCCTGAAAGTTATATTGGGCTAAGTTGAAAACTGTGGGCGGTATCGCACTAACGAGCCAAAGTTTACAGACGGACGTCTCCTTTGAAACTTAAAAGCTTCACACACTATTCCACCATACCTACACTGGTATAAACAGGTAAATAGTAATTCAATTTTAGCACCATTAAGTTGACTAGAGGTGTTATGAGGTAAAGTGTACTAAGGTGTTAGCTGGAAGCCACCTCTTCTACTATACTGGATGAAGATTGAAAAGAAAGAAATCCTGCAAAAAGTGGGTATGATCATGGTTTTCTGACTTAAGACAGATTAGAGGAAATTTTACTTTCCATCTTACCACTCTAAACATTTGAGAATTACACTTTGTCATTTCCCGCTCCCTCTTGACATAGTTTGATTAATGTTCTTGAGTTAGTTATGTAGTTATTAGGTATTTGGTCATATCTTGGGAAACATTTCAACAGTTTTGTGTTTTTTTTTTTTATAACCTTTGTGTTGTAGTTTTTGCAACAAAGTTCTGACTCTATTTATGAAATCCCTAAAAAGTGTGGTGTTTCTAGCAATACGTATCACTTGTCAGATACAAATACAAACTCCATAAGCTTGTTTCGCTGAAATGTTTCCTGTCAGAGCAGGGTATGAGATAGTATCAAAAATTTGAACTGGTCTCTCTTGTCAAATATTTTTGTTACATACTGGTTGTTCTTTATTTCTATACCCAGATCAAGGAAAGTAGCTTTTGTATCACTTTGCGGATGGACAGACATGAGCTGTCACATAACCTCTGCAACCTTTGGTCAGCTGAGTTAAAAAAATGGAAAATAACTTGGAATACCATTAATGAATTTGTACTTGAACAAAAAAACTTGCCAAAAATTAATGTCCCAAAATGATACATAAATTTACGTTATGAAACAAATGCCCAGAAGGAGTATGGCCAGGTTAACTCAGTGCAAGCTTCTGTGCTTTTCCTTGAAGAACGATTGGTGAATTTAGGTTGCTTTTATAGGCTGATCCCAATTTAATATTGCAATATGTTAAATGTGGTATAATAAAAGCAGAATATAGAATCTTCATCATTTTTGTCTACAAAATGACAATTATCTCAAAGAGCTCTAAATTTTGGCTAACTTGACTTAATTGTAAAGGTCATGGATCACTGACTATTGTAACTGGATTTTTAACTCCAGAAGTATTGAGCTAGAACTTGAATATTGTAACTGGTGATAGTTCTTTTAAAAAGATATTTGCATCCAGTGATCAAGATGAAATGATAATAAAAACACCACATAATTTACTTGGCCATAACTTCAGTTCTTTTGATCTGATCTATATCATGCCACCCCACACTTTAATAAATGTATTAAGAAGCTTTCCAGTACGAGGGAATTTCTGTTAAGAAAACTTCACATTCAGTTCTGCATGAGTTAAACAAAAACAAGAAAGCCTTTTCTACAGGAGGTAACAAGTATATAAAATAATGACCAGGGTAGTGGGCAACAGACCGAGACTGAAGGTTGAGGTCAACAGTGGTTATTCAAGGGGTGACATTTGGTCTGTTGCCCACTACCCTGGTTACCATTTATTTTCTTGTCTTACATTGTTATCAAAGTCTTCAGAAATGCTTCTGAATAGGAAAGGTCACAATTACCAATAATCTGTGTATTCACCTGAATACACAATCCAATACACAGAATTCTTCAGGGCGAGAGATGTGTATTCCCATTGGATTGCATGTTAAATTAACTTCAAATTAAAAGACTACTTTTAAAGCTGGAAGAATAGAATTTACGTCAACATTTCAGCTATATACATTATTTTACCACACAAATTTTGCTGTCTCTGCAACAAGTGGTTTTAAAGTTATTAAGCTGTAAATTACAATGAAAAGTAATGGGAACACACGACTATAGTCCTGAATGACTGAAATGCCCTCTGCAGGAGAGCAGTAGAAGCTTATGTTCTTGCTCTACCCTATTGACTTGCAGGGGTCTTCAGTGATTCCATAGTGTGTGGATCATGCATGCATCCCAGAGAGACTGGAGAAACCTGAACACATCAATGCACATGTCTGAAAAAGGCTAATTGTCTGCTCATATGCGGCTCATTAAACAAGATTGATTTCGCAATAATGTGATGAAATGATCTGGGGTTTCTCACTGACATGATGACCTACATAGGCCTAACACCTTGATATCAAAATGGCAGACATTTGCTCCACTTCCATGTTGAATTAGCTATAAACATCACAATATCTGAATCATTCAAGCTTTATCATGGAAAAGAGTACAAGGATATACGCAATCTTTCCACAGGAAACATTTATTCAAGGTGTAGGACACTGCTTAAAATGGGAAAGATAAAATATACATCGAGAATGGGTTGCCATGCAAGTGCTCTAGGGTCACGAACTTAAGCGGGCCACAGACAAAAATATGGTGCCCATCATCAAGGGCTCTCATGATACCAGAACAAATGGTAGATGGCTACTGATCAATCACGATGGGTTTTTTACTTTAAATGGAAGAACATATAATGTCTCTGTCCCTCCCCCTCATACTGCCCACTGATATATCTTCTGTAGACTTAATACATCTTTTAAAACTTATTTTATTGCAGAAAGCAATGCTTTTAAACATAGCCCTCCCAATTCCAGTTTTAATGTAAAACAATTCATGATTTTGCTGAATTTTCTTATTTCTTCGTTCATTTCTCCCATCACACCCATATTTATATACATGTATGTATATACGTATGCATGTGTATGTATGTATGAATGTATGCATGTGATATACAGACATATATTCAGCAACTGAACTGTAACTGCTATTTATATCTTGTGTGTAGTTTGGTTGTTCATATGGCAGCATGACATGCATCTGGTAAAATAAAAAATAAATGTGATGTGATGCAAGTATCGAGTGGCTGGCTTCAAAAGAATAAATACTCGGGGGTGAGCAGTCTCATTGGTTTAATTAACATGGGTGCCAAAAATATGAACTCCTGTAGCAAATAAGATGTATAATAATGGAGTTTAGTAACATGGCTATGAAAGTCAAATTTACTGTCCAATGCAGAGTACGAAAAGGTGCGTCTGAAATTGAGATATGGCAATGAAGTGCATCCACTATTGAGGTACACACAGGGCTTAAATAGCCTGCTGCAAGTATGAGACATCAAGGACAGACCACTGATTGTCAGAGACTTTCGATTTTTGGCATGGTAATTTGCACACACATGCTCCAAAATATGCCCCAATGTAAAACAAGTGGGACTGCTCACTTTTTTTCTCCAAAGTATAGTTACCTTCCCAACAAAAAGTTGTCAATATCTACAAAGTTACTACACAAGGTCCATTGAGGTTCAGCCAACAGTGTAAACAGGGGTGTACTTTGAGATTTACAAACAACTGTCAATTCACAATTGATCACACTGGGCATCACATATTATACAAAGGTGAATCCATATTGACCAGCATGCACACCAGACACCCTCCGTGGGGAGGCTGTTAGTCTTTTACATTTGTAGCTCTTTCACATTATTTGATGTCCATCGAGAGATCACGTGCTTTGTGGGTTCACTATTGGACCCACTCTGAAGATAGCCCTTCAAAGCAGCGACTACTTACTATATAACTTGCCAGTCCCTCCCCTTCACAGCAGGGACTACTCACTATACAACTAACCAGTCCCTCCAGCTTTCTGTGATTCTGTAATTACACATTTTCTCACAGAATTTGTCATTTCTAAAAATACCACATGCACAGTCAGCATTTTTCTGAGAAAAAAACTGAAAAAGCAGCAACATGTAAATCTGTGGATGCTGGCTTGGCCTGCATTTAATTTACTTAACCATAGCAGTGGATATAGCCAGCATGGTAGCAATGGATCTGACACATTTTGAACAGCTGGGCTGTGTGAACAGCTCATGCTCAGTTGACCTAGAAATTTTTAACACTTTTTAAGATATTGCCAAAAAATGAACAGAGGAATTCCTAAAACTTCTGAAAATCACTGGAGCATGACCATTTGAACAAAGTTCCTACAGACCAAAGTACATGTATATCCCCACCACGTTTGAAGTGAATGCAGACAGTGCTTTTGGAGAAGGAGCTAAAAATGTAACTTGCCACTGTGACCCCATTGACTTCCATGGCAATTAATGAAATACATGCATTAAGCCATTAATACCCGAATTGAAAAATTTGTAAAAAAAAAAAAAAAAAAAAAAAAAAAAAAATCAGGGATCCATAGTTTTCTCACCCAATAACAAAGTTTGTTTGGCCTTTCTAGAGGGACCAATTTCAGCACAGTCTGAGTGACAGTTTTGGAGATGCAGTAAAAAATAATGATGACACATAGAAATTTAAATAAAAAAAAGAGAAAAAAAATTGTGGTGCCACCTGTTAAACATATTGAGTTTCAGATGCCCCTAGAAGTGCTTGTATGCAATTTCAAAGCAATTGCTTCAGCAGTTTCGGACAAGAAGATTGTTCACGATTTTGCAAATGATTGTAAAAAAGAATTCTGAATCATAAAAAATCCACAAATCACTGGAGCATGACCATTTGAACAAACTTGGTAGACACCCATCGAAGGTATATCTCCTCCAAATTTGACGTTTGAAGTGAATCCAACCAATTATTTTGGAGAAGAAGTCAAAAATTTAAGTTAACATTGCAATCCCCATTAACTTACGTGGTAATCAATTAGAATACATGTATATTCATTAACCAACAAGCACTCAAATTGAAAAAAATTATCTAAAATCAGGAATTCAAAGTATTGCCATCTTATGAAGACATATGTCTGGCCCTTCCACAAGGTACTTTTCCACCAAGTTTCAGCATAATCTGAATGATGGTGTTACAGGTGAAGTCAAAAATAGCAAAACACGTAAAGTTCATAAAAAAAAAAAAAAGTTGAAAAGGCAGCACCACCTGTTGAACAAATTAAGGTCCAAGGGTCCCCAGAAGAGTCTCTATACAAAGCAATCGGCAGATGATTTTTGGGAGATTTTTAAAGATTTAGTCCAAAAAATGAAAAAATCCTTAAAAATGTCAAAATCACTGGACCGTGACCATTTCAACTGCTTGGTAAGATCCCAAACAAGGGATCTTTACACACAGTTTGCAGTGAATGTGATTGATGGTTTTAGAGAAGAAGTCAAACATGTGAATTACCATTATAATCCCCCCTTTAGCTTATATTATATAGCAATCAACAAGAATGCATGGATCAACTGATAAGTATCCCAATTCAAAAATTTGTGAAAAACCAGGGATCTGCAGCATCTCCACCCAGAGAACAAATTTGTTTGACCCTTCCACAAGGTGCATTTCTTGGCACACTGCCCCCAAAGCATGCCGAGAAGAGCTGTTGACCCAGAGTATTATATTCTCTGCAAGCTGCTACTTTGATGAAAAGTCTTTTCACAACGGATATGAATCTAGCATCTTTATTATAATTGAGAGCAGTTTGTAAGAGGTTCAATTTTAGTCGCAGTTGGCATCAAAAGAGCTCAAGCACATAGGTCATCAAGGAACTTTGGGGTATTTTGATAATGTTTTCTAGCTGCATTGCAATTCGTTTTCATCAATTCTCCCATCCAGTTTGACCCCTAGAAGTAAAAGTACAGATTAGCAATGTCAGGAGCTAGATTTCTTCCCATTGGAATGCCTTCTACCTGCTGGTAACTATGGTTTCCATTGAAATGCCTACTACTTGCTGGTAACTACTAGTATGGTTTTCTTTGGAGTGCCTACCACCTGCTGGTCACTATGATTTCCATTGGAATGCCTACTACCTGCTGGTAACTATGGTTTCCAACAGATTGTAAACATTATCTTTGATATATTTTATTATCTGGATGTAACCGTTCTAGATGTATGATTTCTCTTTATTTATTCCTCTGTCAAACTGAGCTTTGGTTTTGGAAGCTTTGATCCATACATGTGGAATCTTTTACTACATTTTTAACTGCTGTCCATTCTGTATGGGTGAATGCCTGATGCCTGACTCTAAGATAAGCTCACCTGACTGACAAGTCAGCTGAGCTGAAAGTGTAGAAGCAAAATGGGGGTGGAAACAATGAGCATCAGTTGATTTAGGGGGAACATTATTTGATTTTAGATGCATTGACTACAGCATTTGGAGCCAAATTTGCATTTTTGACCACAATATTAACAAATTTGGGATGCAGAATGTGAAAAAAAAACAAAAAACAGTTGCAAAAAACAGTTGCATAAAGCTGGACAGCGGAACTAACCGTGCAAACAACTCAGTGTGTACTTAACACTGGCACACTGCAGATCATACAAAGGTCTCTGTGATTGTTAAGCAAGCATATTCTATACAACACAAGATCATTCCAGTATCACATGGTCACTTCTGGTCCAGTTTAGCATCATAAGTACAATAAACTGCACTGTGTTCTGGTGTACAAAAAAAAAAAAAGATTCTTTGTCTCAATAGCATACACTGGTTGCACTGGAAAGACTTGTCAAAAGAAATTCCTCCTGTGCCCATCTGTGGCACACCAAGCATCTCAGTGCCATCCTGAACCCATTCAAGTGCCTCAATGTGCAGGTCTTTTGGCACACCAAGCACCTCAATGCCATCTTGAACTCATTCAAGTGACACAATGTGCAGGTGTTTGGCACACCAAGCACCTTAATGCCATCTTTAACTGATTCAAGTGACACAATGTGGAGGTGTTTGTGGCACACCAAGCACCTCAATACCATCTTCAACTGATTCAAGTGACACAATGTGCAGGTGTTTGGCACACCAAGCACCTCAATGCCATCCTGAACTGATTCAAGTGACACAATGTGCAGGTGTTTGTGGCACACCAAGCACCTCAATACCATCTTGAACTGACTCAAGTGACACAATGTGCAGGTGTTTGTGGCACACCAAGCACCTCAATGCCATCCTGAACTGATTCAAGTGACACAATGTGCAGGTCTTTGGCACACCAAGCACCTCAATGCCATCCTGAACTGATTCAAGTGACACAATGTGCAGGTGTTTGTGGCAGGTCTTTGGCACACCAAGCACCTCAATGCCATCCTGAACTGATTGAAGTGACACAATGTGCAGGTGTTTGTGGCACACCAAGCACCTCAATGCCATCTTGAACTGATTCAAGTGACACAATGTGCAGGTGTTTGGCACACCAAGCACCTCAATGCCATCCTGAACTGATTCAAGTGACACAATGTGCAGGTGTTTGTGGCACAGAAAGCATTTAGGTGCCACCATGGCCTATTTAGGTGACACAATGTGCTAGTCTTTGTGGCACACATCTTCATGCCATCTTGAACTGACTGAAGTGGCACAATATGGACGTCTTTGTCAGTTCATCCATTGACTTGCTTACACAAAATCAAATTCTGCACAGACAGCAAGACAGATCCATGCAGACTCTGTATCTCATCTAGCTTTATTAATCTACTGTGTCAGTTTGAGTTGCTTCGGGACCCAGTTCCTGTCATCTGGCTGCCTGGGCAGGTCCCTGATCACCATTGTCAAGAGTCTTCAGCAGCCTGAATAAACCTGCAGCCTCTCGTATGCGACTGAATTCAATGCAGAAGGCCTGTACCTCAATGAAGATGTCCTGTAAATGACAAAAGGACAAATCAGTGTCTAGATGCACAGTTGACTACAATAATCCAAAGCAGCTAATGTGATCAACAGTCTTATCTAGAAATAAAACTGCTCACCATCTATTAAGATGCAGCTTGCTAAAGATCATCCCCTTACATCAAAGACCCTTTAAAAAATAATGTTCCCATTATCATGATGCTAACATTGTCCTTTGATGAAAAAAAGCATCCCTCTAGTACATGCATTTCCTAAAATGGCAGATCTAATTGGAAGGGTTATCTAACATTTTTTGTTTCTACAAAGGAGAAGCTTATTGTAAAATATAAAAAGTCCAACTATTACATGTACATGGGCATTGAACCACCCTGAAAACTTCATAAGTGACCAAAAGGTGGCACTGCAGGCACTGAATGCTTCTAATGGCTTGCAAGTCTACATGCTGATTTCAGAGCATCAATGTTTGGGGGAGAAAATGGTACAGCATCCATGCGATGAAGCCTTATGCTGAAAATGCATGTATTTTCAAGGCAAATTTCCCATTCTCTTCAAAAGGTTCAAAACCACAAAGGTCTCATTTTGTGCATCCTGAGGTTCAAAGTTTGGGTATTTGAACACATTTTTTTTCCCTTTCAGACAAATATGTGAGATTTGACATTTTATCATTATTTATGCATTGCATGCAAACATGTGAGTGGCTATGTACATCTCAAGAAAGGAGTAACTGGTTAGCAACCTTGCCATTCCTACCCCAGTAGTGCTTATCTTACCAAGATTATTCAGTATGGGATGATCATGTGATGAAATGATGCACTACTTCAAATTGCTTTAGTTTCGCAGTACCCTTATTTTTGCTTATTTCGCTGATGGCACAAAACAATCAAAATAAAAGTACAGTAAAATAGTATATTAACATTGTTTGAATGCGAATTATGTCCAAAACAGTGAAATGTCAAAAATACAAAAACTGTGAAAATGTATACACCAGAAAATAAAGCAATTTACAGTATCAAGAAAAGATTGAAAGCAGGATCATATGATATTTTTCATCAAATGAATAAAGTGCTTTTACGTGCAATTTAAATGATTTGAAAAATCCAACCACATGAAGAGGTGACTTGCTTATTTTCAACAGGGCAACAACTGTCACAATATTTGATGTTTTGGGTAATGATGCAAAGTTTGATCACGTCAAAAGTTGTGTACATGTACTTGGTAACATCTTAAATGCCACAAGTGAGCTGCTTGTTATTACCCAGGAGAACAATGCTAACATAACATAGGGTTAACTCTAACATCTGACAAAGTGACTCCATGTTCAGACTTAAAACTGTTTGTCCTGAATGTCACAGGTTACATCCTTTATATGACCACAGATTATGCACAGTTATTCAGGATTGAAGAAATATGTCAAACAATATTTTGTGCAAAAATACAAGACAATCTGCAATATTCTAAACTGTTAAATAACTCCGAAAAATACTGTGTCATTTTATTCCTAATTCCTCCAAGTTTTATTTATCCCTCCCTGTGAAACACTTATGTCAAAGCATTTTATTTTAAAGAGTGTCATCATCGTATAAACTGTAACAGGTAGCACAGAAATAGGTGGCGCATATGATAGCAATTTCTAAAAAAAATCTTAACATGAGCTCGAGTCTCCTGGACCATAATTAATGTTATTGCAGAAATTAACAGACAGACAGCACTGTAGTATATTATGCATTATACTACCTTGTACACATGTATGTATCATACTGCTTTGGTCAAATAAATGAATTAAATCTGAGATCTTGCTGTCATTTTGTTACACAAAGCTGTTGAACACAAGATGGTATACATATGTTTAAAATACAGACAACTTGCTAAGAAATTGAGCACATACAAAGGATAAATCTTTGTTGCGGATCTCTAATATGTGTGTGTGTGTGTGGGGGGGGGGGGTTAGAATAAAAAAGCATGACAAATGAAACTTAAAGTTGCAGATTTACCCTGAACTATTTAATTTTGTGGTATTTGGACAGCTTAGTGTCGCCACTTTACAATCAGGGAACATGGTATATATACAAGGAGACAAGACAACAGTTAGTAATAATCTAATTTTGACATCTTAAGTTTAAGAGCAACTTTCCTTGATGTCTTTCAATTGAGTAATCAAGAATTACTTACCTTCACGTCTATAATTTTGTTTCGTATGAGAGACTGGAGGAACACACAGACAAGCCGAACCAAGCGGTTCTGCATGTATCGATCCTTGATGGTCTCACATGTGGAAATGCAATTTGAGATGTAAAGATGGATAAACTCAGATGGCAGATCTACAGCCTACAACAGAACATAACACTCTGGATCAGCTCAGATGCAATTCTACAGCTTACAACTGAAAATAACATGCTGAATAGACTCAGACAGCAGGTTTAGAGCCTACAACTGAACCTAACAATCTGGATAAACTTGGACGGTGGGTGTAGTCTGTAATAGTATCAACAACTCTCAGTAAAACTGATCTCACTAGCAGGGCCTGGATGCTCATCTCAATGGCTAGGCCTGGTATCTGTCACATTGACAGGGCCTGGACACTCATCCCATTGGTTTGGCCCCTACATTTCTCACATTGACAGGGCCTGGACACTCATCCCATTGGTTTGGCCCCTACATTTTTCACACTGACAGGGCCTGGACACTCATCCCATTGGCTTGGCCCCTAATTTCTCACATTGACAGGACCTGGACACTCATCTCTTTAGTTCAACCTGGCCATTTGTCACATTGACAGAACCTGAACACTCAGCTCATTGGCTTGGCCTGGCCATTTGTCACAGGGACAGGACCTAGGCACTCATTTCATTGGCTAGGCCTGGTCATTTGTCACATTGGCAAAAACCTGGACACTTACCTCTGATGACCAGATCTGGACACTTTTCACAGTGGCAGGACCCAGACACTTGCCATGTTGACAGGGCCTAGACACTTGTCACATTGGCATAGCTCGACATCTAAACTGGCAGAACCTGGACACTTATTCCAATGGCCAGGCCTGGACACTTATCACACTGATAGGGTCTATACACTTACATAAGTGATTGTACTTTACTATTTATTTATCATTAATACTCGGGAGTATGAAATGTTCCTATATGAATCTGAATGAAGGATTTGCATCTCTCATATTCCTTGACTTGTTTAGCATGTCACTTACCAGCAGGTATCAGTGATTCTCATAAATAGTAAATTAAAGTACAATCATTTATGTTCTACAATGAATAAAAAGTGGCTGGTTTGTTGTGCATTATCCTAAAAAATGACTACCAATACTTCTCATCATCTTCCTAGAATGCTGAAAAATGCCAAGGTGTTCAAGTCTCCAATCCATACCTACGCATTTTTCAGCAAAAATGCTGAGGAATGCTGAGATGCTTTTCACTCTAGACATTACCTTGGCATTTCTTGGCAAAAAAAACCGAGAAACGCTGAGCTAAGGAGTAGGGTGAAAGGTATCTCAGTGTTTCTCAGCAATTTTGCCAAGAAACGCTGAGAGAAGAATAAGTGAGGAAGGTACCACTGCATTTCTCAGCATTTTTGCCAAGAAACGCCGAGGGGAGAGTAGCATTGCAGCAGACCTCGGCGTTTCTCAGCAAAATTGCTGAGAGATGCCGAGAAAAGGATTTCTGCACAAATTTCCTCAGCGTTTTGGCTCTCCTAGTGTGAGCTACTTATCTCTACTAGGTGGATACTATTAGTTATTCACTGTTTTAGTGTGAAATGCAGGAAGTATCTCCCCCAAAGATATCTGTATTACCCGAGGCGAAGCCGAGGGTAATACAGCTGTCTTGGGGGAGATACTTCCTGCATTTCACACTAAAACAGTGAATGACGATTTTTATTCCATTTTTGATGATGTAATTTCATGCCCCCAAAAAACCTGCTGCTGCTGCAGTTCACTTCACAGTCCGCCATCATGTTGTCGTCTGCAGCGCGTCAAGGTTTGTATCGCATGACAGAGACTTCTGGTGGCTGATCGATGCACTAACCAGATAGGGAGATACAGCGAGAATACCGCTGTATTCCCCGGCCAGTTATGAGAATACCGCTGTATTCCCCGGTCAGTTTCAGGAATCGCGCTGTATTTCACCTTTGCAGTAATTAATGCACAAATAAGGGTAATACAAAGAGTGTACCATAGCTATTAACCAATCAGAAGCCAAGGATTCTATCAAAAATGGGATAAAAGTGTGTATTCCCATTCACTCCCACATTAAATTGATATTTTTTGGGTGCAAAGTACTTAGGGCGAGACATAGATTTTGAGTTGCAAATGACTGATGCTTTTAAACTAACTGTGCTCTATTAGTACATGGGTTTTAATAAAAATTTGATGAAAGTGTACTTTTGACTCTTTTAGTCCAGCATGTTTTACATGGAATGTATAGATTGCTAGGGGTTTGTTTGACCCTACTTCTTGTTGTCAATGCATGCTGTTCCTACCTTTTGATTGGCTGACAGCCTGAAGTGCCAGGATGGTGAATCCAAGAATATATGTATGGGTTATCACACTTTATGCATCAGCCCACATACCATGCCCGCGACTCAATGTATCAGCCTGACTGTAGGGAGGTTCATACGTGTTGTCGAGGCCAATACATGTAAATAGAGTCAAGGGCATGATACATAGGGCTGATACATAAAATTCCATGGGATAATATATTTATCCAATGATGTGACATGGGCCTAAATGATCACCATCTCTGAACCTGTCAGTACCATCACACTTGTCACGATGCCGTCCTCGGCCACCACTGTAGCTAGAATTATTTTCCTTCTCACTGTAGCTTAAGTATTCAACCTCAAGGCCTTTACGGACATTTGTGTCACATTCCCCTTGATTTTCTAGCCGTACAATTTAGTTTATCAGCCCTTGTGTGATCCATCATGCTGGCGATGAATCGCCCATCTTGCTGGCTACGTTATTCAAAGAATGATATCCAGTGTGAATGTCTTGACTGTGTCTCACGTGTATGATGGCACTCACTCAGTGTGAATGTCTTGACTGTGTCTCGCATGTATGATGGCACTCACCCAGTGTGAATGTTTTTGCAGTGGCTCACATGTATGATGGCACTCACCCAGTGTGAATGTCTGGACTGTGTCTCGCATGTATGATGGCACTCACCCAGTGTGAATGTTTTTGCAGTGGCTCACATGTATGATGGCACTCACCCAGTGTGAATGTCTGGACTGTGGCTCGCGTGTATGATGGCACTCACGCTAATTGATTTCCATCATCAAGGGTTTGTAGGAAATTATTTCTTTGCTTTATACATCAGTGGAAATGAAACAGCCCATGAGCATATGATCAAACTGCTGCTTGTGCTGCCATCTACTTACTGTGGTTAGTCGGTTCACTACCTCCATTGAGTGCAAAGACATCTCCATATTGACTAACACGGAAAAATACCTGAAATATACAATAAATATTTTAACATATTTGGATGCATAAATATATTACAGTAATCTCTGGTAACACTTGGAGATAATACATGTTGATGGACATCACAGCTGTTTATTGTTATGCTCCCTTAGATTTTCAAATGTTTTTTCATCATATCTTTATCTTCAGAGCTTTGTGTCAAATACACAAATAAGTGTGAATGAAGCAATCTATCTCACCCAGCACAAGTGTAATGTTAGGCTAGCAATTCAGTGACACATTTACTCAATACTTTGGTTCATTACATGACTTCACAGCAGATTGCACTATGTATTTACTACATTGTATTGATGATATGATTGGTCAGCAAATCAAACATGACATCACAGCTTATAATGTGATTTGACAGTTGGTTGCATGCAAGTGGGCAACAAACAGCCATTTACATAATGTAACGATTTACATGGAGATCTGATCCAGGCTACTCACTCGGTGATCTGATTTGACTGCATCAGCTTCAGCAATACCTCAATGGCAACAAGTGGATTATTTTCAACCAGATCTGGAAGCTATGAACAACAAAGACAAGATACAGTTGTGACTCACAGTAAATACAATCACATCCATAAAGTGTAGAGTATGTCTCCATCATACACACTCCACTGGTCCCCTCTTGGAGAGACCACCCTATGGCAAGTCCAAAGGAGGTCACATAAAGCAGGTAGTCTCTCATTTGAGTGGATAAACCATAATGTACATTCATTGAGGTATGTTTGAAGTAAAGGGACACTCAAAATATCCTCACTTTAGTGAACAGAGTGCTCTTTCTAGGAACTCCTCCCCGCCCCCAAAAGAGTGCTAAAAATGTTGATTTTTGTCCAAATGTTGGCCAAACATTGAGCAACATTTCCTTGCTGATGTAAAAATGTACATTGATGTGGATAAAAACCTGTGTGCTCTGTTTGCTAACTAGACAATGTAGACATTCTCGAATGGCCTCTGCAGGTACACCTGCTAAAATATGTTCATTGCAATGAACCAACAAAACCACATTAAACTAGATAAATAAAATTTGTTTGAAGGGAAATCTGTCTATGTGCCTTCAAAGAGTAGCGTAATTTAAAATTTTAAAACTTAAGTTCAATCACAATAGGAACCAAATGGATGCATACTGACTGCAGCCCTGTGCTGCCCTCTATCCCACAGCAAGAAACTTGAGAGGAAGGAGGGCAGATCATACATAAAGCAGAGTCAAATATATATTTATATAGGTTATACAGTGACAGGTTAGCTTATAGAGAATAAAGAGTTTAGACCGAGTAATAGGATAATGACTACCTGGAACTTACTGGTTCTGGACAAATAGACACAAATACAAAATGTGTTTCTCTAATGAAAGGTTGCAACTGAGAAAACAATATGCTTAAGAGAAGTACCTCACTTGTTTTCAAAACATAAAGGAACCTTTTGTTGCCATTTGTTTAGGAGAACAAGTGTTACTTTCAGTTGTTTAGCTATCATTTCCTGCTCATGTGCCCTCGTCATGGGGTAGGCACAGTTGTGCTGCCCAACAACATAGCCTGGCAGAGCAGGGATCAAGCTAATATGAATGTGTCCTTTTGAATGTACTTTAAAGAAAATCCTTTAAATTGAAATTTAAAATGCCCTTCATCTATAATAGTTTTCAAATTGTCAAATGTTTAAATTTCTCAAGTGTGCCTAATTAGCGTGAATTAATACTTTCCAATTTTTATTTTTAGTTCATTGGATGTGCCTATAGCATAAACCTAAGAACAGAAGTTGGATTGATATTTCTATCTACAGTACTTTCAAAGATATGTATGACATTATGAATTGTCATTGATGAAACTGACAAAGCACGTTTATAATTAATTTGTAACCATGAAAATGATACTGTTAATTCTGTTATTCAGGAATCAATATTTGTTTTTAAACAAAATGTTAAATGTTAAATCTTGACATATTGTTCAATTTGCTTGCTTTCTGTGCCTACCTTTGCTGGAGTGAGTCCAATATGATAGACCAGCTTGGGATCCTTGTCCAGTTCTCCCAATAACTGTTGTTGTTGCTGTAGCACCAGTGGACCCTTGAATGCTTTCAGCATCAAGCGTCTCACTTCCACTCCTGTAGAGTTGCTGATGCACATACTGCCATCCCACGCCACCTTGTGGTCGGGCTCCACAGGGTTCATCCACACCAGCTGTCAACATGGGTATTAATGTGTTACATGTATAGTGACCACAGGTCTAGAGTCCACCATTACAAAGATATGTCAATATATTGTTTGACTTTTTATTTGACTTTTCAAGGTCACTCCAGGTCAACATTCGCAATACAATTAGAAAGTCCACAGGCATTTTCCTAGTAACATTTGAGTAACCATGGGTCTAGCATGAACCATAACTGAGATATAAGCCAATGTGTCACACTTCCTGAGTCAGCAAAATAAATGGGAAGGGGGATCCAAAATAATATATCTAAAAATTATCAGACAGCAACAAAGCTTATTTATACCTGGGGATTCCCCAGCCATGTACAGTGTGTATGCCAAAATTTAAAGCAACAAGTTATGTTTTTAAAACATAGATCCCCCCTCCCCACCCACCCACTGTCATTATGTTTGCCCTCATTACCGTGTTCATAGTACTAAATGGCGCACTTATGACCTTTGGGAAGTGGATGAAGAAACCAAATTCACTAAAGTGGCCTTGTGACCTTGGAAATTAGGTCAAGGTTGCTTTTCTTGGAAGCTGATGTTGTCCTAATACAAGACTATAAACATCTAGAAAATAAAAGCTCCGGTTCCAAAAATTCTGCCGTTATTAAACAGAAACCAAATTCAGCAATGTGGCTCTGTGACTTTGGGAATTGACTCAAGGTCACCCATTTCAGAACTTGATCTAGCTCTTGTAGAAGGCTATATTCATGTGCAATAAAAAAGTCCTAGGCAAAAAACATCTTTAGTTATCATGCAGAAACCCAGTTCACTAATAGGACTCTAGGTGGGGACCTTGGGAATTTGGCCAAGGTCATCCATCTTCTAATCTGACCAAGCCCTAATTGAGGACTATTACCATGTACAATATTGAAGTCATAACTTAAATTCTGAGCTACAATGCAGATACCAAGTTCCCTAAAGTGCCCTTCTGACCTTTCATTTTAGGTCAAGATCACCCATCTTTGAACTTGACCTAGCCCTGGATAAGGTCTATATTTATATATATATATATATATATATATATATATATATATATATATATATATATATATAAACAAGTCCTATCAAAAACTTCTGTAGTGATCGTGCAGAAACCAAAACTTACTACAGTACCTCTGTGAGCCTTGGAAATAGGGTCAAGGTCAACCACCTTCATAATTCACCTAGCCCTTATACAGGAGTATATACCTGGGCAGTATCAAAGTCCTATCCCAAAAACTTCATGAGTTATGGTGCGGAAACCAAAGTCTCTGTACCGACCGACCAACATAAGCAAAGCTATATGCCCCGCCTTCTTCCAAGGGGGGCATAAAAAAAGAATTGGAAGCAGAGCTAAAAGCCAATATGTCATACTCGCTGAGTCAGCAAAAAAAAATCGTATACAAAGAAAAATCAATACAGCATGACAATGCTTATATCACAAAACTTCAATTGGTGAATAGAGGGGAAAGTTATAGCACGAATTATGCCAGCAGAGCCAGTAATTCTACTGAAAATGCTATATATCCCCCATTGGGGATGTATAAGAACACATCTGGAGCAAAAACATTCTAGCAAACTTTTTTGATATGCAGACTCTGGACTGTCAAAGTTTAACATGTGAATATCCATTGGCGGAGACAGCCATCTTGTCGTAAGCTTAGCATAGACTAAAAGCTTGGATCTCCTGTGGGATGTAGGTTGACACACATCCTGTTTATGAATATCACTTTTACATATCTACTACATTTTGGGTTTTTGTAACTTTATGACTTTTTGCAAATGTTAGGAGATATCTGATGTATCATAATTACTTAAGTGCTTGTATGTTGAACAAACATGTTATGAACCGAGGTCATAAATCTTTTCTCTATTTTCCTTTTGCATGAATCAGCAACTGCTTGTAGAGCCTATATGTATGCCGACAACAATGTCAAGTTTGATAAAAGTCCACAAACATGTGAACCAAGCTGTCACGAAAGTAAAATTTGACTACAAACAGGATCCATATTTTTTGCAGAGTACACAAGAAAGTGCCCAACTGACCTTTAAGGGACCCGTGCCTTCGCAGGCCAAATCCTATTACAATGTGTTTATTCCCACCTATTGTGAAGATTTTTGTACCACAGGACTTGTGTTAATATTACTATCTGTTTTTTTTGCTTTTGTTTTTTTTTTTAAACAAGAATAAATGCTTGTGCCGCAGGTCCCGTATCAAAGGTATAAAACATGGATTTAATGGATGACTGCATCCATAGAATTGACAGGTTAACTTGCCACACCTGCCTTCTTATTCAATGACTCTTGACATCAATACATCACTGGAAGTTGGTTTTAACCAATCACTGTTCAGCCACATGTATTGTTCACATTCACAAGCAATGTGCACAGTTCCCAGGGATGATCCTGGGGATAATCACATTCACAAGCCCTGTGCAGTCCCCAGGGATGACCCTGGGGATGATCTTGGGCAAGGTCTCCAGGTCTTGGTGCTCCTTCCTTCTTCCAAATTTAACATCACACTCTGTTTAGTTTTTGTTTTTTTCTCTTCAAAAGTTGTGATTTTTAAGCATTTTGTCAATACTGTTTAGCTAAATTTAGTATGGAACAGAAAAAAATTAAAGCAATCTTTTTTATTTTGGTATTCTATCCATTTTTTTCTTTTTTCTATTTTCCTTTTGCATGAATCAGCAACTGCTTGTAGAGTCTATATGTATGCCAACAACAATGTCAAGTTTCATAAAAGTCCACAAACATGTGAACCAAGCTGCCGTGAAAGTGAAATCTGACTACAAACAGGATCCATATTTTTTGCAGAGTACACAAGAAAGTGCCGAACTGACCTTTACGGGACCCGTGCCTTCGCAGGCCAAATCCTATTACACTGTGTTTATTCCCACCTATTGTCAAGATTTTTGCACCACAGGACTTGTCTGGTTTTTTTTTTATAAGAATAAATGCTTGTGCCGCAGGTCCCGTATCAAAGGTATTGAACATGGATTTAATGGATGACTGCATCCATAGAATTGACAGGTCAGCTTGCCACACCTGCCTTCGTATTCAATGACTCTTGACATCAATACATCACTGAAAGTTGGTTTTAACCAGTCACCGTTTTTACATTAGATCAGCCACATGTATTGTTCTCATTCACAAGCAATGTGCACAGTCCCCAGGGATGATCCTGGGGATAATCACATTCACAAGCCCTGTGCACACAGTCCCCAGGGATGATCCTGGGGATGATCCTGGGGATGATCCTGGGGATGATCCTGGGCAAGGTCTCCAGGTCTTGGTGCTCTTTCCTTCTTCCAAATTTAACATCAATCTCTGTTTAGTTTTTGTTTTGTTCTCTTCAAAAGTTGTGATTTTTAAGCATTTTGTCAATACTCTTTAGGTAAATTTAATATGGAATAGAAAAGAATTTACAGAATCTTTTTTATTTTGGTATTCTATCATTTTTTTCTTTAACTAACTCATATATTTGATACAGTCCCCATTACCAATGCAGCAGCCATGTTGTTTCTTCAGCAGAAACACAATGCTTAATTTACATATTAGGACTGGTCAGAGGTCATCTCCACACCCTGAGGTTTCATTAGAATTATCCTATTATTAGTTCTGTATATGCCTAGGTCCCCTACAGTTCAATTAGGCCCCAGAAATCATTACTGACCTCATCCTCTGCAATGTGTAGAGGTGGGGCAAGGCGGATGAACTCGGGTCTCATACAGCTCTCCACTGGAGGGTTCTGTGATGCTAGCAGTGCTTCAATAGTCTGGCGCTGGACATCTGGGTTGATACAACCCGGCTTGTGAAACTGGTCAAAACTGAAACCATAAAAATGTATACAATGTACATATCTCTGGAGTTATATCAACTCTTTCAGTGCCAATCACATCTTAAGTTGATCTACTCAAGTCAGACAAGTCTGAATTATCATTAGGATCCCAGATTAATATTCTTCATAAAAACACTGTTCATTCAAGTACCATTATGCCTATAGTTCCAGAGAGAATACCCCAGGTCAACAGCTTTTCTTAGTGTGCATTGGGTGCCCAAATTTGGCACTACAAGGGTTAATAATATTTACATGGACATGACATATATCTATATAAAGGCAATGATGGACTTTCAAAATCATCAAGTCTTTAAGCTTCCACAAAAACAGGTGCCACAGCTCAAACTCATTATAAACATTATAAACCAGAGGCTTGCATCATGTCATTAATCCCTGCTACTGACATTTACCCAGTACACATTTATGTGTGCCCCATCATGATATTTACACAGCAGTCTCCTTTATAAGGCATCTCTCAAGACAGACCATCTCCTCGACAAAGCCCACTCTTCCATGCAACAGGTCTTGTCAGTGACCACCCCTGTCACAAGGTCACATCTCTGGTATATTTGAAGTGACTTCATAGGGGAGGACCCCTAGATACAGAAGCTAATATTGCCTTTTGTGGTCAGTTTTATCACATTCAATGCTTGGTACTTGTCATAACCTGTATATTTGCAGTTCATGGAAAGGTTTTGGACTTTGAGTAGTGGACACTGACATCACTTGCTTTAGAAGTTTGGCATGTCATTGCGCGGGAAAACACCAGATATGACATTGGTCCAAATGCTGCTCCACCCTCATCATAAAAGGTACATGTACTCATATGCAGCTACACAACAAGGCTTTGAAAATTAAAATTGTGTAACCCAATGCATTACAGTATGTTGCATAGAGAATCTTGCATGGCTGGTGAGTAAGTTACTATTTTTCTCTCACTTGTGACTGCTGTTTGTGGGGAAAATAACTCTGACCACATAAGATTTCATTTATTGTATGTTTAATTGGGTGTACATTGCAAAAAATATACCCTAGGCTTACTTTCAATGCTGACCTGGAGTGCCATGTTTGTTTACATTCATCATAGTTATAGAACATGCCACATGTGATGTATTATCAAAATCCCTTGCACACATTTGATTTTGTCTACATGTTAATGCACTTTATCACTGATGAAGGCATGTCACAATTTAGTTGTTACAATGTCGAGATTATGTGATCCATAGTGAGTTATTCCTTTTGAATTTACCTTAGAAAATAAATATTCACCCTCAAAATGTATATGTATGGCCATTTTTTTTTACATTCAGTACAGAATTGTAACAAGAGGCCCATGGGCTTAATGCTCTGCTGACACCATGGCAATATTGCACCTGTATCTTCATTTCAAAGTTGTGAGTCGTCAAGTGGCTTCTGAACATATAAAGCTTATGAGATTTTAGTGTCTCATTTGTCCACCAGAGGGCATTTTGCTCCACATGTAATCATAGCTTATTTGTGCAATTCCTGTGATGGATATTCTTGCATGTGCCAAGACAACAATCAGTAAGTCCTTCATTTTATGTCCTCAGTGACCTTGGGACAGAAGATCAAGGTCGCTCAGATTATGTAATACAAGATGCCCATGGGCCTGGTGCTGTCCTGACATTGCCATTGATGTCCAAACTACACCTTGTCATTACAAAATCACCTCTTTCAACTTTACAGGCATGGTGACCACACAAAAATAAGTCAAGGTCACCGATATAACAACATTCTAGCATTGGACATGGCCTATCTGTCCTATAAATTTGGCAAGTTTAATCCGATTACTTTCCAAATATGTAATTTTATATCTTAAAACACATTTTGGCTCATAATTTCCATCAAATTATGGGTGGTGCCACTAGCATAATTAAAAACTTAGACTTTGACCTTCCGCACAATCCCACCAAATTTGGTGAAGTTCCACCAAAAATTAAAGATGCTAGAGTGTTCACAAGATTTTCAAATTTTGACCACTAGATTAATATTACATAAAATTGTTCGTGGTGCCACCAATATGGAAAGGAGCCTAGATTTTCATACACCCTATAAATCCTGAAAGTTGCATTGAGCTACCATCAAAACTTTTGAAGTTATCATGCTCACAACCCAAAAGTTTAAGGACGGACGGACTGACAGAATGACAGATGGACATGAGTGATGCTATAAGCTCTGCGACCTTACGTCAGCAGAGCTAAAAAGAGAAGCCAATTCATTTCCTCTTTACCTGTCATGTGACAGGGATATACTGACATCACCCATGCATGCTATGACACTGTGTTGTAGGCATTTCTTTAATTATCCACTGTCATTATGACCAAAATCAGTAATGTAAGTGACAGCATGATCCAGTCCTTTATTTCACCTGTGAAATGTAATTGGTAATCCCCCATTACTGTAAGTACTACTGCACACATTGTCAAATTTAAGGGTTGATAGCCTAGATTTGATAGTTTTAAGAGCCCAGGTTTGTTTTTCCAATGTATTTGTGGGACAAAACCAGCAAGGAACGATCTACTCCCAAGGATAGTGTGTAATCTGATCAGGGCAGCATTCCAGCTAGCCCTGACCTACAGCACTTCATCAATGCATGGTGTCCATTGTGACATCAGTGCTCAATCCACAAGTAGCTTAAAATCTAGTTTGCTTTAGCACTGAAGTTGACATAGAGATGTCACAGATCACATTTGCTGCAACATTTTCAAAATCTCCCCAGGGAGGAAAAAAAATGACAGTTAAAATTATATACAAGTCCATCAAGAACTCACAACCTGGACAGAAATAATCCTGCTAAGTCAACCGTAACAAATCCCACTGAAATGAAGTGGATCAAATGGCTGGGAAGTTCTTTGAGCTTGGAATGGACTCTTTCATACAGAACTCAACCTGCCACAGCTATTCATCGAGTTCTATTTCTTGGACTTTCTTCAAACAAGGACTCACATACACACTGAAGACTTGAGAGCCAAAAATATCAGCATTTTTTTGAAAAAAATGAGATAGATAGATAGAAGACAGACCCAGCATGCAAAAATAAAGAAGTCACTTTCTATGTGCATCATCAAAATGTGGAGCAAACTACAACTTCGCTCTCCTGTCACAGAAGACCACAGCCATTAAATAAAAATTGATGAATCTTATTTCAAGTTTAATATACGATGATCAAAATGTTTCAAGAATTAATGTTTTTTAGTATACAGATTTTAAGATATATCACAACCTTGAAGAACATACCACTATCTCTGTTCACACACCGGTTATCAGATTGCCAGGCTGTGTCCATTAGTATCCTTGCATTCTCAAAAATTTTGTAGCTACATAGTTACATACATATATATGTTATAAATAATGTTACAAAGATATTTGGCTTTGAATTGTAGCCACTTTTCTATGTCACAACTACCTAAAACATAACATTCTGTCATATTTTGGGAGGTACGTTGCCATTGGTCATTGGATATTGTTTGATCTGAAACTTGAGAATGATCTATTGCAGTGACCAGTTGTGATTTTTGAAAAACACATAACTTCATCAAAACTGCTGTATTTTTCTCCACTGCGTTTATATTTTTGTCCACTACCTGTTACTGCTTGTGCCATTTCCCCAAGTGCTTGCAATATACAAAATAACAAGACCCTGCAAATTGTTTTGTTTTGTTTTTAATACAAAAATTAAAGCACACAAAAATACAGCAATATGGACAAGGTGGCCATGTATGCAGGGTCAGCTCTCCAGTACATACTGGCCATGTATGCCGGGTCAGCTCTCCAGTACATACGGTACCAGTCCCACAGAGATGTCAGACATTGTGGCTGCCTTCTCTCGTATCAACCATGCAAAGCAAAGCACAGCACTCACAATCGCATCAACAACCTCCGTACAATGTAGTCATGCTTCGTGATTAGTTCAATCTGCTAGCCCCTTTATCAAGGTGTACATTATACCTGGGAAAATGTTATCATCCTACAGAGGGGCTTTGGGGGTCACCACACTACAGTGCATTAGATATAGTAAGACTCTAGTTAGCTATTCAGAGTGTTTTTTTCCCCCTCCCCCTCTCTCTCTAAGGGGAGGATCCCACAGTTTTACGGAAGTTTTGCCTGGTATGAGTTACACCTGCAGAATACCTAGGTCTGTCACGACCATCTGTACTCACACATCAATGAATGGATAACTACCTCATTTAGACAAGTTGATGCTTGCTGTCAAAAGCAGATTTAAACAAACACTCGGAAGCACCAATGCCCGTGTTGACGGGTATGCCCCCCACCTCCACCCGCTAATGTGTTGCATGTCTAAGTTCTTTGCTTCATTTAGGTTTACGAAGTAACAATATCAAAAATAGCATTCAGATAACAGATTACCCTTGGCACCCACACTCTGTTTTTCCTCAATTCTGCAATTTTTTTCTTTTTGTTTTTTGAGACTTTGCAGGTGCCATAAGACAGTGTAACTGCCCTAAAATTTGATGAAGCTGTGATGAATCCTTCTGGAGATATTATGGTAACATTGTCCACTTGTGTGCCACTCAGACGAGCTTCAAATAAATACTTCAGAAGTTTCATAACAAGTTTTAAAAGGAAAAGGGGAAGCAGGTTTTCTAAAGGAATGTGGCCAATTAAACTGTGCACCTCTGATGAAAATTTGGTGAAGCTGTGCAGGATCCTTGTCGAGATATTATGGTAACATCGTCCCCTTGTGCGCCACTCAGAGGGCCTTGGAATAAATACTTTCAAGTTTCATAAAAAGTTTATATATACAAAGAAGAAACTGGTTTCAAATAGGAACCTGGGCCATCATAAAATGCATCTCTGACTAAGTTTGGCAAACCTGCAGTCAATATTTTTTGAGATACAGCTGTAATGTCCTCAGGGTTGACCCCACTCAGATGGCCTTCACATAAATACATTAAAAGTTAAAAAATAACAAAAGGGAGCTGGTTTTCAATAGAACCTGGTATATCATAAGGTTCTTCTATGCCAAGTATCCCAGGTCAACAGCTTTTCTGGGCACGCATTGGACACAATGGGCCCAATGCGCACCAAGAAAAGCTGCTGACTCAATCCAAAATTTGGCACTTAAAGAGTTAAGTCTCAACATGGTGTTGCAATGACAAATATGGCAAGAAAGGCATGTCATGATGTGTTCTTTTCAGTAAATAAGTCATGATAAATGATATGCAAACCACACTAACCTACAAAATGAATCACTTCACCTTAAGTCCATGAGGTACTGTTGTCGTAAATTTTCATCAAGAATTCTATCTAACATTTTTAAGCTACATATATCCTGATAGCAAAATTGATTGGATGGCAGGCAGTGCATGGTGTGCAACACCCAGAAAATACAAGATAAATGACAAACAGGTCAGAGTAATTCACAAAGCTGACCAATTTATCTTAGTCTTTTGAGGTATCTTTGCACCAAATTTGCACTAAATAAGGTGAGGCAATCTTGGCATACCATGGTAAAACATGGCTGGTTGATAGACAGTGCAAGATGGTCAGTAAATAAGCCATAATAACAGACATATACATCACAATGATCCAGAAATTTAGAAAATCATCTTAGTCTCATGAGATATCCTGGTGCCAAATTTGAACAAAATCTTCTGATGAATTCAAAAGATATGATAACTATGGTTTGTTTGAGGGACATTTGAACATCGAACTGACCACAGGACACAGGCAGATGGACAGACAACCTAAACACAATGCTCCCAGCCCTATCCTCAAGCCAGGCAGGAAGAGTGGATCGTGTGCCCCAAAGGTATTTGCCAAATGGTTTGCCTAATGCAGCCAATCATCCTGGTGTGCTGCTTGTTCCTTGCATCAGCCTCCTTTCTGATCAATTGTTCCTCACCAGGCCACCTGAGATAAAAACACAGCCGAGTGGTTTATCACAATTGAATATTTTAATGCCACACTGATCAACGAGGCATGTAGCTGGGTCCTCTCCACCAATGGCCACACTCCTAGCCACGTAAAACATGCTGGCATCATTAACCCATACTGTACCAGTCTTTCATTTTCCTGCAGATTTAACTCTTTCAGTGCCACATTTTGGACTGAGTTAACAGCTTTCTCTTGTGGGCTTTGGGCACATTGCACCCGAAGTGCACGAAAGAACGCTGTTGACCTGGACTATTGTATTCTATGTAACTTCAGGCAAGCTGTTGACCTGGACTATTGTATTCTATGTAACTTCAGGCATGCTGGTACTTGAATGAAAGGTCTTTTTACAAGGAACATGAATCTAGTACCCTTATTACAATTAATACAGGTGACATGTAATTTGACTTGCAATGCAGTTGACACTCAAAGAGTTAACCAGATATCAGATGGGAATTTCACACTCATATTCTTCATAAATAGAACTTTCATTCATGTACCAACATGTTGAGTCTAAAATTGCTGGTTTCTGCAGTGCCTGGCAAGTTATGAGGTAGCTGCAACATGGACAGCTGCAGCATGACTTGCCAGGCTTTGCAAAAACCAGATACAGCATGACCTGGTACACAATGCAGAAGCCACTGATACAGCAGGACTGACCAAAGCCTTTATACCCACGGCATAGAAAGGGTTACACCAAAACAAGTCTTATCTCTTGTGTCAATACACGCAGTGACACCAACAGTAAGTGTATTAAACGGTGCCAACTCCTGTGAACTGAGGGAGTTTTGGGGTGAGGGTGGGCTTGGGGAATAGGATAAGTATTTTGAGACATAATGCATATCAATGAAAGTGATTGTATTATTCATGATTTGGGTGATCAAGATTAAAATTAGTATTTAGTTTAAACTTATTTTCTGTGAAATTCAATGTAAATGAGGTACATGTTTTTTTTTTCCAATTTAAAGAACAGGATGTGCATTTATTTCATTGTTCAAAAAAAAATTCAAACATGAATATGTTGCAAGTGTTTAGTATCTTTTCACCTGTATCTTGCTAGTCTGATCCAAATTCATTTCAACTATAACTATTTTTCGTGTTTGCAGATTTGTATTTCATGATTTGAGATTCGTGCCTCCCCCACCCCCTCATTCAAGCCTAAGCTACTTCAGAGGACCCTTCACAAAGCCACATGACTGGGATTGGCCAATCATGACCATTACAATATTCCAGTTTAAATACAGGTGTATGGAGCAGCTCTGCGTCTGTCTCAAGGAATGTTTTTAGTCAAAGCGTAGATTGCAGAGGCACTGGCCACACTACAGGGGACAAATGAAGACTTGTGGACTACTCTATCAAGTAATGTTTACTTTTCACTTCTTACACAAACTTATTTGAGCAAGACTTCAGATCAAGCATGTAAAGGCTATGTGTTTATGCTGTCAGCCTTTGGTTGACATACATCAAATGCACTGTTGACTTTAGATCTGTCACACACTTTCCTTTTTCCTTCGTGAGAAAGCAAGTAAATTAATCAACCAAATAATTTATAGTGAAGCCCCATTATATGGTTTTGCTTATCATTACAGAAGCTACGACGAAGTCACCTGTTCACTTGTCTCTGAAAAGAAGGTGGTTTTAAACAGCACAGATTTCTCAAGACTAGGGATCAGATTAAACTGCCACATATTGACCGATGGGCATCAGAATGTACGACTTACAGTGTGGTCCATATTCACCAATCTTGTGTTGGTAAACTTACCTTGTTACTTTTTTTTTCTAGGTGATAACAGCGTCAGCACAGCAGTTGACAGGCCGACCACCATAGCCACATATTACCTTATACCAACAGTGTCCATACTGCAAACACTTGCAATCCAATTGGAATGTTTTGGTTTCACTGAATCCAAAACTCAAAAGGCCATGATTTTCTACATTCATGAAAAAGAACAAAAAGAAACTTGTGCAAAACACACAGCAACAAGAAAATGTTTATGGTGAAAAAAATCCGGAGATGGTTCAGATCAACCCATGATGTGAGACAGGACTATACTTTCCCAGAGTTCTCCCCAAATGACCTATTAACTGGAGATACAAGACAACAGACACTGCCCCTTGTGACGAGAACCACTGGAAGTGGGGCCATATGGGGCCCAATTTCTTCCTACTCCTCTGGCAGGCCACAGAGTATCGACAGGAACCAGAAACAAGCAGCTCCACCATGTGGCTCAGCACATCCTACTTCACCTACACTTCAGTCAAATGTATATATTAAAAATGTGCAACGACACACACAGCTAGAAAACGACAGGGTCAAACAAACAAGTGAAGACCAAAAGGGTGATGTTGTCACAAAGTCTATACCTGGGGAAGGCAACTCTCCACTAGAGTTGAAAATCTACAAACGGAAGGAGCCAAATCTGCTAGATGCCACTGAAAAAGAGCCAATTGGAAGACTGCGACCAAAGAGCAGGCAGAGACTGGATGCAGAAAAAAAGAATCAGCAGCACAGAAGCGAACCTAACCTGGTCAGCATACAACAGATCACAAGAAGTAAGACTCTTTCTGAGGCTCTGTAACCTTGTTCCCTTGAAGTAAGGCTCTCTCTGAGGCTCTGTAACCTTGTTCTCTTGAAGTAAGGCTCTCTCTGAGGCACTATCACCTTCTTCCCTTGAAGTAAGGCTCTCTCTGAGGCACCATAACCTTGTTCCCTTGAAGTAAGGCTCTCTCTGAGGCACCATAACCTTGTTCCCTTGACGTTTCTTTCTGAGGCACTGTAACCTTGTTCCCTTGAAGTAAAGCTCTCTCTGAGGCACTATCATCTTGTTCCCTTGAAGTAAGGCTCTCTCTGAGGCACTATCATCTTGTTCCCTTAAATTAAGGCTCTCTCTGAGGCACTATCACCTTGTTCCCTTGAAGTAAGGCTCTCTCTGAGGCACCGTAACCTTGTGCCCTTGGAGTAAGGCTCTCTCTGAAAAACCATTCCTTGAATATATGTACATCAGAGCCTCCAAGTCTCCCACCTAAGGAGGAGATTTCTTGCTTTTTCGTACTTTTTTTTTTACAAAGTCTCCCACTCTCCCACTTTTTATAAAATGTCTCCCGTTTTTTGTAAAAGTAAAAAAATAGTAGCATTATTCTATCAATGGCTATAAAGTTGTACTGTTTTGCCGTGTTACTGCACTATATATACATACATGTAATATGTCTGTAATGGTGCCTAAAATGGTTCAAAAGGCAAGAAAAGAAGGTGCAAATTTCAAATTTTTCATGTGGGAGCATGCCCCAGATCCCCCTACCTATGCTTTGTGCCTTCGTCGCTTGTCCTCCCACTTTTCAGCACCTGCAGGAGGGAGGTCTCCCACTTTTAACATAGGCTAGCTTGGAGCTTTGGTACATACTTGATCCAGAATGCAATGACAAAAGAAGTTTTGTTAATCACTCTGATATCATTAACATAACATCCCCATTTTAACAGTTTACAATCACATGTCATTTCGTAAATATATTTAAGCATATAATTATTTTTCAGGCTTTTATAACATCAATTATTCTAAAGATACTAAGAATGTTTGACCTGGGAATATTGCAACATTTATTTTGATGAGACATAAACTTTTCCACATGCTCAAATTTCCTTCTGACCAATACAATATGCATAAAGTAATAAAGCATGATTATTTGTATCATTTTCTGTTTTGTTTTGTGCTTCCAGCTTTGAGCCAGACGTCGGTAGCAACTATTGGGCCCATTTCATCCAAGCTGTCACTGTCAAAGCAGCAGCTCTCACTCAATAATGGAAATTTCCTGCAAGTGACCTGTCCAAGGAATGAGTGTGCTCACAGGTTCACCCTGGGTAGTCTCATCCTGGTTGGTAATGCACTGACTGCTACTTGTCCCCTGTGCGGGCATTCCTTTAGCCCTGGTAGCGTCAGCCAAAGAAATGGCAGCATAGGCCTGGACAGCATTGGACCTGACAGTGCATGTAAGTGGTACTGCAAGGAATGCAGACCTTTTTACTGTGGGGGCTTTCTGGGCTGTCTGTGCGAACATACATTGCCTTCTCAATGATGCAATTTCTCAAACATGTTTTGACAATTTTGTTGTGTGGAGAGCACTTATTAGCACAGCAAGACCCTCAAATGCTTCCTTGTTTGGAGCATGACGAGGTGCATGCATCCTATCAGGGTGAAAATTATAATTACACATCAAGTCATTTCAGCTCTCTGGTCTATTTGGCAACCAGTATGTTAGCAGGAGAACTAACACCATTTTTGTTGGTTCACAGGAATGAAATCTTTTGTAGGAGTTATATACTCATTACAGATTATTTTTCTGAGTTTGATTAACCTTATCAAAAAGCATAATTGAACAGATGGAGATTATTGATACAGAACAACGTGAAAGAAGCAGATTTTCAAAAATGATGCACATATCTAAATGCAAGATTGTCATCAAATTAAGATACATGTATGGTTTTTGAAAATCTGCTTCTTTGAGAGTATTCGTATTGATATTTCCTATCTGTTCTTTGTTATTGACACTTATAGAAGTTTACCAAGATAACAGTATGAAATTGCCATTGATACAAAACTGAAGACCTACAGTAAACCAGTGAAGATCTTTTGTCTCCACCAAACCCATTACAACTGTGAAGCACACTTCATGGAGCAGGTCTTTTACTCAATTATGCTACTGTGTGTGTGTGTAATTTCCTTGACTTTCCTATCTTTGTAGTCGACTCAAGCCCAACTCTATGGAAGCCTGCCCATTCAGCCCACTCAGCGTCAGCACCTCACATACACCATCTGGAGGTCCGTAACTCCACCGTTGTCATTGGCGACAATACAGTCACAAATGTCTATGGAAGTTCGCTCACCAGCCACCTACAGCAAAGTGAGTATGCGGGGAACTTGCACACAAACACAACTGTTCCAAATGACCAGCCAATAGGAGCTGAGTTTGACCAGCATGACGAGGCTATCATCTACATTGATGACGATGAATCATTCTGATGATGACAATGGGAATCACACAGGGGACTAGGTTCTACGCCTGACAGTTGATACACTTGTTTTTGACTTCACTGCACAAACCAACATTTATAAAGATTAAAAGTTCAAGCTTATCTTCTTGTTCTTTGAATCACAAGAGTCTATGATCTAAAAGCTCACAGTAAACCAGTCAACTTCTTTGCCTACATGAACCCCATTACAACTGATGTGAGAAATATATGCACAGCAATCAACAATACTTTGGTATAAATGAGAATGTGCATATGGCATGCCATTTGTTGACAAGCACCAACATCAAGAGTGGTTTATCAGTTTATTTTTTATCTCTATATTTGTCCTGGTGACATAGTCTTTCTCAAAGGCTGCTGGACCAGAACATGGTGCTTCGCTTTCTGTCTGTGGAAGACGAATGGACATAAGTCTTTATATATGTTTTGTACAGGAAGTCAGCAAAATCTTATTATGGAAAGTGAACACACATTTCAACAACACAATAGATTACACCACATTCTTCTTAAAAAAAAAAAAAAAAAAAATCTACATGATTACTTGGCAATATCAGTACCTGTCTGTGGATTATACCAATCTGACGTGTGGCATTCACGCTGAACATAAAGGCCTCGTAATCTTACTGAAGAAAACCCAATGAGTGCAGCATCTGGAGCAAACCTGATCAAGAGAGACATAGAAGGAGTGATGTCATATGGATCACTTTTGACCACAACCACATCATGAGACAGAATAGCATCTCTATTTGACTCCGATATCTGCAGGATGTACCATAAAGAACAGACATTTGAATGAAAACAGACTGAGGACAATACAAGTCAAAAGCTGTCAATGATATTTGAGGCTGACCAGGTGTCAACCCACTCAGCGCTCTAGCTGCTCCATCAGACTGAACTCATACCAGCGTGTCAACAAGAAATGCTCAACAGCTTCTGACAGAAAGACAGTACATGTATTCACAGACTTCAAGAACAGTGATCTTGTAAGTACAGCTGTCTGTTCTGTTTGCCATTGGGCTGACAGACAAAGCTTCTGTGTACAGACCCTTGGAGTACTGACTTATAAAAGTTTTCACTGTATATGCAAAAGTGTAACTATATAAATGTTGACAGGAGCAAGGAATAATGATTGGTGCATAACTGTACAATACTGACAAGAGCAAGGAATGATTGGTGCATAACTGTATAATGCTGACAAGAGCAAGTAATAATGATTGGTGCATAACTGTATAATGCTGATAAGAGCAAGGAATAATGATTGGTGCATAACTGTATGATTCTGACAAGAACAAGGAATCATGATTGGTGCGTAACTGTATAATGCTGAAAAGAACAAGGAATAATGATTGGAGTGTAATAATATAAATGCTGACAAGAGCAAGGAATAATGAAGTGCACTTCAATGTTTTGAACTTGAAATTTTGCAGATGCCCTTGACTAAGGATAATGATGATAAAGGTCAGTAACAAAGAGGGAACAGAAAGGCCACAGACCATTCTGTGTTTATCAGCATCATTGGACCTAACACATTCTAGGTACCCCTTCCATAGAGAACAGAAAGAACACAGGCCATTCTGTGTTTACAGGCATGAATGGACTTCATACATTTCAGGTGACCCTTCCAAAGAAAGTAAGGTTAACACAGCAGGCAAGGAGCTGGTCACCGGGACATCCTGCCCAAGGGCAATGCATGAAAGGGTCCCAGGAGAGCTGCTGATGAAGAGCTCAGTATTCTTATATAATACATGTTCATTTCAATTTCTTCATAAACAGCTTCCGAGCCTAGCATCAAGTGACATTCTTGCTTTGCCCAGAAAGCTGTGCTCCAGCTGAGTGTTTTTGCATTGCCTTGTAGTTATGCTCCAACTGTCATAAGGGCCAAGTGTTTTTGTATTGCCTGGTTGTTATGCTCCATCTCTCATGAAGGCAGCCATGTGATGATGACCAGACCATGCTCACACACTCACCCAGGCATTTGACGGTGTTGACAGACACAGTTCCACATGTTGCCCATCAATGGGTATCTGTGCACAGGTATGAGTGTATCCTGAAGTACTGATAGCATTAGCACGAGCATGCACATTGATGTCCTGATAGAACAGACGTGACATGAACATTTTCAGTGACATCTTGATGGAACAGACATGACAGAACAGACATGATATGAGCATGTACAGTGACATCCTGATAGAACAGACATGACCTGAGCATTTTCAGTGACATCCTGATAGAACAGACATGACATGAGCATTTTCAGTGACATCTTAACAGAACAGACATTATATGAGCATGTACAGTGACATCCTGATAGAACAGGCATGACATGAGCATGTACACTGACATCTTGATAGAATAGACATGGCAAAGCTTTTATAGTGAAAAGCTGACAAAAACAGACATGACAAGAGGTTGTGTTGTGACATCCTGATAGACCAGACACTTGCTATTTATGACAGCAAGAATGCATGTACATGTACACTGCATGCTAAGAACTCATGATACACATACTGGGAATGCTTGTGTGCAGAGAGGTCATGGTACTAGTAAAAGTTGTATGCTGAGGTCATGATACTGGGATTACTGTTATGCAGAAGTCATAGATATAAAGAACATGTACTTGTATGGCAAACTCCTGATACCAGGAATACTTCTAAGCATGGCGCTGACATCAGTACTTCTGATGTACACATACATACTGTATCAGTGGGACACTTGTGGAGGTAATGTCATAACAGTGGAGACATTTGTGGAGGTAAATGTCACAACAGTGGAGACACTTCTGGAGGCAATGTCACAACAGTGGAGACACTTCTGGAGACAATGTCACAACAGTGGAGACACTTCTGGAGGCAATGTCACAACAGTGGAGACACTTATGGAGGCAATGTCACAACAGTGGACACATTTGCGGAGGTAATGTCACAACAGTGGAGACACTTATGGAGGTGATGTCACAACAGTAGAAATACTTGTGGAGGTAATGTCACAACTGTGGAAACACTTGTGGAGGTGATTTCACAACTGTGAAGATACTTGTGGAGGTAATGTCATAACAGTAAGGATACTTGTCTGCATACATGTCAAAAAGTAAGGAACATATTTCTGCACAAAGCTCTGTGTTTTCAGTGAAACAGAAACATGTCTGCAAAGACGGCATCCAGACAA
The DNA here is from genome assembly GCA_964020975.1 of Hermodice carunculata. Taxonomy (NCBI): domain Eukaryota; kingdom Metazoa; phylum Annelida; class Polychaeta; order Eunicida; family Amphinomidae; genus Hermodice; species Hermodice carunculata. Next base: position 134,420,232 of record OZ026612.1, on the reverse strand, counting down.
ACTTGATATGAAGCAAATCTTTTTTAGTTTATATTGCATTACTTTTTGTTCAGTCTTGGATTTTGCTTTGAACCTAGTCCTTCAATCCTTTTTGGCTCTCATTTTGCCAGAAAAATTGTTTTTCCTTTTTACATTTTGTGGCTGCTTTTTCATGTCTATTTATTCAATATTTTATCATTTTCATTATTTAGGGCCCACATTTATACACACTTTAGAACACTTAACATATATGCAGATCAGGAACACAGCCCAGTACTACAAGTCTGTTCAGCTGCATTTAAAAAAAAAAAAACAAAGGTAGAAAAGCTCCCTGAAGATAGAGTGACAACTATTATAGTGACAACTATTATAAATGTGTTCCTTTACACTCTTCTCATAATACGCAATCCCAGTAGTTACCAGTAACACTAATTAGTACCCAATGAACTAGTAGTTACCAGTGATATAACAATAAAATAACTTGTGATTATCAGTGATACATGTATTACTTAGTACACAGCAAACCAGTAGTTACCAGTGATATTAATTAGTACACAATGATCTTGTGGTCATCAGTGATATTAGCTGTATATGTAGTGCACAATGCACCAATAGTCAATATGTACCATTAATAATACCAAAGCTCACACTAACAATGCCAGTATATCCCAGTGTTAGGCTCACACTAACAATGCCAGTATATCCCAGTGTTAGGCTTACTTTTGGTGTTTTTGTCATTACTGCTATCCCTTTGCAAATTGTGGCATTCTTTTCATAACAAAAAAAAAAAAAACAAAAAAACAAAAAAAAAAAAAAATCTGTTCATAACTCCCGCACATAAAAGAAAAAGTTTGCTAAATGTTCACAAACCACGTCAGTGACAGCCAAAGACAGATAATGAATTGATACATTATCTGATCAGCGATGTTCAGCTGAATACCAGGAGCTCAGCTCACAAGATTGACTGACTGGGACAAATGCCATATGTAAAATAGCACATATCCTGGTGTGACAGTGGAGGCAGATGCCCATCATTCTTTGGATGTTTGGTCAATTGACGTACCATTATTACTAGCAATTTATAAGCAAAGTGTTGCATCTATTAGAAATACACTACCAGATACAATGTACAGATAATCAAGAATAATATCTAATGCCAGCTTTGCAATTTTCAACAATAGAAAATGTATTTGACCTGTCTTCTTTTTTTTCAGGAAACATAAAAAGAAAATTCTATTATTCTGATCTGAAGACAGTTTTGAAAAAAACTTGTTTCAGCAAATTTGCAAAAATTGCAGGAAGCAGATTAGGAATGTATCAACTGAGTATAAAAGAAGACCAGGCCCCTTAACTACAACCAGGACAGGCCCTTAGAGCCCAGGCTCCTTGACTGTGCTGAGACAGGTCCTTAGAGCCCAGGCTCCTTGACTGTTCCTAGACAGGTGCTTAGAGCCCAGGCTCCTTGACTGTGCTGAGACAGGTCCTTAGAGCCCAGGCTCCTTGACTGTTCCTAGACAGGTGCCTAGCCAGGTGATTAGAGCCCATGCTCCTTGACTGTGCTGAGACAGGTCTTTAGAGCCCAGGCTCCTTGACAGCACTGAGACAGGTTCTTAGAGCACAGGCTCCTTGACTGTACCAAGACAGATCATTAGAGCCAAGGTTCCTTGACTGTTCCAAGACAGGTTTTTAGAGCCTAGGCTCCTTGACTGTGCTGAGACAGGTTATTAGAGCCCAGGCTCCTTGACTGTGCTGAGACAGGTTATTAGAGCCCAGGCTCCTTGACAGGCTCTTATAAAGCCAAAGCTGTATGGCCAAAAGGTGCATCTGTGATCCTTAGGTTAACACTATGCACATGTATATCCAGGTTGATCTCCCTTGTTATGAGGCATTAGTGAATGACTAATAATGCTATGATTAACTTCCTTACTATGTTGCATCATAAAAACTTGACTGAATGAAACAGGCAAGGAATATCTAGGTCTGTGGACATGCTGCATCTTGTATAACCATAGGCCTATAATAACCACCTACTTCAGCAGCGTAGCCATTAGAATATCCAGGGAGGAATAAACTAGTTTATTCAACCATGGAATATCTCAGTGTGTGGATCGGTTGCATCATGTATGCAAAGTACAGTATAACCACTGGTCAGTAATAACCACCTGCTTTACCAGTGTTTGCATTTGAGTTCTCAAAAAATCCTAATGATGTAGTGAGATCAGCTGATACATGCTCCATGACCTTATCTCTAGCAAATGTTTGGCATGTTTAACCAAATCATTAGATCAGATGTGAACCATGTTACCGAATGATTGTGTATACATTGCATGACTACTCACACATTTGTACATCTTTCATACTGAGAGATACAATGCACATATATCCCAAAGCACATACATCCCGGTGCACTGTGTATTGGGGAATTCTACTCTCTTAATTTACATGTACTCATAATGAGCTAATGTTACATGATGTATAATGCATGCTAATTAAGAACCAATTTATTTTGATGATATGAAATATTATTCTGTGTCCTTAAAAAACCCTTACAAATTTCCAGATTCAAGAGCAGGCTACAAGGCTTAGCAAAGATACACGTCACATTATCATGTGCTCACAGTGAAACATATACATGTCCTCACTGGCACTGAAAATTTGTGTGCTTATATATGTAAATAAGAACAATATTAAAAAAGTATTTGGTTTCGAGGAAGAACAGAATCCACATACCAGTAGACTTACTGAATATGTGTGTGCTAAAGTAAGGGTTTCAGTAAGACACATTCACATCATTCTGTTCCTTTGTCTCGATTAAATGCAGCACCATTTGCAATGAATGTAATACTCTGTTTTTACACTGTGTATACATGTAATACACTGTATATACATGTAATACACTGTATATACATGTAATACACTGTATATACATGTAATACACTGTATATACATGTAATACACTGTATATACATGTGATACACTGTGTATACAAGTAATACACTGTATATACATGTAATACACTGTGTATACATGTAATACACTGTATATACATGTAATACACTGTATATACATGTAATACACTGTATATGCATGTAATACACTGTATATACAAGTAATACACTGTATATACATATAATACACTGTATATACATGTACCCAACTAGAATATCACATATACTGAAATTTTATGCCATGGCTCATCATTTACAGAATGAGAAATTAAACAATGTCTAACACCAGTTACACCAGTACAAGATACAGATATCAGCAACATTTCTCAAATGTGATAATCTTACAGGGCAAATGGATGTGACAGAATGTATGATAACCAATTAGGGATGCACAGAATAGGCTACCAAGTACACAGAAAGATGGAAAAAATCAGAATTACCTTGATGAACAAAGCTTTGTTTTTCATGACTGGCTTACTATGACAGTGGCTTACTATGACAGGAGTGCACCAGCATTCCCGTCTTTTTTCGTATCAAGGTAACAATGCTTACATGTGTCCAACAACCATCATAATCAATAATAAACTTTTTTTGGGACATGAGCAAAGAAAGTTACAAATGGCAGGATATAAAACTGTGCAAATGGACGAGTGGACGGGTTAATATATACACATTTATTTGTTGCAACAGGTTCTGTTCACTGGAGCTAGATCTGTTAATGTGTGGTTAACTTGAAAAACGTATTCCTGAGAGGAGTCTTTTAGAAATAAGTCTCCATTAATGTAAACAATCTGAGCATTTTAAGAAAGGAGAATGTACTATTCCACATTAATTTTAACAAATATTGTACCACAGTGACATTAATTGGTCAGGCAACCAGAGCTGGGAAATACACTGAAGCCGGGGGGGGGGGGGGGGGGGGGCATTTTCTGTTTCAGATGACCACACAAGTGGTAACTGATACTAACTTGCAGCCATTTAACATTTAACTTTACCTAACATAAAAACTGGTACAGTGCAGGTATAAAGACTTGAGGGCGCTTCACATCTTTGTGTCACAGGATGAAACATCATCCAGAGATTACGACAGGAGGGCATTTGACTGTATATATAATCATCTACATCATGTATTTTGACTCTGAAAATTTTCAGAGAGGTAATCCTTGTTTGGTTTTTGCTTATTTTTGTTTTACTCAGTGGCATTGATTTAGTAACAAAGCTATAAGACTTAGGCCATTACTTGTGACCAGTATATGTTCTGTGGCTTGCCTTGCATCACAGTGTATCTAGGGTGGGTCACATGCATGTGGTTACTACTCATGACAAAACAGAGGATAAACATGCAAACAGGCAGCATTTAGTTTTCTCTAGGTCTCCTTGACATATGTGATATTTATTAGGTAATGCTATTTATTCTGCAGTTTGCTCATATAATGTCAACAACTCAGGAGTACACAGGAGTCACAGGTGGCCTTTCTACCTTGTCAAACAAGGCCTGGCTCGACATAACAGTACACCCACCCCACCATGCCAGTCTGTTCTGGGAAACTAAACAAAAAGTAAAAGTAATCCCAGGAGAAAAGGCTGTTTTGGTTATCATAATTATGTGCACGATCTATAGCTTTGAAGTAACCTTTCCTTCTCTAGCCATAAAAACGCTTAAATGTCAAATGTTGTCTTCTTCAGTTTTTTTACACTTCTGCTGAGGAGGCTGGTTTTTTTTTTTCCACAGCCACCTTGCTTCTGCTCAGTACAGAAAACTATGAATGAATGAGAGTCTTAAAGACTTGCCATGATAACCCCAGGTAAACAACTCTCCCTAGTGTGTGTTGAGATCTCTAGTTTATATTTATTTTTTAAAAAAAAGACGAAAACAAAAAAAAAAGAACATGTACATGTATATGCATTCTAATATTGTTTGAAAGGATATGAGAAACCTGCCATGACCTGTGAATGTGTACAGCAGGTCAAACTCTGTGTCAAAAATGAGGTTTGTCATTGCTGGTGCACAAGAAGGAAAGCCAACAATTTGTCACCGTAAATAGAAGTCCCATCAATCTTTGTAAAATGTAGTACCTTATCAGTATCATTTTATGACTAAATATATACTACTGATACTGGAAGACACAGACTGCTGTAATCTATGAGGCCTGCCATACCTGAACAGCCATTGTTTACAGGTCGTGATATCATCAGCACAGTTTGCTCCTATTGTTGGCACTTTTGTGGGATTTCTTTTTCTTTCAAGGAGGTTGGACCAACTTCCTTGGGTTTTTTGAGGACTGGGGGTGGAGTTTTTTGGGGTTTTTTTAAAATTCATTTATTCCTTTTTTTTTAATTATATGTTTACCAAAAGCATGAGAAAAATTAATTTTCTTTTTGTCTTATTCACAACCTGCACGGCATGACATTAAAGAACCAGCCTACCTTTTCACCTAATTTAGCCTAATTATAATGTGAATATTACAATAATAATAATAATAATACATAATACCACATCACACACAAAGGTTGTGTACAAAGGACTGAGAAGTAGTGTGGAGAAAAATTTTATTATTTCAGGCAATTTCATGAGATTGGAACACTGCAACAAATGAAATATATCATGCACAGAAACTCCTACTAACTTCAAATTCATACTTATGTAATACATTGTCTTTCATACCTACCTGTGGTGCTTAGATTTAGGAAAGACAAATTCTTAAAAGTAAAAATATTCAACACCAAATTCGTCAACAAGGAGGGAACAATTTAAATGAATCTGGAGTCAACAGTAACTTATGTGAGTAGGGGTGCTAATTGAACAGTTACACTTTTAATGAGTAGAGGTGCTAACTCATGGGTAACACTTTAGTCAGCAGGGGTGTTATATAATGGTAAACAGTGATGGTAAAATGTCTGTTTCACAGAGTCACAGTCAAAGGTAGAGACACACAGTCTCAAGACAAGGTAGAGACACGAGTGTATAGACCAGGTTGAGACACACAGTCTCATGACAAGTTAGAGACAAGGTCTCAAGACAAGGTAGAGACACACAGTCTCATGACAAGGTAGAGACAACATCTCAAGACAAGGTAGAGACATGCAGTCTCATGACAAGGTAGAGACGTCTCAATACAAGGTAGAGACAAGGTCTCAAGACAAGGTAGAGACAGACATGCAGTCTCATAAAAAGGTAGAGACCCATTTCCAGTGCAATACTGTCAACTGACACCATGCACACAGTTATAGCTGTAGACATGTGTATATGGTGCTTTATATATCATAATTATCAAATTTATTTAAAGACTAAGAATCAAAGCTTCATGACTATACTGTCTTGTAAGCATGTTACAGTACGGACTTGGTATCCTGATGGGACTATAACTGCCCTTTTGACAACTCAATTCTTGAGGAGTTTTCTAGCACCCTGAACTCAGATATATTTTTGTCCAATTAATGCCTGTCATAGAATTATTAAAAATTAAGGTGGCATAATCATTATTTATCAAAAAATGTTATTTTGTCCACATTTCTGATGAGACAAAAATGCAATCACATGTTGACTCTTCCTTGATGTATTGTAAAGATCTACAATAAAGTTATTTTTCAGACAGAGTGTTACCTGTTCATTGTGTATACATATATATCTGCCTGCATTACTTGGGTGTTGAGTGTGTGTATACACATGTACCTGCCTGTATTTACTTGTTGAATAATGAAAAAAATATACAATCAGTGAGGAATATGAATAAGTACAGCAATATGGAATATCCAATATGCAGTTCAGTCACCATATACATTGAGCACACAACCCATCCTACATAAATTTTTGCCCATATGGCTAACCATACAAGAAAAGGCAGGACCTTGGCTCAGTCTATGTTTACTGTTCTGCCCCCTTCTTCCAGCTGTCCACCTCTGTTGTGATTACCCTCTCTGTGTGTTGGGTAACAACCCACTGGCTTGTGTTTCACACCATCAGTAATTAAGAAATTGTGAATGTCATTACTGTTCCATTGAACTTTAAAGTGTATAAAACATATCTAAAAATTTACTAGTTTATGATCTAACTTTGTGCGTTTAACTTTTAATACAAGTTCAATTATAAATTATATAAATTTACAAACAATTAAAAATGTAAGATCTCAGCAGTGTAGCTGTGTGTATGTCACCGTGTGACATTGTTTTCAAGAGACTTGTCTCATTGTGTGTGTTGTGTGTAATTTAACAGTGCACAGAGGATAGCTTGGAATTTGAATATACATAACACATGTATACACACTTGTACTTGAGTTTGTTTATGTGTCATGTGACCTTTGTTTGAAAGGGAGCATTTTGCACCCCTAAACTTGGTCCAGCTTTCACTGCATCATCTGTTGCTTTGGCGCAAGCAAACTTCAACAGAAAATCGCCCTGACCCCTTTCAAACTAGGATTTTATTCAGTCACAGACATTGATCTTGTAACTTCTCACACTACGCTTGACCTCTCCACTCAAAGCCAGCAGTCAGCTGGTTCAAACTGGTCTTGGTCCTATTGGCAGCACTGAAAATCCCCTCCTTTGTGCCCATTGCACAAAAGCTGGTTACGGGACACATAACACAGTTACATCTTCGGAGTGAGGTCAGTGCACCTCACTTTATTATTTGTGATCGAACAACCAACACAGAGGCTCTCATGTCAAGTGTAACAGAAAATAGAGCTCTGATATAACTGGTATAAAAGGTGGGAACCAGGGTAGAAATTAACCCTTCCCCCATAAAGACTGAGTTAACAGTTTTCCTTTCCAATGATAATCAAATGTATTGTGACCACAATCTTTTGAATTGAAATTGCCCCTTCACCTTTAATAGGCTTAAACTGGTGAACATTGAAATCTTCTGAGTGCACCTATACCACAAACCTAAAAAACTTGAAGTTGGATTGACACCTCTGTCTGTAATAATTTTGACAAAATTAAAAAAAAAAAGATCTATACATTGTGTGGGAAAATCAGTATGTGTGCCCAGAAGGTAAGATATTGTTGTTAATCATACTGTGACTTCACTGAATGCTGGGAGTATTTCAAATTTTAATACAAAGCTATAACAGAGACACCTCTGTCTGTGATAATTTTTTGGCCAAAAATATGTATGGGCAAATGAGTACATGTGTGCAGACGGTAAGATATTGCTGTTAATCATACAGTGACTTCACTGAATGCTGGGAGTATTTCAAACTTCAAATCTTGAATATCTTCAAACCTATAACAGACAGAGGTGTAATTCCAACTGCTGCTGGTACATATATACAGTATGGTCCATCTAATGATAAATATAAACTTGTTGCATTTAAAATCATGCCAAATAGAGGCATTTTACATTTTAAAACTTGAGTCTCATCAAAAGTTACACTCCAATATTTTCACAATTTCAATGCTTACTTGTACTTTGAAACTTCTCAATACAGGGCATCCTTGGGACTGGTAAATTACCAAAGTGCCCACTATAGGGAGCTGCCCACTCCAGGCAGGGTCAGTCTTTAAGTATAGATGAGTATGTACAGGTAGAAATAAACATTATTTGTATATCCATATACAACATACGTATAATATCACAAATCCATGGAGAAATAAGTATATGTAACACATACCTGTCTTTGTCCCAATATCATGTGGGGAAAACAAAGAACAATAAACAAGTTTCCTCTTAAAAAGGAATTCAGCATGACTGGCAAAATAGATGTGGTGGGAGGGTGGTGGTGTCCACAAAGGTTTAATGGCATCTGATCTCAGATGTTATTGAGAAGTAAGTAGAGACATTAAATCCAGTGCACTTCAATTTGGTTGAATGCTGCTCGTTTTTTTTTTTTTATAATATGAGGTTATTAACTAACAAATTAAACAATTTTAAAACAGAGACTGCATATTTTGTAAAGGATTATTCGGTTATTCCAAGGAGGGTAACCTCCTTGGTCATTCAAAACTCAAGAGCTTCCTGTGCAAATTAATGTATCAGTTTTTTTTTTTTTGTTTTTGTTTTTGTTTTTGTTTTTTGTGGGGGGGGGGGCACAGTATAATAAAGGTGGATTTAATACTTGCTCAAATCATATTGTAATGATGTATATGGTCAAACTATAGCAAGTGCAGATATCTGGGCTCACAACACAGATGACTGTGTTTTTTGGAGTGTGGTCCATGGCAAAGCCGAAGGCTGATTGATGTACACATGAGGTAGATGAAGAAATTAATCTGCAGCATAAATTATTATACAAGTCACTGGGGATATTGTGTATGCTCAACAGAGATATGGCTGTTGCTGGTGTGATTGGCAGAAATCATAATTAAATGGATGTACATGTGGTAGTTATAGTTTAGAAAATATTGATAAAATGCAAAACAGTGTAGCAAAATTTGTGAAAGCATTTAAAGTATAGTAGTACGCATGTTTGGGTGATGCAAATGTCAAGAGGGGAAGTCGTAAAATTGTGTTTTGAAAAGCAGAGTGTTTGTAAATATGATACAATGGCTGCCAAGATTGAATCATAACAATATGAGGCAAGCGAATCATCCCATTACAAAGAAAAACACTCAAAATTAGAAGAACAAACTAGAAATAGAAGATTTGCTTCAAAGCAAAATTGTCTGTGTGGCCACAAAGGAAAGTTGTTGCCTTGTACATTCAAGTTGTAAGTTGGAAAAACGACATGAGTAAAAAATATAAAGTTTCAAAAAAAAAAAAAAAACTATGGCAAAATAAAGTTCTTGGCATGAAAAAATCTGTTGGCAAAAAGGAATGCCAGACATAAAGAAACAATTGTACATATACATGTTATTGACTTCTAATGACAGATTATGGCCTGTTGTATGCCTGGTATATCACAAATATAAAATAAAAAGGAGAGAGAGAGAGAGAGAGAGAGAGAGAGAGAGAGAGAGAGAGAGAGAGAGAGAGAGAGAGAGAGAGAGAGAGACAGAGAGAGAGAGAGAGAGAGAGAGAGAGAGAGAGAGAGAGAGAGAGAGAGAGAGAGAGAGAGAGAGAGAGAGAGAGAGAGAGAGAGAGAGAGAGAGAGATTTTTTATAGCAGAATAATTCATCACATGCAGGTCCTTGTTCAAGGTGATGCTGTTGTTGACTGTTGAGCAGCCCTTGACCATTGGACAGGGACCATGGGCCACCATCACATACAAAAATGGCCTGACAGTTAGCGAAGTTGGAAAATGCTGCTGTGACCATTGTCATTTGTAAGCCTCCCCCCCCCCCCCCCCCTCCAATATACACAACTGTGCAAGCATGCATGTCCAGTGCTGAGGCAGTGACCCCCATGGGGATTGTCTACCTCTGGACCACTCCCTTCTACCAGTCTCAGTTTAGCACTGTGAGGCAGACTTGCATATTCAGTGGACCCTGTCTAAAACTCCAGTCAATCAGCAGTGGGCAAAACTATTTTGTAGCCACACTGAACCCAAACATGCATTGATAATGAGCTCTTTTACATAAAAAGTATTGAGTGATGATTGTTCCATAAAATACTTCAATATGTGAGTCTGACTTGATGTCATATATAATTCATGATTACAGTCTAAATTATTTTGTGTTAATGTAAAAAATCATTTTATATTCAACACAATGTGGCCCCCTTCCCCCGCACAACAATATATTCAGACTATTTACATGGCAAAAAAACCTTTAAACTTGCTACATTTAGCTGCACTTGCCCAAAATACTGACCATAAATGCTGAGACTATAGTTTTGCTACATTTGATTTGACTAAGCTTGGTTTCCATTGCATGACAAAATGTATCTCTTTGTTGCTTGTGAAAGGATCCCAAGCAAATGTATGAGTCTGCAGGCTGGTCAAACACTATTTTTCCAATTTATGAAATAGCCATTTTTTTTTTTTGCTTTGGGAGATTATACAACATAATGGCCCCCATCACACCACACACAATGATGTACACTGTGGAGCTTTACAAGTATTGCAGCCTCTTAAATTTACATTTGTGTGGCTCAAACTATACCACTCTAACATTCTAATGAATCTGGAGGTTGGCTTGAAGGCCTGCATAAAGACATAACAACTTACCCTAAAATAAAGATGCAAACAAAATTGACCTTTGCAACATGTCAGACTAGTTATCAGTCCATACTGCTCAGTAAAATGTAACAGACTGACAGACTTATATTTGCCACCTTATACTAACCCTGGTCAGGCAGGATAGTGTTCATTTTGACTTCTGAGGGCTCTATTAATTTACCATTGCAAACACTGTTTAAAAGGGGTGAAGCAAGAAAATCCAACAGATTTTTTTGATGATCAAAGTGGGCTATATCATGCTTTACATATCAGGAGACTTGGAGCTTCTGATACGAGGTAACATTAGGTGGCATGCTGGGTAGGAAAGGACGAAGTCAGAAGTAAAACACACACTGTATAGTCACTTAATTTTCCTGTATTTCTACCTCAACTTATTTCACTGTTGGTAGAAAACCATGAAAATACAAACACAAATAATAGTTTAACACAGATTTAACAAGAGAACTGTGACAGTCCTGTGCTCAGTTGATCTTACATTCATACACTGAAGTGGTCCTGTGAACTTCAGAATGATATCAAGGTCACCTTTGTGTAAGACCACCATCACTGGTGTTAACATGTACATATCCTGTTTCTGATTTTTTCTAGTTTTGATAACTTGTATGCAATGAAAAAATTAAATCACTACCAATGTAGGAAACAATTTGATGGAGATCATGTTCACGTATATTTCCAACAAGCTTGGTGAGGATCTAACTCGCAGTGTGGGAGAAAACGTTAAGAAAAGAGAAAATGTACAAAACTTCTTTTGTTACAGTTTGGAAAAGAAGTCAAGCAAGAAAAAACACATAAAAAAATTCAAAAAGAAAAGAAAAATGAAAAAGCATAACGGCACCACCTGTTGAACAAACAAAGGTCCTCTTTGGGTTGCCACATATTAATGTTGTTTTATCTCAGTCTGTTGGCAAAGCAAGTTGAGTTCAAAGTCATATCTTACAACATTAAAGTGTACATCTGAACAGATTAAATTCTTTTTCAGTGAAAATGCATGACTTTGCAATGACAGACTGGTGAAATATTTCTGTATATTTGCTGCAGACTGCTACATTGTATTCACATTTTCAGACATTCCCTGTACAATGTGAAAGAGTCAAGGTTTGCTGAAAAATGGAGTAAAAAACCTGAAGTCCTGTATGTTTAACACGAGAAGTGCTGTCTCAGAACAAGGACAAACAAAACTACAGGTCATTTTAAATTATCAACAGAGAAAGGCAAGAAATCTCCCATTTTATTGGGAGATTTGCAGCTTCTGTCCAACTCATGCTTTTTCCAATAATATCCTACCACTGATCAACAACAACAAAAAAAGTCTCATTCAATGATATATTGCAGATTTAACCCACACAAATGATTATTTGCTGCACTGTAATGGTTCTAATCTAATCTTGTTTCAATTACGGGTCAAGTACCATCTCTTACGAATTCAATGTCATTTTTCTGGATGCCCTAGGCTCCAGGAAAGGGTTACATGTAGGTCACCTGATTATCACTTCAAACACGCAATCCTGCCCAAGAACTTGAAAAAGAAGGACCCACACAGCAAATTTGGGTGTGGTAGCTGTTTCCATTGTTATACTTTCATGGTGACACTGAAAACGGCATGAAATTAACATACTTGATCCAGGACCTTGAAAAAGATCAAGATCACACATATTCAATTCTGTTCAAGCAATCCAAAAGAGCAACCTACACACCAAATTTGGTTGTGGTAAGTCTTTCCATTCTTATTCTATCACAGTGACACTGAACATGGCATGACATTGACATATTTCACCCAAAACCTGGATAACAAGGTCAAGGTTGCATGTAAACAATTCTGTTCACACATTCCACACAAGCAACCAATGCACCAAATTTGGTTGGGGTAGGTCTTTCAAGCCTTTCAAGTCCTTTGTTTGTACACTGACATCGATTGTGGATGGACAGACAGACAGCATATGACAACAATATGCCATAGTGTAATATGGCTTAGACATAAACGCTACTTGCCAAACATGACTCCTTTTTGGGTCAGGGTAGATCTTTCGATTCTTATGCTAGTGACACTGAACATGGCATGAAATTGACATATTTGTCCTGTGACCTTGAAACACGGTCCAGGTCACACATATGCAATGCTGTTCAGGCATTCCACAAGACAAACATACACACCAGGTTTGGCTGGAGTATGTTTTCCAGTCTCAAGTTAGCATGTTGACATCAATTATTGATGGACAGATGAATGGTTAATGTCACCACCAGCAACGGTCATTTTGTCCCCATTTACTGCCATAATAACACCATTTTTTGCAAGAAGACTATGTAATTAAGTATAAATTATATATAGATAACGGGTAATAGATAGCAGAAATATCACATAAGAGGGATTTTGAAGCCACAAGGCTTATCTACCCTATCAATATACATTCCTATAGATAATAGGACAGCACACGTGTGATAATCAGACTATACATTATATCCAACATTATGAAAGTAAAGAATATTATCTAACACAATACATGTATCAGTGTTTACAATTTGATATATTCTATTCTGATATAAACTCTCTCTCTCTCTCTCTCTCTCTCTCTCACACACACACACACACACACACACACACACACACACACACACACACACACACACACACACACACACACACACACACACACACACACACAAACACATACACACACACAGGCTTTAGTGTTCTTACAGAGGAAAGACAGATATACCCAATTTGAATAGCACAATGGATGAATCATTGAATTTTTCTCCTGAAAAGTTTGACTTTTTTACATGTAAATGTACTGTAAACTGCACTTCTGTCATGGACTTGTCAAAATTTTAGAGCACAGTGTGCTACCTCCTGGTGACAAAGTGATAAACTAAATTAAATGTAACCTCCTCCAATCCGGGTCATACAACATCTGTTCCATATGTTATAGACTTTTGTCTGTTTTATATTCCAGTACTGGTATATTGATGCAAGTGCACAAATTCAGATGTAAGGACCATAACAAACAAGAGGGCTGTGTGAACAGCCTGTCCACAGCTGACCTTGACATTCAACCCATAATAAGTCCCATTCTTGTCTAGGGGATGAGGATTTTGGTTTCCATTGCAATCCCCATTGACTTACATGGTGATCAATAGAAATACATGCATTGACTGACAGGTGCACAAACTGAAAAATTTGTTAAAAATCAGGGATGTAGAGTGTCACCACCTAGTGAACAACTTTGCTTACTCCTCTCACAAACTACAATTCATCAAGTTTTAGAACAATCAGAGTGACAGTTTAGGAGAAATCCAAAACAGGGAAGGTCTGGCAGTCCCGGAAGTGTCCTTATGCAGTTTTGAAGCAACTGGCCTGGCAGTTTCAGAGGAGAAGATTTTTTAAAGATTTGGCAAAAAATGAACAAATAAATTCATAAAAAATCCCAAATCACTTGACTGTAACAATTTGTACAAACTTGGTAGAGATCCAACCAAGGTATATCTCCTGCAGGTTTGAAGAGAATCTGCCTTATGGTTTTGGAGTAGTTAACAATGCGAATTGCTGAAGGATGGAAAACGATGATACTGATATCAATAAAAGACGAAGGACCAGAAGATCAGCTCAGCTGACTGAGAAGACAGTTGAGCTAAAAATTCATAAAAAATATAAAAAATAAGTGGACTGTAACCATTTGAACAAACTTGGTAGAGACCCACATTAGGTACATCCCCACCAAGTTTCAATTGGATGGCTGGACAATGGACCAAATTCGAACCTCAGCGGACTTGTCAGCTGAGGTTACAATCAGTTTTTGAAATGTATACCCTCCATGACCTTGAGAAAGTAGGTCAAGGTCATCCACATTGTGCAACATAAAACTTCAACATGGTAAACATTTGTGGTACATTTGGTATCATAAGCCTCATTCTTTCTCAACATATTGAATTTAAGGTGTTTCCGGCATCTTTCGGCCCATGTCTTTCATAATATCACAGGTGGCACCACCAAATTTTGACATGTCGTTGTCTTTTTACCTGACTGACATCCCCAAATCAAGTTTCATGAACAGCTCTTTGAAACACAAAATTCTCAGTATTTTCACACTTTGGCCTAAATGTTACATAACACTATAAGCAGTGCCACCAAAATACTCGACTTAGATTTTAATACACTTGGTAAGTCCTGAAAGTGGTATGGGGCTACCCTGAAAATTGTGGACTGTATCATGCTCAAAAACACAAAATTGGTTTTATTTTCATCATGGCACGTCTTTTCTTAAACATGGAAAAAGCTGGTCTGAATTTTGAAAGACCACCTGTCTTACAAGACCACTTTACAGGATATTTTGCTTCATGACTTCATGTTATCTAAGCCTGCAATGGAAGGTTACCTGCTTTCATAGGGAACAGCTACAGGGTGGTCTGTTGAGACACCTTACTCTAAACATAACTATATTTGCACTGTGCATGTACAAGACTTCAGCAGACCTACCTGGTTGGTTTGAGGTCTGGGTCAGTGACCACACATGGAATGCCGGCTTTACTGGGAGCAGGCATTTCACTCTGTCTCTCTGCCAATGCTAGCTGTAGACCACTCACATCAAACGACTGCAACAAATACACATCACACTGATATAGACCAAACAAATTCAAAAGTGTTTTTGTGTGGAAAAATAATATACATGACCATGTCTACCACTTTGATATTGCATTAATGATGGCATTTTTGCAGTCCAAGGAGGACAAATTATACTACCATAACATGTTAAATCCAAGGAATGAATATTGCCAAACTGAATGCTTGGTCCATGTAGCTATGGAATTAACAAATCCATTCAAACAGGCAGGCTTCTGTAATGAAAAGTTAAGACTGTCATTAATTTCTCTTCTACTTAGAAGTGCAGATTTCTTCTTCAATAAGGAAAGTCTGAAATGTGACATACCATATAAAAACACACATGCCTTTCAGTTCACTCAATCTCACATTTTGTGCCTGATTATTGTTAGGGTCATTTCTTGAAACAAACTATGCCAGAATAATGTTGAACTAGGGTTAGAATTTTGACACTAATTTTTCCCACTATTCATATTTTGTATAAATGCGAGGGGATTGATACACAATTCAACATTGAACCTTTTCTCCCAAATATGGTTCATACTTCATAAAATGAACTGGAAAAAGTTTGATCCTGTGCATGTTTCACTGAATTGCTCCAAATGCAGGTATGGACACAGAATTGTGTGTTATGTTATGTATAGTAATTACTGATAGTAATAACTGATAGTAATTACTGATAGTAATTACTGATAGTAATTACTGATAGTAATTACTGGGGGCTTCCTGCCTCTTATTTTTGTGTTGTTTAAAAATCTTTGTCATCGATGGAGTTTCAAATAAATGTATAACTGGGCCCAACTTTGGGGCAAATGTAGGTCTATTTTGCAAACCATTTTGTGCTTGATGTTATACTGTAAACAACTTTAGAGATTTTAGACTTGCCTGTTTCGCTACTTAATTGTATGTTTTGGCATCATTCTGTTTTAGTGTTCACCTTTCAGACATTTTAGGCTAGCTTGTTTTCTGTTAGGTTAAACCCCCAGGAGCTATCGGTAGCAAGTAGCGGCCTACGACAGTTACAAGGTTGCCTAATTGTACTTGATATCTGATTAAGAAATGTTATATTTTCATTGCATTCTCTTGACTTAAATACAAGTGACTTTCATTCTGCTCTCACTTGCCCTATAATTTTGCTGTTAATATCCACAGATTATTAGAAAGTTTGGCAACAATAATTTAGTTTTTAGACTTGTCTGTTTTGCTACTTAACTTTATCTTTTGGCATCATTCTGTTTTAATATTCACTTTCTGACATTTTAGGCTAACATGTTTTCTGTCAGGATGTCCATTGTTGCAGTCCTTGTTAGGATTCCCCTTGATTTGTACAGGTGGTCTAGCTGCAACTGTTTATTTTACAATTACTGGGATTGAATATAAGGCCCCAGTGTGTTTCCACTTCAGTTATACACTGGTGGGTTGTTTAACTAGGATAAGCTATCCAGCTAGAAAGGGTGCATATTGGTTCAGGGGTAAGTCAAATTTTTCTTGTCTGAACCTGTACTATACAAATTTAGTACTTTTGGTTTGTTTGTCAGGTATTCTTCTTTCATAATGAAGCTCTGCATTTATAAGCAAAACTTCACATATTTAGCTAATTCACATTTGCCATGTTCATATTTATTCATTATTATGTGGGTTGTCTTTGCTGAATATTTAGCTTAGACAAGAAGCCGCTACTCAGAGAGACATGTACAGCTAATAGGCTCCAAAACATGTTCTGAGTAGTTACCCGCTGAAGACCCCTTTCATTTATTTGGGATAATACAGCCTATGTCAAAATTTTACAGAGAAATATGTGCAATGGACAATAGTACTTCCATATGTACATAGGTTAGACAGGGACAGGTTAGCTAATGGAGAGTAAAGAGTTCGGACTGTGGAATAGGGTAATGACTACTAGGAAGTGGTTCTGGACAAAAAGACACATTCAATACAATCCTGTAAAGAACTGTCAATAGATAACTATATATATATGCATGTGAGAACTCATACGTGGGGATTTCAATGGTTGATACATTATTGTATTGGATGTAATGGATTTTCGATGGAGCATAGCGGAACATCCTGCCACTACTGCCACTATTCCCCTTTTCTGGCACAGTGGTATGAAGATAACATTGGATTATTGATGAATGCATTTCCATTTCCTTGTCCTCAAAAATAAGTTGAAATTGTCTCACAAATGGTGCTGAGAGATTTGTCTCTCAGGATTGTAAGCACTCTGTTTCATTTTTTGTTGATATAATTATTCACTACAACACTGCAAAAAGGAACATGATGTGCACGGAGGATGCTGGCCAACACTCAATTTAAAGAAGCAAAACACTGCAACTCCCTTCCCAATCATCAACTCTGATCATTTGTATTTTTCAAGGGGTCACAGGAAGGGGAATTCAGGGGAAAACACTAGATTTTCACCAATTTTACATGTAAATAAACATGACTTGTGACCCTTTAGAATTTTCTCAGAAGGTATTTCAGGTTTTGAAAGGGTAATATACCCCCATTTGGGGTTAATGGAAACACTGACTTAATTTTAAAAACAAGGCCATGGGCCTAAAATGTAATCTATGGCAGCAAACTGACCAGTTGGTTGATTGGTATTTTTGGTACACACATAATTGTGTGTGCATATGATGTGCTTCCAGAATATTCTCCATTTTCTAAAGTTTTTGGTGTTGTACCTTTCATAATTTGTTGCCAAAGAAGGGAATACAGTGAAAGCTGGCTTGAGAGACCTGGCCAAATTCAGATCACTTTTTAGGACCAACATTTCAAGATATTTTTCTTAACAACAGGCCCATGGACCTAATGCTCTGCTGACAGATGACTAGCAGGTCAGCTGAGCTAAATATCATAAAAAATTCACTAGAGCATGACGACTCAGGTACACTGCCACCAAGTTTGAGGTGAATCTGACAGACAGTTTCTTCACAGAAGTCAAAACGTGAAAAAGCATTAGAATACCCATTGACTTGCATAGTAATCTGACAATAGGAAAGCTGCTTTTACCAATAAGTACCTAAATTGAAAACATCGTTCAAAATCAGTAATCCATAGCAATGCCACCTAGTGAACAACTTTGTTTGACAATTTCACATGGAACATACCCACAAAGTTTCAGCTTAATCTGAGTGGCGGTTCTGGAGAAGTTGAAACTAGTGAAAACACTCAAAAAAATCATTAAAAAAAATAAATAGAAAAAAATGCAGTGCCTCCTGGTGAACAATTAAAAGCTAAGAGTATTAGGAGTGTTCCTGTGTGATGTCAAAGCAACTGGATGAGCGGTTTTGGAGAAGATTTTTTTAAGATTTGTCCCCCATAAAACAAACAACAAATCCAAACAAGCGGGCTGTGTGAACAGCCCATGCTCAGCTGACCTAGACATTCATCACACTTGCAGCTCTGTGAACTTGGGAAAGGATCAAGGTCACCCATGTTCTGAGTAAGTCTGACCTTTATAGAAGAACACTAACATGTGCAACATCAAGGTTCAAGTAGTTTTCAAGTTATAATGAAGAGTAAAATTCATGTATGTTGCACTGGGACCCCAGAAACGAGGTCAAGGTCATTCATGTACTGTCTAAGCATGACCTTCATACAGAAACATTCACATGTGCAGCATCATGGTACTAGCTCAAAACAGATCTCAAGTTATCATTGATAATGAAGTACACAGTAAATTTCGTGTCAGTTGTCCTGCGAATTAGCATTAGAATGCCCATTGACTTACATAGTAATCAATAGGAAAGCTGCATTGACTGGTAAGTACCGTAATTGAAAAAAATCCTTAAAAATCAGGAATCCAAAGCAGTGCCACCTAGTAAACAACTTTGTTTGACCCTTCCACAAGAACATATCCATCACACTTCAGCTTAATCTGAGTGACGGTTTCGAGAACAAGTGAATAATAGCAAAACCATACAAAAAATTCATTTAAAAAATTAGAAAAATTGCAGCGCCACCTGGTGAACAAATTGGGAACTAGGTGTCCCTCGGATTGTCTATGTGCGATATCAAAGCAACTGGGTGAGCGGTTTCAGAGAAGAGTTTTAAAGGTTTGTCCCGAAAAAGAACAAAAAAATTCATAAAAAATCCAAAAATCAATAGAGCTTGACCAATTGAATAAACTTGGTAGAGATCAACCCAAGGCACATCCCAACCAAGTTTGAAGTAAATCTGGCCAAAATTATTTATTTAAGTTATAGCCATTACAAGAAATTTCCATGTTAAACTTTCCTTTTAAAACTTTTGTAAAGATTTTTGAAAAAAAAATCATAAAAAAATCCAAAAATCATTGGAATATGACCATTGGATCAAACCTGGTACACATCCACCCAAGGTACATCCCCATCAAGTTTGAAGTAAATCTGGATGACTGTTTTGGAGAAGAAGTCGAAAATGTAAATTGGCATTAGAATGCCCATTGACTTACATAGTAATTAATAGGAAAAGTGCATTTATCGAAAAAGACCCGAATTGAAAAAATTGTTAAACTTCAGGAATTCGCAGCAGTCCCACATAGTGAACGACATTGTTTCACCCTTCCACAAGAACATATCCACCACGTTCAAGCTTAATCTGAGTGACCGTTCTGGCGAAGAAGTAGAGAATAGCTATAACACAAAAAAAAATAAAATGAAATAAAAAATTAGAAAAAATTTGCAGGGCCACATGGTGAACAGATTAAGAACAGCAGTCCCTAGGTGTCTTCCTGTCCCTGGGAGTGTCTATGTACGATATCAAAGCAATTGGGTGAGCGGTTTCAGAAAAGAAGATTTTTTAAGATTTGTCAAAAAAAAAAGAACCAAAAGATTCATTAAAACTCTAAAAATCACTGGAGCAGGACCATTTGAAGAAATCTGGTAGATACCCACCCAAGTACATTGCCACCAAGTTTGAAGTTAATCTGGATGACGTTTTGGAGAACAAGTCGAAAATGTGAATTAGCACTAGAATGTTCATTGACTTCGATAGTAATCAATAGGAAAGCTGCTTTGACAGATAAGTACCCTAATCGAAAAAACCGTTAAAAATCAGGAATCCGCAGCATTCCCACATAGTGAACAACTTTCTTTGACCCTTCTACAAGGAACATATCCACCATGTTTCAGCTTAATCTGAGTGACGGTTCTAGAGAAGAAGCCGAAAATAGCTATAACACAAAACTTCATAAAGAATTAGAAAAAATTGCAGCACCACCTGGTGAACAAATTAAGAACTAGGAGTCCCAGGGAGTGTTCCTGTGTGATATCAAAGCAATTGGGTGAGTGATTTCGGAGAATAAGATTTTTTAAGATTTGCCCCAAAAAAGAACAAAAAAATCCAAAAATCACTGGACCATGACCCTTTAAACAAACTTGGTAGACACCCACCCAAGGCACCCCCCACCCCCCACCCCACCCACCCCAAGTTTGAAGTGGATCTGGCGGTTTTGGAGAAGTCGAAAATGTGAATTGTTGATGGACGGAGGACGACATAAGATAAGCTCAACTGACTGACAAGTCAGCCGAGTTAAAAATCACTGGAGCATGAACATTTGAACAAACTAGGTAGAGACCCACCCAAGGTACATAACCACCAAGTTTGAAGTGAATCTGGCTGGCTGTTTTGGAGATGAAGTCAAAAAGGGTGAATTGTGAATGAACATGGATGACTGAGTCTTCTAATATCTCAACCTGACTGGTAGGTCAGCTGAGCCAAAAAGCGACTGTGCGTCAAAAAGCCATGTTACAGGTGGTAACTTTATTCAAGAACTTCAATACAAGACTGTTATGTTATAAGATATTAGCACTTCTATTCTGTGGAGTCCTGGCCAGGCAAATAGCGTTGGTGAGGCCCAAAACAAATGTTGTTTCCTGTTGCAGCGAAGCACAAAAGTAGGGTAGGTAGGTAGGTAGGGATTCTATTGAATTCTAAAAATTATTTAATGTTTTTCTGAAAATTCTTGAAAATTATAAACAAAAATGATTATTGACAAACATTACACTGACACTGCATCTTTTTGATGATGCAAACAAAATTTTCACGGAGGCAATTAGCTTTCAATCTATTTAAATATATTGTACTTTGTATATTGTATTGGTTGATTGATTTAAAAGCATATGTTCGAGTGTCGGCTTCCCTTGCATTTTAATTAAATAAAACTAAACTTTCACACTTCAAATATATTACAGACTCGCTTCAAATATGTCTTTGTCTGGCATCATTTCCTCGTTGAATGACGTGTGGTGGGTAAAAGACAGTGAAAGATAAAAAATGATACATGTTGGAACTTGTGCATGTCAATATGGCAATCTGCCAGAGCAGTAAATGGAGAAGTATGCTAATTTTCTTTACAATTTCATATCTAAAGCCTGCAGTGCTATAATTCAGTGGTAAATTTCACAATCTTTTGACATGGTGGTGGGGGGCCTCAAGTATTCTTATGTACATGTACTTTTTATTTCAATCCCATGAAATTGATTTAATATCCTACATCCCAAAGGGAGCCCCATGGCACGCAGAAATATTGATGAGCTCTCGCTTTGCATCGAGTATGCTGGGGCCTCATTTGTGTTGCGGTGAAATTGCGATCATTTGAACACTCAATCCGTTGCTAGAATACAACAGATTCTGTCATTCTATGCGGACAGTGCTCTGATATGCCTTCTATATTAAACTTTGGTCTTTCTTTCTTGTCAATGCAATCCAAAGAGGTCAACACAACAATCACCAAATTCGTCCTCATGCAAACAGATGACCGTACATCTTCATTTGTACACCCGGATGTGCAAACTCAAGAATTTGGGTTAATTCATTCAGCCTTCAGGGAAGCGCAAGTTTTCGAACAAAGTCTGCCTTGGAACTGTAAACTTGGGTAAAAGCAAAGTTATATATATATATATTTTTTTCGTTTACCTGCAAATATTGGTACACAAAGGCTTTGCGGTAATGCTAAAATGCGATTGTTTCCCAAATTGGCGATGTACACACGACTGAACTGCACACGCAACAGCCAACAGGTGATCCCTTGGTCTTGGGGAAAGTTCCCTCCTCTCCGGTGGCACGGCCGTACTCGCACCTAGATCGGACAATTGCGCACTTCTCTTAGAAGTCGTGTGTAAACACAAATACGAAATAGCCTCTCATAAAAAGATGTACCCAAAAATTTAACCAAAAGTCAATATTATTACGCACTTTCTTTCGTTACGGCCGATGTAAACACAAGCGCAACGTCTACCAACACGTGCAGCGATGTGCGCACGCATGTAATTCTGACTGCATACACCACGCCCACGGGTGATCGCTTGGTCTTGCGAAAGTTCCTTTGTCTCCGATGGCAGGGTTGTACTGGCATCAAGGTTGGATAATTACGCGCTTATATTAGAACACTTGTGTACACACAGATAAGAAAAAGCCTCTTATTAAAAGATATACCCCAAAAATTAACAAACGACCTGCAGCTAAATTTTCTTCACAACACAGAGGCGCGTTTTTTGGATGAAACGATCCCCTAATGAGCAACAAGTGGATATTTTCAGACTTCTGAGAGCGGCCCTTGACCCATATATCAACTTCCCATCAAGTTTTCAACCAAATTGAATTAATTGAGGACTTACAAATGATTCTTTTCAAGCTCTTCAGACCCGCAACCTCAACAATTGGGCCTTAAACCGCAAATTCCCGTTCAGAAACTTGGATATCCCCAATTTTTTTTGGCATTGCCAAGCAACACGTAAACAAAAATGGCCGCCAAAACTGGTTGCAATATCTGTGGCTTCGCCACAGATAAAAAAATGATTCAATAGATGTAGCTTTAATCATACAGTACTAGTTAATAGTACGGAGGAGAGAAATTAATATTAGCCTATGGCCACTTTTTGAATCCTCTTTCAAGAAATAAAGTTCATTATTATACTAGACAATAAAATCTACTCAAATTTAGCAGAATTATTTAGTAAAAGATACAAAAATGCATGGAATGACCGTAAATTTAAAAGAATTAGTTTTGTTTACTCCTTTTTTTTTGCTCCTAACACACTATCGAATTTATTACTTGCCTCCTTTACCATGATGGTGCCACCTAAAATATACTAACTCTGTAACAGTTCCTTTTGTCTGTGGTGCTTCATCCTAATTGTTCATTCATGTACATGCTTGATGGCCTGTACACATGTTTTGTGCTTCATTATCATTGAATCTTTCAATAGTTTTAGGCAAAATGCTTTAAAATTCTGATGTGGCTACCTATTGAACCTTGCCTCTTAATGTCAGAATAATAATCAAATTTATTGTGCAATCGCCCCCCCCCCCCAAAAAAAAACCCCAAAACAATAAAAAAAACACCCCCCCCCCAAAAAAAACACACACACAAAAAAAAAACCCTACCCCCCCCCCAAAAAAAAAGCATGTACCCAAATATGGTGGAACTTCAGGGAGTGACTGCCTTAATTTTTATTTATTTTTTTTTTTTTTGATGGGGGGGGGGGGAGAGGGAGAGGGAGAGGGATTGCCACTGGCTTTGCTGGGTCTTACACTGCCTTCATTTAATGACAGGAACATCTGCAGTCTTTTTAAACCATGAAGAGTATGACACAGTATCACTACATACCTGCATGTTGCCTACATCCATCTGTAACACTTGTGTTGGAGTTTTCTTGAACATCTGTCAAAAAAAGAACCATTCCAGTGCATTATCGCCAAATATTTTGAACACACTCACATGTACACTTCCTCAAATTTAGTCTGTCAGGTAGAAAGTGCTCTTTGACAGCCAACAACTATAGTATGATACAACGAAAACCCATGGATTTTACGAAACACTTGAGAGTGAACTGCAGCCAAGTTTGAAGTACACTGTGTGTAAATGTGAAGCTGCTGCTTATAGAGGTGATTTCAAATTTCGTGTTTGTTCACCGACTTGTACCTTGCTATGACATACACATCAGTCAGGCAGTATTATCTTTCTCCCTTTTTTTTTAACAACTTGGGACATTTATAGTGTAATTACAACTAAACAATAGCAAACAAAAACAGTTTTCTTGACGGATGATGATGATGATGATGATGATGATGATGATGATGATGATGATGATGATGATGATGATGATGATGATGATGATGATGATGATGATCATCATCATCATCATCATCATCATCATCTACCCTAGGTGTTTCAGAAATTTAATTGAAGTGCATTTCAACTTTAGGTGTTTGCTTAGGATACTGTAACTCAATTTTACCTTTTGATGACAGCAAAATGGCAAAAATAGAGAATAATAAACATCATTTGAGAAGTTGATGACTCTGGAAAATGGAGGCAGGCTTAAAAAGAGAGATGCCTATATCCCTTTTCCCCTTGAATTAAGACTGAGTCAACAGCTTTTTTCAGCGTGGGTTGGCAACCCATGGCGAGGAAAGCTGTTGACCTGGGTCATGTTGTCTTGACAGGTCTCATCTTCAATTCTCAGTCAAATTGTTTTTCATTGCTGTTGAAATCAGTTGAAAACGCTGAAGCAGACGACATTTGACCACCAGCCGGTTTTGGCCATTTTAAGGGGGAAAGGGTTAAAGGGTTATTACTGTATTTGTTCCATAGAATACAGACCTCTTTATTGGGGCTGGAGATGAGCTGTGTAAGAAAATAGCGTTCAGGACTGGAGATCTTTGGGATGACCCAGTGTAACTCTGACCCCTGGCTTCCTTCTCTGTCTGGGGGGTTCTGATTGAGGAAAACAATAAAGAGGCATTTTACAACATAAATGTATGAAAGTATCCAATGCTGTCAGTGTATTACGTGTATATACAAAGTATCCAATGCTGTCAGTGTATTACATGTATATACAATGTACTTCAATATCACAATACAGCCAGCCATGTCAAGTGATAGAATGCTTTCCTATTTACGAAACAATGAAAATTACTGCTGATGCATTAAATGTTATAGTTTTAATCACAATACAGCCAGCCATGTCAAGTCATAGAATGCTTTCCTATTTACAAAACAATGAAAATTACTGCTGATGCTTTAAATGTTATAGTTTTATTAACACGCTATGTATTTACAGATAAAATGTGCATCATGCTTTATCATTTTTCTATCATATTCCAACACAAGCAAATCACTGCCTCAAAGAGATGTGAAGAGAGTAGGGTTATCTCACAATCAATCCCTGTACCAAGCAGTGTGGTCCAGGTAACTTTCACACAGTTGTCAATGAGGTAAAAAGTGCAAATCAAAGTATTACAGCAAAGTTTACTTTTCAGAGCCATAAGTCACCACAATATGAAAGTATGACTTCAGCAACAAAATGAACAAGAAATCTTTCACAATCATAACTGACTTTTTTCAGTTCATCCTTTTTGTGTGACATTGCAACTCATGTTGGAACACTCTTTATTTGCATACAAGAGAAATCTGTGTCAACTGAGTACGCTGTTTAACTGTACCTTTTAAGAAGCAGAAAGAAACTCCTGTTTGAGTTAATTTATTCTGTTGATTTCATTTAATCTAGTCAAAGACATCATTAATCAGTTTTATTGGCTGTTCTGTACCAGGGCAGAGATTTACTAAGATGTTTAGCCAACCCTGTGGACTCCCTTACATATGAAGATATATTTCTTTCCTTGATCTTAAAACTACCTTTCAAATCCCTATAATGACTACTTGATACTAGAGTAATATTTTAAACAAGAAAATGCACTTTCAAATTGCTGGTGCGATATAAAAGATACTACTATAACAAACTGACCTCTTTCCCTTGAATTAGGACTGAGTAAATAGCTTTCCTTAGCATAGCACTAGCACCCAACCTACCCTAACAAAAGTTCTTCTCCTGGCTCATGTTGTCTTGATAGGTCTAATCTACAATTCTCATTCAAATTGTTTTTCATTATTGTTGAAATTACTCAAAACTGTTGAAGAAGAGGCCATTTGACCTCCATCTGGTTTTGGCCTGTTAATGGCAGAAAGGGTTAAATACATCTATCCTGATATGTATACTTACCAGGACATGGATGAAAACAGATGCAAATGGATTGGCAGCCACAGGGTCTGTCTTGTACATGTCGTAGAGCAGATAAATGGCAGCCAGACGTTGTGTGGGATGGGGCAACAAGTCCTGATTCTGTAGAAGCAGCACCTGCATACAGACAGCACACAGTCGAATGGTTAGGACATACCAGCACAAACATGACCTTGTCAGTTTGCATGACATCTACTGACAATGTGTCATACAGTTGCTGTGCACATTAGTTATTTCTCTTCAATCTATGAGCCTTCTTATGTACTGGGCACCTCAACATGCTTGAAGTGTATTCCATGTCCCCAAGCCACATCAAGCACACAGTCTACACTGAAGATCGGTCAAAAAGTGTTGTCATGTCAAACAACCACACATCTATAAATGCCCCATATACCCCACCCAACTAAAGTTCAAGTTAGTAAAATTAAAGAATCGACTTTTAACAAATTACTCTGTGCATGGATTACAGATTAATTGGGAGGCAATACCCAACTTCATCATGAATAATTCTGATGCTATTTTCATAAATCTTTGCCAATTCATCAACTCCCCAAAAACTATCAAAGAAATTAAATTCAACATAACCTGAACC
Source organism: Hermodice carunculata (assembly GCA_964020975.1). Classification (NCBI taxonomy): domain Eukaryota; kingdom Metazoa; phylum Annelida; class Polychaeta; order Eunicida; family Amphinomidae; genus Hermodice; species Hermodice carunculata. Next base: position 134,393,053 of record OZ026612.1, on the reverse strand, counting down.
ACATTTATCGGTGAAGTCAGTCAAATAACATGTCACAATTTTTTCTATTTCACAACAATCACAAGGAACTAAAATGGCCTCCACCACAGATCATGGAAAACTGTGATCTTCCATCACCAATGATGAGTAAAATAGTGGTTCTAAAATACACAGCACTAGGGGGTAGATATGTATGAGGAGTGCATACTGTTGGCACTAGAGGGTAGATATGTATGGGGAGTGCATACTGTTGGCACTAGAGGGTAGATATGTATGGGGGAGTGCATACTGTTGGCACTAGAGGGTACATATGTATGGGGAGTGCATACTGTTGGCACTAGAGGGTACATATGTATGGGGAGTGCATACTGTTGGCACTAGAGGGTACATATGTATGGGGAGTGCATACTGTTGGCACTAGAGGGTAGATATGTATGGGGAGTGCATACTGTTGGAGGTGATCTGAATGAAATGAAAGACCAGAAAGAAGGTCATGAAACTAACAGAGGAATAGCGTAGAGTAAAAAACAAAAATCAAATATGAAGTCTTTTGCAAAGGATTATAATGAATATTGATATATGGAGATCAAAACACAAAACTGTGACACAATTTACTTAGTGGCAAAAAGGCAGAAGTGGATACATCACTTCTAGTAGATTAGATTGTCGGTTGTTAGAAAACTCTATATGTAACACAGTTATATGTGATGACATAAGACCAGCTATAAGGTCTGATCATATCGGTAGATCATTCCAAATGAAACTGAACACAGAAAATAGAGGTGCAGGATACTGGAAATTAAATACTTCACTATTAAAAGATGAAACGTATAAAATGAGAAAAGGTAAGATGGATAATGTTTTATTCTTTGCAATCTAAATGATTGAATACATACACTGGCTAAAAAACTGTACATGTACAAGCTACAAAACATGTAAAACATTTAAATATCACAGACTTGTAAAAAAAAAAGGTCCAAACAGAATAAAAATCACTGTTCTTAGGAATGGTTTGCTTTACTGCCAGTGACTAAGTCCATATATAGTAAAAGTACATGTATTTCTAAAACGATCGGTTCCGGCGAGTGGAACACTACATGTATGAGGCTACCTTACATTATGTTCCAGAAGTAAATGGTGGAACTTATGGCCAGGATTGAAGATCTTTTGGAAAAAAATATACTGGTAACATATTGTCTGACGCCTTTGGCTTAGGGTACACAAACCAGTGGTTTGCAATGTTTCGTTGTAACTCAGTTCAGGAGGTATCGCTCATAGAGATCTCTTCTGTATAGACTCAATCTGGTCTCTTAATTTAATAACCCATGTGTGAGTATACAAGAACAATGACTCAATTGGACTGTTAATAACTGAATACACAAGTCAAGCCCCTGTGGCCTTGCCTGATGTCCTGCAAGGGTGTGGGTATTTTACAAAGAAATACACTAGGAAGACGTACATTTTCCTTAAAAACTGCCCACAGAAACCAGGGATACACTTTGTACGAAAAAAGTTGAAAAGAAAGTTTTTCAGTCACACTTAGTGCTTCACATACTTAAAATCTGACATACTCTGTCAATGGTGGAATTTACATTTCACGCACATACACTATTAACTCATTCCACCCTGATAGAAGACCGAGTCAACAGCTTTCCTTGGCGCGCTCTGGGCGCAATGCGCCCAGAGCGCGCCAAGGAAAGCTGTTGACCATGGGTATATAATTTGGAATGATCTTCCATGCAAGTTTCATCCAAAATATTGAAAAATAATCCCTAAATTAGTAAAATACAATTAGCAGACGACATTTAGATATTAGCGGGAAAAAGCGTCATCAGGGTGGAATGAGTTAAAGGCCCTTCTACAAAATCCCATTCTCCCGTAGAAGAATGACCTTGGTTTTGGACAGGGACACCCAGGTGCACTGAACAAGCAATTCATGAAAGTGTTAAATAAACTAGGCGATCAACTGGTGAGGCTGAGGTTGTTCACATCATTTGCTAGGTCATCGCCATCCACACACCACACTATTACAAGCTCAGGCCAAGGGGCTGGGAATAGCAATAACTGGGTCCTAATGCAAGTGTTACAGTAAATCTACAGGATATTATTTCGGGTTAAAAGACAACTTACAAAGAATATTCTTGGGTTTACTTTATACTAATGACATACACTTTTACAATATATAGAGGCCATTCAGTAACTGAACAGAAAAACAAATATTTAAGCCACAGAACCCCCCTATTAGGTTAAAATATGAACTCCTCTGGAGAACAGTTAGCACAAGGAATAAACATAAGGAAAATAAAAATTGGGGGCACTGTGCCTGTAACACAGGGTGTTACAATTTCTTTACATGTATAAGTAATACACAATTGTTGTGTTAATAATGATATATTTGTATTTGTGTCTTTTTGTCCAGAACCACTTCCTAGTAGTCATTACCATATTCCGCAGTCCAAACTCTTTACTCTCCATTTAAGCTAACCTGTCACTGTCTAACCTACATACATATGGAAGTACTATTGTCCATACTGCACATGTTCCACTGTAGAATTTTGACAAACAACTTATTACTTTGTTTACACGAATATCTATATGAAAATTTATAATATTTGTGTACGAACAATGTCACTGTAAATATATGTACAGTGTATCTGTGTATGTATATATAATATACATATGGAGGAGATTTGCAATTGAACAAATACTCACCGCAACAAAAGTGAACATTTTTTAGTAAGGAGCTTTTGAGACCTATCCTGGTCTCTTTTTCAGCTTAACTGAGTGGTTGGGTGACCAATATATATGTGTATGTGTATGTGTATGTGTATGTATATGTATATACAATGTAAGTGTATTCTCTCTATGACCTGCAGAATTTAGTCAAGGTCATCCATATTATGCAATATCAAACATCCACATGGTACACACTTGTGGTACATTTGGTATCATTTGCCTTATTCTTGTATCAATATATTGCATTTAGTGTCCTTTTCTCTAGTATTTAATTACCTTGAAAAATAGGTCAAGGTCATTGGTCTAATGCATTTTAGATGTACATTTTGCAGTTCCATCTCAATTTATTTGCACCATAATGCAGTTAATGTGTTTTAATACCTATGTTGTTATTTCCAATAATTACAACCAGTGGTGCCAACATGACTCCTTGTGTCATAAAATTTTGCCACATGTATAATGTTCCTGTAATTGGTATATGTATATATGAACACAAGTTGAGATGTAATGACCATCACAAAAAATCATTTCTTGAAATGCATGCCCTCTGTGACCTTGAAAAAGTATGTCAAGGTCATTCATATTATGCAAGATCAAAAGTTCCATATATGATCAACATTTGTGGCACATTTGGTAATATTAGCCTCATTCTTTCTCAACATGTTGAATTTAGTGTTTTTTTCTACAGCGTATTATGACATAATATTGCAAAATTTGATCATGGACCTAATAAATAATTGGTGTAACTTTGATTGTTCCATTTCAATTTATTATCACGAACATGAATGTAATGTGGTTTTGATACCTATACTAGTAGTTTTAATTTCTACCACCAGTGGAACAACCATCCCTTCACATGAAATAAGAATCTTGCCTGTAAAATGTTCCTATAATGGTATATACGTGTATGTCCACAATTTCACATGTAATGACCATCACAAACAATTCTTTTATTGCAATGCATTCCCTCTGTGACCTTGAGAAAGTAGATCAAGGTTGTTTAAATTATGCGGTATCAAAATTCCACATATGATATATATTTGTGGTATGTTTGGTATCATTAGCCTTCAAAATACCAATTTAGTGTCCTTTACTAGTCCTAAAAAGCCTTGAAAATGGGTCAAGCTCACCCAAGCACACAGAACAGCTGCCCACCTCCACCCCCAATGTACATTGCTTTTAATTCAACAATGCTTGCCTTTATTACCAACCGGTTTAAAACCTGCACAAATTTTTCAAATCTTTTTCCAGGCCCACAGGTCAAAAATTTTACACAAAATAAGTTACTGTTCAATTCTTCTTTAACATGTAAGGCTACAGAAATAAGCAGGTCTCCTTTGCCATTATACTCAACTGCATATTGTTTACACAATAACATATCAAGAAATCATGGAGAGCAAGCTAAGCATAAAATGAAGGACAATATTTGAGGTTACATGTTGGCCTATTGTTATTCTAAAATACTAAGGAAATGTCAAACTGAGTTTGAAAATTTTGTCATTTTTGATATCCACTCTCATTTTGGTAGAATTAGATTATAATATATTATCTATTATGTCTGAAATTTTGGAATTTCTTGATCTAATACAACTTGAAAAAATTTAATGGAAAACATTTCTAATTTAACATGGTGGTCAATGGAGTGTGCTGGCCTCTGACTCCTTATAAATAAGGATGGAGACCTATGTCAAACTGTCAATTTCATCTGGATGTATCTTTCACTCTGATCATTGGAACCTAATCAAATAAAACTAATTTAATCATTTATTTCATTATTAAAGTAAAAAGGAAAAAGTTATCAATCAGAGATTTTCGATGAACTTACTTATAAAGAACATCATGGGGAGATGAGCTCTCTTGCTCGGTCTAATGCTAAAATTGTACAAGAGGCCCTCATATAGGCTGGTGAGCCTGTCGGCCAATTGTGTTAATACATGTAAAATATGTTTAAACCAATGCTAAAATTTTATGTTCAGAGTTCATCCCTCCATGAGGTTCTGCTTTGGGTAGCATATTACCTATGCAACCCATTGGGAAACCGCACACATGTACCCACACTGTGTTTTTACACACAGTCCCAAGCTCCTGTGTTCAGGGCTTTGTGGTACGGTAGTACCACCACCCAGAAGTCTGATTAATCACACTTGCTGACCCCCAGCATTGTTTCTATGGCAGTCCTTATTTTACTGGCCTGCTGAGATTCAAATTCTTTTGAATCTAAATCACCTTGACAATAACGTCTTGGTAGAACCAAGATTCTGTGTTACGCAATCACAATAACGTGTTTTATGTGACAACAGAAAGTTACCCCTCGGCATATATAACAGACGTAACGTCCGTTAGCCCACAGTTCCTGATGAGTTGTGAAACACAACGAAACCGGTCGAACTTCTTCTACTTCTAGCTATTGTGACCCTTTCTTGGTCCTTACAAAATATTACTTATAAAGAAGATACAGGGTTTCAAAAACAAAGAAACTGTGTTTTCTAAAGCAATGCTAAAACATGGGTCACTTTGCAACTTTGGCCCTCAGTGGCACAAAAAAATAGAAGAGTAATGAGAAATGTCATGGTTCTGTGACAATGAGGCTACACAGGCTTTATTCAGGGACAGATCTAGTCTTAAAAAAATTGAAGCTAAAACAGGAAATACAAGCATGATTAACAAAAATTTTGGGGTGGCCCTTTAATAATTCATTTTCAAATATTTTAGGCATTTACACATTAGCCAAATTCAAGAAACCTTGGCATTTAGCTGATAGTCAGACTCAGAGGGGTCCCTGGTTTATCAAATTTATGACGTAAAATAAGGTATTACTTGATTCTGACCATAGTCACTCAGATTAAATATATGCATATTTCCAGAAGATATTTCTATGGCGTAGATAGCAGCCACAATATGTGAGAACAAACCTGTATGAATGAATGACAATAATTAGCAATGCCCCATGTTGTTCATTGAACTTGTCAAACAGCAACATGTAATAACTTTATTATTATTTTAACATACGTACGAGAGCTGTGCCCACTTTAAAGTACTCCTGTCTGTTGAAGTAATGGTGCAAACTTGATGACAGGGCCTCAAAGGTGGCAGTCTGTGTAGCATCCTCAGACAGGACACTGTCAACATACAATATAAGACACAGATGTGATTGAAAACCCAACATGACAGTCTCCTGCTTGACTAAACAGATGGCAACAAAACCCTGCAGAAATGGGGAAGATATATTAACCCTCAAAGTGCTAGTCACAGCTAGAGCCGTTTTCTCATTAACATATAATAGTTGAAAGATTCATACTCCTCATGAAGATGCCTTTCATTCAAATAAAGCAAGGCTAGCTTAAAGCAAAAAGTAGCATTTTAAATATTTAATTTAAGTATTAAATGTGCATCTGGGCCAGGCATGGAAATACATGTAAGTCAAACAGACAACATGTCATTTGTGGGAGTCTAGGAAAGTATTTATCACTACCATGGACATCCATGCTACTAAAGAGGTTCTGATTAGACCTAAATTTAGTAGTGTTGTATTACATGTATTCATGGTAAATTAATAAAATTTTTATTAATCGTGGGTTTTCTGATCAGTCGTTATCAGGTCCGCGGTCAGCCAATAGGCAAACCATGGACCTACAACAGGGCCAATATAAAAACCCTTCATTAAGACATCATCTTACAGTATGGGGCACCTTGACCTTCAAACTGCTATCCATATGCATTATCTATTTAATAATAAGGCAAAATAGAGCCGACTCTAATTCTGTATCACTGTGACCCAAATGTTTGACCTGTTAATCTAGTTGTACCATTTAACATGAATATTAGTCCTGAATCATGTTAGTGTAAGGTTTCCAGGAAAAAAAAAAAGAAGCAGAGGCACAAAGGTGAACTGTTTATGAATACCATGGTGACCCAAATACAGGTCCCAGCTACCAAATTTTACCATGCGGCATCTATTTTAAGCCTGACAGGTATCAAAATGAGGTTACCAGACACAATGTCAAAGCACCAGAAATCACATCCTAGTGATAAATAGTACAATGATGTCACACTGATTGCGACATGACCTGGTGACCTACTTTTCATTCATGGGATGTATTTAAGTGCAAAAATGAAAATCACACCATAGATTTTTTCATAAATTGATCATAAATTTTGTCAAACACATAATGTATCATTTTGAGCTAACATTACATTTCCATAACCATATTTTCTGCCAAATGTTAGGCAATTGCTTGACAACAAACACATTTCATTTACCTTCAAAATCTATGAAAGTTAATCTATGCAACCAGCCCAACTAAAGGGACAGAGTTTTGAACCTGAATGAATGTGATTTTAAATGTTGCTTTGCTAGAAGGTTTAATTAGCATATTTCTTTAACCCTTTCTCCCTTAAACCGGCTGGTGGTCAAATGTTGTCTGCTTCAGCGTTTTCAACTGATTTCAACAGCAACGAAAAACAATTTGACTGAGGATTGAAGATGAGACCTGTCAAGACAACATGACCCAGGTCAACAGATTTCCTCGGCATGGGTTGGGCACTTATGCGGAGGACAGCTGTTGACTCAGTCTTAATATAAGGGGGAAACGGTTAAATTGTTACTTTTGGAAAGCCAAGCATCAGGGTAAGATTAAAATTGAATTTTGCTATTTTCATGTATATTTGTGCATATATGCTAGTTCACATAAATTATCGAAGTCTTGCCACTATAAGCAAGAATTGTTATATAGTATGTATTTATGTACATGTATTCATCCTCCAGTGGGTTGTCAGGCAAGCAGCTGCCATCCCATAAAAAGGCATATCTGGGAATTAAAGGCTGCAAAACATCCTTGATGGTTTCTGCTGATGACCCATCTGTGCATAGATCAAATTTACGGGCATACTGACCCTGCCAAATTGGTGCACAGATCATATTTAAAGACAAACAATCTTACTTATCCAAACTGGTATTTCTTTTTTTTTTTTTTTTTGACTGGCCATCAGGTGGCACACAGTAGAATAAAGATGCACAAGACCAGCCAATTGGTGTCACACAATTGAATAGGCCACACCTCCACAGCATATTGAAGTTGCCCCTGCTTTTTACAGTGCTAGCTGTTTACATCTTAGCCATAACTATGCTACTCTTAGAAATTTGAATACATGTACTAGCAAGTGGCAGGCTGGGAGCACTGGAGATGATAATTTTGCAAACTTGCATTTACAAAATGTTGTCTGGCATTTTGATAGATGTGTTGTTTTCTTTACTGTCTTGTCTGTGTATATATTGGGCAAAACACAGAATTCCCGCCATTAGCAAGGATATTGCGATGGCAAGCAACATATTGGGTGTTGGGGAAACCTATCAAAGTTCACTAGGTGGATTGAAATGGGGTTACCTGGGTTATCCGTACCATAAGGAAAAAAGTACCGCCAGCAAAACATACTGTCGGTGTGAGTCCATTGAGGCTCTCATCATGTGTTCTGGCAGGATAATAGCAGTTGGGAATGTAGACGTGGTCAATGTAACTGATCACAATCATGCACCCAGTCAAGCCAGCGCATCGATGCAGAAAACTATGTCCCAGCTGAAACAAGCAGCAGCCTCCTCCCACGAGGCAATTTCTGCACTTTTAGCACAGGAAATTGCTCAGATGAAATTATGAATTAATGTGTATTGAAAATGAAATGGTATATGATATATTAATGAAATAAATTCATTATCTGATAAATAATGTGTTACGATTATACTCCGTCACATATTTTAGATTGCCTTGTGCTGTATCCTATATAATGACTGGTCCCTAATACTGAGCGAAAGTTGTTGCCAAACTGTCAACATCTGATCTACAATGGCATGTGGTAAAATGGCAGGTACATGGAGGCTTGTGGTCCAAAATTTCAATGAATTTGGTATAATTTTGAACTAATTTCTGTTACATGAGCATTCGATCTATTATAGCGAGCGTCAGTGAGCTCTTGCCATAAACACGTGAATACAGGACATAACAGAATGGTAAATTATCCAATCAGAGGACTCTTCAGTATCAATTAACGTAGTTGATTTTCTTCATCACCCCCTACTGTGCATATGCACATAGGCGCATCCACTGCCTTTTTTTTTATGCATCCTGGGTACTTTGCGTAGTGTTATTTATACTGAAGTCTCAAACTTACCAGCCTTTATGGAAATTATGTCAATGACTCGTAACTGTTCAGAAAATGTCAATAAAGTGTAATTAATGATCACGATTCACCAACTCACATCATCGACACCTCGATGGAAAGTGGGCCTGGCCCAACACACTTCTGGGACTGGATATGGGTTTTTGTGGAATAGAAAAACTTTACTGGTGTGAGGGTAACCTAAATAAACATCGCAGAGTGTGTAACATTTGTTGCTCATGTTGTGTGATACCTTAATTAATGTCTGCAGTCATCATTAACCAGGTCGCTCCTGGAAACCTTCCAGATTGCAACTCGTACTATATCCCTCCGAGGCCCCCAATGGCCATGCTGCCAATGTGCACTCAGATTTGGTGTTGTCGCGAGACAGGCAACAATGGCTCTTCGTACTGACTATGTCTCTGCCCCAGGTTACGACACTATTTCAATGGGGATATAGAGATCTTGGGCACAGTAGTTTAATCTGTGGAACAGTCTGTAACAAAAAGAAAGGCTGTACAAAAGATAGGTTCGTTGAGCCCCTCAAGGTAAAATGGCCTTGCTCCTCTAGACTGGTTTAGTAAAGGGCCTTTAGAGGGACCATGGAGCTACTATAGATGGAGGTACAGCTTCGAATACACAGAAATCCTATCGCCAGCTACCGCGGTGCACTGCTTTGAACTTCAAAGGGGGATGCTGTGTATTGGCTGGTCGCGAAGCCGTCTCTGATGTGCAGCCCTGTGACCGGCACCGATTTGCCGTCAGATGGCGCGTCGAAAGCACACCCTCTCCCGCTCTCGTGTCTGGGAGGGTTGAATAGTCTATATCTTTGCAACAGTGCTAATCAGAGTTATTTTTTCTTACTGCTCATGGCGCGTGCTTTCGAATGCTGTTTAAATTATTGAAATCGGATGAAACCAGACGAAGTTATCATGGGTTGAGCGAATAATCAACATTAAAATGGCCAACAAAGGTCAGCAAACTTTGTTACATTCCAACGATAAAAAGTATGCTTGCCGCTCGCTTGCTGACATGCAAACCATGTTCACTGTTTGTGGAAACACCTGTTTTAAACAACAAGATGAGTGAAATAAATGTCGGAGTGTGTCGGACGTTGAAATTTATGATGAAAAATCACCAGGTTCTGGTCAATATTAAACAGGACAGACGGCGATAATACGGAATGGTATTTTCCGTCAATCCCACGCATTGATAGTGTAAGTTGGAACCACTCCACTGAACAATTGGGATTTTCACAGTAAATCATTTCACCAGTCTCCTCTCCCATACATTCACAAAACACCTCCGTAAACAGATATTTAAAAAAATCAGAGGTGGCACATTTTTTCCAGCTTACATCGCCATCACTGTTGTCAAAACAACAGAACAACAAATATAGAAAACACCTGATGTAGACAGGCGGAAAGTGCCGATCCACATGTTGGCATGTGACTCACAGTGCATGCGGTGTTGTGTATTCGCAGCGGGGGAGAGGCAATTAAGATAAGCAGCCAGATTTTATCAGCGGCGGTCACAGAGCTTTTTCCATTGATGAGTGTTAGCTGTACCTCCATCTATAGTAGCTGCATGGAGGGACCTAGCAACAAGGCGCTACTGCCTGATCCACAGATGTCATCATAGATACTTTGGAATGCTGACGCTCAGATTTTAGGCTATGCCTACAACATATTACTTGCGACCAATTTCCCATTCAATGAAGTTTACATTTGGCAAAATATGCATTCGACCAATTTTACATTGGATGAAAACACATTTCGGGGAATTGACTTCCAGTTAACTGTTGGAGACCCAGAACATGTGTGCACTTTTCACACTTGAGACAGGAGTGCACAGTCAACTGGGGAGGGGAGGAGGGAGGGGGTAAGGGGTTTCCCTACCTGGCGTACTAGGCATTTTTATTTGCCGTACTTTTGTACTGAAAACGTTTTCAATTTCTGTACTTCTTACCGACCATTATATGCACATTTTCTTATTTTCCGTACCTTGTACTAGGGCAAAACTATTACTTGTACCACCAGCGTACTGCCTGGGGCACCCCTTAGTGGCCTTACCCATTCACCCCACCCCCTTCCTCCAGCTGTCTAAGAGCAGGGTTTCATTGCTGAAAACCCCGACCACATTCTAAAGAACGGCCAATTGACCATACGTCGATTACACATTTTGTAGAGTCGCCGTCTTGTCTGGTCACTCAGTGATTAGTTCAACCTTTCGTCAGTCGACTTGTCGCGCACGAGACCTGAGTCAGAGCAGGCAATCACAGAAGAACAGTGCCCATGGCATGGTGATAATAAGGGATTTTCAGGAAAGCAGACATCTATCTTTTCAATATATCAATATAACATCAATATTTCATTGCCGCTAGTGAAAATATTATGTTTTACACATCGTAAAAGCCAGAATGTAATAACTGCTGCTTTACTACAAAGCTGCTTTACGAATGTACACACACCAACCTCAGCAAACTTGCCAATTCTTTCAACGAGAGCGCCATTTTGGAAAAGAAAACACGTGAAATCACATATGCAGACGAAATTATTTAGCAGTGCACAACAGTGATCATGAGGCAAGTATACCAATTATGACAGACTCTTGAAAAGTGGATGTATATTACAATGGAAAGATTTGTCTGATTGGCGTTTTGAGAGAAAATATTGACAGACTCGAGCACCTTCAATAGATACAATTTGATCACGTGATTATAAACGAGATACAGTGCCAGGGCAGATGGGAGATCCGAAATACAAGATTGTTCATGTTGGTTTTATGTTATGATTGGTACATATTTTGACTGTGAAGGGATTCGGCTAAGAATTGCGGCTGAATAAATTAGGGTCACAGATTTATGACACAGTAGAATATAGTCGGAGGAGGTATTCTTCAGAATGGAGATGAACACAGTCAAAACAGTGGCTGTATTTGCCATAATATTTGGCTGCTTTGCAGTGCTGTATCCCAGAATTTTCCACCCAATGCTGCTTCATGCTTTTGGATTAGCCCCCCAGAAACAGAATGCTGATGACTTGAGTAAGTATCAACAGATGATACAAACGTGGGTACCATTTAATCGTTTTGGATGTGATCAACATGATAAGTAATGATGTGTGCAGATGACAGATCGATTTGTAAACCTGTGGCTGTCTGGACCCTTTGCCTTTCAGTTTAATTTGTTATGTTGGTTGTCAGCAGTGATAATTTCGATTTTTAGCTCTGCTGACCATAGGTCACAGAGCTTATGCAATCACTCGTGTCTGTCTGTAAACTTTTGTTGTGAGTGCAATGCAGTTGACAGTTTTCATGTTACCCCAATATAACTTTCAGGACTTGCCAAGCGTATATGAAAATTAAGGTTGAGTTTAATATTAGTGGTGCCACCTATGATATGTAATATTTGGGACAAAGTGGGAACATTTGAAAATATTGTTTTGTATAATTTTTTTTTTTTTTTTTGTGAATAACCTCAAAACTTCAGGGAATGTCAATCAGACAAAAAGACAAAATACACTGAAATGTGGGGGCACTGTTGGTAGTATTACAGAAGATATGAACTAAAAGGTCATGATAACACATTTGAGTAATTATGTTGAGAAAGAAACTAATGTTACCAAAGGTACAATGTACCACAAATATGTATTTCATATGTTTAAATTTTATGTTGCTTAATCTGGATGACCTTGACCTATTTTCTCAAGGTCACAGAGGGAATACTTGTCACCCACACATCTCCAAAAAGTACGACCACCCCCCAACCCAACCCCCCCCCCCCAAAAAAAAAACCCTGCAGCATTTCAGAAAGGACACAGTCCCAACCCTATCATGCAACTGTCCAACAGAGCAGCCAGGCCAGGCCCTCCATAAACCCACCGAATGCCAGACCCCCCACTTAAATGTGGAAGCATCTCCTCCCCTATCTAGTCAAAATTCAAGCCTCAAGCTCCTTTACAAAACTAATGTATACCTGAGTGTTTAAAATATGCATCATGGCTCATATCTTCTGTATTTGCAAATGTGCTTTCAGAGACAATGGGGGCCTTAAACCTGAATGCCTCAACCCAGGTGCTCCATAACTGCAGGAATGAAGAGCTTTGACTAAATGGGGCTCTCAGTACCCTTCTTAAACCATTTGTTAATTGTATATATGCAAAAAGAATTAATTTTGATCAAACTGGCATATAGTTAGCTCTACCCTCACATCAGTGCCAGGTATTACAAATACTTTACGTTCATTTTGTTGATTATAAATTGAGTTAGAACTTCTAAATTGACACCCAATATGCATTAGGCCCATCAAAATGGATGGAGGAATTGGCAAAAACAAAGTTTACAACTGCAAGAAGATCATATTCTCACACAAGAAGATTTATAGATGACCTGTGTGCTTTAAACAATGGAGATGAAATACAGAGAAATTGGAAAAACATATCCCAAAGATTTAATATTAAATCTGGAAAATGAAAGTGATACAAAACCTACTTTCCTTGATCTGGATATAGAAATAAAGAACAACCAGTATGTAACAAAAATATTTGACAAGAACAACCAGTATGTAACAAAAATGTCTGACAGGAGAGACCAGTTCAAAATTTGATATCTTCTACCCTTATCTGGCAGGAAACGTTCCAGCGAAACAAGCGTATGGAGTTTGTATCAATGTGATTTGTATTGCAAGAAACCCCACACTTTTTAGCGATTTTGTGAATAGAATCAGAACTTTTTTGCACAAACTACACAAACAAAGATTATAAAAAACAACAACTACACCAAACTCTGTTCAAATGTTTCCAGAGATATGACCAAATACCTAATTAATACAACACTAACTCAAGAACATTAGTCAAACTGTGTCAAGATGGAGCTTGAAATGACAAAGTGTAGTCCTCAAAGTGTTTAGAGTTATAAGATTGAAAGTACCCGGGGTAAAGTATACTTAACCCACTTAGAGAATTTTCACTAGTCTGTCTTAAGTCGGGAAAACCATGATCATACTCACTTTTTGCAGGATTTCTTTTTTCTTTTTCTTTTTTTTTAATCTTCATCCAGTATAGTGGAAGAGGTGGCTTCCAGCTAATATTTAATTAGTCCACTTTACCTCATAACACCTCTAATCAACTTCATGGTGCTAAAAATTGTATTACTATTTTACTATTTATACCAGGTATGGTGGAAAAGTGTATGAAGCTTTTAAGTTTCAAAGGAGACGTCCGTAAACTTTTTGCTCATTAGCGTGATCCTGTCCACAGTTTTCAAGTTAGCCGAATATAACTTTCAGGACTTAAGGGATGTATGAAAATCTAGGCCTAGTTTGATATTGGTAGCACCACCTACATTATTATGTAATATAGGGTCAAAATGTGAAAATCTTGTGAACATTGTAGCATCTTTAATTTTTGACGGATCTTCACCAAATTTGGTGGGATTGTGGGGGAGGTCAAAGTCTAAGTTGCTAGTGATACAAGTGGTGCCACCTGTAATTTGATAGAAATTATGAGCCAAAATGTGATTTAAGATGTAAAATTCCATATTTGGTTTAAAGGAATTGGATTAAACTTGCCAAGTATATATGATACATAGACAATGCCCAAAGGTAGAATGTTATTTAATATCAGTGACCTTGACCTACTTTGTGAGGTCACCATGCCTGTAAAGTTGAAAAGGTGATTTTGTAATGGCAGGGTGTAGCTTGGACATCAATGGCAAAGAGAATTGAGCCTGCAGATCCAAATTGCACTTGATTATATAATACATAAAACTGTACTTAATGACCTGCTTTTTGGGTCATTGTGACCCAGTAATTATCATGGAGTTTGGCGCTTGTCCAAGTTTATTGTTTTCCCTCAATTACTTAAAAAGTTATTACCTGATTTGAACAAACAGACTATATATGGAAAGCTGGATATTGGGCGCATATTTTGAACAAAAACAATTTTTTAATCAGAGTTGAAGTTCAAGGCCAGTTTGAGTATTGGGGTCATCTTGTGAATGCTCTGCACCCCACAATTCTTGAGATAGGCCCATGTAACGTTAAGGAGTTATAAAGTGTATAAAAATCTTTGTCGACATTGATGTTGGTGGTACCACCTATAGTATTATGTAATATACAGGTCAAAATGTGAAAATCTTGTGACCGCAGCACTGTCCACAGTTTTCAAATTAGCCCAATATAACTTTCAGGACTTATGGGAGTTCTAAATATCTAGGTCCTTTTCGATATTGGTGGCGCCACCTACAATATTATGCAATATAGGGGTCAAAATATGAAAATCTTGTGAACACTGTAGCATCTTTAATTTGTGGCAGATCTTCACCAAATTAGGTGGCATTATGGGGGAGGTCAAAGTCTAAGCTTGTAATGATATTAGTTGCACCACCTATAATTTGAAGGAAATTATGAGCCAAAATGCGTTTTAAGATATAAAATTCTATATTTGGAAAAGTAATTAGATTAGACTCGCTTAATTTATAGGATATATAGACAATGTCCAAAGCTAGAATCATATATAATATCAGTGACCTTGACCAATTTTTGTGAGTCATCAAGCCTGTAAAGTTTAAAGACGTGATTTTGTAATGGCAGGTGTAGCTTGGACTTCAATTGCAATATCAGCACAACACCAGGCAGGCCTATGGGCCTCTTGTATTACATGATGTGGGTGTCCTTGATCTTCTGTGCGAAGGTCACTGAGGACACAAAGTTAAGGACTCACTCATTGTTGTCTTGGCACATGCAACAATATTCATCACAGGATTTGCACAAATAAGCTATGGTTACATGGGGAGTGAAGTGCCATTTGGTGGACAATTTTTACATTAAGGTGGCACAAACAAAAGAAGGCACTTAGAGGAGTGCTGTCTTCAACCCACTCTCCTGTTTTTGTTTTTATTTTTAGACCCATAAAACTATATAAATTTTTGTTGCTTGGGATCTTTACATTATATACACACCAAGAAAAAATTTTTAAATCCTTTTTTTTTTTTTGCGAAAAATGGACATTTTACAAAAGGGTTCGATTTGGAGATTTTTCTCGTGATTCTCAACAAAATATAGTACTTAAAAACTGGACAATTTGCAAAATGAAACTTTGTAGTCATGTCCAGGTTTCGGTTTCTTCACTTTTTCCATAAACGCTATAGATAATTGTAATCGTATATTAATTATGATGCTCGTCAAGATGAACACTTCTTCATGTTTAGGGGGCATAAAACTGCCTCAAAAAAACATTCCAAAACGCAAGGAACCAGTCCTGGGCATGTCTACGAAGTCTCATTTTGCAAATTTTGGAGATGTAAAGTAAAGATGTTATGGTAGTACCATCACATGGTTTAGTCACATGATGATATGGAATATTAAAAAAAAAAACCCTAGATCTAAAACAACAGCACAGGTGCCCCAAGTGATACCATAACTGAATCGTGAGATTTAGGGATGGCCTTTTGCGGTAGAATATGTATCAGAGATGGTCGTTAATAAGACAACCTTGTCATGAATTAAAAAATTGCTCTTTGTATTTTTTGCACAACTGGAAGTTAGTTCTACAGTCAGTGAGGACATCGGACACAGATAATTCTGTAACAGTACCCTTATTAAAGATTGTTATCTAAGATATCAAAGAATTGCTACTGACAGTTTTAAATATCATTCATTGACTGTGGGTCTCATTTACACAGAGTATACACCCCATGTTAGTTCTTGTAGGGCACTGTCACTGTACAGTGAAAATAGCCAGACATACTGCTCTCACCATATGGTGAAAATGGCCTGCCCATGGAACAGTGAAAATAGCAGGGCACACTAGTTATTGCCTTGCAGTGAAAGTACTTTACAGAATACATATATTTATGCCAAGTTTCCATATGTTCAATGCAGAATTGTATTATAATGTACAATAAATAACCAAATCACTGCTGAATAGCAGTGCAGCTACCATTTTGATTTTAGGGGAGCCAACATGGTGCAGTAACAAACACTGTGATCCATAGTCTGGTCCAGCATGAGAATAAAGCAGACCTTAGAAACCCTGACAGCCTTTTTGAATTTGCAGTAGTTGTTTTTTATTTTTTTTTTAATTTTTTGTATTTGCTCAATGCCACAAAATCAACACCAAGATTTTCATAATTGTTAGATGTACTATCCATTGTCTCTTTCTTTTTATTCAATTTAGGGCAGTAAAACTAGTTGATATTGTGACTTAAGGGAACATAGTAGCGCATGTTCAAAGAATGGTTACTGCCTTTATTCCATTCTCTTTCACCCCATTTCTAGCAAGTACTCCTTACCCCCCTCCCCCCCCCACACACACACATGGGTCAGTGCATGTTGGCAAAGTTCAATGTGGATGAAAAACATTACTTGATATGTGCCATATGGACATGAAGCTACTGTGGAGAAGATTTTTAGAAGTAAATTTGAATAAAGTCCAAATATTTAGGTTGTGTTCACCATGTTCACATTCATTTTCAGTCCAAACTTTCGATTTCAGTCTCTTTTTTTAAGGGTTCACCCCCATGGGGGGCCCTTTCTGTTTTCGAATTGTCCCTCCAGATGTGCACATTCTCGCTACCCTGGCATCTACAAAATACCTCCATGTATTTTGCTCAAATTTGGCAGCATGCTTACCTTACCTAGTAAGATGAACTGATAAGATTTGAGTGTCATCATGACCTAATTTGAGCAAGTGGCAGACCCTTCAGTCAATGCTTGAGTTGAAGGTATTTCTAGTTGAAAAGTTCATTTTTAGATACCTGAAATACAGTGCTATGGCCAGCCAGTAATTTTTCAGTCAGGCTAAATATGAAGGTTACTGGCAAGAGTGTCTAGAGTAGAAATACAAACATCAGATTGATGAACTTCATTGTCTTTATGATACTTTGTCATGTTGAAGTGAGGCCTTTTGGTTTGCATTGTAGTGAATCGAGTCCCACCACATCTACGTCAGGCTGGCCAGCCCAGACACGTGTCACACAGTAGTCATCAGGCTCCAGATGATTTTGCTAAGCACATGCGGGTAAGATCGACATTGCGGGAACAACAGTTTTAAAAATAACTTGATTGTGATAATTTTTTATTTGGGCATTTCCTTTCACCTTAAGCATTATCATGATGAACAATTTTGATTGGCTGTCACCAAAAGCCCAAGTATGTGTCAAGTTCTTTTTTATGTTGTTATTTCATGACCATTTATTTCATTTCAACAAGAGAAAGCTAAAAAAAATATTTCCATCTGTGAAATGACGTGAGTTTGAATTCTATTCAGAATTGTGTTGCATAAATATTGTGTTTCCTTTCAGCCTGGGCCTCACCCTGGCCTTCGTGCTGCTGCAGAGATGAAAAAGCAGGCATCCACACAGGGTGGTGGTAGGGGAATGATGGGCGTGGTGCTACCCATGTATGCAGTAGGCATCATCATCTATCTGCTGTATACACTTACAAAGGTACTAAAATGATTGATTTAACGTACACATGATACAGTTTAAGTCATGGTAATCCCCCGGTTTTCATGTAAATTTATATTTTTCACCACCCATTTGTGACTACATACATATAAAGATCATGTATATTGCATTTCAGGAATTTGTGCCCTGTAAACCTTCTTGAATCATGTCTTACTGTGACTGTCAAGTCACCTTCATTATTTCTTGTGATCTCTACATGTGTGTGAAATACTTCAAAATTTATTAAATAGCTGTGAATTTGACACCAGAAACTGAGGTATATATCTGACAGTATCATATGGGTTGCTACACACAGTACCATTACAATTTACATTAATATTATTAAGTGATAGCAGTGATCAGATGTCTGTCAAGCAGCTTTAAAAAGTGGTTGTGCAGGAACCTTAAATACTGAAATGTTAGTTGTTGTTGAGCATTTAAAAAAAAAAAAAAACCCAGCTTACTGAGTGTGGAAAGTAAATCGGGGATGGAATCTATAGAGATGATTTATTTCTTTAGCTGAAAAACATAAGTACATGTGTCAAATCATGTATATGTACATATCAATTACAGGTGTTTGGCAAGAAATCAGGCCCTGATGCCAAAGAAAAGGAGTTCCTAGAAAAGTACGGTGATGTCCGCTATGATGCAGACAAGAAAAAGTTTGTGTTTGGAAATGACCGCTCACTGCAGGAGGAAGATGAAGCTGAGCTGATCAGCAAACAAGTACGGCAAAAGGATCTGGAGCGACTCCTGCTGAAGGCTGATGAACAGAATCTGAGTAAGTATACTCTTGCTTGCTTGGGTTTGAATCGGGTTTGATTGGCTTTGTTTTATTGAAAGGACTTGATCTCTTGACAAAGTTTGGATTTAGCTGAATTGTGTCAATTACTAGAAATGAAAGGAATAGAAAGCATAAGGTGACTATCTGCTCCATTTTAAATGCAGAGGCACAAATAAATAAGTGTCGTACATTGTGTATACATGCACTTACATACAGTATGAGCAATTCATTTATGGTTACTAATGTGGCAGGCTCTTATGAGATGAGAGAGTTGAGGCGGCGGCTGATGGAGACAGAGAAACAGATGGAGCGGATACTGAAGGCCATGCAGACTGTTCACCACAAGGTCAGCCGGGATGATGATGATGATGAAACAGAAGAGCTGCTGGAGGACGCTTTCAGAGTATGTTTTAGTAAGAGTCCTGTAATGAAAAAACACTCCTTGGAAAGTCCAGGTATCTACAGGATTGTGAAGAAGTCTAAAAGGTCTTATTTAGTATTTTCAAGGCTTTGAAAAGTTAATGGATGTATCAAACTGTGTGTTGCAGTTTTATTTTGTGCATGTATGATGGAGATGAAGTAAAGTACAAACTGGTGCTGGGTGACTGTGTGCATAACTCCATTTAACTCATTCCACCCTGATAGAACACCAAGTCAACAGCTTTCCTTGGCATCCAGAGTGCATCAATGAAAGCTGTTGACCATAGGCACATAATTTGGAATGATCTTCCATGCAAGTTTCATCCAAAATTTTGAAAAATAATCCCTAAATTAGTAAAATACAATTAGGGGACGACATTTAGATATTAGCGGGAAAAAGTGTCATTAGGGTGGAATGAGTTAATAGAAGTTTGCCATTGAAGGCATTGCAAAAGAACATAAAGTATTTCTTGAGTATAACAGTTAGTGATAAAATGTTTGCCGTGATTTATCTTCAGCTTTGCCTCATGACAATTGGTAATTGCGTTCCCCCAAATTTTGACATCCACCCCCATCCCTATTTGCCCAAAAGTGCTCATAGGTAATGGTCCTTTGCTTTAATTTTTATGTCTCCCGGTGGAAGCCGGGGGACATATTGTTTTAGTGCCTGTTTCTTCCGCTTGTTGTTGTTGTTGTTGTTGTTGTTGTTGTTGTTCAGGTTCTTCAACACTTGGTTTCCGTGCGATAAGTGTTGAAGAACTTGATAGAACTGATTTATCTTCAGCTTTGCCTCATGACAATTGGTAATTGTGTTCCCCCAAATTTTGACATCCACCCCCATCCCTACTTGCCCAAAAGTGCTCATAGGTAATGGTCCTCTGCTTTAATTTTGATGTCTCCCGGTGGAAGCGGGGGGACATATTGTTTTAGTGCCCGCTTCTTCCGCTTGTTGTTGTTGTTGTTGTCGTTGTTCAGGTTCTTCAACACTTGGTTTCCGTGCGATAAGTCTTGAAGGACTTGACAGAATTTGATGAAACTTGGTAGGATTATGTATCTACGCAAGACCTAGGTTGGGATTGTATTTGGGTGACCTTGACCTAAATTTCAAGGTCACAGGGTCATTTATGTGAAATTGGTTTCTCTGCAATAAGTCTTGAAGAACTTGATGAAAATTGCTAGAGTAATGTATCTAGGTGAGAGCTAAAATAGGATTGTAATTTTCAAGCAAACTTGGTCATTTGTAATTTGTTATCACCTGTAGCTTATTCAGAGACGTAAGTGTTCCACCGGGAGACATTTGATTTTCTGTTGGAAAATCAGTCTGTTCTAGTTTTACTTAAATTTTGTATTAATAGATAAAATTTTTGATAAAAATTGTATATAAACTAATCATGATAACATGCCCAGGTCAATAGCTGTTCGTGGTGCAGATCAGGCACATTGCACCCAACCTGATGCCTGGCTCAGTCTGACCAGGAAAGCATGTTGTTACAGTCAAATTTTCTCTATATTGTTCTGTCTGATATTTTTGAAGCCACTTTTATTTAGTCAGAAAATAAATAAATAAACCATAAATACATGGTTCACCTAGTGAACCACATAAACATGATCTGATTCAATTTATTTTCTGAACGTTCATGCTGGTAAAGGGTTCTGTGTGTTTTTACAGACTGGCCTGAGTAAGTCTGTGGATTCTAGTCCTGATATGGACACGTATGAAGTAGTGAATGGCCTGAATGGGCGAGGAACGGGCGACGGTGCTGTCTCCAGTGAGGAAACCTTGGAGCAGCAGGGCACAGAGGACTCCACTGACAGGCTGGTGGAGGACATTGGGCCTGCAGGGCATGACAGTGACTACGAAGATGAGGACATTGGAGACATTGGTGAATATGGCGATGATGACATAGAGGAAGAACTAGATGTGTGTGCCACTAGTGTTACGTCCACTGATGAAGGCCTAGGCACTAGTGCAGATTCACCCAAGCTGAGGGCATTCAAGCCGGTAGGTGATGCGAATCAACCAATTGAAGGCAGTGAAACAGGAGAGGACATTGAGAAAAATAGCAGCACAGATGACCAGCAGTATGAGGATGATGATATTACAGTCTTAGAAGAAACAGAAGAACAAGACGACAAACACCCTGACCTGAGGAAGAGGATTAAGGACACATCAGAGAGTGTTGGGCAAGACTGATCTCAAAAGATATTCAATATGCAAAATCATGTGTCGAAAGGTATCTTCAGGCATATACTTTAGCATTTCTCATTGTAATCTTGTATATTATCACCATATAGTCTTTACATCATCCAAGGGGCTAGATACAGTTAATAAAAACAGTCAGACATTAATGGTATTACAAATATCTGTCAATATAATGCCCTGGAAAAGCGTCTCTGTACAGTTCAGAAGATCTCATAATAAGTATCTAAATAAAATGAATAAACAGAAACTAAAAATTTGGGCAGAAGTTTGCACAAATTTAATTGTAGGAAAGACCAAAAATATTTTGTCATTTGCCAAACTGTATGGTAACCAAAGGGGTTAAGAATAGTTTCTAAAACAAGTTAACTCAAGACACATTACCAGAAAAAATCTCTTCTTGTTCGTAGGAAGTATGCAGCCTTGTACATGTAGGAATAGTGATGGCAGTGCTTATTTCTGTCAAACTGGGAAAGTGAGAAAATAGCTGCAGAAAGCAAATACTACTCTGTTTCAATTTCATGAGTGCACATTCTGATAAACTGATATGTCTGGAAGCTCATATCAAAAATGCATGATGGCTATACTGCATCCATTGGTAATGCCAATATGTACTCCTTTTAGACATGTGTTCCAAAAGCAACTGTTAAGCTTGACTGAGCTGACTGGAGACCAAGTGACCAGTAGACCATATTGATAGTACTTGTGATAGCATATATGTAGGCAAGGTGTGTACATACACATGTAATTTATCTGTTTATACACAATGTTACATAGTAGATACAGGTGATCAAGCTGGTGAATCATTCATATATCATACGTATGTATTATCTGTATGTTACAATCAATCTGTATGCATGTTTTTTTAAAGGCAAATGTGAAAAGTCAACAATAAGAGGGAGCCACTTATCTATCTAAAATATGCATTTTAAGCAGAGCTGACTTGTCAGTCAGCTGAGCTTACTGGAGGCTGGCCCATCCGTCATCAATTCCCATTTTTTACCTCTCCTGGCTGAATCCTCTTCAAACTTGTTAAGATGTAATTTGAATGGGCTTGTACCAAGTGTATTCAAATGGTTTTGCTGCAATGATTTGGGATTTTTTAAATTTTTTTTTAAGATTAAATTTAAGGGAATTATTCTAGAACTGCTTGGCTTATTACTTTGAAATGACACAGGGATGCTTCTGGGTACTGCCAGACCTTAATTTGTTGAAGGGATGGGACTGCATTTTTTCCTATTGTTTTTTAATGAATTTTTTTTTTTGTAATGTGCAATTTAAAATTGTAAAGGGCTTGCTGGATTCTTGTCAAACTTGGTGGGAATGTAGTTTGAATAAATCTCCACCAACAATGTTCACAAGGTGATACCACTCTCATTTATTAATTAATGATGAATTTTAAAATTTACATAATGTGCAGTATGAGGATATGTCCACATGGATCATCTAGTAATTCCAGTGTAGTTTTATCAGTTTGTTTCTTTTTTTTTTTAATTTTTGTTTGGGGGAGGATTAAAAAAAAAATATTCACTGAAACCACCTGGCCAATTGCTGCGAATAGGTCACTTTTTGATATGCCAAGACCTGAATTTGTTCAGCATGTGTCACTGGGAATTTTTTAAAATACATTTTGTCCATTTTGAATTGGTCATTTTTTAAATTTTTGACTTCTCCAATAATGGATGCAGGATTCTTTTCAAACCTAGTGAACGTGGCCCAACCAAATCTCCACCAAAGTTGTTTTCCAGGCAGTAGTATTGTCATTTCTTATGCTTGAACAAATTAAAAAATCTATGGAATAACCAACTATATGTGTACATGTTTGTATGATTACTGCAAGAATACTAGTATAACAAACTAAAATAATCTGTGTAATAATCAGTAAGAATCCATGTACATGTTTGAACGATTACTGCAAGAATACTAGTACAGTAGTCCCACCTTTGAAAGACCACTCTGTTGTGAGACCACCTCCTTTGAGAGACCACAGTAGTCAGGTCTCCCTGTCGTACTTTTCATGTTATTTATACCTCCTTTGAGGGACCACCTGCTTAATGTGACCGCCTTTTGGGTGGCACTAGGGGCAGTCTCACAGGAGGGACCACTGTATATGTATATTTATATGTATATGTTTTTTTCTCAGAAACTGTTGACAAGTTCTAGTTTAAATGTGATGGGAACTTACCTTGAATGAATCTTTATGACGGATATTCAATAGGTCATGCTTCAGTATTTTTTATGTGGGGTGGGGGTGGGAGAGGGATTAAACATGATCTTTACAAAAGCTTGGCCAATTGTGTTGTGAGTATGGGTAGATCCCAACATGACAAAATGTGTTACTCATGCCAAACTAACAACTAAGTAGGCCTATTTAACAAGTTTTTCTCCAAACATACACCAAAGTTGATGTGAGATGTAGTCATCTTATGCTGGGAATTAGTAAATCTTTAATTCCATGAATGCCAGTAAACATGATGACGTCTGATTGTCACTTCTGCCTGATAACAAGCTTAAGGGCGGGTATTGTGGCAGAAATTATATGCATGCCCTGCCTTGGAAAGGAACACCATTGTGTACTTATGACTGTAATGGTTCAACAAGTAGTACATGTGCAATAATGATTCCCCTTTTTCCATTAATGGATCTATGTGAATCTTTATTTTCTTCCAAGGTGCATGCTGGAGTCTTTTAAAGCTTCATGGAATTTTCTTGTGACTGTTACTCATGATGCATTTAAGTGATTTGTTAGGTGGTGTGCCCTCATTTCCTGCAACTTAGCATCTTTTAGAGTTAACGAATGATTGGTAAGAGTGCATGCATTGCTAGTATTGTAGAGGTACTGATGTACGTGGATGTTTGTGCTGGCTATCTCATCAAATGTGACATACATGTAAATACAGCTACTATTGATACTTGCTTTCATATCCAAGTTTGGTGCTCAATAAGAGATCTGTTATGGCACAGCTGTAAAAGTATATAATAGACACTTGTATCATGTTTTCTCAACACTATGTCCAGGAGATCCTCATTAAACTTGGTAGAGACTTATATGTATATGGTAAGGTAAGCAGAGTACAAACTTACACACAGCCTTGCTTGAACTACATGTAATTGTCTACTAAATCCATGGATCAAAAATGCCAGACAGGAAGAAAAATGAAAAACATTCTCTGCCACAATATGGTGACAGCTAAAAAGATAGGTCCCTTTACGTATATTGTGATTCTAGCACAAACTTCTGGAATTGGGGTGCAATGGTGGCAAAAATGATCACATTTCCATTTGGGTAGGTGGTAACATTTCACATTGACTTGCAGAACTTATTTTAAAAAATGACAACACAATGGTTACAAGTGATCCATAGTAGGTTTGTTTGCTTATGTAGCTACCATTATCTTTGGAGGCATTTTAGTTTTGCACAGGCATTGATTGTAAAATTAAGCATGTGAAATGTTAATATATTTAGACAAGGTTCTGAAGAAATACAGAACTGAAATATAAAAAAAATATGGTCATACAGTTAATAGTCTACGGACGTGTACTCAGAATAGTGAGAGCATGGTTAATTTTGTTGCAAAATGTGATAATGTAGAAGGATTCCAACCTTTGTACCCCAAATTTATTCTAAGTTTGTATATTTATTTATGTTCAGTGACATCATAATTTCATTTTTGGTGCCACTCATTTTAAAATGACAACCAGCATAAAGAACCAGCATGAGATAGTAGATTGGATTGGAAAGAATGCATTTAAATGCATGGCGTGTTAACCTTTTTTTGGAATAAAAAAGGGTTGAAAATACTGTCATTTTTTTAGGAGCTGTAGTAGCCTAATCAGCCAGTGACCTAGTCAAAATGTGACATTTCATGGGGTCACATTATTCACTACACTGTATTATCTGTAGATAGCACCTGAAACCTTGAACAATTATCCTGTGATCCTGAATGTGAACCATTGTTTGGGGCAAAATCACAACAGTGGCACCACACTGATAGCAAAATATTGTATGTTTACCATTTATTATATTTTATTGTGTGTGCGCGCGTGTGTGTGTGTGTGTGCCTGTGTGTTTTTATCTAGGAAAATTGAGTGTGAGTTCTGACATGCAGTGGTAATAATGACATAATATGGTACATGTGTATGGTGTTATGTCAATCCATGAAGTTCCAACTATAATCATCTGAGCAGACAAGATGATTTAGGAAAAAATTCAGATTCTGGTTTCAATGACAAAATTGTACCATCATGACTGTTTTACTGATAACGCTTGTAGTTTCAGCAAACTTGAACCACACCTACTCTGGCCCATGAGTAACATTCCAAATGCAAGAGTGTGAGGTGGAATCACATGATATCAGCATCAGATGGGTCTCCTGATGGACAATAGAGGGCACTTCAGGCAGTATGGCTAACCATGCAACAATCATAGTCCATACCATTACATTTTACTGTTTTCTTGAAAGACTGCTGCACATATATAGGCTGAATAAGAAAATGTGGCTGGTGAAATTATAAGCCTGAAAGTTACATGGAAGTGTTGGGTTTTGAACATAATAACAACTGTACAGGTTCATATATTAATATGAGTCAGTGCACCCCAAATGCATCACACAGTCGTAGTGTTGCTGGATGCTTGTAGATTTGGCTAAATACACTTCAAATTTGTGTTGATTGCAGTCAGAACTTCACCATGGTGTAGCTTTACCTCTCAATACAGTCTAAATGCATTCAAACATGAATCCAGAACAAAATGATACTAAGTAATTTCAGAAAGGTTTGCTGAAACAAGTGACAAAAATTCCACTTCAAAATTTACATGTTCCCAAGTAGCTGTACCTACATGTATGCCTGCAGGCTTTATTGTGGGGGGTGGGGGTGGGTGGGGAGTCCAGATCACAACTTGTCTCATACAGGCCTGTTTGCTGCCTCCTTGTGTTGGGTAAAAGTGAGGGAAAACATTCGGGAGATTCTGACTCATGTTTTGCTTTGAATGTGAGGGACTTGATTTAAATAAATAATTAAAAAAAAAAAAAAAAAAAGGATAGACCTGTATCTTTAACTTATATTATTAAGGCCAATCCTATATTAGTCCCTCTTCATGGCACAGGTGTTGGTGAATACTTGCCTACCTAATTGTTAGGTGGAACAAACTGAAGGACTCAAGAGAAAATTGCTGTGCAGTGAGAGCAGTAGAAACTCTTTCCACTTACTGCCCAGGCCAAGAACTGAAACTGGGTCACACAGTGAAAGGTGAGCATGTATACCACTGACCCAGTGGTGCATCCTATAAATAAGTTAAAAATAATAATATAATAAAATGATGGCTCACCATGTAAAGTCCAGGAAATAGTATCTCTTAACTATTTTTCATTGTACTCGCTAGATTTTAATCTTTCAACTTTGACAAAAATTGAAAGACCTTTGGATTTGTTTAAATGTTATTAACATGTTTAAAAAGTGTGTAATTTGAAACAAAAAGGCACAGCATAGAGTTGAAGCCATTTACTGGTGTGTTTTTTCCCGTGTAGAACCAAGACTATGTGATCTGCCAATGTAAAATGTAAATATGTATAATGGGAAGAGTAAAGTGTTGCTAGTTTGCAAAAACATGCAAAAATTTCTCACAAAATATTTTGCTGCAAGTTATGTTGCAACAATGTAAAAATGTATACTCACATCTTATACTATGAATACTTTGCATCATTATTTTTGTATTCCTGACCTTGCACAAAGAGCCTATGGGTGGAGAAACAGTGTGTAGTTTCAACATTATATCAAGAAGAGGGCCATGCCCCAATTGAATTCATGGATACAAGAGTTAGGTATAAATACAAATGTGTCACTAGACTGTAATTGTTGTTTTACATGAGTATCATGCGTTGTGTAACTTATGTATGTATTATGTCTATTTATGTGGTTCAGCTTGATACATTGTATACATATTTAGCTGTCTCTTTTTGCAGCATTTTAAACTGTGTATGTTTTATTTTATTAATGAGAGCATTTTGTGTTGCATCTACACTAAGTCATTACAACTTTTTAGCAGTATATTTCCTCTTAGAATTGGCAAATTTACAAAAGAAGCAAGATTGGGGCTTCATATTGGACAAAAGGAAGTAGCAATGTGGACAATAAAAGTACATGTATGTATAATGTTTACTGTGAAATCTTCTTGGCTTTTTATTAATTTCAAAAGGACACTTTGTCTGTATCCTATTGTTAAAAACCATCTGCCTTTTAAATTTAGATTGCCTTTGCCTAAAACAACACTATTTTGGCCAAATTTTGATAAAGATTTTTTTTTTTTTTTTTTGGGCTCAAGTGATTTATCAGTTTGCTGAGCTTATCTTATGGTCCTTTCTCCATCATTGTCATCAGTGCCTTCATCGTCTGTCCATCAACAATTCACATTTTTTACTTCTCAAAAACTGTTGGCCAGATTCATTTGACACTTAGTGGGGATGTACCTTGGGTGGCTATCTGCCAATATGATTTTTCTCCAAAACCATCAACCAGATTCACTTCAAACTTGGTGGGGATACACCTTGGGTAAGTTTTTACCCAATTTTATTGAAATGGTGATGCTGCAGTGATTTTTAAAATTTGTAAGAATTTTTTTTTTTTTTTTTTTGCAAAATTTTTAGGAGACCCCCTGACTTTCATTTGGTTGACAGGTGGTGCTGCGATTTTTTATGAATTTTGTTGTGTTTTCACTATTTTTGATGTCTCCAAAACAGTCACTTAGATTATTATGAAACTATGCAAATGTGGCTTGTAGGCAGATTAATCAGAGTTGTTCACTGGCTGGTGATACTCTGGATCCCTGATTTTTTAACACAATTTTTCAATGCATGTACCTATCAGTTGATGAATGCATTCCTATTGACTATCATGTATGTCAATGGGGATTGCAATGGAAATTCACATTTTTGGCTTCTCCAAAACTGCCTGTCGGACTTGCTTCAAACTTGGTGGGCTGTACCGTAAATCTCTGGAAGTGTAGCTTGTCAGAGGGTTAAACAAATGTTCACTTCATGATGATACTCTGGATGCCTAATATTTAATAAATTTTTAAGTTTGAGTACCTGAAGATTAATGTATGCATTCCTATTGATTACCATGTAAGTAAAGAAGTCCTTGTAAGTGGTGATTGCAATGGAAAATCACATTTTCAACTTCTTTGATCATGGATGGCTGGTACTATTAGCCAAATGGTAAAATTACATTTATTTGGCTATAGAAATTTGCTAATGGTTAATTTATTTTAATATAAATTATATAAGAGTCAGTTTGACTCTGCAGTGATAACTGTTTTATTTCCCGATTTGGCTTCAAATTTTGAAGGCCTGGATCTGTCCCTGGGGGATGTACATGTAGCTTGGGTGGGACTCTACTAATTTTGATCCAAAAGTTAATGTTCCAATGGTTTTAAACAAATTTTTATGAATTTTCTGGTTCATTTTCCAGAAAAATCTTCAAAAAATCTTTTTAACCGAAACCACACAGCCAATTGCTTTGCAGTTGTATTAGGACATTCCTGGGGACCCCGACTTTAATTTGTTCAACAGGTGGTGCTGTGATTATTTTTCACATTTTAAAGAATTTTTGTGCCTTCCACTTTTAATTTTTCTCACAAACTGTAAGTTGGATGCTCTTCAAACTTATGAGAATGTACATGGACTTAATCTCCACCAAATTTGTTCACTTCATAGAGATGCTATCATTTGCTTTTTTTTTTTTTTTTAGCAAATTGTCAAATTTAGGAAAAGTCAGTAAGGGGATATGTGCATGTTATCAAGTGTGATGATGGGTAATATCATCCTGAAGTTCACAGATCACTTCAGTCTGCATATTAGGTCAGCTGAGCACAGGACTGTCACTGTTCAAATGGTCAGGGTCCAGTGCTTTTTTTTTTTTTTTTTAATGAATTTTCGTGTTCATTTTTTGGTCAAACCTTCTCCCAAACCACTGGGTAAGTCGCATTCAAATACCATCGGAGCACTTCTGAGTACCTTTGGACCTTCATTTGTTCAACGGGTGAGGCAGTGAATTTTTTAAATAAAGTTTTTTGCGATTTTGCTGTTTCTCAACTTCTCACAGATGACATGCTGGATTATCTTCAAACTTTGTGGGATTATACTTTGACTTGACTTCCATTAAGTTTGTTTACTACACAGTGTTGTTAGTATTGCGTGATTTAAAAAAATCATTAAAATTATGAGTTATCAGTAAGGGTACATATGTGTAAATATTGTCACTCTAGTTAGCAGCAACAAATCTGGCATATTGGCTTATATCTCAGTAATGGTAGATGCTAAGCTTGTGGTTACTAAAAAAGACAAATAGGAAAGTATCTACAGTATTTCTTTTGGTGTTGTTAATTTTGACCTTGAGTTAATCCTTCAAAAGACAGACATATTGGCTTATATCTGGGTAATAATTGATTGTGAGTCCATGGTTACTACTAAACATTGGTAGGAAAGTACCTGTGCGGTTTCTGTCAAAGTTAATTTGAACTTTAGGGTCCATGAAAAGTCACAGTCAGATACGGGCTTATGTCTTGGTAATTGTTGATCCTAGAGCCATGGTTAGTATTAAACATTTGTTGAGAAAGTTTATTTGAAGTTCCTTGCACTGTTGTAAATTTTGACCTTGAGTGACTTTGAAATGTCATACTGACATTTTAAGTTGGTAATAGTGGATCATGTCATTTTTTATTTGAAAAAAATGATCCAGCACTGTGTGAATGTAGACTTTGATATTGCAAACGGTGATGATCCTGCCAAACGCCCAGCATGACCATGCACAAGGGCGACATTCTCATATATTCAAGGTCACAAGACACTGCAAGTACCTCCACTGTTCTTTTGATATTGGGAGAATCACTTCAACTACTACAACTTTAATGTTACACATGGTAGTGGTCCTGTATAAGGGCTGAACTGAAATCAGATGCACCTGGTTGATCTTGACCCAAATTTGAAGGCAACATCACTGCTTCAGTGAACTGAGTGTTTTAGGTTAAAACTTGACAAATATCAAGTCACTTGTTTCAGTGGTCATTTGAGAACAATTGAGCCAGTACTTGCATAGACATACTTGTGTGTAATGATGGTCACACAGAAGGCTGTCTTTGATATACTTCTTAAGGCCACAGGATCTCTTCAGTTGATGCTTCCAGCGTCAGCTGAGCACAGGACTGTTACAGGCCTTATATTTAGGTTGCAAAATTTGCAACAATGTTTTGCGATCACGAAAACAGCATATGTATATATATATATATATATATATATATATATATATATATATATATATATATATATATATATATATATATATATATATATATATATATATATATATTACATGTGACCTTGTGGACATACATCCGTGTACCATAACGGGAACATTTACAGGCAAGATTCCTATTTCATGTGAAGTCCTGTTGGCTCCACTGGTGGTCTAAATTGGAATTTCTATTATAGGTATCAAACAAAAAATATGTTCAATTCACATTTTTGTGATAATAAATTCAGATGGAACACCAATTATGTGTAAGGTCAATAATCAGATTTTGCAAAATTATGACTGACCTTGACCTACTTTTCAAGGTCAGTAAGCACTGTAGAAAGGGACACTGAAGGCTAACATCACCAAATGTGCTGCAAATGTTATCATATATGGAACTTTGATATTGCATTATATGGATGACCTTAACATACTTTCTCAAGGTCATGGAGGGCATGCATTTTATGACATGATTTCCTTTCTCTTCTTTTTTTGTGATGATCATTATATCTCAACTTGTGTTTATACATTCGTATACCATTACAGGAACATTATACAAGCAAAAGTTTATGACATAAGGAGTCATGGTGGCCCCACTGGTTGGAATTATTGGAACTAAGATCATATGTATCAAAACATGTTCAATTCATTATTGTGTCAATTAATTCAGATGGAACTTCAAAATTTACAACAAATATGCATTAGGCCAATGGTCCAATTTTTTAATATGCTGTGTGACCTTTTTTTAAGGTCATATATTAAGCACAAGAGAACAGGACACACAATTGAATATGTTGATAAAGAATATGGTGAGTGATACCAAATTTAACACAAATGTGTACCATGTGGAAGTTTGAAATTGCATAAAATGGATGATCTTGACTAATTTCTGAAGGTCACAGAGAGATTGCACTTCAGGAAATGATTTTTTTTTTGGTGATGGTCATCAGCTGAGCATTAGGCCCATGGGCCTCTTGTTTTGACAGCATGATAGTCTCTTTAAAATAAGAACTGCTTCAGTAATAAATAAAATATCCATTGGAGATGTCATTGTATTACTCCAGCTCATCATTATTGTTTACAAATGATGAGATGTAAAAGTAGTCATATAGTTTATTCAGTGAAAGTGTTCACGCTCATTCAATTTTCAGCACAATGTTGCACATTTGTAAATAATTTATTTTCAGTTGGTTAATTACATCCACATTTCATCATTCATGTTGAATGACCGAGAGAACAATGGTCAAGCATGCAGGTACAAGGCTGTAAGATTCACTCCAATGGATCATGATTTTTACTGATTTTCATCAATGTGGAAAGCCAAGGAGTGCAAGAAGTTATATATAAGTATTATTAGAACATGGATTTATGAGAATTACGATCTGATTATAAGAATTTTGGTGTCATTTGGACTCTGATATACTTTGGGGTAAATAACTACCCCACCAAACCGGTCTCTAATAGTTTGGACCACGGTCAAAAAAGACTACTACTACTACTACTAGAATAATGCCTTTTCCCGTGGCATTATTATTTGATGTGTTCCTTGGTAATTGACTTGTGCTCCAGGAGCTGCTAGTGTTGACTGCAGTCTGGTGCAGCAATTTCTAACAGTTTGGGTGTTTCATTTTCATGTACCAGCCAAGCAGTGTATCCTGGGACATCAGGTACAGATAGTGTAGGTAATGTCATCGTTACAACTTGTTTGTCAATGAAGTTTAGTTGTTTTTTAACACAAACATCTCAAATTTTTCACTTGTTTCCACTAAAATCAACAAATTCACAGGTAAAAATAAATGTTGCCACTTTGTTCTGTGTATATGAAGGTGTACTGATGATGATATGCACTCCAGATATACAATGACCTATTTCCTGCAAACTGCTATCTAGAGAGGTTCTTCATAAAGTCTCATTGTTTAGATAAAGAATGATGTGTCTACATGAATTATTTGGTCTGCCTTAGTTTTCTTAGTTGTGTTTAGTTAAAGAACATGTATAATACGCTGAATGCACATTAAATTCCCGCCAAAAAGCACGGGTTTGACGCCTGGGATCACGGGGGACGTGTGGGTCATATCACTGTCACAGACAGGGCCATATGTTCGTTTCTCACAAAATTAGTTTTTTGAGAAATTAAAGTTCACAAATGCCAAACTGGTATTCATTTAGTACTTCCCGAGCCATAGTTGAAGAAAAATTTTCATCTGCCTTTAGGGCCTAATAAGTATTCTTTATTTTCAAAATATTAGTAATATCCCGCTTGTCGCCACAGGTACCAACCCATATCTTGCCATATCCCGCCAAGGGAGACTAGGCAATCAGGTATGCAGTTCTGGCGGGAAATTAATATGCATATCTCCTATTGGTCTGCCTTAACATTCATACTTGTGTTTAGATAAAGAACAGTGTGTTTACCTAAATCTATTTGTCAGTTTTTATATTCATACTTCTGTTTGCACTGGGGAAAGTTTGGATGGGCATTGATCAGCAACGGTGGGTATACTGATGAGCAATGTCACAGCTGCCCACAGGTATGGTGTGAATTTAGATCCAAGGTCATTCAACACAGGAAGTGATCTGGCCCCATGAAACTTGTGAAGTTACTGTGACAGTGTACTGACCATGTGAGTACAAGTACAGTGCTGTTTATAGCTCTATGGTCTGACAGGCAAGGCTAGTCTAGGGATCACCTGCCAGGTCTGACCATGTTAGTACAAGTGCAATGCTGTTTATAGCTGCATGGTCTGACAGGCAAGGCTGGTCTAGGGGTTACCTGCCAGGTCTGACAATGTTAGTACAAGTGCAATGCTGTTTATAGCTGCATGGTCTGACAGGCAAGGCTGGTCTAGGGGTTACCTGCCAGGTCTGACAATGTTAGTACAAGTGCAATGCTGTTTATAGCTGCATGGTCTGACAGGCAAGGCTGGTCTAGGGGTTACCTGCCAGGTCTGACAATGTTAGTACAAGTGCAATGCTGTTTATAGCTGCATGGTCTGACAGGCAAGGCTAGTCTAGGGGTTACCTGCTAAGTCTGACTGTGTGAGTGCAAGTGCAGTACTAAGTACTGTTTATAGCTCCATGGTTGACAGGCAAAGCACTTGCTCCAGGAAATCTGGCTGAAAGGCCCAGCCTGTATTCCTGCAATTTGCAGTCAGGTTAGAGTTGAATATGTAACAGATATTTCAATTTGTCTTCAGAATGTAAAAGTTGAAATATACGTGAACTATCAGCTGATTCTTGTGGCTCATGTTTCTTGATTATTTTGTATCAAAAACAATGCTATAACAGGAGGTTCAAATTTTATCATGCAAACATTATGAAAATACGAGATGAAATTTTATTCAAAAAGAAAAAAAATATGTTAAACTCAGTTGAGCAGACGACAAAAAGGAGTGACATTGCAGTGACGTCATTTACTACGCATAGAAATTCTGTTCCAGGTTCCAGTGCATTACAAGTGCAGATAGCAATGTTTTTGGAAGCAAATTAAATCTAATACAGTATTCCTCCTTTTGACATGCTTCTACAGCCCTCTGACAGAGCTATTTTTTTTGCATAAATAGAGATTGCGTTCCGGATTGTGCTATATTAATATTTGCCATGCTGTGTTCAATTTTCTGTTCCGTTCCATGCCAATCCACATTTTAGTAAAGACAGCAAAGTGTGCTTATGTGCAAATAGTCAACTTTGTCACAAAATGCTGTCATTTTCATCACTTTTGAGGACTAAAACAAGAGACTCCTGGGAGGGGGTGGGTTGAGGTGGGAGAGCTAGCTGACAGCTATGGACCATGTTTTAAACGGGTGCAAAGAAGCCACAACATCACAGGTGCACAGCATTCATCATAGCAACAGCTCCAGGAACTATCTGTACTCCCTGAAATGAAGAAGGCAGCATTACATGATAATATGTGAGGAAGGTAAAGGATGCAAACAAAGCCAATTTGGCTCACCTAGACCACTCAGGCATCAAAGCTTTCAGACTCCCACATAGTGGTCAGAATAGCATAGTTTCAGCAGTCAATTTCCAAGGTCCAAAGAACTTTCAGAATATTAGATGTGCAAGTTTTGAAGTTTGTGGTCCCAGATTACTCAATATACTCTCAGCTGATATCCTGAGTGTATCAATGTTTTGTGAATTTGTTCAAGTGCTGCCTTGGTAATTAAATTGCCACTGTGCCAGATGAACCACAGATGAAAGGACACACTGCTTTAACAAGGGCTGTATCTAACAGTCTGCTCCATATGGCACAGTTTGCAGTATCCCTGTAAGGCCAGTTGGAAGGGCCAGTCAATAGGACTGCAGCCAGAGGTGGCCATGAGTGGCACCATCTTTGGCAGCAGCTGCTGAAAGCATCCACAAGTGTCCACAAGTATTGCCTGTGTGGACAGACCAACTTGCTCTGCTTTTGATAAAACCGATTTCTGTTTTCCATCTGAGAAGGAAGCTATGCTACAACCATGGCAAAGTGAAAGTATTTGAGGCTATGTATGCCCAGCATATTGCATACACACCAATATGACAAAGGTTTTCAAGGATCTCATGGTTGTGCATTCAGCTGGGCCTTGGAATACTTAATACTGTGTGAGAGCAGCTTGTGCAAAAAATATCAGTTTTGACAGCTGAAACAGGTCATAAAACTTAACATGTAATCTACAATCTATAATATGCTTGCAAATACAGTGTCCTAGTCCCAAAAATGTCCCATTGGAGACCAACCAGTCTAATGAAGATAAGGAAATCAAAATGGCAAAAAATAAATAAATATAAAGCCCATCTTCTGTGAAGGTCACCTGCTCAAAGGGACCATAGTGGGGGTGGGGGGCCCTGTGGCAGTCAGTGAAGGCAGATACTATGCACACCAGGAATGTTTCTGTATGAAATTTCCCAGGATGGACTATTAGTTTTTTCTTTCTGGACACAAGTTCATGAAAACCTATTTACGAATCCTGGCAATTGAATAATGAAAAACGTTTATGGCAAAATACATTACATGTAATTACCTCTAGAACACTAATGGACACTTGACCTCCTATGTTGTGTGTTTTCAAAGATTATAATACCACCAGAATCTTTTCTGACTGCTACTCACCATCCAGGGCCACTGCATCGCCATCTATACCAGGCAGCTGAACTCCAGCCTTGACCTAACACATCAGTTTATCTCTT
Source organism: Hermodice carunculata (assembly GCA_964020975.1). Taxonomy (NCBI): domain Eukaryota; kingdom Metazoa; phylum Annelida; class Polychaeta; order Eunicida; family Amphinomidae; genus Hermodice; species Hermodice carunculata. The sequence goes on along the minus strand of OZ026612.1, from coordinate 134,356,880 downwards.
TTGGTGGCCATATTATCAGTGCCCATACTGTGTCTCATTTCTGCGGTTTGATGCAGCGTTTCATTACTTAGGCATCTGTTTCATTAATGCAAGCTGCACATTTTGTGAGAGTTTATTTTGCAGCACAACAATGAATTGATGTTGCACAGGCAACGCATGCACAGCCCCTGCATTGTCGCAGATATGGCCCCTGTTAAACCAAAGCTGGACTCCCATGACCATTGACGGCTAGTTGGGACATGCACTCTGATTGTCGGGCATGTATGGAGAAAATATGAATTATTACTGTGTTAGGACAATTAATTAAACCAACAGTACCATGTACTTCCAAGGCCAGGCCCCCAGCCCTGGTCCAGCCAACCCCAGATGACTTGGGCCTGACCCAAGAGGAACAGCTTAAGAAATGTATTGTCCTGCCCAAAGAGGGTGAGTTATAATTTCTTTGGAGGCACATATGGAGGAGTTGATTTTGTCTTTGTCAGATATACCCTCTCATGATTTTTCTTCAGATGAGTAAAGAAAGGAGGAACATTATTCCAGGATGGCTTCTGAGTGCTGTGAGCTTATGTGTCATAGGCCTGCAATGCCGGAGGTCTCTACGACCAGTTTTGCCCGGAATATTAGTGACTGCCCAAAAAACAGTCTCAGGGAGGAGACCACAGAGCAGTATGTTAGCTTACTTGACCACAGTGTCACAGCATTCTAGAAAGAGGAAGTCCAGTCGTGACTCAGACTGCGAGGATAAGGAGTGGGAGTTGTCCAACGCTGAGATTTATGCTCAGAACATTGCCTTGATTGTACATCACTTTATGCAGCAAGGGCTGGGCTCACCTTGAAAAGATGAACATTGAGCTACCAAAGCCCATGTCACATACAATGTGGGTTAATAATAAAGTAGCCAAACTATTCAGTGCATATGTGGCTGAACAGAATTGATCACCAGGCAGGGAACTGGAACTTTTACACTGTAGTGCTCAGATTCAACCCTTGAACCACCTGCCACTACCGAATAAAATGCTAAAGACTTACGATGTAGCCAAGGAAGTTTGGGACCATACCCTTAGAGTACCCCAGGTCACCTTCCGGTGCCCGACAAGAAGCCTGGCAACAAAGGGATTTTTGTTACGGATAGGGTTTTGCAACCGGTGTATTCAAGACAGCTGTACTACTATTCATACTATGCCCGCTTCAGATGTGAAGGCTGAAGCCTTGTCTGGGACCATGTCCAGACTGGTGTGCTGTGTGGACTTGCGACTGACAGTTTCCATGTTCTGCTGTTTGCACAGCAGCTGGAAATGTCTGATGCATGATTATTATGGTTTTCCTTGGAGAATGTTATATGCCTCAAGACTAACCTGACTTTATTAAAATGGGCCATACACTTATGGACCACTTACCTTAGCCAGTAGGCCTACTTGGTGCAGGGATTATACACTAGTCCCATTATCTCTGACTCCCATACCCTATTTGATAAAGAAGTCATGAGAGCAATAGCTTTAGTCCAAATTAGCTAGGACTGTGAGCTACCGCTGCAACGCAACGATCTCACCCCCGCTCTCTACTTGGCAACTGGCCTTTCTCCGTTGCTGGTTAGGTCACTCGATCCTCAGACGTCTTGCGTGGTTCTGCCATCGGTTTGTTGTGCGTTGTTTTTCTGCAATCATCCAATTGTTATACGGAAATAACGTGGGCACTGGGTGTTCTGGTGTTGGACCTTTACCCCAACAAAATGTCTTGAACAAATTCTGTCAAATTTGCCTGGTGGTTCATAATCTTCTGGTCTTTTCACCATATTCAACTACTCCCGTCGTTGCTGCGTTTCTTTGGAGGAAAACTGTGGAAAGCTACCCCTTGCATCCAGGGGTATTTATACAATTTACCCAGTTTTCTTGTGTTTGGCTTACAGTCAGGAACTTTGCAATTGTAGACTGTCATTGTAGCTTGTAAATACTTCTGTCGTACGTTGGAAAATAACGATCAACTTTGCAATGTCATTTCCCTGTACTTTAGCTATGGCGCAATATGGCTGCTATATTGAAATGACCTAACCCCACAAGGTGCACTGGGAAATGACCCTGGCGCTTTAGCGGCTACGGACGGTACTAGCTAATTTGGACCTTAGGTATTGCGGAGGAGGCTTGAAGCGAGACTGCCCTGAGAACTCAGCAGGCCACTGGTCCCAAACATGCCCCTGCCAAAAGTCAAAACACCTGGGGCTGGGGTGGTGTTGGTGGAAGCAACTGGAAAAGGAGAATGAGAGGTAGCCGTTCCACTAATTTCTGAGGGAGAGGTTGAGGTCAGAACCGCGGTGGCAGGGGTGGAGAACATGGTCTAGGTGCCATTTTTGCTGTTTCATCCACGACCAGTAGAGCCTGATGGTCAAGGGGAGGAGTCATCCAATGTAGAGGTGTTTGGTGGATGACTCTTAACTTACGCCCATAAATACAACATGCAATGACCCCTACATTTTAGGTGTGGCAAGTGGAAGTTACGCTCTAACTTTTATAGATTCAGAACCTCCCATGCACTCTATCAAACTTTCCCGTATCCTTTCAGCCAAAAAAAACAAAAACAAAAACCAAAAACCAACAAGTTGTTGGTTTACCGGTTGCAGGAAACAGTGGACAAACTTTTGTTCAAAGGGTGATAATGATACTACACAATCCACTTTCACCAGGGTTTACAGTTGGTTGTTTTAAGTCCCCAAGAAAGATGGTGGCTTAATTCCCATCATAGACTTGAAAGCCTTGAAGGAGTACCTTTTCATCGACAGGTTGGAGGCACCGTAGTACCTTTTCAACGATAAGTTGGAGACCCCGGTCTTCACAACCGTGGCAAGACAAGGTGATTGGGCCATGTCCATTAACCTCAAGGACACATATTTTCATATAGGGATAGTGGGAAGGTGGCATTAGTATCTCCGCTTTGTGGTAAATGGAGTGACTTACCAGCTTTGAGCTCTTCCATTTGGCCTGTCTCTGGCCCCTCTGTTTTCTCCAGAGTCATGGGAGTAATCGCAAAGTTTTCAAGTTTCTAGGGACAGATTACCAAAGTGTCCCATTCAGATGCTATCCCTCAGAAGACAGATACTTTAGACTTCAGCGGGTATTGATTCTTTTTTTGAACCACAGTGCCTTATAGGCCAAGCAGTGGAGAAGTCTCATAGGGACTCTCAAATCGCTGGACTTCCAAGTTCCTATTGCAAAGCGACACTGCAAGTAGTCCAACAGGCCTTTTTTCAACTGTGGGGCAGGGAGGGAGTCTCAGTTCCAATTGATTCCAATCACAAGAAGTGAAACAGTCACTCCGTTGGTGGTGAAATCACAAGAATGTCCTCAAAGAGCAATCAGTTTGTCCATTTAAGAAAGGCATACATGTAGGGATGTTTACAGATGCACCCCTCCAAGGATGGGGACGTCATGTGCTCTCCTTGACAGTATCCAGCTCTTGGCTGTGGCTTCTCAGAGACTATCTGATCCCTTGTCTGGAGGCAATTTGTTTCGCGCTTATTCACTTTCATAATTTAGTGCAGGGCAAGCAGGTGTTGATAAAGTCCTGCAAAAAATAGTACGGTGATTGCATGCATCAACAAACAGGGAGGGACAAGGTCAAGGGAACTTCTTCTCTTGGCTTGGGGATATTTTCTCCCGGTGTCTTCAAATCAAGTAAAGATCCATTGTTCTGATATTGCCGGGGCCTTCAATGTGAAGGCCGACAGATTGTCATGCAAGCACCAGGTTTTTAGGCACCAAGTGGTTGCTTCATCCTTGCTTGATACAAGCTATGTGGGATCTATGGGACACCCCACACATAGATCTCTTTGTAACAAACAAGAACCACAAGCTATATCCAACCTTTGTGTCCCATTTTGTGGACAAGACGGTGTGGGCAATTGGAGCAGGATGTGGGCATATGCCTACCTGCCAACTCTTCTTTGAAAAGTACTTCGAAAGATATGTGAGCAGGAAGTAGAAGTAATACTACAGCTAGTAGTAGCTCCTTGGTGGCCTTGGATGCCCTGGGCAGTGGAACTACTAGAACTCAGTCTGGAGCCTCTGAGGGCTCTTCGGGACTGGAATTCCCTCCTTTGCCAACTGGTAAAGTCCGTGTTCCACTCAAATCCAAAAGTTCTTCATCTGCATACATGGTGGCTGTGTTATTACAGCCTGGCGCACAAAAAAGCAGCAGGAGTCACGAGAGGGAAACTTCGGGCCACTTCTACAAAAGTGTATGATGCCAAGTGGTGTCAGGCCCAGGATTCTGAGATTGATCCATGGGAGGCCACTGTACATGACATAGTAGAGTTCTGACACAAACTGTTTGATCTTGGCCAAGAGGTGCACACGGTAACTGGTTATTGTTCCGCTACTCTTGACTTAAAAGGAAGCGAAGTTGGTTTGAGGTCAGTCCTTTCTAGACTCATTGAGTTTTTATGTAGATAGGCCACTTTGCCATAATATTTTTTCCACGATGGGACTTATCCAGTGTGCTGTCAGGGCTTTGATTCTACCCCTTTGAGAGGAGACATAGACCTCCTGAATATGTCAACATACAAAACCATCTTTCTCATTACTCTAGCCTCAGGAGCTGGAAGAGGAGAAATACATGCACTGGACCACTCGAAGACTAAGTGGTCTCAGGATGGCTCTATGGTTTACTTAAAACCTAATCCAATCTTCATGGCAAAGAACCAGGCTCCAGATTAGCCACTTATGGCTTTCCAGGGCTTCTCCATCAAAGCCCTCTCTGCTACTAGGGATTGCAGCGATCCAGATAGGCTATTATGTCCTGTTTGCCCTTTGAAATTTTATTTGGACAGGGTGCTAAACCACCAGGAATGGAAGGCAACCTTTGTTTCTTTCTTTGAAAACTGAGAAAGATATGATCCATGCCAACACAATTTTGAGCTGGATTGTGAAGCAGGGCACGGAAATTTTTGTAAAAAGCACTCGTTGGCAGGGCAAGTGAATTTTAAAATCCAGTTGTCCGTATGCAAAATCCACTTGTCTGAATATAACCTGGTGCAACAAACATGGTAATATTCTTTTTCATCAATCCATACATAAAAGCCTGGACAAACCATTTACCATAATTTGGCACTCATTGTCGCTTGCAAATCGGCAAAAATCTGTCAATTTTTACCACGATTCTAGCTATGACTGTAAACAGTAAAACTGGCAAAATATTAAAAATAAAAATTGAAAAGTAAACTATTTGCATTGGGTGACTCACAATGCAAAATACTGTGTAATTTCTGGAAGTCACTGTTCCAGGTAAATTTAATACAAGATTAATAGTTGTATTGGTTTTAGCACCGTCTTTCTTGTTGCCGCTGATGGAATGCACATCGACGCCATCGTTTGCGTACTACCATGAATGCTAATCCATACATCGTTGGCAATTTGTGTATAGAGTATCGCCAAGTTCCTAGCAATAAATGGTGTTCTAAATTCAAATTCAAACGAAGAATTTCAACTCAGAAATCTGTCTCCTTGTAATGCACATCGAACGTGCGGTCATTATCTTTCCTACCACTGTATACAAACAGTTGCATTGGCCATGTGGTCTGACGAACAACACATCACTTGATTGGCCAATTGAGTCACATGCAAACATGGGCCAATCACAGCTTGTGTTACAGTGTGTTCATCATGGCTTCCACCCTGTGAACTTGTGTGAACCTTCCAAAATTTACGGAGGGACCACACAAACTGGAAGCTTTTTTTAGTATTGCAGCATGCAAAAATAAAGATTCCAGTGTTTATAGCAACAATTACTTGGAGTCACAGGCAAATATGCAAAGGTAGGGGTTAGAATAAATGCCCAATGTGCGACAGATCAGTCAGCATGATGCTCAGTTCACCCAGATTACTCCACGCGGCCACTTGCGTGTGACTGGCAGATGTGTGTTTTGTTTGGCCGGGAAGTCAACTCCCGGCACATTTACATGATCTTTCCAACACTTTTAGAACCCACTGATAAATGGCCTTTGATGCCAATTTGCTCAAGAATTTGCCATGCAAGTTGTAAAATTTTTTGATGTTACTTTGTCATCGGTGAGATTAGACTGACGGTGAGGTGCTGTGCCCTTGCTCCGAGAATGGGCGAAAGCCAATACGACCCAATGCATTACTGCTGGTACCTTTGACCTCGTAGTCGTATGTACGCAACGGTCAAAATACATGCTTGTTTTGACAGAAATCAAGTAGGAAGTCAAGTCCTGTTGAATACAACTGCTGACCGTGTAATTGTTTAAACCTGGGTTGTTTACTTTAGGCCAGGGGATTATCATCACCTATTGCGTATTGGCGTCCCCATGCACATGCCTGCACTGGTGTGTACGTTCTGTTCACACGGACTGCAGTAATCACCAGCATATGGAGAGTCGCAGTAATCAGCATATGGAGAGTCGCGAAGGCTCTGTCTGCTCATTATGAATGTTGCTGTGCATGCAAACAGACATAATTTCAGTCCATTTAAAAAAAATAGCTTGTCCGCAGGACAAGTTGAATTTGAAAGTCACTTGTCTGAAAAGAGCTTTATCTTGTCCCGGAACGATGGATAATAGGAATTTTCGCGCCCTGTATGAAGGCTATTAAGGCTGCTTATACAGCCCCGGAGAAAGTCCCTGAACTGCGACAGGTGCACAAGGTCAGGACACATAAAGTGAGGGCCATAGCGTTGCCTTGGGATGCTCTGAAGCAGGTGTCCTTCAAGGACATTATGGTGGCCTGTTGATGGTTCTCCCATGCAGTATTTTCTGATTTTTACTGGAGGAATTTGTCTTGTATTGAAGGGGATTTGCTGGCATTGACTGATATCCCCACTCCCTCAAAGTAATTATTTTTTTCAACATCTGCGATAGTATATACCTCATCATGCACATTGTAAGTTATTTGACTACTTACCTGCAAAATGAGGTGTTACTTGCCTACAGAAATCATTTTTTTAAAATTTTGAACCAAATTTACAACAACAACAACAACAAAAAAAAAAAAAAAAAAAAAAAAAAAAAAAAAAAAAAAAAAAAAGAGCTAAGAATGCTAAAAGTATGGTTACCATGGTAATAGCACCTGATACAAGCGTACTACCAAGTGTTTGAGCTACACATCATATACCTTTAACTAAAAAATACATGTATAGGTGGGCAGGGCCAAGTGTAAAGGGGATTCCCAAAAAGCCTGCCTGGCCCCCAGGCTGATAGCCCTACACAATGCTCCTCCTATGGCACTGCTGCTTTGGGATGCTCCCCCCCCACGACATAATGAACACAAGGAGTCATGTAAATTGGTCTAATTTTATTCTGATCAATCTACTCTCTTCTTCCAGTTCTCTTCAGCCAGTATATATTTCAACATAACCACAGCAGGAAGGAACTTTCATTATTTTGTGCCAAAGTTTCCTCTTCAAGGACTAAACTAAAGACTTAGCCATTTTTCTTCAGTGTGGATAAAAGGAAGACGATAGTGTGTGGAATGATAAGTATTACAAGAACATATCAGAACATACAACATATCCTTTACATTGAATCTGTGAAGGTCAAATACTTATAGTCAAGACAGTATGTGCAACATGTCTGACTATAAATGTGGACCCAAACAAGTTCTGTAAATACATCTTGAAAAGTTGGATGGAGAAGAGATGGTCCCACATTTTTGTAAGTCAATGCACTGTAACCTGAGAAATTTACACACAGGCAATCCAAATTACATCACAGTTCTTTGGCCTATCTGGTAAAATACATAAACTGCTGCTTAAGTTTCTGTGTTTGAACACTGATTTCTTGGCAGTTCAGCTCAGGCTTCAGGCTGGACACTTTGTAACTTTCCACATATACATTGTAGCTTCCATCAGTTTAAAATTTGAACATACCATTTAATTTTCTCACTCATTCACTTGCACAGCACAAAAATCATCCACGACACAAGGTTAACTGGTGCTACCAAAACATGATCCTGCTTGAGCTGAAATACTGCTTCATCTACTCCTGACATTTAGACAATCCATAAAAATATATGCTTCGTGACCAATAAGTTTACAGATGTAATAAAAAAAGTTCTCTAAAGCTGATGGCAATGTAATATGCATATATTGGCAACGTAAATGTACATACTTGATAAACCAAGAGGATATACATTGAAAGTGTACGTACAGTGCTCATACAAGAGACATATTTATGCAAACACTGAATTGGTAACATCATTTTAAATTATACAGTGCAGAAGGAAAAAGCAAATTCTCAATATGATCATGCAAGCTCAACGTTTCAGGACTACCTGTATCAATTCATTGCTAAAATCAGTAAAACCATATTCATGACCTTCACAATTGTTGTACTGACTCACAAAATCGAATTACACTAACAAAGATGACCAGTTTTATATAAAATAGGAAGTTTTCTGTAATGAATGATTATTGTATGTACAGTGCACATCATTACAGACTCATTTCTAGGAAGCCACAGTAAATACACAAAACAACACAGGTTCTTGCAATTTTCAACTTCTACAGTGACACATAAAATTGGCAAACACTGCATACATATAAAGTCACCTTCACAGTGTTTGCCACAACACATGGGTTTCCTCAGGGATGTAGCACTACTATTATAATACCAATGGCTACCAGACATAAAAGGCCAGGCTTTATGGTTTACAGAAAGCCTGAGACAGGCCATGGAAAAACCAAAGGATAATTACTGGTAATTATAAAGTCTACACATGCCAGGGGGACCCACCCCACCTCCATGGGACAAAAAATATGGTATTATTTCCTTTTTCTATGCTTTTGCAAAATACAGATGTCAAATCTGAACACTTTCCATTATTAAACCCAAACTTTCTTTGGGAAATATAAGTAATATGAAACTTAATAGATTCAAAGAACTAGGCATGGCCCAGAGGGTTCCCATTCAGTTATGCCTGAAAATGGCATGGGCTGGTGTTGGGTGGGGTGGAAGTGAGGGTGGAGGGTGGGGAGAGCATTCACATCAAGTTATGTCTGAGCATGAGGGGAAGGAGAGGGGCATTCTTGGATCAAGCAAACTCCACGACTATCCTTTAATCCATTCAAAACTTGCCAGCAGGCCTCAGTATCAAAATCAAGAGATTAAGGGCACTGGATTGCCATTGCTACGATAACAATTTTCAATTTGATATCTGTTTACTGGGATCAGTAGTTGCAAGTGATAAGAAAGTATTGCTCACAATTGTATTTTTTTGTTTTTGTTTTTTGATATCATACTTTAAAGCCGTATGCATGTTTTACAAATCATAAAATTTAAAAAGTCTGGCCTAACTCTTTGATTTATTACCCTTAAATTGTTGCTTATTTTCTTAAATACATGTCTGCTCCAGAAGACTCTGAAACCTGTGTACCTGTAGTTGGTCAATGTGAAGCTGGCCATGTCCCATGCGAATATTTACACTTGTACCCATCTACTCTACCTTTCACACTTTTTTCCATCAATATAAAAGAATGTCTCAGTAAAAATATACAATGACTTCCAGTATATGTGTAAAATCTACAATCAATTCTTGTTTTATTACATGCTTATATGCAAGAAAATACCTACGATCCTACATGTTGAACTCAGCAATGTACAGATCAATCACAAACTAAACTCTACTTGTACAGCCTTTAAATGAGCACAGTGTGCCTTACATAACAGCAAAATCTGTACAAAGAAAAATGCCACTATTGACAGAATATACTGTTCTGTTAGCTTCAATACAAGAAAGCTAAGATGATAAAAGTAGCGTTTATAAATTTTGGAAAAAAAATTCTTTAAAAAAAAAAAGAAATAAGCAACACATTTTACAACTTGAAAGACATGGTGCACTATCACACCTCATGAATCACTGATGTAACAGTCATCAGTTTGTAATACAGAATACAAAATATTCAAAACTGTTTTTAAGAATATCTAAAACACATCCTTTCTAGCCTCAACAGCTGCTTAAATATATTAAGTCTGTTCCTTTTGTGTATTTCCTCACTAGAAACCTGTTGGTTTTTTGTTTTTGTTTTCTAAATAAGACACTGAGTCACACTCAGGCAGTGAAAAAAGCAAGACAGAAAAGTTAAACAGACTGGCTGATACAAGTCCCTACATCACTGTTACAATGTATAAGCTATGTACAACGGCTGTGCTTGGCAACAGCATTAATCAGGCTACATGTACTAGACACACTGTTCAGCTCCCTGTTCATCGCAGCACTCTTGCTCCAGGGTTCCAGCTTTGCTAACCAATCAACTTCAAAGCAAAGTGAAAACAACTTAATTTGAGACTGCCCAAAGTATGTGATTTAGCCTACAAGATAGTGTTCTATAAAAAAAAAAATAAAAACAGGTAAAGCTGCATTCACTTTTCCTGCCACCAGGCTACACATGGCGAGGTCTGTACATACATTGCTGCCCTGGTTATTCATGCATCTTCGCACTACATGTTATAGCCCTCACAGCCCACAACAATGGTTGGTCCCTGTGATGATGACTGGTGAGTACCGGTTGGTCCCTGATTAAAGAAGTTTTGGTGCCTTCTATGAAGCTAGGAAAGACTGCTAAGTATACTGCTAAATCTGTCGGATTAGGCAAAGGGAGAAAACAATGCCGGAAATCTGAAAAAAAAAGTAGAAGTGTCATCTTAAAAATGCTGTACACACACTCACCTGTACCATTGAATCTACCATGTTCTTTAAAAACATTATCATATATATATTTAAATTTTACATGTATTAATTTTTCATGCATATGATTTCATCAAATTGAAGAGTACCTCTCAACACACTGATCAGATCAAAGTCTATTCAATGTACATTTAAATGCCCCCCCCTCCCCCAACGAACTTTCACTGAAGCACCAACCAATATTATATGCTTAACCTGAAGTCCAATGTTTCTGCATTAACTGGCAAGTCTTATGTTCCAGCTACTGCAGGGGCAAATGTGGTACAATTTGCCTTGCAAAGACCACTGCTCAACACCTTTAATTATGAAATTGATACTGCCAGCATTAGATTTGTGTCTATACATTGACCTGGCTGTTGGCACAACACCCAAGCTGCAAGTAAGGGTGTTGTGATGACAACCAGGTCAGGGGCCACCACTTTTCCATTATGAAGAATTACTGCATAAGCTGATGTAACACAACTACCACAACACATGAAACTTTTACTGAGGGACTGCTGGTGCCATTAGCCAAATACTAATGTTTTATTCATTTCGCTAAAGAAATTTGCAACCAGCTAATTTATTTTGCGTGAAATCTATAAGAGTTGAGTTGAATTCTACAGTAATTACCATTTAATTTCCAGATTTAGCTACAAATTTTGAAGGTCTATATCTGTCCCTGTTATTGATAAAATATTTACTTTGGCAATTTATTTTCATGCAGTTCACTGTGGTCTCATTTTGATGTACCTGCTTTTGTTCTCTTCCCCGATCTCGGGGTGGGTGGGTGGGTGGGTGTTAAATAAAATATTTTTATTATTATTAAATGCTGTCTGCTGGTGACCACTTGGAACTTGGGAGGTTGTAATAATTCCCTTAGGTCATAACATTAAGACAGAAAAAGACAAACTCGGCATGGCATGGGAGGAGCTTAACATTATGCTTTATGAAAGAACACAGTCTTATTTTCAATACTTCTAGCAGTTAAACAGAAGAACAGACAGTGTTCCCAATGGTTTGGAATGCCTTTACTATGAAAGACCAACGTGTGTGTACATGTACCTATGTATTCAGTAATTTCTACCACATATATGGCACTGCCTATCTTAAATGACATCCCTACAACCCTTTGCTGTATTTCAGGGAAGGGCAGGAGTAGGCTCAGCCACACTCTGTGCATCCAGGAAGTGTGTGTCACACAAAAATTTGTGAAACAATAGACAAAATTAGACAAAGATTCAACGCAAAGCGTTGACTGAAGGGTCCACCCTAACAAACATGTAATTAGGCTGCCATTTGCTCAAATTAGGTCATGGTGACACCAAAATCTTACCACGTAAGATAAGCATATTGTGAAATTTGAGCAAAAAACATGGAGGCATTCTGTAGATATCGCTGTAATGAAAATATGCACATCGAGACAAACAGACAACCCGAAAACATAAATGGTCCCCCTGTTGGGCGGACCCTTAAAAATCACAGCATCACCTGTTGAAATAATTTTAGTCTTGGGTCCCCAGAAGTGTACGTAACTTCAAAGGAATTGGCCAGGCAGTTTTGAAAAAAGATTTTTTAACATTTAAAATGAACAAAACAAGAGGACTGTGAAAGTCCTGTGCTAAGCTGACCTTACATGCACCGTGAAGTGGCCCTGTGAACTTCAGAATAATATGATGTTCACCGTTGTTTAAGACCATCATCACTGTTGCTAACATTAATACATCCACTTACTAATTTTTCTGAATGTTGATAATTTGTTGAAAATCAGAAAATGCCAACACCATCATGTAGTGAACAACTTTGGTGGTGATGAAGTCCACATACATTCCCATTAATTTTTACGAGGATCCCATTTACTGTTTTGGAGAGAAAGTCACGAGAAGTGAAAAACAGAACATTCTTATACAAGTGAAAAATAATCACAGCACCAACTGTTGAACAAATCAAGGTCCAGTGGTCTCCAGAAGTGTCCCTATGCAATTTCAAAGCAATTGGCTTGGCAATTATGGAGAATAAGTTGTTTTTTTGTTTTTTTTAAAAATAATTTTGCCAAAAAATTAAACAAAAAAGTCCATATAAATTCCAACAATCACTGGAGCATGATAATTTTGAAAAGTTGTTGAAGACCCACACAAAGTAGATCTCCACCAAGTTTGAAGTGAATCTGGTCGACTTGTTTGGAGAAGTCATAAATGTGAATTACCGAGGCAATCCCTATTGAATTGCATTTTAATCAATAGGATTGGATTCATTAACCAGCAAGTACCCAAATTGAAAAATTCTTTAAAAATCAGAGATGCTGAATATCATGACCTAGTCCACACTGTACTTTGACCCTCCCAAAAGCTACATTTACACCAAGTTTCAAATGAATCTAAGTCACAGTTTTGCAAAGTCCATAACAGTAACAACACACAAAAATAGCAGCATCATCTGGAGTGAACGATGGATCAAAACCACCCATTACATTAGCTCAGCTGTTTGACAGGTCAGCTGAACTAAAAATCATTAAAGCATGACCATTTGAACCAGCTTGGTAGAGACCCACCCAAGGTACATTGCAATTGAGTTTGAAGTGAACATGGCTGGTGGTTTTTGAGAAGTCATAAATGTGAATTATGGACAAAAAGACAGAGGACCATTAGATACGTTCAGCTGACAAGTCAGCTGAGCTAAAAAAAAAAAAAAAAAAAAAAAAGCTGAAACAGACAATATTACCATTTGCCAGTTTAAGGGAAAGGGTTGAATTATGCATTTCCCCAAGTTTCATGTTTGCCTTGAGTTTGCTGGACACTTACCATCATGAGTGCAATGCCGATACCCAAGCCAATGATGTATGATGAATGTTCCCATACAAACTCCTTGCCAGCATCGTAGCAACCCTGAAATCATCCACACAACATACCACATTGTACTTATAGATAGTACCAAGTTTCTGTAGCAGTTTTCATTCAAAAGTGTTTTCTTATTCCCCAAACTTTGTTTCTATATGATAGTACATGGAAAATTATTGAATATTTTAGAAAATTTAATTATGGCATTTGCATGTTGATAATCCAGAGTCAAATTTATTCAATATTAAATCAGTGTAGTCTAACTTGAGAGTACTATACCCTGTGTTCATTCAAAATAAATGTTGTTTCAAAATGGAATGTTTTTCACAACTACATTCAATTCTTTATACTCATAGTAAGAATGTACTCCTCTCCAACATTAAAAGAAATCCATAAGTATAATTTTCATCTCGCTCTCTTTTCACCCACCTTCCCTGTTTCCATTGTATTGCCTTTGTATGTACAACAGGCCCCAATATAGGCTGGTGAGCCTGTTAGCCAATTGTATGTTTGTTTGTTCTTTTTTTTCCCCAGATTAAAATAAGTTTAAAACGAAAGGATTCCAAATTCCATATTGTTAATCTCTTAAGTTACATCAACAGCATTTTAAAGTACAGAACCACTAGGAAAGGTCACATTTAGCAATTTTATGTACAATCAGCTGAATACGTAAACCAAAACACAAAATTTTTGTGGGCTAGAGTTGTGTTGTCCATTGGATTGTATGTTAAGGTAACCTTTAATATACTCTAAACTTGAGAGGCTGAAGAATTATTTTTTCAGAATCACTTAAGTTATATATTTAGATTTATTGTGAAAAATTTCATGCTTCTACATGTAGTAGTTTTGAAAGTTATCACGTTGCAAATTTACATGCAAAGTAATGGGAATACACAACTTTAGCCCTCAGACTAAAGTGCCCTCTGCAGGAGGGATACGGAAAGTCTCTGCTTTTACCTTTCTTTATTCACCCAACTTGGCTGTAGGGTCAATGCAAAAGTTGACAGTTTTGCAAACATTAACAAGCCAGCCATGAATGGGATCACATACACTGGCTTGCACACCAACCAACATTTCATTTAATCACAACTGAAGTTTTTGCACTGAATTATCATTGACTTACAAGGTTTTGTATAGATGTACAAAGTACTCTGTGGGATCACATGGGTTTTACTCATCAACAAATTTTTCACAGGTCCACAAAAGTTTTACATAACTGTTTAATATGATTTTGTATAAATGCCAATGATACATGGGATAATGTAAGCTTTCTATACAGGCTATTTAATTGGTTTGTGGGCCAAACTTTACAAAGGATTATATTTTGAAGGGTTACTTGGCGTTTTGCATAAAAGCCACCATTCTGGGTACTCTTAAACATAGAACCATGGTAATTTTCAAGAAAAATAATAATGATAAAATAAAATTTAAGAAAAAAATAAAATAAAGAATGTTTGTTGTCTGGTGTGATATACAATATGGCTGACAGTATCACTCTACAGTTGACAAGGCAGCCACCATTGTGATTTGCTACATTTTAATGGTTCATGACATAACAAACAATGGAAGGAAAACGCTTTCAGACAATGGGATACCCAAATTGTTGTTTTTCAGCTCAGTTTTTAATTTTTCTGGCATTCGTTAGCCTGACATATTAACTATCCATTGCTGAAATTTGAAACCACTATCGAAGTTGTAAATACTAAATAGGAAGAAAATACAAGTAGGATATGCCAACTCCACAGTCAGTGTGTGTCTGTTTATACATGGTGCTCATCAAACTGAAGCACAGAGTGCCAATCAGTGAGCCAAACGGTCTAATTTGGCAACCTGTGCTGCTGGGAATCTAGCCAAGACTGGCCGGGCTCAGTGGCCCATTAATTCTGATAACAAACAGTTAACTGTACTATCAAAGGGCACTACTATGTTTAGAAAACTCCTATCTGCAATGTTTTCATAAAACATAGACTGCTACAGTGAATTAACCATGTTTTGTTTTATGTATCTGAGTCTGTAAGACTGGTTTCTTTAAGCAGTGGTCAAAACATAGTGACCTCATCAAAACATTACGACTGTTTCCTTCATATTGTTTGGTGGACACATGAAGTCGAAATGAAATAAACTGATGTTACAACAAAGCCTAGGTTTACGAAGTAATACGCCCATTGAGCATGTGCTGACTATCAGGTTCAGCCTATTGCTGCCACTGCCACACATAGTATTGTACGGCTGGCTATACCCTGTCCCAAATGTGTCAGACAGTTAACCACTGTCATTACGACTAAAATCGGCATCATCAAGTCCTTCATTTTACCTCTGAAACAGAACTGGAAATCCCCTAATAACTGTGTAAGTCTTTGCATACATTGCTGTATTTATGGCCTTATGATACAGATTTTGACAGTTTCTAGAACATTAGGTTTTCTGCTGCATTTGTGGGACAGAATATAACCAATGTGTGTGATAAATCCCCAGCCAAGTAAGAACGAAGGTACTACATGCAAATTGCTGAATCAGTTTTCAAGTTTAACATAGAATGATTACAGCGTTTCAAGAATGTGTGTTTTTTATCACATAGGTTACAAGAGTATATTGCAAAGTCAAGGAGCATACCCATACCTCCACGATCTTTTTGTTTACACAGCATTTATCACCGCAAGGCTGTATCTGTTAGTATCCATGCATTCTCAGGACTCTTCTGGTTATGTACATATATATGATTATTATTTTTATAAAGAATCTTGCAAAGACATTAAGATTGAATTGCAGCCACTATTCTACATCACTGCAACATTGAAGAGTAACTTCACTGCAAAGACTTACTTTCCATGCACGCTCTTTGGCAGGCACTTGTTTAGAGGAGGAGATATACAGCACCCAAGTTACACAGTAATCACAAATCTAAAGACCATACCTGATAATGCAAAGCTAGGTTCACTGCACCACCATTTTGGTTCGGTGGCCCAATCCTCCAGTACTGACAGCTTTTTAGGTCTAGATAGCGGCCATACAGGTCTCTTTTGCAGCAAGTTCTCGGCACTAGGGGCTTCTGTGTCTCTGTCATAGGGAACACAAAATTTCACCATAAATTTCAACACTAAGAAATGACTCACCCTATAATGTAATGCATAATTCACCAATCCAGAAGTTTGTCCAGGTGGCCCTTGTTTCCAGGTCTGGCATTGCTGCAGACTTTTATATTCCCAGTACTGATCCATGACGCAACAAGACGGAGGCACATAAGGTCGGCTAATGTCTGCAAGGAGAATCGGTCATAATGGGGCTTATCATTTGGGAAGACCAGGCACCCACATTATGCTACATGACAGGTCTCCCTGATACCTTAACCGGCCAGCTAGGCACCCACATTATGCTACATGACAGGTCTCCCTGATACCTTAACCGGCCAGCTAGGCACCCACATTATGCTACATGACAGGTCTCCCTGATACCTTAACCGGCCAGCTCATGTTCTGAACTTATGCATATTTTATTTAAAAGATATCTGGAATTTTCAGTACTGAAAATTTTTGTTATTGTCCAAATACACATTTTTTTTGTTTGTTGCTTTTTGACAGTATCTTAACAATAAAACAATGGTTCCTAACAGTGGCTGCTGGAATTTCTGAGGTGCATTCATTGCTGTGGGTGGCAGGCTAGTTGTGCCCTCTCAATATATTTCACAGCATTTTTTTTTTTTTTTTTTTTTTTAATATTCATGATTTTCTTGCCATAGGTCAACATTTATTTTAAAGCAGGTTAACAATGAAACAATGTTAATTTATCATATAAATTAACTCTTGGCTACTTCTCCGACATTCATGAGAGAATATGGTACTTGATATATAAGCTTCAGGCCCAAGCTTTGGGAGATCAAGTGCAATGACCGGAAAATCTAAGCACCTATTCTTTGTCTTTAAATGCATCTCTGTACCAGATTTGAGAAAAATTGGTACTGGTGCTTTGAAAAAAATATGAAGATATTGCAGTGACAAAGTCAAATTGACTGTAAAAGAGTCACATAACCACACAGTAGGTCACAGTAAGCACATGATAGGTCATAGGGACTCAAAAATATAATCTTTGACTTATAATACATCTTTGTACCAAATTTGAGAAGAATCGGTCCGAGCACTTTGAAGGTATTGGAGTTACAGAGTCAAATTGACTGTAAATAAATCACAATAACCATACAATAGGTCACAGTGACCTAAAAATCGAATCATCTAAAACTTGTTTGAATGCAACTCTGTACTAAATTTGAGAAAAATCCATTCATGTGCTCAGAAGATACTGTAGTAACAAAGTTCACATTAGTAAGGTCACTGTGTCCCATCACAGATCACAGTGACCTGAAAACCTTATCAGCTGATCCTCCTCTAATATTGCACCTCTGTAACAAATTTGTGAAAAATCCTGTCAGGCCTTTTGAAGGTATCACAGTAACAAAGGTTGGTGCGGAAGTATGGTCAACCCCCAAAAAACACAATGTCTGCTGCCATTACTGGGGGAGGCATAAAGAAAGTAGTTCCACCTTTTGCATTCATAATTTGTACTGTGCATGAATCATGGAATTAGGAATGATTTGCAACAATACTACAACTAAAAATTATTCGAGTACTATGACAGATTTTTCAAAAATTGAAATATGCTGAACTGTCCTGAAAATACAGAAACGAATTTGCGAATCCATGTTGTAAGCAGACATTTTTATATTTTTTCACATTTATGTACATCTGAAATATAAATTTATGGTTGCTTTATTTCAAAAAGAAACAGTATGTATGTATAACATATGAAAGCCACATACTAAACAGTTTATATCAGTCACTAATGCTAGCATGCTTTTACTTTACTTTTCAATCTTTTTTCTCCAATAAAGTGACTGGTTCTAACTTTCTCACAAATAATATCCATTTTCCAGACATTCAGTGGCAACAAGAATAACAACATTAGATACAGTTCCATACATCTCTTATCATTTGGAGGGGAAAATAAATGTTCTTGATGTACTTTTCATGTGCATGATTGCAACAAACTATCAATACAGAATTAAAACACAATCAGAGATTGCTGTATCTATGTCCCCCTCAGCTTTTTGACCTTGGGATTTGGGTCAAGGTGATCCATCTTTGAACTTGTCTCAGACCTTATGTATGATTAAAACCATGTGCAATAAAAAAGGTCTATGTTAAAAACTTTTTAACTTATCTTGTGAAAACCCAATTCACTAAAATGGCTCTGTGACTTTGGAAATTGGGTCAAGGTCACCTATCTTTGAACCTGTCTCAGACCTCATGTAGGACTATAAGCGTGTGCAATATAAAAGCCCTACATCAAAGCTGAGTTACAGCGTGAAACCAAATTCACTAACATGGCTCTGTGACCTTGGAAATAGGGTCAAGGTCACCCATATTCAAACTCGTGCCTGACCTTATTCAGGGCTATAAGCATGTGCAATATGAGCCCTCAGCAAAAAACTTTTTGAGTAACTGCGTGAAAACCAAATTCACTAAAAAGGCTCTGTGATCTTGGGAATTGGGTCATGGTTACCTATTTTCAAACTTGTCTGAGACCTGATGCAGGACAACAAACATTTGCAATATGAAAGCCCTACATCAAACAATTTTCGAGTTATAGTGTGAACACCAAATTAACTAAAATAGCTCTGTGACCTTGGGAATTAGGTCAAGGTCAACCATCTTGGAACTTGTCCGAGAGCTGGTTCAGAACAATATGCATGTGCAATATGAAAACCCTCTGTCAAAATCTTTTTGAGTTATCGCGTGAAAACTGTCCCGACACATGCACGCACGCAAGGATGCACAGACAAAGTATGGGTGGGGGTGGGGTGGGGGGCATAACCACAAGTTACACCTGGCAGAAATGAAAAGTTTAAAGAACAGTATCCCAACCTTTATAAAACAAAATATTGTAGACATATATTGCAAAATACATTAACAATTTGAAAGGTGTGCAGCAAAAAAAAAAAAAAAACAAAAAAAAAAAAACAAACAAAAAGGCTCTGCAAAAATATGAAGTAAGAATAACAGCTGCAAAACAAAAACTCATGCGGACTGGCAAATACAAGATGATAAAAAAATTGACAATGAAGTACCCACCTGGGAGTCCAGGCTGCTGTTTATACCATTTTGAAGCCCGATAGGCACTCCAACCATTTGTCACCACTGCACAACAAAATATCTAAACAATCAAACAACATGTGTCAGAGCCATAGGTCTCAAACAGGTACAATGGTCCGTCATCACAGACCACTGCTATTGTAACAAAAGGTGGTCTTAAAAGAGGGATGGTCTCTCATGATAGAGGCAAATTAACATTGGTAGTATAGGACTTTGGAATCTGTGAGGTAGTCTTTCATAAGAGGGTGGTCTTTCGCACCAGGGGTCTCTGGTGACAGGGACCACCACACATTGTGGTCATGCCTATTCCCAATGGGATTTATTTAAGTCACACTTTGAAGTGGTGTATCATGGTTACAGATGGAAAAATACAATGTACCTTTATGAACAAGTAAGATTTCTACTCTAAAACACAGATTTTCATTAGTAACACAGCTCATCATAATTATACAACTTTCATATATTTTTTACTTTACAGATATTTTCACAAATTATATCACTTTCCATGGTTGTAATGTAAGATGTGCATTGCATCATTAAGTACTCATATTGTTTCACATTTGCATTTGAAATGTCTTTACTTCTCATTATAAATATAATGATACACCTTTATAAACATAAGCCTGTAATTGTGTGTACTTTTAACTTTTTAAGTGCCAAATTTTGGACTGAGTCAACAGCTTTTCTTGGTACACATTGGGTGCAATGCACTCTGAAAAAAGCTGCTGACCTGGGATATTTTCTGTGGAACTGGAGGCATGCTGGCGCTGGAATGAAAGGTCTTTTTACAAGGAATACGAATCTGAGATCCTAATTTTAATTCAGACTAGTTTGACTTTAGTAGATCGACTTCAGATGTGATTGGCACTGAAAGAGTTAATAATGCAACTCTTTAAAGCTGATGGATTTACTTGCAAAAAGGACAAAAACATACCAGTATATTTCATGAAATGTAATGGACACGAACTCTCCCAAATATGGACATGCACACCCTTTTCGTAACTTACCTTCTCCTGCGCCTTGTCCCAGGCGTCTGTCACCATACGATTCCAATGACGTTGTAAATCAACTCCATAATATTGTTTCAGTGTCAAATCCATCCTGTCCCGCATACTGTTCTCAAGCTGTAATGATATACAACAATGAAAAGAGATGCACCATTTTCCTGGAGTCTCTCTGAGCACCACCAATAATTGTGCAGTTCCCATCTTTGTCCCACAACTCTTGGAAATGCACATTTACTATATTTCACATTCTACTTCTATTTTTCTTTTCTTTTCTTTTTTTGCTTAATGTGAAATTACATCTTACTTGCTCAACTAAACAAGTATATCTGAAACTGCAAATATGACTGATGAGATTTTAGTCACTCTGTCAGTGTCTGGTTTGTGGCAAATTGCTTCAAATGGTAATTAGCTTTGTGGGAAATTGGTAGAAGTAAAATATTTTGCAATGTATTTACTTCCGAATTTAAGCCTCTACAAATGCATGGCCTGTGTGCAGACCCCAAGATATACCATGGCTGTGCTATATCTTGTGGTCTGCAAAGATATTTGAGTTATACCTGTAGGATCTACATCCAGAGCTTGTTTAATCTTACTTTCTAGTGAATATAATACTCCTTTCGTGTGGAGATAACTGTAGATCTTCAGTGTAGGGATTACACATTCACCTGTATTCTTTATCTACATGCAAGCCAACTCATCTTCTTTCAGCCACTCTTCCTTCAGATGATGTATGGTTAAATGTTTATGTGTCAATAGGTTTCTTTATCATTAGTTTGGTCCCCTTGGCTCACGAGGAGTATTTGCCACATGACCTTGTTAAGTGCAGTTTCCATTCAGTGTTTCCATTAACCCCCAAATAGGGGTATATTACCCTTTCAAAACCTGAAATACCCTCTGAGAAAATTCTAAAGGGTCACAAGTCCTATTTAATTACATGCAAAACTGGTAAAAATCTAGTCTTCTCCCCTGAATTTCTCTTCTTGTTACCCCTTAAAAAAATTATATCAGAAACACTGATCTATTGGCCCATAATACACAAACACTATTTTTTAATTATGTGTGAGCATGTTGATGTTTGGTGGCAACTCTACCTTCTGCTGGGCACATTTCTTCACGGCAGGTTCTGGGGTGTCAATAAGAACCTTATTTGAATTTTTGACTAACCTCAATTGACCAATGATACTTTATTCATGTGGCACATGCATTCATCACTTTACAAGCACACATAAAGGGTTGTCCAACTGGAGCATTGTAGCAAAATTTTGCTACAAGCCCTTCAAAACTGCTACAGATTTTCTCCAGAATAAGTGTTTCTCGTGTGAGGAAGTGTAAAAAATGCTACAAGGAAATAAAATTTTGCTACAGAGATTTTCAGTTGTACAGCACTGATGTATAAACTTTGGTGCATCCACATGAGGTGCCATTCTGGTTTGGCTTTTATTGGAGATTCAATTTTGCATAAGTTTCTAGTAAAAGTTGGTTTTTAAAAACAAATTTAACCCTGCTTGAAGGTGGCCAACTGGTTTGCTTGTAAAGGCCAAGGGGGTATGTCTTGTCCATCTCAGGAAAGTTCTGCACCTAGCACATAACTAGCCTTCAATCTCAAGCCTTATGCACTAACTCAAGAAAACTTCAAGGCCAAGGGTATACAGCCACACATGCTGTTTTCCAGACAGCAAAGGTTAAATTTCTCAGTGACTTCTCTCAGTATGCCATGTAGCTGTTGTGGCTGTCATATTTTTATCCTACACTGCAGGCTTTTCCATATGCCCACCAGGCCCCGGCCCGGCCCTGGCATCCTTGCCAGGGGGGTTGTGCAGTTGAGACGGTTTATTTTCTATTCGTAACTTTCTTGACTATGAGGTGGATCAAACCAGTGGGCAACCTCAAAAAGTTTGAATGTTACAGGGGGCAGTCGTCAATTTATAGATGCCGTTGGTACCTTTTGCAGTATATGGATCCTTTGTTTTGAAATTGTGGTTCACTCTCTGTTCCCTGAGGTCAGTGAGTAAGTTACCGTAAATTGCTTTAATTTCTCTGTACTGTCATTTTTGCTCACTTTGCTGACGCCACCATGCCATGAAAATAAAAACACAGTGCAATAGTATTTCAACATTGTTTGAATCACAATTATGGCCAAAAGAATGAAATTAAAACTACAGTGAAATGTCAAAAATACAAAAACCATGAAAATAAAGCAATTTACAGTAGTTCAAAATTCCTATAGTTGTAGGCAGCAGCACTGCATAGCAGTCAGTGCCTTCTGCCTGCTCATTGCGCTAGCTGGCCAGTCTTGTGACCGCTGGCCAGTCTTGTGACAGCTGGCCAGTCTTGTGACAGCTGGCCAGTCTTGTGATAGCTGGCCAGTCTTGTGAAAGCTGGCCAGTCTTGTGCTAGCTGGCCAGTCTTGTGAAAGCTGGCCAGTCTTGTGCTAGCTGGCCAGTCTTGTGCTGGCTGGCCAGTCTTGTGCTAGCTAGCCAGTCTTGTGCTAGCTGGCCAGTCTTGTGCTAGCTGGCCAGTCTTGTGTTGGCTGGCCAGTCTTGTGCTAGCTAGCCAGTCTTGTGCTAGCTGGCCAGTCTTGCTTTGCTCCCTGTAAGTATTCAGTTCACCAATTTGGAGGTTTGTTGCTCAAGGTTCCAATCTAGTTAAGTTCAGATAGTTTTTGTGCATGTTTGGTCATTAGTTGTCACTGTTGTTCAGTGATCATATACTGTAAAGTGCTTCACATCCACTGCTTTATTTGGCACACTAGTGTCCAGTGATTGTAGTATTAAAGTTTAGCCATTGGTGTGTGATGTTTGTAAACTATCTGTAATTTGACAAATCTCTGAAATAAACACAGCTATCCTCCAACTTTATATTTGTCGCCGCAGTTATCCTTAAACAATTGTGTGTGTGTGTGTGTGTGTGCGGGCTTGCGTGTGTCTATATCATGCAACTAACGTATTTTATTTTTTCCATAGCATACACAGCTGGTGTGAGTATGAAGCAAGGGTTGTGGTGAGTACCTACCTGTGATCTGAAGACCAGGGCCAGAATCCCAGCCACCAGCAGGATGAGGAGGATCACCAGTAAACAAACAAAGAACTGAAAACAGATAAAATCCACCTTTTCATGACTGCATTTACAAAGTTGATACCAGTAAGCTACCACACAACATGCAGGCTACAGTGGTCCCTGTCCTGAGACATATATCCTGGCTTCTGAGATCACATTTACCCAGTTCCTTGAATTTTCCATGTAATTTGAATTTGTCCCTGTCCTGATTAGAACTTTGTTAATACCTCCTTACCTGCAGCATGTCACAAGCCATATGTGGGCCAAACTAAGCATCCACTCAGCGAGGCCACACAAGCACTTTTGTTTTATACATAACCAAGTACTTACACAACTCCTGGGGTGACATTTTGCCCAACCTAACCACACTGGATGCTACATTTCAGTCCAGATTCTAGAGAACATCCATACTCCTCCTTGCCTAGAATGCACCGGACTGCTGCAACTCAACAGGGAGAAACATTGGATGCACCAACTATGATCTATTGAGCCCTTTGGTCTCAACATTATGGGGTAATGAGCTCCCTTGCTCAGTCTTATACTAAATTTTTTACATTCAGAGATCATTTCTGCAGATGTACCTACTAGGGAGGCACCGGATGTGCCCATCCCTAAGGAAAATGCACATCTATTCTCGTCTGTGTATTCACACAGTTCAATCACCCTTTTTAGAGCTTTGGTGATACTTAGATATTACTAAAGATTTGACCTGTAAATACACTTAATGACCTTAGTAGTGTACTAGCAGTAACCTGAATTTAAATTGTTATCTGCTGATTAAATAACTTTTGAGTCATATACTCACTGTGGCAGCCATAGCCACAGTAAACCAGAGCTTTTGTGTTACGCAATCATGTTATATGTTTTACGCAGCAACAGATAACTACAATGGGCCTAGTGTCATTTTCCGTCTTGTCCCTGACGAGTCACATTTACTGAAAAAAAGCTGCAGTTGGACACACAAAATACTGTTAACTATTGCAGCCTGCACAGTGTCTTTTTTGCTTATTAATTAGCATAATAGATAGACAGGCTTTTGCTTCTAGTTTTGTCTTGGACAATATCATTTGACTAAGCACCTTATGCCGAATAAACCTTACAAGAAATTAAATGTTTTATGAAGCCCATTAAAAACAGAAACATTATGATGTACACATAGTACACATCAGTGCAGAAGAACATAAGTTATGATGAAATGAAACAATGTTCTTAGATTTTTGCCTCAACACTGCAGTCAGCCAAATATCAATCCAATAATGCACGGGTGGCAGTGCCCTCGCAGGCAAATTATCGATATTTGTTTCAATTGACTACTAACATTACAATATTTCAAATTGTTTTATTGATTGTATGTGGTCTTGGAAATAATAATAATGATCCTGTGGCACTCCGATTATTTGCTGCATTCCTTTATCATATCTGATACAGGTGACTGAAAACAAAAAAATCCCACTTACCCTATCCCCACCTCTAAAGCTCACGCATTTCCCATGTCCTGTGCAGCCTTGGGAGCCCTGATAAGGGCTACCACCTTTCCCTCCCAAAACCTGCTATTCTAATAAATTCTGTTCTCCTCTTATTCTTACATTGATCCATTTTTTTTTCTCCCAGCACCCTACCAGGAAGTCCTGACAGTTCTGACCCCTTTCTTTCCACCTGGTAAACCCCTGTCAAACCTATAATCCATGCCACAGGCTCTTCTCCTTAGCACCCCACTTCCCCCTAGCCCTTACAGTTATGGTCCTCCCTTCTGCCATTACCGAAACATATTTTCCCTCATCTCTCTGTATGTATCACACCATACCAACCTACTGTGTACCGTCTCGTCTGCCTACTGAGAACAAACTCTACGCTTATAATTGCTACCTGCAGTCCATTGCTGTCTTCTCTTTTCTAAATTGATAACTCCTGCCCTACTCTGGAACAAGAGTTTGGATAGCTTCCCTCCATCCAAGCATGTACTTTTCTTTGGCTTCTCAAAAACCTTGTATGCATTTAACACACTTTTTTCCCTCAGTCCTTTTCTTCAGTCTTTGTTTCATTCTTCTGTCACTACCTTCCTATACACGTATGTTTTCCAATCCTCAACCTCATCATAACCTTTCAATTCATACCTTTCTGCTAACTTATCTATGTCTTTGACCCATCTTGTCGGTTCTGTAACAGCTTCATTATATATTTTTTTGCACCACCTGTCCTCGCTTACTGATTGTAAATATCCACAATAGTTCCACTTGGCTTTGCCAATTCTGTGTCTTATGATATTCCATCCAAACTCCCCTAAGATTGCTTCTGTTGCTGTACATGGTGGTGCTCCCTGAATCCATTTCCCATTTCATTCTGTGCTTTCTCCATACCCTGGATATCCCCCTCATATACCACCATAACATCTCAGCAGTATAGCATTCCTGGTGTTGCTACTCTATCCCACAGCACTTGAGCTGGGAATGCCCTATTAAAACTATTGATTGCTGTAGCTTTTATCATTTCCTTTGTATGGTTCACCTTCTGCTTTATCTTTTCAATATGGTACCTGAACATACCTTTACCTGTTGCTCTAATCTTTACCCCAAGATACTCATATTCATCTGCCTTTCCAATTTCAATCAGATGCTCTCTACCCGCTGGAATCTGGAATTTCCCAAGTCTCCATTTTCTTTCCCTAATGTCATTACTTGGATTTTGTCTTGGCTAAATTCTAACCTCCATATATTCCCCTACAATGATTGACAGTTCCTTTTGAGACTCAGCCATGAGCACAATGTCATTTGCAAAAAATGACCCAGGAATTTTCTGGTGTCCTATTGTTACTCCCTTCTCACAATCCATTAGCTGTCCACCTAAGTACTTAATATATAGAGCGAACAAAATTGGGGACAGCACACATCCTCACTTCAGGCCTATGTTCAGCTGTCATTTACTGTTACAACTGTGATATAATACTAGTACAGTATACAGAGGCTTATTTGCCAAAATTTTCAAACCAACTTGTGTGGTTATTACATCATCACTACTGCATTCTGGGATACATCAGTGCAGAGATAGCAGCCTGCTGGCCACAATATGTAGCACTTAGAGCTACCATAACTTTGTTCCGGTGACTTGGTCTGCATAATTTTTACATCACAATATTTCCATTCTTAATAAGTTACACAAAAGAAAATGTTATGCGTAGGGTTTATTCTTGCTATGAAATTCCTAGCATCTGCCTGGATGGGCTTTCTCCTGAAAAGTGACTTGATTGGTATGTACCAAACTCCTTCTGTGTGTCTACTAGTGCATCAGCTACCTGAGGATACTTACTGTTAAAAGCATACACTTGCTTTCCCTGATTGCACCACAGCACCCGAAAAATGAAATGATGAGGATGATGCCACCGCTCGCAATCAGGAGAAATGCTGCTGCAGCATATAATGATGTGCCAATGATGTGGGTCATAAAATTTCGGTCAACTGCAATCCATATTCCTACTGACAGTAATGCACATCCAGCCAACTGCAACATACAAGCAAAATATTCATTTTTATCAAGTGCTAGTTCACAATTTGTCAAGAACACAAAACATGCATCATGTTAAACATAACATAAATGTAACACACATGAAGGCAACCTATTTTTATTTAATCCTAAGTTTCACTTTTCAGGCATACAAACTTGTGGGTCATGCAATAAATGGAACTGCATATACTTTTAAGTCCTTCAATTATACCAACGGACCTCTTTGAAGATTCTGATACTATTTTCCATTTTCTAATTTTCATTGTCAGCTCTGAAGCTTTTCTTGTTAAAAAAATTTGACCAAGAAAGCTAATACCTTCAAACAAGGTCAAGGTCACCAATGACCCAACTCATGTACTGTTTAAGTTTTTGTCTTGTTGAGCCCTGAAAACATGTCAAGGCCACACACTACAGACTACCAACTCATTCAAGGTCTGCATTTGTGAAAATTAATTGTAGTATAAATGTGTTTAACACTATTAAAGAGATTTTAGGTTGACCCCTTGACCTTAGAAATAAATGTACATCAAAGTAGCCAGCTCAGTCCATGTGTAAAAAAACAGATAAATTAAAAACTAGAGGCCCATGGACCTAATGCTTTGCTGACAACCGTCATCAAAATATCATTTTCTGAAATGTATTCAATTGATGAACTTGCAAAATTATTCAAGGCTAGCCATAATTATGCAATACATGTATCAAACTTAGACATGATACACATTTCTGTTACATTTGGCCTCATTCGCCTAATTCTTTATCAAGATATTGAATCAAATCTACCTTTCTTAAGTGCTTAATGACCTTGAAAAATAGGTCAAGATCACACTATAATTGGGTCATGCTGAGCAATTATGCAGGTCACCAAGTGGAGTTTAACATACAATGTACTGAAGTGCAATTTGGATCAAGAGGCTCAATTCTCTTTGTCACTTATGTTCAAACTACACCCTACCATTACAAAATCACCTGTTCCAACTTAACAGGTCTGGTGACCTTACAAAAATAGGTCAAGGTCACTGATCTTACATAATATATTAGCATTGGGCATGATCTATATATTCTATAAATTTGGCTTGTCTAAGTCAATCACTTTTTGAGATGGAATTTTGTATCTTTCAAGAAATTTTAACTCATAGTTTCCATCAAATTATAGTTAGTGGTACTACATGTAGTATCATAACCAATAGAGATTTTGACCTCTTCAACAATCCCACTAAATTTCAAGATCCATAAAAAAAATTAAGGATGCTGTACTGGTCACAAGATTTTCACATTTTGACCTGTATATTACATAATACTATACATGGTCTCAGAGACATTGATGTTGACAAAGATTTTCATATACTTATTAAGTCCTAAACGTTGTAATGGGTCTAACTAAAAAATTGCGAGGTGCAGAGCATTCATAAGATGACTTCTATATTCAAACTGGTCATTTGACCTTGACCTTCGACTCGGATTAAAAATTGTTATTATTCAAAATATGTGCCCCACATCCAGCTTTCCATACATGGTCTGTTTGTTCAAATTAGGTAATAACTTTTCAAGTTATTGAAGAAAAACAATAAATTTGGGGAAGTGCCAATCTCCATAATTCCTGTGTCATAGTGACCCAAAAAGTAGGCCACCAAGTACAGTTTTATGTATAATGTAATCCAATGCAATATTGATCAGGAGGCTCAATTCTCTTTGCCATTGATGTTCGAGCTACACCCTGCTATTACAAAATCACCTCTTTCAGCTTAAATTTACAGGCATGGTGACAGGGTTAATCTAGGATTTGGGGAAAGGGGCCTTTTTGAATAAAATTTGGGGAGAAATTTTGTACGTTTTGGGGAATCCTGCATGATTTTAGATAATTTTAGAGGATTCGAAACAAATCTGGGGCCTTTTCTTCAAATTGGGAAAAGTAAAAAGGCCCCTGAAACTATGGTAGATTAATCTTGGGTGACCTCACAAAAATAAGTCAAAGTTACTGATATTACATAACATTCTAGCATTGGGCGTGGTCTAAATATCCTATACACATTTGGCACGTCTAATCCAATTACTTTTCCAGATATGGACTTTTATATCTTAAAACACATTTTGGCTCATAATTTCCATCAAATTATAGGTGGCGCCACTAGTTTCATTAGCAAGTTAGACTTTGACCCCTCACCCCACCACATTTAATGAAGCTCCATTAAAAATTAAAGATGCCACACCAATCACAAGATTTTCATATTTCTACCCACATATTATATAATACTGCAGGTGGCACCACCAATGTCGACAGGAACCTAGATTTTCATACACCCGATCAATCCTGAAAGTTATACTGGGTTAACTTGAAAATGGTGGACGGTATTGCCCTAATGAGCAAAAGCTTATGGGCAGACAGACATGAGCAGTTGCACAAACTCTGTGACCTTTGGTCAGCAAAGCCAAAAATGAAGAAAAGGACAAAAATTGGTCATTTGAAGTGGCAACCACAATAACTTTGTTGTCAAGATGAGCTTTTGTCAGATTTTTCAAATAAGGATAATTAGAACTTCTCATTTGCTGGTGGTCGTGAACAGCATGTGTGTTAAGCCACGCATACTTGACATGGGAGTGTCCTGCGACCATCAACTTTTCATGTAAACCACTCAAAACCAAATTAAGACATTGAAGTCTTGACATTGTTCTTTAAAAAGTGACTGTGCAGCTTTATGCTTCTCATCAGTTAATGTACCAAACATGCTCATATAAACACACCGACAGTACATATCCTGCAGTCAATAAGCCCAGG
Source organism: Hermodice carunculata (assembly GCA_964020975.1). NCBI lineage: Eukaryota > Metazoa > Annelida > Polychaeta > Eunicida > Amphinomidae > Hermodice > Hermodice carunculata. The sequence continues at coordinate 134,326,898 of OZ026612.1, read as the reverse complement.
GGGGGGTCAAACATGAACTGAAGCACATCACATTAAGTAACCCTAAACTTCCCATGGTTAATCAGTAAGAGGTCTCCAATGTTAAAAAATGTCTCAGCCACTTTTAATGTTGTTGTACTGGGTAAAATTTAAGGTAAGAGATGTCCAACAGCAAATAAATGTACAATGCCAAGGTAGTGAACCATATAAAAAACCAAGCAAGGTGAAGAGGTCTATGCTCATGCACATCTGGGGACTTCCCCTGCACTACACACATGCTAAATTAAAAAAAAAAAAAAAAAAAAGAAGTTTGAAATCCTACATCAGTTTAACTGTGGCAATAAATTGATAGTATATGTAAGAGGCATGGCACAGCTATGTGCATCATGTACCTGGAGTCCATCAATCAACAGACACACCATGGGGTAGCTTCAGGGGATGCTGTGGCAATGCTGCCAATATACATGTATATGTACGCGTAGTATGCAAAATATAATCATTATGATAAAAGACAGGTGCTTTTAGTAACAGTTATGAATAATAGTTGGGTATGACTGACATCAGAAATCACCAATGCTTGACAGTTCGATTATGAAAATAGGTCAATTGACAAAAAAGGCAACTATCTGCCTCCATTACTATAAACAGGCTCCACAAACTGTACTGTGTACAAATCACCATTGTCTCTCTAACTACCTACATACCAGGTACAAAAAGGGATCAGGAGCAAGGTGGCACAAACAAACTGGTTTACTCATAACATGAAAGGCAGGGTATATTAATTTTGTAAAATATTATTACTAGTCAGGTTAATCAAAGTATTCAAGATCTTAATCAATAACACACTTCTTTTGCCACAATGCTCACTTTAAAAAATTCACCTTTACCCTGTTTGGAAGTGTACTGTATTATTATCGTTGAGTAATCCAGAAAAATCTGAAAGGGCCACTTGTTTATCATTTTAAAGTTGTTTATTTATAAGGATAGTTGTTTGCATTATTGTTTATCCAGTTGGGATTGTAAACCGACTTTGATTAAATATTAATTTTCATTTTCATTAGGATAGGATGTGAATATTGACAGGCATAATTCAGTATCTTGTCAGGTGAACATGAATTAGTTAGACACACACTAATTAGTCAGACATGCAGTACTTTAGTCAGACATACTGAATGGACATTATTAATTAACTCATTCCACCTCAGGGATTATTTTTCAAAATTTTGAATGAAACTTGCATGGAAGATCATTCCAAATTTTATGCCCATGGTCAACAGCTTTCCTTGGCACACTCTGGGCGCACTATGCCCAGACTGTGCCCACACTGTGCCAAGGAAAGCTGGGAGTGACTTATCAGTATGAAATGGTGAACAATTTTCCGAATGCATTTTAACATTAAAGATTAAAGTTGGAAATATGTATCATGGTCTGCTATTCTGTTTAATTTTGGTGCTAAAATGTACAAAGAATCAGGGGTTTGGTGAATTTTCCTATGTTCAGGGAAACACAGCCATTTTATTGTTCACACCTCTGGGACAGGGGTTGACTTATCAACCCCTGCCAGCCAGGTCACTTGATTACTTGGGATCTGTGTGAACACAGGAAAGTGAGAAATTTAATGTTGGCACATATGTTCAAAAAAGTTATCTTCTTTAGTAAAATGACAGAAATCAGTAGTTATCAAAATTTGCATTTGGTACTAGACATCTTCCTTTCAGTACATCTAAGACATTTTCTTACAATAGTGCAGGTGCAGTCCCTCATGCCAGGAGCTGAGACAAAGTATGAAGTACCACACACACTGACACACACACACAGACAGACACAGTGTTTTTTAGTCCTTGGCACATTGTAAATTTATGAAGGACTAATATATGGACTTACATTTGGAAATTTAAGCTGCAGTCTACATGTATATTGTGCATTGAAGTGCTTGTGTGCTTATTGCATCATGAGGAGATGAAAAACTATCTTGAGCTAATTCCCAAATCAAGAATTGGGAAATTAAACAGTATTCACTGCAGAAATCAACCAAACTTTTATAAACACCTCTACAGGCCGAATTTTTCTTCTCGGTCCCGTTTTTATTTCTGTATGAACCTATCCACCAAGCCAAAAATTTTTTCTGACCCAAGTCATTCAGCTCAGGAAGGTTTCACCGTATTCTCAGCAAGCAATGAAGGTTGGCCCAACATTGGGCCAACTTTTATGCTTGCTGAGCATTTATTCTTGTTATCTATGGAATTAAAATTTCCCTTTCCTAGGAATGAATTTTATGTATGCCATATGTGTTAACCAGCTGGCTCTTCGGTTTGACCTAACAGGGGTAGCACAGTCATTTTGAGAACCAAGTAGTAAGCAAAGTCCAACTGCCTGGACACGTATACGCAATACTTTTCCCAAATTTTTTCTGCCAATCAACTCCACCAGTTTACTCATAATAATCACACATCCTTTCAAGTTTGCCCACAGATATTTTAATGTGGATTTGATAGAGGAAAAAATACTTACAAAGAACATCAGGTTGAAAACAAACATCAAATACTTCAGGCATTGTCCACATGTATCCAGTTCCTGTTTTTGGCCCATGTTGTGAGGGTTAGCCTGGCCAAACTGCCAGTCAACCTTCTCTGTAACATACAGAAAATAAGAAAATATAAGTTTCATGAAAGGAAGTCATGTGAGCACACTGAAAAACAACAAGTTCACATCTATGATGGTCACTTTGTCCAGTCACCAGCATCTTCATCTTCATGTGAACAGCCATATAACAGTAGTTATCCCACCCAAGAATTTAAAAATATGGACACAATACAAGGTAGCTCCCTTTCTGATGCACCTGAAATCTGTGAAGAAAACAAACGAAAAAACTGAGTGTTTCAGCTCTTTGATGGTGCAAACTGTTGTGTATTTATTCAACTTGCATAACAAAATGATGATTTCCCATTTTTGGTGTTTGCACTATATTTTTATCAAGCAATTAAAATTCAATTTCTTAATATTATTTTCAATATCCTTATCAAATTAATGTGCACACTTTTAGAAAATATATAGTTTATATGATCTAGTATATATATATATATATATATATATATATATATATATATATATATATATATATGTATGGACATGTTTGGAGCAAAGTGGTATTTTTTGGTGTAAAGTGCTGTAAAAGTGTACCATGCCCTTAAAGTAACAGTCATGGTCTTGCCCAATGTGTGCCATGATCTGCCATCTGGGTCTAGCCCAGTGCAGTTCCTAAACAATGATCACTTTATGCAATCATCAAAATCAACCATATAATATTTTCAGAGCATGTTTTTAATCTTTAAAATGGACAAAGAGCAAAATGATGTGGAAGGCATCAAAGGAAAGGGCCAGGAAGCAAAACAGACAGGCACGGCAACTCTCTCTCTCTCTCCCCATATATATATATATATATATGACCAGTGGCACATGATGCCAAAAGGTAAACAAGTTACCAAATCTCCATTCTTCTCTGCAGATGACAGCCAAAGGGCAGAGGGACAATGATACAGTGCACATGACTCTGCTTGTGCACCGCATGCACGTGTATGTCCATAAGAACACGTACAACATATTCTGCACGTTCCATACTTTGGGACAATTAAATTTGCATGATGGTACGTGTACTGTGCAGCTTCACATTTTAAAATTTAAATCATGCACACAGATACATGCTTCCACAACCCATGAATAAGTTCTCTGTTTGTGTGTGTGTGTGTGGGGAGGGAGGGAGGGAGGGAGGGAGAGAGAGAGAGAGAGAGAGAGAGAGAGAGAGAGAGAGAGAGAGAGAGAGAGAGAGAGAGAGAGAGAGAGAGAGAGAGAGAGAGAGAGAGAGAGAGAGAGAGAGAGAGAGAGAGAGAGAGAGAGCATCCTTGATGGCTGACTGACAGCACTCCTTTAAAAAGCTTCACCATTTATTATCAATAATATTTGTTCTGCTTGCTAACACCACACAAAAAACAGGGGGTGACGGTTGCCGAGTCTCAGTCTAAGTATAGGTACTTGAAATAACTATATATGTCATCATACAGGAGGATAAAGGCCACACAAAAGCAAGGCCACTGGCAGCTTGCACTGAAGCATGCCTTTCTGAATAGGGGATTTCCCCTGCACCTATCTGGCTGTGTCACAGTCAACATCTATGCAGGAAGGTTTTAGCTCTCTAGCCATTATAAAATGTTCCTCTTGACATGGTCCACATCTCTATATTGAAATATTTTAGCATTCAAAATGAATTGAAACACATTTTTGCAGCCAAAAATGTTTAAGTAGTAAAAAAATTGTTTTTGTACGCAAATGAAACACAACACACAGGTAAACTGGAATGCATGGCGACCAGACAAAGTGAAGTAACCTGGTAACCTACATTTTACCTGGACTGTACAAATACTGAGTCTCATGGCATCCTGTGTATCCTCATAATGTACTCTAGCTACCTAGAAGGACTGTGTGAGACATGGACGTATGATATCTCTATGGACATCGAAACAATACTTCAGCTTAATTCTTATGCACAGCAGCTTGATACTCACCCACATAAAAATCCACATTGTACTGAACTGACATTTTTCAGCTAAGTTTAAATACTATGTACAGCCAAATCTGAATTTTAAACTGATTTCTGTACAAATCTGCAAATTTATCAACTTTCTTTGCTGAAATAATAATTTATTGAAAGTTTCTTCAACTAAAAACTTTCATATTCCAAAGGTACGAACCTTGTAATACCCTTTTTAACATTTGAATAAAAAAGGAGGCATGCACATTGCTGTAAAATGTAAGACCAATAACATCTTCCTTGCTGGTGCTAATTACCATACATGTTATTGAGAGGAACTCAGGATGTATTTTGTATTTTTCCCACAATATAACCACTTTAGTCATAAAATTAACACCCAAATGAAACTAAAAAGTTAAATCATCAATGTGTTGTGTGACAACCCAATTGGTTTTTGTCCTTTTTTAACCATAGAATGACCAGGTTCAAATCAGTGTTAAAAAAAAGCACTACTTATCCAACAGACTCAGCAAAAATGTAAATGTGATGGGTTGCTGTTATTGAACTACAAGTACACTGTAAATTGGGACAACTCAAAATAACTCGCCTGCAAGTAAATTCACGTGGAGATAGAGACTCAACAACCTTTTGTACTGATCTGGTCGTTGAGAGGACGATGAGGACATCACTGACAACTAATCAAAATTCAGCAGATTTCTTTAGTTTGACGACAATGCCATTTGTAATTGCTGTATTAAGGTTGGTTGTGATTATTAGGGTACTTTAGGTAAAGTGTTAATCATCCCATCCTGGACATTATCACGGTGAGCCATCCGTTCACATCACATGTCATGTGTTTGTTCTAAAAGCTGTGCGTACATGATGTGACCTCTGGAATGCTATACTGTCCACAATTGGACAATAACCCATTATACATGGAATTGTCATATAAGCTGGTGGTGGTAACATCGGAATGATTTTAAAGTTTACAGCCCAAAATAGAAGATATCTATCCCATATAAGGGCAGTTGGATCTCAGCTATAAACCGTGACGATTTAAAGGCCCAATTATCACTGCAGTGTGGTATGGCGTGGCAGTTTATCAAGAATGTCCTTATGTGATGAAGTCTCATGAGATGTTAAAAATATTCACATTAACTGCATACTGTATAACAGACTTGAAGGGTGGGGAATTCCCTGTACAGAAATCAATGTGTATTGATCCATATTATGATATTCTACCAAGCAACGGTTGAACCTATGCAGTTCTGCACAGCATTCTGTAGTCAAAACACTTGCATGAATAAATATTCTGCATCAATCCACAGCAGACATATGTATATAATATTATCCATTCATGTGATCCACTGCTAAAAACTGACCACAATGTGAACATGATTTCAGATAGCCTGGACAAGGTTTTCATTTAAAATTCAAGTTGGAGATGCAAATACAGTATCAACCACATAATTCTAACACATGTTTTTATATTTAACGAAAGCTTTGTTTTGAAAACCCTGCTGGATTCCCTTCATTCCCTGACCTTCCCATTTAACAATTGCAGGGTTTTGATATCTATCATAATGATACAGTGGACGCAATACACCTTCAGCTAGTAGATACAATACATCTTCAGCTCATAGATTTAGTAACATTTAGTTAATAGATAAAAGATAGCAATGAGGTTAAGTTTATTTTTAAAAAGCTTCAACATTAGAAGTTCAAACATAATTAGGAACAGCTGGCTGTGGAAGGATGAAATGTTTTAAACTGAGTCACCAGAGTCCTTTCATCATGTTCATTGTAAATAGCAGTCTGAATCTTATAATATAGACCTTAACTGAGAACAACACTAGCAGGTATTTTGGTGCATGGCAGGTCTACATTCATTAACACTGGCCTCATCTTTCTGTTGTTAACTGAAAATGAACTACAAAGATCTGTTTTGAAATCTGGCAAAATAATGATAATGAGCTGCTACTATTATAATAAATCATTCATTTGGATTTTGAATAAGGAAATGCATAGTGTAATTATTGTTTACATTTCAGCAGTAAACAGATGTTCAACATTTATGAAGATCCCTTATATAATTCAGTGTTAAAATTCTTTTTAATTTAGTAAAAGGTTAATTACACCATTTGAAGTCAAAACTTCCTTATCTTAATGGTTTGTTTGTAAATTAAATTTTATTGTCCATTTAATTGTGCCTGTCCATCAAAGGACTCCCATATGCTACAATGTATCAGAAGTGACTTAACATTACTCCACACTACATAGTACAATAATTGTAATAAGTTTGTTCCTGTTGTACATGATGGTTTTACCTGTCTTTCAAATCTTCATTAAGATCTGTCAATCCCACTGCTTTGTGTTCCCTGAGCAGCCAATCCATGAATACCTGCCTGCCATTTAGGCACATTAGAGGCAAGCAAGGTATACAAACAACTGCCATATTCTTACTGATGTCCGTGTGACAACTGTCACTGTCAGTGTGGACCTGTTGTGCAAACTGAGAGTCATTATTTTACTCTCTTGTCCCCATACACACCAAATATGAAAACAATTCACTAAGGCAAGCCAGGCAGGCATATTGCCTTTATGATCTCTTTAACTGCCATAAAGGTGAATTATATAAACTGGGGATGTAATGCCACAGGGTTCTACACTGTTATATGTGATCTAGACTTAACACTTTAAATCATAATCAAGGTATAATTTTTCCATGGCAAATATCAAGACTCATGAACCACAGTTTTTTTTTTCTTTTTGATCATTTGCACTTCCAATGTTTTCCAATTTTGAGATTACCAGGTCAATAGTTAGTAATGATGGACAGTAACATTAAACCAACCAATTTAGATTTTGTGTCACCACTTCTGTAAATGTTTTTGTACAGTATCATACATAAACCGTCACTATTACTAACTACTATAATGATAAGAGCCCTAAATTTATATGTTTGATTACAATAAGTATGTTCTTACTCGAAATGTTTGATTATTTTGATAACTGCAACTCTTTAATAGTGTGTCACCCACTGATGCTGTTCTATATATACAGATGGTTTCTGGAACGAAATCAGTCTAGTCTGGAAGCTAATACATTGACTGTCAAGAGTTGTTCTTCAAAGCTAATTCCACATAAGCTTAATTTATATGTAATTCTACATAAGTGTATACTTCTTGGTACTGCAGTCAACACATATTCAAGTTACAATACACACATGCACTAAAACACCAACTTCAGCGAAAATTTGTGTCTCCAAAACAGCTGTAGACTGACTTTATAATCCTGCATATTGTTGTATCTTTATAAACAAGTACCTAAGACACACCAACATGACTGAAAACACAAAAAATATGTTCAAGATTAATATGGAAGCCCAGTGTTGCCAACCTGCCAAACTTAAAATCCGGGAGATAGAAAGTAAAATTAAGGGACATTGATAAATTAATATGAAATATAGAAGGGAAATATTGATGAATTTCCGGGAGGTGACTCAAAATTGTCAAAAATCCACACTTTTTCAAGAATTTTAAGCATAAAATTCCGGGAGTCTCCCGGGTAATTCGGGAGGTTTGGCAACACTGGAAGCCTCTCCCTGCATGTTTTGACTCCCTAGATCTTCTTCTAGGGAAATATGCTCCACATGCACTTTTATTCATTGGGGTTATATTAATCCATAAAGTACTAATCACTGCTATAGTTGTTTTCTCATTTACTGTTAAGCTTATAATGGTTAAAAGACTCAAATTCCTCATGTGGATACCTTTCATTTAAATACCAGCAAGCCTAGTCTACAGCAAAAAGAAGTCTTAGTCAACAGCTTTTCTTGGAACAGATTGCTAGCAAAGAGTCCTGAGGAAAGCTGTTGACCCAATCTTAAATCAGCACTTTAAGGGTTAAACTTAAGGTGCTGGTGAACATCTTTGCTTGAACTTTTCAGGAGGAATGAATTCACAGCACTACCACCTAGTGAACAATTTTGTTTGACCCTTCCACAAGGAGCATATCCACTAAGTTTCGGCTTAATGGGAGAGATGGTTCTTGAGAAGAAGTCAAAAATAGCAAAAAATGCACCAAAAATTCATTAAAAAAAAACACAGCACCACCAGTTGAACAAATTAAGGTCTGGGGCCCCCCAGAAGTGTCCTCATGCAATTTCCATGCAATTGGCCAGGCAGTTTTGGAGACGTTTTTTTTTTTTAATTTCCCCCAAAAATGAACAATAAAAAAATTCTTAAAAAATAAAACAATCACTGGATTGTGACCATTTGAGCAAACTTGGTAGAGACCCACGCAAAGCACATGCCCACAAAGTTTGAAGCGAATCTGGCGGACGGTTTTTGAGAAGTTGAAAATGTGAATTGTAGACAGACGACGGACTATGATTCACTTACGTAGAAAAACATGACCAAAATTCATAAATGACAAACCCAACAATGACAGCAAAGAGATTCCAGAGTTACCAAAGCATCAACATTCATCTTCCAATACCAATGTGAAGAAACAAATTTCACTCCTGACTTCAGACAGGCAGTCACCCACAAAAGGCAACTGGTGGTTTTAAACCGGTTCCCTCAGCCTTTGAAATATTCTTCATTAAATACAGACTATAGTGTTTCCAATATGTACAGGCCCATCCACTCAAAATCCAAATTTTATTACTTCTGCAAAAGATAAAGGAGAATTGGTAGGCTTATCACTATTTTGGTTCTTCTGACTGGTTCCTCAGCTGAGTTTATACCAAAAGTAGAAAATAAGCCTATATCGCTTTTGTGATATCTATGAATCTGGAATATTATCTAAATAAGTCAAGTGATTGAATCACTGTTATAAGTATCACATGCAATGACGAAGATGACAGGAGCCATATCTCAAATAAGTTTGACTGTCCTTAAGTTTTCTATATGCCTATATACTGACAGACACTATGCCCTTTTTTTAGCAAGATAAAGACATTGACATCGAAGAAATTTTTCTTCCTATTAGAATATTCACAGATAAATTTGATGGGATGATGAAACTCCTACAGTGAAAAAAAAAGAGAAAAGTTTTTAAGGTGGCTTCCCTGTGTTCCCCGCTGAGGACTCTTAATTTATTTGGGCTACTACAGCATATGCCAAAATTCTACAAAAGAACGTGTACAATATGGACAATGGTACTTCCATATGTATATAGGTTAGGCAGTGACATGTTAACTTATGGAGGTTAAAGTTCGGACTGCGAAATAGGGTAATGAACACGAGGAAGTGGTTATGGACAAAAAGACACAATTGCAAAACTTAAAAAATAACATCCATAAAAATATGTCAAACTTTCTGTTTGGGGAAGTAAGTAACTTTACATCATTAGATGTATCATCAAAACTTTGTCAATGTATGCCCATACTTACAATTTACTTGATAGCCAGACACACAAAACTGAAGTTACTGGATCTAAATAACTGCATAACAAATATGAACGCTTTCAAAACTCATTTTTGTGCACCCAAGGGGTGGTGGGGAGGTCCTATATCTATTACTTACTTAACCCTGGATGCTCACGATCCATGTTTACATGTGCAATCCACATTTCACTAAAAATGTTCCACATTTGCCCACCTAAAGAACGCTTCATGCTGGATTTATATTAAAAATTTAGGTGTAAGTTATTTTGGTGGTAAATGTCACCAAAATAATTATTGATTCAGCATTACTAGTGTCAGTTCCAATTTTTTCGAAAGTTTTAATTTTAATTAAATTGTAATTGGTTGTGTAATAAGTTACATCTTTTGAAATTTTGTATGCAAGCAAAAATAATTGCCATTGTTGTATGCCCCTCTTTCTCTTCTTTCAGGAAATATCTAGTTTTGATGGTGCTTCAATTTCATTTTGAAGCAGATAAAACAAATGGAAAAATGGAGCACTCGATTAGTCCTCACTAGATCGCCACCTTAACTCCCTCAAACTTGTTGTTGGCACCAAGGACATTCATAAAAAGCACAAACTACTGTGCCAGAACCAGAGATGAAACTGATCAATCATAAAAGGAAGGAAAAAAAAAGAAACCAATAAAAAGGGACAGATTTAGGTCTTTGAGACAAAAACAAAAAACACATAAAAAAAAAAAAAATAACCTAGTCCGCACCCCAAGATTGTCATCTCTGCAGTATCATCATCCGCAACTGAACCACCATAACAATGATTAAATTCTGAGTCCAAGCTACTACAGTGTACCTGCATGCATAAGCTCAATAATCTAAATTAAGGAGCCCTAATCAAGACTGATGTCTCCTTTCAATTACAACATTAGTTAAAATCAATTACACAGGTTAACAATGCAGGCCTAATTATGTCAAACAAGCATTGCTGCCATTAGTCTGCAGGGATAAATAAATAAACATCCCCCAATTTACTCCGAAAGTATTTACCATAGTCATGCATGTTCATTCATTGCCTATTTCCAGGCAGTTTTACTAAGCATTACAGCCTGAACATTGTCGAGTTGGGAAACCCCCTCCGTGCTGTCAGTGTGTGCTCTAGTGCACTCACTCCACCAGTGTTCAAACATAGCTTGTAATGATCCATATCTTGACACACAGGTAAACCTCGATCACATTTGAAATAATGTATGCACCCAATCATAATCTTACCTTGTGTAAAACTACAAATGAACATGATGGTCACTTAGAGCACATTTTTTCCAGTAAAAATGGCTAAGGATTAGGAAAAAGCATCACAATCAATTGCAAGATCAATATGAAATCTTGGAAATGGAAGATTTGGTGACATTGGTCTTGGATTGAGAACCAAGAGCATGTGTAACATAGACAAGGCAACACAGCCTGTTCAGGACTGCACTGTCCCTATACATTTCATGCAATGCCGTACTCAAATCCAACACATTTTACTTTTTTTTATGCAAGCTCCTTTTGAACAGAAAAGGAATCTTCAGGTTGCTCCTGGCTTTGCTTGCACAATAACAAAATTTGGTTTGTGGTTTCATGATTATCCCCTCGTCTTTGACTCATTCCACCCTAATGACACTTTTTCCTGCTAATATCTAAATGTCGCCTGCTAATTGTATTCTAATAATTTAGGGATTATTTTTCAAACTTTTGGACGAAACTTGCATGGAAGACCATTCCAACTTATACACCCATGGTCGACAGCTTTCCTTGGCGCGCTCTGGGCGCAATGTGCCCAGAGTCCACCAAGGAAAGCTGTTGACTCGGTCTTCTGTCATGGTGGAATGAGCTAAAAATAGACATGGTAATGTATGGTATACAACATGCACAAATGCAAACACTTCTGCACTTTTGTGATTGGCCTTTGCGCCCATTTCCTGTTGACGGCCACCAACCATTATAATTCCAATTCTTTTACACACTTATTTTCCTGTACACTGTATTATCATTGATAAGGAGATGTACATTCAGTTTAATGCAGCAGTTTTTGCTTCTTCCATTTTTATTTAATCTAATTTTGATTTATTTTCATTCCTTATTTTTTTCTTTTAAAGATCAACATTGCTTTAACTGAACGTTGGAACTGATCTCAACTGTTGCAATAACGCAACAACAAGTTTTTAACAACTGCTGCTTTTTGAACATGTTCAAAATTCTAGCGACACAACAGAGCGGCCCTGCGACTAAGGCGAGGAAACTGTTAACCCCTGCAACCATTCTGAACAAGACATTTTGGAATTGCCCATGCAGGCAAACTCTGTTCACAATTTGTTGAAAACAGTCACAGCCCTGTGAGATACAGGCCTCACAATCATTAATATGACAGGGACAGGTTAGCTTGTGGAGAGTAAAGAGTTTTGAGTGCTGAATAGGGTAATGACTACTAGGAAGGGGTTCTGGGCAAAAAGACAGATATGTGTGTGTGTGTGTGTGTGTGTGTGTGTGTGTGTGTGTGTGTGTGTATATATATATATACATATAAGCCCACAGTGACAATGAAAACGGGGACCCACCAGTAACAGTCCAAAAAGCAGGCTTTTTGTTGTTTCCATGGAAATAGTTCTGAATTTTAATCTTACACTCATGGTCAGATGAATTGATAAGTTGTTTTCCCAAAATATTACAAAATATAGGAGAAAGGGGCAGGGAGTACAGAAGAAGGGAAAGCAGCAAAACAAAGGGCAGGGCAAACCTCCCTCTTATCTTATTCTACATATAAACGTAGATATATATATATTCACTCCTCTTTAATAATTCTCCTTTATGTTCATTAATTTAGGTTCATCATATGCCATTGAATTCATGGTTCAATACTTTTTTTCTGTGTACATGTATGTAATAGAAATAAAACTAATGATCGATTTTATGTTCGATTTCTATGCTGTGCATGTATTTCATTCTGATGAATACTTCTGAATACATGTGGGCCTCTGTAAAATAGACACATGCAGTCACAACAGAGAAGCAGCCCATTGCCACCTACACCACCACCACCACCACAAACCAGGGACTACAACAGATGTATACTAATGTCCTAGTTTTAATATGCATGCACAATTCAGGTAATAAATATTTTTCTGTCTTGACATTCAATGAGAGAATCTGCGTCAAGGATAAACTAAACCAGTAACAACTTCAGGACCTCAAGTTGTAGACCTCCAGGTACAAAAGAGCACAATCATCAGAGGGGGGAGGTACGTACATCTTGGCAAGTAAGGAACAAAAAGTGTTTTTCAGTACATCTATGTGTTAGTGGACAATGACAACAATTAGACTGAGATGCAATGACAGTTTCGTGCAATTAGGAGGTGTAATATCCAGCAAATCATTCTGGTTGCAACAACCCACTCCCACTTGTACACATATTCATAGATCACCAGGTGAGATTTTTGAAAAAGATTTATTTTCCACTTCCACAGAAATCTAGCCATTCTAAATATACACAACACATTACTCTAATATTTTGGACACCACATACTAGGCACAATGTAGCTCCAGTACAACTTTACCAAAAACAAACCAAGCTGTCTTCCTTTAACAGATGGATTCACATTTTCATCACAAATACCAAATTAAACTTCTCATCAACATTTTCATGGGTGCAGATATATCAGGAGACTGCAAAGTGCGACATTTTCAACTTTCACTTTTATGCTGCTTTTGGCATGTTTGCCAATAGGAAGGTCAAGATCAACTAGTTCATGTGTGTTCTCTGTAGAGGACTCTGTGGGCAGGTGGGCTAGGTATGTGTATTTCCATTAGTTTCCATTGTAATCTGCACCTATGTAACTTTTATACCCCGCTACCTAGAAACACGAAATTTCTGGTGCTAAATGGTTGTATATAGTCGAAATACCCTTGTAAATTTGATAACATTTACTGCAAAACTATTCAACATATTGAATGTTACTTTAACATAGAATCTTATAGGAATTCCCACCTCCAGCACGCAAGAATTTTGTGTATTGGATTGTGTATTCAGCCATATGCACATACAATTGTCAATTTCGACCTCTCCTATTGCGATGGCCTTGCAACATGAAAATTTACAGGTTTTATACAATGTGAAATGGCAGACATGACTGATTGCATGAGCTCCATTACTTAAGATTAGCAGAACTGAAAAGAAGGTATATCCATATGTAAGATGCTGTTGACTGAAATTGTGATTAAGCTGTCGAAAATGAGTGGGCAATTACAAAAATCAACAACAACAAAAATAATAATAAAATCCAATAATACAAGTTGGTATAATGATATTATGTCAAATTCCATATGGGTGAATATAATTTAAAACTGGTGTACAGTGGACACAACTTTATTGAATGTAGTGAAATTGTCAATTTGGTCATTTTTTGTCAAACTTCAAACAAGTTTATATGCAGAAATGAGCAGCTTTTGATCCTTGGGAGTGGCAATGTGGCTTTAAAAAAGCTACATGTGTCTATTGTTATAATGACTCCATGCCATGCCAATGTAAACAAGGACACCATGTTCTCAGTAAGTCTGACCTTTATAGAAGAACACTTTGAAGGTTTGCTCCAAAAAAGAACAAAAAAATGCATAAAAAATCCAAAAATCAATAGAGCGTGACCATTTGAAAATACTTGGCAGAGATCCACCCAAGGCACATCCCCACCAAGTTTGAAGTAAATCTGGTCAATATTATTAAAGCTATGACCATTACAAAAAATTCCCATGTTAAACTTTCCTATTAAAACTTTTGTACAGATTTGAAAAAAAAATCATAAAAAAATCCAAATTCATTGGAACATGACCATTGGAACAAACCTGGTAGACACCTACCCAAGGTACATTGCCACCAAGTTTGAATGGTTGATGGTTTTGGAGAAGTAGCTGAAAATGTAAATTAGCATGAGAATGCCCATTGACATACATGGCAATCAATAGGAAAGGTTCATTTACCTCAAAGGAGCCGAATTGAAAAAATCATTAAAAATCAGGAATCCGCACATAGTGAACAACTTTGTTTGGCCCTTCCATAAGGAACATATCCACCACGTGTAAGCTTAATCTGAGTGACGGTTCTGGAGAAGAAGTCGAAAATAGCTATAACACACAAAAATTCATAAAAAATTAGAAAAAAAATTGCAGCGCCACCTGGTGATCAAATTAACAACAAGGAGTCCCTCGATGTCTTCCTGTGTGATATCAAAGCAATCGGGTAAGCAGTTTCGGAGAAGAAGATTTTTTAAGATTTGTCCAAAAAAAGAACAAAAAAATTTATTAAAAATCCAAAAATCACTGGAGCATGAACATTTGAGCACAATTGGTTGAAACCCACCCAAAGTACATTGCCACCAAGTTTGAAGTTAATCTGGATGACGGTTTTGGAGAAGAAGTCGAAAATGTGAATTAGCATTAGAATGCCCATTGACTTCCATAGTAATCAATAGGAAAGCTGCATTGACCAACAAGTACCCGAATTGAAAAAATCGCTAAAAATCCGCAGCATTCCCACATAGTGTACAACTTTGTTTGACCCTTCTACAAGGAACATATCCACCATGTTTCAGCTTAATCTGAGTGACGGTTCTGAAGAAGAAGTCAAAAATAGCTATAACACACAAAAATTCATAAAAAATTAGGAAAAAATTGCAGCGCCACCTGGTGAACAAATTAAGAACTAGGAGTCCTGGGGAGTGTACCTGTGTGATATCAAAGCAATTGGGTGAGCGGTTTCGGAGAAGAAGATTTTTTAAGATTTACCCAAAAAAGAACAAAAAAATTCATTAAAAATCCAAAAATCACTGGACCATGACCACTTGAACAAACTTGGTAGAGACCAACCCAAGGCACATTTTCACCAAGTTTGAAGTGAATCTGGCTGACGGTTTTTGAGAAGAAGTCGAAAATGTGAATTGTGGACGACGGACGGACGGATGACGGACCCTCAAAAAACCTCAGCTGACTGACAAGTCAGCTGAGGTAAAAATTAAATATTTATCTGCCGTAGTGCCCACTTACTCTGAATTTTGAACACCTTTCCAAAATATTTCATAAGATTAAAATGGCATACCCTGGGAAATCAACTTGATAGAGGTTTAACTGGCTAAACCCCACCATGTCGATTGCTTCTGTATTATAAAGACATTGCTGAGGCCACATGATTAAGTGGGTAATGTCTAGCATCCTCTGTGTGCACACAATACATGATGAGGCTGACCAAAAAAGCAAGACAGCAGCATACAATAAATCACCCAACACAATTTCCAGCTGAAAGATTGCTTATCATACACAACATTATGAAAATGATAAGAATGTTGAAGCATCCCAAGATAGAAAGAATCTTACCAGATCCTATGATGGCTGAAACCAAGCAATAACTTATTGTATACACTCATTTTGTTTACACTGTTTTGCACATGAACAAAGCTACCTTGCATACAGAGGTTGTGGGACATTATCGTTTGAGCTATTTTTATAAGAAAATGTTGTTTTCATGCATGTCCAATTGTATCAAATCCAAATATAGACAAGTTTGTGCAGTATTACTTTGTCAAGGTCTTCATCATATCCATACCAAAATCAATTTACACTTATTAAAAGAAATGTACAACTTCCTGAAACTTCAAAACCTTGAAAGCAAAAAGAAACACAAGTTGACACTTCTAACAGGTTATAAAACTAACTCATATGATAAAATCCAGTTACAGTCCAAAAAACATCCAAATGGTCTCAAAACGTAATAGAATCTATAAAATGTTCCCATGTAAAGGAAAGTATATAAGTTGAATTGCTGTAATCTATCCTAATAGCAATGAAACACTAGTTTTATATGTATCACATTTCTACTGAAGCTTCATTTATATTCCACGCAAACTAATTTGGATAAATTTCAGGAGTCCTCCACACTCTAAATGTACCTTTAAACCCAGTTACCCAATGCCTTGAGAAGATTTAATACTTTTAAGGGTTCTTGTGAGTTCTGTAGGGCCACATCCAAAACAGTTGTTTTTACAACGGATGGAAATTGCAGTTTTGCAATGCTTCATTTTTTAAAGCAATACAAAGAAGGGGAATTCTTCTGAAGATATGGGTACAGTTTTAATTATATATTATGTTCCACACAATTACAGAAATACACTGTAAACAAACTGGGAAAATAAGGTTGCAATGGATGAAACCACCAGGAAAGGGTGTCCAGACTTTTTCTCCAACAACAAAAAACTCTGTGAGGTTAAATGCAGGCACACGCAATTGACATTTTAATTGTCAAGTTGGGATCCTTTTTTTTTGGTTTTTAATGGAAAAGGTGCTGCAGCATTTTGGTATTATGGCGTATGGAACTTTGCTACAGATGGAAAGAAAAGAAAAAAAACAGTGACAGACCGAATAAAAGTTACACAATTTTCAAAATGAAAGGGGGTAATGAAAATGCAATCATACATTACATAACTGAAAGCTTTAATTTGTTATTGCCATTTTTTGTGACTCCTAAATGCGTTTTAGTTATTTGGTGTGAAGAAATCAGTGTTGCAATGGGCAGAATACAACAGACCGAAAACTCTAAAATTTTGACATTTCCTGCTGATGACCTGTTTATAAATTTGTTTGGCTGTTGCAGTCTATGACTTTCTAAAATTTGAATCAAACATGATAATATGTTAATTAATTTATAGGTTTAGACTTAGGCAGTGACTGGAATGGCTTTGGAGCATAGTGAGATTGGATTGCTGTATTTTTTTTTGTGTGTGTTGAGAACTACATGGAAGATGTTGCACTGTTGCTCTTGTTTGTTGACTTAATAGAGAAGGCACATAGGTATCCACCTCTTTTATGCAGCATTTAAATTTGATCTGATGGACAATTTGTATGTTGCTCCCCTTTTTTGTCTTTGTTATTTATTATTTTAACTTATGCTGACACATATAAGATCGTACCCTGTTCCCTTGAGGTTAATGTGTGACCCTCTGGGCAGAGTTACATTGTGATCGAATTTGCCTCTATTTGGGTATTCAAATTTTAAATGCAAGAACTTGACACATTACACAATGTCTTAATCATTTAAGAGCACAGTCCAGGACAAAACGTGTGACTAATTAATCTTACATGAAGGCACACAGATGTCTATTTTTCTAATGTGGCCGCAAACATGATCTGAAAGCAATTATTTGTTATTTAAAAAAAACACACTTTCGTTGTTATCGATTTTGCACCCTTTTATTTTGTAGCAAATAGAAAAAAATGTATATAAATAAATAAAATAATAATCACATCAGATCCTAATCTGTTCACATGAGGTTAATGTGTAATCCCCAGGTGGACTCCCATTTAGATCCAAGTCGCATGCACTTTTGCTTCTATTCATATGATAAAACAGACAGATTGCAAATTTATGCCACTGATCAATGCTATTACCAGTATGTAGTTAGAATTCCAAAATTACAGTATGCAGAGTTTCCATCAAAATACACCTTTTACTCAAGTAGCTGAAACGCATTATGGATTTTGGTGTGTTGCATACTGTGTGCCACAGTAATTATCACCCAGTAAGAAAATACTATCCAGTACTGCAGGCTGTTTTCGTGTGAGTTGTGTCATTTTCGTAAAACGAACACAATGCTGAAAAATTCCAAAATATACTCAACCCTATCACAGTGTTAGTGTTACAAATTTATATACAGAAACCAATGGAAGGAAATTCTACTGTTTTGGGTCAGGCTATCTTTTTAATTTTAGTTCAAAATGGTAAAATGAACTGATCAATTTTATATTCCACATACATCCATGAACAAAAGAGCAAAACAACTAAAAAATTTTCTCATAAATCTGACTGATTATGCTTTGCTTTATGCCATCCGTCAGGCTCAATTCTCATAAATTATCTTATTTTCCTGTAATTTCTCAAAGTAATACACCATAAATTAAAAAAAATTTCTTACTTATTTCAAAGGATTATGCTTTTTAAAAATCATACAAACCATTACTTTTACCAATTTCTAAAATTTTGCATTTTTGTTGATGACTTTTGGATATGACCCTGTAAGATATCTACCCAGTTTTGAGTTACCACCCTGATAATTTTTTTTATTGCAAGCAACAGTATGAGCACCCTATCAACAGACAGCCTAGGTGTGCATGTTTTTTTTCTTTTTCTCATTTTTTCCCCATTTTCAGCTTTGCCCAAAAAGTTATAAAATAAAAAAAACAAAAACAAACCCATAACCCTCTGCAACAACTAAGGTTGCGCTGAAATTGCAGTTACAGTGGTCCCTGTCTTGAGAGACCACCCCTAGGGCAGGTCATAATGTGGTCTCTCAAAACAGGTGGTCTTTCATTAGAGGTATAATAACATGGAAAAGATAGCACAGTGTACTGAGAGAGTGGTCTTAAAAAGATATGCGGTCTCTCATTGGAGGGGTCTCTCAAGACAGGTACCACTGTACCAGAATTTATGTAAAAAAAAAAAAAAAAAACTAAAGTATTATCCCTTTTAAGCACTTTGGGCACTTATGAAATTTAATTGAACGGAGCCCCAATTGTAGACCTAAATTTGACACATTACTTCTGTGCCAAAAAATGGGGGTAGGGATGCTTAAAAGGGATGATATGATTAACTAGTATCCACCTCACCCATGACAATTACAATTTAAACAAAATAAATATTCTTTCATGAAAGATAAACAAAGAAACCACAAAACAGTTACAAATACCACACACATGTATCACTGATAGGTATACATATACACAAACAGGAAATCATTTAACAGGGAGTAAGTGTTCTGGCCTGTCAGGTGGAGCTATAGGTAGCTTGAAAGAAACTAGCTAAGGGACACTGATTTTCCACTTCTGATAGGGTAATCGGTTTCAAAAACAATGTAGATTTCATTTTGTTCACAATTTTCCTCTTTAATTGGGAAATGAGGTGCCGATTCCAATAAAAGTTTCAGAAGTCAAATCCAGTTTCAGATTGCCCATTCTGTGATTCTGTCCATTTTTTCTGTGATCACAGAAAATCAGAGTCCCTAAAAATGTTAACCTCAGTCCAAACTGAGCACTAACATCCGGATGCAATGCCTTGTGATACTGAGGACAGAGGATATGTACCACATGTAATGACCTTTTCTCATGTTCATGATGTTCACACTTTCTGGAATTTAATGTGCAACCTTTCTGGCAAAGTTCTGTGCACATATTACTTTGCTTAAAAATTCCACCATCAAATCATACACTGAAACTTAACAAGATCAAAAGTTCTTTCCCCTTTATTGTTTTGCTTAGTTAAAACTACAAAATTGGAAAGCTGGTTTGTTTTCCCTTCACCATTTTGCTATATCACCAATAGGAAACAGACACCGCTTTGTATCTATGCAGAAAAAAAGACCAAGCAAGACCAGTGGCAGGTGCAGCCTAACATTGGGAAAAGTCAGACCAGTTTCAAATATTTGTATTTACCCAGCTTACTTTTTCTGAATTGGCAACAGACTACAGGTAAATAGCAAGATTTTTGTGTCCGACAATCACAAATTACCAGAAGTTAAAAAAAAAAAAAAAAAGAGAAGTGAGGAAATCAGGAAACTTTTACAAATATACAGTGTACTTTTATTTGAATTGAACTTTTCATGTGGTCCATATGGGTCCACTTACAGTTCAAAGGCTGGAAGTCTGTTGGTTGACGAATCCTACATCTAGATTTTATGAAAAGTAAACAATTTCACTGATCTTTATTACATGCTGTAAGGAGGTGGGGAGAGAGAGAGAGAGAGAGAGAGAGAGAGAGAGAGAGAGAGAGAGAGAGAGAGAGAGAGAGACCAGATAATTTCTTGAGACAGCTTTACCAAAAGATTGTTCCCAGTTGCCTACTCTTCTGTGGCAAGTTGGGTTTTTGTACTACATATGTATCCATGCACACTCATAGCAAATGAAAATGCCATTGAGTAGACTGGGTTCATGATTGTAAGTTGACCACCTCCACTGAACAATTTTGATCCAATATAAGTAAAAAGTGATACTAATGCACAGATCACGTGTGTGAGTCAATGATCAATAACTTTCTCTGATATGTTGTACCCAAGTTAAAAAGCATCGATGAAAGTTGTTGACTCTAGAATTTGGATTTATTTGGGAACAGATTAAATTACATGTACAGCTCCTTTTCAAAACAAATTTAAACTTCGGGATTTCACAAAACAGACCACATGGAAACAGATAATGCATACGAACACAAACCCCCACATGTGAGTGGTCACATCATGCAAGTTCCCAGACACATTCACATGCTTACCAACTTCCATGATGCCTACAAGTGGGTATAGAAAGGTTGTTAACAACGAAACAATACAAAGACAATACATACAAGAAGTTAAAATTCCAACATTAAAGTTGTTAGTAGTTACAGGTGTTAGCTACTACTTTTGAACATGTACAAAGTGCAAATGTAAAAAACGCTGACCCCTACGAACTGTATAACCCTCTTTACATTATAGCAATCAAGATACATGTAAACAGTATTCTGGTGTTTCATTTATATGTATTTTGTTGGTCACAGAATTCGAGAAATTTAGGGCAAAGGCAAATAAAGCAAGTACATGTAGGGCTATACCATAAAAAGTACACAGTTGTTTTTACAGCTTAACAACAAACTAATTAAACATTCCTTTATCATTTGTTAACTTGTTCCTTTGCATGGAGTGACTTGATGCTCTGCCATCTGAGACCATGAATCTCTTGCTCATATTTGTGTGTGTAATAAGGAGCATTACCATTAAGACAGCAATAATAACTCTAGATATTTGATTTGATGATTGCAGTTAGTGAGATCACACTGATGAAAAGTTGTGTAATACATGTACCATGAATGATAATAATGATGACAATAAAAATAATAATTTTACTGACAATACAGTCATCATTGACTAATCAGTCATACATTATAACACCTACAATATCAAGATTCATTAGATAACTAGCACCTATCATGTCAACCATGACTTACATACCACAAGGGCAACATACCACACAGAGTTAAACAATATTTCTACATTTAATAAAACTAGACACTAACTTACTACACATGCCACATGGCATAAAATATATACTAGTATATAGTTATAAATGGTGACTGATGACTAAGTTAACTATCAAGTCATATCAAGTTCGTACTGTGAAGTTTTGATGTTATTTTTTTTACCCTTATGAATGTAAAAAAAAAATAAAGGTTACATAACTAAAAAAAAAAAATCATCATGACAGTTCAAATCTTCTTACAAGTTCACAAGTTTTGTCTGCAGGATAGGTTAAGTATAAAAACACTCACAAGACTGAGCTTTCAAAAATTATGTTACATTTACCATTAACTCATATTCTAGGACTACATATGGCTTTTAATTTTCATTTTAGACTGTAATGTTGCCTGAACCTTTGACAACTTGTGTTAACTTCATAACTTGTGTTATATCTGCTTAAGAAATGGACTTTTGAGTGACATCTCACGCATTTCAATATTCAGAAGCTATATATCTTAATGTCATGTTGGCAGATCACGCTGTAACTGTGCACCAAAACTAGCAAAAGATTACAATCAACGAATGCTGCTGACACGTATTTTTATACGCAGGGCCACCATGGAAATAAGCTTGTAGCTTTCTGGTGCTGTCCTGGGTTCTAAAACATCCATTCTGTTATTTTTGTACGTAAGTTATTATTTTAAGTTCTTTTGAATGTATTTTTTAGAATAAAATAAAACCAATCATTCAATCACGGCTGAGGCTACTGACCCGTCTCCTCCATCTTTTGTCCTAGTTAAGACAAAAGTTGACAATTATTATAATAATGACTGATGTCGTGGCTTTGCCTGTTCACTATATTGTATTATTTTCAGCCTTGCTCGTGCGTTCTAATATGGGTATAATGGGCATTAACGCATCTGCATGAGTGTGAAGGAAAATGTACACCAACTTGACATGACCCAGCACTGTATGGGGTTCCCCTTTCATTTGACTCATCATTTTATCGCCTGCTTCAAGCCAATGTATCTAGTTTCCTATCGCTTGCCTACCTTTCCTGTTTTTAATAAAATCCACTCGTTCTACCACTTTGTCTCAAATTATGATCAAGACAAGTTAACCCAACGACAATCAAATGATCTGTGAATTTGGGAACTAACAGGGACGTAAACTTAACGAACTCTGACTGCCACTTTGTGGAGGATTTAAATGAGGTCAGTTATGTCCGCCATCGCTTTGACTGGCTTCGCTTGGGCCGCCGGATATTTAAGCAGTAGAACGTGTTATCATGCTGGATGTTCGCTGGAAGAAAACTTTACGCGGCTGTTCACAGATTGTTCACTCGTCTCTATACTTGACTTACCTTTCTCCTGCGGAAAAAAAGTCCGCGCAAATGAATATTGCTTTGTAAATTGGCGCTTCCTACCAGCCTGCTATCACAGTTTCCACTTGAAATGGTGTCTCTCACCTGGGGATGCTCATTTGCATAACCTCAACGACTCACCTTTACAAAACTCTCCGTTCGGTGGAGGCTAGAAAATGTTAACAGGTGGCATAACAATAATTCGCCAGATGGCGACACTGGCATACAAGTTCTGTCGAGCTCCAAGTTCAAGTTCGGAGTAGGAATAGGACGGTACGTCCGTGGGGCGAATCGAGTCGTGTGGTCACAAATGTATATATACAACGCCAGATTGTACACATAAAAAAAGTGGAAACTGAAGATTAACTTCTGGCGTGTTAATCTGAGTAAAATGTCTCAAAAGGGTTTTTTATTTTTAGTTTTTATTTTTTTATTCCCGACACTCCGGATTTCACAGGAAATCTTTAAGGACTCTCAACACAACAGATAAATATAAGTGTTTTGCCCGTCATATTCATTTGGTTGTAAATTGTGAATATTGTACTATGCCTAATTCAACGTGGTCTTTAACAAAATCATTTTTGGGTGTACAATGGTTCATTATTTTCCCGGTACGGTTCATTCAGTTGTGCACCTTCCTAATTGTAAAATTAAACTGTTTGTAGATGATATCAAACGCAGGCTATCTTACCTGCAAGTGCAATGAAGATATCAGGACTTGGAGACAGAAAAGAAATGTTGCACATATTTTCATTCATACATTTATTTGTGTTTGGCTTAATCCTTAAGGATTATTAGATAATCCATGCAAAACCAATTAGCAAGTAATCCTATTACTTATCTAAAGAAGATCAACAGGGTCATGTCACTTTTTATTTGACTACTATACCTAAAAAAGTGAGAAAGTTACAGACAAACAAAGTTCAGATAATCAGTTGCCTGCAGATCCATGCAGAGGTGAAAGGTCACAACTTTTGATTTGATATTATTTAGTGCAAGCCGTACATAAGATATAGGGGCCTACACATGTATATATTGAAATGAGCACACGAGGTAAAATCACAATACACTGAAAATAAAATGTTTACAGGGCAACATATTAACATTAAAATAAGGTACATACAGATGTTATTAATAATGTAGACAGGTAAAATAATTGTAAACAAGCAAATAAATAAATACAACGAATCGATAAAATAAATAAATACATTAACTTAAACTAAAGATTGATACAAGTTGGGAAAAAGGGATTGTGGCGAGCACCAAGGATAACCAAAGAAAGCCCTATGCTGGAACAAACATTTATGACCTCTCCTGGCGAGCTGGGTCGACATGATGGAAAATCACTGACTGTAACATATGTATATCAGAAGAAAAAGTCATTACCCTCAAGCCAATCCCCTGACCCAATGAGAGCCCAGTATGATAATCAGTGATGTGCAAGTCTTAAATTTATAGAGGGCCCGGAAACTTCAGGTAGAATTTTGAAATAAACAGAAAGCACACTTGCATTGTATTGACAGTGGGCCTTCCCATTTCTTTATCAGCTTTTCAAATTCTTTAACGGTCATATCTTTTCTCAGATAACTTGGAAGGTCGTTCCATAGTTTGTGGACTAAAAAACATAAACAATGCCTGCCAAACTTAACTGAGTAAACATCAGGGACAAGTACTGAAATATTGCCACGCAAGTTGTGCCTTCGTCGTTTTCGCTCAAATAACTCGGACCTAATTTATTTATTTATTTAAATACTTGCAGAACCAGGGCTCATAAGTCTGTATGTAGTCAGAGTGGAAAGTCTAGCCTGGGCCAATAGGCTTTCATATGTTTCTGAGCTCTTTGTTGAGGCTTGTTTCGTTTTTGGCCCATTTTTTGCCAAATACAAATTTTTGGGCTCCGTTTTGAATTTCTCCATTTTTGCCTGATGTGTTGCACTACACAAGTGCCAAACCACTGGACAGTAATTGAAATTAGACATTATGTATGTTTTATAAATTGTCAGTTTTGACTAATTGTCCAATGAATGGCTGAGTCGACATGGTAGCCTACATTACGTTGTCTGACTGCTGTTTTACAGATGTCAGTAATATGACTATCAAAATTTAATTTGTTATCAATAGTGATACACAGAAGGTTGACGCTATCTCGAAAATTTATTCGTGTATTTGAAATTTCCAGGAAGGAAGGATCATATACCATTATAGATTGATTTACTCGCCTAGGCTTTTTAAGGTGGAAGGTCTGAAGCTGGCACCTTTGGATAACCTCTAATCACCTTTTCTTATGTTTGGATGGTCTTATACTTAAACTACATGCTCTTAAAAACTCAGATGTGTGAACATAAAATTTATATGAGATAATTGATCTCAAAACTTTTGTTTACCATGAAAAGTTTAATCAGTGCCAGTCACATGGGTTTGTTTGCAAAGGCATGATAATGAACCATGTCATTGTGTGCACAGTCATTAGTCCATGACCCCTGGAAACCAATTGAGCTAAGAATGGGCCAGTTCAGACTAATCACTACCATTGTTCTGATTACTTTGAAATTCTCTATTGATGTAAAAAGAAATTAGTACAATCCACTTCCAAATATGGAAAGCCGCATGTGAACCTACACCCAAACAAGCCAAGTGTGGTGTTCCCAAGTTAAAAAAGGTTGAGATTTAAGCCACAAAATACACTTTTGTTTGATGACAACATCACACAAGTAAAGCTATAAGTTTATTTCACACATTAATTAAAACACAGGACATAAGAAATGAGTATGTGTCATATTACAGCCATAAATGCGTAAGGATTGGCAACTTTTTCTTTCAATGCAATTTTCTCGGAACTTTTTTTCTCAACCTCTGCAATTTGTATCTCGCCTCACAAACGTACAAATTGCCGTATCACATTAAAATCAACGGACATTAAAAGAAAAATATCATATCCAGGAACGATTCCCAGGATTTCTTTTTTCTGACAACCCCTTCCGTGACTTTTAGAGCAATTTATAGAAGGAAAATGAACAACCTGTCAGGACTAAATAAAAAAAAATATAACTTTTTATTTATGCTATTTCATGACTAACCATTGAATTCGATCCTGGACATGGACATATATTTTAAATTTTTTCTGATTTCAACTGAAAAAAACAAAACAATTTTGTGTGACTTCTGCGCGAAAAATGTGAAAATCCTACATAAGTCAGAAAGAATGCTATAAAATCTCCAAAAAAAAAATCCAAAACCCTATGGATACAAATCTATGGATATGTAGTAATCAGAAAATATACAGGTTTAATGTACTTGTGAAAAAATTAAATGGGTAATTGCGATCCAAAGTTGCCAGTCTCACTGCGCACTAGTTTCACAGCTTCCACCTTAAATTCTGTGTCCATTTGAATTGCCTGGTTTAAATCAAACCACATTTATCATGAGTTGCTTGCATGTGGTTTGATTTAAACCACTGCATGTATTCTAATGACTTAATTTGTAGGTGCCTGAGCATGTCTTTGTTTTCTTTGCGCTTTGAAACACTTATTTTGTCATCTGCGTAATTATAGAGTTTGCAGTCTGTTACACACAGATAAATATCTTTCATAAAGAGGTTAAACAAGACCGGGCCCATAATGGACCCTTGCGGAAGTCCTTTGGTTATATCCAAATTCAACAAGTGATCTGATAACTGGTAAGTGACGTTCAGCGGCTTAAAAACTGACTCTATGCTTATTTCGTGCAAAACTGATGCTCTAAATTCAGTGCTCGTACAGTACTAAATATGGGCACCGACAATTATTTATTGAAAACAATCCCGATATAGTGGTAGTGACAGAGAAAACTTCAAACTCAGTTTATGCTCAGCGTTCGGTAAGACAGAAACATATGCTTCCACACAGCAGGAACCTATCAGACGGAAGACAGAAGTGGAGTGCTACTACGTGCAAAATCAGCTCTAAACCCAGTACTTAGCGACGCAAGTAATGTAGAGGAAGATATTTTGTGGCTGAAAATCACCCTAGACCGAGACTCACACACTTCAGCGGTGAGTGCTAGAGACCAGACATGGATGAGAGTTTATGCTCAGTAAAATTCAATAATCCATGGGCAGTATAGACACACAAAATTGTTTCCTATTAGATAGAGGATTCGATTTCATGAATATCAAATGGAAAACAAAATTAGGTTTTGCCCTCCCCCCCCCCCCCCCCCCAAGATTTAAAACTAAAAGACAACCTCCTGACACAAATAGTGACATGGTCAAACAAAGCTGGAGTTAGTCAACGTAAATAGAGCATGGTTAGCAATAAGTCAAATACATTCTCATGCAGTCACTTTCAACAGAAAGATCATTCACATCTTGATCCAAAAAATTCAAATAATAGATTATATTGTGTCCACAGATAAATTCTGATAAGTCAACATTAGTGCATGATTTAAGGCTAATGGAAGAATGTTGGATAAAAGTTTTGAATTCAGCATATCATTTTGTTTTAAAAAACAGATTAATTGGATTTTAGGACATTAGAAAAGTTGACTTTACCAACTTAAACCATTCCGATACTCCTTTCTTCAATAATTCGTCATATTTTACGCGTAGAAAACGCAGTCACGGACAGAGTAAATAAAAAATTACTAATACTTTGTAATAAAGGAACAATATTTTTATTTATTGCTCTAAGAGGACTGGCAGTTAGAGATATATTTAAATTAAATTATTCGATTGGTTGAAATTAGAAAGTAGGCCTAAATTACACATTTGGAATTTAAAGAAATAATTTTTGCTTATACTTCATTACTGAGAAAAGCTCCAAGTGGAAAAAAAAAAAAAAAACTCTGGCAGATTGTTCTTTCAAACATAAT